>OX336393.1:421787323-423256073 GCA_946902985.2 Meconema thalassinum
ACATGATACGTGACAACTGTAAGGCTTGTGATTTTTAAGATGCCTTTATCCCTATATTAATCACCCAGTTTGCAATACTGATAACTGCAATGTTACTGAAAAAAAAATTGAAACAAAACAAAAATCAGCATTGAAAAACCAAAAAGTGGTTGAGCATATATATAGTGGGGAAAAGAAAAGTTTTGTAAACACTAATGTCCAACAATATTAATTAAATCAGTAACTGTCAGGGTGGCCGAGTGGTTAAGGCGTTTGACTTAAGATCAAATTTCCAAATATATAAGGAAGCAAGGGTTCGAATCCCTTCCCTGACATAACTATTGCTTGAGCATGCAAGAAAACAAGAAATGTACACAAACTATGTTTATCAATTTAATCATTTTTTTTTACAAGAGATAGACACACAGAATACAGGTCTTTTGGTTTATCAGTTCTTTTAAACATAACACTTGTTGAAAATTATTTTTTAGGGGATGGGGGGTGTTGCTACGTTGACCCCATTACACAATAATAGCAGCTTTACGAAGTTCATTTTCTATATTTAATAGCTCTTTCTCATAACCAATATGACCAAGCTGTTTACAGGCATGCAAGAGCTGTAGACGTTCGACTAATATATTAGGATCGTTCCATTTACTATTTTTTATGAATGGTTTCAGAATCTCGGGAAGCAGTTCATCATTATCACAATTATTATGATTATCATTCTCATTATTATAATCATTTTCATAATGATGATCATTATCATCGTTATCATTACCATCATAATTTCCACTTTTGTCCACAGACTGTTCAATGGATTGAGTTGCCTTTGATAGTGTTGAAAGCTTCTTTTTAGATGTGCTAGAATGCTTTAACATTGTTATGTTATTATTACCACTATTACCTTTCCCCACTAACTTCTTGATGGGGTATATTGTCTCTGATAGGGTTGAGGGCTTTTGAGATGTGGGTGCATGTCTGAACATGGGTTTCACAGGAGGTGTCGAAGGTTTCTCATTAAACAACTCGCTAACAGTATGAGTGCGTTGTAGTGTATTAAACTTGAGGTTAATATTATCTTGAGCAGTACTATTTTTCTCTTGGACTTGGTTTCTTGCTTTGGTTTGGGTTTTCCTTACATTTAGACTAGCGTGATTATTAAGTTTACATTCATGATTGTTTGAAGAAAGTACGTCGAATTCTTTTGTTTTAAGCATTCCTCGACACTGTTTCGATCGTTGCTTTGATCAGCGCCAAATAATAGTTCCATTTTTATTGCTTCGTTTCACAATATATGAATATCCTTTATAGTATGCATAAGGCTTACCATACCTAGTCACTGATACTTCCATATCAACTGTCAAGCACAAACTAATCTCTAGTAAAGACAACTCGGTAATAACAACAATAGTTTAATGTGGGAGCATATATACATGCAAAAAGTGGGAGCAAAGGTGGGGGGGTAAAAAGTGGGAGCAAAAGTGGTAGCAAATGTGGGAGAAAAAAATAACTGTGAGCAAAAAGTGGGAGCAAATATGGGATCAAATGTGGGAGCAAAGCAAATATAAAAAGTGGGAGCAAATATGCTAAGAAATATGTCAACAAATATACCAGCAAAAGTAAATACACAAGTCAAGATAGATTAAAGTGCAAAGAAAATATGGAAGCAAATATGAGAGCAAAAATTGTGTTTTTCTAAAACAACTAGACATAACAAACTTAGTCATAACCTAACCTAACCTAACCCAACCTAACCAAACCTAACCTCACCTAACCTAACCTAACCTCACCTAACCTAACCTCACCTCACCTAACCTCACCTCACCTAACCTAACCTAACCTAACTTTACCTAACCTAACTTGACTGAACTTTACCTAACCTAACCCATCATAACTTCACCTAACCTAACTTTACCTAATCTAACTTCACCTAACCTAACGTTCAACTCTCAGATCAAAATTAAATTCTAGGCATAGTTGAGTTGGAACCCAAGACTTCAGGGATAACACACAAGTATACTAGCCACTACACCGCAAAATGGGCAAATTATCATGCAACACAACATAAAGTAAAAGTTTCCTGTAGTGTAACTCATTGGCTGTCAACCATAGTTTGGGAATTCAAACCCAAGACCTCAAGACTTTTGTTTTGAACATTATCAGAAATATTATTCCATTTACATTTTGCTGCTGCTTATAGTTATAAGAGTTGGCATTAATATGGGAAGCAAAAAAAAAAGTGGGAGCAAATGTGGGAGCCAATATGGGAGCAAATATAGGAGCCAAGATGGGGGCAAAAGTGGGAGCAAATGTGGGAGCCAATATGGGAGTCAATATGGAGGCAAATATGGGAGCAAATGTGTGAACTAATCATCTCACCTCGGATATCGCCAGTGAGTACTCATATCCACCGCAAGGTAGCGGAAACATACTTTGTGTGTTGTATGTATCTATCTTACAAAGTTTGACTGCATGCAAAACGTCCTTGTATAAGCTGTGCATATAATTTTCATATACAATTAAGACCAAGTGTTCAGTACTAACATGTATAGCCTTGTCTAGGGTATATAGAGGATCGTTAGCAAGAAAGACTGACTAACCCAGGAGTGTAAAGCCTTGCCATATGCAGTAAGCATCTGTTGGCAGAAATGGTTCCTAATAATAACGGACTTAATGAATATGAAACGTGTTTTGAGTGTCGTCTTAAATCCTATTTTATACGTTGTGATACGTGTAAGGATTTAAGACGACACAAACGTATTTTGGGTGTTGTCTTTTGTGTGTCGTCTTAAATCCTTACACGTATCACAACGTATAAAATAGGATTTAAGACGACACTCAAAACACGTTTCATATTCATTAAGTCCGTTATTATTAGGAACCATTTCTGCCAACAGATGCTTACTGCATATGGCAAGGCTTTACACTCCTGGGTTAGTCAGTCTTTCTTGCTAACGATTCTCTATATACCCTAGACAAGGCTATACATGTTAGTACTGAACACTTGGTCTTAATTGTATATGAAAATTATATGCACAGCTTATACAAGGACGTTTTGCATGCAGTCAAACTTTGTAAGATAGATACATACAACACACAAAGTATGTTTCCGCTACCTTGCGGTGGATATGAGTACTCACTGGCGATATCCGAGGTGAGATGATTAGTTCACACATTTGCTCCCATATTTGCCTCCATATTGACTCCCATATTGGCTCCCACATTTGCTCCCACTTTTGCCCCCATCTTGGCTCCTATATTTGCTCCCATATTGGCTCCCACATTTGCTCCCACTTTTTTTTTTGCTTCCCATATTAATGCCAACTCTTATAACTATAAGCAGCAGCAAAATGTAAATGGAATAATATTTCTGATAATGTTCAAAACAAAAGTCTTGAGGTCTTGGGTTTGAATTCCCAAACTATGGTTGACAGCCAATGAGTTACACTACAGGAAACTTTTACTTTATGTTGTGTTGCATGATAATTTGCCCATTTTGCGGTGTAGTGGCTAGTATACTTGTGTGTTATCCCTGAAGTCTTGGGTTCCAACTCAACTATGCCTAGAATTTAATTTTGATCTGAGAGTTGAACGTTAGGTTAGGTGAAGTTAGATTAGGTAAAGTTAGGTTAGGTGAAGTTATGATGGGTTAGGTTAGGTAAAGTTCAGTCAAGTTAGGTTAGGTAAAGTTAGGTTAGGTTAGGTTAGGTGAGGTGAGGTTAGGTGAGGTGAGGTTAGGTTAGGTGAGGTTAGGTTAGGTTAGGTGAGGTTAGGTTTGGTTAGGTTGGGTTAGGTTAGGTTAGGTTATGACTAAGTTTGTTATGTCTAGTTGTTTTAGAAAAACACAATTTTTGCTCTCATATTTGCTTCCATATTTTCTTTGCACTTTAATCTATCTTGACTTGTGTATTTACTTTTGCTGGTATATTTGTTGACATATTTCTTAGCATATTTGCTCCCACTTTTTATATTTGCTTTGCTCCCACATTTGATCCCATATTTGCTCCCACTTTTTGCTCACAGTTATTTTTTTCTCCCACATTTGCTACCACTTTTGCTCCCACTTTTTACCCCCCACCTTTGCTCCCACTTTTTGCATGTATATATGCTCCCACATTAAACTATTGTTGTTATTACCGAGTTGTCTTTACTAGAGATTAGTTTGTGCTTGACAGTTGATATGGAAGTATCAGTGACTAGGTATGGTAAGCCTTATGCATACTATAAAGGATATTCATATATTGTGAAACGAAGCAATAAAAATGGAACTATTATTTGGCGCTGATCAAAGCAACGATCGAAACAGTGTCGAGGAATGCTTAAAACAAAAGAATTCGACGTACTTTCTTCAAACAATCATGAATGTAAACTTAATAATCACGCTAGTCTAAATGTAAGGAAAACCCAAACCAAAGCAAGAAACCAAGTCCAAGAGAAAAATAGTACTGCTCAAGATAATATTAACCTCAAGTTTAATACACTACAACGCACTCATACTGTTAGCGAGTTGTTTAATGAGAAACCTTCGACACCTCCTGTGAAACCCATGTTCAGACATGCACCCACATCTCAAAAGCCCTCAACCCTATCAGAGACAATATACCCCATCAAGAAGTTAGTGGGGAAAGGTAATAGTGGTAATAATAACATAACAATGTTAAAGCATTCTAGCACATCTAAAAAGAAGCTTTCAACACTATCAAAGGCAACTCAATCCATTGAACAGTCTGTGGACAAAAGTGGAAATTATGATGGTAATGATAACGATGATAATGATCATCATTATGAAAATGATTATAATAATGAGAATGATAATCATAATAATTGTGATAATGATGAACTGCTTCCCGAGATTCTGAAACCATTCATAAAAAATAGTAAATGGAACGATCCTAATATATTAGTCGAACGTCTACAGCTCTTGCATGCCTGTAAACAGCTTGGTCATATTGGTTATGAGAAAGAGCTATTAAATATAGAAAATGAACTTCGTAAAGCTGCTATTATTGTGTAATGGGTCAACGTAGCAACACCCCCCATCCCCTAAAAAATAATTTTCAACAAGTGTTATGTTTAAAAGAACTGATAAACCAAAAGACCTGTATTCTGTGTGTCTATCTCTTGTAAAAAAAAATGATTAAATTGATAAACATAGTTTGTGTACATTTCTTGTTTTCTTGCATGCTCAAGCAATAGTTATGTCAGGGAAGGGATTCGAACCCTTGCTTCCTTATATATTTGGAAATTTGATCTTAAGTCAAACGCCTTAACCACTCGGCCACCCTGACAGTTACTGATTTAATTAATATTGTTGGACATTAGTGTTTACAAAACTTTTCTTTTCCCCACTATATATATGCTCAACCACTTTTTGGTTTTTCAATGCTGATTTTTGTTTTGTTTCAATTTTTTTTTCAGTAACATTGCAGTTATCAGTATTGCAAACTGGGTGATTAATATAGGGATAAAGGCATCTTAAAAATCACAAGCCTTACAGTTGTCACGTATCATGTATATCATGTTATCCTACATTCTACATAGGGCTCTACCTTCTTAACAGTGAACTCTGTTGGTCATTAAAATAACTACTTGTAAAATAATTCCAGTGGTAAATCCTTTTAGCAAATATCATATATTAAATATTTTCACGCCATAGAACGACAACTTGAAAATCATTTATTGTAGGAATATCTTTAATGGGATCACCAAACCTTCAAGTATGCAATATACATTCCAGATAGTGCTGTATTTTGGTCGATAGTGCCTCCAGTGCTTACATTAAATAAGAATACAGTAAAAGTATAATTTTTTTATAAATCATAATTGTTTTCATAAAATACCATATAATAAATATTTTCACACCAACGAATGACCATTTGAAAATGGTTTATTGTAGAAATATCTTTAATGGAATCTCCAAACCTTTAAGTAAACCATATGTGATGTGCATTCCACATAGCTACATAACCGACAGTACATCGTGGTACCAATCTCCGCCGCATTGCGCGCTCATTGTTTGAGTTGGATTTCTGTCTCATTACTAGAACTGTACTTACTGGTCAATAACCAACATAGAGGTCAAAGTGTTCCCCTGGTAGATAACCCATGTTTGGTTTGTCAATTTCTAATTGCAAGGCCAGTCAAGACCTAACAAAAATTAGTCTTAACGTATATATCCATCATCAACACCATATCATTAAACAAATGAAACCATCTTAAGGTATTTATTACATTTAATTGCATTTTAGGAATCTTGCAAACATCTTGCAACCTTAAAGAGGAAAGTATAGACAGGAATTGTGAAAAGGAAACCGTTCAATCATTTAATGTCGTTAGTGTAAGGAACCTCAACGTAAGAGGTTATGAAAGTCTACGTGAGGGTGTGGTTTTTACAGCTGGATGCCTTTTCCTGACACCCACCTCAGAGACAAGTTTATGGGAAATGAAACTCAGCTATCATGTCGAATGTGAAGCTCCTAGTCTAGGAGAAAGTCATGTTGAGGTATTTGTCTGCAGAGAGTATGGTAAACGAAACAACAACAACAACAAAAAGCATACATATAAAGGGAATATTATGAAATTTTCGAGTACATGTAGTCAATTTTAATTTAAAAAAATTGGATAAATTTCATGGTTTGTACACCACTTGGCTAAATTCGGTAAATTTTAGTGAATTTTCATCTATATTCGTCTAATTTTATATGAATTTGAGGTAGTTTAAACCATGCTTAGGTAAATCAATGGAATTTCAATAAATCTGGTAGTCATTTGTTGAATTTTGCTGGAATGTTGTGTCATTTGGTCAATTTGCGGAAAATGTAGTGGATTTTAGGAAAATTTAAGGTAAATCATGGGCAAGCACACTATTATTAGCTGAGTTTCTAATACAATTTTGCATACCCTAGGACCAGTATTGCATTATAAGGCATGCCATGTGTTAGCGTTCTTAAAAGCCAGTGATAAAAAACAAAAAGAGGTCTTTAATTCCACCCCTGGGCGTCATATCTAGTGTCATGTAGGTTGACGATCACGGAGTCCCAGCTGAGACCGTCATTGCTTCCACTAACTTGTGCTAGGCTCCTCACTCTCTTATTTCCTGTCGACCACACTTGCTCAACTCTTGTTCTCTACCGACCCCAACATGATTAGGGTATCCGAGCCCTAGGGAGTCTCTTCCTTTTGAAACTTCATTGGCCCTGGTTTATTTATTTTTTCTGATATCCTGAGGAGGCAGCCTTGCTTTTTTATTTTCATGTTATTTCCTGTCTTTTTCCCAAGCCCCCTCAAGAAGGTAGGGTGTATTTAGCCCCACTACTTGCAGTGCACTCTGCCTATGGCTACACCCTCAAGGGCTGATCAGTTTGGAAGTTGGCAACCCCAAGGGATTTCTGAGCTGAGTCCAGTTTACCTCCATTACCTCTGGGGCAAAGCCTCTCCTAGTATACTTTTTTATCTGCCTTTCATGGCTCTCCTTCCTTCCAACTCCCTCAATCCACATGCTTGAGGGTTGAGGGCCATTTTTTATTCCTTCTGTTCTTTATTTGACCTATTGTTTTCCATTTCTTCTTCTAGTATATAAGCGTGTAGTAGCTTAGAATTAATTTTCATCTTTACGATGACCCAAACCATTGAGGGTCGCTGTAGAACGCTTCTCTCTTGTCCAAAGGACAGCATGTTGAATTCCTCACTGGCTCATGAATTTTATACTTTGTTCACTTAGTTCTCATGGCTTTGAAACTGGCTGTCTGTAACGTGATCATTATTCATTTTAACTTCAGCGTACTAAACTAATTTTAAATTAGTTAATTTTAAATTAATTATTTTAAATTCAGATTTGTGTTTCACAGTAAACACAATGATTATTCTCCGTTTAAAACAAGCCATACCATTCTTTTTCTAACATGATAGCTTATACGTGGGCATGGAAAGTAGTATAATCATCAGCTAAGGATTCAATTTCCATTACCTACACCTCTCATGGTATGCCAATTCGTTAAACTATAGAAAACGTTTCTATATGTTCTGTTACATTATTATTTCACCATCTCACCGTGTAGTGGTTAACCTACTTGGTTGTCAACCCTAAGGTCTTGGCTTCCAAGCCCGACTATACCATGACATTCATTTCAAGCTTGCCATAAGCTTCACTAAGCCTTTGTCAAACCTAACAACGATCTAGTCATGTGCATAGCATGTCCGCTATCAAGCAAATGAGTAATATGAAACTTACTGACAAGGTCGCTGTGCTGTTATCAGCAAGGCACACTACGCAAACCAAAGCCAGAGTCTCTGTGCAGATTCAACACAGCGGTAGTAGGCAAGCCTAGGTTTGTTTAAAAATCATCATGAAAATAAGTCCACTGTCACCACAGAGGCCCCGGTTCGATTTTTTTTCTAAAGGCTGCAACAGGGTAGACTGTGTCTTGACAGGTAAAACTTTTTGGGGTGCATTCGTGAACCATGGCAAAGGGTTGCCCATCCTGACTTCTTCAACACCTCCAACCAATGTTTACTATTACTGGTGAGTTACCTTTCTTTCTTCGGCTTTTCCCTATTAGTTTGAGTCGCCGGAGCCAACCAGGCTCATTTTGGTTTTGGCCTGGGATTTAAGGCCGAATGCCACGTGATTTTTTCAGGTGAAAATTCCAACCCCCCCCCGCTGTCACCGGGATTTGAACCCCAGCCGTCCGGGTAAAGACGAGCTGCTAAGCACCTGCGCCATCACGCTCCCCACAGGTTAGTTATCTATACACACATTAATCCATAATTACCTAATAATAATAATAACAACCATCCTCCATACACATGTCCATTAATGCATGGTTTCACAAAGATGCTTATGCTTTTAGGTGTATAACACATTTTTCCCCCATAACATAACTATTTACTGTTTTAGGGGTGAAATGATCCATCGAGGTAAAAGCCCATATCATCCCCTATTTTTTAAGCTATCACACCTAATTTTAGGCTTCTTCGTTTCCGAGATATGGATTTTTCAATTTTGGGGGGTAGTTTCACCCCCCTGCTATTTTTCATCAAAAACAAAAGATCTTAGGTTCATTTATCATTTTTAAGTGTTTAACACGTTTTTCCCCATAACATGACTATTTACTGTTTTAGGGGTGAAATGATCCATCGAGGTAAAAGCCCTAATCATCCCCTATTTTTTAAGCTATCACACCTAATTTTAGGATTCTTCGTTTCCGAGATATGGATTTTTCAATTTTGGGGGGTAGTTTCACCCCCTGCTATTTTTTCATCAAAAAACAAAATATCTTAGGTTCATTTATCATTTTTAGGTGTTTAACACGTCTTTCCCCATAACATGACTATTTACTGTTTTAGGGGTGAAATGATCCATCGAGGTAAAAGCCCATATCATCCCCTATTTTTTAAGCTATCACACCTAATTTTAGGCTTCTTCGTTTCCGAGATATGGATTTTTCAATTTTGGGGGGTAGTTTCACCCCCCTGCTATTTTTCATCAAAAACAAAAGATCTTAGGTTCATTTATCATTTTTAGGTGTTTAACACGTTTTTCCCCCATAACATGACTATTTACTGTTTTAGGGGTGAAATGATCCATCGAGGTAAAAGCCCTAATCATCCCCTATTTTTTAAGCTATCACACCTAATTTTAGGCTTCTTCGTTTCCGAGATATGGATTTTTCAATTTTGGGGGGTAGTTTCACCCCCCTGCTATTTTTCATCAAAAACAAAAGATCTTAGGTTCATTTATCATTTTTAGGTGTTTAACACGTCTTTCCCCATAACATGACTATTTACTGTTTTAGGGGTGAAATGATCCATCGAGGTAAAAGCCCATATCATCCCCTATTTTTTAAGCTATCACACCTAATTTTAGGCTTCTTCGTTTCCGAGATATGGATTTTTCAATTTTGGGGGGTAGTTTCACCCCCCTGCTATTTTTCATCAAAAACAAAAGATCTTAGGTTCATTTATCATTTTTAGGTGTTTAACACGTTTTTCCCCCATAACATGACTATTTACTGTTTTAGGGGTGAAATGATCCATCGAGGTAAAAGCCCTAATCATCCCCTATTTTTTAAGCTATCACACCTAATTTTAGGCTTCTTCGTTTCCGAGATATGGATTTTTCAATTTTGGGGGGTAGTTTCACCCCCCTGCTATTTTTCATCAAAAACAAAAGATCTTAGGTTCATTTATCATTTTTAGGTGTTTAACACGTTTTTTCCCCATAGCATGACTATTTACTGTTTTAGGGGTGAAATGATTCATCGAGGTAAAAGCCCATATCATCCCCTATTTTTTAAGCTATCACACGTAATTTTAGGCTTCTTCGTTTCCTAGATATGGATTTTTCAATTTTGGGGGGTAGTTTCACCCCCAAACAGGGAATGTTGCCCCCAAGTGCTAGGACCCCTCATACAAGTCCCTAGCATGATTGGTTCGCGAGATATGAACAAAAGTGTCGTTAGGCCCTTTCGACAAAAATGAATCCTACATTCAAAAACGGGGTGTCACCCCGAGGGTTAGGATACTGCCTATGGCAAAATCCCATGAGGGGTTCAGAAAATATTAACAAACGTATAGTTAGGTCCTTTTGACAAAGGCCGACCGTGCGCGCACATACAAAAAATATTACTATTTCAACCCCCGGGTAAGGGTAGTTTTTATTTTGGGGTGAATATACCCCATCCATAGAAAAGGGGAGTTCACCACGAGTCCTACGACACCTCATACGTTTAAGTCCGATTATTGGTTAGCGAGATAGTAAAAAGCCGATGACCTATTAGTTTTTTTTGGTTTATTTCAATACATATTAAAAAAACACTCATTGGTAAATCATCATTTAAAAAGCCCGCCCTCTTACAAAACTCCTCAAGTGCGCATGCGTATAAAAAACATTCATCGCCAAAATGTTAAAAAACAACATGTTTACCCCAAATGGCCTTTCCAAATTCCATCCATTTTTAAAAAATAACCTCACCATCACCTAGAGCGGAAAAAATACCATCTAAACGACCCCTCACTCGACCCTACTCCTCCCCCACCACCTAACCCTTTGCCAACATAGGCATACATATTCAAGCACGAGCGCGACTTCAGGAAACCAACACTACCCCACTACTCGCGAATGACCTTTTAGTTTTGGTCTTTTAATCAAATAAAGAGGCTATAGGAAAGTAGGGGGCATTTCTACCAATGCTAGGACACCCTGTATGTTTAAATCCCATGATTTGTTAGCGAGATATCAGGTTCGGGGCAGCTACGAGGGTGGCTCAATAAAAAGGTAAGCAGCTCCCCCACTACCCCACTACTTATGAACTTACCGGGTTTCATTGAAATCGCTCCAGCAGTTTAGATTTTATTAGGGGGACACACACACACACCTCACACACACACACACACACACACACACACACACGCACACACACGGACAAAAGGTGATCTCATAAGCCTATTTTTTCAAAATTGAAAATAGGCTAAAAATGATGAAAGTGAGAAATTGTCCTAAACAGCACTGCCTCTTGAAAATATGGTACAGCGGCTTTGAAAGTTCCAGGTTACAGCTATTAAGGTGGCATTGTAAATAGTATCATTCCTTTTCAATATTTATTTAGCTTATGGCTAGAGATACAGAAGGTATTTATACACGTATATCCAAATTCTGAATATAGACAATAGTGTCTCAAGTCACGAGAGCAAAGTCACTAGCACTGCCACTGTACTTTATTTTGCTGCACTCGGTGATGATGTGCTGGATCGTCTGTTCTGTAGCACCACACTCACACTCAAACGTTGGCATTCTGTTCCACTTGTAGTGGGAGGCTGCACAGTTCCCATGGTTGGTTCGTATTCTGTTCAATGTGGACCATAGTCTACGAGGGAGGTTGAAACCAGGTGGCGAAGTCTTCTTCACAGGAGGCATTGTTGGACAACATTTGTTGTTGAGTCTCTTCTGCCACTCAACGAAAGTTTGGTAGTTGCTGTTTCACAAGTTCATGGCATCTCGTATTGATGGTTTTCTGGAACGCAGGCGACCAGTAATTGCATCGCTGATGTCATAATGTATCGGCAGTCCTGGATTGTTCATTATTTTATTGAATTCTCTTAGGAGAACATCTTTACGTCTGAGATCTGGAGGTGGAATATGACTTAACACTGGTAGCCAATGTGTGGGAGTAGATTTGATTGTGCCAGTGATGAGACGCATTGTGCTGTTCAGTTGCGTATCTAAAATATTTGTGTGAGCACTATTGAGCCAGAGAGGAGCACAGTATTCGGCAGTCGAGTACACCAAACCTAGAGCTGAGCATAGCTGATGTAATGACTATCCACAACCTGGCATCAACCCCAGCCTCCACAAAATTCCTAGAGGAACAACTCCTGAAAACAAGAAATAAACCCGGAGTTCTATCCAACCCCGGCCATGATCAACCAAGAATGGAAAGAATTAAAATTCGAGCTACGCCACATCTACACGAGAGGCGCAATACATGGGTTTCATCATCGCATCTGTAACAGGAAGGGCTTTCATGAACCACCCATAGACTGTGTGTGTGTAATCTGCGGTCTACACTGCCCATCGTATCACCTGATTGAGTGTCCCACTATGCAAAAGACTGAACGTTTGCTATATTATGTAACATGATCCTACTTACTGTATGGCCATTGGCAGCAATACATTATATCAATAAGATGAGTAATTCAGTAGTACCAAACCAAAGGTTCACAGAGTAAAATAAAAATAAAAGACAGATCTCTTACAATAATTTTGTTAATAATTCAGGGCAGGGCGCTCTTCAATGTCTTGTTTTTTTTTAACACCGCCATCGTTACCAAATCAAAATGGCAGCACCTCGCGAGTGGAGATAATTAGAGATGAAGACTGCAACAACCTTTTTATTTTGAAATTTTACTCCGTGTCCGAAACCGATACGGTTTCAATGTACTAAATATTGACTTTAGGTAAAAATAAATCGTTTAATATAAATTATTTATTTAATTAATTATTTACTAGCAACCCACCTAGTATCGTTAACGGTTAACCCAGCGTAAGCTTAAAAGGCGCACGGACGGCAGGTCCCAGACGCAATTCAGAAAAGCCGAGCTGAACAGCGAAACTCCAAACACATATACTCTTCTCTGAAGTATTAACTCGACACAAATCAACAGTTTGATGCTGGCCGAAGCTGATGATATAGCCTTGCTTGCAAACTCGCTCCGAAGCTAGTAATTTAAATTCCCACTCAATGGAGATTAATAGAAGAAATGAAAACGTAACAAGTACTTCCGTGAAGAACTAAAGCCTATTTTCATACAAAATTTCAGTTTGATTGCTGTAATAGATTCATAGATATTGAGAACCAACTAACTATTTCGGATGGTCACCATGTTGGATTTTTTATATGTAGGTCTTAGAGTTATGTACTGTTACATGAAGATTATTGTGTACGTGTAGTATTCAAACTTCAATCGCATGATTAGGGCACAAGAAGTAAACACCACCGTCAACGACCAACTAGTTCAGAATTTGGTTACCAGATGCCACCGCAGTCGGCTCTTGACTACGAACGTAGGAACCTAAGAACGTTAGTCAAATGTTTAACCTATATATAATTTAGCTTCACACAGGTGTAATTAATGGAAGGTTCTATAACATGCCATAAATCTATGACATGGGACCGCCGGCTTTACTTCCCCTCCGAAGGAAGGTATACTGAGGGATTATTAACGTTCTTGAAAAATCCGACGACTTCGGCCAGGTTTGAACACGCGATCTTGGTCATGTACAATGTGTCCTTCCTGGTTTATGTTAACAATAACCAAATAAGTATCATCAGTCAAATTGGGAAGGATTTCAAAAAACGAAAGCGATGCGTTTTCAGCAAAGATTTTTAATTCTTATACAATGTTTAGAATTTTGGGCAGAAATATTGACACAAAAGTTCCTCATTTCTCTACTAGAAAGCGCTATATAGTGTCAAATAGCTTAGATATCTAAACTCCTTGACTTTCATAGCGCTCCAAGGAACAACAAAAATTCAACATGCAAGCTGCCCTCTGGCTTGCACCCGGCACCCAAGGCCATACGATATTATATATAGAATTATTATTATTACTGTTGAAATGAAGACAATGAGGAAATTTACCACAGGCAATGTGGAACATTTTAGGAATGTAACCACTCCTTAGAGGGACATGTATTGGTTATCAACTTTAAGTAAATCCCCTTGTAATTGTATAAGAGCCAACGGCCTAGCCGTTTTGAAACATCGGATCCCATGAGAACTCCGCAGTTAAGCAGCATTGGGCGTAGTCGGAACTTGGATGGTATGCCGGTTCTAGGCAGTGCGCGCTGTTGGCCAACATAAGGAGCAATACTAGGTAATCTAATAAGTAAATGAAGGTAAAGATTGACGGACAATTCTATTTAATCATACTAATATATAACAAGTAGTTCCGTGAAGAACTATACAGCCTATTTTCATATATCCTATTTAAGTTAACTGCCACTATCAACATACAAAATTTCAGTTTAATTGCTGTAATAGATTCGTAGATATTGAGAACCGCCTAAATATTTCGGATGGTCACCATGTTGGATTTTACATATGTAGGTCCAAGAGTTATGTACTGTTACATGAAAATTATTGTGTACGTGAAGCATTCAAACTTCAATCGCATTATTAGGACGCAAAAAGTAACAAGGATATTTTAAAATTTCGCACAGCTTCCATCTTGTGGTTATGGAAACAATTGAAATAAATTAGATGCCAGTGGATTAACATTCGTATAAGGATTTACTGTACCAAGTTTCACTGCACTCGGATGGTTAAATTGCGAGAAACGTCCATGTGAATATATATATTTCGCGTCGCCGCCATGTTGGATTTGTGATCACCAGGTTAATAAAAGTCCTATAGATAAACTTAACTCCATAGCCCCTATGAAAATAAAAAAAAATCAGTTTGATTGCTATAATAGATTCGTAGATATCCAGAGCCATCTAAATATTTCGGATGGTCGCCATGTTGGATTGTTAAATGTTTAGGCCATAGTGTCATGTACCATTAAAGGAAAATTATTGCGTAGGTTCATTATGCAAACTTTCACTTCGATCGCATGAATACAACACAAGAAATAAAAACTTAATTTTAAAATTCGCACAGCCGCCATCTTGAGGTTATGTAAACAATTGAACTAAATTAGATACCAGTGCATTACAATGTGTATAAACATTTCCTGTACCAGATTTCATTGCGTTTGGAACATTAAATCGCGAGAAAGGTCTATTTAAAATTTTCTAATACGCTTGGCCGCCATGTTCGTTTTATAGTTAACCAGTTTTGAAAGACTTATAGATGAACTTCCAGTAGTGCCCTTTATCTCCGTACAAAATTTCAGGGTGATACCGCTAATAGTTTCAGAGATATAGAATGCCGGTGAAATACCTTGCACAGCCGCCATCTTGTGGTTATGTACACAATTGAACGAAGTTAGATGAAGGTGCATTACAATGTGTATAAACATATACTGTACCAATTTCTATTGCGTTTGGTTGGTTAAATCACCAGAAACTCGCAAATTCGCTTGGCCGCCATGTTGGTTTTGTAGTTACCAGTTTTTCAAAAGTCACATAGGTGAACTTCTAGTAGTTCTCTTTATCACCGTAATAAATTCCATGGTGATATCGGGAATAGTTTCGGAGATATTGAATGCAAGTGAAATATTACGCACAGCCGCCATATTGGATTGGTGAGACGTAACAAAATTTGCAGGGCACTGTCGAGGTCACCCGGAATAGTGCTACGAACTTACCGAGTTTCATTGAAATCGCTCCTGCCGTTTAGAATGTATTAGGGGGACACACACACGCACCTCACACACACACACATACACACACACACGCACACACACACGGACAAAAGGTGATCTCATAAGCCTATTTTTTCAAAATTGAAAATAGGCTAAAAATGAGATGGTGTGTGTCTTTCTGTCTGTGTGTTACTCAATAACGCAAGAACCACTGGTCCGATTTAAATGAAATTTTGCATGGATGTAGCTGATTTACCAGGTTTACATATGGGATACTTTTGATTTCGATATTTTGCATTATTAAAAAATGGCGACCATGTTAGTGACGTCACTACACCCTTTGGATTCAAAATTTCATATTTCCATTTCAAATAAAAAGAGAACGCCAAGAAATATCAAACTTTTGATGAGCTTTAAAATTTAATTTCCTATCCGAAAGGTCCTTGTCACTTTTCGTGTACCTCCAACGGTTAGCGAGTAAAACCCACATATGTGACGTCACTACACCCTTTGGTTTCAAAATTTCAGATTGCCATTTCAAATGAAAAGAGAACACTAAGAAATAGCAAACTTCTGATGGCATACATGAGCTTTAAAATTTAATTTTCTATCCAAAAGGTCCTTATCACGTTTCGTGTATCTCCAACGGTTAGCGAGTAAAACCTAAATTTGAGCAATAAAACACGGTCAACACCGAGCGGTGCAGTATATCTCTACATATATAAAAATGAAAGTCTGTCTGTTTTTTTTCTAAATTTCTATGATAATTTGTGTTATTTACGCGTTTCAGACTGTTTTATGATGGATGGGCGCGAAAATAATTTTTGTCTGTCTGTCTGTCTTTGTTTGTTTGTCTGCGGACAACTTTGTTCCCTTATAACTCGAGAACGGTTGGGTGTATCAACGTAAAATTTGGTACAGATATCCATCAGAGGCACGACACTAATCATTGATGTAACTCTTCTCCGTATCTCTCATAAAAGGGGGCCCACCCCCTTAAAATACATGCTGAAATAGGCGTAGAAGGACGAGACAAAGCTCATTTTCAGCCCCTCAATGTGAGAGACAAAACTCGGAAAACCACATTTTAATGCCCTAAAACCAACCGGTTTTGGGATATTCCCAGAAAACTAATTTCATTTAATAAACTAATGAACGAATGCAAGCCGGTAACCATGGCAACAGATTCTCAGAGGTCCATCTATTGCTGTAAGACGCAATGCAATTCTATTAATTACATTGGTGTGAAAGTTTGCAAACGGCTAGAAGGTTATCACGGAACCAAATTAAGCTGTAAAATTCATCAATACGTATAATGCGCTTAAGGGGGTCAAGGGGTACTCTAGAATTTTTTCACGTGATTTACACCTCCGGGTGTGGTACGGCAGGTCTATTATATCCCTATCCCTATTTTATATTATTATTATTAGTATTATATTATGGCGTACAACGACGAGACAAAGCCCCTCGGAGCCAGAAACGAATCTCGGGGCCCTAAAGGGTCCTCGAAATCTACATTATGTACCCGATCATCTGGATTAATGCTCGATCACGACCTGGCTTGCTGCTACGGTTCGGGGCATGTTACGTCCAACCCACAACATGATCTTACATTTAGATATGATGGCACTTTTCAGGATCTACAAGGTTAAATTGAAAACCAAACATGTTACAAATTACATGAATTTATTCATAAAAACTCCCAAGAATAAATACAAAAATCTACAAAATATCAATATTTTGAAAAATCCAAATATAAAAATCATCAAAAATTCATAAACTTTCTCAAAATTCACATAAATCTACATTTTCGCGTTATCTTGCTTAGGTGGTATTTACATTTTGAATATCAATCTACATTTCCTTTTTTTGGCAATATATTATTAAGGCATAGAGCATGCCTATAATTTCATAACAATTGTACTCTAAGCCTTTACGGATATTTAACCGTATTATCAATATCCCTTCTGGGCATTCATTTATTCTTATTTCACTTTTGAATTACTTTATTATCAATCACTTTTAGCTGTATTAACTCTTCCGGTATGCCTTAGTTTTCACACAACAAATCAACACTTTAAAATAACATGCCACATCCTTGAACTCATGTTATTCCACTATTTATTTCTTGCAGTAGGGTGGTTTACAAATGACGTATCATATGCTATCATTATTCCATCACTCAACTATTAACAAACTCATTTATAAATTTACCCGTTTTATCTCACACATTTCTTTAGGCAGGAATCGAATATTTAATAACAAATTTACTCTTTGACTACTGTGGTCAAATATTATCGAATTTCTACAAATTTAATGTGGGGATGATTTTCAAAAACCCACCAATTCAATTATTAATTTAATAATTTCATAGCACCTTTAATTAAGAAATTTGCATATTCCACTACCATCTATTAGTATCTATTCAGTACCTACAACTTATGTATACAAAGCATCCTTTGTATTCGTCCCCTCGCGGTTGGAAACGGTCTCACTCTCTCGTTTAACTGTGATTTACGACCTTGTCCTCGTCCCATTCATTTCCCTCACAACTTTCAAATGTTTATTTCTTCTAATAAGGGCGTATGATAATCCAAGTTATTTCATTATTTCAACGACTATGTCCCTCACTTACTCATTATTCATTTCACTTTCTTTGTAACCAATGCCATAATTAGAGATCACGACGCATTACATATTTATTAGGCGAAGACAAGAGATCATCATCATCCTTGCTTCTAACCCTTTGATAGGCAGGCAAATGAGGGATCTCTATCACTCCTCATCCCTGACCTATTATTTATTCATTTCACACACTTTATTTGGTCGGATATAACACAACGATGCTGGCGAAGTACGGATTATATGACACTAGGCTCGGAGACTATGCCTCCCCAGTTGTGACCATATCTCGTAGAAACCCATATACTTCCCAGATTAAGACTTATTTAGCAAAGGCCCGGCAGGTCTTATATTGCAACAAATTTACCCTGACTCGTAAACTACTGTCCGATCAGGTGGGTCATACCCTCGTAGACAACAACAATACCGACGATTTCCGACAATTATACTTTTCTGATCTCTCAAATTATGCACGTTACATGATATATTCATTTGCTAACATAACATTAATTCATTCACTTCTTACAGGCCTACTTCGGCAACACAACTTTTATAAAAACTTGGACTGTCATCGCATCTATATCAACTCAACTTGCTCGCACTAGCCTTTACTTCAAATAGCCTATAGCTCATAACTTCCTATCACATTTGCAGGGTGTTCGATTATCACCTTAACTCATTACATTTATTTGCTGAATAGCGTTATTGTTTCATTATTTTTACGGGACTCCCGAATTATTTCAGTTATTTCAACTACTTCAATTACTTGATCATTTCAACTCGAGTTTATCATTATCGTTATTATTAATATTCGTCGCTTCATTATTAATTTGCGGAATGCAATTATTCAACGCAAAATTCATTATTTTGGAGTATAAAAACTCAATATTCATTATTTAGGAGTATAAAAACTCAAAACTCATGATTTCGGAGTATAAAAACTCAATATTCATTATTTCGGAGTATAAAACTCAAAACCCATTATTATTATTAACGTGCTTATTTCATTTACTTTCATTTATTTGGCGTAATTTTACTTGCCATTTTTATTATTATATTCGATTCCTCCTTTCAGACTTCATTTCATTATTACATAATCATATTTCGGGTTTTCATTATTTATTATTATTATTATTACTTTTTGCACTTTGATAATTATCCTTCACATTTTTGCAAACCATCTTGGCGGTTTCCCTTGTTTTACATATTAACATTATTTGGTTATTGATTGGTGCATACTTTTCATACATTTTTATATAATCACTGATAAGGGAACGGATCGCGGTGTAAAATTCTGATCTGGTTGAAATTTAGTACACAATAATCCTACAAAGTTGTAGAATGACGTAGTGAAAACTGCATGGGCCGATTTCAATTTTGAACGCCAATATTGAACGCCGAAAATCTGCCGGACGACGGCAAGAACGAGGAGGTGAGAAGAGGTAAAGCTGACCTTCAATCCTAGCAGCACGCGATGGCTCCTTGCCACTAGGGAGCAATCTGCCGTGGTGCGATGCATTCCCCACCTTAAACGTTCCCCCTCACTCTTCTACACTCTCGATTAGAGTATACAATGCAACATAATGTGATGTTTTGCACTTGGCCATACTGCAAATAAATAAAACAACTTTTTTTTCTGTTTTACTCTTTGTAATCTTTGCAATAGTGAGTGCTTACAATAAAGTGGTCAATGCAAAGAGATTGCTTGCACCACGCGCACCTTGCAACACTTCCTTTTATACACATATCGCAAGCATCCTTGCAACAAAATTGAACGGGGTTCGCAAAGCAAGCGGCTACTTTGTAGTACAATGTTGTACAAGTTATACAATGACGTAGTGAAAATTACACGGGTCACTTTCAGTTTTGAACGCCAAAATCCTGCCGGGCGGTGGGATGAGCGAGGAGGTGGGGAGAGGTAAAGCTGACCTTCAATCCAAGCAGCACACGATTGCTCCCGGCCACCAGGCAGTGACCTGCCGTGTTGCGTTGCATTCCCCACCTTAAACGTTCCCCTCATCCCGTCACTTCCTTATCAGTTCAGTGGGGATATGCAAAACAAGAGTTATGTTTCGGATGAACAGGTCCCAAATCGTTCCGTCATCAAGCCATGTAAGTATGACAATTTTATTGTGTCAGTGTTTAATTTTACTGGCGCAGACAGCAATTAATGTTAAATCCATTACTTTACAGTCAGAATATTTACAAATGTCAGAAAGTGACGAACACGATGTTCAATTGGAACACCTTCCAAATTTTAATCCGTGGAATGTGGTAGTTTGCCTACAAAACTGCTTTGTTGAACGTGATCGCTGTGAAAGCCAAATAACACCTGGTGAAAGAGAATTGGGTTTTGAATTGTACCGTAAGTAAAAACTTTGTTTACATTTTCTCATGGCAAAGGCAGACATGCACCAAGACTGAATCATGATCCTTGTTTACAGGCCTTATTGCAGAAAGGGTTGGTGATGTGCAGGTCACCATTGAACATGAGGATACGTTAGTTTTGCCTGAAAATAACAATGTTATTCAAGACGATGAATTTGCAATATCCGACACTGACAGTGAAAAAGATGCTACAACAACACCTGCAATAAGTGTCACGTACAAAAAAAAAGGTGCTTGATTATTAGCTGAACAAAGGAGGAAAAAAAGGTCATTTAAAGTCATTCAGCACAAATTTAAAAAGCTCCGGCACCAGTCGGACCTTTCTAGATGGAAGCTACAAGTTGAATCAGGCGGTACAAAGGATGAAAAACTGAAATTTATCACCAAAGAAACATTTGAAGAATTTAAAAAGGCGAGGCTGAATAACAACAAAAACGTCCAATACGTACACATTAGAAAATGGGCCCTGAAGATTGCTCGGCGTGTTCATGACGTTACCTTCCGCATCTCAACTTTCTGGGTTCGCAAGTTTAAAAATAAATGCAGTAACCTATTGGTTCCCGAAAAGTTACGAAATTTGTAATCAAAAGTTACACAGCCGATCAGCTTGACCTTGCGTCCAACGCAACAATTTTTGTAGGAGAGGTATCCGAATTAATAAACACTCACTCTCCAAAGTGTGTTTTTAACACAGATCAAAGCGGGTTTAACGAAGAGTTCCATGCAGGACATACGCTACATGTAAAGGGAGACAAAAGAATTTTCGCAGAAGCGCAATCGTTGAACTCATTAACACACAGCTATACAATTCAGCCTGTAATATCTGCCGATGGAGAACTGTTACCTAAACTGTTAGTTGTGTTAAAAGAAAAGGACGGTGAATTTGGCCCTATTGTTAAAAGAACTTTGTTTACAGCAGATCATTTATTTGTATTGCCGTCCCCGTCCGGAAAGTTAACAAAAAAGTTACTTCAAAAGTGGTTACAAGATGTTTATTTTCGAACTGTACCAGACGACAGTGTTTTACTCTTGGATTCGTGGACAGCACAAAGTGAAGCAAATATATTAGCAGCAAAACCCGCCAACAAAACTAGCATTGTTAAAACTATTCCCCAGAGAACTACTGGAATGATTCAGCCGTTAGCTGTGCTTGGTTTCCGGATATGGAAACAATTTGTTCGTTATTTTTATGACCGAATTGTATTATACAATTTCGCCATTAACATTCATTTGCGCAACAATATTTTAAAAACCCAATCATTGACCCTCAACCAACTATCTTCTCCGCGGTTTCGTAACATGTGGAAATATAGTTGGTCCAAATCCTGTTATATTGAAACACAGTCCGCTTGCTTTGCGAACCCCGTTCAATTTTTGTTTCAAGGATGATGCTATCCAAAATGCTTGCGATATGTGTATAAAAGAAAGTGTTGCAAGGTGCACGTGGTGCAATCTCTTTGCATTGACCACTTTTTTTGTAAGCATTCACTATTGCAAAGATTACAAAGAGTTAAACAGATGGAAAAAAGTTGTTTTATTTATTTACAGTATGGCCAAGTGCAAAACATCACATTATGTTGCATTGTATACTCTAATCGAGAGGGTAGAAGAGTGAGGGGGAACGTTTAAGGTGGGGAATGCATCGCAGCACGGCAGGTTGCTGCCTAGTGGCCGGGAGCCATCGCGTGCTGCTAGGATTGAAGGTCAGCTTTACCTCTTCTCACCTCCTCGCTCATGCCGTCGTCCGGCAGATTTTCGGCGTTCAATATTGGCGTTCAAAATTGAAATTGGTCCATGCGGTTTTCACTACGTCATTCTACAACTTTGTAGGATTATTGTGTACTAAAATTCAACCAGATCAGAATTTTACACCGTGATCCGTTCTCTTGTGAGTAGCATATGATACAATCATTAGATATAGTAGACATTTTTGACTAACCCTGTTTTCAGCTCATGACATGGTATCTGGATGGCTTCACCCATACATAATTTCTTCAGCACTCCATCACTACACTAAAATAGACCTTCTTAATCTCTGGTCTTCAAATTGACACACGTATATATTCCTATACAATTTACACTACTTGTTATAATATTTAAACACTAAAAAGAAATTCACTAAATCACTATATTACACTTTCACACGGACCCAAATCTCAGCGTACTGTGGTGGTAACATCACGTTGCTGGTGATCCTTGATAGTCTCTTTCTATACTGCTTTTGACGTGTGATTTCTCCTATTCCTCCTACTTTTAGGTAAGTCTCTTTCTATACTGCTTTGGGCGTGTGATTTCTTCTATTCCTCCTACTTTTAGGTAAGTCTCTTTCTATACTGCTTTGGACGTGGGATTTCTCCTATTTCTCCTACTTTTAGGTAAGTCTCTTTTCTTCCTATTCTTCCTAATATAGTACCTGTCTTTCGTTCAAATACTTTCTTATAGAGCTTTTTCACTTAGTAATAATTATTTGTCTATCTGCTATAACTCAATACTATTAATATTTACAGATGCTCCTATCGCAACCTTACAGTTTTCATTATTCTATCTTGGTCTTCCGTGAAGACTGTATACTTTAGGATTCTCGTCCTTTCAAATGTTCTGTTTTATCGAACCTGCGCCCTCTGACGTCTAAAGTCTTTAGCGAGTTCTCGCGTCCTGTAATCTGACGTATCTGAACGCGACTTGGTGTCGAACTAATATGATTTCGTTCAGCTTCACTCGAAACTTAGTGGTTTGCCTATCGCAACTTGTATGGTACTTTGCCTCTTCTGAGGTTCGAATTCTAATGTCTTTGAGTACAGTTTCTTCAATAGTATCGCTAACTAGCGTAACTTTTCACCGAGGCTTGATCTAACTGATCGTACTTAGTAAATTTTCGACTGCATGCCTGCACTAAGGCTTTTGTCGCAAACTGACGAACTTTGTTTATAAGGTGCCTCTACTGAAGTATCTTATAGACTGACGGACTTCGTGTACTGACGGGCCTTCCAAGGCCTCTCGCAGACTGATGAACTTCATGCTTTTGCTTGGGCTTAAAGCCTATTTATTCATTTTGGGTAAGAAATTAGTCCCTCACGAGCTTCGGAAGTTCAACTCCTGAATCCTAGCTCTAATCTTCTCTATAATTTAATCCCAAGTGTAATTGGTAATAATATTACAATTGCCTGCACGCGGAACGAGAATTGTTCGCAGGTTTATTTTTAATTAATTAAAATAGTTAGTATCCACTCTACGGGGCCGGCCAACTTCTGCTTGCCGTCCGCGGGTAGTCTTCCGCTTACATTCCCATGGCGTTATCCCTTAGCTTGCATTCTCTCAAGTACTTGATTTCAGGTCTGCCAACTCTTTGATTTTTACTATCCCCGCTTTGGTATTGGCTTTAAATTTCATTAACATGGGGAGTTTATTTTGTTAAGTTGAACGTCGGGGTATTCCTTCTTTCTCTACTCATATTTTTAGCAGATTAAGCATTCTGAGGGGCCACATCTCAAGTGGGCACTCGAGAAAAGAGTTCGCTTGTAAAAGTCACACTCGAAAAGTGATAATTTTCCGTCGAGTTGCTTCTTCATCGGAATGCCGAGTGTTATTTATAGCCTATTGGCTGGACGTTTCCCTGCTTCTTTTATGGCCTCTATAATGGCTCTTTTCACTTAACCTGTCTATTCTAATGGGAATGTATATGTTTAAATAAGCCACGTGCATATCTGGCAGTATTTCTGTAGCTGTTTCTCACGAAATCTCTCTCTGACTCCTTTCTGTGTTTAATAAAGTTCCCTCATATTTCCTTATAAATGGTCCAGATTTCGACTGTGTGCCTATCCCACATGGGCACAATTATAAGGCTCTAAAACCAACAGTTTCTGAAATATTCCCAGAAAACTAAATTAATTAATTTAACAAACTAATGAAGGAATGCAAATCGGTAACCATTACAACATTATCTCAAGGGGTGGCATCCAACTTTCCATCTATTTCTGTAAGAAGCAATGCCACTCCATTTATTATATTTCTGTGAAAGTTTGCAAATGGCTATAAGGTTATCACGGAACCAACGTAGACTGTATAATTCATCAATGCAATTAAGGGGTCAAGGTGTAACCTAGAATTTTTTCATGCAATTTTCACGTGCGACATATAGTACAGAAGGTCTATTATATCTCCAAACAGCAAGACTAATTTCAAAAATTCCTGAATTGAATCAGATTTTTTGTGGCTTTTAGGAATTTGGGCCATTTGAGGCTAAAGAACCTGAATTTTCATGCACCACAAGCCTTTATAATTTATGAAAGAGGTCTTCCTGTTTATGGGGACCTAACACAATGTAGAGGGTCAGTTTTAATGTGACGTGTATTGCGTTTCGTCTACAAGGCTTTCAATTCTCTTTCACGTCAGGAAGTACACGCTAGGAGAATTTAGTTTGAGAGCACATTTTAACAATTTTTTTTTTTTTTGTCGACGTACGGGTTCATCGTAAGGATGATTTTGTTTGATACTGTGTGGTAGATATACGTATATCTGGATATCTGGGTGATATGTTGTATGTTGTAGAAAATATAATTGTCTGTCTTTCTGTGTATCTTTATGTACGCCTATACCTCGTGTTCGGATGCTTGGTGCATCGTAAAATTAGTTATGGTAACCATGAGAGTCAATACACCAATCATTTATAAAACACTTCACCGTACTTTTCATACAGTATAAGGGTGGATATAGGGAAACACTTCTCAAAATACATGCTAAAATAGGCGAAATATAAAAATTACCCTAGAAGGACGACCGAAGCATATGTTGCGCTTCTCAATGTGAGACACAAAATTCGGAAGTCTATAAAGGGTCTCCGAAAACCACATTTTAAGGCCCATAAATTAACAATGTGTGTGATATTCCCAGAAAACTAACTTCGTTCTGATAACCTTATGAAGGAATTACAAACCGCTAACCATTGTAACAGTAGCTCAATTGATAAAGTCTGGTGTTAACACCGAACACCGTTCGAAGAACGGGTACTTCTGCTAGAACAATATAAATCAATGGCCATCCTACCGCACGAAAACTCCGACTAGGGGTAGCCTCTTTAGAGACTCGGACCTGCCTTCGGACAGAATTAGGGGCCGATAACCTAGATATTAGGCCCCTTAAAACAACAATTATAATCATCATCGTCGGACAGAATACCAATTAAATTAAAATTGTATAAGGGCTTGCCAGGCCTTCTCAGAACAGCCAGGTAGAATCAATGTCTCCATTTCTGAGTCAACAGGAGAAGAACCCATGTAGTATAAGTAAAAACGAATGCAATGTCATTAGAGGTTCCTCGGAATAGCCGGAAACAGATTAGCCTTGTTAACAAGAGTAAATCTTTTACAGAACATCAATAATATTACAAACTCCCACCACTACTTTACTTAAAAGCATTGTTTTCTGCCAGAGAATACTGGAATATGATTGATTAAAACTACGGGCGTATCCCTCTGTCATATTGAGGTCAACCCACCCATAAGATCATATTATATAAGGAGTGACTCAAGTGAGCTCAAGACTCTATATTCAATAATCTATTGTCGTGTTACAATCATGTATCAAGCCACATGGCTTCAGTAACTACTCTGTAAATATATTCTAACTAAATAAATATATCAAGCATTTCAACAAGTTGGAATTCTTCACTCATTTGAATACGATTCTACTCAGCACGTAAAGAATTCGAAAGGACTTAAGCTTAACAAACAAAACGAGCTAAGTACGCACATTAATTTATATTGTATTAAATAGAATTGTCCGTCAATCAATACCTTCATTTACTTATTAGATTACCTAGCATTGCTCACACAGCCTCAGTGTGTCCTGTGCTCTCCTAGACTTACGTTCGTCCGCTTGACTCTCCTCAGGTATGTTCGCCGCTTTTTATGTCAGGCATCATTCTCTTTTCTTAGGTTCACTTTTAACTTTGGATTTTCTTTCTGTTCTCTTCTCAAGTTCATGAATTCCCGCTTGCATTGAACTATGGGACTTCGCCTGTATCTTTGATTGGAACTTGAATCAACATGCCTACATATTTGGGATCCAACCTACTTCCAATTTTTCTTCCGTTTGACTGAAAATAAACAACATACATTTGCTTTTCTGAAACATCAAGAGGAATAACAACTACGTCTTTTCATGTACTATTGTATACTAAGTACTAACGGAAAGTGACAAACTACAGTCATACTGGCTTATGAGGAGTTTACTTGAACATTGAAATTTAATCACTAAGGACTCAGGGCCGGAGTGCCCTTGCCACTGTCTAAACAAAGTTTGCATGCCTTTTATTTTAGTTTTCAACCAGTTCTTAACCACTTTTATTATGTTTTATATTTTACGATCTTATGATGTCATTGATGTAAGCACGATTGTGACCAAATTGTTAATTGTGGCAGATGAAGGGCTAGATATGGAAGCCAAAAGCATGCACCACTAAATAATAAATAAATGAAGGTACTGATTGAAGGACAATTCTATTTAATCTTATATATAACAAGACGTTCCATGACGAACTAAAGAGCCTACTTTTCTTAAAATTTAAGATTCATGCCAATTATTAATCTATATGGATCTATCGAGAATAATGACGAAATTAAGTTGCTAATATCGAAATTCCTAATTAGTTATAATTACTGTATACCTGGCATAATGTAGCCTAATAGAGCACTAAATGGACGTTACATGCAGTTAGACACTGGATCTATCAGCACGAGTAAAAGCATGTTCCCAACAATACCATGTGTGCTGGTCAGAAATAATCTGAAATATTATGATATCTTGTTGTGCCTATTTTGGATGAAATCCATTTGTTAGTGTAGAAGTTACATGTATTTTAAAATTGGACATATCAGCAGGCATAGAATCATGTTGGCAGCACTGCCTTATAATAATTACTCCAAATTAATCTAGAATGTCAGGTGCTATACGTGTGCAAAGTATAGAGCTGTTGGCTTGCATACTTTCTGATATATTGATATTAGGGTAAACAAGATGTTCAGTAAAGAACATATAGCCTACTTTCTCCTAAATGTATGAGTATAGTTATAACTCGTTGTTATTATCAAAGAGTATAATAGAACTATTCTTTGTTGAAGGCCATAGAAACGATTTACCTCTACCAAACGCCACAATCTAGATAAAAACTGCTACCATCATTGAAGAAAGAAAGTTAAGAAGTATCTCAAGAATGTTATGGATCTGGAGACATAATCGACCGGACTGGCTGCGTGGCTCGGCGGTAACGTTCTCGCTTGCTGGGCCCTAGGTTGCAGGTTCGTATCCTGGCACAGTCAGCTGGCATTTGAGGGTGCACAAATGCGAGGGAGCCGTGTCAGTACATTTACTGGCACGTTAAAGATCCCCTTCGGGCCAAATTTCCGGCACCCCGGTGTCTCTAAAAGCAGCAGTAGTTAAAAGGGATGTAAAACCAATAAAATTATTATTATTATTATTATTATTATTATTATTATTATTAAAGCCTCCGTGGCTTAGGCGGCAGCACGCCGGCCTCTCACCGCTGGGTCCGTGGTTCAAATCCCGGTCACTCCATGTGAGATCTGTGCTGGACAGAACGGAGGCAGACAGGTTTTTCTCCGGGTACTCCGGTTTTCCCTGTCAAAATTTCATTCCAGCAACACTCACCACTATCATTTCATTTCATCTGTCATTCATTTGATCATTGCCCCAGAGGAGTGCGTCAGGCCTCGGCAGCCGGCACAGTTCATATCCTCGCCGCTAGATGGGGGCTTCATTCATTCCATTCCTGACCCGGTCGGAGACTGGAAGCAGGCTGTGGATTTTCATTATTATTATTATTGTTTTAATGTGCTAAACGGTTCCAGGCTAGTGTTCAGAAGTAAAGGGGAAGTTTTAGTCGGTAATCTGCTACTCAGCAGCAGGAGCCCGACACTCTGTGCGTAAATGCATTTCTTGCCCTAAAAAAAATAAAAAAAAAAAAAAAAAATATATATATATATATATATATATATTATTATTATTATTATTACATATACGACCTGCCGTGGGCAACATCCAACTTTGAGTTGAGGCATGTCTTTACACGTCTGGTTGTGCAGGGCTTTCACAACCCTAATTGAAAAAAAAGGAAGGAAGATTGTAGTTTTACGTGGCCGTGAATCTTGTGATTATGAGCCACGGGACCTCCTTTTTACGTGGAATCCGAACCACAGGACATGGCATTTCACTTCAAAAATCTCACATGCATTGACCGGGAATCGAAAACCCTAATTGAATTAACAAATCTTTCCATGACCCTACAGAGACGTGTGTATACAAACTATGTGGATATTTTCGATTGCTATTTGCCTGAAATAAAAGTAGTAATTAATACCTGAACTAACACCAACGGCTTGAACTCAGTTACTATGTGAAATCGTTTTGTTCTTTACTTCAAATAACATTTTCAAGTAACGCAAAATAGGCTGTTACAAACACTTTAAAATAAAAAGTAAAAATGTATCGTAGTATCATCTTGTCATTCTTCAAATTCGATGCGCATAGAATGCCAATGGTATATTAATCAATGGAGCCCCACGTAGACTAGTCGTGACTTCTAGTGGTGAAATATCGAACAATATAATCCTAACAGAGCGAGTGCATTCTAGCGGCCAGAAGAAGAAACTTTTCAATAAAATCTGCAGTTACCTTTTTGGCAGCTAGATGTCTCGAGTAAATCTGCTGGCGAATTATATTTTAATTAAATATATATTTTACACCATAATATGCACAATATAACGCTTAATTTTAAAACATCTGAGTCATTACAAAACAATAAACATATAACATTTCAAGCAAAAAATCTAGCTCTGATCGGGTTTGATCCATAGGCAGTTGAGCGATAGGCTAACGCTCTACCACTGAGCTAATTGTGTCAACGAATATCGGTCTATATAAAATGACTTACATAGAACTTGTTAGCAAATAATGATTTATACTAAACGATTTCATCACTGGAGTATATTATTTATACATAAAGCATTTCATACAAAGTTTATTTATTTTGTATCAGTACGCTATATTGCATTCAATACTCAAATTAGTGAAATATAAGTCAGGCACAAGATATCCGCTGCCATCTTGTCTTATTACTGAATCAGCTCAGCTTTTTAAAATCACGTCTGCACTATAGTATTACAAAATAAACTTTTAATTTCGAACGTGCCTCTTCCTTTAGAACAATTAAAACGATTCTCGGCTCGATAATCGGAACTGGTGGGTCCCATGATATGGATTATAAAGTTTGCATAATTCGCACGGCCGCCATCCTGAAATGGTATGGCGGACGACCTTATAGTTTGGTCACAAGACGCATCCTATACGAAGGTATGTTGTTACCAAATTTGGTAGAGATCGGATGATTTGGTTAGTCGTTATTTGATTTTACGTTTTGAACGTTTGAGTGGCCGCCATTCAGTTTTAGTAAAGATGGCGGCGATATAAAACATGACACTGAGGTGTCCTTTGCTAGTGCTACCTTTGTACCAAATTTCGTTCAATTCGCATTCACCGTGTTCGAATTGATAGGGGAGGACAGACATTCAGAGTACACACACTCACACACACACAGACACACACACACAGACTCACACACACACATACACACACACACACAGACTCAAATCCCGGTCACTCCATGTGAGATCTGTGCTGGACAGAACGGAGGCAGACAGGTTTTTCTCCGGGTACTCCGGTTTTCCCTGTCAAAATTTCATTCCAGCAACACTCTCCACTATCATTTCATTTCATCTGTCATTCATTTGATCATTGCCCCAGAGGAGTGCGTCAGGCCTCGGCAGCCGGCACAGTTCATATCCTCGCCGCTAGATGGGGGCTTCATTCATTCCATTCCTGACCCGGTCGGAGACTGGAAGCAGGCTGTGGATTTTCATTATTATTATTATTGTTTTAATGTGCTAAACGGTTCCAGGCTAGTGTTCAGAAGTAAAGGGGAAGTTTTAGTCGGTAATCTGCTACTCAGCAGCAGGAGCCCGACACTCTGTGCGTAAATGCATTTCTTGCCCTAAAAAAAAAAAAAAAAAAAAAATATATATATATATATATATATATATATTATTATTATTATTATTACATATACGACCTGCCGTGGGCAACATCCAACTTTGAGTTGAGGCATGTCTTTACACGTCTGGTTGTGCAGGGCTTTCACAACCCTAATTGAAAATAAAGGAAGGAAGATTGTAGTTTTACGTGGCCGTGAATCTTGTGATTATGAGCCACGGGACCTCCTTTTTACGTGGAATCCGAACCACAGGACATGGCATTTCACTTCAAAAATCTCACATGCATTGACCGGGAATCGAAAACCCTAATTGAATTAACAAATCTTTCCATGACCCTACAGAGACGTGTGTATACAAACTATGTGGATATTTTCGATTGCTATTTGCCTGAAATAAAAGTAGTAATTAATACCTGAACTAACACCAACGGCTTGAACTCAGTTACTATGTGAAATCGTTTTGTTCTTTACTTCAAATAACATTTTCAAGCAACGCAAAATAGGCTGTTACAAACACTTTAAAATAAAAAGTAAAAATGTATCGTAGTATCATCTTGTCATTCTTCAAATTCGATGCGCATAGAATGCCAATGGTATATTAATCAATGGAGCCCCACGTAGACTAGTCGTGACTTCTAGTGGTGAAATATCGAACAATATAATCCTAACAGAGCGAGTGCATTCTAGCGGCCAGAAGAAGAAACTTTTCAATAAAATCTGCAGTTACCTTTTTGGCAGCTAGATGTCTCGAGTAAATCTGCTGGCGAATTATATTTTAATTAAATATATATTTTACACCATAATATGCACAATATAACGCTTAATTTTAAAACATCTGAGTCATTACAAAACAATAAACATATAACATTTCAAGCAAAAAATCTAGCTCTGATCGGGTTTGATCCATAGGCAGTTGAGCGATAGGCTAACGCTCTACCACTGAGCTAATTGTGTCAACGAATATCGGTCTATATAAAATGACTTACATAGAACTTGTTAGCAAATAATGATTTATACTAAACGATTTCATCACTGGAGTATATTATTTATACATAAAGCATTTCATACAAAGTTTATTTATTTTGTATCAGTACGCTATATTGCATTCAATACTCAAATTAGTGAAATATAAGTCAGGCACAAGATATCCGCTGCCATCTTGTCTTATTACTGAATCAGCTCAGCTTTTTAAAATCACGTCTGCACTATAGTATTACAAAATAAACTTTTAATTTCGAACGTGCCTCTTCCTTTAGAACAATTAAAACGATTCTCGGCTCGATAATCGGAACTGGTGGGTCCCATGATATGGATTATAAAGTTTGCATAATTCGCACGGCCGCCATCCTGAAATGGTATGGCGGACGACCTTATAGTTTGGTCACAAGACGCATCCTATACGAAGGTATGTTGTTACCAAATTTGGTAGAGATCGGATGATTTGGTTAGTCGTTATTTGATTTTACGTTTTGAACGTTTGAGTGGCCGCCATTCAGTTTTAGTAAAGATGGCGGCGATATAAAACATGACACTGAGGTGTCCTTTGCTAGTGCTACCTTTGTACCAAATTTCGTTCAATTCGCATTCACCGTGTTCGAATTGATAGGGGAGGACAGACATTCAGAGTACACACACTCACACACACACAGACACACACACACAGACTCACACACACACATACACACACACACACAGACTCACACACACACATACACACACACAGACAGACACACTTTTTTCGCCCTGTGTTGATCTCATAAGTCTACTTTCATTTTTTGCAAAAATCGAAAGTAGGATAAAAAAATATAGACAGCATTTATTAACAGTTGGCAGCCCTGATTGCTCTTAACAATACTTATAGTCATATCTGTTATGGTACACATAGCACATAGGATATTTGGTTGAAATCCAATTGATATTATAGAAGTTACATGTATTTAAAAATTGGTCTTATCAGCAGTCTTAGAATCATGTTGGTAGCACTGATGTGCATAAGTTACTCCAAATTAATTTAGAATGTCAGGTACTATACGTGTGCATAGTTTAAAGATGTCGGCTAGCATACTTTCTGATATATTGGTATTTGGATTTTAAAAAATAGAGATAACATTTATTGACAGTTGGCAGCCTTGGTGGCTCGTACGAATACGCCCAGTCATATCTGTTTATGTACACATATTACATACAACATTTGGTTGAAATCCAATTGATAGTGTAGAAGTTATAGGCATTTAAAAATTGGACTTATCAGAAGGCTTAAAATTATTTTAGCAACACTGTCATGTATGGCCTCCTGGAAATTAAACTGAAATAGTGTTATCTACATGTGTGCCAATTTTGGAATAGCCCCCATGCATACCTTCCAAGATATCCAACATGGAGCTCGAATTTCTAGTGCGTTTTTTCAGCAGTTGGTAGCACTGCCATCATTTTCAAATATGGACGTGAGATATTCCGGTGCACATCTTTACTCATTCTAAATTTGGTTTTGATTGCTGCAGCCGTTTAGGAGTTGATAGGGGGGACACACACACAGCCAGACAGACAGACAGACACACATTTGCCCGATCTCATAAGACTACTTTTTCCTCATTTTTGCAAAATGTGAAAAGTAGGCTAAAAATTGGGTTGTAGTGCACACCCCAAGGAAAATTTTGGCAACAATAATTTTAGATAGCCCTCTCCATTCCATTTATTTATGCCCTTTGGCACAAAATTGCTCCGTTTTTCTTGGCTCAAATCTACACCGTTTTACCGATCTGAACCGAATTTTACGTACTTACCATTTGGAACAAGACGAGTAACACTATCTACTTGAAAATTCGGACAGCCCTCTCCATTCCCTTCATTCAGGCCCTTTGGCACAAATACTGAATTTCCATGCCCCACAAGCTTTATAACTTTATTTAAGGGCGTCATCACGAGGATGGGGACTTACAGCATTGGCGAGGATTCATTATTTTACAGTACCAGCGGAAATAATGTTAATTTCCTTGCTTCTATGCATACTTTATTTGATTTTCTCTGTTTTGCCGACAGAATCCATACCATCTTTCAGGGTCTTTTTTATTTATTCAGGTGATGACACTGTTCGTACGGATGTTCTCGACAACGGCGTATATCTATTTAACAGTCTGTTATTCCTTCATTCAAATATTATCTCTTACAGAGACAGAATGAAAGCAGAATGGGACCTAACGTGCATCAATTTCGCAGACCGGGAATATTTTTCTGTCAATATCTCGGGAACCATTCGCTTTAGGGCCTCACAACATTGATCCTCGCATTAGACATGCGTAAAACGAGCCACGTCCCACCTTTCTACGAGCAAATCGACGAGTCTTATCCAATCCCTACCCTCTTCTTATATATAAAAATGAAAATATATATCTGTCCGAGATTAATGGCCGTAAAAATATAATAAAAGTATTTTTACGTGTTGTAGTGTCGGAAACCAACATGATAATTTGATGTACTGTATTATTTATAGAGGTGGATTGTGGGGTCTGAAACGAGGCGTGATTTTGAGTCTAATTTTATAGTCTCTGCGCCGCTTATTGTATGTGAGTATTTGGATCTCTACGACGGTTTACCAAGGTATGATTGTTTCTATTTTTCACGGTATGCTTTCTCACTGTTTATAGATGTATTTTTTGTTCCTTGTGTGCTTCTGTTTGCAAATATTTAACTGTTTTTGTCGTTTTCTACCATTATGTGCTACAATGGTTCAATGGGTTCAACTTCTTTATCGGAATGTCACCAGCTATGTCCGATGTGCTTCAGGAAACTCCGCAACTTTTCCCATCAGAGTTGGTGTTCATCAGGGGTCAGCTTTGTCCCCGCTCCTGTTCATCGTCTGTCTTGACACCATCGCAGCCGAACTACTGCAACCACATCCCTGGACCTTGCTCTATGCTGACGATATCATTGTAGCCTGCAAGTCTCGCCAAAAATTGGAACAACAAGTTCAATGTTGGAAAACTGCACTAGACACCCATGGCCTACGACTTAATATTGGGAAGACTGAGTATATGGAGTGTGGAGTACCAAGTGAAGGATCTATTCACATTGATGGCACTGAACTCCGAAAATCATCTGTATTCAAATACTTGGGTACGCTAATCTGTTCAGATGGCCGAACACTCCCAGATGTCCGAAACAGAGTCAACGCTGCATGGCTGAAATGGCGCCAAGTTACTGGAGTCCTTTTTGACCGGAATGTGCCACTATATCTGAAGTCGAAAATGTACAGAACCATCGTTTGACCAGTAGCACTGTATGGTACTGAATGCTGGCCAGTAACGAAGAGACATGAACAACAACTACATGTCATGGAGATGAAGATGATTCGCTGGACACAGGGACTTACTAGACTGGACCGCATCAGGAATGATAATGTTCGAGCTACATTTGGTGTGACTCCAATCCTGAAAAAATGCGGGAGAGCCGTCTGCGTTGGTATGGCCATGTACTGCGTAGCAATCACTCTTCAGTCGCGAGAACTGCACTTGACATCAGTCCAGAAGGCCGACGACCACGAGGGCGACCGAGAAAGCGCTGGCTGCATACTATGCGGGAGGACATGCAACTAGTGAATGCCACAACTAGAGACGCTCAAGATCGAGCAGTATGGAAGAAAAGGTGCAGAAAAGCAGACCCTGCAATAAAGCGGGTTTAATGCTAGGAAGATGATGAAGATGATGATGATGATGTGCTACCTAAATTCACAGACCACTGTGGCGTATTCTACCAACTCTCCCATTAGTTTATTAGGGTTTCCTTATAAATCTTACTGGTCAATTGCGCAAACCTATTTGAATAAAATTGGTATTTTATCTCTCACGGCAAATGAAACCCCTCTCAAAACACTGTGTAAGCCTATAAAAGTACCTGAATTTTAATTGCTTGGCCGTGATTGCCAATATAGAATCTTTTTGGAAGCCTTTATACAGAGGTGAAAGACTGTTTGAGGGTTTAGCTCTCGCAGATAAGTACCGCAGGTGCACTAGATAAGAATTGAGGTAACTCGCAGTTCGCTATTCCTTTGTGGATCCCCAAATTGACAATAGGAGCTCGCTGATTACCCGTCTCGGAGTTGCTAGGCGAAACACCTCACAAGACACAGCATAAACTTAGAAATATTAATATGTTTAAAATGATTTTGTTATTATTACTTGAAATGATTACAATTTGTTTTGTTACTTTTACTCTAAATCGTTATATGATACGTAGTTTGCACAATATTACTTACTGCGGATTTGACAATTCCTATCTAGTTGGATGAATTTTTAGCATACTATTATTTATTTTTAAATAGAGTAGTCTATGAGGGCGTTAAACGATGGGTGTTCAATATTGAAGATAGGTTATTTGAATTTTACTACCTAGAAGAGCCGTCGTATAAACCTACTTAACAATTTCAACACAATATTATAGATGAGATAAAAAGCACGCACAACGACTCAGAGTGGCAAAATATTGCTCATTTTGACAACGACCTGCTTCCGGGTTGCACACAATACGACACAGCGAACAAAGCTACAATATCCTAATATCCAATTGTGATCCCGAGCAACGCCGGGCTTAAGATCTAGTACAATATAAACTAACATAGTCAATACGGACCAAAAATCGGAGCAAGTAAACCCCAGATACGTACGTTAAGCTAGAAACTTAACTGACTAGCTCCTTTGCCTTGTGCCTTAGAACGCATAGTGGGCCTTATGCCAATTATAACGATTGGTGGGTGACATTCATAAAACAGGTAGAGCATTTTGCCGAACAACCAACATCCGGGATATCGAGTTTGTGTGACGTGTTCTGCGTGACGCAGGTAATTGGTCGGCGAGGGCAAAGGGTCCCCAAGATTGTCTCGTCGCCCACACAGGAAATGACATCCCCTCCAATCATAGCAAATGAAGGGTCGTAACTTCAAAGCCATCGTGATTTGGTGAGTTGATACGCGCTGGCTAACACAGCAAATTGCATTGAGACAGCGGTGAGATCTTTGTAATACAATATATGATACTGTTGCTCATCACGTGTGGTCTCACCAATATGTGTGCTAAGTTTTAACAAGATCGAGGAGTTCGTATCTGGATGTTTAGATTGTTTAGATATGTCATTTTCACCAAAAAAATATATTATCATCAATTTAAAGCCCATAATTGTTACAGATGAAAAATGAATGAAAATCCACAGCCTGCTTCCAGTCTCCGACCGGGTCAGGAATGGAATGAATGAAGCCCCCATCTAGCGGCGAGGATATGGACTTTGCCGGCTGCCGAGGCCTGACGCACTCCTCTGGGGCAATGATTAAATGAATGACAGATAAAATGAAATGATAGTGGAGAGTGTTGCTGGAATGAAATGTTGACAGGGAAAACCGGAGTACCCGGAGAAAAACCTGTCTGCCTCCGTTTTGTCCAGCACAGATCTCACATGGAGTGGCCGGGATTTGAACCACGGACTCAGCGGTGAGAGGCCGGCGTGCTGCCGCCTAAGCCACGGAGGCTTTAATTGTTACAGATCTGATCTTTTAACTATTTTGATACATTTCTCATTAATTTTTCAAAGTAAAAAATCCAAGTTTAACATAGGCCTATTCAAACTCTGCTCACAATCATAATAGTTCCTACCCTTTATGGGATAGTGGTCACTATATTAACCACCAGTCATAAGGACAGTTTGTGCTTTCAAAGATGCTGATAGTTGAATCCTTCAGCCAAATTCGGAGAATTTTTATGCCGAAGTGCAAGTATTTCCTAAAAATCAAATATTATATACGTATCTACCTGACGTAATGTGTTGTATAACAGTGTTAACAATATTTAAAACTAAAAACATTAACAAGTAAAGTGTATAAATGAAATACAAATCTAGAATTAAAAATTGTAAAAATAAAATTACAATAATAAAAGAAATATAAAAATTTAAATAATAAGCATAACTATACAAAATTATGAAAATAATTGTAAAAGTCAATTTGAAGTAAATAATTCAATAAAAATATCAAAATTATATCTATATGAACATAAATTTATAATTAATAATATTTATTTATTTACCGTATGGCTTTTAGTGCCGGGAGTGTCCGAAGACATGCTCGGCTCGCCTGTAGCTGCTTCCAGCGGACACCCTTATTAGGGTGAGCTACAAGTTCCGTTCAATTTCAAGTAGTTCCAACTTTCGCTACCAGATAACAATGATACCTAGTGGTGGACGTTGGAACTTTGATAGAGCGTTCTGACGAAATCTAACCTAACAATTAAGCTTTACACAAGTTTAGTCTGTGAAAGGATCTTTTACATGCCACAAATCTATGACATGGGACCACCGGCTTTACTTCCCCTCCCAAGGAACTGAAGGATTTTTAACGCTCTTAAAAAATCCGACGACTTCAGCCGGGTTTGAACCCACTATCTTGGGCACAGCAGTTCAGCATGCTACCAACTACGCCACCGAAGCCGCTAATTAATAATAAATACATAAACATTAAAATTAGATAAACAAAATATAATATTATTAATAACTATAATAATTAAAATAAGATAAGTCTTGAAGATTATAAATCTTAAGTCAATGTTAATTTGTACTTTTTATTGTACCGGTATCGGCCACATTGTGCATTGTGGCCTTCTTCAGCGCAAATAATAATATGAATAGAAAAGCAAGACGTACAGTACATGAAATATTTTACCATAAAAGAAGGTTGTTCTCACCTCGTAGTTCCGTCCCTTAAAACAACAATAACTAACTAACTAAGGTTGTTTATGTTCGACCCTCACTATTATGTGTTAGAAAACTGTATCATAATGATGGTCATTATAACACCGATTTTCATTATGATACAGTTTCTCCAGCCAATCAGAGCTCGTTCATTGACCAATTAGGTAACGATACCTTCGTGCATGCACTCAAAATCCAACAAGTCGGACATAAACACAACATCGAACTATAATAAATTACCGACATGGAATACGCACCGTCCATATGTTCGCGTAAATAAACTGGCGAATATGAGAAAAGAAATAGCACTGTACCGGAACCTTAATATCCCCCAAACCAATTTCTACACAGCGCGTGGTTTTGACACGACTTCAGTGACAGTTTTACTGAATACTGGTGCGCAATCTGAACATATGGTATTGAAGCACACAGAGCGCATGCGTCGGTTGTCCAGAAAGCTTGGACAAGAGAGATATACTACCCACCGCAGCACCCGATCACAACATTCTACTGTAGTGACTGAACAGATATTTATGAATATTTATGTTACAACATATAATAAAGTTACAATTATCGTCGAACATAAACAGTCGTATGCAACTCGCCTATAATGGTAATTAAGACACTCGTATGGAAATTATAACTCGTTGCATAATGTACTATTTCAAAATTACCTCTAATAAATTAAAAAACGCATACACTAAAATTAAAAAAAAAACAGATCTGTTCCAAAAATATGTCAATTCGAAAGAAAGAAATCTTGATATGAAACCAGCTTGAAGAAGGAAACAGTGATGTGGATGTTATGTTGACAAAAAAATTGAGGTTAAGATAGAATTTGTCAGAATGGTTATGATCGAGTACAAATGAGAAGAAGCTGTGGAATGATAGCCTATTGTTGAGAAATATCCAATCTGAAGATAGGGCAGTCTAGAGTGTTTGGGTTACCAAGATACAAATAAATAGAACAAATTAATATTGACTTAAGGTTTTTAATCTTGTGACTTCGTCACTAAATGGCGACTGAAGCCTAGCCCGCTTAAGGCAGAAGTAGCTACGTTCCATCTCAGTAATAGGTACGCAAACTACGAGCCTATGATCAGGTTCAGGAACCACACACTGCAGTTCAATACCACCCCCTAATACCTGGGTGTAACGTTAGACAGATCCTTAACGTTCCGATGCCATCTCGCGAAACTTGCACCTAAACTTAGAAGCCTTAACAAATTGCTGAGTAGATTAGCTGGAACTACATGGGGTGCAGATGCGAATACGCTTCGTATAACTGCTCTAGCACTTTTATATTCGACTGCCGAGTACTGCTCTGCTGTATGGTTGAATAGCTCCCACCCTCGTCTGGTAGATGTCCAGCTACGTCACTCAATGAGTTATATCTGGTATATTACACCCTACTCCTGTCCAGTGTTTACCGGTTCTAAGCAACATTGAACCTCCTTACGGAAGAGATCCCTCGCTAGAGTATGGTTGAGGATTCTGATGAACAGCTCTCTTCCCATCCATCAGGACACAAACGAAAATGCCGTAACGAGACTGAAGTCCCGGAAACCTGCTTGGAGGACAGCCAAGGAATTAACTGGCATGCCTTTCAGACCTAAGGTTGGTTGGTTCTTAAGTTTAGGGGCTGCGACAACGCGGTCATGTAGCCCCGTGAACTTTGGGTGTGTGTAGAATCTGTCTGATAACCGGTGTTAATTGTGATGACTGTATTAGTGTGTGTTATCTGTTTTTTAATTTAAGTACAGACTGCAACTTAGAATTTTTCAAATAGTTCCTACTTTTGCCGCCAAGCGCCACCGTCAACGACTACTAGGCCAAGTTCAAAACTTAGCTACTAGACGCCACCGCAGTCGGCTCTTGGCAACGAACGTAGAAACTTAAGAGCGTTGTTTACATTCTTAACCTATCCAATTTAGCTTCACACAGGTGTAATTAGTGGAAGGTTCTTTAACATGCCATAAATCTAGGACATGGGACAGCCGGCTTTACTTCCCCTCCGAAGGAAGGCATGCTGAGGGATTTTTAACGCTCTTAAGAAATCCGCCACCGTCAACGACTACTAGGCCAAGTTCAAAACTTAGCTACTAGACGCCACCGCAGTCGGCTCTTGGCAACGAACGTAGAAACCTTTATGTCTCTTAGAAATATCATCTCCGCTGCTTGTGATCTACTCTCCTGACTTTTCGTAGTGGTCCATGTTCCTGCTGCATATGTTAGTATTAGTGATGTAAAATGTCTGGGCATTTATAAGTCAGGGCAAATGCCCACGATAAATGCCCGGACAAATGCCCAAAATCCATAAATGCCCAGGCATTTTGGGCATTTACCTCTTTTATAAACATATTCATAATGCAACGCTTATATAAATATTGTTTTAGCCATATATGTATCTACATATATGTATTCTATATATTTATCCATACAAACAGGTAGACCCGACCAGCGGTTGGAAACTGCTCAAGATGATGATGATGCTGGAAAAGTAGTCCTAATATGTTTCTATAGCCTCTCAACTCAAGTGGATTTTTATACATAATAATTATGTGTTTGCCTATGAATTGTGTAATTGGGGAAAAAATCCACTTAACACATCAGCACATCTTTATAATTCTTGAATGAGTTGGATATTTTACTGACAAATGACTAATACTGAATACATAATGTATGCTATTACATTAACTGTATAAGTTAACAAGATGTTCGGGAAAGAACATATAGCCTACTTTCTCCTAAATGTATGGGTATAGTTATAACTCTCTGTCCTTATCATCTCCTAATTTCTTCCTATTTAAAGTGCAAATTGGCACACAGGATTAGAACAGTGGCGTTCAAACCATAGTTTATAATTTACCCCAGCATTTTGCAATTTCATCAGCAAACACTCCAAACACCGACTACTTACAATAATTGAAACTTCGTTGCTCTAATAAGGCCCATCTACAATGCGCAGTCGGCAGTCCGTAGTTGGTAGTCCTCGGTCGGCAGTCGCGATCGACTCCGTGTATACTATAGGCACCATACACAACATGAAGTTGCAGTTGGTAGCTGGCAGTTGTCAGTCGCGAATTTTATCCTTGACTGCCAACTACCCGACTGCAGCAATGTAATAGCCAATCAGAGCAGATCAGAAACTGACGTCACGTTGTTGTTCTGTGTCGTATACGAATGATATAGGACTTAGTGAAGTAACTTCGCAACCCGTTAATTTATAGGCTAATCTTAAATACACGGTATAACAAAATAATCCATCTCCAAATCATCCATATTGCAAGTTTTGAGGTTATCAACAACGCCTCTGTGCACAAGGAATAAACGAATGTCACTGTATTATTACTCCTAGCAGTCGTTAAGACTGGGTTCACTAACTGGCCGGTATAGAGCGCTGCTCGAATCTATAGTTTCTGCATAGTACAACTGAAGGCTGGTAGATGTCACTCCGGTGGAGAATGTCGTTTTTTTAATATATAATTTCCATTGCAAAAAGCACCATATAACGCTTTATTTTATAACGTCTCAGTACTCAAGAAACAATATTAAAAAAATCAAGCAAAAAAGTTCTACTCTGATAGGATTTGAACCCCGGCCAGCCACATGAGAGACGGGAGCTCTAACCACACAGCCAATCGTACTCATAACTCACGCGTTATCGATCAAATACATATAACGTACTGTATTAGCAAATAATCACTTGGACTGAAGATTTCTTCACTGGAGTGTATTTCAAACCGAGTTCATTTCATATTAAGTTCATATAATTTTTATCAGTAGGTTATATTGCATGCAACATACTGAAATTAGTAAAATGTAGGTCAGAACGAGAGATCAGCTGCCATCTTGTCAAATAGCCGAGACGATTCAGATTTTTAAAGTCACTTCTAGGTTATAATATTACAATATAAACTTTTAATTTCGAACGAACCACGTCGCTTAGAACAGATTAAACGATTCTTGGTTCGATGTGCACAAGGAATAAACGAATGTTACTGTATTATTACTCCTAGCAGTCGTTAAGACTGGGTTCACTAACTGGCCGGTATAGAGCGCTGCTCGAATCTATAGTTTCTGCATAGTACAACCATGACGAATAGAAGGACCTAGTGTGAGGACTCCGCCATTATAGCATGGTAGTTTGTGGTCCCGCCGCTACAAGCACTGCAAGCGATAATGTCCAACAACGTGTCCTGTTGTTGGGTCGAGCCGGGTCTTAGAAAAGTGTGGGAGAAGTTACTGTGTGAGATATTTGTGTGAATTAAATTGAAATTTTCTTGCTTTCAGTTCTTAAATTCAGTTCATTGAGTCTTGTGTACATCAGCGTTTTGTGTTTTGTGAACTTCAAACATATTTCTTATGCGGCTTTGTTAATTTAATAGTTCAACATGCCGTACTGTTTAGTGCCTGGCTGTAAGTCAGGGTATGGTAGAGTAGTTGACGATATACGATTTTTTTCACCACCGAAGGATACAAATCAATTTGAAAAATGGGCCAGAGCTATTCCACGAAAGGATACGGAGTTAACGCGAAGTAGTAGAATTTGTCAAATTCATTTCTCTGATGATTTGATAGTATAATCAGATAATTGTATAGTGAATGGTGAAGAAGTGGAAATCTCTTGTGTGAGGTGGAAGTTACTTCCTGGAGCAGTGCCTCATTTCCCCTCTAATTTACCGAAGTACCTGACATGTGAGAATAAGTCCCGTAAAGCTCCCAACAGGAAAGAGAATCTCGACACCACCAGAAAAAGAAGAAAGAAGATTGAAGATGGGAGTGGAGCAACGAATGAGGCATTAAAAGGTCAGTCTAATGTTGATAAGAATTTGGGTCATTCTAGCGTACTTACTGATGCTGAAAAGACTATAATATTGCTCAAAAGGCGCCTAAAGAATGCTAACCGTAATTTAATTCGCGTTAGATCCTGCCTCAACTAAGCAAAATCGAGAATTAATTTCCTGGATAAGCAGGTTCGAAATTCACAGGCATTTAATTACAAAGATAACGAAGAAGGAAAAGATGATAATAGACACTATGCTCAAGAAATGCCAGGTAAAATCTCCCAATGGAATGAGGTACAGCAACGAATTCATTTTAGAGAGTTTATTGTTGAGAATAAAATCACCGAAAGGATTCCGTCATTGTCGGCGACATAATCTCTTGCCTCTGCCCTCAGAAAGTCACTTGAGAAAACTTTGTAAAGGACATAAGTGCCCTTATGGAGTTAATACGCATAGTATAAATGCTTATTTCAGACTATTTTAAGGAAGAAAAGAATGATAATTCACGTTACCGTTACGGTGTTGTAATTTTCGATGAAGTGAAGTTAAGAGAAGAAATCCAGTTTAATAGTTTTTCTCATCAAGTAGATGGATTCGTAGATTTAGGTGAACACACACCTGACCTTCAGAAGAACGTACTAGCAAATCACGCTCTAGTGTTCATTTTCGTACTATTCATGCAAAATTGGGTGCAGCCAGTTGCTGTTTATGCAAGCAGAAATGCTACTCCAGGGGACATTCTCGCAAAAAATCTAATACAGGTGATTTTGCAGTTAGAAGAGGCTGGGGCGAGGGTGGTTGGGTTTACTTGTGATGGTAGTCAATAAAATAAAAAGGCCTTGAATTAGTTAGGAGTAGGTGGCAAGACAACCTCTCTACAACCTCACATCCTTAATCCTGCAGATGTTACGAGAAAGATCTGGGCTTTCTCCGACTTCGTTCATGTATTGAAATGCTTAAGAAACCACTTTCATGATAAAGTAGAACTTCACTATAATGACAAAATTATTGATTTCAATTTTTATAGGGAACTGTTCAAAGAAGATCTCTCAGGGTATGCTGGGCTTAGAGCCTGCCCTAAAGTGACAGTTGCTCATTTAGACCCATAATCTTTCCAGGGAATGAATGCTAGGTTTGAATTCCAACTTTTCAGTGACAGTGTTGCCAAAGGTATTAAATTTTATCGAGAACTGGGACTGGTGGAATTTCAAGGTAGTGAGGACACTGTGATATTTACCAGTTTTTTATTTAGCGTATGGCTACATCACAAAATGTACAGTTAAATAATATTACAATCATAAAGATACTTATAACAGACTACAAACTAATATCAAGTCCATGAATATAGTCCAGTGATCCCTCCGTCATCACCAGGAACTCTGATTGGTCGCCAGCGAAAGCTCTCAAGGGACATTCGTGCACAACATGGAAGACCGTCTGCTTTTCAGCACCACAGTCACAGCTTGGAGACTCTCTTTTCTTCCACTTGTACATAAGGTCTGCACATCTTCCAGTGTTGGTTCTTATTCTATGAAGTATTGACCAGTCCTTGCGTGGTAATTCAAAACCGGGTGGCTTCGTTGATACGCACGGCATCTTCAATTGCTCTGCTGTTGCGTTAGTCTGCCATGATTGCCTCCAGCAGTCATCAGTATTAAAGTTGTTGGCATCTAAAGTTCTCGCGGTTTCAAGGGGTGTATGACGAGAGCGAAGCCTACCTCTTCCGATGTTTGGTATGTCTTCATGCACAGCAAGGTGTGGATTTTTGTACAGCTTTTTGTACTCGCGTAATAGTGCATTTTTCCGACGCAGAGATGGAGGTTGTATGTGGCTAAGTATGGGTAGCCAGAAAGTCGGCGTGGGTCTGATTGTGCCAGTTATAAGGCGCATTGTATAGTTAAGCTGAGTGTCGATAAGCTTAGTGTGTGTACTGTTTAGCCAAGCTTGCGAGCAATATTCGGCAACTTGGTAAACCAGACCCAGAGCTGAGGTGCGCAGTGTTGATGCAGAAGATCCCCAAGATGTGCCACACAGTTTTTGAAGGATGTTATTCCGAGTTTTAATTTTGGCAGCTGTTTTTGTTAGGTGTTCCTTAAAACTGAGCGTTCTATCAAATGTTACCCCTAGATATTTCGGGTTCCTATTATGTCTCAACAATTTTCCTTCAAAATGAACAGTGAGCTCTTTGTTGGCCAGCCTGTTGCTTAGGTGGAACGTAGATACTTCTGTCTTCGTGGCACTTGGCTGTAACCTCCATTTCCGGAAATATTCTCCAATAGTTGATAAGTCATTGGTCAGTATGATTTCAGTTGTTTCAAGTTCTTTATGCCTCGTAGCAAGGGCCCAGTCATCAGCATACCCAAACTTCCTTGACTTTGTTTCAGGCATATCTGATATGTATCTAGACTGAACAAAAGAGGGGCAAGGACCGATCCTTGTGGCAGGCCATTGTTCAGCTTCATTTGTGAGCTGATGCAGTTGCCTATAATTACTTGGAAACATCGGTTACTGAGCATTTCATTGATGAGATGGCTAATTTTCATACTTGGTATCACTTGAAGGAGTTTCAGTATGACACCTTGCCTCCAGACAGTGTCGTATGCAGCTGTTAGGTCAATGAATGCTATTGATGTCTTCTCTTTATTCTGAAAACCTGCTTCTATGAAGGTTGTTAGAGAAAGGACTTGGTCTGTGCAGCTGCGGTTAGGTCTGAATCCGGCTTTACCAGTAAACCTAATATATAAATGTTGTTGCTGATGCACTAAATGCATTCATTCCGTCTCAGGCTCTTCGTAAAGGTTCACCTTCTCATAAGCTTGCCATGGTGGGTGAGTGGTTATAGTGTCGGACTACCAACCCCAAGAATGCAGGTTCGCCCCTGGCCATGGTAAGTGATTTTTGAAGGCGACAAAAATCACGATACTCATGTCATACGTTGTTGGCATGTTAAAGAACCCATTTGAATTCAGTAGGCCGTGTTCAATGGCAAAATTAATCTCGGGATTTTCCGCCAACACAAAGTTCCTCCATTCTCTACTTGAAAGCGCTGTAGTGTCAAGGAGTTTAGATATCTAACCTCCTTGACTTTCATAGCGTTCAAAGGAACGACGAAATTCGACATGCAAGCTACCCTCTGGGTGTCAATTAACAAAGCTTGCACCAGGCACCCGAGGCCATACGATATTATTATTATTATTACCTTCTCATACAGCTATTGTTAATTTTCTTCAGACCGTGAGATCTACCAATAACACCTTTGCCTCCAACAGAACCTTGGAATCACTAGTAGTAACCCTACAGAGTACTTTGGAGATGTGTGAATAGCTTTGGGAGAAAGGTTATAAGTATGTGTTGACAGGAAAGCTCACCCAGGATCCCTAGGAACGGCACTTCGGAATTATGCGATCTTTCAGTTCAGATGATCATCCATCAACAATAGATTTCCTTCATTTCAATGTATATACGTCCCTATAAAACAGGCTTTAAATGTTGGTCGAAATAGTGAACCTAAACGGGAGCAGATCTTGACCTCGTATGTTAATCAGATGCGTATATTATCCCGGAATATGGAGGTGCATAACAAGACAGTGAAGGAATCAGTGGAAACTTCCATTAAGAAAAAATATGTGGTTGAAGATGCAGTAAATATCGAAGACTGGGGAAGGTCGGTCTATTTGGCTGGCTATTTTGTTAAGCGCTCTTCTAAATTTATTAAGTGTTCGCCCTGTGCTCACTCTCTACGTGAGAATAATCTAAGTAAATGTTCAGTTCTTACCGAAATAAAGGACTACGGTTCAATGAACAATGAAGTGTTTCTAACACGTCCTTCTAGAAGTGTATGTGGCATTCTTTTCCAGGCCGAGAAAGTAATTACAGGAAAATTAACCTCAAAATCGATGTGGAGCGAAATATTTTTTGATTGTATCGATTCCACAGAAACAATTTCAGTTGATCCTTCAGGAGCCGGCTGCTGTCTTCAACATGTCATGGATATTATCCTCAGACTTGTTTATAATTATATGAAGTGCCGATTTTTCTTCAGAACGAATGAAATCCGCCGAGATTTGCAATACAACAAAGGAGATTTGCAATCTCGAACATACGCCAAGTCTTCACGCAAACTTTCGAAAGTCCAGTAGCCAACAAAATGAATTGGTAAGTAGAGTGTTACTTTAAATAGTTTATATGTGCTTGTTTAATATGCTGGGGATTATGTTTTTTTAAATCTTGTCCGTATACTCCAGGAATCGGAGCGATCCGTAACATGTAATGAAGACCGTAGTTATTATTTCCGTGAATTATATTTTCCATTGTGCCCTGCCATGCTATTTTAATTGTAACCGCTAATTGCTTTTTAAAAGAGTATTACTCGTAGTTACAAAGTAATTCGTTTCCCTTAGCACCATCCCTAAGACCAGCAGACCCCGGCAGTGTGGAACTTGCCCACTCTAGCGCTGCCTGGCGGGGCGCGCTTGATCTTCAGGAGTCTTCTCACTTTCTCCTTCTATTCGTCATGGTACAACTGAAGGATGGTAGATGTCACTCCGGTGGAGAATGTCGTATTTTTTAAATATATAATTTCCATTGCAAAACGCACCATATAACGCTTTATTTTATAACGTCTCAGTACTCAAGAAACAATAAATATAAAAAAAATCAAGCAAAAAAGTTCTACTCTGATAGGATTTGAACCCCGGCCAGCCACATGAGAGACGGGAGCTCTAACCACACAGCCAATTTTTTTTTTTTTTTATTTTTTTTTTTATTAGCTCTTTACAGAATTACAGAATTTTCAGATATGATAAATACCAGACTAATACATCACAAGAAATCCAGATAGTGTCCATATTTATCGTACAATTGTCCACTTTCACTAAGCTTCCAACGCTCTTTTTGCAGGTGATACCTGAGATCCAGGAAAGAGAAATGTTGATCATTGTCCATCACGAAGTGTACATATTGGCCCATTATCCACACAATGGCAGTCTGTTTAATTTGGGGGAAGGCGGTCACCGACAAACGAACCAACTTCCTGTCATCAAGGTCATTCGAGGGCACATTTAATAGTTGACATACTTTTCCCTTACACCACAGCCACGTGGAGGCAACTCGCGTGCATGATGTGAAGCGGTGTATCGCCGTATCAGTTTGACCACATATAGTACACCATGGGTAAGCTTCAAGATGGATGGTATATCGCCGTAGAGCGGTTGGGATGAGATCGTTGAGGAAGATAAAAACTTGGGAGTGTACAGCTGAAGAAATGGACATAGCCCCAAAATTTTTCCAAACAGTGGGCCAATGGACATAGAGGGTGGTGGCCTCTATTCGCGGTTTGGAGTGTACCACTTGCCGCAACATGTTATAGATACTTTTCGTCGTTGGAACAATCCCTGATGGCATTTGGCGAACAGTTTCCAGAAGGTGCTGTTGATGGTCCCTAAATATCTTCGGCAAAGCTCTATCACAACCACGGGCTGTGTTTCGAATATCTTTGTATAGCGCTTTCGTAAAAGTGTCATGTTGGGAAAGAATGGTGATATCGTTCTTGCAGAGGAGTGCACGGCATTTCATGCCATGAGCTGTTAGCCCTAGCCCGCCTTGCCGGGATGGGAGATACAACTGTTCCCGTTGTACTCGGAACAAAAATCCTTGCCATATAAACCAACCTGTATATTTTGCCAATTGGCTCTCAAACATTTTGGGAAGTGGGAAAAGTTGTGCGACATACCATATTTTAGAGAGCGCAAACACGTTGAGGACCATGACCCGTTGCACTATATTGAGGTTTCTTTGACCAAATTGGATCAGGACTCCCCTAACTTTGGCAATGACCTTAGTCCAGTTAACTTGCACTGTGTCCAGAAGCGATTGCTTCCAGGTAATGCCAAGAATTTTCACCTCATTTACTATCCGGAACCAGGGCTGTGGGGTAATCACTGAGTTAGTATTGAGCGGAAGCAAAGCAGTTTTCTGGGGGTTCGATTGTGCTCCAGAGGCGATATGGTAGAGCTGAAGGACGCTATCGATGTGGGAGATGTCTTCTTCATTGCGGATCAATATTGATACGTCATCAGCATAGGCGCACATTCCAAAAACATGTGTGGACAGTTTGTAACCCTGTAGCTTCACCTGGGTAGTCCGAATGAACGGTTCAAGGCCAATGACAAAAAGTAGCATAGAAAGGGGACATCCTTGCCTAACTGATCGTTGTATCGGAATCAGAGGGGAAAGAAAACCGTTGACAAGCACTCTAGACGTAGCATTACAATTTATCATACGAATGTAGTCAATAAGGATTTCAGGAAATTCGTAGTGTTGCAAGACCATGTACAAGTATTCATGACTGATGCGGTCGAAAGCTTTATCAAGATCTAAGGTGAGAAAACTCATTGGCTCAGTGGGGAGCATTTCGGCTTTTAGGTGTAGGTCCCGTAGTATCGCTAAGTTTGTTAACAGAGTTCTTCCAGGAATACTGCAACATTGTTCATCACCAATGATATCAGGTAGAACAGTCTTCAATCGGCATGCAAGTACTTTGGTAAGGACTTTATAGTCACTGCAGAGCAGAGTAACTGGTCGGAAGTCACCAACTGCCATGGGAGAGGATGTTTTTGGTATGAGGACTATGGTACCCTCGTGATGTGATTGACAAAGAGCACGACGTTGAAGAATGGTACGCAGGACATGACAAAATTCTTTGCCAATGAGAGGCCAGAAGTGTTTATACATTTCATATGGCAGTCCATCAATGCCAGGTGAGCGGTTGTTTGGGAGTCATTTAACCACAGAGTGAATCTCTTCATCCGTAATATCCGCGCTGAGCAGAGTTTTGTTGTCCGGAGATAGTTTGGTACTGCAAGATGACAGCAATAGGGTCACCTGCTGTGGATCAATGGGAGCCTTAGCGTAGAACCGTTGATAAAATAATGATATTTCACTACGTATAGCGTCAGGGGAGGTGACGACACTTCCAGTACTGGTGCGGAGGCGGTGGATATATTTACGTTGCCGCTCACGTTGTCCTTTGGCGATATGGTATACACTTGCACTTTCGTCCGGGAGCACTGTACGATCTTTTAAAGCCACGTTGATATGAGCGAGCGTTCGTTGCTGTAGAGACAGGAGCTTGGTTTTAACTTCCCGGATCTGGTCATATATACGCTCCCCAGCATCAGATCTTTGCTGGAGCTGGCGAAGAACTCGATAGTAAAATTCAACTGTATCCCGTCTTTCCCGACCTCGTTGGTAAGATATGTTCTTAAAGACGCGGCGGATCCCTGGTTTAACTAAAATATCCCACCAGTCTGTGCAGTCGCGAAATTTGCCTTTTTGTTGGACCCATCGAATCCAGTGTTGTCTGAAAATATCTTGGCATTCCTCCTCCAGTAACAGCGAGCAATTCAGCTTCCAATAACCTCTTCCTATGTGAAATATGGGATGGGGGTAAGAGATTGTACATACGACAGCATGATGGTTAGTGAAACTGGCAGGAATCACTTCATATCGTCTAGGCTGGATGAGTTCCTGTGAAAAGTAGATGCGGTCAAGTCGTGATGAGGAGTTGTGACTTATACAGGTGTAATGGGGCAGGGGCACCCTTAAACTATCCACAGCATCAATGAGGTGTAGGGAGGTAAGAAGGGTCCTGAGAGCCGGGTTGACACCTCTGTATGGACTAGTGGAATCCTCTGGGCGTTGAATACAATTGAAATCCCCTGCAAGAATAAGTTTTTCCTTAACGTCGTGCAGATGAGGCAGTATACTCTGTTGAAAGAACATTTTCCGTTCCACACGTTTATTAGACCCGGATGGGGCATATACATTTATCAGGGTGGTATTGTTTATGTGTCCAGATATTATGCGTCCTGATGGATGACATAGCACACCTGCGAGTGGGATATCATGTCTTATGAGGAATCCGGTCCCTCTATTCGTATTACCGGTATTGATGTATTGTTTGTAGAAGGCAGATATGGGTAAACACGGTATAGCAACTTCTTGAAGGAAAGCAATGTCAATGTCAGCATCTCGAAGGAATCTCTCCAACAGTTGAAATTTCAGAGGGCATTCTATTACATTGATATTCACAGTGGCCACAGTGAGAAATTGCGCCATTACGAGAAGTATAAAAGCTGTGCTAGACATACTGGAAGGTGGACTCGAAAGAAGACACAGGTGAGAATTATCCTGGTGCACTATGTCAAATTAGGTTGAGATAGTTCCTTTTGACTGCCATTCATAGGCCGGCTGTCAGCGGGTGAGAGCGTTCGTGGGTCCCTAGATGACGTAGAAAGAAGATTTTGTTTCTTTTTCACAGCTGCGGAAACGTTTGTGGAGCCAGTTTTATTCTTCGGGGCTGGTACGGCAATCGAGGCATTTGTTTTAATCTTCTTAGAGACGTTCTCGGATCCCCGATCAACAGTCTTAAGTGAGTCGGTAGGGACCAGCGAAGTCTGGGGCAGTGAAGACAAAATTTCTGTGGCAGCCTGTAGTAACGGCAGAGTTGGTTCTGAGGCTGCGATACAGGTTGCCGAGAGCACAGGGGCACTCTGTGTCTCGCAGCTCTGGTCAGGACAAGGTATCAGTTCTGCGTCAGATGTATCCGAGGTCACTCCTGGTGTTGTCCCAGCTGACTGATCAATGATCATGTTTTCATATGACGTTTGCTGCGTCACAACTTCCGAGTATTGTACACGTCGTTGTTGTGTAGGAGTTATGCCGAGGGGAATCATTTTCTTTGGGCAGTTAATACGGAGATGTGTGGTAGCATTGCAAATTAAACAGGTCTGTTTCTGTCCATTATACGTTATATAGCCAGAATGGCCACCAAAAGCCTCAGTGGAGGGGATATCTTGCTTGATTTCCATAGTTACGGCACGTATTCCATTATACACCGGGAACTGATAAGCAGAAGACCATTGTTCTTTCCTGACGTCACTCACAGTGCCATATTTCGACAGGACGGATTTGAAAATTTCAGGGGGTACTTCGAGTGGGACATTAAATATACGCACTGTGGTAAAATTGGAATCCGCTGTGGAGAGCTTAACATTGGTCATTTCGCCGGAATCATACTGAAATTTAATAGGATCTGCAAAAGTATTTAACAATTTCTGATAAATAGATATGGTGATTGGGAGCCTCCGTGGCTTAGGCGGCAGCACGCTGGCCTCTCACCGCTGAGTCCGTGGTTCAAATCCCGGTCACTCCATGTGAGATCTGTGCTGGACAGAACGGAGGCAGACAGGTTTTTCTCCGGGTACTCCGGTTTTCCCTGTCAAAATTTCATTCCAGCAACACTCTCCACTATCATTTCATTTCATCTGTCAGTCATTTAATCATTGCCCCAGAGGAGTGCGTCAGGCCTCGGCAGCCGGCACAGTCCATATCCTCGCCGCTAGATGGGGGCTTCATTCATTCCATTCCTGACCCGGTCGGAGACTGGAAGCAGGCTGTGGATTTTCATTTTCAGATATGGTGATTACCTTGATGTACATGGTTTTTTCGTGCGCATTTAACTGGATGGCTTCTACTTGGTCGACAGTCAACCGGAGGGTATCGCCAATCCAGCGGTGAATTTCTCCTGGTGAGGGGCGAGAACTCTGCCTGTCCCATTGGCAGCGAACGGTGTTTTTTCTCTGGTATCCGGACATGATTTTCAGCGGGGTTTTCTGGGTTTCTGGTTTTGTTGTCCTATCTGGAACACTACTTAAAAAAATATTGTCCGAATGACACACGGAAGGTCAGTACACACGTGGAACTAAGGAAGCACCGGTATTAGGAACCGTAACCTCTTCCAATGCGGTCACACAGCGCGCACACACGTACCGCACTCGGCCACGACCAGTGACCAACTTACCCAATCGTACACTCATAACTCACGCGTTATCGATTAAATACATATAACGTACTGTATTAGCAAATAATCACTTGGACTGAAGATTTCTTCACTGGAGTATATTTCAAACCGAGTTCATTTCATATTAAGTTCATATAATTTTTATCAGTAGGTTATATTGCATGCAACATACTGAAATTAGTAAAATATAGGTCAGAACGAGAGATCAGCTGCCATCTTGTCAAATAGCCGAGACGATTCAGATTTGTAAAGTCACTTCTAGATTATAATATTACGATATAAACTTTTATTTTCGAACGAACCACGTCGCTTAGAACAGATTAAACGATTCTTGGTTCGATAATCGGAACTGGTGGGTCCCATGTTATGGATTATAAATTTTGCATAATTCACACGGCCGCCATCCTGAAATGGTACGTTTGATGACCTTGTAGTTTGGGCACAAGACGCGTCCCATATGAAGGTAGGTTGTTACCAAATTTGGTAAAGATCCGATGATTAGTTTGGTCGTAATGCATTATTAAGTTTTGACCATTCGATTGGCCGCCATTACCTTTTGGTAAAGATGGCGGCAATATAAAACATGACACTGAGGTGCCCTTTGCCAGTGCTACCTCTGTACCAAATTTCGTTCAATTCGGTTTAACCGTGTTCGAATTGATAGGGGGGGGGGGACAGACATTCAGAGTACACACACACACACACACACACACACACACACACAGACTCACACACATACACACACACAGACATACACACTTTTTTTTCGCCCTGTAGTGATCTCATAAGTCTACTTTCATTTTTTGCAAAAATCGAAAGTAGGCTAAAAATGAAACAAATGAGGACATGAGGTAAAGTACATATATTTAAATATGAAATTAATAATAAATTAATGTTTTGTGTCTTGGGTATCTTAATCACTTTCTTCTGTTTCTGTATCCTCTTCATCACTTTTTTCTATTGAACTTTCAAGTAGTTCTGGCTCAGATTCTTCTGACAGTTCTGATTCTAAACCTTCCTCTAGGCCTATAATTCGTTCTTGACTGGGTGTTGGGATTTCTTCTCCTTGTTCTGGATTACTCTGACGAGTCTCTTCAGTTATTTCGTTGGGCTTACGCTTAGATGTTCCATTCTCCCCATTCATCAGCTTCCAATTGTAGGCTAGATAAATCAATTTGGCAGCCCTCTCAGATGTAAGTCTGTTTCTTTTTTTTACTAAGAGTTAGTAGTTTGAGTCTTCAGTCTTTTGACTGGTTTGATGCAGCTTTCCATGCCTCCCTGTCCTGAGCTAATCGTTTCATCTTTTACTAAGAATACAACCAAAAGTGCTAAAGGTCCGCTCTGTGGCAGCGAATATAACAGGTGCCCCTACATTTCCTACATTTAAATGAGTAGGCCTGCAGGCCTAACTCAGTAATACAATGTTTTATTCAAACCAGATATACTTAATTCCCATTTAGATGTTATTGACAACATTGACACACGATAATTAAATTATTATTAGCATTATTCGGGCATTACTAGTTTATCCATGAAATATACCTTTGATTAATGGTCTTTATTATGTTTTAGATGCTCTAGTAACAATCACAAGTAGTAAAAAGTAAACAAAAAAGTTTTTTTAAATGCCCAGATTTTGGGCGCTTAAAACTGCTTTGGGCAAATGCCCAGGCAAATGCCCATTTATAGATGTCCTGCCCAATGGGCATTTGCCCGGCCCACATCACTAGTTAGTATAGGCTTGTAATAGGTTGAATATACAATTCTTTGGGACGTCTCGGTTCCAAAGAATATCCCTTACACTCGGATAAAAATGGCTTGCATTTTGTATTCTCCTTCCAATTTCCTCCTTTATCATGCCATAAACCTATGACATGGACCTGCAGGCTTTACTTCCCCTCCGAAGGAAGGCATATTGAGAGATTTTAAAGCTCATAAAAACCTGACGACTTCGTCCGTGTTTGATCCCGTGATCTTGGGCATAGCAGTTCAGCATGCTACCAACTACGCCACTAAAGCCGACTAATAAAATTTTTAAATACGCATGGTATTTCCTTTAGATTAAACGTCAATAAGACAGCTTAAAATGAATAAGTTCACATCACTACTACGATAATTTTACAAAACAAATACGATAATTGTGTCTTCTATGGTTGGCAATATTGAAGTGATGGCCCATAAGAAGACGGCACGTGATTGATGTTCAACTTTATAATGAAGCACGCAACAGAGGAAGGTACATCGCCAATAAGGGGACTTGTGGACTGGCTTCTTTCTACATAGACTCTGGACCAAACACAAAATGTTATCCTTAAGTAGCGTTTAGTTTGCATATCCTAGCAATGGTTTGGTTTAACGGAGAGAATTTATATTACTTGAAGCTGAGAATAGACAGAAATTATGTTGATACCTATTTAGGCTTATTTTCCAATAATCTGATTATTCAAGAGGAAAACTATAACCAATCATTGATTTTTATCACGATCCGGCGTACGAGCCTTGCGAGCCCTACAGAATGTTGAATAAGTTGCACCTTAAGCGAGTAAATGTCGCGGATGGATTGTCATTTTACAAAATACCCGCAAATTGCTTGGGAAATATCTATTATGCGTAGGCTGTTAAAATAATATCCATTCTGCAAATTGGCTGATACTCTTCAGGCGTAACCTGTAAATAAATATCCATTCTGCAAATTGACTGATACCCTTCAGTCGTAGCCTGCTAAAGAAATATCCATTCTGAATTTGACTGATACCCTCCAGTCGTAGCCTGCTAAATAAATATCCATTCTGCAAATTGACTGATACACTTCAGTCGTAGCCTGCTAAAGAAATATCCATTCTGAATTTGACTGATACCCTCCAGTCGTAGCCTGCTAAATAAATATCCATTCTACAAAATGATAGATACCCTTCAGTCGTAGCCTGCTAAAGAAATATCCATTCTGAATTTGACTGATACCCTCCAGTCGTAGCCTGCTAAATAAATATATATTCTGAAAATTGACTGATACCTTTCAGTCCTAGCCTGCTAAAGAATTATCCATTCTGAATTTGACTGATACCCTCCAGTTGTAGCCTGCTAAATAAATATCCATTCTGCGAATTGACTGATACCCTCCAGTCGTAGCCTGCTAAATAAATATCCATTCTGAATTTGACTGAGACCCTCCAGTTGTAGCCTGCTAAATAAATATCCATTCTGCGAATTGACTGATAGCCTCAGTCGTAGCCTGCTAAAGAAATATCCATTCTGAATTTGACGGATACCCTTGAGTCGTAGCCTGCTAATTAAATATCCATTCCGAATTTGACTGATACCCTTCAGGCGTAACCTGCTAAAGAAATATCCATTCTGAATTTGACTGATACCCTCCAGTCGTAGCCTGCTAAATAAATATCCATTCTGAATTTGACTGATATCCTCCAGTCGTAGCCTGCTAAATAAATATACATTCTGCAAATTGACTGATACCCTTCAGTCGTAGCCTGCTAAAGAAATATCCATTCTGAATTTGACTGTTACCCTCCAGTCGTAGCCTGCTAAATAAATATCCATTCCGAATTTGACTGATACCCTTCAGGCGTAACCTGCTAAAGAAATATCCATTCTGAATTTGACTGATACCCTCCAGTCGTAGCCTGCTAAATAAATATCCATTCTGAATTTGACTGATACCCTCCAGTCGTAGCCTGCTAAATAAATACAAATTCTGCAAGTTGGCAGATACCCTTCAGGCGTAGCCTGCTAAATAAATACCAATTCTGCAAATTGGCAGATACCCTTCAGGCGTAGCCTGCTAAATAAATACAACTTCTGCAAATTGGCAGATACCCTTCAGGCGTAGCCTGCTAAATAAATACACATTCTGCAAATTGACTGATGCCCTTCAGGCGTAGCATGCTAAATAAATACCAAGTCTGCAAATTGGCAGATACCCTTCAGGCGTAGCGTGCTAAATAAATAGTCTACCAATTCTGCAAATTGGCAGATACCCTTAAGGCGTAGCCTGCTAAATAAATACACATTCTGCAAATTTCCTGATGCCCTTCAGTCGTAGCCTGCTAAAGAAATATCCGTTCTGAATTTGACTGAAACCCTCCAGTTGTAGCCTGCTAAATAAATACCAATTCTGCAAATTGGCAGATATCCTTCAGGCGTAGCCTGCTAAATAAATACAAATTCTGCAAATTGACTGATACCTTTAAGGCGTAGCCTGCTAAATAAATACCAATTCCGCAAATTGGCAGATACCCTTCAGGCGTAGCCTGCTAAATAAATACCAATTCTGCAAATTGGCAGATACCCTTCAGGCGTAGCCTGCTAAATAAATACACATTCTGCAAATTGACTGATGCCCTTCAGGCGTAGCATGCTAAATAAATACCAATTCTGCAAATTGGCAGATACCCTTCAAGCGTAGCATGCTAAATAAATAGTCTACCAATTCTGCAAATTGGCAGATACCCTTCAGGCGTAGCCTGCTAAATAAATACACATTCTGCAAATTGCCTGATGCCCTTCAGTCGTAGCCTGCTAAAGAAATATCCGTTCTGAATTTGACTGATACCCTCCAGTCGTAGCCTGCTAAATAAATACCAATTCTGCAAATTGGCAGATATCCTTCAGGCGTAGCCTGCTAAATAAATACCAATCCTGCAATTTGACAGATTCCCTCCAGGCGTAGCATGCTAAGTAAATACCAATTCTGCAAATTGACTGATGCCCTTCAGGCGTAGCATGCTAAATAAATACCAATTCTGCAAATTGGCAGATACCCTTCAGGCGTAGCATGCTAAATAAATAGTCTACCAATTCTGCAAATTGGCAGATACCCTTCAGGCGTAGCCTGCTAAATAAATACACATTCTGCAAATTGCCTGATGCCCTTCAGTCGTAGCCTGCTAAAGAAATATCCATTCTGAATTTGACTGATACCCTCCAGTCGTAGCCTGCTAAGTAAATACCAATTCTGCAAATTGGCAGATATCCTTCAGACGTAGCCTGCTAAATAAAATACCAATTCTGCAATTTGACAGATACCCTTCAGGCGTAGCATGCTAAGTAGGCTAAATGCCAATTCTGCGAATTGACTGATACCCTTCAGGCGTAGCCTGCTAAATAAATACCAATCCTGCAATTTGACAGATACCCTTCAGGCGTAGCATGCTAAGTAAATACCAATTCTGCAAATTGACTGATGCCCTTCAGACGTAGCATGCTAAATAAATACCAATTCTGCAAATTGGCAGATACCCTTCGGGCGTAGCATGCTAAATAAATAGTCTACCAATTCTGCAAATTGGCAGATACCCTTCAGGCGTAGCCTGCTAAATAAATACACATTCTGCAATTTGACAGATACCCTTTAGGCGTAGCATGCTAAGTAAATACCAATTCTGCAAATTGACTGATACCCTTCAGGTGTAGCCTGCTAAATAAATACCAATTCTGCAAATTGGCAGATACCCTTCAGGCGTAGCCTGCTAAATAAATACCAATTCTGCAAATTGGCAGATACCCTTCAGGCGTAGCCTGCTAAATAAATACACATTCTGCAAATTGACTGATGCCCTTCAGGCGTAGCGTGCTAAATAAATACCAATTCTGCAAATTGGCAGATACCCTTCAGGCGTAGCATGCTAAATAAATAGTCTACCAATTCTGCAAATTGGCAGATACCCTTCAGGCGTAGCCTGCTAAATAAATATAAATTCTGCAAATTGACTGACACCCTTCAGGCGTAGCCTATTAAAAAAACCGGAATCGAGTCAGACATATCGTAAAATAAATTCGTTAGTTCCCTATTGCAGTTCCAAGGATTGATCGCGACCCACTGGATACTTCAGTAGTAGTTGTTGTTGACTAATTTAGGGGCTCCAAATTCGTGGTTAAGTAACCCCGTGTCTGTCTGATAACCTGTGTCTCCGTAATGTCTGTAGCCTAATAGTGTGTATATTCGTAATTGAGGCTAGGATTTGGAAGGAGGCATTACGTCAGGAAGCATCCCAGCATTCTCCTGCAGTAAAAGTGGGAAACCACGGAAAACCACTTCCAGGATAGCTGAGGTAGCCTCACGAGGTAGAGTATACCCCGTTCTAAACCTCAGACCAGAATTAAATCCAAACCACCTAGATGTGTAGAGGCTAACATTCTTGGCTGTCAGCCGAGCTTTGCCAAGAAATTTAATTCTGGTCTGAGGACTGGAACGGGGTACACTCAGCTCCATGAGGTAAAACTGAGAAGTGGTGAGCTTGATTCCACTCTCAGCCATCCTGGAAGTACAGTAGTTTGCCGTGGTACCTAACTTAAGGGCACGGCCACCTCATTCCCAGTTCTTATCTGAATTACAAATACACACACTATTATAGCCATCACAATAGCACGGGTAACCAAACAAAACTTCGAACACACACCAAAGTAAATGGGGCTAAATGACCACGATTTCCAAGCCCCTCAAATGAAACAACAACAACAACAGAAATTAAAACTCAGCAATTGTTCTAGGTTTATGCCGGGTCTTGGGCGGGGTTTCGCCTAGGAACACCAAGGTTCATCAGCGGGCTCTTGGTGTCCACCCACAGGAGTAGTGAACTGTCTTCTTATAGAGCGCACCTGCCTACCATCTTTATGGAAGCCTTTATAGGGAGGTGATAGGCTGCTTGAGCTTTTAGCTCTCGCAGTAAAGAAGCACAGGTGCGATTCATAAGAAGGGAGGTGGTGCACGATTCGCTACTCCTGTGGGGGTCCGGGCACGGACACCAAGAGCCCGCTGATGAGCCAGCTTGGTGTTCCTGGGCAAGACCCCGCACAAGACACGGCATATACCTAGAAGAATTGCTGAGTTTTAATTCCTTGACCGTGAAAGCCAATATGCCATCTTTAACAAGAATTACATTTGTTGCCCGAGCAGGGAAACGAATCCAGGACCTCTCGATCCGAGGTCTCAATATGTACCCCGAGGCCACAGAAGAAGCCTTCTTATCTCCAGCAAATAAATTTATTATAGCAGCTTCGGTGGCGTAGTTGGCAGCATGCTGAGCTTCTATTCCCAAGATCGCGGGATCAAACCCGACCGAAGTCGACGGATTTTTAAGAGCGTTAAAAATTTCTCAGTATGCCTTCCTTCGGAGGGGAAGTAAAGCCGGTGGTCCCTTGTCATAGATTTATGGCATGAAAAAGAACCTCCCACTAATTACACTTGAGGAAGCTAAAATTTGTAGGTTAGTATTATAACGCTCTATTAGTTCCAACGTTCGTCACCGGGTGTTGACTGTGATGGTGTTTAGTACCCACGTCCACAGCTAGGTGTCGTGGATGGTAGCATTTGGTGGCAAAAGTAGGAACTACTTGAAAAAATTAATCGTCTGAATCACAGATAACACACACTAATACAGCCATCACAATTAACACCGGTTATCAGATAAATTCTACACACACCCAAAGTACACGGAGCTACATGATCGCGATGTCGCAGCCCCTAAACTAAGGAACCAACCAAATACCTTTATAATTTATGACCACTGATGTATTAGTTCTGTTAATGTCTGCGGAATGGAAAAAAACGAGCACATTCAGACAGAACAATGAACAAAGCCGAGGTATTAAAACCAAAGTACAGCTTTAAAATATCACACGGTCATTGAGTAAATGGTTGTAGGCACGAGTCAGGGCCTCTAAAGGTAATGAATAGCAGGTACTGGCTGTCAAGCACAAATCCCTCTCACTTTCACTTTCAAGCAAGAGTTTAAATGAAATGAAAACACAACATTTGAGTAATTAACGCGCAGCAAATCAATACAGAGCTATCTGGTACCACACCATCACATCATTTACAGAGCCAACTTGAATCACATTAGTATCTAACGCAGCAGATCGATGTTTCTCATCGCGGTCGAATACTCACGTGATGAAAGAAACCTACTTGGGAAATAAGGATGCATGACCAAGCTTCTTCTTCTTCTTCTTCTTCATTTACCAGTGGCTTTCAACGGTGGATGAGTGGTAATCGTGTCGGATTACCAAACCCAAGCTTGCAGGTTCGCTCCTGGCCATGGTAAGTTTTTTTTTGAAAGGCGACAAAAATCACGACTCGCATGTCATACGTTGTTGGCATGTTAAAGAACCCACTTGAATTCAGTAGACCGTGTTCATAATGGCAAATTTAATCTCGGGATTTTCTGCCAACACAAAAGTTCTTCCTTTGTCTACTAGAAAGCGCTATAGTGTCAAGGACTTTAGATACCTAACCTCCTTGACTTTCGAAACAACAAAATTCGACATGCAAGCTGCCCTCTGGGCGCAAATAACAAAGCTTTCACCCGGCATCCGAGGCCATATGATATTATTATTATTATTATTATTATTATTATTATTACTATTATTATTATTATTACTGTTATTATTATTATTATTAATATTATTTCCCGGTTTCAGTGATCTGGGTGGGGGTGTGAATCAAGGACCTACATACTTTTCTGTCTCTCCACCTCTGTCGTCCTTCTTCCAGTATATCTTCTACTTTCACTCCCCTTTTCTCAATGCTCTCCCTCACTGTATCCATCCACCAAATATTCGGCCTTCCCCTTTGACGCCTTCCCGTGACTTTCTCAGTAAATAATCGCTTCGGGTCTCTGTCTTCTCCCATTCGCATCATATGTCCATACCATTTTAGTTTACTGATCTCGATCTTGTCGTGTAATGTCGGGAATCCTGTTTCTTTTCCTAATTTCCTTGTTTCTAATTTTGTCTCTGCGAGTCTTTCCAATTATACCTCTAAGGAACTTCATCTCTGCTGCCTGGATTCTACTTTCATCCCGTTTAGTTGTTGTCCACGTGCCTGCTGCATATATCAATATAGGTGTGTAATATGTTGAATACTAGTACATTATGCATCGAGCCTATAATGGCAATAATTAAGACACGACTATGTTTATAAATCGAGCGAAGCGAGTTTTATAATTTCCATACGAGTGTCTTAGTTACCATTATAGGCGAGTTGCATACGACTGTTTATGTTCTAACATAAATATTCATAAATATCTGTGGAATTCAGTTGGAGAGCGTGATGACACAGTGGCTTAGCTGCTCGTCTTTCACCCGGACGGTCGGGGTTCGAATCCCGGTGATAACGGAGTGGAATTTTCACATGAAAAATCACGTGGTGTCAGGAAGGGCATCCGGCCTTAAATCCCCGGCCAAAACAAAAATGAGCCTGGTTGGTTCCGGTGACCACAATTAATTGGGAAAAGCCGAAGAAAGAAAGGTTTTGTCTGTCGAGATTCTGTCAGTTGAATTCCTCTTCATGGGAATTGTGTTGGCTCAGCATTTGATCTGTACCCAATATCGAATCCCAAAGCTTTAAAACATTGCTTACCCTGAAGTAGCACCGACAGATAGCGCACAGGTACTCTGTTGAATCATTTTGTTAATTTGATCAAATAACACAAAATAGGCTGTTACAAATGCTTTAAATTAAAATGTATCGCATTATCAACCAGTTATTCTTCAAATTCGATGCGTATAGAATGTCAACGGAAGGCAAATCAATAATTGAGTCCCAAATATAACAGTTATGGCACCTGGCGGAAAAGTTTCGCGTAAGAAATCCATTTACTGAACAGAAAGCTGGATTATAATTTCTGTTGAACTAATGTCATACACGTGCTTCCTCCATGACGTTCTGGTGTGTTTATGTCAACAACAGCGTTCACTAAAATTGTCGGGGAAATCTTACGAATGTGTAGAAATTGGAGTTGCGGATATTAAGGTACAGTGCTATTTCTTTCGCAATATTGCCCAGCTTGTTTACGCAGTGTGACTACAATGGTTGATCCAATATAGGCTACATTGTCAACTTTCAAATCATGTAATTCATATCCGACATATTGGATTTTGAGTGCATGTCAGAAGCTATCCTTTCCTAATTGGTCAATGAATGGAAATGTTGAGCTCTGATTTGTTGGAAAAATTGTGTTATAATGAAAAGTAGTACTTTAATGACATATAATATTTACATTTCGACATCGTCGAACATAAAAAAAAAAATACATTTCACGAGAACTTCCTGGTTCCACACCAGACCCCTCACACTCTAGTAAAACCCATTTGCTTTTTGGATCTTCTTACCAATTTCCTCAATTACCATGTTTATTAGACTATTGCAATATGTCGGCAAATTGACAAATACAAATGTATTTCATAATTTGACTCATAATTTTTAGGGGCATTAAAAGTGTCTGATTCGAGTGAGCTATTTTGTAAACAATGGTGCAATTTGGCTACACTTACTGAACAGAAACTAACCTAAACGAACTGAAATACAGAGTTAATATCGGACAGTCAGCCGGATATCGAGGTACAACAACGCGAACACTATCTAGTGGTGCGACCTGGCGGTAAATTACCACACCATAAGAATGTGTGCATACGTTTTAGTAAAGTGAAATAAAGGAATCCATTCAAAGTTCGTACTATTCAGATACTTATCTCAGTGAATTGTTTTGATAGCACCAACAATTGACCAAAGGGGTAGGAAAATTTGAGTTATTGATTGATTGATTGATTTTATTTTCACGGCTACACTTAGAGCTTAAGAGCTCCTTTACAGTAGCGCCCTACATAAAATAAGATTAGGACTTATAAAAATAAAACATTTCACTTACATTCACAATATAAATAATAATAGTCTAACAATAGTAACAAAAAGACAGTAATAATACAACAATAACAATAACAATAATACTAATGCTAATGGAAAAAATATTTACAAAAGAGAGCATACAGACACAGTATCAGCCCGAAAAGCAAACATCATATACTGTACAAGAAAAGCTATTAAAGTAGACAGGTTGTCAGCAATTGTCCTGATGTTATAATTCAACTTTAAAAAAAAGTATTTTAACATAATGCAGTAATCAAATGTGAGAGGTATACTGCTCCAAGAAGCAGGATGAAAGATATCTTTTGAAAGCTGCAGTGCTTGCAATGTTGACGAACTTATGAGAGAAACAAACTCATATATCCCCTAATAGGCAAAAACGTTTCATTAAGAGCTACGTCAACTTGTTTTGCATGTTCTTTCAGATGAAATGGCGGTAAAATAATCGTCACTTTCTGCCCAGTCTATTTGAGCAATCTTGTGTTGTCCAACTGAAGAGCAATTGATCTGATTGATTATACAGGTAACAATGACTTCTAACATTTCAATGATAAAATGTCTCTAAAAGTCTACGTCCAATGAATTCCATAGAATGATCCAATAAAGATGTATATGTTTAGCCTACTTTCTATTTTAGCAAAAAGAATGAAAGTAGACTTATGTGCTCTACACGGGGCGTGAGTGTGTGTGTGTGCACTGTATCTGTCGCCCCCTATCAATTCAAACACGACGAAACTGAATTGAACGAAATTTGGTACAGAGGTAGCACTAACAAAGGACACGTAAGTGTCACGATTTATATCGCCGCCATCTTCACGGAAACGTAATGGTGGCCACCCAAATGTTCAAAGCTTGATTCAAATTACGACTAACGCAATCATCTGATCTCTACCAAATAAAAATTACCTACAAGGGATGAACAAACTGTTTTCGGAATTTTAAGAAGATGGGGCCTCTCGTATGCTAATCTTGTGGATGGTGGTTGGTTCCTTAGTTTAGGGGCTGCGACCACGCGGTCATGTAGCCCCTGGTGCATTCTTGGAATACACGGTACCAGAGATTATAATTTTCAATGCTTTTGCATGTTCTTTCCTTCCTCTTTGTCAAACACCAACAGTGATCTTTTGTTCTCTCTTAGGGGTTCAGGTCGCTTATATTTTGTATGAGTCTGTTCCAGATATATATTCTATGACCCACCTAGCGTCATATAACAGCGAATCTCTGAAGCTCTTCAACTCTTCCTCACGCAAGAGGAATTCCTTCTCCATCTGGCTACCAGATTTTACTGCCATCGCCAGCTATTATCTCCATGAGAAAGAGGACTACGTCTACTCTTTTACTCACCATGCTGCGCTAGTATCATCTGTTATCAACTCTTTGAAGATCGGCTCAGCAAGAGATCAATTTTTTGTTTTAAAGTTGGCAATGCTTATATGTTCTCCTTTTGTCTCCTACCCCCCACTCTTTTCCCCTTCCTTGGTCCCTCCGTGCTCCGTTGAGCAGGTCTCACTTCTCAGTCGGCAGTTGACTCGATCAGTTAAAGCTCCACTCGAGCTAGCCTCCTCAAACCAAGAGGCATACTCTCTTCTACGCCATGTTGGCAAAGTAGTTATCTTCAAAGGAAACTTCGCCTTCAACATGAAATCAAGATAAGTACCATTTTAAAGGTTTTAACCTCATCTTCATCAATTTTATCTACATGCTTTTATTGATTATTTTATAGACAGCGTGAGATTACTTGTGGGGCGGTAATCATTCTTCGCGGGATTTTCCATGTTGGGCTTTTGTCTAATCAAGCCAATCTTGGTGAAAAGCAGCATTTCTTATGCTTGCAAAATGAGAAATCCTCTCACTACGTGGGATATTATCTAATACCCGCTGTCTATAAATTATAAAGCTAGTTCCTCCGCTGGATTAACTTTGACTCCATTCTTCTATAAAGATCGTTCTGGAACTTTCCAGATCTGGTATTCTATCTGCGAGGATTGCCGTCAGGTATTTTTCACTCACTTGTGAAAATACTAGTTAAAATGAGGAATCTTCCTTAAAGTACTGCAATAGCTAACTTTCGTCCACCGTTGGGATGTTCTATGGCGCATTTAACTGTAATCCACCATTTTCTCCAGCAATAGACTCTCGCCTACCTAGTGCAACCAGTTCTTTTCAGCATTGTAAAAACTTTCTTTCTCATCAACTTTCGAGTTTCTACAGTGAACTTTGCATCAATCTTTACAGACTATAGTGATAACCAGTGCTTGCTCCACGTTTCTACCGCGTCGCGATCGTCCGGTTATATTAAATACGGCCATGAACATTGATCCTATATCCCAATGATCTTTCCTCTACCTTCTACTAACCACCCATATTAATAAAATTGTAACTTTCTATAAGGTGTCACTCACGAGGTGCCCTTCCAACTTTGCTAGTTTAACATTAATTAAATTCTGCATAATTGCTTGTGTGATACAAGTTTCAAATTCACATTGTTCCTTTCCTATAATCAGGGAAAACAATTATTTAAACTCTTGAGCGAGTCATGTTCAGGTTTCACGAAATGGAAACTGTCCCATTTGGCTAGCGATTCCTGCTCAAACTTGGGAAGTCTAGAACCTTCCTTTTCACTTTCTCCAATTTTCACAGTAAGTGACCCGCCCTCTTTTGTATAATTCTCATATAGTAATTCTGTATAAATATAAGAAGTTGTAGGAACTTCTATCTTATTTTTCATGTTTTTATTATTGTTATTTTCGAAGTTGTCACTTTCTCTAGAACATTCTCTCAAGAATTTCTTAAGGTACACTCTTTGTACCCCAATTCACGTTCCAACTTTAATTACTTCATTGTTTATTTGTTTAAATCTTATAAAGATTTTAGTAACATGTAAGGTTTTAAACCTCATAAATTATCAATTGCCTGGAGCAAACGTTTAATGTTGAGAGGTCTGCGACCCCATTTGTTAAAAAGTTCAAATGAACTATGTTTGTCAAAATTATATTTCACGCTTGTTAATTTTCTCAAACTTCTTTGAATTGTTAAATAAATTAAATATTTGTTTTTGGATTCATCATTTCTCTGATACTACAGTTAGGCAAGATCCTGGCTTTCCTAGCTCTTCCTAGGTTTATGCCCTCGTTCATACTCAATAAAGCTTTTACTATTTGTCTGGCCAGACCATCACCCTTCCCTATAGTACTTTCATGCATGCTTGGGAGGAAATACACTAAAGCCTTTCTCTGGCAAACCGCCAAAGTCTTAGCTGCGGTTCCCGTCAGCTTCGACCAAGCTCGTACCCACTTTAGGTATCCGAGAACGGATTTGCTGTGGCAACCACCTTTAAGTGTGTTTAAATTTAAACTTATAACTTTTGTGGGACTCTTCTCCTATTTTTCTATCCTTCTTTTCCAATCCCAAATCTACTTCCTTCTCTTAATCATCTTCCCTTGGTGGGTGGGTTATTCCTCAGCCAATAAACTACCCAAAATTTGGTGCCGAAACCCGGGAGAGTCCATTTTCTATTTCTATTCTTTGTAAAGTGTCATTTGACAATACTTTGCATATTATTAATATCTGCTTTGGATTTTTCAGCTATAACTACATCATGCAAAGCCTGTGAACGGGAAAGAGGCCGCTCCTGTCTCCTATGGTGTGTCCCATTCTTTCTACCCATTCGCTGCTGCAATCTTGACAGCATCTCCAAGGTTCTACAGTTTCGTGAGTTGTATTTCAATTTATTCTCTTTATCATGGCTCCTACTGAAAAAGAGGAAACTCTCATTGCTAGACGTTCTTCCTATAAAGGGCAACTCACTAGATTCAGAAATTTCATCAGCAAATTAAATCTCGCCGAGTGTGATTTAGATATCTTGACACATCGCCTTAAGTTGTACGAACGGTCTTATGATTATTATGATCAAATTCAAACCGAGATTGAATCCGCTTGCCCAGAACTTCAATCGGATCGGGACGAGGTCGAACCCTTGTACTTTGAAGGGATTGCAAAGGCCCACCAACTGATCCGCAATATCTCAGAACCGGACACTAAGGTCATCAATCCGGCCCAGTTCGCACCCGCTTCAGTTCACAAGAACAAACCGAAACCGTTACTTCCTAAGATAAGCCTACCGCATTTCTCAGGCAAGGAAGGTGAATGGTATTCTTTTTACGAACTTTACTGCTCCCTAATTCATGAAAATACCGAAATCGCCGATATTCATAAATTTTATTTCCTCCGCACGTCTTTGGAAAGTGAGGCCTTAGCCTTAGTGGAGTCACTGCCTTTAAGCGCAGACAACTACCACATCGCCTTTAATCTCCTTAAAGAGAGATATGGCAATTTACGTTTGAGTGTAGCTCGCCACATACGCTGTCTCTTCAACCTACCAGCCGTCAAACCTAATGACGTCACCTCTTTAAGAAACCTGTTGGACTCTATACAGTTGAATGTTAGAGCATTATACCAACTTAAGCAGCCTGTCCAAACATGGGACACCATACTCATCCATCTGGCTACATCAAGATTCGATTTTTCAACTTTAAAGGCTTGGGAGATCGAACTCGCTCGCAAGGAAGAATTTTCCTTCGAACACTTAATCTCGTTTCTTAACAGCCGATGCCAAGTTCTTACAGCACTCGCATTTCAGTGCGAAAAGGTCGAAACGAATCATCAGTCTCACATTTTTGAGAAAAACCTTGCTTTTTCAAAGGGTCATCAACCCCCATCTGTCGAGAACAAGCAAACCCGTTCTGCTTCTCTCAATCATTCAAGAGAACATATCAGGCCGCTTAACAAATCGTTAAAATGCACGCTCTGTAAAAAGCTTCACACATTGTATTCGTGCAAATCCTTTAAAAATTGTCTGTCGAAGATCGAAGGAAGTTTGTCTTGAATAGCAAACATTGTTTCAATTGCTTGTCACCTAAGCATTCTTCTTCGAACTGTACGTCATCAAATCTCTGTTTCCATTGTAAAAAACCGCATCATTCTTTATTGCACGTTCACGATAAATCGAGGTCATCAGCACCCGCCTCTTCAAGCTCCATGCAGAGCAGCTCCGAACAAACTAATGCTTCTTCCTGCATTTCTAATGCCGAAATTTCTCACAGTGCGCAAACCCTTTTGACCACTGTACAATTCGAAATCCAAGATAAATTTGGAAATTGGTTTAGAACCCGTGGTCTTCTCGATTCTGCTTCAACGCACAACTTTGTTTCGCAATCGTTGATTAAAAAACTAGGTCTTTCGTCATCGCCTACTTCTATCAGTGTGACCGGCATTGACAATTTGAAAACTCAAGTCTTGCAGTCTTCAAAATTGAAAATCAGAGACGTTTGCCAAAGAAACACCAATCTTAATTTAAACTGTCTCATTCTTACCAGTATTGGCAAGGACACTCCTAGCAGCTGTATTAATACCTCCGGATTAAAGATTCCTTCGCACTTAAGTTTAGCCGATCCTCAGTTTAATGCTCAAGGTCCCATTGATGTACTTTTCAGTGCCAATGTTTTTTGGAAGTGCCTTCGCAAACAAACACGCAAGTTATCTTCAACCGTGGTCGCCAGAGACACCGATTTTGGTTGGGTATTACTGGTAAAATTCAGCATCCCAGTGTTCAAACCAAAGCGCAATGTCATTTCGTTACAGGTGACATAAATCCTATTTCTGAAAAAGAGAACGCTAATGCTTCAGATCTCAATATTTTTGAAAAACACTTGTCGAAACGATGTCTTATCGTGAACAACTACGCTACCTCTGTAAGTTGTTTAAATGGCTTTTCCTTCTTCCCGCATAAGATGGCAATTCAAGTTCGCCTTGCTTTGTGTTACTTCGTCTACCTTCTTATGTCATTTTTTATAGCAGTTAATTGCTTAAACTCTTTCTCGAAAACTATCTTCCCCTTGTGTAAAACCATGGCTATCAGTCACCATCACTTTGCTGTAAGCCATGTTTCACTTCTTTCGCTATTTGGAAGGACGGCCACGGCCGGCTCCTCCCCCCTTCCTCACAATTGGAAGTCGCTTATGAAACCGCTTGAAAATCTGAATTCTCTAACATCAAGAATAACTATTCTTATGCATAACTTCCTTCTCAATGTCCCGGCTTCTCTTCCTATTTCGGAAGAATCAAGCTTTTTCCTGTCGAAAATTGTCGGATTCCGTGATCCTCTAAATTATGCGAAATTGATTTCCTACTTTATTTCATATGGCTTTAAATTGCTTTTTCACGTCCAAGTTACGATTGACTGCATGCCGTTCAACCTGAATATCTGCTTTAAGTTACAGCTGATTCAACAAATGTTGTTTGTGTACTATGAACTACTTGTTTTTCAAACTTGTTTGTATACAAGCCCGAATAACGCCAAGTTGTTGTTTATTTCCTGTACGATTGCCAAAGGTCAAAGCAAGTTTCTCTTATCTCAACTCTGGCTGATTGCCAACCATTGTCTGGCGAGTCACTACTGCAAGTACAGAAGCCGTTCACCTACTTCCCAAAATAAACTTGTTCCACTTAAGGACTCTTTCAGCTATTTATATGCCTTATCTCGTTGTACTATGTGTGTCAAGGCCGCGCTTGCCTGTGTCTTCCACTTACTCATGTTCTTATTCTATAACTGCTTCGATCCTTGTTTCAAAACTTCGTTGCGTATTTCTCACGCGCTTATGTATTTCACTTTGCTTACATATTTTGCGATCTTAATGTTCATTGATGAACAAACTTGTTTTTTCTCGTCGTCACATTCGATGTGTTTTTGCATTTATACTTGTCATGTCACGTTTCTCGCTGACTTAAGTATTTTTCTGAGTAACCCCTTTGATACTCATTATGACTTAAGGTCATTGTTTATGGCTACTAGTTTGATACCTATGGCGTTCTTGCTTTCTACTCGCATAGTTTCTTTGTTTATTTGGTATAATCTTGTCCTGAATAGATGTACTTGTTTCTATACGCTTTGTTTAAATTTGTTAATTCTCCTTTTGCATTGTATCGTAATCTTTACTAGTGCTTTATTTCCCTCAGGTTCTAGTTATTTTGTGATGGAAGATGTCGTTAATTCTCGTTATTTAACTCCGCTTTCTAATGACCCTGATGACCTCCTTCCACTTACACCTGGTCGCTTCCTTACACGCACTTCTCTCTCTGCCCCTTCTCCCCTTCCTAATTCTTTCAGGGATTCTGATTTACCTATTGTTTGGCGTAAACTTGAAGCCCTCCGCAATTCCTTTTGGAAGAGGTGGAACTTGGAATATTTAACTTCCTTGCAAGGGAGACAGAAGTGGTTTCTTTCCAGTCCCGACATTCAAGTGGGAGACTTGGTCTTAGTTAGGGATGTTTCACCCCCCCTAGTCAGGCCTTTTGGAAGAGTGACCGAGTGTTACCCTGGAAGAGATTGGAGAGTCAGGGTGGTCAGAGTTTTGACCACTAATGGTCAGATCACAAGACTACTTCTCCGCAATTGCTTATTACCTTTAAATGTTTACTTGTTTTTCTTGTTCCCTGTTGGTGTTTGTCCCTCCCAGTATGGTGCATTCTTGGAATACACGGTACCAGAGATTATAATTTTCAATGCTTTTGCATGTTCTTTCCTTCCTCTTTGTCAAACACCAACAGTGATCTTTTGTTCTCTCTTAGGGGTTCAGGTCGCTTATATTTTGTATGAGTCTGTTCCAGATATATATTCTATGACCCACCTAGCGTCATATAACAGCGAATCTCTGAAGCTCTTCAACTCTTCCTCACGCAAGAGGAATTCCTTCTCCATCTGGCTACCAGATTTTACTGCCATCGCCAGCTATTATCTCCATGAGCAAGAGGACTACGTCTACTCTTTTACTCACCATGCTGCGCTAGTATCATCTGTTATCAACTCTTTGAAGACCGGCTCAGCAAGAGATCAATTTTTTGTTTTAAAGTTGGCAATGCTTATATGTTCTCCTTTTGTCTCCTACCCCCCACTCTTTTCCCCTTCCTTGGTCCCTCCGTGCTCCGTTGAGCAGGTCTCACTTCTCAGTCGGCAGTTGACTCGATCAGTTAAAGCTCCACTCGAGCTAGCCTCCTCAAACCAAGAGGCATACTCTCTTCTACGCCATGTTGGCAAAGTAGTTATCTTCAAAGGAAACTTCGCCTTCAACATGAAATCAAGATAAGTACCATTTTAAAGGTTTTAACCTCATCTTCATCAATTTTATCTACATGCTTTTATTGATTATTTTATAGACAGCGTGAGATTACTTGTGGGGCGGTAATCATTCTTCGCGGGATTTTCCATGTTGGGCTTTTGTCTAATCAAGCCAATCTTGGTGAAAAGCAGCATTTCTTATGCTTGCAAAATGAGAAATCCTCTCACTACGTGGGATATTATCTAATACCCGCTGTCTATAAATTATAAAGCTAGTTCCTCCGCTGGATTAACTTTGACTCCATTCTTCTATAAAGATCGTTCTGGAACTTTCCAGATCTGGTACTCTATCTGCGAGGCTTGCCGTCAGGTATTTTTCACTCACTTGTGAAAATACTAGTTAAAATGAGGAATCTTCCTTAAAGTACTGCAATAGCTAACTTTCGTCCACCGTTGGGATGTTCTATGGCGCATTTAACTGTAATCCACCATTTTCTCCAGCAATAGACTCTCGCCTACTAGTGCAACCAGTTCTTTTCATCATTGTAAAAACTTTCTTTCTCATGAACTTTCGAGTTTCTACAGTGAACTTTGCATCAATCTTTACAGACTATAGTGATAACCAGTGCTTGCTCCACGTTTCTACCGCGTCGCGATCGTCCGGTTATATTAAATACGGCCATGAACATTGATCCTATATCCCAATGATCTTTCCTCAACCTTCTACTAACCACCCATATTAATAAAATTGTAACTTTCTATAAGGTGTCACTCACGAGGTGCCCTTCCAACTTTGCTAGTTTAACATTAATTAAATTCTGCATAATTGCTTGTGTGATACAAGTTTCAAATTCACATTGTTCCTTTCCTATAATCAGGGAAAACAATTATTTAAACTCTTGAGCGAGTCATGTTCAGGTTTCACGAAATGGAAACTGTCCCATTTGGCTAGCGATTCCTGCTCAAACTTGGGAAGTCTAGAACCTTCCTTTTCACTTTCTCCAGGTTTCACAGTAAGTGACCTGCCCTCTTTTGTATAATTCTCATATAGTAATTCTGTATAAATATAAGAAGTTGTAGGAACTTCTATCTTATTTTTCATGTTTTTATTATTGTTATTTTCGAAGTTGTCACTTTCTCTAGAACATTCTCTCAAGAATTTCTTAAGGTACACTCTTTGTACCCCAATTCACGTTCCAACTTTAATTACTTCATTGTTTATTTGTTTAAATCTTATAAAGATTTTAGAAACATGTAAGGTTTTAAACCTCATAAATTATCAATTGCCTGGAGCAAACGTTTAATGTTGAGAGGTCTGCGACCCCATTTGTTAAAAAGTTCAAATGAACTATGTTTGTCAAAATTATATTTCACGCTTGTTAATTTTCTCAAACTTCTTTGAATTGTTAAATAAATTAAATATTTGTTTTTGGATTCATCATTTCTCTGATACTACAGTTAGGCAAGATCCTGGCTTTCCTAGCTCTTCCTAGGTTTATGCCCTCGTTCATACTCAATAAAGCTTTTACTATTTGTCTGGCCAGACCATCACCCTTCCCTATAGTACTTTCATGCATGCTTGGGAGGAAATACACTAAAGCCTTTCTCTGGCAAACCGCCAAAGTCTTAGCTGCGGTTCCCGTCAGCTTCGACCAAGCTCGTACCCACTTTAGGTATCCGAGAACGGATTTGCTGTGGCAACCACCTTTAAGTGTGTTTAAATTTAAACTTATAACTTTTGTGGGACTCTCCTCCTATTTTTCTATCCTTCTTTTCCAATCCCAAATCTACTTCCTTCTCTTAATCATCTTCCCTTGGTGGGTGGGTTATTCCTCAGCCAATAAACTACCCAAAATTTGGTGCCGAAACCCGGGAGAGTCCATTTTCTATTTCTATTCTTTGTAAAGTGTCATTTGACAATACTTTGCATATTATTAATATCTGCTTTGGATTTTTCAGCTATAACTACATCATGCAAAGCCTGTGAACGGGAAAGAGGCCGCTCCTGTCTCCTATGGTGTGTCCCATTCTTTCTACCCATTCGCTGCTGCAATCTTGACAGCATCTCCAAGGTTCTACAGTTTCGTGAGTTGTATTTCAATTTATTCTCTTTATCATGGCTCCTACTGAAAAAGAGGAAACTCTCATTGCTAGACGTTCTTCCTATAAAGGGCAACTCACTAGATTCAGAAATTTCATCAGCAAATTAAATCTCGCCGAGTGTGATTTAGATATCTTGACACATCGCCTTAAGTTGTACGAACGGTCTTATGATTATTATGATCAAATTCAAACCGAGATTGAATCCGCTTGCCCAGAACTTCAATCGGATCGGGACGAGGTCGAACCCTTGTACTTTGAAGGGATTGCAAAGGCCCACCAACTGATCCGCAATATCTCAGAACCGGACACTAAGGTCATCAATCCGGCCCAGTTCGCACCCGCTTCAGTTCACAAGAACAAACCGAAACCGTTACTTCCTAAGATAAGCCTACCGCATTTCTCAGGCAAGGAAGGTGAATGGTATTCTTTTTACGAACTTTACTGCTCCCTAATTCATGAAAATACCGAAATCGCCGATATTCATAAATTTTATTTCCTCCGCACGTGTTTGGAAAGTGAGGCCTTAGCCTTAGTGGAGTCACTGCCTTTAAGCGCAGACAACTACCACATCGCCTTTAATCTCCTTAAAGAGAGATATGGCAATTTACGTTTGAGTGTAGCTCGCCACATACGCTGTCTCTTCAACCTACCAGCCGTCAAACCTAATGACGTCACCTCTTTAAGAAACCTGTTGGACTCTATACAGTTGAATGTTAGAGCATTATACCAACTTAAGCAGCCTGTCCAAACATGGGACACCATACTCATTCATCTGGCTACATCAAGATTCTATTTTTCAACTTTAAAGGCTTGGGAGATCGAACTCGCTCGCAAGGAAGAATTTTCCTTCGAACACTTAATCTCGTTTCTTAACAGCCGATGCCAAGTTCTTACAGCACTTGCATTTCAGTGCGAAAAGGTCGAAACGAATCATCAGTCTCACATTTTTGAGAAAAACCTTGCTTTTTCAAAGGGTCATCAGCCCCCATCTGTCGAGAACAAGCAAACCCGTTCTGCTTCTCTCAATCATTCAAGAGAACATATCAGGCCGCTTAACAAATCGTTAAAATGCACGCTCTGTAAAAAGCTTCACACATTGTATTCGTGCAAATCCTTTAAAGAATTGTCTGTCGAAGATCGAAGGAAGTTTGTCTTGAATAGCAAACATTGTTTCAATTGCTTGTCACCTAAGCATTCTTCTTCGAACTGTACGTCATCAAATCTCTGTTTCCATTGTAAAAAACCGCATCATTCTTTATTGCACGTTCACGATAAATCGAGGTCATCAGCACCCGCCTCTTCAAGCTCCATGCAGAGCAGCTCCGAACAAACTAATGCTTCTTCCTGCATTTCTAATGCCGAAATTTCTCACAGTGCGCAAACCCTTTTGACCACTGTACAATTCGAAATCCAAGATAAATTTGGAAATTGGTTTAGAACCCGTGGTCTTCTCGATTCTGCTTCAACGCACAACTTTGTTTCGCAATCGTTGATTAAAAAACTAGGTCTTTCGTCATCGCCTACTTCTATCAGTGTGACCGGCATTGACAATTTGAAAACTCAAGTCTTGCAGTCTTCAAAATTGAAAATCAGAGACGTTTGCCAAAGAAACACCAATCTTAATTTAAACTGTCTCATTCTTACCAGTATTGGCAAGGACACTCCTAGCAGCTGTATTAATACCTCCGGATTAAAGATTCCTTCGCACTTAAGGTTAGCCGATCCTCAGTTTAATGCTCAAGGTCCCATTGATGTACTTTTCAGTGCCAATGTTTTTTGGAAGTGCCTTCGCAAACAAACACGCAAGTTATCTTCAACCGTGGTCGCCAGAGACACCGATTTTGGTTGGGTATTACTGGTAAAATTCAGCATCCCAGTGTTCAAACCAAAGCGCAATGTCATTTCGTTACAGCTGACATAAATCCTATTTCTGAAAAAGAGAACGCTCATGCTTCAGATCTCAATATTTTTGAAAAACACTTGTCGAAACGATGTCTTATCGTGAACAACTACGATACCTCTGTAAGTTGTTTAAATGGCTTTTCCTTCTTCCCGCATAAGATGGCAATTCAAGTTCGCCTTGCTTTGTGTTACTTCGTCTACCTACTTATGTCATTTTTTATAGCAGTCAATTGCTTAAACTCTTTCTCGAAAACTATCTTCCCCTTGTGTAAAACCATGGCTATCAGTCACCATCAATTTGCTGTAAGCCATGTTTCACTTCTTTCGCTATTTGGAAGGACGGCCACGGCCGGCTCCTCCCCCCTTCCTCACAATTGGAAGTCGCTTATGAAACCGCTTGAAAATCTGAATTCTCTAACATCAAGAATAACTATTCTTATGCATAACTTCCTTCTCAATGTCCCGGCTTCTCTTCCTATTTCGGAAGAATCAAGCTTTTTCCTGTCGAAAATTGTCGGATTCCGTGATCCTCTAAATTATGCGAAATTGATTTCCTACTTTATTTCATATGGCTTTAAATTGCTTTTTCACGTCCAAGTTACGATTGACTGCATGCCGTTCAACCTGAATATCTGCTTTAAGTTACAGCTGATTCAACAAATGTTGTTTGTGTACTATGAACTACTTGTTTTTCAAACTTGTTTGTATACAAGCCCGAATAACGCCAAGTTGTTGTTTATTTCCTGTACGATTGCCAAAGGTCAAAGCAAGTTTCTCTTATCTCAACTCTGGCTGATTGCCAACCATTGTCTGGCGAGTCACTACTGCAAGTACAGAAGCCGTTCACCTACTTCCCAAAATAAACTTGTTCCACTTAAGGACTCTTTCAGCTATTTATATGCCTTATCTCGTTGTACTATGTGTGTCAAGGCCGCGCTTGCCTGTGTCTTCCACTTACTCATGTTCTTATTCTATAACTGCTTCGATCCTTGTTTCAAAACTTCGTTGCGTATTTCTCACGCGCTTATGTATTTCACTTTGCTTACATATTTTGCGATCTTAATGTTCATTGATGAACAAACTTGTTTTTTCTCGTCGTCACATTCGATGTGTTTTTGCATTTATACTTGTCATGTCACGTTTCTCGCTGACTTAAGTATTTTTCTGAGTAACCCCTTTGATACTCATTATGACTTAAGGTCATTGTTTATGACTACTAGTTTGTTACCTATGGCGTTCTTGCTTTCTACTCGCATAGTTTCTTTGTTTATTTGGTATATTCTTGTCCTGAATAGATGTACTTGTTTCTATACGCTTTGTTTAAACTTGTTAATTCTCCTTTTGCATTGTATCGCAATCTTTACTAGTGCTTTATTTCCCTCAGCTTCTAGTTATTTTGTGATGGAAGATGTCGTTAATTCTCGTTATTTAACTCCGCTTTCTAATGACCCTGATGACCTCCTTCCACTTACACCTGGTCGCTTCCTTACACGCACTTCTCTCTCTGCCCCTTCTCCCCTTCCTAATTCTTTCAGGGATTCTGATTTACCTATTGTTTGGCGTAAACTTGAAGCCCTCCGCAATTCCTTTTGGAAGAGGTGGAACTTGGAATATTTAACTTCCTTGCAAGGGAGACAGAAGTGGTTTCTTTCCAGTCCCGACATTCAAGTGGGAGACTTGGTCTTAGTTAGGGATGTTTCACCCCCCCCCCCCCTAGTCAGGCCTTTTGGAAGAGTGACCGAGTGTTACCCTGGAAGAGATTGGAGAGTCAGGGTGGTCAGAGTTTTGACCACTAATGGTCAGATCACAAGACTACTTCTCCGCAATTGCTTATTACCTTTAAATGTTTACTTGTTTTTCTTGTTCCCTGTTGGTGTTTGCCCCTCCCAGTATGGTGCATTCTTGGAATACACGGTACCAGAGATTATAATTTTCAATGCTTTTGCATGTTCTTTCCTTCCTCTTTGTCAAACACCAACAGTGATCTTTTGTTCTCTCTTAGGGGTTCAGGTCGCTTATATTTTGTATGAGTCTGTTCCAGATATATATTCTATGACCCACCTAGCGTCATATAACAGCGAATCTCTGAAGCTCTTCAACTCTTCCTCACGCAAGAGGAATTCCTTCTCCATCTGGCTACCAGATTTTACTGCCATCGCCAGCTATTATCTCCATGAGCAAGAGGACTACGTCTACTCTTTTACTCACCATGCTGCGCTAGTATCATCTGTTATCAACTCTTTGAAGACCGGCTCAGCAAGAGATCAATTTTTTGTTTTAAAGTTGGCAATGCTTATATGTTCTCCTTTTGTCTCCTACCCCCCACTCTTTTCCCCTTCCTTGGTCCCTCCGTGCTCCGTTGAGCAGGTCTCACTTCTCAGTCGGCAGTTGACTCGATCAGTTAAAGCTCCACTCGAGCTAGCCTCCTCAAACCAAGAGGCATACTCTCTTCTACGCCATGTTGGCAAAGTAGTTATCTTCAAAGGAAACTTCGCCTTCAACATGAAATCAAGATAAGTACCATTTTAAAGGTTTTAACCTCATCTTCATCAATTTTATCTACATGCTTTTATTGATTATTTTATAGACAGCGTGAGATTACTTGTGGGGCGGTAATCATTCTTCGCGGGATTTTCCATGTTGGGCTTTTGTCTAATCAAGCCAATCTTGGTGAAAAGCAGCATTTCTTATGCTTGCAAAATGAGAAATCCTCTCACTACGTGGGATATTATCTGATACCCGCTGTCTATAAATTATAAAGTTAGTTCCTCCGCTGGATTAACTTTGACTCCATTCTTCTATAAAGATCGTTCTGGAACTTTCCAGATCTGGTACTCTATCTGCGAGGCTTGCCGTCAGGTATTTTTCACTCACTTGTGAAAATACTAGTTAAAATGAGGAATCTTCCTTAAAGTACTGCAATAGCTAACTTTCGTCCACCGTTGGGATGTTCTATGGCGCATTTAACTGTAATCCACCATTTTCTCCAGCAATAGACTCTCGCCTACCTAGTGCAACCAGTTCTTTTCAGCATTGTAAAAACTTTCTTTCTCATGAACTTTCGAGTTTCTACAGTGAACTTTGCATCAATCTTTACAGACTATAGTGATAACCAGTGCTTGCTCCACGTTTCTACCGCGTCGCGATCGTCCGGTTATATTAAATACGGCCATGAACATTGATCCTATATCCCAATGATCTTTCCTCTACCTTCTACTAACCACCCATATTAATAAAATTGTAACTTTCTATAAGGTGTCACTCACGAGGTGCCCTTCCAACTTTGCTAGTTTAACATTAATTAAATTCTGCATAATTGCTTGTGTGATACAAGTTTCAAATTCACATTGTTCCTTTCCTATAATCAGGGAATACAATTATTTAAACTCTTGAGCGAGTCATGTTCAGGTTTCACGAAATGGAAACTGTCCCATTTGGCTAGCGATTCCTGCTCAAACTTGGGAAGTCTAGAACCTTCCTTTTCACTTTCTCCAGGTTTCACAGTAAGTGACCTGCCCTCTTTTGTATAATTCTCATATAGTAATTCTGTATAAATATAAGAAGTTGTAGGAACTTCTATCTTATTTTTCATGTTTTTATTATTGTTATTTTCGAAGTTGTCACTTTCTCTAGAACATTCTCTCAAGAATTTCTTAAGGTACACTCTTTGTACTCCAATTCACGTTCCAACTTTAATTACTTCATTGTTTATTTGTTTAAATCTTATAAAGATTTTAGAAACATGTAAGGTTTTAAACCTCATAAATTATCAATTGCCTGGAGCAAACGTTTAATGTTGAGAGGTCTGCGACCCCATTTGTTTAAAAGTTCAAATGAACTATGTTTGTCAAAATTATATTACACGCTTGTTAATTTTCTCAAACTTCTTTGAATTGTTAAATAAATTAAATATTTGTTTTTGGATTCATCATTTCTCTGATACTACAGTTAGGCAAGATCCTGGCTTTCCTAGCTCTTCCTAGGTTTATGCCCTCGTTCATACTCAATAAAGCTTTTACTATTTGTCTGGCCAGACCATCACCCTTCCCTATAGTACTTTCATGCATGCTTGGGAGGAAATACACTAAAGCCTTTCTCTGGCAAACCGCCAAAGTCTTAGCTGCGGTTCCCGTCAGCTTCGACCAAGCTCGTACCCACTTTAGGTATCCAAGAACGGATTTGCTGTGGCAACCACCTTTAAGTGTGTTTAAATTTAAACTTATAACTTTTGTGGGACTCTCCTCCTATTTTTCTATCCTTCTTTTCCAATCCCAAATCTACTTCCTTCTCTTAATCATCTTCCCTTGGTGGGTGGGTTATTCCTCAGCCAATAAACTACCCAGCCCCGTGTACTTTGGGTGTGTGTAGAATCTGTCTGATAACCAGTGTTAATTGTGATGGCTGTATTAGTGTGTGTTATCTGAAATTTAGGTAAGGAATGCAGACGATCAATTTTTCAAGAAGTTCCTATTTTTGTTGCCACCTGGCTGCGGACTTGGTTAGTAGATGTAATCGCGGCCAGCACCTGGCGACGAACGTTGGAACTAATACAGCGTTATAAAATAACCTAACCTACAAATTTTACCTTCCCACACGTTTAGTTAGTGGAAGGTTCTTTTTCATATCATAAATCTATGGCATGGGCCCGCCGGTTTGACTTCCCCTCCGAAGGAAGGCATACTGAGGGATTTTTAACGCTCTTAAAAATCCGACGACTTCAGCCGGGTTTGAACCCATTAATAATGTTATTGGTTTTACGTCCCTTTTAACTACACTGGCTTTTAGAGACGCAGGGGTGCCGGAATTTTGCCCCGAAGGGGATCTTTAACGTGCCAGTAAATGTACTGTCACGGCTCCCTCGCATTTGCGCACCCTCAAATGCCAGCTGACTGCGCCAGGTTTCGAACCTGCAACCTTGGGCTCAGCAAGCGAGAACGTTACCCCTGAGCCACGCAGCCAGACAGGTTTGAACCCACGACCTTGGGCATAGAAGTTCAGCCTGCTACCAACTACGCCACCGAAGCCGCCCCAAACATGTAGAACTTTTGTAGGTATACTGACTTACTTACTTACTCCATGGCGCTACAACCCGGGGTGGGTTTTGGCCTCTTGAACAACTCCTCTCAATGTTGATCTATTCATCGCCTTGCTCCTACATCCTCTCACTCCCATTGCGACGAGGTCTGCATTCACACTATCCAACCATCTCTTCTTAGGACGTCCTTTCCTCCTCCTGGAAAATAATCTCCCTTTCAATATTCTCCTGGGCATCTGGCTCTCCAGCATCCTCTCTATATGTCCCAAACCATTGGATTATCTGTGCCTTTATATAGGCTACTTTACGATATCTTGTTTTCCAATCAATTCGCTTAGTTCATGGTTATATCGTATTCTCCATCCATCTTCCTCTCTAACAAGGCCATATTCTTCGGAGTATTTTCCTTTCAAAACACTTCACAGTATTCTCATCATCCATAGTTAATGTCCAAGCTTCAGAGCCATAGGTCACTACTGGTCTTATCATTGTCTTACATATCTTCATTTTGATTGTTCGTGATATAAGTTGATTCCTGAGCATCTTGATGTTTGCATAGTATGCTCTGTTTCCAGTCTTTAATCGATCTTTAATACAATTTGTCATATCACACTCCCAGATACTTAAATTGTGTCACACCCTCAAATGTCTTATCGCCTATTGTAATATCCTGCGGGGCTCTTCTTGTATTAGATGTGGACTTAACCATGTCCTTAGTTTTACTCTCATTCACTATTAACCCAATATTTGTAGCTACTTTCTCTAATTCTAAATATACTCTTTTCAGTGTACTCTTCTCTCTTTCTATGATCACTACATCATCTGCATAAGCACAGATCTGACTTGATTTGTTTAAATAGTGTCTCCCTGGTCTACTTTACTAATTGCTTTATGCAGTGCAAGATTAAAGAGTACTGCAGACAATCCATCTCCTTGTTTTACACCCATATTAATTGTAAAGGGTTTACTCAACATATTTCCATTTTTCACTCGTGCCCATTTGTTATCTAGTGTCATCCTTATCAGCTGGATTATATTTCCAGGTATCCTCATTTCTCCTAGTAATTCATAAAGTCTTTCTCTACATACACTATCGAAAGCTTGTTTAAATTCTATAAAGAGCATGTAGAGTACAATATCATGTTCATAAAACTTTTCCATCATCTGTCTAATTACAAAGATTTGATCCGTTGTACTCCGGTTAGGTCGAAAACCACACTGATATTCACTCTGAATTTCTTCTGAAAATATCTTCATTCTTTCCTTTAAGATACCTGATAGGATCTAGTAAATAACATTCAATAGAGTGATTCCTCTGCAATTCTCACATGCTAGTTTATCTTTCTTAAATATAGGACATATTTTTCCTCTCCTCCATCCATCTGGCATGTTCTCTTCTTCCCATATTCTTTCCAATAGTTTATGTATTCTATATTCCAATGCCGCTCCTCCATATTTTATCATTTCTGCAACTATACTGTCTTCCCCTGGTGATTTGTTGTTTTTCATCTTCTTCATTACATTTGCCACTTCAAATCTTGTAGGATTCATAATGCTTGCATTCTCATTCTCTGATTCTGGTCTAATTACTTCTTGTCTCTCATTTTGTTGCCTATGTTTTCAATTTCTATCTCTACACTTCCACTTAGAAGTTCCTTAAAGTGATCAGACCATCTACAGTATCTAAAACTTATTTCTCATCATTCAGTATCATCCCTTGTTTATCTGTGCATCTTCTTTCCCTAGGTTGGAAACCTTTCCCCATTTTACCAATTGCCGCATAGAAGTTTCTTACTTCACATCCCTGGTTTAATTCTTCTATTTCTATAAATTGTTCCTTTATGTGTTCCTTTTCCTTTCTTCTACATACTTTGTTGGCATTCAACCTAAGCTGCCTATATTGTTCACAGTTGCTTCTTGTTTCTCTCAAAATCATATTTTCTCTTGCTCTATTCTTCTCTTCTATTGCTTCCCTACACTCTTGACCAAACCATTCATTCCGGGTTTGCTGCCTCTTTCCCATTTTTTCTTCTGTAGCTAGTTTAACTACTTCCTCTATTTTCTTACCCTCATCATTGAGATCATCTCTCTCTTTTTCTTCTTCTAATTTCTTTTGTATTTCTCTCTGATATTCCTCCTTAATTCTTTCATCTCCCAGTATTTCAACGTTCTTCCAGGTTTCAGATTTCGTTTTCGTTTTAGCCAGCTTTTCTGTAAGTACTGCTTTGACTAGATAGTGATATGAATCACAATTTGGTCCACTACAACTCCGCACATTTATAATAATTGACGAAGAGTATCTTGCATTGATTAACACATGGTCTATTTGATTCACGGTTGCAGAATCAGGAGCCTTCCAAGTAGCTAGATGTATTCGTTTGTGTGGGAAACATGTGCTTTTGATCACCATATTGTTCCTGATGGCAAAATGCCCAAGTAGTGTGCCATTTTGGTTACAAACATCATGCAGTGTATGTTCTCCTGCGCATCTCATCGATAGATCCTCCCCAATCTTTGCAATGAAGTCACCCATTATTATCAATGTATCGTATCTCTGTATCTCACCGCATATCTGTTCTAATTGTTCATTGAACTCTTCCTTCTCATCCTCATCTTTCTCTTCAGTTGGTGCATACACTGACAATATGGATATGTTCCTGAATCTTCCTTTGATGCGCAATTTACAAAATCTTTCATTTATGTCTTCATATTCTATAATACTATTCCTTACTGCCTTGCATACCATATTGTCCTGTTCTGCTGTTTGGACCACTATACAATAGTGAATATTCCCTTTTATCTATCCTTCCTTGTCCTTGCCATCTTACCTCTTGTAACACTACAATGTCTAAGTTAAATTTAATTATCTCTTCTCCTATTTCATTCACCTTTTCTGGTCTCAACATCGTTCTTACATTCCACGTCGCATACAAATCTCTTTTCCGTAATCCAGGCCAAAGTTGTCCTTTGTTAAGTCTGTCCTTCGGAGGCAATTGTCCTTGTTTCGTAACAGGTTCTTTTTTTATGGTGTGGGGTTGTTATCCCCACGTCCAACCCCCAACCTGGAGGGCCAGAGTATCCCGTTTAGTCTGGATCATCACCTTCGACCTGTCCGGCTTGGGAGACCCTATCAGTAGCTACGCTACCGCCGGCATAGCCCTCAGGATCATTTGATCACGCAAGCTCCACCACCGCGTCAAGGTATGTATATCATTGGTGGAGTTTGTAGACATAACGCAATTGGAAAAATTAGTGAATTCGAAATATTTTTCTTTGCCCGATGAAATCTAGCTCCTCCTTCCGGCGTGCCGAGGAGGATTTTTTTTAAATATTTTTGTTCAACGATGTCGAAATGTAAACATTATGTGTCAGAAAACTGTATCATAATGAGGCTCATTATAACACTGTTTTTCATTATGAAACAGTTTCTCCAGCCAATCAGAGCTCATTCATTGACCAATTAGGTAAGGATACCTTTGCGCATGCGCCCAAAATCCAACAAGTCGGACATAAACACAGCATATCTCTATATAAATTACCGACATGGAATACGCACCGTCCATATGTTCGCGTAAATAAACTGGCGAATATGAGACAAGAAATAGCATTGTACCTTAATATCCTCAACTCCAATTTCTACACAGCGCAATGCTTTCAAACGACTTCGGTGGCAATATTAGTGAATGATATAGAGCTGGACGGCAGACTGTAAACATATGGCCTGCATATGGCGTTGCAAGCACACAGAGCGCATGCGTAGGTCGGTCAAAGAACTTAAAAAACAGAGATATCATACCCAACGCGTGCACTCCGATCACAAAATTGAAGCGGCTGACTCTCAACATATATTTAGGAATATTTATGTTAAAACATAATAAAGTTATAATTATCGTCGAACATAAACAGTCGTATGCAACTCGCCTATAATGGTAATTAAGATACTCGTGTCTTAATTATTGCCATTATAGGCCCATTGCATAATGTACTATTATGTCATTTTATATCAAGATGTTCAGTAAAGAACATATAGCTTACTTTCTCCTAAATGCATGGGTATAGTTATAACTGTTTGTCCCTTTCAAGGAATATAATTGAATGTTGGTTGTAGTAGCTGGTTGAAGTACAACGTGCTATAGGGATATTAAACGTTGATTGATTGAATCCTCGCCTGAATTAGATATAAACACACTAATACAGCCCTCACAATAACACAAGTTATCAGAAATAATTCAACACTTACCCAAGTACACGGGGCCAAATGACCATGATGTCCAGGTATCTCAAATGAAACAACAACAACAACAACAACAACAACAATAGACTCTACCGCGGATCAAGGAAAACGAATTGTAATCGCTGCAGTCCAGTGTGAAATATGCGGTGATATAAGTATGTATTGTACCCATGTGAGTAATCTCCATGGAAAATATGCTTCCGCCTCCAGCTAGCTTCAGACCTCGGCGTGTACCGTTCTCCCTCTGAGCAGTTGCATATTCTTGATTTGAGACTAAAAGGTATCAACTCTACAATGATAAGGCACAACTCTACTCTAAAAACTTTAATTCAATAAAACTCAGGGCTTCAAACAAAATAATAAGAACACAATCCCAATAAACAACACACAAACAAACAAAGTTACTCCCACAATCCACTAATTATTCACATAGTTTAACAAATTAAATCCATATCATTATTCAATCCTTTACCATTATGTGGACTTTAAACTTCACTCAAGTGCGCTGATGCACATGTAACGTTTCACAAAAACTGAACAATTACACTCTTGTCACCTAATGTGACTTCTTTAAATTCACACAGTTACTCGTTTCTTACAATACATCTTAATTTACATCATGTGTACTGTCGGTGTTATATCTCTCTCTCCCACCAAATGCTTTCATGCATTAGCCAACTCATGGGTTGCACTACAATCTACTTGCAACACCACAATTACGCAAGTCTACCCCTCCACTCCCCTCTGTTTATAGTTCCACTGCATGCCATTGTGATTTCAATAAGTAACTTCTGTTATCGCTGTGTCGGATAGTATTATTACGCTACCTTTGCGAGCGTAGCCTGTGGCGTCAAGTGCCCAACTTCATAAACTATGTGTCACTGTCAGTATAAAATGCAACTTCCGACCATTCGTAAGATTGCTAGAATTTTATATCATCAGGGTAATCTATGATTAGCAACGTGTTTTTAAACCACACACATTCATTACACACTATAACAATTATTCCTTTCAATACAAGCAAGGTCTTAAATCTGTCCTCTCAAAACGCGAGCCTTCACGGTTTGTTTAGCAACCCAGCCCCTTGGAGCTGCCTGTATACAATAGAACAGAGTAGGGGTGTTCACAGCTGTAAACCGTCCCTTGTCTGCCTGATTCCTGGACTTATTCTCCCCAAGCAGTATTACGATTTTGAATACAATATTGTGGTCACAATGATCCACGTGATCCCATGTGATCTGAACTGAATATTATGCAATGGTTCTGGGTGAGCTTGAATATTTAATCCTAGCCTTAGGACATTAATAACGGCCTCATCAGGTCCGTATCATACTATGACGGCACGAGATTCATAAAACACAGGCCTCGTGGGTAGCCGGTATCTTAATAAATGCTACGGTCAGTCGACAGCTGCCGCCAATAGGATTCGCTTCACAAGAGCCGAATCATTCAATAACAAGTTCTCGGGCAATCAGGTATAGTGTAGAGGTTTCCAATGTTCTCCCCTCACCTACCACAGGATTCGAACCCGGAACATTCCATATCCATCATCGGAGATAGGGTACACACTAAATACGCTCCGGCAAATTAATATCTCTGTACGCCCATGCTGTACGAGATTTCTCACGTCGATTAGATCACCTGGCTCCTACCTGTCTATGATCTCGTCCTATATTATTAAGAGAACTCTATCTGTTACTCTACAAGCTTATACACAAGCCACAAATTCAATTCACTGTCAAGCTCCTTCATTTCCTTGCATAATTATATTCCCATTAATGCAATATGTATACTATTAACTCTTTTCTCTTCCCTTAATGTAATCTACTGCTTGGCTAGATAAATAATCCAATTAGCGTAAATATTTCTTGCTTACAACCTTTTATCCTGATGTATTCAATTATACCGTTTATCATTATTATAATTAGTATTATTATTACTGACATAAATTATTTCTCCGACACAACGTAACCATTTCAATGATCAAACATCCGTGTTCGTCACGTTAAGGTTCACATAACTGAATTGCCATTTTATTGATAGTGGTAACGATTAATCCACTCTCTGATGTATTCAACATCTTAACTTTACTGGAATCAAACAATAAACACATGAGGGTATACCTCCTAATATTGATTCTTACTGGCATATTTTATACTTCCGAAATCACATTACATGCAGTGGCTATACTTCTATAATAACATGATTTGTGGGGTACTTAAGTCGGCTTATCTAGGTGGCTCCAACCACCATATCTTCCAGTGTCACCTGCCATTGGCCTACTTAGTGACACATTGCCATACTGCTAATACACATCTTATATGACATCTGATTCATAAACACACGACACTTTTCCATTTTTATAATGAAGCTAATGCTTCCAAAACACATGACACTTTATAACACTGGTTATATTATTAATTTAAGAGATATTTTACATAAAATCACTGCACAAACACACGTTACACTTTATATTCCTGACTGGTTGAAATTCCCTGGCAAAATATCAGAATTGCAGGTGCGGACGGCCCTTTCTTCGGTCATACCCCCTCCTTATTGAACATCTCGATCATCTGCTCACGGATTCACCAACAGTCTATCGATCATCCCTTGATAACCTTCCTGATATTGCAGTGATATGCTTACATATCGTCATGAACGCTACTTATTGGTATACTCCAGATATGTATAACCAATCACTATTTTTCACTGCGCTCAACATTGAACATTGTATTTACATAAATTATTACTTTCAACAGTTCTGCCTAGTATATCACACGGCACTTAATAAACAGTATATAACAGTCTTACTGCACGGCTTCCCAAATTGAAGTCCGAGCCTCCTCTCTTAACTTCTGTAATATGCATTTCGCATAATCAAGTTTGTTGATTACCGACTTCATTCTTATTTCATGACCATGCATGAATATATTATCACTGGTGCGTTACACTGCACAGCTAACATGCTGATTACCAGTAAAATGTTTAAGTCTTTGTGTGCGCGCCTGGGCGCTCCGCAACTTTCAAACACAACAACTCCCATCAACTACTTTCAACTGACTGCCAACGACTGTAAGTTCCAACTGTCTCTCTGACTGGGTCCACCCCTTATATCCGTTTCACACGAAAAAGTAGGGCAAGAATTCCCGCGCTATATCATCTCCTCTCCCAGGATGATTCTGGTCTTGGAATAATATACATATTATTCATAATGTTGAATTTTGGGCTTATGCCTTGTTTTATTATATTAATATTCGACGCGTTTCGAAAGAAACCATGTCTTTTATCGTCAGGAATAATCTGGAATACGACAATGTTGCTAAGAGAAAGCAACGAAGAACATATAGAAGGTGCCCAAAGATGGACGCCATTATAGCCCCATGTTAGGGACAACGGAAAGCAGCAGTGAATTACTTTCTCAGGGTTCTGATAATAGGTAGCCAGGTTTCACTGAGATTGTAGCCGGTGTCGCGGTTGAAATTATCTGGGTGTTTACGTATTTCAACCGCCTCCCTGATGATTCTGGGACGATATTGCTTTATACGGGCAAGAACTTCCACTCCTTGGAACATGACATCATGGCCAGGTGTTAAAGCATGATCGGCAACAGCTGATTTATCAGGTTGAATGAGCCTGATACATCTATTATGTTCCTTAATGCGAGTGCATATTGTTCTCGAAGTCTGCCCGATGTAAACCTTGCCACAAGTACAGGGAACTCTGTAGATACCCGGTTGTTGCAATTTAGGCAAACTGTCCTTAGTTGGTCGCAGGAGTTGCCTAATCTTAACAGAAGTTCCAAATACAGTCCGTATGTTGTACCGACGTAGGATTTTAGCAATACGATCCGTTGTGTTATGTATGTACGGAAGGTAAGCAGTTCCTGTTAGATCTCTTTTCTCAACTGACGTCCTATTATTATTTGTTGGTTTCAGAACCGTAGAAATCAAAGCCTTGCTATAACCGTTGCTCTCAAAGGTGGTTCGCAGGGTGTTAATTTCTTCTTGTAAAGAAGACACTTCACAAATCCTCCTAGCCCTGGTAGTTAGAGTTGTAAGGATACCATGTTTCTGGGCAGGGTGATGGTGAGAACTTGCGTGGAGATATCTATTGGTGTGTGTTGGCTTACGAAAAACGCTGTGTCCTAAAGATCCATCCTCTTTCTTGGTGACGAGAACATCTAAAAAAGGTATTTTGCCGTCAGATTCCTTTTCCATGGTGAAACAAATAGAAGGGTGCTGGAGATTAAGGTGATCCAGGAAATGGCTAAGATTTTCCTCACCTTCCGTCGAAACAACGAACGTGTCATCCACATAACGCCACCAGATCTTCGGTTTGAAAGGAGCCGACGACAAAGCTTTCTATTCAAAGTTCTCCATGAAGAAATTAGCCACAACAGGAGAGAGAGGGCTACCCATGGCCACACCATCAGTCTGCTCATAAAAATTCCCATTCCATAGAAAGTAGGAGGAGGTCATGCAGTGATAAAAAAAGTCTTGTGATGTCTTCAGGAAAAAAAGCCATTAATGAGAGACATAACACCATCAATAGGTACTCTCGTAAACAGAGACACCACGTCGAGACTCACTAGAATATCACCCGGCTGAAGTGTTATAGCTTTTAACTTTTCCACGTTATGTGGATGACACGTTCGTTGTTTGGACGGAAGGTGAGGAAAATCTTAGCCATTTCCTGGATCACCTTAATCTCCAGCACCCTTCTATTTGTTTCACCATGGAAAAGGAATCTGACGGCAAAATACCTTTTTTAGATGTTCTCGTCACCAAGAAAGAGGATGGATCTTTAGGACACAGCGTTTTTCGTAAGCCAACACACACCAATAGATATCTCCACGCAAGTTCTCACCATCACCCTGCCCAGAAACATGGTATCCTTACAACTCTAACTACCAGGGCTAGGAGGATTTGTGAAGTGTCTTCTTTACAAGAAGAAATTAACACCCTGCGAACCACCTTTGAGAGCAACGGTTATAGCAAGGCTTTGATTTCTACGGTTCTGAAACCAACAAATAATAATAGGACGTCAGTTGAGAAAAGAGATCTAACAGGAACTGCTTACCTTCCGTACATACATAACACAACGGATCGTATTGCTAAAATCCTACGTCGGTACAACATACGGACTGTATTTGGAACTTCTGTTAAGATTAGGCAACTCCTGCGACCAACTAAGGACAGTTTGCCTAAATTGCAACAACCGGGTATCTACAGAGTTCCCTGTACTTGTGGCAAGGTTTACATCGGGCAGACTTCGAGAACAATATGCACTCGCATTAAGGAACATAATAGATGTATCAGGCTCATTCAACCTGATAAATCAGCTGTTGCCGATCATGCTTTAACACCTGGCCATGATGTCATGTTCCAAGGAGTGGATAGTCTTGCCCGTATAAAGCAATATCGTCCCAGAATCATCAGGGAGGCGGTTGAAATACGTAAACACCCAGATAATTTCAACCGCGACACCGGCTACAATCTCAGTGAATCCTGGCTACCTATTATCAGAACCCTGAGAAAGTAATTCACTGCTGCTTTCCGTTGTCCCTAACAGGGGGCTATAATGGCGTCCATCTTTGGGCACCTTCTATATGTTCTTCGTTGCTTTCTCTTAGCAACATTGTCGTATTCCAGATTATTCCTGACGATGAAAGACATGGTTTCTTTCGAAACGCGTCGAATTGCAATGTAATAAAACACGGCATAAGCCCAAAATTCAACATTATGAATAATAACACGGGCCGTGAAAGTCTAAATGACAATATTAGAAACCTCTATGGGGAGGATATTTTCCGACTGATGTCTAGATTTAGTAGGTTACGACGCAAGAAGGTGTGTCTAATCTCTTCACTCGCTTTTCTCCTAAGATTCCGGGATCATGATATTCTACCGAGTTTTGTTATGTTGAAGCATTCCTTCAGAACGCCTAAGGCAACGAGAATCTATCGTCGTGCAAGCAAGGCGTTATTGATAGAGAGGTTACAGCATACTCGTAAGCAGTTGGATTTTATTTCGAGGGAGTTACTACAGCTACATCTACGCCTCTCAAACTTCGTAAGTGAGGAATTATGGAAGATCTTTGATCGTATTTCTTCAGTGCAAGCTAACAGCGTTCTAGATCAGGTGAGGGACAGACATATTTCCAAATATGATAGGTTATATCAGTTGCAGAAATCTCAAGCCATTAGACTTGATGCTAACAAGGTTGTCGTAAATTTGTCCAGCAAGCCCCTAAGTGATACCCAACAGGCAGTTCTCGCTAAAGGTCTCAATTTTGCTGTAGCGCCTAGACGAATTCCTATTGAAGAACTTATTACATCCGTAGAATCCTCGGTACATCACCTCACACCTGAAGAGGCCTAGGAAGCCAGGCAAGAATGTTCCCGAGTTCTCAAGACCGCTATGCCACCTAACACCAACTTAAAACAAGGCGAAAGCCGGGCACTTAAAGATCTAAGGGACGATTCTGATATTATCGTTCTCCCCGCTGACAAGGGTAACGCGACAGTGGTATTGGATAAGGTTGATTATGATTCCAAGATCTTGTCTTTGTTATCAGATCCTGTATATAGGATTAATAGTCGTGATCCTACTACTCGCTACTCAAATGTCACCGTCAAATTGATCAAGCAATCATCTATTCCAGCGGATGCAGCGAAGACTCTCCTTCCAGGGGATGCTATTCCTCCGAGACTCTATGGTCTTCCTAAAATACATAAGGAAGATGTTCCTCTTAGACCTATTGTTAGTACGATTGGTTCTCCTACATATGCCCTTTCCAAATACTTAGGTAGACTACTTCAGCCGCTTCTGGGTAACACGCCTTCGTACATTAAGGATTCCACACACTTCGTGGAAAAGTTAAAAGCTATAACACTTCAGCCGGGTGATATTCTAGTGAGTCTCGACGTGGTGTCTCTGTTTACGAGAGTACCTATTGATGGTGTTATGTCTCTCATTAATGGCTTTTTTCCTGAAGACATCACAAGACTTTTTTTTATCACTGCATGACCTCCTCCTACTTTCTATGGAATGGGAATTTTTATGAGCAGACTGATGGTGTGGCCATGGGTAGTCCTCTCTCTCCTGTTGTGGCTAATTTCTTCATGGAGAACTTGGAAGAGAAAGCTTTGTCGTCGGCTCCGTTCAAACCGAAGATCTGGTGGCGTTATGTGGATGACACGTTCGTTGTTTGGGCAGAAGGTGAGGAAAATCTTAGCCATTTCCTGGATCACCTTAATCTCCAGCACCCTTCTATTTGTTTCACCATGGAAAAGGAATCTGACGGCAAAATACCTTTTTTAGATGTTCTCGTCACCAAGAAAGAGGATGGATCTTTAGGACACAGCGTTTTTCGTAAGCCAACACACACCAATAGATATCTCCACGCAAGTTCTCACCATCACCCTGCCCAGAAACATGGTATCCTTACAACTCTAACTACCAGGGCTAGGAGGATTTGTGAAGTGTCTTCTTTACAAGAAGAAATTAACACCCTGCGAACCACCTTTGAGAGCAACGGTTATAGCAAGGCTTTGATTTCTACGGTTCTGAAACCAACAAATAATAATAGGACGTCAGTTGAGAAAAGAGATGTAAGAGGAACTGCTTACCTTCCGTACATACATAACACAACGGATCGTATTGCTAAAATCCTACGTCGGTACAACATACGGACTGTATTTGGAACTTCTGTTAAGATTAGGCAACTCCTGCGACCAACTAAGGACAGCTTGCCTAAATTGCAACAACCGGGTATCTACAGATTTCCCTGTACTTGTGGCAAGGTTTACATCGGGCAGACTTCGAGAACAATATGCACTCGCATTAAGGAACATAATAGATGTATCAGGCTCATTCAACCTGATAAATCAGCTGTTGCCGATCATGCTTTAACACCTGGCCATGATGTCATGTTCCAAGGAGTGGAAGTTCTTGCCCGTATAAAGCAATATCGTCCCAGAATCATCAGGGAGGCGGTTGAAATACGTAAACACCCAGATAATTTCAACCGCGACACCGGCTACAATCTCAGTGAATCCTGGCTACCTATTATCGGAACCCTGAGAAAGTAATTCACTGCTGCTTTCCGTTGTCCCTAACATGGGGCTATAATGGCGTCCATCTTTGGGCACCTTCTATATGTTCTTCGTTGCTTTCCCTTAGCAACATTGTCGTATTCCAGATTATTCCTGACGATGAAAGACATGGTTTCTTTCGAAACGCGTCGAATATTAGTATAATAAAACACGGCATAAGCCCAAAATTCAACATTATGAATAATAACACGGGCCGTGAAAGTCTAAATGACAATAATATACATATTGTTCCTTTTTCTTCGCTGGTCACAAAAATGCATGTGTGTTCGAGGATCGATCGGCCAATTAATTAATATTAATTGCCTTATCCATGGCGTGGGGACGCGGCGTTGCTTAAAAATCCCCTTTTCACTGGTCAGGTCAGTCCGCGAACACCACTCGTCCTGTATCATTACGCACTGCATTAAATATGCCTTGATTTCGCCGTTTAATGGCTCTAAAATTAGCCTCCTGGCTAGAGATTCACCTGTGTGCAACTCTCATGTCATTGCATTGCTCCAGTCACGAGTAATCAATGATTTTCCTAGGGATCTTCCCATCCCACTCTCATTTTCATTCTCAAACGGGGAAGAACCTGGTCATTATTCAACCCCCCGACCCCTTGCAGACGACTTAACTGGGTCAACAAGATTGACGTGGCTCCAAGAGTCTCCTCCCACAATTCTGGGGCTATTAGTAAAATGTCAAACTCTGGAACTTCTGTGTTTCAAGTCCAGCATAGCCTACTTCATGTAGTCCAAATAATGCTATATTCCGCTCATTTTCCTGCATTATTTCACTAAATAATGTCAGTATCAACTGATATCCCACCAGTGATTAAATATATAATTTCCTCTAGGGGTTCTTACAACGAAACACCCTCAACAGACCTCGGGTTCGTTCCCTGGTGGAACCTTCATTCAGAGCTCAACTTATCTCCGAGATCCACGTTCGATACCAGTCAGCATGACCCCCTCGGGTTCATATTCCCCTTGCAAAACTTATGGAAGTCAATTGCAAGTGACCTTCTGTAGGTAACCAACTGACTGTCCAACTGTCTGTGTTTACATTAGGGGTCCTTCACCTCGTCTGGCTGTGAGTAGGTTAGTCTGGCTCTCCCTTTCCACTCTGCGCTCGGCCCTTAAGCTGTTCATTCTCTAAGCGGAGGGTCTCATTTATGGCCTCAACCTCTCGCGCTGCTTCAACCATTTCTTTGTAAAGTTCTTGCAGGCACTGGCACTCTTGTTGTTTGCTCCTTTCACTGTGCAAGCTGTCTGCTTCTCGTTCCGTCTCGCCGCGCGAACCTTCAGGTCTGACTGCCTGGCTGACTTTGCCATCCACGTTCAATTGGGTGTGCGCTGCTAATACTTCTTCTTGTTCGTCAAATTCTTCTGGCGAATGGTAAATTTTTAAATTGGCTGCATTCATAACGACCTCGTTCCCTGTTTCTAAATGCCTTATTCTGTATGCATTGTTCTGTAGGTCTCTGATAATCTCGAACGGGCCGTGATATCCAAAAATGAACTTCTTATATTTCCTTGCTCCTGGATCTGAACTGGCTGGTCTCCTGACTAAAACTCTTTCACCGACGAGAAGCGGTCTGTGATACCTCTTCGCACGATTTCTCCTCTGACGTATCTCTGCTTGTGCTTGGAGATATTCGAAGGTTCGTTGGATCCTCAATTCTCGTCCTGGCTGTGCGTCTACTGGTAATGGAATAACACCAGTCCACGGTATCTCCCTCTCTGATCCAAATGTAGAGTCACGGGAACCTGACCTGTCGCCTCATGTACAGTATTATTTATACAGTATTCAATTACTTCAAGGAACTCAATCCACCGCCAATTCTCTTCAGAGCAGTAGATCTTCATGTACTTCTGGATCTCTCTCATTACTCTCTCAACTGGACTTGCCTCAGGATGGCGAATGGTAGATAAAATCTGCCTAATTCCTAGAGTTTCCAGTTCCCGACGAAATTCCGCGCTTGTGAAGCAACTTCCATGGTCCGAGAGGATGTTATCCAGCTTCCCAAGAATCGGAATAACTCTCTTTCAGGCGTTTCAATACTTGCCTTGAGCTTGTCGTCTGTATGGGGCATAATACTACCATTTTTGAAAATACATCCATGGCTACAAAAATGTGTCTATTGCCTCTACGTGCTCTAGGCAGTGGCCCAAAGTTATCTATGCTCATTAGCTGCCTTGGCTTCTCCGGTAACAACGGAATAGGTCGTTGTCTCATTAAAAATGGATTTGGCTTTACCCTTTGGCACAGATCGCATGTCCTAAGAGCATTTCTCACAGTTTCTCTCAACTTTGGCCAAGTGAATGCTTCTTTCAACAGAGCAGTGACCTTGTCTATCCCGGGATGCCCAAATGCTCTGTGTGCTAGCCACACCAATCTCCTCTGCAAAGATGCAGGAATGACAACTCTTTGGCGGGTATGGTCCACATCATCCCACTTGTGTAGTATCTTATTATACCATACATAATCTGTTGATAATGCCTCTGCCTCTCTGTATATTTCAGTTCCCCTTGCTAAGCGTCCCTCGAAGTAATCGATCATCATCTTCTACCACGGGTCTTCGCGTTGTAGGTTGGTAAGTTTCCTCAAGTCATCCAAGGTCTTCTGATCTCGATTCTCAATCTGGACAGCTAGAGTTTCCTCTTCTCTAGGGTAACGGCTTAATATGTCCGGTATTACATTTTCTTTCCCTGGACAGTATTCTATTTTCACATTGAATTGTTGAATATACAGGGACCATCTTGTCAACCTCTAGCTAGACAAGTCTGTCTTTAACAGAAATGTTAAAGCTTTATGGTCTGTTCTGAGGACTATTTGAAAGCCATACACGAGTTTATGCCATGATTGCAACGCGTACAGAATTGCGAGCAACTCTATCTCTGTAATCGTGTAATTTTTCTCATGGGCTTTCAACCTCCTACTTATAAAGGCAATAAAAACTTTCTTTACAGGCTTATCAACATTTTCCTGGAATAGCATCGCTCCTATACCAATAAGTGATGCATCCGTCTGTATGATGAATTTCTGGGTATAATCCGGGTATCCCAGCTTCACATATTCCAAAAGCATTTGTTTTGACCTCACGAATGCTTCTTGACATTGCTCCGTCCAATTCCATCTGCCGCCTTTCTTCAATAAATCCTGCAGGGGTGCTACAGTCGTAGTATAATTTGGGCAGTGGTTCGAAAAGAATCCAATTACTCCCAAGTACTGTCGGACGTGCTTTACTTTCGTGGGTCGAGGGAAATTTCGAATTACCTCCAATTTATCTGGGTTTGGCTTAACTCCATTTGCATCAATAACATGCCCTAGGAATTTAACTTCCCTCTGACAGAAGTGCGATTTCTTGATATTAACATTAAAGTTAGCTTCTCGAAGGTTATCTAGCAACTTCTTCAGGTCTCTCATGTGCTCCTCCAGAGATTCTGATGTGAGTAGAATGTCGTCTACATATCTGATGGTACTCTCCTTCACATCATCGGATAGATTGCGATCTAACGCTCTTATCAGGGCTGAACCAGCTGTTTTCAAACCAAAAGGTAGCCTTAAAAACGTGTATGTGTGTTGATCAAACTTAAATCCTGTCAACAGACTAGTTTTCTTCTCTAATTCAAGATGGTGGACACTGGAAGTGATATCTAAATTTGTGAATATGGTCTTCCCTTTGAACTTCCTGAGGATTTCTTTAATAGGTGGCACTTGGTCGAACTCCGGAATAACCTTCATATTTAAATGTCTCAGGTCCAGACATACTCTGACAGTTCCGTCTGTCTTAGGTACGAATACCAATGGGCTTACATGAGGCGTAGGTGTCTTCTCAATAACACCGGCCTCCAACATCTCCTGAATTGCCTCTTTCACTTTAGCATAGTGCTTTTCGGCTATAGAGTAGGGTTTCTGCCTAAATGGTGTCCAATCACTGACTTGGAAAGCATACGTGAAGTTCTTTATACGACCAGGTCTCGAGTCAAAAACTTCCTTCTGTTCCAGTAATAATTGCTTTAAATTTTCCTTCTCCTTTGGTCCAATTTTTGCTTCTTCAAGTTTTTCCGGAATATGCTCTTCCAATTCGGGTTCCAGATCTTTTTCCAAGTCTGCGGCTAGTGTTTTCAGTTCTTCTTCTAACTGTTCAATAGCTAACACTTCTTCCTCAGCCACATCTCTGTATGTATGCCATACTTGTTCATCTGACCCTGGTTCATTCTGATTTAATGCGACCTCTAAGCCTTCGGCTTCCTCATTCACACGGAACATAACCCTGTCCTGTGCTAGGTCTATTATCACTCTGTATTCCCTTATAAACTGTGCCCCTATAATCAGGTTAAAAGGCAGTTTGTTTACTAATAGAAAACTCTGTGAAAACGTAGAGCCTCCTATCTGTAACTCTAGGAATACTTGATATTTGCATACCATTGTTCTGTCTGGAATTACACCTTTTATTTTGACACTTGAGATAGGTATTTTCAAAACATTTTCTCTCTGCGCTATCTCATTATACAAAGCTTGTGTCATAAGGCACACTGTTGAACCCGTATCTAATAGACTTCTTATTTTCAACCCTGCCACTCTTATCAAAATAATGGGCAATTCTCGTTTGACCATGACCTGTGATCCTCCTGTATCCTCAATTAACTCTTCTGGTTTGGCTATCCAATTGATGATGTTGACTGACTTCCATCCATCATTTCCAAATTCTTCTAATTTTGGCGTTTTTTTTCTATAGCGCCAGTCCCCTTAGAGTTTCTTCTCCCCTGTTCGCTGCGCTGTAGCTCCAAACTCTTAGCTCCGTCTCCATATCTGTCTGGCGACGTCCTATTCTGCATAACTTCTTGCCAGCGGACTTGTTGCTTCTGGGTCTCATCTCCCCTTTCATTGAGGTATTGCAATGACGCGTGATATCGTTCCTCTACCTCATCATCGAAGTTACGTCTTCTTTCCTGGGGTCTCCAATTCCTATTGTTGCCTTCTTGGCCATTGTTACCTCCATTGTTTTGGTACGGTCTATCCCTGGTATTCTGCTTATTCCAATAATTTCGGCCTCTTCCTCTGCCAGCATTACCTTTATACTTCGGCTGCCATCTTCTGGGTTCCTGTTCCCATTGACGTCCGTTGGAATCTAACGTATCTGTGCTAGTAGCTTTGTTGTTCTTTGGAGCTTGATACTGGTCAGTCTGCGTGTTGGTCACGTGTACCTGTTCCACGGTTCGATTCTGACGCATAGTATTGGCTGTTGTGAGGTCCAGTTGCCTAAGAACTGTCTCCATTTCCATAGCAGTTTTTGCATTAGCCGAGATTAGCAGCCTTTGGATCTCGTATGGAAGCTGCTTGGCGATAGCAATACATAGCTCCAGCTCGCTAGGTTTTTGATCAAGTTCTTTGAACCGACACATCTGTGATATGAAGAATTCTGCATACTTCGTTGGATTGTTAGTGCTGTATCTTTTTGAATGTAAATCCAACCGTAAATTCTGTTGGGTCGCTGGATCCCAGTACCGTTTCAAAAATGCCTCCCGAAACTCCTCAACAGTATCGAAAGTGTAGCGGAAACTGCGAAACCATAATGCACACTCCCCCTCTGTTAATTTCTCTATAGCTCGTAGCCTGCGCTCTTGTGGTATCCGCGCATCATTCAAATATTCAGACACTTCTTTTAGCCAATATTTCGGTGTCATACTACAGTGGCTACCTGAGAATTTCCTTGGTTTCTCTTCACTTGCTCTGATAACATTTATCACTTGTGTGTGCATAGCATTTTCGTGTGACGTCGAGGCTGCAACTGGTGCACCTGGCGTTATATAAGCACTTTCGCCTGGGCCTGTAGCACTCCTTATTATAGGTTGGGTTTCCAAATCTGCCCACCTATTTCTCCTCATATCGTCCATGCTGCCTTCGCTAGACTTAGGATCTTTCATAAGGGTTTCCTCTTGCGCAATTATCCTAGTCTCCATTTGATTGTGGCGCATCTCTGCTCTTTCCAGACGAGTAATGACCTCTTTCTCTATTCTGGTAAGCCTATCTCGATTTTCCTCGGCTACTTGAAATATTTTCTGCTTATTTTCCTTCAGGCTTTGCTTAATATGGGATATTTCATCCTCTACATCTTCCTTTATCTGAGCAAGGGTCTTGTCGTTTGCCTCTGTCTTTTGGCCTTCTCTCACTTCGAGTTCTTCCCTCAATCCTTTGATTTCCTCTCGAATGTGTCCATTGACCTTTGACATTTCATTCTGGTCCTTAATGATCTCACCTCTATTCTCCTCTTGCCTTTTGTTAACTACGGCAATGTCACTTTGAACTTGGTCCAGTTCTTGATGAACTTTGCTCATCTGACCCTTCATATTTCCTACCAGTTCTTTACTCTCGTTAACGACGGCCTTGATTTCACCTATTTCCTGACATTGACCTAATATATTCTGATCCTGTTTCTTTAGATCACCGTTAATTGATCTAGCATAGCTTTTCAATTTCGTATCCCACTTATTGTCGTTTTCTTCCAACCTTTGATCTACCGTACGAGTAAATTCTGAGAACTGTTTCGCTTGGCGTTCGAGATTTGCCTCATTTTGGATTTGAATATCCTTAATGTCGTTAGATAACGCGTCTAACCTACTGTTGGTTTCATCCTGCGCATGCTTACACGCCTGTAAATTACTCTCAAGTTTGGCTTCTATAGCCTCGAAACGTTTATCTGTCTTAACCTGCATTTCTGATATAATGCTTACAACAGTTTCTGTAACTTCGGTCTTAATTACCACTTGCATCTGTCCTAACTTATCGTTTAATTCAACCTTATTTGCATCCAATCGGTTGTTTATTTCTACCTGATTGGCATCTAACCGGTTACTCAATTCAACCTGGTTGTCATTCATTGCAACCTGATTTGCATTAATTGCCAGCTGATTGGCATCTAAGCGAGTGTTTATTTCATTCTGGAAAGCCTTGGCTTCCAGCTTATTTTGTTCGTTAACAGCGTCAAAATGCAGTCTTAACCCTGCAATCACCTGCAAAATCTCCTCTGTACCTGACATTTTTACAATAATACAATTTGAGATGCAGGCAGGCTTCCTGGAAACATGTGTGGATACGTTTTGGAGAGAGACACAAAACACTGTACACATATTGTAAGATTGTATTAAACTTTGAATTTATGGATTAATTGTGGATTGGGTGCGTAGCGCTCATACCCTTGGGTAATCCTCTTCTCAATAGAGAGATTCTGCGTTACGTCAAAAGCCTACTGAACTCAAAAATAACTCAAACACAGTTTGAGGCAAAAAATAATTACTATGGTTTTCCCCATGAAATACCATAAAAATCTATGGGGTTTCCCTAAATCCCATAAGCTCCACAAACCTGGGCGCCATGATAAATATGTGATAGGTAGTCATGCTTTGACCACACACGGGCGACATGATAAATATGTACACCTCTGCGCCTATGGTGACCTGTATTTTAAACCGGCCCACATATCAGCGCCATGATAAATATGTGATAGGTAGTCATGCTTTATAAAATAAAGATCAGGTCTTGCAATGCCAAGATATACATAATGCACTACTGAGGCGATTCCATGATAGAATAATACCGCCCCATGTTACCTGGATCACGGTAATTAAGGTGTTTATCAAAATTTATATTGTTTGTATCGGAGCTTAACTTAAGATTAGGTGCGGTCTTCACCTAATTCACGTTATTCATCATTTTAATAGAGTTGTGTGCACTAAATCTAGACCGACTTCAGTTGGACCTATAGCTCAAATCACTGTACAGGACATCAATTTCCATGTATCCATGTGAGTAATCTCCATGGAAAATATGCTTCCGCCTCCAGCTAGCTTCAGACCTCGGCGTGTACCGTTCTCCCACTGAGCAGTTGCATATTCTTGATTTGAGACTAAAAGGTATCAACTCTACAATGATAAGGCACAACTCTACTCTAAAAACTTTAATTCAGTAAAACTCATGGCTTCAAACAAAATAATAAGAACACAATCCCAATAAACAACACTCAAACAAACAAAGTTACTCCCACAATCCACTAATTATTCACATAGTTTAACAAATTAAATCCATATCATTATTCAATCCTTTACCATTATGTGGACTTTAAACTTCACTCAAGTGCGCTGATGCACATGTAACGTTTCACAAAAACTGAACTATTACACTCATGTCACCTAATGTGACTTCTTTAAATTCACACAGTTACTCGTTTCTTACAATACATCTTAATTTACATCATGTGTACTGTCGGTGTTATATCTCTCTCTCCCACCAAATGCTTTCATGCATTAGCCAACTCATGGGTTGCACTACAATCTACTTGCAACACCACAATTACGCAAGTCTACCCCTTCACTCCCCTCTGTTTATAGTTCCACTGCATGCCATTGTGATTTCAATAAGTAACTTCTGTTATCGCTGTGTCGGATAGTATTATTACGCTACCTTTGCGAGCGTAGCCTGTGGCGTCAAGTGCCCAACTTCATTAACTATGTGTCACTGTCAGTATAAAATGCAACTTCCGAGAATTCGTAAGATTGCTAGAATTTTTTATCATCAGGGTAATCTATGATTAGCAATGTGTTTTTAAACCACACACATTCATTACACTCTATAACAATTATTCCTTTCAATACAAGCAAGGTCTTAAATCTGTCCTCTCAAAACGCGAGCCTTCACGGTTTGTTTAGCAACCCAGCCCCTTGGAGCTGCCTGTATACAATAGAACAGAGTAGGGGTGTTCACAGCTGTAAACCGTCCCTTGTCTGCCTGATTCCTGTACTTCAACTCCCCAAGCAGTATTACGATTTTGAATAAAATATTGTGGTCACAATGATCCACGTGATCCCATGTGATCTGAACTGAATATTATGCAATGGTTCTGGGTGAGCTTGAATATTTAATCCTAGCCTTATGACATTAATAACGGCCTCATCAGGTCCGTATCATACTATGACGGCACGAGATTCATAAAACTCAGGCCTCGTGGGTAGCCGGTATCTTAATAAAAGCTACGGTCAGTCGACAGCTGCCGCCAATAGGATTCGCTTCACAAGAGCCGAATCATTCAATAACAAGTTCTCGGGCAATCAGGTATAGTGTAGAGGTTTCCAATGTTCTCCCCTCATCTACCACAGGATTCGAACCCGGAACATTCCATATCCATCATCGGAGATAGGGTACATACTAAATACGCTCCGGCAAATTAATATCTCTGTACGCCCATGCTGTACGAGATTTCTCACGTCGATTAGATCACCTGGCTCCTACCTGTCTATGATCTCGTCCTATATTATTAAGAGAACTCTATCTGTTACTCTACAAGCTTATACACAAGCCACAAATTCAATTCACTGTCAAGCTCCTTCATTTCCTTGCATAATTATATTCCCATTAATGCAATATTTATACTATTAACTCTTTTCTCTTCCCTTAATGTAATCTACTGCTTGGCTAGATAAATAATCCAATTAGCGTAAATATTTCTTGCTTACAACCTTTTATCCTGATGTATTCAATTATACCGTTTATCATTATTATAATTAGTATTATTATTACTGACATAAATTATTTCTCCGACACAACGTAACCATTTCAATGATCAAACATCAGTGTTCGTCACGTTAAGGTTCACATAACTGAATTGCCATTTTATTGATAGTGGTAACGATTAATCCACTCTCTGATGTATTCAACATCTTAACTTTACTGGAATCAAACAATAAACACACGAGGGTATACCTCCTAATATTGATCCTTACTGGCATATTTTATACTTCCGAAATCACATTCCATGCAGTGGCTCTACTTCTATAATAACATGATTTGTGGGGTACTTACGTCGGCTTATCTAGGTGGCTCCAACCACCATATCTTCCAGTGTCACCTGCCATTGGCCTACTTAGTGACACATTGCCATACTGCTAATACACATCTAATATGACATCTGATTCATAAACACACGACACTTTTCCATTTTTATAATGAAGCTAATGCTTCCAAAACACATGACACTTTATAACACTGGTTATATTATTAATTTAAGAGATATTTTACATAAAATCACTGCACAAACACACGTTACACTTTATATTCCTGACTGGTTGAAATTCCCTGGCAAAATATCAGAATTGCAGGTGCGGACGGCCCTTTCTTCGGTCCTACCCCCTCCTTATTGAACATCTCGATCATCTGCTCATGGATTCACCAACAGTCTATCGATCATCCCTTGATAACCTTCCTGATATTGCAGTGATATGCTTACATATCGTCATGAACGCTACTTATTGGTATACTCCAGATATATATAACCAATCACTATTTTTCACTGCGCTCAACATTGAACATTGTATTTTCATAAATTATTACTTTCAACAGTTCTGCCTAGTATATCACACGGCACTTAATAAACAGTATATAACAGTCTTACTGCACGGCTTCCCAAATTGAAGTCCGAGCCTCCTCTCTTAACTTCGGTAATATGCATTTCGCATAATCAAGTTTGTTGATTACCGACTTCATTCTTATTTCATGACCATGCATGAATATATTACCACTGGTGCGTTACACTGCACAGCTAACATGCTGATTACCAGTAAAATGTTTAAGTCATTGTGTGCGCGCCTGGGCGGTCCGCAACTTTCAAACACAACAACTCCCATCAACTACTTTCAACTGACTGCCAACGACTGTAAGTTCCAACTGTCTCTCTGACTGGGTCCACCCCTTATATCCGTTTCACACGAAAAAGTAGGGCGAGAATTCCCGCGCTATATCATCTCCTCTCCCAGGATGATTCTGGTCTTGGAATAATATACATATTGTTCCTTTTTCTTCGCTGGTCACAAAAATGCACGTGTGTTCGAGGATCGATCGGCCAATTAATTAATATTAATTGCCTTATCCATGGCGTGGGGACGCGGCGTTGCTTAAAAATCCCCTTTTCACTGGTCAGGTCAGTCCGCGAACACCACTCGTCTTGTATCATTACGCACTGCATTAAATATGCCTTGATTTCGCCGTTTAATGGCTCTAAAATTAGCCTCCTGGCTAGAGATTCACCTGTGTGCAACTCTCATGTCATTGCATTGCTCCAATCACGAGTAATCAATGATTTTCCTAGGGATCTTCCCATCCCACTCTCATTTTCATTCTCAAACGGGGAAGAACCTGGTCATTATTCAACCCCCCGACCCCTTGCAGACGACTTAACTGGGTCAACAAGATTGACGTGGCTCCAAGGGTCTCCTCCCACAATTCTGGGGCTATTAGTCAAATGTCAAACTCTGGAACTTCTGTGTTTCAAGTCCAGCATAGCCTACTTCATGTAGTCCAAATAATGCTATATTCCGCTCATTTTCCTGCATTATTTCACTAAATAATGTCAGTATCAACTGATATCCCACCAGTGATTAAATATATAATTTCCTCTAGGGGTTCTTACAACGAAACACCCTCAACAGATCTCGGGTTCGTTCCCTGGTGGAACCTTCATTCAGAGCTCAACTTATCTCCGAGATCCACGTTCGATACCAGTCAGCATGACCCCCTAGGGTTCAGTATATATAATATTTTCGATTGCAAATACAGACTATATATGCTTAACACAAGGGTAGTTATAAAACAATAAATACAAAACATCAATTAAAATAATTTCAACCTGCTTGGATTCCATTCACGAACCATGAGACTAGGACGCTACCACACGCTCAGTACTAACACTAGTTAACAACTGGTTTAGTATAACTGTATATCATATTTAATCTTTGAAGGATTTCATTAGCGTTTTCTGCCGCTTTTATAACCATTTTGTACTGAATATGTATTAATTTGTTCAGTATATTCCTAAAGGATACAAACTTACGAAGTTACTGAAATATGGACTAGCGAGCAAACAATAGCCTTCCTTTTGACCCAACGGGACAGCATGCTCCCACAATGATATGGCACGGTCAGCCTGACCTGGTACTACGGTACGGTATTATAAAATGCTAATATCCTTCCGGTCACCTCCTTGAGGACAGTTTAAACCTCCCTATGTATGTTAAGCTGATATGTCGAGGCCAGGTCTTGTTGAATCGTAAGTTACGGTTAGGCTATAATACTTGCATGATTCATACATTCGCCATCTTGAAACTATTTGGCCGATGACCTTGTAGTTTGGGCAAGAGACGCTTCCCACATGGAGGTATGTTGTTGCAAAATTTGGTAGAGATCGGATGATTAGGTTAGTCGTAATGTGATTCAAGCTTTGAACAGTTGGGTGGATGCCATTACGTTTCCGTGAAGATGGCGGCGATGATACATGACACTTAGGTGTCCTTTGCTAGCGCTACCTCTGTACCAAATTTCGTTCAATTCAGTTTCGTCGTGTTTGAATTGATAGGGGGCGACAGATACAGTGTACACACATACTCATGCCCTGTGTAGAGCTCATAAGTCTACTTTGATTCGTTTTGCTAAAATAGAAAGTCGGCTAAACATATACATTTTTATTTGATCATTCTATGAAATTCATTGGACGCACACTTTTAGAGTCATTTTATCATTGAAATTATAGAAGTCATTGTTACCTGTGTAATCAATCAGATCAATTGCTCTTCAGTCGGACCACACAAGATTGCTCAAATAGACTGGGCAGAAAGTGACGATTATTTTACCGCCCTAATCTGAAAGAACATGCAAAACAAGTTGACGTAGCTCTTAATGAAACTGCAAGGCTTATTACAGGATGCCAGAAACCGACCCCTGTCGACAAACTGTACTACATGGCAGGCATTGCTCCCCTGAAATACGTCCAAGAAATATCTACAAGAATCAACACTTTGTGAAAGTGGAGAGGTACAGACAACAAAGCATCTGTGTCAATGCTTATGCTTCCCTGATTCTTGCAGTGAGGAGGAGTTGCTTAAGGAACAAGAAAATGCTATAAGCAGTTGCTCGTTTCTGGGCAAGGTGGTTTGATTATATTGTAAGTTATGTGTATACAGGGTGTTTCAGGAGGAATGGTAAACATTTCAGGAGGTGGTAATAGAGATGAATTACAGTAAAAAAAAAAGTCCTCTCGGCACGCCGGAAGGCGGAGGTAGATTTCACCGGACAAACTTGGGGATAGGCGAAAATAGGCAGAATATGCAGATTTCCGTAGAAGGATCAGACCTCATTTACTGCGAGAAGGTAACTTAATTAACTTTGTTTTTCGTCATTTTATGCTTATTTTAAACATTTTATTGTCTTATAGGAACGGTAACCTTCTTGTCATTTGGGGTCCATTTTTATACTTGTGGTCACACTATCCTTATGCAAAGTTTCGACACTGATGTGCAACTATGTAACGGTCTGTTACTTCTTCACGCAAAATTATATCTACCGCAGAGATTTTGGTTGGTTCCTCAGTTTAGGGGCTGCGACAACGCGGTCATGTAACCCCATGTACCTTGGGATGGCTGTATTAGTCTGGAATTCAGGTAAGGACTGCAGACGGTCAATTTCAAGCAGTAGTTACTAATGTTGCTACCAGGTACTACCGTCAACGACACCTAGCTGTGAACTTGGCTACTAGATGCCACCGCAACCAGCAACTCGCAACGAACGTTGGAACTTCCCCTCCAAAGGAAAGCATACTGAGGGATTTTTAGCGCTCTTAGGAAATCCGACGACTTCGGCCGGCTTTGAACTCGCGATCTTGGGCATAGACATTCAGCATGCTACCAGTTACGTCACCGAAGCCGCTTCACACTTAGATGGAAATCTGAATCTGATCTCGTGCAAGTGCGTTATCATGGCAACGTCTGATGGCTCATCCCTCATCAATTTAGTAGTGTTGCCATGCAACCACTGATAGGTCTTGGCATTTTCTTATAATTCCGAAATTATTTTTCTCATCCCTTGGCATAATGGTGGGTTATATCAAAAATTCTTTCAGACAAAAGTTTAAGGTAATTATTATGGGAATATTGTCCATTTTGTACGGTTTTGATATTGTGCCTATTAAGAGAGATATGATTAATGTTTCCCGAAAAACCCACTTTTTCCCACCCCTTTGGTCAATGGTTGGTGCTATAAAAAAAACTCTTCAAACATACATTTTTTGGCTTTATCCGACACATAGTGTGAATGTTGAACGGATTCGATATTTCACATATTAAGAGAGTTATAGCAATATTTCACTTTTTCGAAAAAAAAAAGCCCCCCCATTTTCACCCCCTTCGACCGATTTAGCCCACTAACGAACTCGACCGAGATTTTATAGGTATACGTATTCGGTAAAAAATTCAAAGTGATTGGTACAAAATTACGGCAGTTATCGTGTCCACAATAAACTGATATACATATACATACATAAATTAGATATAACTTTTGAACTGACGGTGGTTTTGGGGTCTGGGGGATGTGAAACGCGAAGATATGTCGAAATTTTCCGGAAGTCGAAACATGGTACCCATTGCAATAGTTAGCTTTCTAATGAAATCTACCTCTGGTTGGTTCCTCAGTTTAGGGGCTGCGACAACGCGGTCATCTAACCCCGTGTACTTTGGGTGAGTGTAGAATCTGTCTGATACACGGTGTGAATTGTAATGGCTGTATTAGTCTTAATTCATGTAAGTACTGCAGACGGTCAATTTCAAGCAGTAGTTCCTAATGTTGGTTCCAGGTACTACCGTCAACGACACCTAGCTGTGAACTTGGCTACTAGATGCCACCCCAACCATCAACTCGCAACGAACGTTGGAACTTCCCCTCCAAAGGAAAGCATACTGAGGGATTCTAGTGCTCTTAGGAAATTCGACGACTTCGGCCGGCTTTGAAACCTCGACATTGGGCATATACATTCAGTATGCTACCAGTTACGGCACCGAAGCCGCTTCCCACTTTGTCAGGCGGCTTCGGTGGCGTAGTCGGTAACATGCTGAGCTTCTATGCCCAAGATACCGAGTTCAAACCCGGCCGAAGCCGTCGGATATTTTAAGAGCGTTAAATATCCCTCAGTATGCCTTCCTTCGGAGGGGAAGTAAAGCCGGCGGTCCCATGTCATAGATTTATGGCATGTTAAAGATCCTTCCACTAATTGCACCTGTGTGAAGCTAAATTGGATAGGTTAAGAATGTATACAACGCTCTTAGGTTTCTATGTTCGTTGCCAAGAGCCGACTGCGGCGGCGTCTAGTAGCTCAGTTCTGAACTTGACCTCGTTGTCGTTGACAGTGGCGCTTGGCGGCAAAAGTAGGAACTATCTGAAAAATTGTTAGTTGCAGTACTTAAATTAACAAACAGATAACACACACTAATACAGTCATCACAATTAACACCGGTTATCAGACAGATTCTACACACACCCAAAGTACACGGGGCTACATGACCGCGTTGTAGCAGCCCCTAAACTTAAGAACCAACCAACCAACCACTTAATCAGATGGAAATACTGAATCTAATCTCGTGCAAGTGCGTTGTCATGGCAACGTCTGATGGCCCATGCCTCATCAATTTAGTAGTGTTGCCATGGCAACCACTGATAGCTCTTGGCATTTTCTTATAATTCCGAAATCATTTTTCTCGTCCCTTGGCGTAATGGTGGGTCATATCAAAAATTCTTTCAGACAAAAGTTTTAGGTAATTATTAGGGGAATATTGTCCATTTTGTACGGTTTTGATATTGTGCCTATTAAGAGAGATATGATTAATGTTTCCCGAAAAACCCACTTTTTTCCACCCCTTTGGTCAATGGTTGGTGCTATCAAAAAACGTATTTGACATAAATTTTTGGCACTTATCCGACACATATTATGAACTTTGAATAGATTCGATATTGCACGTATTAAGAGAGTTATAGCGAAATTTCACTTTTTCGAAAAAAGCCCCCCATTTTCACCCCCTTCGACCGATTTAGCCCAGTAACGAACTCGACCGAGATTTTATAGATATACATCTTCGGTAAAAAAATTCGAAGTAATTGGTGCAAAATTACGGCAGTTATCGTGTCCACAAGAAACTGATATACATATATATATACATATATATATATATATATACATAAATTATATATAAACTTTTGAACTGACGGTGGTTTTGGGGTCTGGGGGATGTGAAACGCGAAGATATGTCGAAATTTTCCGGAAGTCGAAACATGGGACCCATTGCAATAGTTAGCTTTCTAATGAAATCTACCTAAAATCCATATAACATGTGTCCCATTTGTATTGCGTACAGAGATACAGCTGGTAGTATGTAACCCTAACAAATGTAAAGCCAAGGCAACTGAGGACGTTCAAAGATTCAAAAGTTACACCACCAATGCATTATGCACTTCTCACCCCGAGTAGCTCTTCGGAGGGCGTCTTGGGGTTCTTTGATGAGGGCTGCACTATGAATCATCCGAATGACCAATCTGCTCTTGTGTTAACTTTTTCCTTTTAAACTTCGCTTTTCAACCATCCCCACAGGCAAAAATCCAAAAGGGTAAAGTCCGGGGACCTTGGTGGCCAAGAATCGTGCCCATATCCCCCTATCCATCTTCCGGGGAATCTTAGGTTTAGATGTTGTATCACAATACGACTAGAATGTGCAGGAGCCCCGTCATGCTGGAAGAACATACGCATCCTTGTAGCCGAAGGAATCTCTTCCGATAATGTTGGAAGTTCAATTCTAAGGATGTGTAGACAATGGGGTCCTGTTAGACGATGCGGTAACACAACAGGCCCAATCAACTGACTGTCGATCATCCCACACCGCACATTTACAGAGAAGCGTTCCTGAAAATGTTTGTCCACAATGGCATGTGGGTTTTCCTCTGACCACTGATGTTCATTACGAGTATTATTGATGCCGTCACTAGTGAACGTGGCTTCATCAGTGAATATTACAAATGCGATTACTTGGCGATTTGCACGTATCTAACGACAAAATTCCAAACGTCTATCTGCATCTCCTGCTCGAAGGTGTTGAATGGGCTGGTAATGACATGGATGCAGCCCGTGCATACGTAATGCCCGCAATACTCTTGTACATGGAACACCGATACGTGCAGAAAGTCTACGTGTACCAACACACGAAACGACAACTGCTCTGGTTACATACCAACGTCTGTATCTCGGTACGCAATAAAAATAGGACACATGTTATATGGAATTTTTAATTGCATTCATCTATACTACCACCTCCTAAAATATTTACTGTTCCTCCTGAAACATCCGGTATGTGTATAATTCCATGTCTTTCCTTTGCTTTTGTATGTGCAATATTATTGATCAGCCTCTGATTCGAGTAAATAAATCTGAAAGAAATGTTACATGAATTATTTATACATTAACAAACCCCCACCATTTGCTAGAGAATTGTGTAGAGATCAATAAAGCACGAAAGAGAAAACCTTTGCTTTATTTTCCACTTTGTATGACTGTATTTTTCCCGCCCACTTGATAGCAGTGAAAGTAACATTAAAAACAACTTTTGTCGCACCGTAGTATAATCACGTCAATCATGATTAGCAGCAGGAGAGATTGTACCTTGTATGCTAACCATGTGAAATTTAGGTATATTCTTCTCGTGTACCGTTCAAGATAATATTATAAAATAAAATTTGAATGGATGATAGAAGAGAGTTTTCTATTCCTAAAACTATGTAGGTACATAGCCTGTATAATGTATTTTTATAGAATTGTTTACAAGTTGTAAAAAGAGTTGTTTCAGAATTTTATAATTTTGAGCCTATTTTCATTTTATGAAAAAAAAAATAGGCTTATGAGATCACCTCTTGTCCGTATGTGTGTGTGTGTGTGTGTGTGTGCGTATGTGTGTGTGTGTGTGTGTGTGTGTGTGTGTGCGTATGTGTATGAGTGTCTGTGTGTGTGTGTGTGTGTGGGTATGTGTATGTGTGTCTCTCTGTGTGTGTGTGTGTGTGTGTGTGTGTGTGCGTTTCCCCCTAATAACTTCTAAACAGCTGGAGCGATTTCAATGAAACTCGGTAAGGTGTGAAATATTTCACCAGCATTCAATAGCTCCGAAACTATTACCGGTATCACCCTGAAATTCTGTACGTTGATAAAGGACACTACTACAAGTACACCTATGAGACTTTCAAAAACCTGTTAACTACAAAACCAACATGGCGACAAGCCAAGTTGAGACTTTTAAATAGACTTTTCTCGCGATTTAACAATCCAAGCTCAGTGAAACTTGGTAGCCTACAGCAAATGTTTATACCCATTGTAATGCGCTGGCATCTAATTTAGTTCAATTGTTTACATAACTTCAAGATGGCGGCTATGCGAAATATTTCACCGGCATTCTATATCTCCGAATCTATTACTGATATCATCCTGAAATTTTGTACGGTGATAAAGGACACTGCTACAAGTTTATATATGTAAGTATCAAAAACCTATAAAGTACAAAACTAATATGGCGGCCAAGGAAGCTGAAACATTTTAATAGACTTTTCTCGTGATTTAACCATCTGAGTGGTGTGAAATATGGTACAGAAAATATTTATGCATATTGTAAGACGATAGCCCCATGCAGAACTGTGTCACGTACAGCCTGCATAGTACTAGCGCCGGGCGGGTAGTGTGTACACATGGGGAGCAAACAACCCATTATGCGAGAGTTCTCGCTCGGGTCCGCTAGTATTATTATATTATTATTATAGTCTGTAGTCACATCAAGGGGAAAATAATAGTGCTGAGTATTGTTTGCAGGATATGCTTGCAGTGCATTAGTACCATACGGGATGCAGGCAGAGAAATATCAACCTTCCCGACAACACGCGTTAGTTGAGCTGCAGAAAACAATATTATCAGGGGCAGCTGATTCACTTGGTATATTGTTACGGACTATTGAAGAGGAAGAAGAAGAAGAAACTAAGGATGAGATGTATCACTCGTCAAGAAAGCATCATCAGATCGAAGTAAGTAAAACAAATATCTCTTCAAAACACTACCAAACCTACAGTGTCACCCACAGACAGGCTCTTCCCTCCAAAAAAATAGTTCAAGAAAACCTGTTAGAAAACTTAGTAAGTGTGGTAAATGTATTACCAACAAGTAGTTCCGTGAAGAACTATACAGCCTATTTTCATTATATACTACTTATGTTAATTGCCTCTATCTACATACAAAATTTCAGTTTGATTGCTGTAATAGATTCGTAGATATTGAGAACCAACTAAATATTTCGGATGGTCGCCATGTTGCATTTTATATATGTAGGTCCAAATAGCTTATAAAGATAATAGCGGAAACTCCTCGTCAAAACAGGAGACAGCACTCCCCAGCACCGCCTAGCGGTCCGAGTTGGCAACGTAAGACCAGCTGATTTACAACCGTGAGATCCAACCAAACAATTATAAGAAATTATTGACCTGTGGATGATCTAATTATCCAATTGTAATGGTTGGTACTGGGAGTATTTGTGCCATATATGGCTGTAATAATTATAAACAACAAAGTGACCCAAAATCTTTCTTCAGGTTCCCAAGAAATTGTTGTAAACAAGTAGCCTACCATTACACTGATAGTTCGGTTTTCTTTTAATACAGAATGCTTTTACAATATAATTTAGCAAATTTTAGCCTGTTCTTTATATATTTATCGATGCACGCTGTGGGTTATTCGAAGCCGAGAGCTGACTTACATGACGTATTGAAAAGGAATGGCCCAGAACATTTAAACAGAACTCATGTTGTATGCTCAGACCACTTTGTGGAGAAAGATTTCAGGAATAAAAACTTGTTAAGTCAAGGGTAAGATCTTTGTAGGTTGTTGAGAGTAGGCCCAATGTTAATATTGAAATAACAACATAATTATAAAACGTGGAGAATCTACGGTACAGTAGGCCGAACATTTAACAACATGCTTCAATATTTCCGATTGAAATTGTACGCAGTTATTTATTGTTGTTATAAGGGGAGGAACAGCGAGGTCATCTGCCTCTAAAGTGTACGTATTGCACTATTAAAGCTAAGGAGGTTGGTGTAATCTAACAAGTTCAGAAACACAAATTTTAATTTTACTGCCTTTATTAGGAAATATATAAGAAGGTAACTGTTTTTTAATGTAATTAAGCGTGTTCAACTCGTTTTTAAATACCAGTATGTCAAAAAGGATAGATTAAAACCAATGTGCTAATATTTCCTTGTAATTTTCAGTATTTGGCCTGGTGCAGTGCTTTCAGTTCTACTGCCTATAGCAAAGCAAACCAATTGCAGAAGCAGTCCAGTATTTTTTAGAATTCTATATAAATATTGTACAGAACCAAGTATCTTTTGTTTCTTTTAACACTAATCTTTAAATTATTTGCTGCCTAAATATCAAGCCGAGACTTATGTTAACTTCACAATGCAATTTCGGTCAGTGCGCACTCAAAAATGCTAACTGTGGGTGGCAAGGCGAGTAATGCTGTCAACTCGCACCAGGAGATGGCACTGTGATCGCTGTCTCAAAGCGAGCGCATGCTTTTACGGCCGAGTTACCGCTATTATCTTTATAAGCTATTTGGTAGGTCCTACAGTTATGTAATGTTATATGAAGATTATTGTGTACGTGTAGCATTCAAACTTCAATCGCATGATTAGGACACAAGAAGTAACAAGGAGATTATAAAATTTCGCACAGCTGCCATCTTGTGGTTATGGAAACAATTGAAATAAATTAGATGCCAGTGGATTAACATTCGTATAAGGATTTACTGTACCAAGTTTCACTGCACTCGGATGGTTAAATTGCGAGAAACGTCCATGTGAATATTTATATTTCTCGTCGCCGCCATGTTGGATTTGTGATCACCAGGTTAATAAAAGTCCTATAGGTAAACTTAACTCCATAGCCCCTATGAAAATAAAAAAAATTCAGTTTGATTGCTATAATAGATTCGTAGATATTCAGAGCCGTCTAAATATTTCGGATGGTCGCCATGTTGGATTGTTCAATGTATAGGACATAGAGTCATGTACCACTAAAGGAAAATTAGTGCGTAGATTCATTATTCAAACTTTCACATCGATCGCATGATTACGACACAAGAAATAAAAACTTAATTTTAAAATTCGCAAAGCCGCAATTTTGAGATTTTGTAAACAATTGAACTAAATTAGATACCAGTGTATTACAATGTGTATAAACATTTCCTGTACCAGATTTCATTGCGGTTGGAACATTAAATCGCGAGAAAGGCCTATTTAAAATTTTCAAATACGCTTGGCCGCCATGTTCAATTTGTAGTTAACCTGTTTTTGAAAGTCTCATAGATGAACTTACAGTACTGCCCTTTATCTCCGAATAAAATTTCAGGGTGATTCCGCTAATAGTTTCAGAGATATAGAATGCCGGTGAGATATTTCGCACATCCGCCATCTTGTGGTTATGTAAACAATTGAACCAAGTTAGATGTCGGTGCATTGCAATGTGTATAAACATATACTGTACCACGTTGTATTGCGTTTGGTTGTTTAAATCGCGAGAAACGTCTATTTAAAAGTCGCAAATTCGCGTGGCCGCCATGTTGGTTTTGTAGTTACCAGTTTTTCAAAAGTCACATAGGTCAACTTCTAGTAGTTCCCTTTATCACCGTAAAAGAATTCAGGGTGATATCGGGAATAGTTTCGGAGATATTGAATGCTGGTGAAATATTTCGCACAGCCGCCATGTTGGATTGGTGAGGCGTAACAAAATTTGAAGGGCACGGTCGGGGTCGTCCAGAATAGTGCTATGATCACACAGAGTTTCAGTGAAATAGCTCCAGCCATTTAGAAGTTATTAGGGGGGACACACACTCCCCTCTCTCTCTCACACACACACACACACACGCACACACACACGGACAAAAGGTGATCTCATATGCCTATTTTTTCAAAATTGAAATTAGTCTAAAAATACCGGGTGAGTTAGCCGTGGTCGTTACGGCATGACTGCTGGCAGTCGCTCACATCCGGGTGGCGAGGAGGTTCGAATCCCCCCGCCGGCAACCTTGAAGATGGTCTTCTGTGGTTTCTCATCTTCCTTCCAGGCAAATGCCGGGGTTGGTCTCTAACTATCGGCCACAGCCGCTACCTTCCAACTCCTCGTCCTTACATCGCAACTTTCCTCCCAAACGGTACTTGTAGCTCACCCATTGGGTGTCCGTCTCGAAGCAGCTACAAAACTGGCGAGCTGAACATGTCCTCGGACACTCCCGGCACTAAAAAAAAAAAGCCATACGCTAAAAAAAACTAAAATATATTGTATGTATGCCTATCCCTTATTAATCCCGTTTTAAGGGGGTCGGGGATGACATGCGATGTAATTCAATATGGCGGATGGTTGATTTTACGGCTGGATGCCCTTCCTGACGTCAACCTCATGAGAGGAGTTAATGAGAGATCAAATGACTGAAGATGAATGAAACTGTGCATGTTCAATTTCAAGTAGTTCCATCTTTGGCTACCAGACGCCACAGTCACTGACACCCAGCAGCGATCGTTGGAACTTGATAGATCGTTTCTAACCAAATAACCTACAAATTTAGCTACACACCACCAATTGTAGTGGTAGGCTCTTTTTCATGCCATAAATCTATGTCATGGGCTCGCCAGCTTTACTTCCCCTCCGAAAGAAGGCGTAATAAAGGATTTTAACGCTCTTAAAACATCCGACGACTTCGGCCGAATTTAAATCCGCGATATTGAGAATAGCACCTCGGCATGCTACCGACTACGCCACCGAAGCCGCTGATTCACCTGGTATATTGTTACGGACTATTGAAGAAGAAGAAGAAGAAGAAGAAGACGAAAAGAGAAGAAGAAGAGAGAAGAAGAAGAAGAAGAAGAAGAAGAAGAAGAAGAAGAAGAAGAAGAAGAAGAAGAAGACGAAATCTAAGGCATGACATGTTTCGCTCCTCAAGCAAACATTATCAGATCATTAATTTTATTTCCGAAAAAAAAAAAAAAATATATATATATTAATTTAATGTTGCAAAAATTTAGAAATGAATATCCCATCAAAACTAATCCGCCAAAAATAATCTATGAGGTATAGCTACTATTGGTAGCAATTTTTAATTTTTTGCAACATTAAAATAAATAGTTATTTTGCAAATATTCCTGCGTGTGGCGCGACAGTGCGGGCAAAGTGTACCAAGAGCTCGCTGATGAGCCCGACTTGGTGCGAAACTTCGCAGAAACACAGGCAGAAACCTAGCAGAATTGCTGGGCCTAATAGCCTACTCAGGCCCCAGGCTAAGGTGATAGACGTCCTGGGCAAATGGTCTACTGGCTCCCTTTCTCTCATTTATGTGTTATAAAAATAGCATGAACAAATTTTTGGCCATTTATTGAAACATTTATCACACTAAAAACCAAGATTACAAATTCGGAAGTTAAATTTTAAAAGTACAATATACAGAAACATTTCAAATCAAAGTTTTTTTTTCTGGCTTCTAACTTTGCAAATTTATTTATGATGTCAGAAAAGTATGTGCTAAGGGTTACGTCTTTTTCACAAGACAATAACAATAGAGAATTTAGTTTGCTGTCTGAAAGAGTTGATCATTCCACATTCTTTAGCTGAGTCAAAACAGAAAATACTATTTCTGCGGAACAGTTGGTGACTGGTAAAGTCAGAAATATTGTAGTTGCTACCTCAAGATTAGGGAAATTAGTTTTCAAATAATTTTTATGACGTATTCATATATGTCAAGAATGCAAGAAAATTCTTCCTGTTCCACATACATTGTGAAGTGCTGACATTCGTTTTCAAATTCACTTCCGATGTCATTAGGGTACAACTCATAGAGTTTATACTCAGCCTGAGATATGACGTCTTTCTGCGATCCCTTTTGTACAAGAATGTGTGTGATATGTACTTTAATTTTATATTCACGTAAATTATTAGTTATTTTATCCTACATTTTAAAGATTTCCATGTCATACTTATTTTTAATGTTGTGATTGTTGGGTAATCCTTTTTCTGCGTTCAGCGTCACCTAAATTTCGGCGCCCCATAAAATTTGGCGCCCTGGGCAATTGCCCAGTATGCCCGTTTATAGCCCGGGGCCTGAGCCTACTCTTTAACGGCCACCACGCATAAGTCTATTGGTGCCATCTAGCAATTACCCTGAAAACTACATTATGGGGTTTGAAGCCATTTTTCAGTGTTGCCTTAATAAACAAAAGTTTGGTGCTTTTCAGTCGGTCAGCACGAATGTACCCAAAAGAGTTGGTGCAAGAGTGAAGTAGACACTGCTCGCAGCTACAGCGCGGAAGACACCCAACCAGATAAGTAGTAGCCAGCACACTACAGTACAACCATATTTGACTTTTTACAACCATACAGTCACTCCAAACAGACACATTCCGGATTCTATCACCATTTTAGCATTTCACCTAACATCATATACGGTATACTACAACTAGCATACACCGACAAGTTGCATTACCAACACTGCAACTAAATAATTGTACATATTGTAAATATTTTCACCTGTATTTTCAAACATAGATTTTATAGCCGGGGTGTAATGGATCTGATGATGATCGCTTGACGATCGAAACTGGTCATCCTGGTGTATTTAATAATCTCATGTCATTTTTTCAGGATTAGGTCATAACCCAGCTCTTTTGGGTACATTCGTGTTGACCGACTGAAAAGCACCAAACTTGTCTGAAAACTACTGTGGTGAATTATGGTGGAAATCACCCAATTTATCGCGAGGGCCCCTCTGTGTCCAACATGAAGCATATTATTTTGGACGCCCACCTGTTGTCCACCACTGCTATGAACCCACGAACTTGGGTGTTGAAGGCCACTTAACCGCAACTCCGTGCCTTGTCGTAAAACAGAATCTACAGACGAGTTTGCCGCCACACACTTCCTGCCTACCTGCAGGTCGGTGCCAAACCCCCATTAACTCTGGCCCACCACAATCACATGTAATATGGCAGGGGAAATGTGACTTACGTAACTAATTCACCCCAGCCCTGCACGCTATTGGTCACTACAGTGAGTGAATCTGTTTGTGTTTGAGTTCTGTTTTGTGAAGGTGATCTCTTATCCCAAATGACACGCCAAAGAAAGAAAGAAAGAAAGAAAGAAAGAAAGAAAGAAACAAACAAACAAACAAACAAACAAACAAGCAAAACGAAAGTATTGATTTTATTTTAAGCACTTTGATCAGGCTGGTATAACTTGACCCAAGGAAAACATATAGAGGTCAGTTGTGTATTATTATTATTATTATTATTATTATTATTATTATTATTATTAGATTAAGGCCTTCACGGCACGGAATACTAATAAAATTATTCATATTTTTGGGATATTGCCGTGTTTCTCTAATTCTTCACCTGTTTTAAATTGTTCGGTTTCCTCTATGGCTCGAGGGCCATGACTTGATCTCCTTCCTTCTTCACTTTGGCGGATTCGGTGGCGTAGTTGGTAGCATGCTGAGTTTCTATGTCCAAGGTCACGGGTTCAAACCCGGCCGAAGTCGTCGGATCTTTTAAGAGCGTTAAAAATGCCTCAGTATGCCTTCCTTCGGAAGTGAAGACGGTGGTCCCTTGTCATAGATTTATGGCACGATAAAGAACCTTCCCCTAATTACACTTGTGTGAAGCTAAATTATAGGTTATATTTGACTAACACTCTTAGGATCAAACGTTCGTCGCGAGCCGACTGTGGTAGCATCTAGAAACCAAGTTCAGAACTAGTTGGTTGTTGACGGTGGCGTTTGGTAGCAAAAGTTGGAACTATTTGAAAATCGAATGTCTGCAGTCCTTACTTGAATTTAAAAAAGCCCTCTCGGCACGCGGGAAGGCGGAGGTAGATTTCACCGGGCAAACTTGGGGATAGGCGAAAACAAGCAGAATATGCAGGTTTTCGTAGAAGGATCAGTCCTCATTTATTGCGAGAAAGTATTTTATAATTGGAGCTTAATTAACTTTGTTTTTCGTCATTTTATGCATATTTTAAACATTTTATTGTCTTACGGGGACGGTAACCTTCTTGTCATTTGGGGTCCATTTTTATACTTGTGGTCACACTGTCCTTAACATGGTTTTGACACTGATGTGTAACTATGTAACGGTCTGTTACTTCTTCACGCAAAATTATATCTCCCGCAGAGATTTTGGTTGGTTCCTCAGTTTAGGGGCTGCGACAACGCGGTCATGTAATCCCGTATACTTTGGGTGAGTGTAGAATCTGTCTGATAAACGGTGTGAATTGTGATGGCTGTATTAGTCTGTAATTCAGGTAAGGACTGCAGACGGTCAATTTCAAGCAGTAGTTCCTAATGTTGCTACCAGATACTACCGTCAACGACACCTCGCTGTGAACTTGGCTACAAGATGCCACCGCAACCAGCAACTCACAACGAACGTTGGAACGTCCCCTCCAAAGGAAAGCATACTGAGGGATTTTTAGCGCGCTTAGAAAATCCGACGACTTCGGCCGAGTTTGAACCCGCAACCTTGGTCATAGAAGTTCAGCATGCTACCAGTTACGTCACCGAAGCCGCTTCACACTTACATGGAAATCTGAATCTGATCTCGTGCAAGTGCGTTGTCATGGCAAAGTCTGATGGCTCATCCCTCATCAATTAACATTTTCTTTTAATTCCGAAATCATTTTTCTCATCCCTTGCCGTAATGGTAGGTGGAAAAGGGGTGTACCTAATGGATGTGGTACATCCTAAGGGATTTCGAGAGAATGAGGTTTTAAGGCACAAGAGATGATAATGAAGGACAGTGCGGGAAAAGACCAAAATGTTAAAACTTAGATTCAAATGATATTTATTTAATATAAAGCAAATATATTTTGCAAGGAATGAATACTTTCAAGGAAATTACTTAAAATTGACAATAAAAAACAGTAACAATTAAAAATTACTCGTTTCTCCAGGAAACGTAAATTGAGCTGTAACTAACTTTAAAGGATTAAATATAAAATTACTGAATAAAAGAAGCATAATAATTTAAATTCATCCCAGAGAGGATTTAAAACAAAATACTCTTCTGACGGAAAGAATCCGGGCAGAGTGTATGAAGTGAAAGGGTTACCACCTCTTCTGTTGTGTGATACAGGAAGTATCAGATCTCCTAAACCATCTTCCGAAGGTAGGCCGGCTGCCGGAGGTCATCAGTAGCTGGCTGTAATTTAGTGCGCCCGCTCGGGCTTGTGCGAGGTCAGTCAGGCATACTCCAGGGTTCCGGGTTCGGAACCAGAGTTGATGATGGTAGATTCCCCTTATAAAAAACGACCAGCATAGAGAGGCTCTTGGTAGTACCTCCCGCGGCTGGTGAAGTTATGTCCTTAGAATCAAGATTTGCAGAGTAGATCCGTGCTGAAGATTTGGTTGAAGTGAAGGCTGATGAGTTTAGACTGCCCGGGCAGGCAGCCAGATCCAGAAGAGAGATTATGCCGGCGGAGAAGAGACTCCGGCAGCAAGAGGTACCCCGAGAGGGCAGTAACCCCGGCAGGTATGTCGTGAGCAGGTGTGATCAGTGGAGAAGAGTGGACAAGAGTAGACACTGTAGGCCGGGAGACCTAAGGCTATATAGCGGTAGTGACGTCAGCGCGCCGAACCTTCTAGCATGAAGGTGTGGCGAGAGAGCAGCCAATCACAGCACAGCCCCATGCACATTGCGAGCGTTACCGCTGGAGAGAGCTCAGTACTCGTGAGAAAATGTGACGGTATGGTACGTCTAGAAAGACACTACAGAAAAAAGGTGAGTTGACATGAATATTACAGAAAAGCAATTAAACTGAAACACCAATATTAAACAAATCAGAACACCGCGTTCAGACTGCAATTCACGAAATTAAAAATAATGGGGCAGAAAAATTGAACGTGTGTTTCACACCGAAAGGGAAACATAGCCAACAAAAAACATTCGCAAAGCGAACATGCTGGGAGGGGCGAGAAAAAATTGCAGTAAGAAAGCGCAGAAGTTAGGCCTCGCGTGGCAAAGGAGCAATCATGGTGATGGGCCTAAGAAAATGACCAGCAGAAATCTGCAGTTTTACCACGCGAACCCTACCATCTCTGCCAGGAAAGCACTCAACAACCCTACCCAAATTCCAAACAAGAGGAGGACTAGGGTCTTTCAAAAGCACCAAGTCCCCCACCTGAAGGTTAGAGCAGGAAACAAGCCATTTACCACGCTGCTGAAGCAAACCGAGGTATTCCAACCTCCAGCGGCGCCAAAAATTATTGCGCAAACTTTCAATTTTGCGCCAAGAAATGGCTAAAGAAGATTGAGAATTAGAATATAACAAAGGTGGGGAGGTAGTCAATGGACCACCGATAAGAAAATGGCCCGGCGTTAATGGTAGAAGATCTGAAGGGTCATTAGATAAGGGTGATAAAGGACGAGAATTAATTATGCCCTCAATAAAAATAATTAAGGAATTAATCTCTTCATGAGAAAGGGGGGTGTGGCCACAAACACGTCTAAGGTGCTTCTTGGTGAGTTTCACACAAGACTCCCACCGTCCACCTTGATGAGGTGCATAAGGGGGGATGAAGTGCCACTTGAAATTTCTCTGGTGAGCATAATCAGTAATCCTTTCCAGCGCTGAATTTTGAGTAAGAGCTCTCTTAATTTGCTCAGAAGCTCCGATAAAATTTTTAGCATTGTCTGAGAATACTTCTGAAGGAAGACCTCGGCGAGCAGAAAATCTGGCAAAAGCTGCCAAAAAATAAGCAGTAGAGGCGTTGGTAACTAGTTCTAAGTGAACTGCTCCAGTGACCATACATACAAACAGCGAAATATAGAGTTTTCCAAAAATACATTTTTTGGCCTCAGGAGAATTTTTTCTGTAAACAAAAGGCCCGGAATAATCCACCCCCGTAAAGGCAAAAGGTCTAGCAGGCGCAGATCTAAAGTTGGGAAGATCACCCATGAGCTGAGTGGTAATTTTAGGGTTGGATTTAAAACATGGAATGCACTTCCGGATAACAGAGGTAACTTCATGGACTCCGTTTATGGGCCAATATCTTTCACGAATGACAGAAAGTAATGTACGAGTTCCAGCATGAAGATGCTGGTAATGATACTGACGAATGATTAGGGAAGTGACATGATGCTTTGAAGGAAGAATAATTGGGTGTTTTTTATCCTCGGAAAGATCAGCCAAAGATAAACGTCCTCCAACTCTTAGTAAACCATCAGTATCCAAAAAAGGGGCGAGTGAGGAAAGCCTACTCGATTTCTTAAGGGATTGACCTTGGGACAACACCTGGCATTCTTCAGAGAATATTTCTTGTTGAGTAAGCCATAAGATTTTTGTAGTGGCTAAACCTAATTCAGAAAGGGTTAAATATGGCTTAGGAAAAAGGGGTTGTTCTACCACAAAATATTTCCATCGAAGGAGATAAGCCATAACCCTCACCAATTTATGAAAAGAGGAATATCGCTGCAAGAGAAGGGGAGAGTCAGAAGCGAGAAGAGAAGATCCAGTAATCTTACCAGCATCCGGCAAGTCTGATAACTCCGGTAGAGGAAAATTTGGCCAAGCGGAAGGTTCTTGCAGAAGCCAAGGGGGACCGTGCCAGTATAATGTCAGGTTAGCCAACATAAGAGGGGAACATCCCCGAGAAATGACATCTGCAGGGTTCTCCTTGCCAGATACATGATGCCATTGTTCAAAGTTAGACAATTGTTGAATTTTGGACACTCTATTAGCTACAAACACCTGCCAATGCGAGGGAGGTTTGGCAATCCATGCCAACGTGATGGCTGAGTCACTCCAAAAGTAAGTTTTGATAAATCGGATTTTCAAACATTGGCGGATTTTGACCGATAATTCAACCGCCAGAAGAGCAGCACAAAGTTCCAGTCGTGGCAAGGATAAAGTTTTAAGAGGGGCCACCTTTGACTTAGCGCAAATTAAATTGGAAAAGAAATATGACTGGTCAAAATTGCGGCAAACAATATACGCACAACACCCATAAGCTTTCAATGAGCTATCGGCAAAGATGTGAAGTTCATATCCTCCACAGGAGGGAAAGGGAATAATCACTCGCGGGATAATAACATTGGAGAGATCTTCCAAACTATTTCTATAAGAAATCCAATTTTTTTGCAACTCTGAAGGAACTGGTTCATCCCAACCAGTTTTCAAGGACCAAAGGTCCTGCATGAAAAGCTTTGCTGTGACAATAATTGGCGCCAAAAATTGGAGAGGATCAAATATCTTTGCAATCTCAGACAAAATTTGCCGCTTAGTTTGCGGTTTGATGTCACTGAGAGTAATTTTGAAAAAGAAAAAATCCTTTTGAGGACTCCAATAGATGCCTAGAGTTTTGATAGAATTACTTTCTTGAAGAAGCTCTACTGAGTCGTTATAGACTGAAGTTAATGGAAATTTAGAAAGAAATTCTTCCGAATTAGAGTTCCACTTGCACAAGGAAAATCCGCCTCCCAAAAGCAAAGCTGTCAGATCTTTAGAGACCTGCAGTGCTTCAGATACTGACTCTAATGAATGAAGAAAATCGTCAACGTAAAATGATGACTTTAACACTTCAGAAGCCTTAGGAGAATACAACGGGCCATCCTGTTCAGCAAGTAATTTCAACGTACGTATGGCTAAAAAAGCAGAGGGCTTTAGTCCATAGGTTAATGTTTTTAGCCGAAAAATCTTGACAGGTTTAGTAGGCTCGTCGCGCCAAAGAATTCTCTGAAGGTCGCGCTGTTGTTGATTGACCAAAATCTGCCTATACATTTGCTTGATATCAGATATCACTGCGATAGGGAACAAGCGAAAATTCATCAAGACAGAAGAAATGTCAGATTGAATAGGAGGGCCTGATAATAATGTGTCATTCAGAGAAGTTCCATTGGCATCCAATGCAGAGCCATTAAAGACCACTCTTATGTTTTCCTTTAAAATCTCATTCTTCCAAACTGGATGATGATTGAGGTAAATGACTTCAGATGGGGTATAAGAAGCATCATCTTTCTTGGTAACAACCTCCATGTGATCAAGTGCCTCATATTCCTCCATAAATGTGGAGTATTGAGTTTTAACAACAGGGTCACGTTTAAATTTGCTTTCCACAGCATAGAGTGCTCTAAGAGCCCTAGGGTGTGTTTCAAATAAAAGAGGTGGATTATCCACTCGGGGCATTATTACGACAAATCTACCCTCTGAATTGCGTTTGGTCGTTTCGCGAAACAGTTTTTCACACATTTCATTTTCAACCGAGGAAGGTGAAACTGAATCTATAGTTTCGATTTTCCAAAATCTTTCTAAGTTGTAATCGAGACTTGTATTAACAAAATGACATTGAGAGAAATTTTGAAATGACTTACGAGGGACTTGACCCGTTACTAACCAACCTAGCTTGGTATGATGAACAAACACTCCTAGTGATATTTTAACCTTAGAGCTAAGGAGACATTGCCAAAATACTTGGGCACTGAGAAGTATGTCTACCGGAGCGCTCGTATTAAATGTTGGATCTGCCAACTGAATGTTATGAGGAAATTGCCACTTTCTAATTTCAAAAGAATTACTAGGGGTGTTACTGCCAATAGTATCAATGGCAAGGCAATTCAACTGCAATGTTGTGTTACAATTCACAGCATCTTTGATGTGAACACGAACAAAATGCAAAGATTTAACATTGCTATTGTTAATACCGGTAACCTGAATTAATGTAGGTTGCTTGGGAAGACCAAGTTTCTTAATGAGACGCTCACTTATGAAGTCATGGGTGGCGGCATTGTCTAATAAGGCACGTGCTTCAAGCCATCTACCAGAGGAATCTTGAACTTTTAATAACACGGTTGATAGTAGCACCTGGGAACTACGAATTGAGCTAGAGCTCTGAGTATAAGATTGCGCATTAGCTCCTGGGGATGCATCTTTAGAACATCCAGGGGAAGGAGCCTGACGTGGCTTTTCAAACCTATGAAGCAAGGTATGATGTTGAGCCTTGCAATGGGAGCAAGTATTTTTAGATAAGCAATCAGGCACCATATGCCTAGTTGACAAACAGTTGTAGCAACATTTTTTTGAGCTATTAATTTGCGTCTTTCGTCGGTAGAAAGGGCTTTAAAGGCAACGCAGGAATATAACCTGTGAGGTGCTTTACAGAGAATATAATCCGTTGAATTATGTTGAACAGTAAAGACAGCAGATTTGTTTATTTTAGCACCGACTGGTTTCACAACATTAGATTTGTTATCTGCACTTCCTGACATATGACAGGCTACAGCTGACAAAACCTGACATCTATTATTCATAAACGTAAGCAACGAATCATAGGTATATGACGTGTCATTTGTTAGTTCCCTCTCCCATGCCTTTAAGGTTGATGAATCAAATTTAGAAGTAACCAAGTGAATTAAGAATAGATCCCAATGCTCGACCGGTTGATTCAACCGTGCCAATGCTCTGACATGTAGTTGGACCGTGTCACTTAAGGCTCGCAGTGTTGACAAGCTTTCAGCTCGCAAGGTGGGCAGGCTAAATAAGGCTTGAATATGCCTTTGTAAACATAATTTTTCATTGCCATAACGGCCTTTAAGAAGCTCTATAGCAATGTTATAGTTTTCTCCTGTTAAGGGGAGTTCTCTTATAAGTTGAAGGGGTGGTCCCTGCAAAATGGATTTTAAGTAATGAAATTTCTGAATTTCTGGAAGTGTGGCATTATTATGTACTAATGAACTGAACAATTCAAAGAATGATTGCCACATCTCTTCCTTTCCTGAAAAATGCGGAATTTCAATTTTAGGTAGCAATGGTTTGATACCATTCCCATGGTCGCTAATTCTTCCTTGAGTTTCCTCTACCTTCAACGCCAGGGTCAAAGTTCTAACTAATGCCACAGCCTGAGCATGTGTATCAAAGTAATTACTCTCTACTTCTTCCCTATCTGATTGATGTTCTGGACTTTTGATTTCAATTTCAAGTTGCACGAGATCATATTTCTCGTACGCCTGTTCAAAAGCTTTTAAACGCTAAGATATAATGTCAAGGTTTTGTTCCTCTTTCGGTAGAGTAGCTAAATATTTTTGAAAACGGGTGAGTTGACCTTTGTAGGCCGCCCGAGAGTTTAACAGTTTATCATCAATTATTGGTGGCATGGCTGGAAAAGTTGGAACAACTCACTCACCAAAGCTGCTTGTGGCACCAGACTGACCTGCTCTCCGGAAAGAAACCAGTTGTATAATATGCTGGGATTGTTTCCGCCTTCCCGCAGATCTCCCGCGCTAGCCACGATATACTGAAATGTATAAAACAAATATTAGATTGCACCAGTTTTTTTTGAATTGAATTTGTGGTCTCAGAATGAAGGTTCTGGGTTCGATCCCGGGTTTCGGTACCATGGAAAAGGGGTGTACCTAATGGATGTGGTACATCCTAAGGGATTTCGAGAGAATGAGGTTTTAAGGCACAAGAGATGATAATGAAGGACAGTGCGGGAAAAGACCAAAATGTTAAAACTTAGATTCAAATGATATTTATTTAATATAAAGCAAATATATTTTGCAAGGAATGAATACTTTCAAGGAAATTACTTAAAATTGACAATAAAAAACAGTAACAATTAAAAATTACTCGTTTCTCCAGGAAACGTAAATTGAGCTGTAACTAACTTTAAAGGATTAAATATAAAATTACTGAATAAAAGAAGCATAATAATTTAAATTCATCCCAGAGAGGATTTAAAACAAAATACTCTTCTGACGGAAAGAATCCGGGCAGAGTGTATGAAGTGAAAGGGTTACCACCTCTTCTGTTGTGTGATACAGGAAGTATCAGATCTCCTAAACCATCTTCCGAAGGTAGGCCGGCTGCCGGAGGTCATCAGTAGCTGGCTGTAATTTAGTGCGCCCGCTCGGGCTTGTGCGAGGTCAGTCAGGCATACTCCAGGGTTCCGGGTTCGGAACCAGAGTTGATGATGGTAGATTCCCCTTATATAAAACGACCAGCATAGAGAGGCTCTTGGTAGTACCTCCCGCGGCTGGTGAAGTTATGTCCTTAGAATCAAGATTTGCAGAGTAGATCCGTGCTGAAGATTTGGTTGAAGTGAAGGCTGATGAGTTTAGACTGCCCGGGCAGGCAGCCAGATCCAGAAGAGAGATTATGCCGGCGGAGAAGAGACTCCGGCAGCAAGAGGTACCCCGAGAGGGCAGTAACCCCGGCAGGTATGTCGTGAGCAGGTGTGATCAGTGGAGAAGAGTGGACAAGAGTAGACACTGTAGGCCGGGAGACCTAAGGCTATATAGCGGTAGTGACGTCAGCGCGCCGAACCTTCTAGCATGAAGGTGTGGCGAGAGAGCAGCCAATCACAGCACAGCCCCATGCACATTGCGAGCGTTACCGCTGGAGAGAGCTCAGTACTCGTGAGAAAATGTGACGGTATGGTACGTCTAGAAAGACACTACAGAAAAAAGGTGAGTTGACATGAATATTACAGAAAAGCAATTAAACTGAAACACCAATATTAAACAAATCAGAACACCGCGTTCAGACTGCAATTCACGAAATTAAAAATAATGGGGCAGAAAAATTGAACGTGTGTTTCACACCGAAAGGGAAACATAGCCAACAAAAAACATTCGCAAAGCGAACAGTAGGTCATATCAAAAATTATTTCGGACAAAAGTTTTAGGTAATTATTAGGGGAATATTGTCCATTTTGTACGGTTTTGATATTGTGCCTATTAAAAGAGATATGATTAATGTTTCCCGAAAAACCCACTTTTTCCCTCCCCTTTGGTCAATGGTTGGTGCTATAAAAAAATCTTCAAATATAAATTTTTGGGCTTTATCCGACACATAGTATGAACTTTGAACGGATTCGATATTTCACATTTTAAGAGAGTTATAGCAATATTTCACTTTTTCGAAAAAAGCCCCCCATTTTCACCCCCTTCGACCGATTTAGTCCAGTAACGAACTCGACCGATATTTTATAGGTATACATATTTGGTAAAAAGTTCAAAGTGATTGGTGCAAAATTACGGCAGTTATCGTGTCCACAAAAATATGATATATATATACATATATTTTGTGCCCATTCAACAATGAAATATGCAAATCACAGTTTGCCAGCAATGCTCAATCGGGAGTATCGGGGTTCATGGTTGGTTCTCCCACTCTGTGACTTACACACTTTGGACTAAATAGAGGATACACTTCCAAAAATAAACCAAAAATCAACTCCTACTATAAAAACATTTAATCATTCAAATATATGACACTACAAAAATTAAACAAATAGAATACTGACCCTTCAAATCATACTTGTTCAAAGTTGAACAAGGAACTCATATTAAACAAATATAAAATCATAATAAATGGGTTTCCCAAAAACCAACAGACTTCCATTAAGTTTCACTTCCATATAGTGTCCTTTTAAATTCATTAAAAAATCAAGAGCTCCAAACGGCTCGGTAATGTTTATCTACATTTTGTTATCAATTTAATACACATCACTTCCTATTACATGAGTATATCTTTTAATCAAAATAATATCAAAATTTACCAAAGTATTGTTAATCATCACTTAAATTTGGGCTATCACAACGCTCATATGTTACCATCCCTCTCTCTCAAGTCAACAACTCACTACTGTGATTGGGAAAAATTTGCGTACTCCCGAGCTACAGAAGACTACTTGAACAAGTCAAAAAGTCGTGAATCACTGAATCATATAATCATAAAGTTAGGGATTTATCATTATTTGTCTTAAAAGACCATTATATAATAAGAAAGCAACGATCTGAACTCTGCAAGCGATAATCATTTATATAAAGGAACCTCGGTTCAAAGACCGGGTCGTTAAAACAAACTCTAAACACTCCTGTGTATTATAACTCAAACAGACCGTTTCCCGACCTACCGTGATACATCAATGGTAAGGGTCTGGCGTTGGCTACTTATCGTGATTTATTGGAGGGAGACAGAGACTTCACAGTCTCGCTTCTACCAGAGACGGGCTACCCTCAGCTTTCATACAGCTGTTCTTAAATGCAATTCCCTGAATGAAAAGGCTTTCATACTGATTCTTATAACAACATATTTAGGCTCAACAGACCTATTCTCATGGCTTCGGCATGTAGTAATTATGAAGTGTCCTCATTGGCGGGTAAGAATAATTCAATAATACAACCAATATTTAGGGGCTTCAACACGGACGACTCTGAGTTCGATCCTTTCAAATGCCTCGGGAGCAATATCCCAAATTGGAGGACTTATACATTTGCGACTTAGGGCAGGCCTTGCCTTATATCAGCGCTCATAATACAACATAATTAGCACCCTTTTTACACAACACACACTGCCTCGTGATTACATCACAACTTTTGAGGACTTACCATAGTTCAATTACCACGACCAACTGCCCCTCATAATTAGTTTTACCGAGCCTTTCAACGCATTCCTATCGTGACAAATTACTTCAATGCGCTACATGGCGCTTACACATTACTGAGCCAAGTTGCCTTCAGAGAACTAATAAATTCAAAATCAACGTTTGATCTACATCTCAATTATATATTACTCTTCTCCTTTGACAATAATCATTTTTACCATAAAAACATGTATTCATAATGTGTATTAATTCATTTAAAGGAGCTCGGAAGCTACTACTTTCCAATATAAAATTCATCATAATATTCATTCATTTATCTAATTATTATTATGATTATTATTACGCTTGCTATCTCATATATATATCATCTATCAGTTACACTGATATTTTACTTAATACATTCCCCAAGGGATTCATTTACATTTCACATATTTATTGTATATTTTCTCAAATTAATCGTTCAGATCGCGCTATTATTCTTTTACTGGTTATTCAACATCCCTATTCTCTCTCTTTCATGAGGATTATACGCAAATCTTCCCAAACACACAACATAATGAAATAGCTAATCACATGATTGTCCGGTCAGCGACCGAATCCTCCAGCGATGTAATATTTTCGCCCACTCACTGCGTTTTTTAAGCCATCTCCATGGATACACTTACACTCAATGACACTTCTTTAGCAACACATACTATATTTACCTTAATCACTTGCAATATAATGAATACAATTTTGTATTCGTTTACCTTAACACAATATAAATTCACTAAAAATATTACACTCAAAAATTTTCACTATATTTACATTACATAGCTTTTTATCACTTGGGCGTTAATTTTTCGCCTTACACACGTGATTTATTTTCTTCCCCGTTTCCAAGGGTGACACTTTTAGAACGTCGGCTCCCTAATCTGACGAGATGATGGAAAGTCTCGATCGAACTACACCTCACTGGAACGGCTGATCTTCAAATCCGGGTTTTGACTATCGGCTTCTATACTTTACTTGCACGATGTCGTTTCTTACTAGACGCTAGCTTGTTCGTCTAGATAAAAGTCTGTCCTGGTTACGGCCTCTCGAATAGTTTATCGGTGACCTAGTAATTCCCTTGCCTTTACTGCTATTACTTTAATTCGTAGCCTATTGGAGTCTTCCCCAATGTTTACTGTTTGTTTGTCTACTTAGACAAAGCCTGGAACTACAATTCCTAATTCTTATCGTTCTGCGCTCTAGTCCCTACCTTTCCGGAACACTAGGCGTTACTTATTTCGTTCTACCCTGATCGGGTTCCTTAACATTGATAGAACTGTTTATTTCACTTCCTTGGGTACTTCGAAACTTTATGATGCGTTGCTTCTTTCACGGAACTTATATTCGAGTACCTATCGCTTATTATTTCTTCGAGTTCACAGCCTAACTTCGACTATACTGGTGAACTTCAACGATAATTGTTTCTGAGTGCAGCGTCTACGCGCTCACTAAAATATACTTGTTATACTTTGCTACGCAGTATTACGCTCTCGGGCGTCTTTTACAACCGAATATACTTTGATGCAGCTTTCCTGTACTAGGAGTTTACTTGTAGCTTATCCTGTAATCGATACTTCATCGTGCAGCGTCTCGGCGCTCACGGAACTGGATTGTTGGTGAAACAGTACGACCTGCCTCAGCGGTCGTTCAAGACTGAATTTGCTGTGATGCAGCACCTCCTTAGGAGGTCTGTTGTAAACTGCATGATCTTCCTGGCTCCACCAGGGTTTTTATACAAATCGGCGACGAAAAGATAACATCCGCGTCTTCTTCAGCACGAACTTTTGAAGTAATCGTTGTATAATTTTGAAAAATATATCTCTGGAAAGCTCGTGTTCTAAACGTCAACTGGTTTCTTTGATCATGCAAATCGATCGCACAATTCCAAGATATTAAATAATTTTGCTCTTCAGATACGTGGGTGTTGCGGTTTATTTTTCTCTCCCTACCAACTCTGGTCTCGGGGAATTTTTAATTACGTCATGCTGTGTCGGCATTTCTTTCCTGTGCAAATATTATAAACTTTTTCCCCACTCAAAAATCTCTATTCCAGAATGATCCACAATGATGTGTTTCTTTTATTAATTAAATGCTCGCAAATGGCTTAAATCTATTCATTCCTCTTCTTGAGCAATTGCGAGGTTGTCATTTTATAGCTGAGTAAGGTCGGTTTCCGAAACCTCTTCTCTCTTACACGCGAGGAAAGTTTTTATCGTTCTATTAATAATCATGAGCCAGCCCCTTATCGATGCGTCAAGCATGATCTCATATCCGCATGACTCGTAGTCAACTATTCTTGCACCATATTATAACAGCCCACTCCTTACATCTTTCTAAGTCGTTCTAAAGACTGTATTTTTTCCTCTCTTCTTTTGCCAATAAAATATGGATTCGACCCTTGAACCAATGGCACATGGGTTCAATATATAATTCTTCGACACGTGTGTATGTGACTGAACTCCTCCTAAACGCCTGGGACGATTTTCATGAAATTTTGTATGAATGTTAGGCTGGGCCCATGCATGGCTTAGATTCACAATTTGACCAGATAGGTGCAATTTTAGAATTTTAGAACCACAATTTACACACAAATTTGGAACCACAATATACAGTCATAAACAGTCGTCATGGAAACCGCTAGCCTTAGTGAAAAGTGATCCTTTTGGACTGAGTGTCTCAGCACGTAGAGCCACCTGGTCGCAACCTGTGCAACTACCGCCATAACATACACTCCGCCTATGGCGGAAAGTTGTGTTTTATACCAAAGGTGGCAGTGATGTCGAATTCTGTTTGTCTCTGCACGTTAGAGCGTTTCAAAGTTCCGTATGCGTTCATATACCATTCATCCGATTGCGATGAAACTTGGGTGAGATGTTGAGTACACTCCAGGGAAGGTGTTTGGCTTAGTAAATCCATTTTACAATAGATAGCACACGACTAGATTCAACAAATGAGCGACGATGCGCGAAGCGTTTCAAAAAGCTCCCGTATGCGTTCAAATACCATTCGTCCGATAGCGATGAAACTTGGGTGAGATGTTGTGTACACTCCAGGGAAGGCTTCTGGCTTAGTAAATTCATTTTACTCCTGTTTAGTGCACGAGTAGATTCAACAAATGAGCGATGACGCGCGAAATGTTTCAAGAAAATCCCGTATAAGTTTATATACCATTCATCGATTGCGATGAAACTTTGATGAGTTGTTGTGTACACTTACGTAAAGGTTTCTAACTTAGTAAATCCATTTCACAGGAGGTTAAGCACAAGTAGATTAAATAAATGAGCGCCGACGCACGAAGCGTTTCAACAAGGTCCCATATGCGTTCAAATACCATTCGTCGGATAGCGATGAAACTTGAGTGATATGTTGTGTGCACTCCAGGGAAGGCTTCTGGCTTAGTAAAATAATTTTACAATAGGTAGCGCACGAGTAGATTCTACAAATGAGCGATGATGTGCGAACGTTTAAATTAAGTCCCGTATGCGTTCATATACCATTCATCCGATTGCAATGAAACTTGGGTGAGATGTTGTGTACACTTACGTGAGGGTTTCTAACTCAGTAAATCCATTTCACAGGAGGTTGCGCACGAGTAGATTCAACAAATGAGCGACGACGCGTGAATCGTTTCCACAATGTCGCGTATGCGGTCATATATCATTCATCCGATTGCGATGAAACCTTGGTGAATGATTGAGTACACTACAGAGAAGGTTTCAGGCTTAGTAAATCTATTTTACAATAGGTAGCGCATGAGTAGATTCAACAAATGAGTGACGGCACACTAATCGTTTAAAAAAAATCCCGTATACGTTCATATGTCATTCATCTTATTCCGTTGAAATTTTGATGAGTTGTTGAATATACTTACGTGAAGCTTTCTAACTTAGTAAATCAATTTCACAGTTGGTAGAGCACGAGTAGAATCAACAAATGAGTGACAGCGCACGAATCATTTAAACAAAAACCCGTATGCGTTTTATGCCATTTATCCAATTGCGATGAAACGTTGGAGAGTTGTTGTGCACGCTCCCACGAATGTTTCTAGATTAGTTAATTCATTTCACGATAGTTTAGAGGCAGTTAAAAGAAATTGAAAAAAAATATTGTTTATCCAAAAGCACTTCAAGAAACAAAGTTACAACACTTTCTTTGATTGGCAGGACAACGTCTGCCGGGTCAGCTAGTCATTATATATATAATTCATCGACACGTGTGTATGTCACTGAACTCCTCCTAAACGACTGGAGCGATTTTGATGAAATTTGGTATGTACATTAGGGTGGGTCCATGTATGGTTTAGATTCACAATCTGACCCGGTAGGTGGAATGACCACAATTTTAGAACCACAATTTAAACACAATCTTAGAGCCACAATATACAGTCAAAAACAGTCGTCATGGAAACCACTAGCCTTGGCCTTGGTGAAAGCTGATGTCTTTGGACGGTTTGCCTCTGCACGTTAGAGCCTCCTGGTAGCAACCTGTGCAACTACCGCAATAACATACACTCCGCCCGTGGGGGAAAGTTGTGTTTTATACCAAAGGTGGCAGTGATGTCGAATTCTACTGTTTGTCTCTGCACGTTGGAGAGTTTCAAAGTCACGTAAGTAGTGTATTTGCAGGGGTTCTGGCCCCACCTCCACCTCCCCACCTCACAAGATGGCGGCAGCCCGATAACTCCCGAACCCGTGGTCAGATTTTGACGAATGAGGTGTCATTGAACTCGGGCTAACACCCCCTTTCCAATGGACAATATATTTCAACCCCAAAAGTAAAACCTACCCCTACTAGAGGGTGTAATTGTATTTTTTAGAGAATCTCTCTTTCCAATCGCAACATGTGAGAGTTTGAATGTCGATATGGACTTAAACGTTGTTCTACATAAAGTGCATGTGTTCGGTGGATAGCCACTATGAATTAACATGCTTGTTTTTGTTTTTTACGCATGCCCACTCATAGCTTTTGTAAGAGGGTGGGGGAGTGGATCCCTGTGGATGGGTTATTGTTGACAGGTCATTGTGGACAAGTCATTGTGGACGGGTCCTTGTTGACGAGTCCTTGTGGACAGGTCCTTGTGGACGAGTCCTTGTGGATGAGTCCCTTTGGACTGATCCCTTTGGACCGGTCCCTTTGGCCTGGTCCCTATGGACTGGCTCATGAATTTATTTAAATTATGTCAAAGGGCCTAACTACATTTGCGTGTGTTGAACTGACGTTGTTCACCAACCCCCACTACTATAATGTGATAACGATATGAAAGGAAAGTGACGAAATACATGTGTGAACACGTGTGAGATGACCTTATTACCGTCCTCCTTGTGAAACAAGTTACATCCTGTTTTGGTTCATACGTGAGAAAATGCAAGTTCATGTGTAATATGACCTAACACACAAGTGTACACATGTGCACGTGCACGGTAAGAGCTAACAAGTCACAACCTGTTTTGACAGTGGTGGGAATAAGGCTAGAGACATGTACAAGTAGTCAAATTACTCCGCCAGACAACCCCTTTCCTATGGATAACTTATTTCCACTCAAAAATAAAATCTACCCCTACTAAGGGGTTAAAATAATAATTTTTAGGTAAAAGTCGCTTTCCATGTCCAACATGTGGGAGTTTGTATGCCAATATGAAATTAAACTCGTTCCACATAAAGTGCATGCATACAACTGAATGCCGCTATGATTTATCATTTTTGTTTTTTGTTTTACGAATGCGCAATTGTTTTTTTTTGTAAGAGGGCGGGCTTTTTGAATAATGATTTATAGATACTTTTTTTTTTACAAATTAACCAAAGATCCAAAAACTAATAGGTCATCGGCTTTTTAATATCTTATGAACTAAGAAAGCTAGGGTCTTGTATGAGGGGTCGTTGGACTTGGGGTGACGCCCTGTTTTTGAATGTATTATTAATTTTTTGTCAAAAGGGCCTAACTGCACTTTCGTTAATATCTCGCTAACTAATAATCACAGAGGATCAAGTGAGGTGTCATAGGACTTAAAATGGCCAACCCCTCCCCATGACCAATGAATTTACCCAAAAAAACAGCAAGGTCATTAACCTAAGATTTTATCAACTGATAATCAGAGAGGGATAAGTGAGGTGTCACAAGACTCAGGATGGCCAACCCTTTTCCATGACCAACGAATTTACCCAAAATACCCAAAACAGCAAGGTCATTGACCTAAGATTTTATAAACTTATCAGTAGAGATGGTCAAGTGAGATGTCATAGGACTACGAATGGTTAACCCTTTCCCATGACCAATGAATTTACCTCAAAAATTCAAAACAGCAAGGTCATTGACCTGAGATTTTATAAACTAATAATCGGATATCAACATGTGAGGTGTCATAGGACTTAGAATGGTCAACCCTTTCACATGGCTAATGAATTTACCCAAAAATACCCAATACATCAAGGTCATCGACCTGAGATTTTATAAACTTATAATCGGATATGACTGGTAGATTATTTCTCAAGCGACTCATCACTCTGTGATTGTGGAAAGCAGCAAACGATCCAACATTTATGTCAGTGTGTCTTATGTCCCTCAAAGTGCACTATGATAGACTTGGTTGCAGCTTCCTCTAATGCTATTGACGTCGCCCAATACTGGGCAAGAATTATCTAGCTTCCGATTTTGTTGCTCAGTAGGATTGTTTATATGTGTATATCTGTATATTTGTATAGTAGCAATGTATATATCGTGTATTTTAAAATATCTATGTGTAAAGTCGATACTTCTGACACGAATAAAGAAAAGAAAGAATCGGATATGGACATGTGAAATGTTTACAGTGAGTGATGAAACATAGCTAGGTAGTGAAAGAATTATTGTAGGCTACATGTATGGTGACTGACAAATCTTTCACCATTGGAACTTGTTTTCAGATCAAACTGCAGTACAGAGAGAGTATAGGTGGTAGGTATGGGATAATAAATGACAAATAGTGTATACAGAATCTGATCTATCGATTCAAGAAATAAGAGTAGACAATCTTTAATTGATTGGTTAAAGAGGATAGCTAAAATCTAAAATAGTGACTACATTGAACTAAACTGAACCAAGCTGAATCAAACCCAACCAAACCGAACCAAACTTAATCAAAAACAAACCAATGGTTTAAGTGTAAAACTTGTGGGTGAATGTGGTCATTGGTAATGTGAGAAAGGAAAGGGATAACGCTCTACCTATAGAGGGTAAGGTAAAGCTAGTGCATGATGCTAATACACACACACAAGTACATGAACCACACACAACTATCCTATGCAGTTATTATGGGTTGACTGTTAAAACTTGCTCAGTGGTTACTGGGACAAGATGGTCGCTACACACAACAAGCTTTAAATACCTGAGGCTAATAATCTATACACACACTCACACACACTTGTTCTAAACTAAACTGTCTTGCTGGCAGAGCTCACACAGTAGGTAAATGACAGAAATGCTTGGCTAACAGAAATACAATCATTTTCGGTTGTCTAATGTTACCAGCTAAATATTACGTGCTATAGTGGTGAGCACATGTGCCTCTTTCACTGGAGATCTTAACTCGATTTCTAGCTCTAAGGCCTAGAACGAATCAAACTAAGAAAAAAAGGGTATGGTGACGCAGTGGTTAAACTGATAGCCTTTCACTAAGGTAGACAAGGGTTTGATTTTAGGTTAATATGCATGTCATAAACAAACAAATAAAAGCAGAGATAATGTTTAAAACTGATTACACTTGTCTCTTTTCAAATTATTACCTAGATTACAAATACAAACGTGGACTGGGTTTGACATACAGTTAATGCTTCCTATCGCATACTAGACTGTAAGAAAGCCAAACAAGCAAAAGGCGTAAGTAGAGCAGTGGTAAAATCGCTATGTGTAGAGAAATACCTAACGGTTTTATGAACTGGCAAAGGTATGTCGCATAAACAGTGCAAGATACAATCCAGCAACCATAATTCTTATCTCGTGGACAAGAGAAAACATATATATATAGAGAGATATATAGAAAGCTTGTGTGTGTGTGTGTGTGTGTGTGTGTGGGTAGCATTGGTTGTTTGACCAGAGAAAATACGGTGAGGTAGGGTGGGGAGAGGGAGAATTAGCACTTATATATGAATGGAAAATAGATTTTTTCAATCGTTTTGTTTTTCAAATGCAGTGGTAGATAGTCGTTTTTTGTAAAACAATCTTACTTGCAGTAGTAATAAGCCTCTATGGTTCCGCTAACACATAGATAGACTGTATTATTGCCATGGTCAAGCACTCACATTAAGATCATTTACAAAATCATAAAATGAAAAATAAAAAATCTTGTTTTGGGAATATCGTTTTTCAACATACACACAAAATAAATATATAAAAAATTTGTAAACAGCAAAATGGAAAATCCATGTTTCCATATAGACAAAATTTAAAAAACTTAAACGGACATTTAAGAAAATATATGCAAATGGGAAATTGACAATAATGTGTAAATATGAAAATGGAAAAATCCATTTTTCCATATCATGAAATTGAAAAACATCAAACTGTCATTTTAATAAATGCAAATGGAAAATTGACAAATTGCAATGTGTAACATGTGAAATTGAACAAATGGCTATCATTATTTAAAAAAAGAAGAACATGGTGCTCTATGGTTGAGGTGTGAATCAAACCCTCTCTACTTATTTGGACCACTCGAGACTGAGTAGACCAGTTTTAGTTGTCATACCACTTTTAAAAGTTTGTGTTAAATCTAGGAATTGAACCCAAGAGCTTGTAGGGGGGATCCAAGGTTATAATATGTTAAACAGATAGCCTTGAATGTAGGGTGTGGTAGTTATATAGAGATGAGACGTTTCGCTCAGGGCAGGGAGGCATGGAGATCTGCTTCAAGCCAGTCAAAGGACTGATGACTCAAACAACAACATGTAGAGCTCACCAAAATAATGTTGTGTAACGGTAAATGTTAGTCAACGAACAGTAATGCATTACTAAAACCCATGACACGATACCTAAGAGCTTTTCTAAAATTATTTTAAAATGCCTTTAACCCTATATTAAACACCCAGTTCACAAGACTCATAACTGCAATGTTATGGTCAAACAAAACAAAATCTATATTTTAAAACAAACAAGTGGTTTAGTCAATGTATACTGGAAGAAGTTTTATAAACACTCAAGTCCACAAAAATAATTAAATTAGTAACTGTCAGGTTGACCGAGTGGTTATGGTGTTTGACTTAAGTTCAAATTTTCTGTACAAGAAAGCAAGGGTTCGAATCCCTTACCTGATATAACTATTACCTCAACATGGCTTGACCACACTGTATTATTGTGTACTCGGTACACAAACCATAGATAGAGTGTATTGTTTAAGGTCACTCTCGTTGCGAACATAGTCAGAGAATATTTATGATTAACAATTGCATTAATAGTGGGACATAGGGATAGCAATTAAGAAAAACAGACAATACCCATACACTATTTTTAGCCTACTTTTCACATTTTGCAAAAATGAGGAAAAAGTAGACTTATGAGATCGATCCGGGAAAATGTGTGTCTGTCTGTCTGTCTGTCTGTCTGTCTGTCTGTCCTTCTGTCTGTCTGTCTGGCTGTGTGTGTGTCCCCCCCTATCAACTCCTAAACGGCTGCAGCAATCAAAACCAAATTTAGTATGAGTAAAGATGTGCACCGGAATATATCACGTCCATATTTGAAAATGATGTCAGTGCTAACAACTGCTGAAAAAACGCACTAGAAATTTGAGCTCCATGTCGGATATCTCGCAAGGTATGCATGGGAGCTATTCCAAAATTGGTACACATGCAGATAATACTATTTCAGTGTAATTTCCAGGAGGCTAACAATGACAGTGTTGCCAAAATAATTTTAAGCCTTCTGATTGGTCCAATGTTTAAATGCATATAACTTCTACACTATCAATTGGATTTCAACCAAATTTTGTATGTAATATCTGTACATGAACAGATATGATTGAGCGTATTCTTAAGAGCCACCAGGGCTGCCAACTGTTAATAATTGCTCTCTCTATTTTTTTATCCAAGTACCAATATATCAGAAAGTATGCAAGCCAACAGCTTTAAACTATGCACACGTATATTCTGACATTTTAGATTATTTTGGAGTAACTTATATACGTCAGTTCTACCAACATGATTATAAGCCTGCTGATAGTACCAATTTTTAAATACATGTCACTTCTATACTGTACCCGTTCGTCCTGGGGATGCGATGACCCATCTGCTATAACATCACATCCCTGGAGTTCCAGGACAGAGCGGAGTTAAATGAACCTCTAGTCAAATAAGGAATGTGTCGGAAATTCAGTTGAATTCATGAAAAAGCAGTGGGTTTCACGAGACAAAGTATCTCTAGGGTCGTTACGGGCTTAAGTTAATAAAAATAATTCAAATATAAATGGGCGCCATCAACTGAATTCCTAGCAAAACCACTTCCTTTCCGGATAAGCCTTACTCAAGACAAGGAAAGAAAAAGGAACATCACACCATCATCAGATCACAACTAAGATAAAAACAAATTTATTTTACTTTGAAAGTCAGACAGACATTTTAAATATAAATCCTACCTAAGAGTATGGTCGAATGCAAAGTTAAATTGTCATTGTCCAAAAATCGAACCATCTCCTTTCTAATGCAAAATTTAATTTTATCCACATAACAAGAAAATGTATAAAGTTCTCTTGGGTTCTCAGGATCACTGTCGCACTATGTCTTTCGTCACTGACATTTGTGAAACCTGAGACCTAATTCTCTTTAATTTAACATCAATGTGGATTTAATTAAGTTACTAATCTGCCTAAACATACACATATAATAATCACTCATGTTAAATATCACATAAATTATGGTTTGCATGGTATAATTTGAACGTAGAACATGTTAATCTAATGTTCCTAAACATTTACTAATTAATTTACATTATTTACATCGTCATTAATCTCTTATCTGTGAATTACAGAAAATTCAAATTCTCATTGGTCATCCTCATCATTATTATCAAAATTAAATATTTCTCACATTAATTCTCACTTCAAAATTCCAAATATTCCTGTCAGAATCGTTAATTCATCACCATTACATCATTTAAATTCACATTTCAAGTTGCAATTCCTTCGAATTATCTCTCAATTAAATGTATTTAATTGCATATAAATTCATTAATCATCAGCTTCTTTAATTAATCATCACCTTCTAATTCAGTTATTCATCATCATTACAATCGTCTAATAATTCATTTCAATCAGTTTAATTAATTCAATCTTTAATTCATCCACTTATTTAATTCATCGATTTATTTCAAAATTTAATTTATCAACTTATTTAAATTTCAATCATCTGGTTATTTAACTTATTATTATTTCATCTAGTCATTCTGATTTTTATTTCATTAGGTCAGATCGTTAATATGCTTAAATCTCAGATTATTATTTCATTAATTATTATTTTCAGAAAATCTTGTATTATCAACTTCATTTATTTGTTTAATTTCCTAACAAATTGTTTAATAAGGTTTATAGAATGTTGTCTTACAGTTTTATTACTTCCAAGTTATATCTCGTATTTAATTATCATGCCAAAAATATTATTGTCTCCACGACATCACGTTGGATCTAACTATCCACAACGACATTATATTTCTTCAATATTCCAAATATCACATTTGAATATAAGAATTGCTACAAAACTCCATAAATATTCAGCACATACAGCATGAATCTCAACAAATACGCTAGACTGGGTACGACGACCTCATGTCCGCTACAAAATACATTATCAACGTTGCAACTATCAAATGGCAAATTCCACAAAATGCCTATCACAAACTTCATTTAACCACGTTGCATGATCTACAAAAATATATAAATGGCTTCAAATTATTAACGCACATAATCTCCAATGACTGTAATTACTCTGATCACTTCTAGACAACTTCTTAAACAATTGGAAAAATATTACTTCAGTAATTTAATATTTGCTTTCAAATAACATAAATTCTCTTTCACAAGTTTCATAATTCACATCGTAGAAAAACACCAATGTGCTATAATCTCTCACATCAAAATCTGCAATACTGATCTGCCTTAAAATAATTATGACCATTAATGATTAATCTTACAAGATTAAATTACTTTAAATCCTTCTCAAAGGTATCAAACACAATTATAAAAATCATCAAAGCATCAGCTGTAATAGCTGTTAAACCTGAAATTACTCTCAAAAGAGTATAGCAACAAAATATTGGATTGGCAAACAAGAATTACTAAATGCAATCCTGTTGACATTTATCGTTACTTTATTTAACAAAATTTCGACTGATATGTGACTAGTAGTTCCTTGTTTAATTCACTTACATCTCGTGTACATTCGGATGATAAAATGAGTTCCTCAATGGCGAGTAAGATGTGTAACCACCGTGCAATCGTATAAATACGAAGGACCTCGCCCCGTCGACTTGGATGATAGTTCCCTAAACGGTGGGTAAGGTGAGTAGCCACCATACAATCGTATAAATACGAAGGACCCCACCTCGTAGGCTATATGAGTGAATGTACTAGAAAGGAATCAACAAGTTTCTAGTTGTCATATAAAAGCGACGTTCATTCACTAAAGTGAATAACTTCTTAATATCTCCAAACAATCCAATGGAAAAAAAATCCCTACTGATAATACACACTCGCTAGTATGCAATGAACTGACGAAGTAGTTTCTGATAATCAATTGCAGATCACGAGTTCGAAATACTCGTTACTCAAAAAAAAACTATCCATGAAAAATATCCTAGCTGGAAAAATTGTCTATAAGACCAAACATCTTCTTAATAAAGCCAAACAACGGTGAGAATATCGATTAATGATGCCTGCCATATCATATGGTCACTCCATATTCTAGCAAATTCGAAGTATATAAATTCAAACCATGTCTTAATAATCAAATCACTCCTATTAGAAAAATATACATGTGTGCCCAGTATTCATGAAAATAATCGTATCAGGTAGTTAGAACTCTTACAATACCTTTCATTATCAGTTGTAATATAATTTCCAAGATCGTCGATTTTCCCTACCTAAAGATTTCTCGTAAGATCGGCGTGAATATCATTTCATCCATGAAATGACGATTTCCTTCGAAATCCCAAGCGAATCAGCTGTTGGACTCCTCTCGTCAGGAACCGAATCCATCGCTCTGTGGTGCCATCTTGTCTCTATTCACGTTTACTCGATCATGTTGAACCTCGAATTACCCATAGCGGATATCGTCCAACTCCTTCTCGAAAAGTTCATGGTAACAGCGGACCCCCTACTCTTCTTCTAATATACGCCACTGTTCCGATAAATGTTCAGTTTGAGAATTGTAAGTCCACTCTCAACTTACTGCAAAGTTCTATTTGAGTAAAATAAAAAATTTACTAGATAGTGTACAAGATTACGATACACCCTGTATCTGTCTATAATATGTAATCCATGAAAATGGCATAAGATAAAATTCTTATATATGCACGCTGTAATGTTCATCAGAGCCTATGCTAAACATTCAGTTTACTTGAAATAGTAAAAAGTCGTTTGAATGTATTATATAACAGCATGGTTATAAGATTGTATGTGAAAGCCTGTGTTCGAACAACGTCGAAATGAAGCTTGAAACAAAGTCTTCATATGCGATCAGTGTGGTTTTGAAATACCCCGGCTATCTACAATTGTCTTCTCGGCTAGGTCGCCTGTATCAACGACCCGCGCGGCCTCTGTTGCTCGGTGATGCGAGAAATGTCGCCTACACTTGCCGTGACGGTTTACGTGTGTTGCGTGACCTTCAATGCCCGTCTCGCTGTGCTATAGAGCTGCTCTGTACTGCTCGTCTCATTGAGCTCAACTGAACTGCTCAGCGCTGTGTTCCAGCTTATGACCTCCGTGCGGCACGTGGCTAATTCTCCCCCACCACAGTGCTCCTGCGTCATGAACATAGTCTCGAACCCGAATCCTCTCGGCTGTTCTGTTATACAATAACTTATTTCCATAAAATTATTTCCACATATAATGCATGTCATATATACTCTTCTAAGTTGTTTTAACTTATTATAATCCCATATATATTTCAATAAAGCTTCACATCTTTATTAATAATTCTATCTTCTCACAGATTTCAATGCCTCCTTGATTCTTGACCTCCTACGTCATCTTGGCTTTCTTCTTGACGCGATCGATGCGCTATCTTATCTGAATGCTTTCCAAAACCTCAACTACAGCTTAAAGTCAGCTGGCGTAGCCGATAGCCTAAAATAGGTATCGGGTACATCTCTCCCGTACATCTCCTTTTTTTTTATCAGGATTGAGAAAAAAAAATACACTCTCAGGCATTCAATATATTATACATGTACACGATAGCTCTACAATTTCCTTTACTCAGCATGATGGTATTTTCTGACTCTCTATAATGATGATTTCCAATGATTAACACCTTGATTCTGTGTTATTCTGACGTTTATTCCTTCTGTCTTCACTCGTGCTGGCTCGATTGACATCTCTCACTGTCTCTTCGAGTGGTGCACTAGGCAGTCTATCCTCTTGTCTTGACCTTTCATGTCCACGATTATCCCTTCTGTCGTTAGGATCGTTTCTTCGGCCTTCCTGTCGGTCGTTTCCATTAAACTGTTGACCTTGGTTCCAGTTATTCCTTCCCCGATATCTGTTATTATACCGATTCCTGTCCTGATACCTGGAATTTTGGTTATAATTCCTATACCGGCTATCTCTCGCTTCTTGATCGTATGGCCTTTCATATGGTCCTCTATATCGATCATTTCCTCTTGTATTACGGATGTTTCCTCGATTCCCATCGTTCCGTCGGTTTTCCCAGGAATCCCTTCTGTCCGTTTGAGCTGCATTGTCCACGACTACCGCATTTACTTCTTGCGTGTTTCTGTTGTCGTTCCTATTACTTCTCGGTGTAACCTGTGCGCTCGTATAATCCAACCGCCTCAATATGTCATCATAATGTTCCAGCGTATTGGCTCCCGATGCTATCAGAGATCGCTGTACCTCTATCGGTAACTGTCGCGCTATAGCTTGCAAAAGCTCTTCTTCTGGCAATGGAGGAATAAGGAACTGTAATTTAGCCAGTTGTGACGTGAAGTAGTTGGCGTAATGCGTCGGATGTGACGTAGAATAGCGTTTAGAGTACATCTCCGCTCTTACGTTGAGTTGATCCTCGGCACTCCAGAATCTCCTCAAGAAAGCCATGGCAAATTGCTCCATGTTCGCAAAGTTGCTTCTGAACGCTCTAAACCACGTAAGTGCAGATCCATCTAAGGCGCGTTCTACTATCCTTAGCTCTCTTTCTTTGGCTACCCTGTGTTCCGCCATGTAGTCTCGAATATCTCGCAGAAATTCTACTGGTGTAACTCCTGTATTTCCCGAAAACTTTCTCGGTTTGTCATCTAGGTTCCTTATAATTGTGACTGGACCTGAGTATCGTTCACTTGGACCTAACGTACTCCTACTCGAACTTGGATTCTCCTGAGGGGTTGAACTGACCCTTTCGAATGTCACATTCGGTTGCATTTGACGGTCTTCTACCATGCTCGTGTCTTGATTCGTCATACTGCGGTCTATCGCTGTTTGATTTATCAATGTTTCCCTTGATGTCACATTATGACTGGTAAAACTGTTAACTATGGTTTCTAGTTTAGTCACCCTGTCTTCTGCTAATCTCTTGACCTGAGTCTTCAGCTCATCTAACGATGTAACATCCTGCGTCTTGTTACTTTCGTCTAGATCGTTCCTCAACTTGTCAATCTTTCCTTCGCACGTGTTCTTCACTAACGCGACTTGTTCTTTCAACAGATCAACATCTGTTCTAAATAGTGTTGAATCTAATTTCATCGCTTCCTTGCTTTCCGTAAACCTAACTTCTAAGTTTGCCATACCTGCGATTAATTTTTCATCTAACCCGTCACGTTTCTCTTTTGCTTCGGCATCGACCTCATTATATCGTTCTTCAACAATTGCTCCGACTCTATTTTTAAATAAAGTTAAGTTTTCGTTAACCTTTTGCTCTATATCGTCGTCTATCTTTCTAATATCCTTCTGCAATTGATTTTCTAACGACTTTATATTAGAATTGACCTCTCCCAAGACTTCATCTTTAATGGTCCCAATTACTGTCTTCAAATCTTTTATTTCGTTACCTAGATTTGTTTCTAGACCCTTAATCTTAGTCTCGAAAGATACTTCGGTAGACCAATCTTGAATTTTTCCTACATCTGCCACTAAACCATCGATGTCGAATCTCAACTTCGATACATCTGACTTAATGTCTTTCTGTATGGTCATAACGTCTGTTCTTAAAGTAAAAATATTTTCTTCTCCTCTACTTTCTAACTCGATAATATTTTTCCTTAATATCTGAACATTTTCCTCTCCTTTCATGTTTACTGCAATTATGTCTAATTGTAAAGTTTTCAACATCTCATTATTCTTTAAAGTTAAACTATTCTCTAATCTGGTTAACTTATTTTCTAATTCAGTATTAGTTTCTTCACTACGAGACTGTAATTTCTCTTCTAATAACTTAAAATTGTCTTCACTATTTGACTGTAGCCTTGTTTCTAACAACATCAACTCATCTTTGCTATTTGACTGCAGTCTAGTCTCTAATAATTTTAAATTATCTTCATTAGTTGACTGCAATAATTTCAAATTTTCCTCAGTACTAGATTGTAGCCTAGTCTCTAATGACTTCAAACTGTCGTTTAGATTACCTTCGTTACTAGCCTGTAATGATTTTACATTCTCTTTACATTTAGCTTCTAATCTAGCTTCTGAATTATTAATTTGTTCTTTAACTTCCGTTTCCATCTTAGAAATGGTTTCTGCAATTCCAGACATACCCGTCTGCAACTCTCCTAACACCTTCGCTAAATCCTCCGGCAACATAATTATATTTCAATATAGAATTATATAGAGACGTTAGACAACAACACATCACGATGTCTCAATTCCTGCATTCACTTGGGTATAGGGAAAAATATCTTATAACTAACATGATATTACTAATACGATTAACATGAACACTGGATTGGGCACACAAGTACATTGTCTGACTAAGTATAATAAATTTTGTAACACACTTAAATGAACTTGAGATCAATCTCTCAGTAATCTAAATCTGATGTGATTCCATAGAATTAACAAAATCGAAAAGCCCCACTAGTTGGATAAAGCCAATTCTCCCTCTCTCTCTGTACCCGTTCGTCCTGGGGATGCGATGACCCATCTGCTATAACATCACATCCCTGGAGTTCCAGGACAGAGCGGAGTTAAATGAACCTCTAGTCAAATAAGGAATGTGTCGGAAATTCAGTTGAATTCATGAAAAAGCAGTGGGTTTCACGAGACAAAGTATCTCTAGGGTCGTTACGGGCTTAAGTTAATAAAAATAATTCAAATATAAATGGGCGCCATCAACTGAATTCCTAGCAAAACCACTTCCTTTCCGGATAAGCCTTACTCAAGACAAGGAAAGAAAAAGGAACATCACACCATCATCAGATCACAACTAAGATAAAAACAAATTTATTTTACTTTGAAAGTCAGACAGACATTTTAAATATAAATCCTACCTAAGAGTATGGTCGAATGCAAAGTTAAATTGTCATTGTCCAAAAATCGAACCATCTCCTTTCTAATGCAAAATTTAATTTTATCCACATAACAAGAAAATGTATAAAGTTCTCTTGGGTTCTCAGGATCACTGTCGCACTATGTCTTTCGTCACTGACATTTGTGAAACCTGAGACCTAATTCTCTTTAATTTAACATCAATGTGGATTTAATTAAGTTACTAATCTGCCTAAACATACACATATAATAATCACTCATGTTAAATATCACATAAATTATGGTTTGCATGGTATAATTTGAACGTAGAACATGTTAATCTAATGTTCCTAAACATTTACTAATTAATTTACATTATTTACATCGTCATTAATCTCTTATCTGTGAATTACAGAAAATTCAAATTCTCATTGGTCATCCTCATCATTATTATCAAAATTAAATATTTCTCACATTAATTCTCACTTCAAAATTCCAAATATTCCTGTCAGAATCGTTAATTCATCACCATTACATCATTTAAATTCACATTTCAAGTTGCAATTCCTTCGAATTATCTCTCAATTAAATGTATTTAATTGCATATAAATTCATTAATCATCAGCTTCTTTAATTAATCATCACCTTCTAATTCAGTTATTCATCATCATTACAATCGTCTAATAATTCATTTCAATCAGTTTAATTAATTCAATCTTTAATTCATCCACTTATTTAATTCATCGATTTATTTCAAAATTTAATTTATCAACTTATTTAAATTTCAATCATCTGGTTATTTAACTTATTATTATTTCATCTAGTCATTCTGATTTTTATTTCATTAGGTCAGATCGTTAATATGCTTAAATCTCAGATTATTATTTCATTAATTATTATTTTCAGAAAATCTTGTATTATCAACTTCATTTATTTGTTTAATTTCCTAACAAATTGTTTAATAAGGTTTATAGAATGTTGTCTTACAGTTTTATTACTTCCAAGTTATATCTCGTATTTAATTATCATGCCAAAAATATTATTGTCTCCACGACATCACGTTGGATCTAACTATCCACAACGACATTATATTTCTTCAATATTCCAAATATCACATTTGAATATAAGAATTGCTACAAAACTCCATAAATATTCAGCACATACAGCATGAATCTCAACAAATACGCTAGACTGGGTACGACGACCTCATGTCCGCTACAAAATACATTATCAACGTTGCAACTATCAAATGGCAAATTCCACAAAATGCCTATCACAAACTTCATTTAACCACGTTGCATGATCTACAAAAATATATAAATGGCTTCAAATTATTAACGCACATAATCTCCAATGACTGTAATTACTCTGATCACTTCTAGACAACTTCTTAAACAATTGGAAAAATATTACTTCAGTAATTTAATATTTGCTTTCAAATAACATAAATTCTCTTTCACAAGTTTCATAATTCACATCGTAGAAAAACACCAATGTGCTATAATCTCTCACATCAAAATCTGCAATACTGATCTGCCTTAAAATAATTATGACCATTAATGATTAATCTTACAAGATTAAATTACTTTAAATCCTTCTCAAAGGTATCAAACACAATTATAAAAATCATCAAAGCATCAGCTGTAATAGCTGTTAAACCTGAAATTACTCTCAAAAGAGTATAGCAACAAAATATTGGATTGGCAAACAAGAATTACTAAATGCAATCCTGTTGACATTTATCGTTACTTTATTTAACAAAATTTCGACTGATATGTGACTAGTAGTTCCTTGTTTAATTCACTTACATCTCGTGTACATTCGGATGATAAAATGAGTTCCTCAATGGCGAGTAAGATGTGTAACCACCGTGCAATCGTATAAATACGAAGGACCTCGCCCCGTCGACTTGGATGATAGTTCCCTAAACGGTGGGTAAGGTGAGTAGCCACCATACAATCGTATAAATACGAAGGACCCCACCTCGTAGGCTATATGAGTGAATGTACTAGAAAGGAATCAACAAGTTTCTAGTTGTCATATAAAAGCGACGTTCATTCACTAAAGTGAATAACTTCTTAATATCTCCAAACAATCCAATGGAAAAAAAAATCCCTACTGATGAATAATACACACTCGCTAGTATGCAATGAACTGACGAAGTAGTTTCTGATAATCAATTGCAGATCACGAGTTCGAAATACTCGTTACTCAAAAAAAACTATCCATGAAAAATATCCTAGCTGGAAAAATTGTCTATAAGACCAAACATCTTCTTAATAAAGCCAAACAACGGTGAGAATTTCGATTAATGATGCCTGCCATATCATATGGTCACTCCATATTCTAGCAAATTCGAAGTATATAAATTCAAACCATGTCTTAATAATCAAATCACTCCTATTAGAAAAATATACATGTGTGCCCAGTATTCATGAAAATAATCGTATCAGGTAGATAGAACTCTTACAATACCTTTCATTATCAGTTGTAATATAATTTCCAAGATCGTCGATTTTCCCTACCTAAAGATTTCTCGTAAGATCGGCGTGAATATCATTTCATCCATGAAATGACGATTTCCTTCGAAATCCCAAGCGAATCAGCTGTTGGACTCCTCTCGTCAGGAACCGAATCCATCGCTCTGTGGTGCCATCTTGTCTCTATTCACGTTTACTCGATCATGTTGAACCTCGAATTACCCATAGCGGATATCGTCCAACTCCTTCTCGAAAAGTTCATGGTAACAGCGGACCCCCTACTCTTCTTCTAATATACGCCACTGTTCCGATAAATGTTCAGTTTGAGAATTGTAAGTCCACTCTCAACTTAATGCAAAGTTCTATTTGAGTAAAATAAAAAAATTACTAGATAGTGTACAAGATTACGATACACCCTGTATCTGTCTATAATATGTAATCCATGAAAATGGCATAAGATAAAATTCTTATATATGCACGCTGTAATGTTCATCAGAGCCTATGCTAAACATTCAGTTTACTTGAAATAGTAAAAAGTCGTTTGAATGTATTATATAACAGCATGGTTATAAGATTGTATGTGAAAGCCTGTGTTCGAACAACGTCGAAATGAAGCTTGAAACAAAGTCTTCATATGCGATCAGTGTGGTTTTGAAATGCCCCGGCTATCTACAATTGTCTTCTCGGCTAGGTCGCCTGTATCAACGACCCGCGCGGCCTCTGTTGCTCGGTGATGCGAGAAATGTCGCCTACACTTGCCGTGACGGTTTACGTGTGTTGCGTGACCTTCAATGCCCGTCTCGCTGTGCTATAGAGCTGCTCTGTACTGCTCGTCTCATTGAGCTCAACTGAACTGCTCAGCGCTGTGTTCCAGCTTATGACCTCCGTGCGGCACGTGGCTAATTCTCCCCCACCACAGTGCTCCTGGGACATGAACATAGTCTCGAACCCGAATCCTCTCGGCTGTTCTGTTATACAATAACTTATTTCCATAAAATTATTTCCACATATAATGCATGTCATATATACTCTTCTAAGTTGTTTTAACTTATTATAATCCCATATATATTTCAATAAAGCTTCACATCTTTATTAATAATTCTATCTTCTCACAGATTTCAATGCCTCCTTGATTCTTGACCTCCTACGTCATCTTGGCTTTCTTCTTGACGCGATCGATGCGCTATCTTATCTGAATGCTTTCCAAAACCTCAACTACAGCTTAAAGTCAGCTGGCGTAGCCGATAGCCTAAAATAGGTATCGGGTACAATACTATCAGTTGGATTTCAACCAAATTCCGTATGTGCTATGTGTACCTTAGCAGATATGACTGAAAGTATTGTTAAGATCAATCAGGGCAGCCAACTGTTAATAAATGCTGTCCATATTTTTTTACCCTAATATCAATATATCAGAAAGTATGCAAGCCAACAGCTCTATAATTTGTACACGTATAGCACCTGACATTCTAGATTAATTTGGAGTAATTAATACAAGGCAGAGCTGCCAACATGAGTCTATGTCTGCTGATATGTCCAATTTTAAAATACATGTAACTTCTATACTAACAAATGGATTTCTTCCAAAATTGGGACAACAAGATATCATAATATTTCAGATTATTTCTGACCAGCACACGCATGGTATTGTTGGCAACATGCTTTTACGCGTGCTGATAGATCCAGTGTCTAACTGCATGTAACGTCCATTGGACTTCAACATAATTTTGTATTCTGTACCTTAAGAGATGGAACTAAGAATATATTCAGTCACCAGGGCTGCCAACTGTAGTGCTCTATTAGGCTGCATTATACCAGGTATATTTTGAACTAATTTGATATTTCGATATTACCAACTTAATTTTGTCATTATTCTAGATAGGTAGAATAATCATTGGCATGAAAAATAGGCTGTATAGTTCTTCACGGAACTTCTTGTTATTTATTTAATGTAAGTACTTGTACAATAGTTATATACAAACTACAACTCTCTTTTGTCTATTACTATCTAGTCCTTTTCGATCCACTTGCATAACAAGGCAGATGACTTTGTAGTTCAGCCCCTTAAAACAACAACAACACTACCTCTTGCATAGTCTGTGATGTTGATGACTCTTGAGGTGTGGAAGATGGATACAACATAACTTTTATAACAGGGGTTAAACGTTGCTCAACAAACAATGCACTATTTTGAGTAGAAACATATTTCTCTTGTACTAACTTATTAGCATTCTGATGATGTTTTGCCAACACCATCAGTGTTTTGTCTGGAGCACTACATTGATGATCACTCACACTTAAAACCACACCATTTCTACTTTTCATATTGCCTCGACATCTTGTTGACCTCTGTTTTGAGCATCGCCAGAATATTATTCCTTTTACATTTTGTCGTCTCTAGTTATAAGAGTAGCCTTTATAGAGTACACGTTGTTTACCTCGGTCAGTTGTAGTAAGTTCCATAGTAGTAACTAACCTGTTAGTATGATTTGCACACTACAAAGGTTATCTCTGTTCTGGTAATAGAATTATTTAGCGTTGGCTTTTATAATTAATATGTACAGTTAAAAGTGATAGAAAAGTGGTAGAAACGTGGTAGCAAAGTGGTAGACAAGTGGTAGACAATTGGTAACATAGTGGTAGAAAAGTGGTAGCAAAGTGGTAGAAAAGTGGTAGAAAAGTGGCAGAAAAGTAGTAGAAAAGTGGTAGCAAAGTGGTAGCAAACTAGAAAAGTGGTAGAAAAGTGGCAGAAAAGTAGTAGAAAAGTGGTAGCAAAGTGGTAGAAAAGTGGTAGCAAACTAGAAAAGTGGTAGCAAAGTGGCAGAAAAGTAGTAGAAAAGTGGTAGCAAAGTGGTAGAAAAGTGGTAGCAAACTAGAAAAGTGGCAGCAAAGTGGTAGCAAAGTGGTAGAAAATATTACATGTATTGTTATGAAATAGTTTAAGCGGTTACATGGATTCATTACACTATAATTTTAGCATCACGAAGCTCATTTTCTATATCCAAAAGTTCTTCCTCATATTTAGTATGACCAGCCTGTTTACAGGTATGCAAGGACTGAAGCCGCTGGATTAGCTTATTGGGATTGTTCCAGTAAACAAATTTAACAAATGATTTTTTGGGTGTAAACCATTATCATCATCATCATCATCATCATCATAACCATTATCATCATCATGGTTATCATCATCAATATAATTATCATCAATATAATCATCACTATTACTATCTAATCCTTTTTGTTCATCTTGCAATGCAACAACCTTTGGCATAGTTTGTGTTGTCTTTGATAGTGTTAGAGGTTTCTTAGACGTTAACGACTGTCCTAGCATGTCTTTTTCAGAAGATAATAAATGCTCTTTAACAAACAAAGCACTATCTTGAGCCACACTATTTTTTTTCTGTGTCTTGCTTTTTTACCTTGGTTAGAGTATTTTGTCCATTTAAATGAGTATTATTTTGAGATTTACCATGATGATCGATTGAAATAAGTATGTTGGAGCCTTTTGTTTTAATCATTCCTCGACACTTTTTAGATCGTTGTTTCGAACAGCACCAAATAACAGTTCCATTTTTATTAGTTCTTTTTACAATATATGCATATCCTTTATAGTAAGCACATGGCTTACCATAGCTAGTCGTTGATACTTCCATGTCAACTGTTAAGCATAAACTAATCTCTAGTAAAGTTAACTCGATAATAAAAATGATAGTTTGTAGTATGTGCAGTTTAAAGTAAGAGCAAAAGTGAGAGTCAAATGGTATAAAAGTGTTAGCAAAGTGGTGGAAGAGTGGTAGCAGTTTATAGTAGTCATGATCTTTTTTACCAGAATGTGATTTGAGTAAATGTAATTTCTAAACCTTAGCAGTGAGTAGTCAGTTAGTCTTGGTTCAGACAAGCGTAAACAGTTCTCCAATGAATCAGAGATCAAGATTTTCATTATGAAAAAGTTGTGTAACCATTTAGGTATCGGTACTTGATAGCTTCACACATGAACAAAAATTCCAACATATCTGACATGAATTACATGATTTGAAAGTTGACAAAGAATATCCAATCAACCATTGTAGTTGCAATGTCATACACAAAGACAAAATCAGCATGAACTTTTAAGTTACAGGAAAATTCTATGAAATAGACTATGCAGGAAATTTGGAAATACACATCAGAAGTTTGCAACACCATCCTTCTAGCCTATATAAATTATCGACATGGAAAGTGTGCACTGCCCCTAACGTTAAACCAATTTATCAATAACGCAAGTCAACAATCAAAACATTTTGTGTTGAGTCTATCATTTAATGCATATATTCTGTCTACATTGAACAGTAACAAAAACGCCATTCATAATTAATTAAGTTTGCTTTAATTCTTTATGTAATGATAAATACATATTTAAAGTTTTGGCTGACTGTTCAGGGTGAATCGGCTTTGAACACATAAGAGAGGGAATATTTTAAGACTTAACCTCAGCTCACCTAACATAACCTAAATTTACCTAACCTAACCTTGTCATATAGGTAAGAAACTATGGCGGCTGAGTGAACAACACGGCAGGGAGTAGCTCCGAAAACATTGTGTATTTAAGAGTGTATTCGAGGAAGAACCTAAACCATATTTGTCACCCGACAATATAAGTGCATAAGTTGCCCAGTAACTAATAAGAACATCAGTTAGAATTACTAACTTCCTCGTAAATCGGTTAAATAGGAGTTTTCACCTGCATTGGCAACATGGGCGACTGTGGAGAGTGTGGTGGTAGCTTGGGGAAGGCTGGAAAGGTACAGTGTGGTTCATGTAAAAAGTGGTTTCATAAGAAGTGCGTGAATGCATTGAACAGATTCACCGAGTGGCTGTGTGTGCAATGTGTGGACTATAGTGCAACTATAACTGACAGTGTAAGTGACAAAGACACTCCATCAATGGAGAATATTTATGGAATGCTGAAAGACGTAAAAGAACAACTTAAAATCATAAAAGACGAACAAAGAGCGAGAGAGACTGATCTAGGTAACTCATTGGAATTGTGCCATAAGAAACTAGACGATTGTGTAACATTAATTTCTAACCAGCAGACAGAAATTAAGGAATGTAAAGGACAGATTGACACATTAACCCAGCAAAATGTCAATCTCAAGGCGAAGCTAAAATCCCTAGAAAACCGCCTAGGAGAATCTGAGCAGTACACACGTAGGAATACGGTGGAAATACACGGTGTCCCGGAAGTTCCTAACGAAAACATTTTTGAAACTGTGAAGAAAGTAGGTCAAGCTCTGGATGTGGTCATCAGTGAAACAATGGTAGATGCCTGTCATCGACTGCCTAAGTCACCTAATCATCAACACAGTGGCATCATCTTAAAATTCGTTCGGCGGGACGATAAGGAGCGTTTCATGGAGCGTCGCCGGGTGAAACGGAATCTCTCCACTCGTCACGTCGGTCTTCCTGGGGACAGTGTAATTTATGTGAACGAAAGTTTATCACCAGAGAAGAGGAAATTACTGTCACAAGCTCGGAACATCAGGAGAGAGAAGGAGTATTCTTTCTTGTGGGTAAGAAATGGACACATTAAAATACGCAAATCTGAAGGTTCTCGAGTCATCGTAATTCGAAATGAGGATGACCTGAACACTCTCTAATGGTATCAAAATCTAGATTATCCATTTATTATCAAAATGTAGGAGGAATGAATACAAAATTAGATTTATTCAATGAAAACCTGATCACCAAAAAGCATGACTTAATTCTAATTACAGAAACTTGGTTATCTAGTAAAATCGCTGACAGTGAGGTCTGTTGTGATATGTACAGAGTATACAGGGCTGAGAGGCCTGCCAGAACAGGGGGTGGGGTGGCTGTCTTGGTTCGTAGCGGATTAACAGTACTCAAGGTCGAAAGAATGACTGGCAGCTTGGAATGTATATTAGTGAAACTGGTTATTTCAGGAAATATTTGGTACGTCTGTAATGTTTACATCCCACCAGCTTCAAAAGTAGAATCGTACAGGCAAGTATATCGGTGGCTGGAATCCCGCACAGAAACATATGATAAAAATTTATTAATATTTGGTGACTTCAATATCCCAACAATACAAAGTACAATAATTAATGATGACAATATTCACACAAGAGAACTCGTAAATTTTATTAATTATCAGTAGTGGGGTAGTGGGGGAGCTGCTTACCTTTTTATTGAGCCACCCTCGTAGCTGCCCCGAACCTGATATCTCGCTAACAAATCATGGGATTTAAACATACAGGGTGTCCTAGCATTGGTAGAAATGCCCCCTACTTTCCTATAGGCTCTTTATTTGATTAAAAGACCAAAACTAAAAGGTCATTCGCGAGTAGTGGGGTAGTGTTGGTTTCCTGAAGTCGCGCTCGTGCTTGAATATGTATGCCTATGTTGGCAAAGGGTTAGGTGGTGGGGGAGGAGTAGGGTCGAGTGAGGGGTCGTTTAGATGGTATTTTTTCCGCTCTAGGTGATGGTGAGGTTATTTTTTAAAAATGGATGGAATTTGGAAAGGCCATTTGGGGTAAACATGTTGTTTTTTAACATTTTGGCGATGAATGTTTTTTATACGCATGCGCACTTGAGGAGTTTTGTAAGAGGGCGGGCTTTTTAAATGATGATTTACCAATGAGTGTTTTTTTAATATGTATTGAAATAAACCAAAAAAAACTAATAGGTCATCGGCTTTTTACTATCTCGCTAACCAATAATCGGACTTAAACGTATGAGGTGTCGTAGGACTCGTGGTGAACTCCCCTTTTCTATGGATGGGGTATATTCACCCCAAAATAAAAACTACCCTTACCCGGGGGTTGAAATAGTAATATTTTTTGTATGTGCGCGCACGGTCGGCCTTTGTCAAAAGGACCTAACTATACGTTTGTTAATATTTTCTGAACCCCTCATGGGATTTTGCCATAGGCAGTATCCTAACCCTCGGGGTGACACCCCGTTTTTGAATGTAGGATTCATTTTTGTCGAAAGGGCCTAACGACACTTTTGTTCATATCTCGCGAACCAATCATGCTAGGGACTTGTATGAGGGGTCCTAGCACTTGGGGGCAACATTCCCTGTTTGGGGATGAAACTACCCCCCAAAATTGAAAAATCCCTATCTCGGAAACGAAGAAGCCTAAAATTAGGTGTGATAGCTCAAAAAATAGGGGATGATATAGGCGTTTACCTCGATGGATCATTTCACTCCTAAAACAGTAAATAGTCATGTTATGGGAGAAAAACGTGTTAAACACCTAAAAATGATAAATGAACCTAAGATCTTTTGTTTTTGATGAAAAATAGCAGGGGGGTGAAACTACCCCCCAAAATTGAAAAATCCATATCTCGGAAACGAAGAAGCCTAAAATTAGGTGTGATAGCTTAAAAAATAGGGGATGATATGGGCTTTTACCTCGATGGATCATTTCACCCCTAAAACAGTAAATAGTCATGTTATGGGGAAAAACGTGTTAAACACTTAAAAATGATAAATGAACCTAAGATCTTTTGTTTTTGATGAAAAATAGCAGGGGGGTGAAACTACCCCCCAAAATTGAAAAAACCCTATCTCGGAAACGAAGAAGCCTAAAATTACGTGTGATAGCTTAAAAAATAGGGGATGATATGGGCTTTTACCTCGATGGATCAATTCACCCCTAAAACAGTAAATAGTCATGTTATGGGGAAAAACGTGTTAAACGCCTAAAAATGATAAATGAACCTAAGATCTTTTGTTTTTGATGAAAAATAGCAGGGGGGTGAAACTACCCCCCAAAATTGAAAAAACCCTATCTCGGAAACGAAGAATCCTAAAATTAGGTGTGATAGCTTAAAAAATAGGGGATGATATGGGCTTTTACCTCGATGGATCATTTCACCCCTAAAACAGTAAATAGTCATGTTATGGGGAAAAAACGTGTTAAACACCTAAAAATGATAAATGAACCTAAGATCTTTTGTTTTTGATGAAAAATAGCAGGGGGGTGAAACTACCCCCCAAAATTGAAAAAACCCTATCTCGGAAACGAAGAAGCCTAAAATTACGTGTGATAGCTTAAAAAATAGGGGATGATATGGGCTTTTACCTCGATGGATCAATTCACCCCTAAAACAGTAAATAGTCATGCTATGGGGAAAAACGTGTTAAACGCCTAAAAATGATAAATGAACCTAAGATCTTTTGTTTTTGATGAAAAATAGCAGGGGGGTGAAACTACCCCCCAAAATTGAAAAATCCATATCTCGGAAACGAATAATCCTAAAATTAGGTGTGATAGCTTAAAAAATAGGGGATGATATGGGCTTTTACCTCGATGGATCATTTCACCCCTAAAACAGTAAATAGTCATGTTATGGGGAAAAACGTGTTAAACACTTAAAAATGATAAATGAACCTAAGATCTTTTGTTTTTGATGAAAAATAGAAGGGGGGTGAAACTACCCCCCAAAATTGAAAAATCCCTATCTCGGAAACGAAGAATCATAAAATTAGGTGTGATAGCTTAAAAAATAGGGGATGATTAGGGCTTTTACCTCGATGGATCATTTCACCCCTAAAACAGTAAATAGTCATGTTATGGGGAAAAAATGTGTTATACACCTAAAAGCATAAGCATCTTTGTGAAACCATGCATTAATGGACATGTGTATGGAGGATGGTTGTTATTATTATTATTAGGTAATTATGGATTAATGTGTGTATAGATAACTAACCTGTGGGGAGCGTGATGGCGCAGGTGCTTAGCAGCTCGTCTTTACCCGGACGGCTGGGGTTCAAATCCCGGTGACAGCGGGGGGTTGGAATTTTCACCTGAAAAAATCACGTGGCATTCGGCCTTAAATCCCAGGCCAAAACCAAAATGAGCCTGGTTGGCTCCGGCGACTCAAACTAATAGGGAAAAGCCGAAGAAAGAAAGGTAACTCACCAGTAATAGTAAACATTGGTTGGAGGTGTTGAAGAAGTCAGGATGGGCAACCCTTTGCCATGGTTCACGAATGCACCCCAAAAAGTTTTACCTGTCAAGACACAGTCTACCCTGTTGCAGCCTTTAGAAAAAAAATCGAACCGGGGCCTCTGTGGTGACAGTGGACTTATTTTCATGATGATTTTTAAACAAACCTAGGCTTGCCTACTACCGCTGTGTTGAATCTGCACAGAGACTCTGGCTTTGGTTTGCGTAGTGTGCCTTGCTGATAACAGCACAGCGACCTTGTCAGTAAGTTTCATATTACTCATTTGCTTGATAGCGGACATGCTATGCACATGACTAGATCGTTGTTAGGTTTGACAAAGGCTTAGTGAAGCTTATGGCAAGCTTGAAATGAATGTCATGGTATAGTCGGGCTTGGAAGCCAAGACCTTAGGGTTGACAACCAAGTAGGTTAACCACTACACGGTGAGATGGTGAAATAATAATGTAACAGAACATATAGAAACGTTTTCTATAGTTTAACGAATTGGCATACCATGAGAGGTGTAGGTAATGGAAATTGAATCCTTAGCTGATGATTATACTACTTTCCATGCCCACGTATAAGCTATCATGTTAGAAAAAGAATGGTATGGCTTGTTTTAAACGGAGAATAATCATTGTGTTTACTGTGAAACACAAATCTGAATTTAAAATTAATTTAAAATAATTAATTTAAAATTAACTAATTTAAAATTAGTTTAGTACGCTGAAGTTAAAATGAATAATGATCACGTTACCGACAGCCAGTTTCAAAGCCATGAGAACTAAGTGAACAAAGTATAAAATTCATGAGCCAGTGAGGAATTCAATATGCTGTCCTTTGGACAAGAGAGAAGCGTTCTACAGCGACCCTCAATGGTTTGGGTCATCGTAAAGATGAAAATTAATTCTAAGCTACTACACGCTTATATACTAGAAGAAGAAATGGAAAACAATAGGTCAAATAAAGAACAGAAGGAATAAAAAATGGCCCTCAACCCTCAAGCATGTGGATTGAGGGAGTTGGAAGGAAGGAGAGCCATGAAAGGCAGATAAAAAAGTATACTAGGAGAGGCTTTGCCCCAGAGGTAATGGAGGTAAACTGGACTCAGCTCAGAAATCCCTTGGGGTTGCCAACTTCCAAACTGATCAGCCCTTGAGGGTGTAGCCATAGGCAGAGTGCACTGCAAGTAGTGGGGCTAAATACACCCTACCTTCTTGAGGGGGGCATGAGCAAAAGACAGGAAATAACATGAAAATAAAAACAAGGCTGCCTCCTCAGGATATCAGAAAAAATAAATAAACCAGGGCCAATGAAGTTGCAAAAGGAAGAGACTCCCTAGGGCTCGGATACCCTAATCATGTTGGGGTCGGTAGAGAACAAGAGTTGAGCAAGTGTGGTCGACAGGAAATAAGACAGAGAAGAGCCTAGCACAAGTTAGTGGAAGCAATGACGGTCTCAGCTGGGACTCCGTGATCGTCAACCTACATGACACTAGATATGACGCCCAGGGGTGGAATTAAAGACCTCTTTTGTTTTTTATCACTGGCTTTTAAGAACGCTAACACATGGCATGCCTTATAATGCAATACTGGTCCTAGGGTATGCAAAATTGTATTAGAAACTCAGCTAATAATAGTGTGCTTGCCCATGATTTACCTTAAATTTTCCTAAAATCCACTACATTTTCCGCAAATTGACCAAATGACACAACATTCCAGCAAAATTCAACAAATGACTACCAGATTTATTGAAATTCCATTGATTTACCTAAGCATGGTTTAAACTACCTCAAATTCATATAAAATTAGACGAATATAGATGAAAATTCACTAAAATTTACCGAATTTAGCCAAGTGGTGTACAAACCATGAAATTTATCCAATTTTTTTAAATTAAAATTGACTACATGTACTCGAAAATTTCATAATATTCCCTTTATATGTATGCTTTTTGTTGTTGTTGTTGTTTCGTTTACCATACTCTCTGCAGACAAATACCTCAACATGACTTTCTCCTAGACTAGGAGCTTCACATTCGACATGATAGCTGAGTTTCATTTCCCATAAACTTGTCTCTGAGGTGGGTGTCAGGAAAAGGCATTCAGCTGTAAAAACCACACCCTCACGTAGACTTTCATAACCTCTTACGTTGAGGTTCCTTACACTAACGACATTAAATGATTGAACGGTTTCCTTTTCACAATTCCTGTCTATACTTTCCTCTTTAAGGTTGCAAGATGTTTGCAAGATTCCTAAAATGCAATTAAATGTAATAAATACCTTAAGATGGTTTCATTTGTTTAATGATATGGTGTTGATGATGGATATATACGTTAAGACTAATTTTTGTTAGGTCTTGACTGGCCTTGCAATTAGAAATTGACAAACCAAACATGGGTTATCTACCAGGGGAACACTTTGACCTCTATGTTGGTTATTGACCAGTAAGTACAGTTCTAGTAATGAGACAGAAATCCAACTCAAACAATGAGCGCGCAATGCGGCGGAGATTGGTACCACGATGTACTGTTGGTTATGTAGCTATGTGGAATGTACATAACATATGGTTTACTTAAAGGTTTGGATATTCCATTAAAGATATATCTACAATAAACCATTTTCAAATGGTCATTCGTTGGTGTGAAAATATTTATTAATTGGTATTTTATGAAAACAATTATGATTTATAAAAAAATTATACTTTTACTGTATTCTTATTTAATGTAAGCACTGGAGGCACTATCGACCAAAATACAGCACTATCTGGAATGTATATTGCATACTTGAAGGTTTGGTGATCCCATTAAAGATATTCCTACAATAAATGATTTTCAAGTTGTCGTTCTATGGCGTGAAAATATTTAATATATGATATTTGCTAAAAGGATTTACCACTGGAATTATTTTACAAGTAGTTATTTTAATGACCAACAGAGTTCACTGTTAAGAAGGTAGAGCCCTATGTGGAATGTAGGATAACATGATATACATGATACGTGACAACTGTAAGGCTTGTGATTTTTAAGATGCCTTTATCCCTATATTAATCACCCAGTTTGCAATACTGATAACTGCAATGTTACTGAAAAAAAAAATTGAAACAAAACAAAAATCAGCATTGAAAAACCAAAAAGTGGTTGAGCATATATATAGTGGGGAAAAGAAAAGTTTTGTAAACACTAATGTCCAACAATATTAATTAAATCAGTAACTGTCAGGGTGGCCGAGTGGTTAAGGCGTTTGACTTAAGATCAAATTTCCAAATATATAAGGAAGCAAGGGTTCGAATCCCTTCCCTGACATAACTATTGCTTGAGCATGCAAGAAAACAAGAAATGTACACAAACTATGTTTATCAATTTAATCATTTTTTTTTACAAGAGATAGACACACAGAATACAGGTCTTTTGGTTTATCAGTTCTTTTAAACATAACACTTGTTGAAAATTATTTTTTAGGGGATGGGGGGTGTTGCTACGTTGACCCATTACACAATAATAGCAGCTTTACGAAGTTCATTTTCTATATTTAATAGCTCTTTCTCATAACCAATATGACCAAGCTGTTTACAGGCATGCAAGAGCTGTAGACGTTCGACTAATATATTAGGATCGTTCCATTTACTATTTTTTATGAATGGTTTCAGAATCTCGGGAAGCAGTTCATCATTATCACCATCATTATGATTATCATCCTCATTATTATAATCATTTTCATAATGATGATCATTATCATCGTTATCATTACCATCATAATTTCCACTTTTGTCCACAGACTGTTCAATGGATTGAGTTGCCTTTGATAGTGTTGAAAGCTTCTTTTTAGATGTGCTAGAATGCTTTAACATTGTTATGTTATTATTACCACTATTACCTTTCCCCACTAACTTCTTGATGGGGTATATTGTCTCTGATAGGGTTGAGGGCTTTTGAGATGTGGGTGCATGTCTGAACATGGGTTTCACAGGAGGTGTCGAAGGTTTCTCATTAAACAACTCGCTAACAGTATGAGTGCGTTGTAGTGTATTAAACTTGAGGTTAATATTATCTTGAGCAGTACTATTTTTCTCTTGGACTTGGTTTCTTGCTTTGGTTTGGGTTTTCCTTACATTTAGACTAGCGTGATTATTAAGTTTACATTCATGATTGTTTGAAGAAAGTACGTCGAATTCTTTTGTTTTAAGCATTCCTCGACACTGTTTCGATCGTTGCTTTGAACAGCGCCAAATAATAGTTCCATTTTTATTGCTTCGTTTCACAATATATGAATATCCTTTATAGTATGCATAAGGCTTACCATACCTAGTCACTGATACTTCCATATCAACTGTCAAGCACAAACTAATCTCTAGTAAAGACAACTCGGTAATAACAACAATAGTTTAATGTGGGAGCATATATACATGCAAAAAGTGGGAGCAAAGGTGGGGGGTAAAAAGTGGGAGCAAAAGTGGTAGCAAATGTGGGAGAAAAAAATAACTGTGAGCAAAAAGTGGGAGCAAATATGGGATCAAATGTGGGAGCAAAGCAAATATAAAAAGTGGGAGCAAATATGCTAAGAAATATGTCAACAAATATACCAGCAAAAGTAAATACACAAGTCAAGATAGATTAAAGTGCAAAGAAAATATGGAAGCAAATATGAGAGCAAAAATTGTGTTTTTCTAAAACAACTAGACATAACAAACTTAGTCATAACCTAACCTAACCTAACCCAACCTAACCAAACCTAACCTCACCTAACCTAACCTAACCTCACCTAACCTAACCTCACCTCACCTAACCTCACCTCACCTAACCTAACCTAACCTAACTTTACCTAACCTAACTTGACTGAACTTTACCTAACCTAACCCATCATAACTTCACCTAACCTAACTTTACCTAATCTAACTTCACCTAACCTAACGTTCAACTCTCAGATCAAAATTAAATTCTAGGCATAGTTGAGTTGGAACCCAAGACTTCAGGGATAACACACAAGTATACTAGCCACTACACCGCAAAATGGGCAAATTATCATGCAACACAACATAAAGTAAAAGTTTCCTGTAGTGTAACTCATTGGCTGTCAACCATAGTTTGGGAATTCAAACCCAAGACCTCAAGACTTTTGTTTTGAACATTATCAGAAATATTATTCCATTTACATTTTGCTGCTGCTTATAGTTATAAGAGTTGGCATTAATATGGGAAGCAAAAAAAAGTGGGAGCAAATGTGGGAGCCAATATGGGAGTCAATATGGAGGCAAATATGGGAGCAAATGTGTGAACTAATCATCTCACCTCGGATATCGCCAGTGAGTACTCATATCCACCGCAAGGTAGCGGAAACATACTTTGTGTGTTGTATGTATCTATCTTACAAAGTTTGATTGCATGCAAAACGTCCTTGTATAAGCTGTGCATATAATTTTCATATACAATTAAGACCAAGTGTTCAGTACTAACATGTATAGCCTTGTCTAGGGTATATAGAGGATCGTTAGCAAGAAAGACTGACTAACCCAGGAGTGTAAAGCCTTGCCATATGCAGTAAGCATCTGTTGGCAGAAATGGTTCCTAATAATAACGGACTTAATGAATATGAAACGTGTTTTGAGTGTCGTCTTAAATCCTATTTTATACGTTGTGATACGTGTAAGGATTTAAGACGACACAAACGTATTTTGGGTGTTGTCTTTTGTGTGTCGTCTTAAATCCTTACACGTATCACAACGTATAAAATAGGATTTAAGACGACACTCAAAACACGTTTCATATTCATTAAGTCCGTTATTATTAGGAACCATTTCTGCCAACAGATGCTTACTGCATATGGCAAGGCTTTACACTCCTGGGTTAGTCAGTCTTTCTTGCTAACGATCCTCTATATACCCTAGACAAGGCTATACATGTTAGTACTGAACACTTGGTCTTAATTGTATATGAAAATTATATGCACAGCTTATACAAGGACGTTTTGCATGCAATCAAACTTTGTAAGATAGATACATACAACACACAAAGTATGTTTCCGCTACCTTGCGGTGGATATGAGTACTCACTGGCGATATCCGAGGTGAGATGATTAGTTCACACATTTGCTCCCATATTTGCCTCCATATTGACTCCCATATTGGCTCCCACATTTGCTCCCACTTTTTTTTGCTTCCCATATTAATGCCAACTCTTATAACTATAAGCAGCAGCAAAATGTAAATGGAATAATATTTCTGATAATGTTCAAAACAAAAGTCTTGAGGTCTTGGGTTTGAATTCCCAAACTATGGTTGACAGCCAATGAGTTACACTACAGGAAACTTTTACTTTATGTTGTGTTGCATGATAATTTGCCCATTTTGCGGTGTAGTGGCTAGTATACTTGTGTGTTATCCCTGAAGTCTTGGGTTCCAACTCAACTATGCCTAGAATTTAATTTTGATCTGAGAGTTGAACGTTAGGTTAGGTGAAGTTAGATTAGGTAAAGTTAGGTTAGGTGAAGTTATGATGGGTTAGGTTAGGTAAAGTTCAGTCAAGTTAGGTTAGGTAAAGTTAGGTTAGGTTAGGTTAGGTGAGGTGAGGTTAGGTGAGGTGAGGTTAGGTTAGGTGAGGTTAGGTTAGGTTAGGTGAGGTTAGGTTTGGTTAGGTTGGGTTAGGTTAGGTTAGGTTATGACTAAGTTTGTTATGTCTAGTTGTTTTAGAAAAACACAATTTTTGCTCTCATATTTGCTTCCATATTTTCTTTGCACTTTAATCTATCTTGACTTGTGTATTTACTTTTGCTGGTATATTTGTTGACATATTTCTTAGCATATTTGCTCCCACTTTTTATATTTGCTTTGCTCCCACATTTGATCCCATATTTGCTCCCACTTTTTGCTCACAGTTATTTTTTTCTCCCACATTTGCTACCACTTTTGCTCCCACTTTTTACCCCCCACCTTTGCTCCCACTTTTTGCATGTATATATGCTCCCACATTAAACTATTGTTGTTATTACCGAGTTGTCTTTACTAGAGATTAGTTTGTGCTTGACAGTTGATATGGAAGTATCAGTGACTAGGTATGGTAAGCCTTATGCATACTATAAAGGATATTCATATATTGTGAAACGAAGCAATAAAAATGGAACTATTATTTGGCGCTGTTCAAAGCAACGATCGAAACAGTGTCGAGGAATGCTTAAAACAAAAGAATTCGACGTACTTTCTTCAAACAATCATGAATGTAAACTTAATAATCACGCTAGTCTAAATGTAAGGAAAACCCAAACCAAAGCAAGAAACCAAGTCCAAGAGAAAAATAGTACTGCTCAAGATAATATTAACCTCAAGTTTAATACACTACAACGCACTCATACTGTTAGCGAGTTGTTTAATGAGAAACCTTCGACACCTCCTGTGAAACCCATGTTCAGACATGCACCCACATCTCAAAAGCCCTCAACCCTATCAGAGACAATATACCCCATCAAGAAGTTAGTGGGGAAAGGTAATAGTGGTAATAATAACATAACAATGTTAAAGCATTCTAGCACATCTAAAAAGAAGCTTTCAACACTATCAAAGGCAACTCAATCCATTGAACAGTCTGTGGACAAAAGTGGAAATTATGATGGTAATGATAACGATGATAATGATCATCATTATGAAAATGATTATAATAATGAGGATGATAATCATAATGATGGTGATAATGATGAACTGCTTCCCGAGATTCTGAAACCATTCATAAAAAATAGTAAATGGAACGATCCTAATATATTAGTCGAACGTCTACAGCTCTTGCATGCCTGTAAACAGCTTGGTCATATTGGTTATGAGAAAGAGCTATTAAATATAGAAAATGAACTTCGTAAAGCTGCTATTATTGTGTAATGGGTCAACGTAGCAACACCCCCCATCCCCTAAAAAATAATTTTCAACAAGTGTTATGTTTAAAAGAACTGATAAACCAAAAGACCTGTATTCTGTGTGTCTATCTCTTGTAAAAAAAAATGATTAAATTGATAAACATAGTTTGTGTACATTTCTTGTTTTCTTGCATGCTCAAGCAATAGTTATGTCAGGGAAGGGATTCGAACCCTTGCTTCCTTATATATTTGGAAATTTGATCTTAAGTCAAACGCCTTAACCACTCGGCCACCCTGACAGTTACTGATTTAATTAATATTGTTGGACATTAGTGTTTACAAAACTTTTCTTTTCCCCACTATATATATGCTCAACCACTTTTTGGTTTTTCAATGCTGATTTTTGTTTTGTTTCAATTTTTTTTTTCAGTAACATTGCAGTTATCAGTATTGCAAACTGGGTGATTAATATAGGGATAAAGGCATCTTAAAAATCACAAGCCTTACAGTTGTCACGTATCATGTATATCATGTTATCCTACATTCCACATAGGGCTCTACCTTCTTAACAGTGAACTCTGTTGGTCATTAAAATAACTACTTGTAAAATAATTCCAGTGGTAAATCCTTTTAGCAAATATCATATATTAAATATTTTCACGCCATAGAACGACAACTTGAAAATCATTTATTGTAGGAATATCTTTAATGGGATCACCAAACCTTCAAGTATGCAATATACATTCCAGATAGTGCTGTATTTTGGTCGATAGTGCCTCCAGTGCTTACATTAAATAAGAATACAGTAAAAGTATAATTTTTTTATAAATCATAATTGTTTTCATAAAATACCAATTAATAAATATTTTCACACCAACGAATGACCATTTGAAAATGGTTTATTGTAGATATATCTTTAATGGAATATCCAAACCTTTAAGTAAACCATATGTTATGTACATTCCACATAGCTACATAACCAACAGTACATCGTGGTACCAATCTCCGCCGCATTGCGCGCTCATTGTTTGAGTTGGATTTCTGTCTCATTACTAGAACTGTACTTACTGGTCAATAACCAACATAGAGGTCAAAGTGTTCCCCTGGTAGATAACCCATGTTTGGTTTGTCAATTTCTAATTGCAAGGCCAGTCAAGACCTAACAAAAATTAGTCTTAACGTATATATCCATCATCAACACCATATCATTAAACAAATGAAACCATCTTAAGGTATTTATTACATTTAATTGCATTTTAGGAATCTTGCAAACATCTTGCAACCTTAAAGAGGAAAGTATAGACAGGAATTGTGAAAAGGAAACCGTTCAATCATTTAATGTCGTTAGTGTAAGGAACCTCAACGTAAGAGGTTATGAAAGTCTACGTGAGGGTGTGGTTTTTACAGCTGAATGCCTTTTCCTGACACCCACCTCAGAGACAAGTTTATGGGAAATGAAACTCAGCTATCATGTCGAATGTGAAGCTCCTAGTCTAGGAGAAAGTCATGTTGAGGTATTTGTCTGCAGAGAGTATGGTAAACGAAACAACAACAACAACAAAAAGCATACATATAAAGGGAATATTATGAAATTTTCGAGTACATGTAGTCAATTTTAATTTTAAAAAATTGGATAAATTTCATGGTTTGTACACCACTTGGCTAAATTCGGTAAATTTTAGTGAATTTTCATCTATATTCGTCTAATTTTATATGAATTTGAGGTAGTTTAAACCATGCTTAGGTAAATCAATGGAATTTCAATAAATCTGGTAGTCATTTGTTGAATTTTGCTGGAATGTTGTGTCATTTGGTCAATTTGCGGAAAATGTAGTGGATTTTAGGAAAATTTAAGGTAAATCATGGGCAAGCACACTATTATTAGCTGAGTTTCTAATACAATTTTGCATACCCTAGGACCAGTATTGCATTATAAGGCATGCCATGTGTTAGCGTTCTTAAAAGCCAGTGATAAAAAACAAAAGAGGTCTTTAATTCCACCCCTGGGCGTCATATCTAGTGTCATGTAGGTTGACGATCACGGAGTCCCAGCTGAGACCGTCATTGCTTCCACTAACTTGTGCTAGGCTCTTCTCTGTCTTATTTCCTGTCGACCACACTTGCTCAACTCTTGTTCTCTACCGACCCCAACATGATTAGGGTATCCGAGCCCTAGGGAGTCTCTTCCTTTTGCAACTTCATTGGCCCTGGTTTATTTATTTTTTCTGATATCCTGAGGAGGCAGCCTTGTTTTTATTTTCATGTTATTTCCTGTCTTTTGCTCATGCCCCCCTCAAGAAGGTAGGGTGTATTTAGCCCCACTACTTGCAGTGCACTCTGCCTATGGCTACACCCTCAAGGGCTGATCAGTTTGGAAGTTGGCAACCCCAAGGGATTTCTGAGCTGAGTCCAGTTTACCTCCATTACCTCTGGGGCAAAGCCTCTCCTAGTATACTTTTTTATCTGCCTTTCATGGCTCTCCTTCCTTCCAACTCCCTCAATCCACATGCTTGAGGGTTGAGGGCCATTTTTTATTCCTTCTGTTCTTTATTTGACCTATTGTTTTCCATTTCTTCTTCTAGTATATAAGAGTGTAGTAGCTTAGATTTAATTTTCATCTTTACGATGACCCAAACCATTGAGGGTCGCTGTAGAACGCTTCTCTCTTGTCCAAAGGACAGCATGTTGAATTCCTCACTGGCTCATGAATTTTATACTTTGTTCACTTAGTTCTCATGGCTTTGAAACTGGCTGTCGGTAACGTGATCATTATTCATTTTAACTTCAGCGTACTAAACTAATTTTAAATTAGTTAATTTTAAATTAATTATTTTAAATTAATTTTAAATTCAGATTTGTGTTTCACAGTAAACACAATGATTATTCTCCGTTTAAAACAAGCCATACCATTCTTTTTCTAACATGATAGCTTAAACGTGCGCATGGAAAGTAGTATAATCATCAGCTAAGGATTCAATTTCCATTACCTACACCTCTCATGGTATGCCAATTCGTTAAACTATAGAAAACGTTTCTATATGTTCTGTTACATTATTATTTGACCATCTCACCGTGTAGTGGTTAACCTACTTGGTTGTCAACCCTAAGGTCTTGGCTTCCAAGCCCGACTATACCATGACATTCATTTCAAGCTTGCCATAAGCTTCACTAAGCCTTTGTCAAACCTAACAACGATCTAGTCATGTGCAGAGCACGTCCGCTATCAAGCAAATGAGTAATATGAAACTTACTGACAAGGTCGCTGTGCTGTTATCGCCAAGGCACACAAGACAAACCAAAGCCAGTGTCTTTGTGCAGATTCAAGCCAGCGGTAGTATGCAAGCCTATGTTTGTTTAAAAATCATCATGAAAATAAGTCCACTGTGAGCACAGAGGCCCCGGTTCGATTTTTTTTTTCTAAAGGCTGCAACAGGGTAGACTGAGTCTTGACAGGTAAAACGTTTTGAGGTGCATTCGTGAACCATGGCAAGGGTTGGCCATCCTGACTTCTTGAACACCTCCAACCAATGTTTACTATTACTGGTGAGTTACCATTTTTTCTTTCTTCGGCTTTTCCCTATTAGTTTGAGTCGCCGGAGCCAACCAGGCTCATTTTGGTTTTGGCCGGGGATTTAAGGCCGAATGCCCTTCCTGACGCCACGTGATTTTTCAGGTGAAAATTCCAACCCCCGCTGTCACCGGGATTTGAACCCCAGCCGTCCGGGTAAAGACGAGCAGCTAAGCACCTGCGCCATCACGCTCCCCACTGGTTAGTTATCTATCCGCACATTAATCCATAATTACCTAATAATAATAATAATAACAATCATCCTCCATACACATGTCCATTAAAGCATGGTTTCACAAAGATGCTTATGCTTTTAGGTGTATAACACGTTTTTTTCCCATAACATGACTATTTACTGTTTTAGGGGTGAAATGATCAATCGAGGTAAAAGCCCATATCATCCCCTATTTTTTAAGCTATCACACCTAATTTTATGATTCTTCGTTTCCGAGATATGGATTTTCCAATTTTGGGGGGGTAGTTTCACCCCCCTGCTATTTTTCATCAAAAACAAAAGATCTTAGGTTCATTTATCATTTTTTAGGTGTATAACACATTTTTTCCCCATAACATGACTATTTACTGTTTTAGGGGTGAAATGACCTATCCAGGTAAAAGCCCTAATCATCCCCTATTTTTTAAGCTATCACACCTAATTTTAGGCTTCTTCGTTTCCGAGATAGGGATTTTTCAATTTTGGGGGGTAGTTTCACCCCCCTGCTATTTTTCATCAAAAACAAAAGATCTTAGGTTCATTTATCATTTTTTAGGTGTTTAACACGTTTTTCCCCCATAACATGACTATTTACTGTTTTAGGGGTGAAATGATCCATCGAGGTAAAAGCCCATATCATCCCCTATTTTTTAAGCTATCACACCTAATTTTAGGATTCTTCGTTTCCGAGATAGGGATTTTTCAATTTTGGGGGGTAGTTTCACCCCTCTGCTATTTTTCATCAAAAACAAAAGATCTTAGGTTCATTTATCATTTTTAGGTGTTTAACACGTTTTTCTCCCATAACATGACTATTTACTGTTTTAGGGGTGAAATGATCCATCGAGGTAAAAGCCTATATCATCCCCTATTTTTTAAGCTATCACACTTAATTTTAGGATTCTTCGTTTCCGAGATAGGGATTTTTCAATTTTGGGGGGTAGTTTCACCCCCAAACAGGGAATGTTGCCCCAAGTGCTAGGACCCCTTATACAAGTCCCTAGCATGATTGGTTCGCGAGATATGAACAAAAGTGTCGTTAGGCCCTTTCGACAAAAATAAATCCTACATTCAAAAACGGGGCGTTACCCCCCAGGGCTATAATACTGCCTATGGCAAAATCCCATGAGGGGTTCAGAAAATATTAACTAACGTATAGTTAAGTCCTTTTGACAAAAGCCGTCCGTGCGCGCACATACAAAAAATATTACTATTTCAACCCCCGGGTAAGGGTAGTTTTTATTTTGGAGTGGATATACCCCTTCGATAGAAAAAGAGAGTTCACCACGAGTCCTACGACACCTCATACGTTTAAATCCGATTATTGGTTAGCGAGATAGTCAAAAGCCGATGACCTATTAGTTTTTATGGTTTATTTAAATACGTATTAAAAAAACACTCATTTATAAATCATCATTTAAAAAGCCCGCTCTTTTACAAAAAAAACCAAATGCGCAGGCGTACAAAAAATAAATTACTATTTCATCCCCCGGGTAAGGGTAGTTTTTATTTTGGGGTGGATATACCCCTTCGATAGAAAAGGAGAGTTCACCACGAGTCCTACGACACCTCATAGGTTTAAATCCGATTATTGGTTAGCGAAATAGTCAAAAGCCGATGACCTATTAGTTTTTATGGTTTATTTCAATACATATTAAAAACACTCATTAATAAATCATCATTTAAAAAGCCCGCTCTTTTACAAAAACCGCAAAGTTCGTAGGTATACAAAAATAAATTACTATTTCATCCCCCGGGTAAGGGTAGTTTTTATTTTGGGGTGGATATACCCCTTCGATAGAAAAGGAGAGTTCACCACGAGTCCTACGACACCTCATAGGTTTAAATCCGATTATTGGTTAGCGAGATAGTAAAAAAGCCGATGACCTATTAGTTTTTTTTGGTTTATTTCAATACGTATTAAAAAACACTCATTGATAAATCATCATTTAAAAAGCCCGCCCTCTTACAAAAACCGCCAAGTGCGCAGGCGTACAAAAATAAATTACTATTTCACCCCCCCGGGTAAGGGTAGTTTTTATTTTGGAGTGAATATACCCCGTCCATAGAAAAGGGGAGTTCACCAGAGTCCTACGACACCCCATATGTTTAAATCCGATTATTGGTTAGCGAGATAGTAAAAAGCCGATGACCTATTAGTTTTTTGGGTTTATTTCAATACATATTAAAAAAACACTCATTGATAAATCATCATTTAAAAAGCCCGCCCTCTTACAAAACTCCTCAAGTGCGCATGCGTATAAAAAACATTCATCGCCAAAATGTCCAAAAACAACATGTTTACCCCAAATGGCGTTTCCCAATTCCATCCATTTTTTAAAAATAACCTCACCATCATCTAGAGCGGAAAAAATACCATCTAAACGACCCCTCACTCAACCCTACTCCTCCCCCACCACCTAACCCTTTCCCAACATAGCCATACATATTCAAGCACGAGCGCGACTTGACGAGACCAACACTACCCCACTACTCGCGAATGACCTTTTAGTTTTGGTCGTTTCATTAAATAAAGAGGCTATAGGAAAGTAGGGGGCATTACTAGCAGTGCTAGGACACCCTGTATGTTCTAATCCCATGTTTGGTTAGCGAGCTATCAGGTTCGGGGCAAATACGAGGGTGGCTCAATAAAAAGGTAAGCAGCTCCCCCACTACCCCACTACTATTATCTTCAGCTAAAATCTTATAATTCAGTACTAAACCGTAACGGGAGGACGCTGGACTTAGTTCTATCCAACAAACCCAACATAAATGTAACGGAAAACACAGACCCACTCTTACCGCAGGATCGCCATCACCCAGCTCTGGATGTGGAAATATCTCTAACTATATGTCGAAACCAAGTAATTATCCAGCCTAATGATACCTATAACTTCCGGGAAGCCGATTTTGAGCAAATGTACACTCGGTTGAGGGATAGTGCCTGGGGTCAAATATACGAGTGCACTGATGTAAATACTGCAGTAGACCTGTTTTATCAGATTTTTAACACAGTACTTGGCGAAACCGTTCCTATATGTAAACGACAAACGGGCAGAAAATATCCTGTCTGGTTCTCTAAGGAAATAAAGAGTAAATTGAAGGAGAAGGAACACCATAGGAAGAGAAAACATTACTCAGATCATCATAGACTACGTTTTGAAGAATTAAGGTCAGAAATTAAAAAGGACATTAAATTATCTTATAAGAAATATATCCATAATATTGAACAAAACATTAGCAGGGACTCAAAGAAATTTTGGAAGTTTATTAAAAACAAGAAAAAAAATAGGAACTCATGCGACACTTTTAAATATAATAATGAAGAATTGGACAGGGGTGATTCCATTGTTGAAGGTTTCGCGTCATATTTCAAATCAGTGTATGACTCTCAGTCAGCCCAATACAAAGTCCCAGCCTGCAATTCGAATACTCCCAACACCCTTCACATAAAACTTGTCTCAAAGGAAGAGATAGAAATGGCATTTAAAAAATTAAAACCTAAGTCGTCGGCTGGTCCTGATAATATTCCACCGTATGTAGTTAAGGGATGTGCTGAAAGCCTCAGGGACCCGTTACACTTTATATTTAACTTAGCAATTCAAACTTGTACGTTCCCTGACGCCTGGAAAATCACTCGCGTCTGCCCTATACTAAAATCGGGAGACCCATCACCAATTAATAACTACCGTCCTATATCTATTTTATCCGCAGTAGCCAAGGTATTTGAATTCATATTGCACGGAAGAATATCAGTATTCCTCAGACCACTCGTAACAGATAACCAACATGGTTTCCTATCCAGGAAATCTACAGTGACGAATGCAATTAATTTTACTCAAATTATATCTAAAGAGTTAGATAAAGGAGGGCAGATGGATGTCATATTTACAGATTTCGAGAAAGCTTTCGACACAATAAATCACGATATCCTTCTTAAAAAATTATGTATTTTGGGATTTTCCCACCCATTACTAAAATTATTCATCTCCTATCTCAGAGACAGGAAACAATTTGTTTTGTTCCAGAAAATTGTCTCAAAGGAATACATAGTTCATTCCGGAATACCCCAAGGTTCGAACCTTGGATCTTTGATTTTTCTAGCAATGATAAATGATTTGCCACGATGTGTACTGCACTCAAATAGTCTTTTATATGCAGATGACTTCAAAATTTTTAAATCAATTTCTTCCACTAATGACTGCACTCTACTACAAAATGACCTAAATAATATACACAAATGGAGTATAGAAAACAAATTATACTTAAACGTACCGAAGTGTGTTGTTATGACCTTTACACGTAAGAAGAACCCAATCACATTTGTTTATGGAATTGGACCTAAGTCATTGAAAACAGTAAGCGAGAAGAAAGATCTAGGGATTCTGTTTGACCGAGAGCTTGCTTTCACTTATCATGTGCAAAAGACGGTCGGGGATGCTTACCGCATGTTAGGGTTTATAATAAGAAACACTAAGCCATTCATTAGGACCAGTACCTGCATAAAACTTTACACTGCCATGGTGAGATCCAAGCTCGAGTACGCCAGCCAAGTATGGAGTCCCTGGCAGAAAACATGCATTAAATACATTGAGCAAGTTCAAAAGAAATTCCTCAGATATTTACACCTCAAAATAACGGGCAATTACCCACACATGGTACCCTACGGTGAACTTTTGTTGAATTTCGGCATGACTAGTTTGGAGTCTCGAAGGCGAGTGAATGATATGAAATTCCTTTATAAAGTCATTAACGGTCAAATTGATAACTCATTTTTCCTATCACTCCTAAATTTCAACATCCCTCGCTTAACTACAAGATCAACCATAACATTCAAAACTGATATAACCAATACCACTTCACATAACAATTCACCTGTATGGAGGCTTTGCAGTATTTACAACGATGCGGTTCGTGTAAACTGGAAACTAGATTTCTGTCTCTCAATCAGACCGTTCTTGGAAATTATAACCCTGTCACTCTAATTCATACTTGAAATAAAATTATCACACATAACAGAATCAACAATGTATATATGTGGATAGGCCTGTTCCCTAGTTATTGATGTTACCCATTAGTTTATTATGTAATAATTCCAAAACCTGTTTTTATATTTGGCATTAGATCATATTTAGATTTAGTTTTTATATTATCTTTTTACTACTATGCATTTTGATCTGTGTGAACTTATTAGTTTTAAGAATTACATTAAGATATTAATACTTAATGCAGGAAATGTATCTTACTGTGTAGGTGCACTATTATTGGGGCGCACACTGAGCCTTGTTGTGTACCATCAACAAATAAATAAATAAATAAATAAATAAGCTGTGCTTTCGACTACCGAGTTTCAGCTACTTTTCAAGGTTACTCTCCCGAACATTGCCGGAGACTGCTGATAAACACCTATGTTCCCACGGCGGCGGCGCGCAACGACTTACATGACGCGCTTCCCCCTTTCCATTGATCCCTGTTGATTTGTCCCTTTGGACTGGTCCCTGTTGACTAGCCCCTTTGGAAGGGCCCTTTTTGAATGGAGTCATTTTTGACGGGTCCCTGTGGACAGGTCCTTTTGGCTGATCCTTTTGGACCGGTCCATTTGGACTGGTACCTATGGACTGGCCCATGCAATTATCCAAATTATGTCCAAAGGGACAAATCAACAGGGATCAATGAAAAGGGGGAAGCGCGTCATGTAAGTCGTTGCGCGCCGCCGCCGTGGGAACATAGGTGTTTATCAGCAGTCTCCGGCAATGTTCGGGAGAGTAACCTTGAAAAGTAGCTGAAACTCGGTAGTCGAAAGCATAGCTTGACCCGTTTCTTACCTATATGACAAGGTTAGGTTAGGTAAATTTAGGTTATGTTAGGTGAGCTGAGGTTAAGTCTTAAAATATTCCCTCTCTTATGTGTTCAAAGCCGATTCACCCTGAACAGTCAGCCAAAACTTTAAATATGTATTTATCATTACATAAAGAATTAAAGCAAACTTAATTAATTATGAATGGCGTTTTTTGTTACTGTTCAATGTAGACAGAATATATGCATTAAATGATAGACTCAACACAAAATGTTTTGATTTTTGACTTGCGTTATTGATAAATTGGTTTAACGTTAGGGGCAGTGCACACTTTCCATGTCGATAATTTATATAGGCTAGAAGGATGGTGTTGCAAACTTCTGATGTGTATTTCCAAATTTCCTGCATAGTCTATTTCATAGAATTTTCCTGTAACTTAAAAGTTCATGCTGATTTTGTCTTTGTGTTTGACATTGGAACTACAATGGTTGATTGGATATTCTTTGTCAACTTTCAAATCATGTAATTCATGTCAGATATGTTGGAATTTTTGTTCATGTGTGAAGCTATCAAGTACCGATACCTAAATGGTTACACAACTTTTTCATAATGAAAATCTTGATCTCTGATTCATTGGAGGACTGTTTACGCTTGTCTGAACCAAGACTAACTGACTACTCACTGCTAAGGTTTAGAAATTACATTTACTCAAATCACATTCTGGTAAAAAAAAGATCATGACTACTATAAACTGCTACCACTCTTCCACCACTTTGCTAACACTTTTCTACCATTTGACTCTCACTTTTTCTCTTACTTTAAACTGCACATACTACAAACTATCATTTTTATTATCGAGTTAACTTTACTAGAGATTAGTTTATGCTTAACAGTTGACATGGAAGTATCAACGACTAGCTATGGTAAGCCATGTGCTTACTATAAAGGATATGCATATATTGTAAAAAGAACTAATAAAAATGGAACTGTTATTTGGTGCTGTTCGAAACAACGATCTAAAAAGTGTCGAGGAATGATTAAAACAAAAGGTTCCAACATACTTATTTCAATCGATCATCATTGTAAATCTCAAAATAATACTCATTTAAATGGACAAAATACTCTAACCAAGGTAAAAAAGCAAGACCAAGAAAAAAATAGTGTGGCTCAAGATAGTGCTTTGTTTGTTAAAGAGCATTTATTATCTCCTGAAAAAGACATGTTAGGACAGTCGTTAACGTCTAAGAAACCTCTATCACTATCAAAGACAACACAAACTATGCCAAAGGTTGTTGCATTGCAAGATGAACAAAAAGGATTAGATAGTAATAGTGATGATTATATTGATGATAATTATATTGATGATGATAACCATGATGATGATAATGGTTATGATGATGATGATGATGATGATGATGATGATGATGATGATGATGATGATGATGATAATGGTTTACACCCAAAAAAATCATTTGTTAAATTTGTTTACTGGAACAATCCCAATAAGCTATCCAGCGGCTTCAGTACTTGCATACCTGTAAACAGGCTGGTCATACTAAATATGAGGAAGAACTTTTAGATATAGAAAATGAGCTTCGTGATGCTAAAATTATAGTGTAATGAATCCATGTAACCGCTTAAACTATTTCATAACAATACATGTAATATTTTCTACCACTTTGCTACCACTTTGCTACCACTTTTCTAGTTTGCTACCACTTTTCTACCACTTTGCTACCACTTTTCTACTACTTTTCTGCCACTTTGCTACCACATTTCTAGTTTGCTACCACTTTTCTACCACTTTGCTACCACTTTTCTACTACTTTTCTGCCATTTTTCTACCACTTTTCTAGTTTGCTACCACTTTTCTACCACTTTGCTACCACTTTTCTACTACTTTTCTGCCACTTTTCTACCACTTTTCTACCAGTTTGCTACCACTTTGCTACCACTTTTCTACCACTATGTTACCAATTGTCTACCACTTGTCTACCACTTTGCTACCACGTTTCTACCACTTTTCTATCACTTTTAACTGTACATATTAATTATAAAAGCCAACGCTAAATAATTCTATTACCAGAACAGAGATAACCTTTGTAGTGTGCAAATCATACTAACAGGTTAGTTACTACTATGGAACTTACTACAACTAACCGAGGTAAACAACGTGTACTCTATAAAGGCTACTCTTATAACTAGAGACGACAAAATGTAAAAGGAATAATATTCTGGCGATGCTCAAAACAGAGTTCAACAAGATGTCGAGGCAATATGAAAAGTAGAAATGGTGTGGTTTTAAGTGTGAGTGATCATCAATGTAGTGCTCCAGACAAAACACTGATGGTGTTGGCAAAACATCATCAGAATGCTAATAAGTTAGTACAAGAGAAAGATGTTTCTACTCAAAATAGTGCATTGTTTGTTGAGCAACGTTTAACCCCTGTTGTAAAAGTTATGTTGTATCCATCTTCCACGCCTCAAGAGTCATCAACATCACAGACTATGCAAGAGGTAGTGTTGTTGTTGTTTTAAGGGGCTGAACTACAAAGTCATCTGCCTTGTTATGCAAGCGGATCGAAAAGGACTAGATAGTAATAGACAAAAGAGAGTTGTAGTTTGTATTGAACCCTTTACCCTATGTTGGTTAAATGATTCTACTTTTTATTTCTTCAATTAATAAATATTTCAACCAGCATCATGAAAGTAGCCAGACAGTGATGAGGAAATTTCAGGCATTTGTTGGAGACAGTAGGGACATACCTGCGACAGTTTAACAAAAGGCTAAATACTTGAGCTATGAAAAGAAATAGCATAGCTATGTATCACAAGGACAGGTGTGGCTACCTCAATTTTAGAAGCGACGCGCGGTGAGACATGGTTTTGGTATGTTCATTGTGATATTCGCGCCTAGAAGAAATATGATGCAGTAACGTGAATGGCTGATGAAGAAAATAGACACTCCCAAGACGCCGAGATCTACTAGAAACCGCCAAATTACAGAAAATGGAGAACCAATGAGAAGAGAATGCCTACTTGCGCGCCAACTCCGGCTAGGGTACGCGGTGGCTAGCATTCACGCGGGAAATCGCCTAGACAAAATCTCTACGATCGATTCTAGGATTAATGGGCATATTCTTGACCTGTGCCTTATTACGAGTTCAGTGATATTTATTTCATTCCTGTACCACAATTATTTCGAGAAATTTTTACATAAAATCCCCCTCCATCTAGACCCAAGGGCCAGTTCATTTATAAGTGTGTCGAAGAGCCAAGACATTATTATTGTTCTGTTCGTCTGAGGACGTAGACTTTATTCCGTGTGTCGAGGACACAAGACTTTTATTTGGTGCGTCTACGGACGTAGACTTTTATTCCGTGTGTCGAGGACACAAGAGATAGACTTGTATGTTGTGTGTCGAGGACACAAGATATTCATTGTAAAGTGTTAAATGCAGTGATAGATAGTCAGAGTACTATAGTTATAGGGGCAGTATCGTCGATAATTCGCCAACGAACAGTGACAGGGAATTTAGTACCTGAACAAGCGAATTTAGTAGTCAGACATAAAGTGTATAATAACCTAATTTTTGTATCAGCGCAATGATGACGTCGATGAATGCAGAGGAAGTTTGGAATTCTCAACACTCCGTCCAGATGGCTGATATGAGATAAAGAATCATCCAGTTGGGGAATGGCGTCTGATGTTCTTTGACGGGTGACTACAAAAAGAGATGAGTACAAAATAATATTTTATTATTTGTTAAATTAACTTATGGTTTATGGGACATATTTTTTGTAAATACTTTGCTTGTGTGATTTATGTAGTATATTTAGTTTGATCTGACACATTTTTGTTTGGAAGCAGCTCGCACAATTGTAGTTTTTGGAAGGTTCTTTTCTTTGTGTTGTGTTAACTAACGTAGCTATGTGAACGGCCGTGTTCGCCTATGTTACGAAGTGCGGTTAAAAACGTCTCTCGGAGATATGTCGTGTTTCAGAAGTAGGACTGAATTAATATAATTATATAGTAGATTGGAGGGTAATTACATTTTGTTGAGATTTATTATTGATCAGATTCAGTGTGATTATTGCCTTTGGAGCAATGTAATTTGTGACGAAGAGTATTCAGCTCTATCGTAAGTCTTAAATATTGTGTTAAATGTTTGCGAGCTCTAATTCAGCAGACCCGTGTGAAAGGCGTTATGTCAGTCCCAGATGTGTGTATTGTGAGTATATATTTTTGTGGTATTACAAGCGGGAATTTCAGCAGAGACTGATTTCTGTCAGCTTGGTACCAGATTCATATTGTATCCTTGCGAGGACAATTATGGATATGTGATTATTGTCTGACCATATGTTGAGTTGGAGGAGATGTTAGTTGCTGTTGATTCCTTGAGATAACAGTCCAGCTGGTCGGCTATTTATATACACTGGAAGGGGGACATGACTGGTATTGTGGAATGGGTGAGTTGTTGTCACAAGGGCTGGCTGAGTTTCGCAAGCAAGCTCATCATTAGTGGAGTGCACGTCTGGCTCCAAATTACTTGAAAATAAATATAAATGTGAGAAACTGATCAATGGTAAAATTGTTTAAATAAATGGGAGTTGCCTACGAAACACGATAAACTTCGAAGCATTTCCTTAACATGCAATTTTGTTAATATAAAGTAATCTTAACCACTCAGGTTGTTTGTTGTTGTTGGTTTATTCTATGTTTATTTACATGTCAGTGACCCGTGAGTCACGTGCGGCGCTGTTTTTCCTTGTTGTTGAGTATCTGGCCATTGTGGCAGCTCATTTGGTTAAGTGTGTCACCACACTAATAAGGGTCTCAAGAGATGCCTGTAAATAGTAGAGTTGTAATATGTGTGTCAGAGTTAGATTTTAAGGATTTTTATTAATATTATGCCCATATCCATAAACGTTGATTTACGAGATGATTGTTCGTGAGCATCGTGGCTGTTAACCCGTTGTGAACGAACGATCATCCAAGTACTCATTTCTCGTAGATAGTCATCACGCGAACATAAATTCACATGCAAGGTAGTGGAACTTGGATCCACATTTTATTAGAAAAGGGGAGATCTGTCTGACTCCTCAAAGTGATAGATATTCCTGTCAGGGGAAAAATTCAGGGAGGATTTTGTTTATTATTGTTTGTTTTATTCTTTTATGCACAAATTAGTTATTAAATCTTGTTATTATCTTACGTTTTGTCTCCTTTCTTTCTTAATTATAGTTTTCATCCTATAACCCTTGCCTCAGAAAAGCACGTTGTTTGGCGGACGTAAACACCACACTATGAACTGAACGCGACCCCTTGATCAAGATTCTTGCATAAAACACTGCTATTCTGAAGGGTTCATAGGTGAAAACTGGCGCGGCCAACGGTGGGGCTATTCACTGTGGTGTAACGGGGAGATTACACATGTCAATAGTGGCGTATTTGAGTAAAACTGGCATGCCGCAAGTGCAGGCAGATATGACAGTATTTAATCACCGGGAAGTGATATTTTATTAAAAGTAGTTGAGGCGAAGTGGATACCGCCAAATGTGTGAAAGATAAATTAAAATCAGGAGTTTGCAAAGTAAAATACGGTTCACGCTGTTGTCTTTTAAATTAAAGTAAAATTAAGATGTGATACCGGGCGCCCAATGATAAAGTTAAAACTAGATTTGTTTAGAAAGTCAAACTCATGGAAATATTAGGAGGCTGTAGCCTAAAATGACAATTAATACTTTGTTAATTAGTCAGTGTTAATATCAGATCAGGATAACTGTTTAATGACTAAATATGTGCTTGGGGTTAAAATTAAATTGAGTAAAACTAGAACTACTCAGAGATGCAATCAACTAATGGGATTAAAGGTAAAAATAAATGAACTGAGTAGGATAAAGAAATTAAATGTGCATTGGATTTATGTGCGTGTCAAAGGGCATTGGCGTATGCCAGTTCCCATATGTCTCATATAAATTATAAAACATGGCAACGGTGGCGCAGATCCAGGAGATCATTGGAAATGCAGCGAGGAGAACTCAGGAATTGTTGGATACTAAACTAGCAGAACAGAGTCAATCTATAAACACTAGTATGTTAGAGCAAAGTGAAGCGTTGAATACAAAATTATCTGAACAAATAAACACTAGTATGTTAGAGCAAAGTGAAGCGTTGAATACAAAATTATCTGAACAAATAAACACTAGTATGTTAGAGCAAAGTGAATCGCTAAATACGAAAATGTCAGAACAAAGTAAATCGCTAAATACTAAACTGTTAGAACAAAGTGAATCATTGCGGACACAGTTAAATAACAGTATAATTGAGCAAAAGGAATATCAGGCGGAACAAGCTAGGTTATTAAAGAGTGAAATTAATGACACTATAAATTCACAGTTAGAGGCGCAAAATAATAAAAACACGAACCAATTAGCTTCGTTAACCGCAGAAATGAAAGAGCACACAAACCAACAGATGATATTACTTGCCCTTGATGTAAGCAAAAATAATGAGAAACAGTTAGAGCAGATTAAAAAAATGGAAAGTATTTTTGATAAAAAAACTTAGCATTCTCGATGAAACGGTGTTAGCTAAATTAGAGCAGATTGAAATAACATGCACAATGAATACAAGCGAGGTCAAAATAGCTCAGGATAAATTGGAAGGACGATTCAAGGAGATGGAGAAAAGTGGCAGGGTCATTCAACAACAAATATCAGCAGTAGATGAGAACATATCAGGCATAATTAAAGATATGGACCGTCTCGAGATAAAATCAGCGGAACAGTGGAAAAGCCTAGAAACGGAACAAGAACAATTTAAGAGTACATTAGACGAAAGGCTAAGCCAGATAGAAAATAATCAGGATGAAAATAAGAGCCAGATTGAAGAAAAAATAAGCACGATTAAAGAACAGATCAGGAAAGATTGGAAGAAAATGAATATTGATTCTAAAGAGGAAAGATCCACCATTCTTAAAACAGTAGGCGAAAACCACACGCGTATTCAAGCTTTGGAGCAAGAAGTAAAAAATAAACTTAAAGAGCAGACACACAGGATCATTAAAGCCGAACTCCGCTCATTAGAACAATCGTCTATATTTAAAACGGGAGCATTGAAAGACAAGCAGGATGACTCACATAGTCCCCAACCCAGCATAGCAGGAAGTCAGACTCAAGCAGAGAGCCCATTAACAACAAACACGGAAGGATTTCGCAATAACGTAGATAGGAGCTCAACACCACAGGACGGTCATCAGCCCACACAACTTATTCAAGTAATTCGCTCAAATGACTACAAGCCGCAGAAATACACAGAAAATTCAGGGGTAACACCTAAGGCCTTTATCAAAGAGATTGAAGACCATTTCAATGACACTGGGGTACCTGAAGCACGTAGATTGAGAATGATGGAGAGATTTTTATCAGGAAGTGTTCTCACCTGGTTTTTAAGTTTCAAATACACATTTGGAACCATGTCAGACTTTAATTTAGCGTTTCTGCGCAAATACTGGTCTCCCGCCATACAACAGAGTTTAAGAATGGAGCTTTACTCTAGAAAATACCAAACTACCCAGCAGACGAAATACTCAGATTTCTTTAACATGCAAATGCTTAAATTTCGCGACCTAGATTACCCATTAAACGAAGCAGATTTGGTGATGACAATAGCAAGGCAAATGCCAGTTAATGTACAGCAAGTACTAGTCGCAGCAAACGTCAGTACGGCCCTACATGCAGAGCAGATATTACGGCAAATAGATGAGACCACATCTCATAGTCATTTTAGAGGAGGAAGACAACTGGAATTAGTCAACACCATAGAGGTCGTAAAAACAAAACAGGGAAATACTAAAACGCAGGGTACTAATACAAGCACCTCCACACCTAGGCGAAACCAGGAAGAAGGGGAAAACAGACCATATCAGCGCAACGAAAATCACTACAACAATAGATACCAGGGCAACAATAGATACCAACAGAGAGGATATCAACAATGGCGTGATAGTCGAAGGAATGACAGGCCTTATGGAAGATACGGTGATTACAATGCCAATCAACGATGGAAAGGAAGGAGAGATCAAAATCAAGGAGATCAACGTAACTATCGAGATGACTGGGATGATAGGCACGCCCAATCACAAAATTACTTAGAGGAGTTACACGCTAGTCAAGGTGGAGAGCTAGGAAGATGGGAAAAGGCCATTGGGAACAGAAAGAACCCAGATACACATACTGAGGAAGCTGGAAGTCTACTGAGACAAGAGGAATATCAAGGACATGAGCGACAGAAGGATGATGGGAGTCGAAATGGAGCTAAAAAAATGTTAATTTTGGATCAAGGAGACAGTCTCCAAACACAACAGTCGGAAGTTGAAGATGGATGGATAGTAGCGAACATACAAGAATGGATTTCTTTACCAGAAGACTGCCTGGAGGAGACGGTGAAACCACGGAACGATGAAATTAGGCAATTACCCATTATTTACGCAAGGATTGGTGGAATTAATATAAGATGTTTATTGGATACAGGGTCACAGATCAGTCTAGTATCGGAGGCCTTGGTTCGAGAGTTGGGACGGACTCAGAATATTCCTGTAATTCCGGTACCACAGCTCAAAGTGAGGGGTGTTATTCCTGAACGCACCGTCACTTGTAAACGTCAGGCATACTTAGAGCTGAACATATTGGAACATACTTTTGGGCAAACATTCATTATCATGGCAAAGATGAATTTCAATATAATTCTTGGTGCAAATTTCATTTGTGACTATCAAGCAGTGATAGATTTACACAAGAATACGGTCAGTTTTAGAGAATATGACCAGCTGAAAAACGTGGGATTGCATATGGATGAAATCACTACCGGAAGAGATGTAAATTCTTGGGCATTGGAAGCAATATCAGAAGAGACGGAAGAGGAGGTACGAAAGGCGGAAGATAACATCGTAGACGGGGCTGTTGTGGAACTAGATGACGAGATAGAATCCCAGGAGATATGGTCTTTATTAACAGAAGGGGATAACAGCAATGCACAATTTGAAGAGTTACTACAGGAGCGGCTCAATGACATTCAACTTGGGGGTGAACACAGAAAACAGTTGGAAGAGATTTTAAGGAAGCACAAAACAGTATTTGATACAGTACCTGGAAAAATTTTAAATTTCAAGTACTCTATGCAAGTCGAGGACTGGTCACCTTTCAAAAGCAGATTGTACCCAATTCCTGAAAAGTATCGTGGTCAAGTTAAAATCATTATAGATGAGATGTTAGAAGCTGGAGTGATAAGGAAGACACCTACACCTTATCTAAATGCGATTTTGGCAGTCACAAAACCAAATGGATCTATTAGACTTTGTTTAGATGCCAGAAATCTCAACATGAGACTCATTTTTCCTGAGTATGACAGAGCGCCAATTATCAGAGACGTATTAAAAGGCTTTAAAAACAAGAGCATTTATTCATCAGTCGACTTGACGAGCTCGTTCCACCATCTTGAGTTGGATGAGAAGTCACAGCTTCTAACTGGCTTCTTATTCGATAACCAGACATATTGTTTCGTCAGAATGCCTTTTGGAGTCAAAACAGCGGGCTGTGCTTTAATCCGAGCACTGGACCGGAACCTAGCCGAGGAAGTAAAGGAGATGACGGTGCGATACATTGACGACATTCTGTTGGCATCCGACAACATTGAAACTCACATGGAAAATTTAGATAAAGTATTGGACAACTTGAATGCATCGAATTTCAAAGTAAACCTGAAGAAATCGCATTTCTTCAAGAGCGAGATCTTGTATTTGGGTCACGTCATTGACAAGGAGGGAGTGAAGCCAAACCCAGCTAAGATTGAAGCGATAAAGAATTTCCCTACACCAACGAGAGTCAAGCACATTCGGGCTTTCTTAGGCGTAACGGGATTCTTTAAAGAAAACTGTCCAGGTTATACGGAGACTGTAGCTCCAATGCAAGAAATGTTAAAGAAAAATAACAAATGGTCATGGAACGCGGAATGTGAGAAGGCATTCCAAGCAACAAAACAGCTATTAGAAAACTGCATTAAATTAGGCTATCCAGATTTCAAGCTCAAATTTATAATCCAAGCGGATGCTTCACTAATTGGGATAGGTGCTATGCTCTACCAAGAGGATCCAGCTAACCTGCAGCACAAAACATATTTGGCATTTGTCAGCCGAAAATTGCGTAAGCACGAGCGAAATTATACTGTAACCGAGCTAGAATTGTTGGCCATCCTTCATGCGCTCCAACAATGGAAACGAATAATATATGGTTACCCGATTGTTGTCAGAACTGACCACAAGGCACTAACATTCTTGTTTAAGACGTAAATGGCAAGCGAACGTGTGACACGTTGGTCTATATACATTCAGCAGTTCAGCATTGAAATTGAACATTGTCCAGGGAAGATAAACGTGATACCGGATGCACTCAGCAGGAACCCAGAGCCTGATAATGAAGAAACAGCGATGGTACAACACTTGGAATTAACACCGAAGGACCGGGAATTCTTGGAGGAGTTACGTGAGATACAGCGAGAACAGGAAGCGGAACCATGGATGATGCTATTAATTAAATACTTCAAAAAGCAACTACCTACAGGAACACCTGCATTTCGAGAAGCGAAAGCCAAAGAAGGAAGATATGTTTATGTCAACAATTTGCTGCACAAATGGGTAGATAATGACCACACCAAGTTACGCATATTAGTACCTGCATCGTTACAACGAGGATTGACATGGCATACGCACGAAAGTTACGGTCACGTGGGCTTAGACAAGTGCGAAGCGACCATAGGAGAGACATTTACATGGCCACGTATGAGAACAACTATATGTGACGTCATTACAACTTGTGACCCGTGTCAGAGAACAAAGCCAAATAATTATTTACTGAGGCAATAACCTAGACCATTGCTACCTCAGAAACCATGTGAGCTACTGGCGGTGGACTGCCTTGGTCCAATTCCGAAGGGAAGGAGAGGTTGCCGTCATTTGCTAGTGTGCATTGATGTATTTTCTAAGTTCGTAGTACTATGCCCTATTCAGAAAACAACATCGAAGCAGGTACTCAGTCGCATTCGTATTAGAGTTATTCCAACCCTTGGAAAACCAGAGTTTATATTATCAGATCATGGCAGTTATTTCACAATCGCCGAATTCAAGAAAGGAATGGAAGACATGGGTATAAAACATGTTTTAAGCAGTATCCGACATGCCCAAGCAAATCCAAGCGAGAGAGTAATTAAATGTGTAACTGCATATTTGAGGATCTTCATTCCGAACGAACACCACAAATGGGTCGATAAAATTAAGGACGTAGAGACATGCATGAATTCTACCAGGCACGAGTCAACAGGACAAATCCCTATGGTCCTACACAAGAACGAGTATCCAGTAAGAACGTGGAAAAGCATCATTAACTGTCCACAAGATCCCATGATAGCACCAGACCTGCGAATTGAGAGAACGAGAGCATACATGAGAAAACAAGCAGACCGCAGATTACGGCGAGTAAGAAATAAGAGGTTCCACGGTGATCTTGAAGTCAACCAGCTCGTTTTGGTAAAACGACCTGCTACATCGGACCCAGAAAAGAAAATCTTTAGTAAATTCTGCGAGAAATTCATAGGACCCTATTCTATCGTAAGAAACCTTGGAAATAATGCTTACAGAGTGAAAGAATTGAGCACAGGAACAATGTCAGTTTACAACGCTGCCAACCTAAAAAAAATATCGTCGAAGTGAACCATGGTAGCGCCGAAATAATGACGCTGTTTGAATATACGGACGTCCTACTATCAACAAAGTCAACGGGGAGCAGTTGAGTACGGCACGTGATGAAGGAGGAAGTAGACTTGTTGTTGACAAACATTAACGAGGCGAGCAAGGAGTTGCCGCAGGCATCAGAGCGTCACGCAAGATTGGAAGGGGGAGAGACAAGCAGGAAATGAAAACGAGTAAATGCCATTGAAGACAGGAGCGGCTAGACCAAGTAAGAAAAAGGGGTGATTCTGGAATTAAAACAAAGTGGCCTACGGAAATATTGTAAAATTGTCGACTTTATTCCTAAGTTCGAAATTTTGTGAGTGGGAGAGTTGTGAACCCTTTACCCTATGTTGGTTAAATGATTCTACTTTTTATTTCTTCAATTAATAAATATTTCAACCAGCATCATGAAAGTAGCCAGACAGTGATGAGGAAATTTCAAGCATTTGTTGGAGACAGTAGGGACATACCTGCGACAGTTTAACAAAAGGCTAAATACTTGAGCTATGAAAAGAAATAGCATAGCTATGTATCACAAGGACAGGTGTGGCTACCTCAATTTTAGAAGCGACGCGCGGTGAGACATGGTTCTGGTATGTTCATTGTGATATTCGCGCCTAGAAGAAATATGATGCAGTAACGTGAATGGCTGATGAAGAAAATAGACACTCCCAAGACGCCGAGATCTACTAGAAACCGCCAAATTACAGAAAATGGAGAACCAATGAGAAGAGAATGCCTACTTGCGCGCCAACTCCGGCTGGGGTACGCGGTGGCTAGCATTCACGCGGGAAATCGCCTAGACAAAATCTCTACGATCGATTCTAGGATTAATGGGCATATTCTTGACCTGTGCAATATTACGAGTTCAGTGATATTTATTTCATTCCTGTACCACAATTATTTCGAGAAATTTTTACGTAAAATCCCCCTCCATCTAGACCCAAGGGCCAGTTCATTTATAAGTGTGTCGAAGAGCCAAGACATTATTATTATTCTGTTCGTCTGAGGACGTAGACTTTATTCCGTGTGTCGAGGACACAAGACTTTTATTTGGTGCGTCTACGGACGTAGACTTTTATTCCGTGTGTCGAGGACACAGGAGATAGACTTGTATGTTGTGTGTCGAGGACACAAGATATTCATTGTAAAGTGTTAAATGCAGTGATAGATAGTCATAGTACTATAGTTATAGGGGCAGTATCGTCGATAATTCGCCAACGAACAGTGACAGGGAATTTAGTACCTGAACAAGCGAATTTAGTAGTCAGACATAAAGTGTATAATAACCTAATTTTTGTATCAGCGCAATGATGACGTCAATGAATGCAGAGGAAGTTTGGAATTCTCAACACTCCGTCCAGATGGCTGATATGAGATAAAGAATCATCCAGTTGGGGAATGGCGTCTGATGTTCTTTGACGGGTGACTACAAAAAGAGATGAGTACAAAATAATATTTTATTATTTGTTAAATTAACTTATGGTTTATGGGACATATTTTTTGTAAATACTTTGCTTGTGTGATTTATGTAGTATATTTAGTTTGATCTGACACATTTTTGTTTGGAAGCAGCTCGCACAATTGTAGTTTTTGGAAGGTTCTTTTCTTTGTGTTGTGTTAACTAACGTAGCTATGTGAACGGCCGTGTTCGCCTATGTTACGAAGTGCGGTTAAAAACGTCTCTCGGAGATATGTCGTGTTTCAGAAGTAGGACTGAATTAATATAATTATATAGTAGATTGGAGGGTAATTACATTTTGTTGAGATTTATTATTGATCAGATTCAGTGTGATTATTGCCTTTGGAGCAATGTAATTTGTGACGAAGAGTATTCAGCTCTATCGTAAGTCTTAAATATTGTGTTAAATGTTTGCGAGCTCTAATTCAGCAGACCCGTGTGAAAGGCGTTATGTCAGTCCCAGATGTGTGTATTGTGAGTATATATTTTTGTGGTATTACAAGCGGGAATTTCAGCAGAGTCTGATTTCTGTCAGCTTGGTACCAGATTCATACTGTATCCTTGCGAGGACAATTATGGATATGTGATTATTGTCTGACCATATGTTGAGTTGGAGGAGATGTTAGTTGCTGTTGATTCCTTGAGATAACAGTCCAGCTGGTCGGCTATTTATATACACTGGAAGGGGGACATGACTGGTATTGTGGAATGGGTGAGTTGTTGTCACAAGGGCTGGCTGAGTTTCGCAAGCAAGCTCATCATTAGTGGAGTGCACGTCTGGCTCCAAATTACTTGAAAATAAATATAAATGTGAGAAACTGATCAATGGTAAAATTGTTTAAATAAATGGGAGTTGCCTACGAAACACGATAAACTTCGAAGCATTTCCTTAACATGCAATTTTGTTAATATAAAGTAATCTTAACCACTCAGGTTGTTTGTTGTTGTTGGTTTATTCTATGTTTATTTACATGTCAGTGACCCGTGAGTCACGTGCGGCGCTGTTTTTCCTTGTTGTTGAGTATCTGGCCATTGTGGCAGCTCATTTGGTTAAGTGTGTCACCACACTAATAAGGGTCTCAAGAGATGCCTGTAAATAGTAGAGTTGTAATATGTGTGTCAGAGTTAGATTTTAAGGATTTTTATTAATATTATGCCCATATCCATAAACGTTGATTTACGAGATGATTGTTCGTGAGCATCGTGGCTGTTAACCCGTTGTGAACGAACGATCATCCAAGTACTCATTTCTCGTAGATAGTCATCACGCGAACATAAATTCACATGCAAGGTAGTGGAACTTGGATCCACATTTTATTAGAAAAGGGGAGATCTGTCTGACTCCTCAAAGTGATAGATATTCCTGTCAGGGGAAAAATTCAGGGAGGATTTTGTTTATTATTGTTTGTTTTATTCTTTTATGCACAAATTAGTTATTAAATCTTGTTATTATCTTACGTTTTGTCTCCTTTCTTTCTTAATTATAGTTTTCATTCTATAACCCTTGCCTCAGAAAAGCACGTTGTTTGGCGGACGTAAACACCACACTATGAACTGAACGCGACCCCTTGATCAAGATTCTTGCATAAAACACTGCTATTCTGAAGGGTTCAGTATATAACTATTGTACAAGTACTTACATTAAATAAATAAAAATAGTGTATGGGTATTGTCTGTTTTTCTTAATTGCTATCCCTATGTCCCACTATTAATGCAATTGTTAACCATCAATAGTCTCTGACTATGTTCGCAAAGAGAGTGACCTTAAACAATACACTCTATCTATGGTTTGTGTACCGAGTACACAATAATACAGTGTGGTCAAGCCATGTTGAGGTAATAGTTATATCAGGTAAGGGATTCGAACCCTTGCTTTCTTGTACAGAAAATTTGAACTTAAGTCAAACACCATAACCACTCGGTCAACCTGACAGTTACTAATTTAATTATTTTTGTGGACTTGAGTGTTTATAAAACTTTTTCCAGTATACATTGACTAAACCACTTGTTTGTTTTGAAATATAGATTTTGTTTTGTTTGACCATAACATTGCAGTTATGAGTCTTGTGAACTGGGTGTTTAATATAGGGTTAAAGGCATTTTAAAATAATTTTAGAAAAGCTCTTAGGTATCGTGTCATGGGTTTTAGTAATGCATTACTGTTCGTTGACTAACATTTACCGTTACACAACATTATTTTGGTGAGCTCTACATGTTGTTGTTTGAGTCATCAGTCTTTTGACTGGTTTGAAGCAGATCTCCATGTCTCCCTGCCCTGAGCGAAACGTCTCATCTCTATATAACTACCACACCCTACATTCAAGGCTATCTGTTTAACATATTATAACCTTGGATCCCCCTACAAGCTCTTGGGTTCAATTCCTAGATTTAACACAAACTTTTAAAAGTGGTATGACAACTAAAACTAGTCTACTCAGTCTCGAGTGGTCCAAATAAGTAGAGAGGGTTTGATTCACACCTCAACCATAGAGCACCATGTTCTTTTTTTAAAATAATGATAGCCATTTGTTCAATTTCACATTTCACATATTGCAATTTGTCAATTTTCCATTTGCATTTTTTAAAATGACAGTTTGATATTTTTCAATTTCATGATATGGAAAAATGGATTTTTCCATTTACATATTTACACATTTGTCAATTTCCCATTTGCATATATTTTCTTAAATGTCAGTTTAAGGTTTTAAATTTTGTCTATATGGAAACATGGATTTTCCATTTTGCTGTTTACAAATTTTTTATATATTTATTTTGTGTGTATGTTGAAAAACGATATTTCCAAAACAAGATTTTTTATTTTTCATTTTATGATTTTGTAAATGATCTTAATGTGAGTGCTTGACCATGGCAATAATACAGTCTATCTATGTGTTAGCGGAACCATAGAGGCTTATTACTACTGCAAGTAAGAATGTTTTACAAAAAACGACTATCTACCACTGCATTTGAAAAACAAAACGATTGAAAAAATCTATTTTCCATTCATATATAAGTGCTAATTCTCCCTCTCCCCACCCTACCTCACCGTATTTTCTCTGGTCAAACAACCAATGCTACCCACACACACACACACACACCCAAGCTTTCTATATATCTCTCTATATATATATGTTTTCTCTTGTCCACGAGATAAAAATTATGGTTGCTGGATTGTATCCTGCACTGTTTATGCGACATACCTTTGCCAGTTCATAAAACCGTTAGGTATTTCTCTACACATAGCGATTTTACCACTGCTCTACCTACGCCTTTTGCTTGTTTGGCTTTCTTACAGTCTAGTATGTGATAGGAAGCATTAACTGTATGTCAAACCCAGTCCACGTTTGTATTTGTAATCTAAGTAATAATTTGAAAAGAGACAAGTGTAATCAGTTTTAAACATTATCTCTGCTTTTATTTGTTTGTTTATGACATGCATATTAACCTAAAATCAAACCCTTGTCTACCTTAGTGAAAGGCTAACAGTTTAACCACTGCGTCACCATACCCTTTTTTCTTAGTTTGATTCGTTCTAGGCCTTAGAGCTAGAAATCGAGTTAAGATCTCCAGTGAAAGAGGCACATGTGCTCACCACTATAGCACGTAATATTTAGCTGGTAACATTAGACAACCGAAAATGATTGTATTTCTGTTAGCCAAGCATTTCTGTCATTTACCTACTGTGTGAGCTCTGCCAGCAAGACAGTTTAGTTTAGAACAAGTGTGTGTGAGTGTGTGTATAGATTATTAGCCTCAGGTATTTAAAGCTTGTTGTGTGTAGCGACCATCTTGTCCCAGTAACCACTGAGCAAGTTTTAACAGTCAACCCATAATAACTGCATAGGATAGTTGTGTGTGGTTCATGTACTTGTGTGTGTGCATTAGCATCATGCACTAGCTTTACCTTACCCTCTATAGGTAGAGCGTTATCCCTTTCCTTTCTCACATTACCAATGACCACATTCACCCACAAGTTTTACACTTAAACCATTGGTTTGTTTCTGATTAAGTTTGGTTCGGTTTGGTTGGGTTTGATTCAGCTTGGTTCAGTTTAGTTCAATGTAGTCACCATTTTAGATTTTAGCTATCCTCTTTAACCAATCAATTAAAGATTGTCTACTCTTATTTCTTGAATCGATAAATCAGATTCTGTATACACTATTTGTCAATTATTATCCCATACCTACCACCTATACTCTCTCTGTACTGCAGTTTGATCTGAAAACAAGTTCCAATGGTGAAAGATTTGTCAGTCACCATACATGTAGCCTACAATAATTCTTTCACTACCTAGCTATGTTTCATCACTTACTGTAAACATTTCACATGTCCATATCCGATTATAAGTTTATAAAATCTCAGGTCGATGACCTTGATGTATTGGGTATTTTTGGGTAAATTCATCAGCCATGGGAAAGGGTTGACCATTCTAAGTCCTATGACACCTCACATGTTGATATCCGATTATTAGTTTATAAAATCTCAGGTCAATGACCTTGCTGTTTTGAATTTTTGAGGTAAATTCATTGGTCATGGGAAAGGGTTAACCATTCGTAGTCCTATGACACCTCACTTGACCCTCTCTACTGATAAGTTTATAAAAACTTAGGTCAATGACCTTGCTGTTTTGGGTATTTTGGGTAAATTCGTTGGTCATGGAAAAGGGTTGGCCATCCTGAGTCTTGTGACACCTCACTTGTCCCTCTCTGATTATTAGTTGATAAAATCTTAGGTTAAGGACCTTGCTGTTTTTTTTTTTGGGTTAATTCATTGGTCATGGGGAGGGGTTGGCCATTTTAAGTCCTATGACACCTCACTTGACCCTCTGTGATTATTAGTTAGCGAGATATTAACGAAAGTGCAGTTAGGCCCTTTTGACAAAAAATGAATAATACATTCAAAAACAGGGCGTCACCCCAAGTCCAACGACCCCTCATACAAGACCCTAGCTTTCTTAGTTCATAAGATATTATAAAGCCGATGACCTATTAGTTTTTGGATCTTTGGTTAATTTGTAAAAAAAAAACGTATCTATAAATCATTATTCAAAAAGCCCGCCCTCTTACAAAAAAAAAACAATTGTGCATTCGTAAAACAAAAAACAAAAATGATAAATCATAGCGGCATTCAGTTGTATGCATGCACTTTATGTGGAACGAGTTTAATTTCATATTGGCATACAAACTCCCACATGTTGGACATGGAAAGCGACTTTTACCTAAAAATTATTATTTTACCCCTTTAGTAGGGGTAGATTTTATTTTTGAGTGGAAATAAGTTATCCATAGGAAAGGGGTTGTCTGCCGGAGTAATTTCAGTACTTGTACATGTCTCTAGCCTTATTCCCACCACTGTCAAAACAGGTTGTGACTTGTTAGCTCTTATCGTGCACGTGCACATGTGTACACTTGTGTGTTAGGTCATATTACACATGAACTTGCATTTTCTCACGTATGAACCGAAACAGGATGTAACTTGTTTCACAAGGAGGACGGTAATAAGGTCATCTCACACGTGTTCACATGTATTTCATCACTTTCCTTTCATATCGTTATCACATTATAGTAGTGGGGGTTGGTGAACAACGACAGTTCAACACACGCAAATGTAGTTAGGCCCTTTGACATAATTTAAATAAATTCATGAGCCAGTCCATAGGGACCAGGCCAAAGGGACCGGTCCAAAGGGATCAGTCCAAAGGGACTCATCCACAAGGACTCGTCCACAAGGACCTGTCCACAAGGACTCGTCAACAAGGACCCGTCCACAATGACTTGTCCACAATGACCTGTCAACAATAACCCATCCACAGGGATCCACTCCCCCACCCTCTTACAAAAGCTATGAGTGGGCATGCGTTAAAAACAAAAACAACCATGTTAATTCATAGTGGCTATCCACCGAACACATGCACTTTATGTAGAACAACGTTTAAATCCATATCGACATTCAAACTCTCACATGTTGCAATTGGAAAGAGAGATTCTCTAAAAAATACAATTACACCCTATAGTAGGGGTAGGTTTTACTTTTGGGGTTGAAATATATTGTCCATAGGAAAGGGGTTGTCTGCCGGAGTAATTTGACTACTTGTACATGTCTCTAGCCTTATTCCCACCACTGTCAAAACAGGTTGTGACTTGTTAGCTCTTATCGTGCACGTGCACATGTGTACACTTGTGTGTTAGGTCATATTACACATGAACTTGCATTTTCTCACGTATGAACCAAAACAGGATGTAACTTGTTTCACAAGGAGGACGGTAATAAGGTCATCTCACACGTGTTCACATGTGTTTCGTCACTTTCCTTTCATATCGTTATCACATTATAGTAGTGGGGGTTGGTGAACAACGTCAGTTCAACACACGCAAATGTAGTTAGGCCCTTTGACATAATTTAAATAAATTCATGAGCCAGTCCATAGGGACCAGGCCAAAGGGACCGGTCCAAAGGGATCAGTCCAAAGGGACTCATCCACAAGGACTCGTCCACAAGGACCTGTCCACAAGGACTCGTCAACAATAACCCATCCACAGGGATCCACTCCCCCACCCTCTTACAAAAGCTATGAGTGGGCATGCGTAAAAAACAAAAACAAGCATGTTAATTCAAAGTGGCTATCCACCGAACACATGCACTTTATGTAGAACAACGTTTAAATCCATATCGACATTCAAACTCTCACATGTTGCAATTGGAGAGAGAGATTCTCTAAAAAATATAATTACACCCTCTAGTAGGGGTAGGTTTTACTTTTGGGGTTGAAATATATTGTCCATTGGAAAGGGGGTGTTAGCCCGAGTTCAATGACACCTCATTCGTCAAAATCTGACCACGGGTTCGGGAGTTATCGGGCTGCCGCCATCTTGTGAGGTGGGGGGGTGGAGGTGGGGCCAGAACCCCTGCAAATACACTACTCACGTATACGTTCATATACCGTTCATCCCATTGCCATGAAACGTGTGTGAGATGTTGAGTGTACTCCAGGGAAGGTGTTTGGCTTAGTAAATTATTTTACAATAGATAGAGCACGACTAGATTCAACAAATGAGCGACGACGCACGAAGCGTTTCAAGAAGGTCCCGTATGCGTTCAAATACCATTGGTCCGATAGTGATGAAACCTAGGTGAGATGTTGTGTACATTCCAGGGGGAGGCTTCTGAATTAGTAAATCCATTTTACCATAGGTAGCGCACGAGTAGATTCAACAAATGAGCGACGAAGCGCGAACTTTTAAACAAAGTCCTGTATGAGTTCATATAGCATTCATCCGATTCCAATGAAACTATGGTGAGATATTGTGTAGCCTACACTTACGTGAGGGTTTCTAACTTAGTAAATCCATTTCACAGGAGGTTGCGCAAGAGTACATTCAACAAATGAGCGACGGCGCGCGAAGCGTTTCAATAGGGTCCCGTATGCGTTCAAATACCATTCGTCCGATTACGATGAAACTTGGGTGGGATGTTGAGTACACCCTACGGAAGGTTTCTGGCTTATTAAATCCATTTGACAATATGTAGCGCACGAGTAGATTCAACAAATGAGTGACGGCACGCGAATAATTTCAACAAAGTACCGTATGCGTCCATATACCATTTATCCGATTGCGATGAAACCTTGGTGAATCATTGAGTACACTCCATAGAAGGTTTCAGGCTTAGTAAATCTATTTTACAATAAGTAGCGCATGAGTAGAGTCAACAAATAGGTGATGGCATGCGAATCGTTTAAAGAAAATCCCGTATGCGTTCATATGTCATACATCCGATTCCGATGAAACATTGATGAGTTGTTGAGTACACGCCAGGGAAGGTGTTCAACTTGGTAAAGCCATTTTACAATATTGATTGGTAGCGCACGAGTAGATGTAACAAATGAGTGACGACGCGCGAAGCGTTCCAACAAAATCCCGTATGCGTTCATATACTATCCTTCGATTGCGATGAAACTTTGATGAGTTGTTGTGTACTCTTACGTGAAGCTTTCTAACTTAGTAAATCCATTTGGCAGTTGGTAGAGCACGAGTAGATTCAAGAAATGAGTGACAGCGCACGGATCATTTAAACAAAATCCCGTATGCGTTATACGCCATTTATCCGATTGCGATGAAACTTTGGAGGGTTGTTGTGAACACTTCAGTAAAGATTTCTGGCTTAGTAAATTCATTTTACAATAGGTAGCGCACGAGTAGATTCATCAAATGTGCGATGGCGGGTGAATCGTTTCAGCAAAGTCCTGTGGTGTTCATATACCATTTATCCGATTGCTATGAAACTTTGTTGAATTGTTGTGTACACTCCAGGAAAGGTTTCTGGCTTAGTAAATCCAGTTTTTAATAAGTAGCGCATGAGTAGATTCAACAAATGAGTGATGGCATGCGAATCGTTTAAAGAAAATCCCGTATGCGTTCATATGTCATTCATCCGATTCCGATGAAACATTGATGAGTTGTTGTGTACACGCCAGGGAAGGTGTTCAACTTGGTAAATCCATTTTACAATATTGGTAGCGCACGAGTAGATGTAACAAATGAGTGACGACGCGGGAAGCGTTCCAACAAAATCCCGTATGCGTTCATATACTATTCATCGATTGCGATGAAACTTTGATGAGTTGTTGTGTACACTTACGTGCAGCTTTCTAACTTAGTAAATCCATTTGACAGTTGGTAGAGCACTACTAGATTCAACAAATGAGTGACGACGCGCGAAGCGTTCAACAAAATCCCGTATATGTATAAATTCCATTCTTCGATTGAGATGAAACTTAGATGAGTTGTTGTGTACACTTAAGTAAAGGCTTCTAACTTAGTAATCCATTTCACAGGAGGTTGCGCACGAGTATATTCAACAAATGAGCGACGACGTGCGAAGCGTTCCAAAAAAGTCCCGTATGCGTTCAAACACCATTCGTCCGATAGCGATGAAACATGGGTGAGATGGTCTGTGCACTCCAGGGGAGGCTTCTGTATTAGTAAATCCATTTTACAATAGGTAGCGCACGAGTAGATTCAACAAATGAGCGACGACGCGCGGAGCGCTTCAATAAGGTCCCGTGTGCGTTCAAATACTATTCGTCCGATTACGATGAAACTTGCGTGAGATGTTGTGTACACCCTACGGAAGGTTTCTGGCTTAATAAATCCATTTTACAATAGGTAGCACACGAGTAGATTCAACAAATGAGTGACGGCACGCGAATCATTTCATCACAGTACCGTATGCGTCCATATACCATTTATCCGATTGCGATGAAACTTTGGTGAATTATTGTGTACACTTCAGTAAAGGTTTATGGTCTAGTAAATTAATTTTACAATAGGTAGCGCATGAGTAGATTCAACAAATGTGCGATGGCACGTGAATCGTTTTACAAAAGTCCTGTATGCGTTCATATACCATTTATCCGATTGCGATGAAACTTTGGTGAATTGTTGTGTACACTCCAGGAAATGTTTCTGTCCTAGTAAATCCAGTTTTTAATAAGTAGGGCACGAGTAGATTCAACAAATGAGCGACGGCGGGCGTGCGAATCTTTTCCCCAATGTCCCGTATGCGGTCATATATCATTCATCCGTTTGCGATGAAACCTTGGTGAATCATTGAGTACACTCCAGAGAAGGTTTCAGGCTTAGTAAATCTATTTTTCAATAGGTAGCGCATGAGTAGATTCAACAAATGAGTGACGGCACGCGAATCGTTTAAAGAAAATCCTTTATGCGTTCATATGTCATTCATCCGATTCCGATGAAATTTTGATGATTTTTTGTGTACACGCCAGAGAAGGTGTTCAGCTTGGTAAATCCATTTTACAATATTGGCAGCGCACGAGTAGATGTAACAAATGAGTGACGACGCGCGAAGCGTTCCAACAAAATCCTGTATGCCTTCATGTACTATTCATCGATTGCGATGAAACTTTGCTGAGTTGTCGTGTACTCTTACGGGAACCTTTCTAACTTAGTAAATCCATTTCACAGTTGGTAGAGCACGAGTAGATTCAACAAATGAGTGACAGCGCACGAATCATTTAAACCAAATCCCGTATGCGTTAAATGCCATTTATCTGATTGCGATGAAACTTTGGAGAGTTGTTGTGCACGCTCCCACGAATGTTTCAAGATTAGTTAATTCAATTCACGATAGATTAGAGGCAGTTAACAGAAATTGAAAAAAAATATTGTGTATCCAAAAGCACTTCAAGAAACAAAGTTACAACACTTTCTTTGATTGGCAGGAGAACGTCTGCCGGGTCAGCTTGTTAGAATATAAAATTTTAATTTCGAACGAACCACGTCTCTTAGAACAGATTAAACGATTCTTGGTTCTATAATTGGAACAGGTGGGTCCCATGTTATGGATTAGGGGCGTGGTGGCTCAGCGGTCTAGCTGTGTGCCTCTCACCAAGGCGGTCCGGGTTCGATTCCCGGTCAATGCATGTGAGATTTTCGAAGTGAAATGCCATGTCCTGTGGTTCGGATTCCACGTAAAGAGGAGGTCCCGTGGCTCATAATCACAAGATTCTCGGTCACGTAAAACTACAATCTTCCCTTTTTTGTTATGGATTATAAAGTTTGCATAATTTACACGGCCGCCATCCTGAAATGGTACGTTTGATGACCTTGTAGTTTGGACACAAGACGCGTCTCATATGAAGGTATGTTGTTACCAAATGTGGTAAAGATCCGATGATCAGTTTGGTCGTAATGCATTATTGAGTTTTGACCATTCGAGTGGCCGCCATTACGTTTTGGTAAAGGTGGCAGCAATATAAAACATGACACTGAGGTACTCCTTGCCAGTGCTACCTCTGTACCAAATTTCGTTCAATTCGGTTTAACCGTGTTCTAATTGAGAGAGGGGGACAGACATTCAGAGTACACACACTCACCCACACACACACACTCACACACACACACAGACACACAGACAGACACACAATTTTTGGCCCTGTGTTGATCTCATGTCTACTTTCATTTTTTTCAAAAATCGAAAGTAGGCTAATAAGCTGACACATGTATAATGGTTTTTCGATGTGGTGTATATTATGAGTGAAAGGGGTGAAAAGTGGGGATTGAAGGATTCCTAACAGAGCGTGCATCTCTTAAACGACATAGGCGAGGAGTTTGAAACTCAGAGGAAAACAATCAGCCGAATAATAAATAAATAAATGTTCGACCGTTTTTTTTTTCATAAATCCAATTTAAGGGGCTCATGGGGAGGGGTGAATTTCTGGAAGAAAAACGTCCACTAAGGAAGGATTTTTGGATGTTCACTCTCATCGACACACCAAAACTATTAAAGTTAGAAGAATGATATTTTGGGGATGTGTTTGTTGTGCGTCGAAAACGTCTACTAAGGAGGGATTTTTGGATATTCAGGTTCTAAAGGGGTGTTAACGGGGTTAAACCTGCATTTCTTTGAAGAACAATATGACACGACTATGACGCGAGCGAAGCCGCGGGTATCTGCTAGTATATATATATATATTATACCCTTCCAGGGCCTTCTAGGATGTTGAATCTTATCTCGGGCGCGGCTCGTTCGGTGGCTAATTAACACTTTACATCCTAGGAATTCGGAATTTTGGATCATGGGAACTTAAAACTATAAATCATATGCCAGGGAAACAAGGAAACAAAATTTATTCTTAGAAGACTACAAAACAGAAGAAACAATCCCTTAATAAAACGTAGAACCACAACAAAATAAACTGTGTCATCACTGTCCTTCTCTGCCATAAAGTCCACAGAGATGGTACGACCAGGGTACCTTAAATCTAATTAGTTCGGGCAAGCCTCAGCTTCCCCCTGATCAACACTGCAAGATCATGGAACTCCACAAAAAAAAAAAAAAAAATCCAAATAAAATAAAATCCCAAAAAAATCAAAGTGGCGCGCTCTCACCCCAGGTGAGTTCAAATGGAACAACAAAGGACTAAATTAATGCCACAAGAAATGAATCATTACGTTAATCAGATCATAACACTAATACTCCAACGGAGCATCAAATCAACTGAATTTTACAAGCTGGAACCTCATTTTTAACGCTCTTATATTGGAAAAGTGAATCGTACAGACGAGACCGTTCCGTTTGGCAAACAGACCTCCCTTCACGACCTCCGTTAGAGTCGTGTACGGTCAGCATGCAGTGCGGCCACACAAACACTACATTAAGCTACAACGTGCCTATCTCATTCACATACAACAGTTCCCGTGTGAAACATTTATCAAGACAATCATTGATACCGACTAGCGGCCACCCGGAGGGTACAAATCTGATACACTAGTAACGTGGGTCCACAAAATAAAATCAAAACACAACAAACCAGAATCCCAGAATTAACAATAAAATATGTAAACAAACCAGCCATTTTAACTTTGACCAATTAACCTCGGACAGACTCAAGGCCAAGCAAAGCACCCCGTGGCGAGGAGTGGCTACCAGCTTTCACCCCCTCCATAGCTGATGTATACTGACTGAAGCATGAGCTCACAATAGCCCAATTCAACAAGCCCCGCAGAATCATCACTTAGCACGCTGCCTACGGGCGTCAGATCGACCCCAGCATCACGGCCGTGATTTTTACCTCGTGGGAATTACCCGTCCACGGAATTACCAAAAATACTTACGTGGTTCTGAACATCCACGACTTACCAATATGCATCAGTACATCCAGCCATACTCCAATTAAATTACCTCAAATCGCCGGGTTTGCCTGCCTTGTCCGTCACCAATCGAAGATTGCAACACAACCATTACCTGGTAGAACTTGCCACAGTCGATCCACGAACCTGATTTACCACAAAATATTCAATATGCTCTGGTTTGCTTACGACCACTGTACAAACTCTCACCCCACCTGATCACTGAAAAATGTATCTACAGTGACAGTAGCTGATGGCCAGATTTCCCCTGAATGATAATCTCCCCAAACTACATTGAAAACCATGACCACACGATACATATTTACACGCACGTTGCAGCAACAAACACAACAACAAAACACAACTAACATTAAGAAATTGAATATGTACACAGCCATTGCACTTATGCTGATCCGTACACCCCTAACTAAATTATGCAAGATAATTTGCTGTACTTATCACTATTCCTGGGTCCCAGACTGTCTCCATCATCGCGGCGTGCCCCAAGGTTTTGGGTTTACGCCCTCATTCCTCGCATGACGAATTCCATAGTTGAAGATCCTCCCATTGTTCCAATCTCGGCATCAGCTTCCTCTTGCTTCAGGTACCTCGTGGTAACGAAGAACACAGAAATACACAATTTTTTTTAATGCGACAATCAAGAAAGTAACACGCACTCACTGTTCCGGACCGATAATCCTATCATTCTCCTAAATGCTACCATCTGAACTACTCGATTCATCCAGATCGTCCACCGTAGCTCCTATCGACACAACTTATATGTTTATCTAGCGCAATGGCTAGCCTATTTCTCAGCCACTAACAAAAGCTCGCACTCGTATGCTATAGTATTTAGACATGATCTCAAAAAAAACCGCCACGCTATCTCAATTTACCATCTGACGTGAAAATTAACAGAGTCCAAATCACGAACTCGACTGACGTGGAGCGTCCGTGACAGAATCACAAAATTGACTGACTTCACTCTCCCATTTGGAGCTATTTAAGTTTTTGAGGCATAACCTGCCGTAGGAGGGGGAAATATGAGATTTATTTCCAAAAATAATAGCTCTGTCCCAAATTGACTTATATCACTGCACTCATCGCAATCTCAATGTCTCATTGGTGATATCCTTTCCAAGAATCGATCGTGGACTCCTTATCAAATAACCTCCGTAATCATCCCTCATTGTCTGCCAATTTACGCGCCAAACACGGCTTGGTGACGCTTATCCCCTCATTGGCTGACGCTGAAACGCCCCCATATCAGGCATTTTATACTGAATTAAATCAGCCTTACATCCAAATTGCATCAAATTACATTTCTGGGAGGCTGAGAGTCTCCCGCTTCCATACATGCAACTCTCATTGCTCTCCGGTCATTAATTCTTAAGTAGGTCACATTTGGGCGGCACCAAAACTTGGAGCTGTGACCTTGCCAAACTGCAATTTTCCCACACAAATTCCTGCGTTCAACGACCTGCCTGTCCTACCCTCGCTCGTCTTCTCATGGTACAATGTCCTCCCTCGGCACACCCTGGAAACCTGCTAAGTGCATTTATGACCACTCAACCCTCCTGCTATTCTTCGTACACGTCTCTGCACACATCCAATAAAAGTATTCGCCGCCTCTGTACTCTGCATCTGCTGTGCCGGTCTGCGTATAGAATTAATGTTGGAAATACAAACTTGAGACTAGATGGATATGCAATATGCCATAAGGTCTCAATATATATATATATATATATATAAACTTTTGAACTGACGGTGGTTTTGGGGTCTGGGGGATGTGAAACGCGAAGATATGTCGAAATTTTCCGGAAGTCGAAACACGGTACCCATTGCAATAGTTAGCTTTCTAATGAAATCTACCTAACAGATAACACACACTAATACAGCCATCACAATTAACACCGGTTATCAGACAGATTCTACACACACCCAAAGTACACGGGGCTACATGACCGCGTTGTCGCAGCCCCTAAACTGAGGAACCAACCAACCAACCGTTCTTCACTGGAGGAGTTTCCATCTGTATTTTTGCCGAGACCTCTATGACGCTGGGTACCGTACAGATACATTTCTCCTTCTATTTTTGTTTCCTTATATCCATCACTTCCCCCTCCCCTTCCCCTTATTTGAGCATCCTCATTCTTCCAGGTGTCTCAATGTTTCCCCCGCCCCATTTTCCTTCTCGTTCCTCCCTACTCTTTGCGCCGTTCTACTTAATGTGGAGCGTTTTTTCTACCAAAGTCCAATCAGTAGCTTCTGGCTGCTATCTGGTGACGAACAGAGGAATTTCTCTAGTTTTCTTTTTTTATTAAGCTCATTGACACACTTTCTTCGGCTTCATTGTTTTAATTCTATTGAAAAACGGGGCAAGGCCCCTCTCGAAACTGTCTAGGAATTTTATTTTTTATTTTCACACGGCAATATCCCAAAAAATGAATGAAATGAAAAGCCACAGCCTGCTTCCAGTCTCCGACCGGGTCAGGAATGGAATGAATGACGCCCCCATCTAGCGGCGAGGATATGAACTGTGCCGGCTGCCGAAGCCTGACGCACTCCTCTGGGGCAATGATTAAATGAAGGACAGATAAAATGAAATGATAGTGGAGAGTGTTGCTGGAATTAAATTGTGACAGGGAAAACCGGAGTAACCGGAGAAAAACCTGTCTGCCTCCGTTTTGTCCAGCACAGATCTCACATGGAGTGTCCGGGATTTGAACCACGGACCCAGCGGTGAATGGCCGGCGTGCTGCCGCCTAAGCCACGGAGGCTTCCCAAAAAATGAACAATTGTATTATTATTATTATTATTATTATTATTATTATTATTTATCTACAATTTGGGCAGAACGCCCAGCCGTCAAGCTCTACAATAATGATCCGTGGTGTAGCAGCTAGCATTCTTGGCTGTCGTCCGGGAAGTCCAGGTTCGATTTCCGGCTCTGCTAAGAAATTAATATTTGAACTGAGGGCAGGAACGGGGTGCATTCAGACTTATGAGGTAAAACTGAGAAGAGGTGGGTTCGATTCCCACCTCAGCTATCCTGGATGTGTTTTTCCTTGGTTAAATTTTAATTCAAGCGAATCTCGGCCACGGTCGCCTTCTTCTCAATCCTCGCCTGAATTATAATTACACACGCTACTGCAGACACCACAATAAAGAAGGTTATTAGACAAATTATACTTATCACAAGTACACGAGGCTGGATTTTGTTGTTGTACTTGTTGATTGATTTAGGGGCTTTGCGACATCGTGGTCATGTAGCCCCGTGTACTTGGTTGTGAGTGAAATTTGTCTTATAATCTGTGTTATTGTGATGGCCCTATTAGTGCGTGTTTTTGTAATTCAGATATTTCTTCTTCTTGCTGTCGTTTCGGCCATGTACGGACCACGCTATTTCAACTGCCCTTGTCCATGTCTTTGCGCCTGGGCCTTAACGTTCGCCCAGTATTCCCGCATTCGTTTCCTATGCTGTTCCTTCCTCGTTCCTGTCCATGTCTTGCCAGTGTTTAGTTTTGGCTTTTCTTGGAATCCATGATGTTGTTGGAGTTTCGACTTTAGTGGAACACTTTTCTGGATATCCTCCTGGGTTATTCCCACTTCACACAGGTCTTTTTCTACTTCAGTGAACCACGCCGCCTTGGTTTTCTTGTTAAGAAGAAAACTGAAGATCCTATTGTTCAACCTTGTAGAACTCATACGAGCAATGTGGCCATAAAAAACTATCCTTCTCTTACGAATGGTGTCCGTGATCTTTTCTACATGAGAGTAGAATTCATGATTGTGTCGTCTTCTGAACTCACCATTTTCTTTGATTGGACCTAGGATTTTTCTCAAGATCTGCCTTTCTCTTATTTCTAGGTTCTAGATCATACCCTTTCTACTCATTGCATTCGGCACCATACAATGCCTCCGGTCGTATTACTGTTGAGCCATGTTTAACATATCTCTTTTCTTTATTTCTTTGGTGGCCGTCCCGGTAGACTCAGACGCCATGTGATCTACTTCCTGTGCGGACGTGCCTTTAGGCTCTCTGCCTTATCATTTAAATGTTATATTTTTCTTTCTTATTGAACATCGTCACTACGCCGAAGCCTTCCATTAATTCAAGTAAGTAACGCTTCTAACCTTGTTTCTACTATGCTCATTTCCTAAATTTAACTTTTCCGTTTGGTCTTCGTCGTGTGCTTGGTTTTGCTGTGGAACCAATCGAAATGGCGGTCTCCTGTTTTGTTTAGTTTGAGTCTACAGTTTAACCTTTTATTTGTGCCGTGAGATATATCTGTGAGTGATTTTGTGAGTGTATGTTTTTCTTGCTGCCAGGTGCAATGAAGTTGTTTTGATTGGGCATGTCTTCGAGTGGGTCTCCCGTGGTTTGTGGACGTTGGCGTTTCGACCTTTCTCCCAACACGAGGCATGACACCATATATTTTAGCCCTTATGTTTCCCTTCATTCCATGCTTCGGGCACTTGAATCACGGTGGTAACTTTAAGTAGGCCTTACCGTATTCAGCTCGAACCCGGAAAGTAAGTAGGGGACCATATTCTTCTAGCATGCTTTGCTAGACTACCTACAAGCACGAGTTGCTTTGTATATCATTTCTGCATCGTCAGCTGGCATATTGTGTGATCCTGTGTACGTGATATGAGCTTGTACACCAGGTGTAATGATTGCGTGTGTGTATCTTTGATATATTTCACGGACACTTAACGTCATCTGTTTCTCCTTGTAGAATCTTTGGTTTTTGATTTTCTTTTCTCTGGGGACTGCCAGCTCGATCGCATCCCTCCTGTTTGCGTTATTGCTCGCCACAGCCTCTGCGACACGCACACAGCCCCTTGTTCTATGTTTGCTATATTTGTTATTTTTGGTCGCCATGACAACCATCCATCTCTAGGCTGAGAAGTGATTGTTGTTCACCAGCGACGGGCTGGATTGCCTTTTGATCAATTACTTCCTCCCTTTTTACATCGTTTTTATTGGAAGTGAGCACAGATATGTATTTAGTTTGCTTCCGTTATTTATTATTATAAGTTATTTATTCTTAATAATCATCTTCCCCTCATGAAGTGACTGTATTTGACCCCTAAGTGGAAGGGTACTCTTTTCTGTGTAGGCTATGTTATTCTGGCCCGGTGTCGTCGTATGTTTAGTTATTGTTTGATTTCAATTCATTAAATTTCCATTTCTTTATCCATGTGTCTTATTTAGTAGTGTTGCTCTCTCTCTCTCTCTCCACCCCTAACGTATTCTAGCTTTCTAGAACCAGGAGGGTATTCCTACCACTCGTCGTCGGACCACCTTCACGGAGTCTGGAGTCACTCGGCACATCTGGCCTGCAAATACGGGCCCAGCACAGGTCAGAAATTAACATCAATTTCCACTGCGTACTCCTTTCATTTCCAGTTGGTTTCAGTGATGCAGCTAGTAGGCACGCCAAGAATATGTTTATTTTAGAAAGGGCGGTGCACTGTACAGTAATGTCGTATCTTGGCGTTAATGGATATTGATTTCTTCTTGTAGACATTTTTAGTTAGTTGATAATCCGTGTCCATTTTTCTGATCCGTGATGTAAAGGCTTCTTTCTCTGAGGTGTTGGGATCTATCCACTTTCCAAGATATTTAAATTACTCCGTTCGTTCGATTTTCCCTTCAGATTTTTATTTATTTATTTATTTATTTATTTTAGTTATTTACGTTTGGAGTCTCACATGTGATTCGTGAAGAATTTTGATTTTATCTGTTTAATTCTTGAGATCTCTGATGTTATTTGGAGTTATCTTATATCATCCTTAATTTCTGTCCATTTAATCCTGGTAGTGCTATTCCATAATTTATCTACTATTTTTCTACTAAGTCTAGTTTCCTGTGTTCGAAGAAGATGAATAGTAATAATAACTAGTGGACCACCCACCCGGTCCTATAGGTACGCGGACTGAAAGAGATTTATCTCGACGCTAATAACGGTGCAAGTTAGATCTGAACCTTCCGATGCGCATGTGCGTCCAGGTGCATTACGTCATCCCCCCGCCTGGATTCATTGTCAACCAGTGAGCACATACTTCAACACGCGCTGGTTAGATGTTGCCAAGTAGTCATTATTCCCAGAACCTTGGAAGGGTACAGATGCTGTCAAGGCATGCGAAGCAAGACTGAGTGGCTCTGTACTTTGACAAGCACGGCAACAAGCTTGCTGTCAGGAGTGTGAGAAGTGGGCGCGCTCTCAGTTCATTACCACCAATACCAATGCTATGTCACTGAGAATGCTCCTATTGGATACTTTATGCTTGCATAATATAACCACGACGAGCAGCGAGCAGCTCCAAACAGCTGTTCCACCAAAGAGGGGAAATCGAATTTGCGCCTAGTGATCCCACCACTTTCCCTCCTAGACGAGACTCCGCCATGACAGGCCAGGTCTAACTTGCCACGCTAAACTTGTATAAATTAACTAGCAACCCGCCCCGGCTTCGCCCTGTATCTTTAATGGTTTAGCCAGCGTAAGCTTAAAAGGCGCACGGACGGCAGGTTTAAATTCACTGAAATCGTTACTGCTCGACTTTCTTTGGTCATAAATGAATGAGGGGCCGATAACCTCGATGTTAGGCCCCTTAAAACAACAATTATCATCATCATCATCATAAATGAATGTTTTCCTACAGAAACCTTCCTCGAGAAATTCTTAGAGTGGTGAAGACCGAATCAAAACTCCATCCAGTGATTCTCAAGATTACCCGTTACATCCAAGAATCGGGGACTTCGTTTTATACGGTCTAGAGATACACAAGGCAGTGTTACTACAACTGTGATAGTTCGGAATTTCATTGTAGGGATTTAAATTAAGGTGATGATTATGCTATGATTCAATGTATAAGTATTCTGCATAATTAATTTGTATTTTATAAGATACTAGCAGTAGTGCCCGGCTTCGCCCGGTGGATCTATTTGTTTTATGGATGATAATGAATACTACTACAGAACTGGCACATGATACTTAAACTAGCAAAAAAAATATATTTTAAAAATGTAACGTTTTGTGTAAGTGGTGGTGGTGAGAAGTAGTACAGTATAATGGACGTAACATTCAGACCATTCTCCCGTAATGATAATGATAATAGTCTAATTAACAGGGAAACGGCTATTTACTAACTACAGTACTGACACATGTAATTTGCAATCATGTTGAAAAATATGATTAGAAAGAGGAGTAAGTGAAATACAAGACATTGCATAGGGCCTATATCTCATTGACTGTTAGAAAAGTGGAGGCCATTATTGTCGTCTTTTATCGCATAGCGCCGTAGGAAAATAATCAGAGCACCTTGGACACATTCGGCTGTCCCGAGCTCCTGAGGTAGCAATAGTGTCATTTATCGCCACATAGCACTCAAGGATAAGGATCGGAATAAATGAAAGTGAATTTTAAAGCACCGACGCTTATTGCAGCTGATAACCTCAATGTACTGCACTAACACCATCGCACTTATACAAAGGCATAATATTTTCATGATGATAACAGTTTTAAGGGGCCTAAGAAATGTTTACATTAATTTCTCCCCGTGACTGCAATTTATAAGCAGCGCAAGATGTAACTACAGTATTTTCGCAATTCTGCACCAGAACACTGGTAGGGGCGACGTGATGCAGCCCGCATTGTCAACCAACAATAGACTTATTAAAATATTCTTACAGTTACACTACTACGGACATAAATGGTTCTAGGGTCTTAAAACGTGGTTTTAAAGTTCCTCTTGTGTGTTATTCTAAATGTAGGGAATGAAGAGGGTTTTCCAAAATATCAAGTGGACAGTGGTACCAGCAATCTTTCAAACGGTATGTATGTAAAATGTGGTGCAATTAGGTGCAACGGTGTGGATTTGTGTCAAAGGGCTTAAATGCAGAGAATGGAGTGGATTGTCCGAAAATTAAAGTGAACAGTGTTACCCGCTGGGTTCCAAATGGTAAGTATACAAAATTTGGTTTATATCGGTGAAAGGGTGTAGATTTGTGCCAAAGGGTCTAAATGCAGGGATTGGAGTGGTCTGTCCGAAACTTCAAGTAGACAGTGTTACTCGTCGGGTTCCAAAGGGTAAGTACATAACGTTTGGATTAGATCAGTGAAACGATGTAGATTTGTGCCAAAGGACCTACAGTAAATGCAGGGAATGGATTGGTCTGTCCGAAATTTCATATAGACAGTGTTACTCGCCGGGTTCCAAAGGGTAAGTAGGTAATATTTGATTTAGATGGGTGAAACGGTGTAGAATTTTGCCAAAGGGCCTAAATACAGGGAATGGAGTGGCCTGACCGAAATGTCAAGTAGACAGTGTTTCTCGTCGGGTTCCAAAGGGTAAGTAAATAAAATTTGGTTCAGATGGGTGAAACGCTGTAGATTTTTACCAAAAGGCCTAAATGCAGGGAATGGAGTGGACTGTCCGAAATTTAAAGTGAACAGTGTTACTCGCAAGGTTCCAAAGGGTGAGTATAAGAAATTTGGTTCAGATCGGCGAAACGGTGTAGATTTGCAAAAATAACAGACAAACCAACATTGAGCTTTATATAGATAGAAGATGATCTGAGAATAAAGAACGAGAAATCTGGGTCGATTTCTACAGTACAAATGTTATGACTAGAAAGGATTGGGAGGAGGCGAATTACCATCTTAGACATCTTGTCACAAGGCTTGCGGTCCATGATTGCCACCATAATTTATGCCGGACAGAGAGAGTCCATGCCCATGCGCCACCTGTATTATATCGTCTCTGTGGAGAGTTATGTGACAGATATTATGTCGTTACATGTACAAAAAGATATGTATCATTGATCAAGTTCTTTTGTGATTAGTGTTTATGTTAATTCGTATGGCAATTTTGCTGCAACAAACGTATTATTATTTATAATAATAGACTAATAATTCTTCTTCTTCTTCTACGCAATCAGGCCCAGTGGACCGCGCGCTGCTACAAGTTTCCTTCTCCATCGTCTCCTATCCATAGCTGCCATCCGCCAACTGTCCACACGTATTGCTGCCTGTTGCAGATCTTCATGGAGTCCATCACTCCACCGCTTCCTTGGTCTCCCTGGTGGTCTTCTTCCTGTGGGGATGAAATTCAGTAGCTTCCGTGGCCATCGGTGGTCTTCCATCCGGGCTACATGTCCAGTCCACTGCAGTCTTCTGGTTTTGATGGTTCCAGCTATGTTGGCATCATGGTACAGGTCCTCTACTTCATGATTGTGTCTAATCCTCCATTCACCCGTGTGTACATGCCTCACCGGTCCGAAGATCTTCCGATGAACTTTTCTCTCAAAAACGAGTAGTTTATGAAAGTCCTGTTTTCGGATACTCCATGTCTCACATCCATATAGTACAACGGGTTGGATCAGAGTTTTATACAGACAAATTTTGAACATTCTGGAGAGGCATCTGGACCGAAGAAGCTGTGTTAAGCTGTAGAGAGTTCGGTTTCCTGCTTGGATCCTGGCGTTGATCTCTGCCTCACATGATGAGTTCTGCGTGAAAAGCGATCCTAGGAACTTAAATTCATGGACCCTCTTGTAGGACTGGACCCCTACCCGGAGTGACTGTAGTTGCCCAAAAACGTGGCCTTGCCGCGAGTAATATTGAGGTACTCCGTCTTGGTTTCATTCACGATTAGCCCAAATTTGTTGGCAGCTACCTTGAGTGCTCTGGTCATTTGCCTCAACTCTTCCTGAGAGCTGGAGAGTAAACTGATATCATCTGCGTAGGCAAGGTATGCTAGGTTCTTCCCTTCGACTTGGATTCTTTCAAAATTCTCTCGAAAGGTCTCACGTATGATCTTATCCAAGGCAAAATTGAACAGTGTAGGAGATAAACCGTCTCCTTGCCTGAGACCCGTCAAAATTTCAAAATCCTCCGTCACTCGATTTCCCATTTTTTATTAGCCTACTTTCGATTTTTGCAAAAAATGAAAGTAGACTTATGAGATCAACACAGGGCGAAAAAAGTGTGTCTGTCTGTGTGTGTGTATGTGTGTGTGTGAGTCTGTGTGTGTGTGTCTGTGTGTCTGTGTGTGTGTGTCTGTGTGTGTGTGTGTGTGAGTGTGTGTACTCTGAATGTATGTCCCCCCCTATCAATTCGAACACGGTGAATGCGAATTGAACGAAATTTGGTACAAAGGTAGCACTAGCAAAGGACACCTCAGTGTCATGTTTTATATCGCCGCCATCTTGACGGATACGTAATGGCGGCCACACAAATGTTCAAAGCTTAAATCAAATTACGACTAACCTAATCATCCGATCTCTACCAAATTTTGCAACGACATACCTTTATGGGGGGAGCATCCTTTGACCAAACCAATAGGTCATCAGCGTAATAGTTTGCGGATGGCGGCCATCTTTGTGTGAAAATCGATTCCCCTATTAATTCGAACACGGTGCAACCGAATGGAACGAAATTTGGTACAGAGGTAGTACTAACAAAAGGCACCTCAGTGTCATGTTTTATATCGCCGCCATCTTGACGGAAACGTAATGGCGGCCACACAAATGTTCAAAGTTTAAATCAAATTACGATTAACCTAATCATCCGATCTCTACCAAATGTTGCAACAACATACGTTTATGGGGGGAGCATCCTTTGACCAAACCAATAGGTCATCAGCGTAATAGTTTGCGGATGGCGGCCATCTTTGTGTGAAAATCGATTCCCCCTATTAATTCGATCACGGTGCAACCGAATGGAACGAAATTTGGTACAGAGGTAGTACTAACAAAAGGCACCTCAGTGTCATGTTTTATATCGCCGCCATCTTGACGGAAACGTAATGGCGGCCACACAAATGTTCAAAGCTTAAAATCAAATTACGATTAACCTAATCATCCGATCTCTACCAAATTTTGCAACTACATACCTTTATGGAGGGAGCATCCTTTGACCAATCTAATAGGTCATTCACCTGATAGTTTGCGGATGGCGGCCATCTTTATGTCAAAATTGATTCCCCCTATTAATTCGAACACGGTGGAACCGAATGGAACGAAATTTGGTACAGAGGTAGCACTAGCAAAGGGCACCTCAGTGTCATGTTTTATATCGCCGCCATCTTGACTGAAACGTAATGGCGGCCACACGAATGTTCAAAGCTTAAATCAAATTACGATTAACCTAATCATCCGATCTCTACCAAATCTTGCAACTACATACCTTTATGGAGGGAGCATCCTTTGGCCAATCTAATAGGTCATTCGCCTAATAGTTTGCGGATGGCGGCCATCTTTGTGTCAGAATCGATTCCCCCTATTAATTCAAACACGCTGAAACCAAATGGAACGAAATTTGGTATAGAGGTAGCACTAGCAAAGGGCACCTCAGTGTCATGTTTTATATCACCGCTATCTTGATGGAAACGTAATCGCGGCCACCCAAATGTTAAAAGCTAAAATGTAATTACGACCAACCTAATAATCTAGTCTCTACCTAATTTTGCAACACCATATCTTTATGTGGGAAACATATTCTGACCAAACTGCAAGAACATCAGCCCAATAGTTTGCAGATGGTGGCCAAGTATGTGTGCAAATCGATTCCCCCTATCAATTCAAACACGGTGAAACCGAATTGAACGAAATTTGGTACAGAGGTAGCACTAGCAAAGGGCACCTCATATTCATGTTTAATATCCCTATAGCACGTTGTATTTCAACAAGCTCCTACAACCAACATTCAATCATACTCCTTGAAAAGGACAAAGAGTTATAACAATACCCATGCATTTAGGAGAAAGTAGGCTATATGTTCTTTACTGAACATCTTGTCTTATCGCGTGTTTCGCTCAGGCAGATCGCTACCAAGTTGATGAGTTTCTCGGACATTCCAAACTCTCTTAGGCAACTGAGGAGGCTCTTTCAATGTATGCAATCATAGGCCTTCTTGAAATTTACGAATAACACGTGGAGTTCTTTGCCATATTCACCCAGTTTTTCAGTGAGCTGTCGGAGAACGAAGATATTATCTACTGTGGAACGCCCCAGCCGAAAGCCTCCCTGGTATTCACCAAGCACTAATTCTGCCACTGGTTGAATTCTATCTATGAGGCAGTTGTACAAGATCTTGTAGCAGACGTTAAGCAGGGCGATTCCTCGATAGTTATCATGTTTCAATTTGTCACCCTTCTTATAGATTGGACAAATCATAGCTGTTTTCCATTCTGACGGTAGTTCTTCTTTGACCCAGATTGCTTGTATCAGCCTGTGCAGTTTTTCTGCTAGTTTCTCCCCTCCTTCCTGGATCATCTCGGTCTTTATTCCATTTTCACCCGGACTTGTATTATTCTTGAGCCGTTTGATCTGGGTTTTGATCTCATCCAAAGTGGGTGGCGGATAATCCAAGTCGACTGTGGTTGGAGACTGAAATTCAAATACTATTTCAGGGTCTTCACAATTGAGGAGCTAGTTGAAGTACTCCTTCCATCTCTTGGCGATATCATAATCGTTGGTCAGAATTTTATCACTAGAATCTATGACAAATTTCTGTCTCGACTGGTAACCTTTGCTAAAATACTTCACCCTTTGAAACATTTCCCTGGTATTGTTTCCTCTGAAGTCTGCTTCAGCCGCAACGATGATGTACTTGACATATTTCCTCTTTGCCCTTCTCAGTGTTGCTTGGGTAGCCCTTCGAACCTCCTCAAATCGTTCTTTACCCTGCGCCAGATCTGTCTCCTGCAGCCACTTATTCCTGGCTTCCGTTCTCTGTTCCAGAGCATCTGCACATTCATTTCCAAACCAGATCTTCTTGCCTACTGTGTCTCCCTTGATCGTCTCCTTTGCTGTAGCAGTCAGTGAGCTTTGAATCTTTTCCCAAATTTGTTCAGGGTCTTCGCTCACGTCCAGTTCACTGAGTGCTTCAAAGCGGTTGTTAAGTTGCAGCTGATATTCTGTCTTTATGCCTTCATCTTTTAGTTTTTCAACACGGTATCTCTCAATCTTCTTTAGCTTAGCCCTGATCTCTCCTTTACATTGAACTTGTAAGTGGCCTCTGGCCAGAAAGTGGTCACTTCCACACTCTGCACCCCGTGCCGTCTTAACATCGGACACCCATCCCTTGGTTTGTAGATTAATAGCGACATGGTCTATCTGATTTATAATTCTCCCAGCTGGTGACATCCAAGTTCCCTTATGGATGTTCCTACTCTGGAAGTTTGTGCTGGAATTGAACAAGCCTGATGACGCAGCAAAGCTAATGAACCTTACACCATTATCATTGCTTACCTCATGTAGGCTGTGCCTTCCTACCGTACCTTGAAATAATTTAAATCCAAATGGTATTAAATAAAGCCACCAAAATCCAATATATACTAATTTTACTATTATATTTTTAATATAACAGTGTGGTCATCAGTAGCAATCTTAATAGTCGGAAGAAACTATTAAAACATATAAAGTTGTGAGTAGGCTAATTGAAACCTCATGATAATTTTGAGATTCTCTTAAAATATTCGATAACTATTGAAATCAGATCTTTTACAAAATAATTTAACGAAAAATGTCACCAAAATTATGAATTATCTTCTAAAAGAACTTCAGTCAAGATTTTAAAATCAAAAGAATTTGTAATTCTTACAACTGAAAGGATGTGTAAAAGTTAAATTCAAATAAAAATGTTCTTCTAATATTTTTCTGTGTGTGCTTCTTGAGACGTGCTGTTTTAATACTGCCTGAACGCCCAATCTGCAATTCACTTGAGAAACTTACTTTGGAGGCATATGGCAATTGGATATGCACAACCTTAAATGAGCCCTGGCTGGAATGTTATTTTACATAGTAGGCTACAGTTGATGTTGCATGACATGTTGGGTATCATGTGCACATTACATTACAATATGGTGTTTGAAGCCATTTTCAGTGTTGCCTTAGTAAACGAAAGTATGATGCTTTTCATTCGGTCAACACGATTGTACCCAAATGAGATGGGTTATTCCCTAATCCTAAATAATACATTCATTAATCTCATGTACATTTTTCAGGATTAGGGAATAACCTATCTAATTTGGTTACAATCATGTTGACCGAATGAAAAGCATCATACTTTCGTGTACATTATAATATGAATACCAATATTAATACTAATAACAATAATCGTTTGACCAGAGCTACCTGCGTATATCGAGATGTAGAGCAATAGTTGTTGATTGAGGGACTTTGGCACATCATGGTCTTGTAGTCCCGTGCACTTGGGTGTGTGTGGCATCTGTCTGATAACCTGTATAATTTAATGGCTGTACTATGTATGTATTTGTAATTGAGGTTAGAATTTGGATTATTCGTTCTAGGATGGCTGATTTGGAAATCGAACCCACCTCTCCTAAGTTCTGCCTCTCAAGTTTCAGTGTACCCAACTCAAGGCCTCAGACCACAATCAAATTTCTTGGTAGAGCTGTGAATCAATCCGGAGCGCGTATCCCGAGACCAAAGAAGGCGGCTATCTTCACTAATATTACCTTCGTTCTTATTTAGTACGACACGCTAAGGGAAGCTGAACAAAGGATAATGATTACATTTTATTGGAATTGTCTCTTCTTCCCCCTCCCCAGAACAATAGTATATATAGCAGATAACTAGTTTGTCTTAAACTGATCGTTTTCCGCTGAGAAAGACTTCCAAACACGCTATTCTTAACAGAAAAAGAACTTCTGCTGTCACGAAGTGGGAGAAAAAATGGTGCTACGCTCGCCTGTATTGTGCCCTGGGCAGCGTATTTAGCACGCAATATCTTATCCACTCGATAATCTCGTTTCTTTAACTCAAGTTGTTAATTACACAACATATAATTAATATTAAACTCGTCTGCTTTAGGTTTTCTGTCAGATTCCTAGATACAACGTAAGGCTGGACTCTCACGCGCTGGTTTGTCCTTCGAACGCAACGGCTACCCTGGAAGTGCATTTGAACTTCCTGTTGCTTTATTTGAATCGGTCATTAGGAGACGACCACCGTCACATTCCACTGGTGAAAAGGCCACCTTCACAAGACCAGATTTCACTGGAAACAAGTAGTTCCGTGTAGAACTAAATAGGCTATTTTCATATATCCTACTTTTGTTAATTGCTTCTACAAACATACGAAATTTCAGTTTGCTGTCATAGATTCGTAGATATTGAGAGCTGTCTGAATATGTCGGATGGTCGCCATGTTGGATTTCTGTGTTAGCAGGCCTAGGCCATAGAGTTATATACAATTACATGAATATTATTGCGTAGGTTTATTATTCAAACTCCAATCGCATGATAAAAACGCAAGAAATAAAAACGAGATTTTAAAATTTTGCACAGCCACCATCTTGTGGTTATGAAAACAATTGAAATAAATTAGATGTCAGTGGATTAAAATTTGTATATGCATTTACCGTACCAAGTTTCACTGCGCTCGGATAGTAAAATCGCGACAAACGTCCATTTAAATATTAAAATTTCGCGTCGCTGCCATGTTGGATTTGTGCACACCAGGTTATTGAAATTCCCATGGCTGAATTCATGTATAGGCCTATAGCCTTTATCAACATACAAAATTTCAGATTTACTGCTGTCATAGATTAGTAGATATTGAAAACCTTCTAAATATTTCGGATGGTCACCATGTTAGATCTTTATATAGTATGCGATAGAGTTATGTAGGCCCTATGATTAGATGACGATTATTGCGTAGTTTCATTATTCACACGTTCACTTCGATCGCATGATTAGGACACCAGAAATAAAAACTTAATTTTAAAATTTCGCACAGCTGCCCTCTTGAGGTTATGTAAACAATTGAACTAGATTATCTGTCGGTGCATTAAAATTTGTATAAACATTTGATCTACTAAGTTTCACTACGCTCGGATGGTAAAATCGTGAGAAAAGTTTACTTAAATGCTTCAACTTCGCTTAGCCGCCATGTTCATTTTGTACTTAACAGGTTTTTGAAGGTCATATAGGTGAATTTCTAGTAATGCTTTTTATCACCGTACAACATTCCAGGGTGATATCAGTAATACATTCGGAGATATAGAATGCCAGTGATATATTTCACACAGCCGCCATGTTGGATTGGTAAGACGTAATACAATTTGAAGGACACGGTCGTGGTCGGACAAAATAGTACTATGTTCTTACCGAGTTTCATTGAAATCGCTCCAGCTGCTTAGACGTTATCAGGGAGCCTCACAAACACATATAAGCTACACACAAGCGGCTTCGGTGGCGTAGTCGGTAGCATGCTGAGCTTCTATGCCCAAGATAGCGGGTTCATACCCGGCCGAGGCCGTCGGATTTTTTGAGAGCGTTAAAATTCCCTCAGTATGCCTGCCTTCGGAGGGGAAGTAAAGCCGGAGGTTCCATGTCATTGATTTATGGCATGTTAAAGAACCTTGCATTAATTACACCTGTGAAGCTAAATTGGATAGGTTAAGAATGTAAACAACGCTCTTAGGTTTCTACGTTCGTTGCCAAGAGCCGACTGCGGTGGCGTCTGGTAGCTAAGTTCTGAACTTGGTCTAGTAGTCGTTGACGGTGGCGCTTGGCGGCAAAAGAAGGAACTATTTGAAAAAATCTAAGTTTCAGTCTGTACTTAAATTTAAAAAAAAAAACAGATAACACACACCAATACAGTCATCACAATTAACACCGGTTATCAGACAGATTCTACACACACCCAAAGCACACGGGGCTACATGACCGCGTTGTCGCAGCCCCTAAACTTAAGAACCAACCAACCAAGCTACACACACGGACAAAAGGTGATCACATAAGCCTAGTTTTCATAAATGAAAATAGGCTACAAATTGAACACCCCTTCAAATCCTCAATCCGACGGTGAGGCGGGGCTACTCGTGCTCACTCTAACCCACCTGGTGTAGATGCCTCTGCCGCCACTGATGTTACACTAATGAATTCACACCACAGGTGACGCGAGTATCGAATTAAGTACAAGGTGCATTGAAGTTCAAAGGTCTCCTATCTTTGCTCGAAATTAGTAGTAAATAGCAACATGCGGTCTTGGTTTACAACACGTGATACTCATTTTGAACGTCTGACAGAGATGGTTGGTTGGTTCCTCAGTTTAGGGGCTGCGACAACGCGGTCATGTAGCCCCGTGTACTTTGGGTGTGTGTAGAATCTGTCTGATAAACGGTGTTAATTGTGATGACTGTATTAATGTGAGTTTCTGTTTCTTGAATTTTTCAAGTAGTTCCTACTTTTGCCGCCAAATGCCACCGTCAACAACTACTAGTTCAGAACTAGGCTACTAGACGCGATCGCAGTCGGCTCCTGGCGACGAACGTAGGAACCTGAGCGTTGTTTACATTTTTAGCCTAATTTAGCTTCACACAGGTGTAATTAGTGGAAGGTTCTTCAACATGCCATAAATCCATGACATGGGACCGCCGCGCTGGCTTTACTTCCCCTCCGAAGGATGGCGTACTGAGGGATTTTTAACGCTCTTAAAAAATCTGACGACTTCAGTCGGGTATGTCTGACAGAGATGGTAGCACCATGTGTTGTACATTAACTTACTGGCAGCCACGTGTCTCTTCGGTGGCGTAGTTGGTAGCATGCTGAGCTTCCATGCCCAAGATCGCGGTTTCAAACCCAGCTGAAGTCGTCGGATTTTTAAGAACGTTAAAAAATCCCTTAGTATGCCTTCCTTCGGAAGGGAAGTAAAGCCGGCGGGCCCATGTCATAGATTTATGGCATCTAAAAAAAACTTCCACTAACTACAATTGAGTGAAGCTAAATTTGCACTGTATGTTAGATTTGTTTGATGTTCTATTAAGTTTCAACGTTCGTCGCAAGGTGGTGGTTGCGGTGGCATCTAGTAGCCAAGTTCACGGCTAGGTGTCGTTGGTGGTAGCATTTGGTAGCAAAAGTAGGAACTACTTGAAATTGATCAACTGCAGTCTCTAGTGGTTATCAGACATATTCTACACAAACCCAAAGTACACGTTGTCTCAGCCCCTAAACTGAGGAACCAACCAACAACCACGCGTCTCTGACAAGGCTTCATAACGTAACAGAATTGTCAGTAATAACGAATTAATTTTTGTTACGTTACTGCTTCCGTACCCAAAACAAATGGTATATGAATAACGTTTTTAGTGCAGCAACGAAATAAGGGGTTATAATTTTCCCTGGTTTGTGTTATTAACGTTATAACCAGCAGAGGAAAAGATTCCGTTATTTTAAAATGCGCTCCCGTTATTAACGTTATAAGTCTAATAACGGTATGACAGCGATTTTGACCCACTGCGCGCCACCAATAACGTTATTCAGGCAGAGTGATCGATTCTGTTATTTCAAAATGCAAACCTACTAATAACGTTATAAGCCTAGTAACGGTATACGAGAGATTTTAACCTGTTATACGCTATCAATAACGTTATTCAGGGCAGAAAAATTAATTCCGTTATTTAGAAATGTGAACCCACCAATAACGTTATAAGCTTTGTAACGGTATACGAGCAATATTTACGAGCTTTGCGCTGTAAATAACGTTATTCATGGCGGAAAAATACGCTATCAATAACGTTATTCAGGGCAGAAGAATTAATTCAGTTATTTTGAAATGCGAACCCACCAACAACGTTATAAGTCTAATAACGGTATACATGCGATTTTTACCAGCTATGCGCTATCAGGAACATTATTCTAAGCGGAGAAATTGATTCCGTTATTTCAGAAAAGAATCTCGTCAATAACGTTATGGAAGTGTCTATTTGCCCGCTTCCCGGACAAGCATGGAAGGTGACCGTGAACTGACGATGCTGGGCCATATGTAATTCCAGGCCAATTATTTATTCAAACATAGGATAATTACTTCTTGAAATATCAATAATAATCAACATAATGATTTCAATCTGTGCCCGTGCCCCATCAGACAGGGCAAGGCACCTGGCTCGTTTCGATCGCGGTCATATTGTAGCCTACGTTAGAAACATGTTTCCTAAAATCAATACGATGGTTCCCATTGATTCGAAATATTTCTTGTTGCTTCATATAGGGGTTTGGAACATAGCCTATTGTTCATCAGTCCCATGTAGTTGAAGTCTGATTATCTTTGTTATTTTTGGAGTTGGCAATGGCTTTGACTTAGGAAATATCCACGCATTTTCCTGGAGTGGAAGTGGGAAACCCCAGAAAAACACTCTAAGATAGCTAAGATAGGAATCGAACTCACCTTCTCGCAGTGTTGCCATATAAGGCAGAGTGTAACCTACACACCAAACTTTCACTCCTTTGTGACCAATAAGAGTATTTCTTTCCTAAATGAAACCTCCCGTTCTTGCTTTTCGTTTACTAGGTATCCTATTTTCATTTAATAGTGATAGAAGCCATTTTTCAGTGATGGTTATTTCTAATGAAGAAAGCTATTCAGTCGGTCAACACGAAATTCGCGTCGACCGAATGAAAAGCTTTCTTCATTATTTTCATTTATGAAAAAATAGGCGTATGACATCACATTTAGTCGGTGTGTGTGCGTATGTGTGTGTGTCTCCTAAAAAAATATAAACGGCTGGAGTGATTTCAATGAAACTCGGTAAAGTCATAGTACTATTTTGTCCAACCCCGACCGTGATCTTCAAATTTTATTACAGCTCACCAATCCAACATGGCGACTGTGCGAAATATTTCACTGGCATTCCATATCTCCGAAACTATTACAGATATCACCCTGACATTTTGTACGGTGATAAAATGAACTACTAGATGGGACTCTCAAAATTCCTGTTAAGTAACAAACGAACATGGGGGCCAAGCGAAGTTGATACATTAAAATAGATCTTTTTTTTTCGCGATTAAACCATTCGAGCGCCGTCGAATGGTATAGCAAATGTTATACACCTTGTAATGCACTGATATCTTATTCAACTCAATTGTTTACATAACCGAAAGATGGTGCCTGTGTGAAATTTAAAAATTACGTTTTAATTTCTTGAGTCCTAATCATGCGATCGTAGCCAACGTTTGAACAATGAACCTACCGTACGCAATAATCGTCATCTAATAGTACATAGTTACCGACAGTAGTGGCTACGCGGGCTAAAGCTCCGCGTTAGGTCAAGGGGCCAAGCTCTCTGCTGACTCGGTAGACGCGTGGGTTCGAGCCCCACCGTCGGCTGTCCTTGAAATGGTTTTCCGTGGTTTCCCATTTTCAACACCAGGCAAATGCTGGGACAGTACCTTCTGACAGGCCACGGCCGCTTCCTTCCAAATCCTTGCCCAGTTACATTCATCTTCATCCTTTCCATCTCTCATCCCGACGCGCAGGTCGCCCACGGGCGTCGACTAGAAAGACCTGCACTCGGCCTCTCAGGAGGCTACACGAAAAAAAAAAAAAAAAAAAGTACATAGTTCAATGGTCTACACATATTTAGAAATATTTAGACGATTCTCAATGTCAACTAATCAATGACAGCAATCAAACTGAATTGTTTTCATAACCACAAGATGGCGCCTGTGCGAAATTTTAAAATCTCGTATTTAGCCTATTTCCATTTATGAAAAATAGGCTTATGAGATCACCTTTTGTCCGTGTGTGTGTGCACCAGGGCCATGCAATGGGCAAGGTGAAGCAGTGCTAGCAGGTGAAGCGCAGACCTATTCTGCCTATTTCTGAGCAGTGCAGCACATCACACTAGCACTGCAGCGCTTAGTCGCACAAGCACTGTCCATTTGACGGGGTGCTGCAGTACGTTTAGTACTGAGCGCAGAGCCTGGACACTAGCGCACTGGAGCCAACATTTTGTCATATGCTTGTGGTCTGCCGTGCTCATAACGTCTTTTGTGCCTGGGGAGCACAAACATACCATAGTGGGAAAGTCACACCTTAAAGAAACACACCGAAGACGTATAAAACATGATATTTGGACGTACATGAACCAGATCTGCAACAAGGATACAAGAAGATGCATATTTTTTAGCCTATTTTCATTTATGAAAAAATAAGTTTATGAGATCACCTTTTGTCAGTGTGTCTGTCTGTGTGTGCGCGCGTGTGTGTGATATGGTGTGTGCCCCCCCCCTAATAACTTCTAAACCGCTGGAGCGATTACAATGAAAGTCGGTAAGTTCATAGCACTATTGCACACCACCCCGACCGTGCCCTTCAAACTTTGTTACATCCCACCAATCCAACATGGCGGCTGTGCGAAATATTTCACCAGCATTCGATATCTACGAAACTATTACCGATATCACCCTGGAATATTTCACGGTGATAAAGGGAACCACTAGAAGTTCACCAATGTGATTTTTGAAAACCTGATAACTACAGAACCAACATGGCGGCCAAGCAAAGTTGCGACTTTTAAATAGACGTTTCTCGCGATTTAACCAACCAAACGCAATGCAACTTGGTACAGTATATGTTTATACACATTTTAATGTACCGACATCTAACTTCATTCAATTGTTTTCATAACCTCAAGAAGGCGGCTGTGCGAAATATTTCACCGGCATTCTATATCTCTGAAACTATTAGCGATATCACCCCGAAATTTTGTACGGAGATAAAGGGCACTACTGACATTTCATCTATAAGACTTTCAAAAACCGGTTAACTAAAAACGAATATGGCAGCCAAGCGAATTTGAACATTTTAAATAGACCTTTCTCGCGATTTAATTATCCAAACGCAATGAAACTTGGTACAGGAAATGTTTATACACATTGTAATGCACTGGGATCTATATTAGTTCAATTGTTTACATAACCTCAAGATGGCGAATGTGCGAATTTTAAAATTAAGTTTTTATTTCTTGTGTCGTAATCATGCGATCGAAGTGAGAGTTTGAGTAATGAACCCTTGCAATAATTTTCCTTTAATGGTACGTGACTCTATGGCCTATACATATAACAATCCAACATGGCGACCATCCGAAATATTTAGATGGATCTCAATATCTACGAATCTATTACAGCAATCAAACTGAACTTTTGTATGTTGATAGAGGCAATTAACATAAGTAGGATATATGAAAATAGGCTGTATAATTCTTCGCGGAACTACTTGTTGGGTTAGTTATTGTTGTTTTAAGGGACGGAACTACGAGGTCATCTGCCCCTACTTTTTGGGTGATGTAGCAGGTGCAGCGAGATATAATAATCCTAAAAATAGAATCAAGCATATTGGTAATCATGCATGTGACAGTAACAGGGCCGGTATGGAATCAGGAGTGTTGAAATATATGTTTTAAATTTGTTGACATACTGTCACAAACCAGCCGACGTAGCTACACACGCTAACGTGCATGGTCAGACTACACCGAACTCGAAATACCACACACAACTTTTTCATACCTTGCCTCATTAATTTCATTTGTCATTAAATCCTCTCATTAGATTGACGTCATGAAGGGCATCTATCCGTAATATCATTCCCACAAGGAAACTGTCTCACCATATCCCCTTCCTCATAGCAACCTAAATAATTACGGGTAGAACAAAAAAACTACATTAGGACTATAAAGCTATAGTCTACAGTATTTCAATAACAAGATTCTGAATTCACCAACTGATTAGATTGGTGCTGTTCAGGGATATGTGAATTCGAGAAACGTGCGTTAGTAAATTTATCAGGTTTTTAAACTGAACAATATTCCGTCGCAATCTGAGATAATTTATGTCTTTTATTCGTATTTTCAACATCGCCTGAAACAATAACTCATGGAATTTACCTACACATAAGATATACGGCAAAATAAGCAAGTTGACATGAAATCCTTCTAACTTTTGAAGTTTTAGGACAATTTTCATTATTTCAACAGTATGGAGACCAAGAGAGTGCTCTTCATTGTAAAACAATTTTGCTCTGAAAATTACAAAATCTGTTGTCTGTCTTTCTACCAGCTTGTCGGTATTTCTTTTGGTTGTTTGTTGGTTTTTGGAACTATTCGGCTCTTTGGTTATGGTATGCGAACCATCTCTCTAAATTACCAGGGGCACTGTAATGCCAAAAATACGAAGAAAGGTGTACTATTATAGTTCGTGCTGAAATTACATGGCATCGTGCAATAGATTGCACTGACAATGAATGTGGTGTAGCGGCTAACATTCTTGGCTGTCGCCCCGGTGGTCCGGGTTTGATTCCCTGGCCTGTCAAGAAATTTAATTTCGGTTTGAGGTACTGAAATGGTATCGATGATACCGAAGTCATCAAAGGCGTGTTCATTTTGAGGACTTGCACCAGGTCAGTGAGCACAAGTTTTCCTTTTTTTTTTCTACATTCTTATTCTGCAATTCCAACATTCATATGGGAACTCGGAGAGAAACTCACCTCGTAGAGTTGTTAGAATAGCTTCCGTAAAATATTCTCAAAGGCCAATGCTACAAGTAGCTGTCGTGAGTAAATCCAATTGCATATTTATATATAATCAACACATCGTATTTAAGAACATTTGATTTTCATAGCATTCTATATTCTGGGCATAGGAAAACCTCGAAGCTTATTTCGCAATTTTCAGTGAATGAACAACCAAAGTATAGTAATCATCATGTAGGGACACCGTGCCACATATATACAGAGAGTGCAAGGATTGCTTGAAGGCAATGTGACTTGGTGCGTAATTTGTGTTTGTACAACGAATGAGGTTTTCATTACGGTGATGATGATGAAGATGGTGGTAACGATGAAGACGGTGATTTATTAGTTAGGAACCAAAGGAATACTTGAGAATTGAGCCTGAAGCGGATGTATGAAAAAAACAAAATGAACTTGCAGGTTGATTGCGAAAGTGTCTAATCACCATATTTTATGGAGAACAACTTATCCAAAAGTACACATGAAAGGGAGTAGTCAAGCACAAATAGGTGGAGGCAAAGGTTGCTCTTGTGTGAGACTGTATGCTGCAACCACTGTGGAGTGTCTGATAACCTAGCTCCGTTCAAACACCAAAATTAAGAAGGGAATCACCGACATAGATCTAAGATGCATCTGTAACATTTCAGAAATGTTACGCGATCCATGTTTTCGTGTCTTCATCGTGTTAGAAGCAAAAGTACAATAGAATAATAATTGTTATTGGCCGTAAGAAGGATACAAGATATATGCTGGACCCCACCATCAGATGTGAAGTAACCATCGGCATAACAAGACAGGTCGTTTAGAGCTAACGATAGGCTTCAAAGAGAATTCAAAGCTTGTGGTACGTTTCGAATAAGGGAAAGAAACAACATCAACATTTTTTAATAACTTATCGTGTTTGGGTATGCCTAACTTAAGTGTAAATGGCATAATTTTGCTATCAAATGAATCCATTCAATAATAGAGAATTGATCAACAATGTACTCGGGAACAGTATGAGACGTAGTCAATTGGTATCCAATAACATTTTATTGCCAATAATAATAGTCTAATAATAATAATAATAATAATAATATGAAGAGAAGAGAAGAACGACTTCGAGAAATCCAGCCGCGACAGGCCGGCCAGCGCCCCTGAACTGAGAGTTCCAGCGTAGACAGTGTGCGCCTTGGTCATATGGCCCTAAAAGCACTTGCCTGGCTTGCAGGGTACCACGACATACTATACACAGCTCACTCGCACACGTAGCTAGTGGCAGGCGGGGAGAGTCAAGGACACAGATTACCTACTGACATGACATGACATGACGTCACGCACCTACGCCGGGCCTTGGTGTGCATCCCCACCCATCCCCCCTCTTCCCCCACACCCCACCTAATAAAATCTAAGCAGCTGGAGCGATTTCAATGAAATTCGGTAAGGTCATAGTAGGCCTATTATTTTGGCCGACCCCGATCGTGCCCTTCAAAGCTTATTATGTTTCACCAATTCAACATGGTGGCTGTGCGAAATATCTCACTGGCATTCTATATCTCCGAAACTGTCACCGATATCACCCTGAAATTTTGTACGGTGATAAAAGTCACTTAAGTGACTTTCATAAACCTGTTAACTACAAAACGAACATGGCGGCCAAGTGAATTTGAACATTTAAATAGACTTTTCTGGCGATTTAACCATCCGAACGCAGTGAAATTTGGTACAGCAATTGTTTATATACATTGTAATGAACTGATATCTAATTTTGTTAAATTGTTTACATACACTCAAGATGGCAGCTGTGCAAAATTTTTAAATTATTAATTTATTTCTTGTGTCCCAATCATGCGATAGAAGTCAACGTTTGAATAATGAACCTACGCAATAATAGTCATCTAATAGTACATAACTCTATGGTCTACATATAGGGTCTTTCATATTAAGTTAGAACGACAAGCGGCGGTTTTGTTATTCGCTACTGCAGCGGACTTGGCCGAGTTTCTGGCACTCCACGGCCCCCTGCTGTAGTATTGAAAGCGCGCGCATAGTACAAACTTGACCTTGCAATAAGCGTGCAGGTGTTGTCAGTCGCCAGTCTGAACCTCAGATGGTAACATGTTCAAACAGTTATCATTGCAACATCGTATTTTTGTATGTAAAACTTATTTTAAGTACGAGTCGGCCCGGTGGGTAAGTTCAGCAATTTCCTGATGAAGTGTCACCTTCACTAGCACAGATTCACGTCATTGTAAATAAGTTTTCCACTAGGCCTACTGACTCAGTGCTCAATAAAGAACATAAAATACAAAATCAGAAACATTACTGTGGCAGAACTCATTCGCGTGAGCCAAAATGTGGTTACCGGATACAATGCCTGTATAACCCAGGAAGGACGACACTTCCAGCATCTTTTATAAGGTAATATTTCATACAGGATTGTACACACGCTTAAAGCAGGCGGCCACGGCGCGCCACAAGCTCGACCAAGGCCACCGCAGCAGCAGGAAAGGGGAGTGAAAATCAAGTGAGAGAGTGATGACCTTACCCCTTACCTGACGGTATGGGATTCCTGAGCATCTAGTCCGATGTTGCGATTGACTGTGACTGTGATGGCTAGTTCTGAATTATTGTTCAGTTCTGGATATTTCTGAGTGATCCTTTGAAATTTTACCAGTTTGTACTTACGACTTCTAATTTTCCATGTTGTTTTTCCTGTTTTTAGTTCATCGATCCCTTTAATTACTTTTTACTTAGTTTATTTTACCTGCAACACCATTATTTTTAGTGTTCGTTAGGTGTTCTATTTTAGGCAATTTATTTTTGGACAGTATCTCTGGTTGATCATATAAATGAACGATGTACATACAGGTACGAGTGATGGAGAGCATTACGGTCATCAAGTGCAGTTAGTTTTACATTTTAGGTGAAAAATGGAGCCACCACCAAAACCGATTCAAGGCAGAACTGGCATGCAAAACGAAATGTATCATCAATTTAAATTAGCGTCGCGAAATTAAATTGTTCAAAGGAATAAAATTTCACTCCTGGCGCAAAATAAAATTGGTAACAGAATTTTAATTTCGCTGCAGAGGCGAAATAAATTCATTAGTCTTTTAATTTCGCTTCCAGCGTGAAATAAAATGCATTTCTGACTTTTAATTTCGCTCCCGGTGCGAAATAAAATTCGTACCAGACTTTAAATTTCGCTCCCAGCGTGAAATAAAATCCGTTACAGACTTTTAATTTCGCTCCCGGCTACAAACAGAATTCTTAACAGACTTTTAACTTTGCTCCTGACGTGAAATAAAATTCATTAAAGACTTTTCATTTCGCTCTTGGCGTAAAATAAAAATCGTTAGTCTTTTAAATTCGCTTCCGGCGCGAAATAAAAAAAAATACAGACTTCCAATTTCACTCCGGGCACGAAATAAAATTCGTTACAGACTTTCAATTTCGCTCCCGGCTGGAAATAAAATTCATTACAGACTTTTACTTTTGCTCCTGGCCTGAAATAAAATTCGATACAAGACTTTTCATTTCGCTCCTGGCACGAAATGAAAACCACTACAGTCTCTTAATTTTGCTCCCGGCGCGAAATAACATTTTTAACGACTGCTAATTTTGCTCCTGGTATGACAAAAATTGCTGGCCTCATGGTGTTGGGGATAGCTTGCCTGCTTCTCACCTGGAGGCCCCGGGTTCGATTCCCGGCTCCGTTAGTGATTTTAGAAACGGACATGTGGGTTGGAACGGGGTGCACTCAGCCTCGAGAGTAGCTGTCTGAAAGTCGCGAAAACCAAGATTAACGGCCGAGGGAACCCGATGCGCTGACCAATATCTGTAGATGACTGGGCAGCGGTCGCTTGGTAGGCCTAGGCCTTTCATGGGATGTAGTGCCACGGTTTATTTTAATGACACAAAATTCCCAAACAGCATTTAGTTTCGCCCCCGGCGTGAATTTAAAATGCATGGAACATATCATTTCATGTCTGAAATTAAATCTGGTCTGGCATGCGAAACAAAATGGTTGTGGACGCGTTAACATTTTAATTTCGCCATGAGCGTGATATTCGGGTGCGAAATGATATTGATTGTAAGCGCGAAAATTAAAATGGAAGCTCAATGTAATTCTAAGCACAATAACATAGTGAAAGGCGACGCAAAACTAATTGCGTACGTGGCACAGGGGTTTGACTTTCGTACCATGGTCAGTATAAATGCGCTGAGTTAAGAAGGAAGTAGTAAGGAATGCCAAGCCCCCACCCCGAAATTTCCGGAAGTGTAAGAATAAAGAATGTAGAAATGAGAGGAATGACCCCTCAACCCTGTTGTTCGAGTAACCCGCCTCCGAAACAAAACTCCATATACGCCGCGGTACTACCACTGACGATTTTCTGTTATTTGTAACTCTTCAGTCAGTCAACATTAATTTACCCGATAACTGAGTGGGTACAACGCATATAAGATGTAAGTAACACTCCTGAAAAAAAAATACATGTGTTAGATTTAAGATCACTAAAATTGCTGCATTATAATCGTGACCATAAACTAATACATATAATGTTATTTACATATTACTGTATATACATTGTACCCCTCCCAGTTATTGGGCAAATTAGTGTTGACTGAATGAAGAGTTACAACTGACAATTTGTATTGTAATTGGAGTTCGTCACTTATCTTGAATGTCTGTCCACACAGCACATTCGTCTTCTTGTTCGCTATAGAACAAGTAAAGGTACTTGTTGCCCCATTGCGTTATGAACGTCAGGGAGGGCCAGCCACGAGTCCGAGGTGCAGTCAAAGACGATGGTGATGTTGATGCCATAGCACTGACTTTCTCCTCTACTGGAGTGATGACCATTGAAGGACTCACGTTGCTGTTGCAGCCCTGCAGATTGTGCAGGCGGTGAACGGTAATAAGACTGCTACTGCTGCCAACGTCAGGACTTTGAACATCGCTCCGAACATAATTTCTCTCTCGAAACAAATACATTTTAATTTCAACAACGAAATGAAATGTTCCATTCATTTTAAATTCATATCGGAGGGCGAAACTAAATACCGTTTGGGAATTTTATTTCACGCCGGGTGCGAAATTAAAAGTCTGTAACGAATTTTATTTCGCACCGGAAGCGAAATTAAAAGTCTGTATTGAAGTTTATTTTGCGCCACGAGTAAAATTAAAAGTCTGTAATGAATTGTATTTCGTGCCGGGAGTGAAATTAAAAGACTGCAACGAATTTTATTTCGCACCGGAAGCGAAATTAAAAGTCTGTATCGAATTTTATTTTGCGCCGCGAGTGAAATTAAAAGTCTGTAATGAATTGTATTTCGCACCGGGAGCGAAATTAAAAGATTGTAACGATTTTTTTTCGCGCCGTGAGTGAAATTTTATTCAATTGTACAATGTAATTTCGCGTTGCTATTAAGTTTCGCGTTGATTTCACTATGTCATTTCGCTTCGAATTAAGTTTCACTTCGATTTAATTTCCCGCCGACAATCATTGTCATTTTGCTCCCGAGTATCGTACTCACGGCGAAATTCAAATATATTCGCCCCCACAGCCATACATTTCGTTTCGCATGCCAGCCCTGATTCAAGGGCATACCACTAAATCCCAGTGGGAATTGCGACTACCATTGACCAAAATAGTATGTGTACTCGAGTTTGAAGGTTGTTTGTGAAGTAACCAATAGACCTACATAAAATCCAATAACATCATCATTTTCGTCGTTCTGTTTTACGTTAGTTCATGTTGGTTTGGATTTTTTAAAATATATTTTAATATTTCTTATCGCAGTTGGAACACATAAAGTGCCCGTTTTAAGCGTGTTTCAACCATGCGTCACATTAAAGAATTATTATCTCACAAACCCGTCAACAGATCGAATCCACATTTTAACACAATATAAATTGGAATGTTGTATAACTGGTTCATTAATTTTAAAATTTTGTATGGCCAAGAAACAAAGTTGTCATCATTTTGGTAAGGTAACTTTTTCTCGGCTCGGGTTTGTTTGAAAATGTAGTTCTTGGTCGCGTTGTAATCCTAATACATCAAATACATCACCCGATTTTATTTATGAAAAATGCATTGGAATCAGGAAATAAATCTCCGTTTTCGTATTTCCAGTTTTTTTCATTTTTTAAGCAGAAATATAAAAAAACTGCTAGTAACGTCTTTGTTTTTCACATTTTGGAAAATGCATTGAATTATTATCAATTCTATTGCACTCTAGTATACATAGTGGTTTTGACATTGCAAATACGAGCTTCCATTCAAGAGAAATTGCCTCACTTTGGTGCTGCTACGTGGTGTCAGAATTACAAACTAAAAATCGGGACATTTAGTCTTAATAGTATCTGGCTGCTGCACAGACTGCTGTGTTGCCTGCTAGTGTGTCCCTTCCCCGTGCTGTCCGATCGTGACGTCACAGTTCCCTCTTCATTGCTATGTAAAGTAGTCAGGGATGTTTCAGCTACGTTATCTGATGGTTGAGTTACTTCCGCAATGCTATATGTGTTTGTAGAATGGGGCCTGTTATGAAAGGCCTCTGATATGGCTGGATATTCAGGGGAAGGTACCGCAGTTTCCATGTCGGTAGTGTTGCTTAGCCTACTACTCCCATCTGACTCGCCCAGCACCGTACTGTAGGTTTGTAGTCTGACATGAAGACCGGGCGATTCCTTCTGTTCGGACGGTCTATTTGTAAGTGGGAGGTTTCTTTAGAATAAAACCAATACTTAGCTTGTCCTTCATATGTTAACAGAACTTTACAATCATTGACCGTCAAATATGATGGAATGGGGTATTTAAGTTCAATTGTTACAATACGTATGCCATTACAGCATAAAAATCGTATACTTCATTACAGCACTCGTTCCGTATGTCCTTGAGAACTCCATGCGTAGAAAGCACGCGGGAGAGCCTTTCATTGTTGACTTCGGGAGGAGATTAAACAGACACGCACACGTTTTGTTAAAGAGTCTGAAGCAGTGATAGTTATCTTTGTGGTGTTACCGCTAGCTAGCCGGAAGGATTTCACACCTTCATGTCGAGATAATATGTTTTCATAAAGTAAGGTGTACACTAATTTAATGTACACTGAATTTTCCCCGTTGTCTAGTTGATTCGCTAGTACTTGATCTCTATTAAGCTTCAGGTCGTTTGCTATCCACCTAGGCCTATGTATTTCAAGTGGTGTCGGTCTGTTGTTCCTTTCTTCAAAAGTGCATTTAAGAGTTTTTTCCGGACATTCGCCACTTTCGCAAGTTCAACAAGCAGTTCCGTGACAAACTAAGGAGCCTATTTTTCTTAAACTTAAAGATTCATGCCAATGTTTAATCTATATGGAACTATCTAAGTTAATGACGAAATTAAGTTGGTAATATCAAAATTTCTAATTAATTCGAAATATACCTGCACTACAGTTGGAAGCCCTGGTGACTTAATATATTCTTAGTTCCATCTCTTAAGGTACAGAATACAAAATTTGATTGAAGTTCAATGGATAACGTGGACGTTACATGCAGTTAGATATTGGATCTATCAGTGCGCGTAAAATCATGTTGGTAGCAATGTCATGCATGTCTTGGTCAGAAATAATCTGACATATTATGATCTATTGTTGTGCCAATTTTGGACGAAATCCATTTGTATGTATAGAAGTTACATGCATCTTAGAATTAAACCTATCATCAGGCTTAGAATCATGTTAGCGGCATTGGCATACTATTAGTTACTCCAAATTAATCTAGAATGTCAGGTGCTATACGTGTGCAAAGTTTAGAGTTGTTGGCTTGCATGCATTCTGATATATTAATATAAGGGTAAAAAAGTACAGACAGCAATTAGGCTATCAACAGTTGTCAGCAGCTGGTTGCTCATAAGAATACACATAGAGATATCTGGTTATGTACACATAGTAGACTACATACGAAATTTGGTTGAAATCCAATTGATAGTGTGGAAGTTCTATTAGTTAAAAAAATTGACCTATCAGCATGCTTAGAATCATTTTGTCAACACTGTCATGTATGGCCTCCTGGAAATTAAACTGAAATATTATTGTCTATATAATTATGTGCCAATTTTGGAATAGCTCCCATGCATACCTTCCAAGATATCCAACATGGAGCTCAAATTTCAATTGCGGTTTTTCAGCAGTTGGTAGCACTGACTTCAATTTCATGGCCTTGAGATATTCAGATATAGATCTTTACTCATACCAAATTTAGTTTTGAATGCTTCAGCCGTTTAGGAGTTGATAAAGGGGGGGGGGGGGGGGACATGCACAGACAGACAGACAGACATTTGCCCAGATCGATCTCATAAGTCTACTTTTTCCTCATTTTTGTAAATGTGAAAAGCAGACTAAAAATACAATACCCTATCACGGTAAGCACTTCCGAGTATTTATTAACCTCGCGGCTAAACTCAGAACCTAACACGACGTAGGTCGCAAAGTGACACTTCCACTCTTTCTACTCTATGGAGTTCTCCAACGCAAAATGTATCAAAATGGTGCCATTCTCAATCGATGATGCCGTTTGTAATATATAAACGATATGCGAATAACGTTATTAGTCCGAATAACGGTATTGAGGGAATATTTTTCGATAGATATATTCAAATAACGTTATTTCTAGTGAGCACTACCATTTCGTTCCTGCGATAACCGATATCCGAATAACGTTATTAGTCCGAATAACGGTATTGGGGGAATAATGTTCGAGAGATGTAATCAAATAACGTTATTTATAGTGAGCACTACCATTTCGTTCCCGCGATAACCGATATCCGAATAACGTTATTAGTCCGAATAACGGTATTGGGGGATTTTTTTGGAGAGATCTATTCAAATAACGTTATTTCTAGTGAGCACTACCATTTCGTTCCTGAGATAACCAATATCCGAATAACGTTATTAATCCTAATAACGGTATTGGAGGAATGTTTTTCGAGATATGTATTCCGATAACGTTATTTCAGACGGGCACTACCATTTCGTTCCTTGGTTAACTGATATTCGAATAACGTTATCAGTCCAAATAACGATATCAGGAGATTTTTTTCGAGTAATGTATTCCGATAACGTTATTTCAGGTGGGCACTAGTATTTCGTTTCTACGATAACCGATATCCGAAGAACGTTATTAGTCCGAATAACGGTATTAGGGGATATTTTTCGAGAGACTTATTCAAATAACGTTATTTCTGTCGGACAATACTATTTCGTTTCTACGATAACCAATATCAGAATAACGTTATATGGCCCAATAACGTTACCATGCGATACAAATGACTTCCGGATATGAAACGTAACGACCACAATGTGACCAAGACCCATTTTGTTACATAATCTACCCAAACAACCATTTTCGTTATGTTAAGTTATGAAGCCTTGGTCTCTGACGACGTTTACGTTCCATAATCAACGTTGTCTACGCTTACTGGGGGTAAAACCAATCAATATTCATCAGCAATTCACTGAGTATTGTGGTGATGATGTCATGGGTGAGACAATTCACAGCAGACAGAACATCATGTGAGAACCGTCCGAAGCAGCCTCGAGCACGCACCAGCCAGTGGTTTAAAGAGTGTTTACAGTGGTCATGGAATCTTGGCGGCGACGTTACAAAAAATGTTACGTCTAGAGCAGGCAAGGACAATCTTTTTAGGGACAGGGCCCGATGCAATACAAAATAATCTAGGCGGGCCGAAAATAAGACAACATATGTTTACAAATAGATTATAAACTTATTATTTCTGAATTTTAAATTTAAAAAAATTATAAGCTACAATGGTAGAAAACTTAGGAAAAAAGAACACACAGTCTTCTTCTTGGTTCCTTGATGCCACTTAGACCACGTGGTTCCTAACTCTGGTGGGCTTTCTTCTTAGCCCAGTATTCCTTCATTGTTGCACTATGAACACGCCTTCATTATTATGTTAGAAGAGGAAGGAGTGTGTGACAAGTGAAACTGTGACTGTGCTTCTAAATGTTTTTCATAATCTCGTTGAAACAGGGATGAGCTGATTCTTAGTAGCGCAGCTAAATGGTGGTCTGTTAATCTATCTCTGACGCTTATTTTGCGAATCTTCATTGTAGAAAACACCTGTTCACCGATATAGGAAATGCGAACATGGCAGTCATCTTCTGTGCATGAGATTTCAGGTTTGGGAAGCTTGATTTTGGTAGAGCCTTGTGTAGAACTCAATTTTCAAAACTTTAAAGAATAGTTGCTTCAATTCATTGTTAAATTGTAACTCAATCAGTTCTAGCTGCTACTCTATTACTAATGCCCTGCGCGGATGCGGATATCCGCGGATAAACCCGCGAATATCCGCAAAATTTTTCGCCACGCGGATATAGTTTGCATGGCTGTGCGGATAGCGGATACGCTGCGGATAATGTTTCGACAAAATTTGCGGATATATTTTAGAATACAATGTGGAACTTTCGATAATATTATATAGCCTATTGCGTACGAAATATTCAGGCACGTATTGCACTTATACACGAGGACAATATTTTACTCATATGCTTTCAACTACATTTTATTAAGTACCGTATGTTTGTAGTTGATGGTCTTGACATCTCATCGATTCTCACTGCCATTATTACTATAGGCCTACGTACGAGATATAATGCTGTCAATAAGCCTGTTAGTTCATCGTGGTGACATCATTAACATTCCTCAAGTCAGCTACTTCGCCGTCTAACCTATTCTGGAAGATCTGGTTCCATGTGTATCTGTAGATTTATTTCCAACTTGGCACTGACACACGTTGACTGTGATATTGCAACGCAGAGAGTTATGACATCAACTATGCGAACATGGATGGGTCAAGAAGCAGAAGGATGAAGACTGACTTGGAATTTCCGGCCAAATGTCAATCCCTTTCTCCAAGCGTAAAGAGAAGTTCACTTATTATTAGTGAATGTTACCGCGACCGGGAGTATGAACACCATTTCACCAACATGGATAAACTATCTATTAAAATAAAACAAGGAGAATATTCAATAGTGCGTGAAACAAATCTCAAGTCAACGATATGGCAGACATTTGGTTACATTTTCAATGGAAACGAAAAGGTGAACAATACAGTAGGGGATCCTACATTTAAAAAAGTGTATTCATACTTAGGACACAAATCAGGCACATCAAACTTACTGAGGCACAAGTGCAAAAGTACCGTAGCCAAAAAAGTATATCCAGTTTTTTGTCTGAAGCGGAGGTCAAAAAACCAGAAGTGTCATCCGACTTGAAGTTCCTTGCAATGAAGCAAATTGTTAGGAACGACTTTCTCCTCAAATGTCTAAATGTGTTGGTTTAACACTTTATGGTTAATCAAATAAATTAAAAATAATATTGAAATATCTACGGATTTGGATAAAATTCATGCGGATGCGGGGCGGATGCGGATAACAGTCAGGCGGATGCGGGGCGGATGCGGATAACAGTCAGGCGGATGCGGGGCGGATGCGGATAACGTTTTGTTTATCCGCGCAGGGCTCTATATTACACAAAACTCATCAACACAATGAGATTGAAACAGTTTTATCATTTTAAATGATCTTGTCGACCTCGTCGTTACGCTGAGGTCTGGCGTTACGTTACGGTGACGTGACGAAATGTACTTAGAATGCACTGAAGTGTGTGACGTCATAGTGCGATGTAGCAGCCGAGTACCAAGAAGGCAGTGCGAGAACAATCAAGTAGGCAGTGAAGAAACAAAATAGAATCTTGAAACTCTGTTCTCGCACTGCCTTCTTTGTACTCTGCTGCTAGCATTTAAAATGATATAAAGTCCAGTCTTTCAGACTCTTTTTTCACTTCTAGGTATACTGTACAGAACAGAAAAGATGACCTATGTGTAATTGTAGGTAGTATAATTGGAAACCATGTCACGGGTCGGATTAGACCAGCTCAAGGGCCGCACTTGGCCCTCGGGCCGCACTTAGCCAATGACTGGTCTAGAGGGAGGTTGAAGGTCCATCTCGGTCGTATAAGTTTGTGTAAGAAAGAATAGGACATCTTAGAACTTGAATGGATCACGTTCAACGCAGGTAAAAAAAAATTGAAGGAAGTCGGAATTACAAATGGCGGTGACGAGGTAATACGTCACCGTCAAGAGATCTCGGTGACTTGAACTACCAATCCTCTGATGAAGGTATAGTCATACATTGCTTTTATGAGGTCGTTAACCTGTGCATTGCAGAACATGTTCCCAGTCACTAGCACAGTTTCCAGAGGACTGTTTTTCTCTGGTGTAGGCTAATATTATCAAGCTAAGATCTTTCTCATGACATCTGTGACTTACCTCGTGTCAATGGAACCTGCCAACACAAACAAAAACTTGCTCTTTTTTAGCATACAGCCCATATCTCACCGCGTGATGGCTCCGTTACACGCGAGCTAGTCCGGTCGACAACAAATCTGTTTCAAACTCATAAAATAGTTACAACATAAAAAGTAATATTAAAACGTGGTTTTCGAGATTACCTTTGTTAATTTTTGTTGATTCCTTTTTACCCCGCGGCGTTTTGCAGAGGTTCAGTTATTCTTTTCATGATTGAATGCACTAAATTCATTTACAAGGCGCTGAAGTTATTTGAAATAATTAACCATTAGTCTTAGCCTAATTACATTTTATTTTAGGAAATTTATAGTAAAATGATTATGTAGAATGTCCACTAAAAGAGGGGCTCGTTAATGCAAAATGCGCACGTTTTGTTTGGATTACTGTATTCTACTTTAAAATTAATTGGTATTCTGCCCTATGGCAGGTCCGAGCCTCCGAAGAGGCTACCCCCATCCGGAGTTTACTTGCGGTAGGGTGGCCAGGGCCTTTCCGCTCCTCCTTATGTTGGCCAACAGCGCGCAGTACCTAGAACCGGTATACCATCCAAGTTCCGACCACGCCCAATGTTGCTTAAGTGCGGAGTTCTCTTGGGATCCGGTGTTTCAACACGGCTAGGCCGTTGGCCTATTCTACTTTAAGTGTGATTTTAGAGCTGAGGAATTCAAAGTATTTTATACTATATAATAATAATAATAATAATAATAATAATAATAATAATAATAATATCGTATGGCCTCGGGTGCCGGGTGCAAGCTTTGTTATTTGACACCCAAAGGGTAGCTTGAATGTCGAATTCGTTGTTCCTTGGAGTTCTATTAAAGTCAAGGAGGTTAGATATCTACTGTAAGCTCCTTGAACACTATAGCGCTTCCTAGTAGTGAAATGAGGAACTTTGTGTTGGCGGAAACTCCCGAGATTAATTTTGCCATTATGGACACGGCCTGCTGAATTCAAATGGGTTCTTTGACATGCCAACATCGTATGACATGCGTGTCGCAATTTTTGCCGCCTTTCAGAAATCACTTACCACGGCCAGGAGCGAACGTGCAAGCTTGGGGTTAGTAGACCGACACGTTGACCACTCACCCACCGTGGCTAGCTCTTTTATACTGATGATCCGCTCTTCAACTATTCAAAGATTCATGAACTATGTATTGATGTATAGTCTTAGAGGGTACTTTCCAAGGTGAATGAAACAATAGAAATCAGCCCCAGCTCAGGTATACCTCGAAATACCCAATTCTGAAAATTCCTGTCGTAATTCCTAATTCTATGGGGTAAGGGAGAAAACTTCTGTTGGTTGGTTGGTTCCCTAGTTTAGAGGTGTGTGTAGAATTTGTCTGAAACCGGTGTTAATTGTGATGGCTGTATTTGTGTGTGTTATCTGCGATTCAGGTAGAAGCACTGCAGACGATTAATTTTTTCAAGTACTGTAGTTCCCACTGTCGCTACCAAATGCTACCATTCACGACACCTAGCTGCGGACGTGGCTACTAAATGCCTCCTCAGTCAGTACCTGGCGGTGAACTTTGGAACTAATAGAAGGTTATCAGACTAACCTACACATTTTAGCTTCCACAAGTGTAGTTAGTGGAAGGTTCTTTTTTATGCCATACATCTATGAGATGGGACCGCCGGCTTTACTTCCCCTCCGAATGAAGGCATACTGAGGGATTTTTAACGCTCTTAAAAAGTCCGGCGACTTCGGAGGGGAAGTCAAGCCGGTGGTCCTATGTCATAGATGTATGGCATGATAAAGACCCTTCCACTAATTACACCTGTGTGAAGCTAAATTATAGGTTAGATATGACTAACGCTCTTAGGTTCCAACGTTCGTAACCAGGAGCCGACTGCGGTGGCATCTAGTAACCAAGTTCATAACTAGTTGTAGTCGTCGGTGGCGTTTGGTGGCAAAAGTAAAAACTTCTTGAAAATTGAATGTCTGCAGTCCTTACTTGAATTAAAAAACAGATAACACACACTAATACAGTCATCACAATTTACACTGGTTATCAGACAGATTCTACACACACCCAAAGTACACGGGGCTACAAGACCACGTTGTCGCAGCCCCTAAACTAAGGAACCAACCAACCAACACTACTACAGTCACCACATAAACACAGGTTAACAGACAGAATGGACACCTAAGTACACGGGATTGATGACTAAGATATCCCCAACTCGTGAAACGTAAAATATTGATGTTGTTGCTAATTTATATTCAGGAAGTAGGCTACTTATTGGCCATCAGCCCCGTATACTTGAGTGTGCGTTGAATTTGTCTGATAACCTGTGGTTCTGTGATTACTTTAATTATTTGGGCCAGGAATGGGGTAGGTGCCCTGGCACTTACCGGGAGAGAGTGTGGTAAACCCGGGGATAAGGCACGCTCAGAATAGCCGCTTTCAGCGCCGGGATTCGAAATTTTCCAAAGGCTAAATGTTTTCTTATACAATAGAGAGAAATTCAGGAGCGACCGCGGTAGCTAAGCACGCTAAGGTGCAAGGCCATAGTGTCAGACATTTCCGGACACGGTAAGCGACTGGGTTTGAACACCACAGTCGGCCATTCAATTAACTTAAGTTTTGGTGGAAAGGAACAATTTCATCCTTTTCGATGTTTTCGGTTGCCACCATATTGAATTAACATGGGAAGTTTTTTTGAAGCAAAATTGTTAATCTTTTAAATGAAACAGTGGTGGGGATTTGAAATATTATTGATGTTTTGCAAAAGACTTCCTCTTGGTTACAAGGCTAGCCAGCTCCCAGATATTCTGAGAAAACTCCAATGATATTACATTTATTTTTACTCAAACTACATGTGGTCATTTCCTTTTGACCAGGAAATAAGAACAACGATTCTACCTGGCTGTTCCAAGAAGGGTTCGGTAAACCCTTATACTGTTACAAGGTGTTTCACATAAGGTTGATAAATACATCACTTTCAATGGAGTAGTTACATTCCTAGTTATTCTCACGACTTGTAGTGGATTTCCACATTGCCTTCATGTCAACAGTAGTAAAGACTAATTTATTTATTCGTGTCAGAAGTACAAAGTATGTGTTGAACAGACGACTTCAAACAGTTTCAGCCCAGAACTTAGCCACTTCGATAGCACTTAAATTACCTTCAGTCAAGTCATTCATTGTGCAGCTGTACGGGAACAATGGACAGGAGATGAGGTGTTGTGTTGTCTGGGTTGTGCCACAATCACACAGGACTGTCTTGGTCGGAAAATGCCACTTATATAAGTTGTCCCTGGATCTTGCAACTTCCACCCGGACTTCCAGATTAGCCAGTTCTCTGTGTGACCAGGAGGTAGAGATTCATTTGGTTCCATCCATTCAGACAGATTGCTGGTCCTCTCCTTCCACACGGCAACTTGAGCTGTTGCTTCTGTTCGTGGTTAAGTAGTTATTAGGAAGCTCTTTCTCGATTTGAATCTCCTCTCAGCAGGTCGATATCCGAAGAGTGGGTGTGAGGTCATAGCAGATGATTTACTGTACTTATTTCGTTGTTTGCAGCCACGTCTCTTCTGATATCAGGCGGAGCAATCCCTGCAAGATAGTGCACTTTACTGATGAGAGTTGGCCTCAAGCAACCTGCATTAATCCTGCAGCTCTCATTTAAGGCTACATCCACCAGCTTTGCATGGGCTGACTTGTACCACACCGGACTGGCATATTCCCCTGCTGAAAAGCATAAGGGCAAGTAAAGAATAATAATAATAATAATAATAATAATAATAATAATAATAATAATAATAATAATAACAAAAATAATGAAGGGATCCCACACTGACTAGGAACCTCCATTCCATGATTTCTGATATTTGGACAACGGAGCAATTACCAGACGACTGGAAATGCGCTCTGATTCACCCGTTGTACAAAAAGGGCGACAAGACGGACATCAACAATTATAGAGGAATTTCCCTGCTCCCGGTTGCTTATAAAATCCTTACCACAGCACTTCTGAAATGGTTAGAACCCCAAATGGATACACTCATTGGTGACTACCAGGCCGGATTCAGAAAAGGGCGATCGTGTGCTGAACAGATCTGGTGCCTGAAGACGATTTTACAAATAAGGAAATGTAGAAATACCGTGATTTCATTCATCGATTTCAGAAAAGCATACGACTCTGTTGACCGCGACACCCTTTTTAAAATCATGGAGAATTTGGGATCGATCGTAAGACGCGCAAAATCATAGAACATACACTCACAGGAACAATATCTAAAGTGAAATTCATGGGCGAAATATCAGAACCCTTAGAAAACAAGACTGGAGTCCGACAGGGGGATGAACTATCCCCAATCCTCTTAAATATTGTTCTGGTAGGATAATTAGGGAATGGGAACCTCTTGTAAAGGGTATTCAAATCGGTGATAAAAGGAAAACCAAATCAAAGTCAAATGTCTCGCTTTCGCGAACGATATTGCAATTGTCGCAGACAACAGATCGGAAGTGACTTACGCAGTGGAAAAGCTCCTTGAGATTGCACGAAAGACCGGATTACATATATCTTACGACAAGATCAAATATATGGAGAAAATGCCTGAAAATAAATCCCCTTTAAACACCAAATATGGTAAAATCGAACAAGTCTGCACTTTTAAACACCTTGGCGAAATTATACAGCCCTCAGGACTGGGTAGTCCGGTCTGAACCTTGGCAGAGACCGGTTCGCTGCGCTTTGCTTCGTTGAGAGTGACGTATTCGAGTGTCTAACTTTCAAGCCTTTTCAAGTACAGTTAAAATGGCAACCAACAGCATTAGGAAAAACACGATAAAATGTGCTTTCCCCGACAAGGCCAATAAACCAGGCCCTGCAGAAATACATGAGTGGATTCAGTACACCCTAAAACTCAACGTGGACCAATTAGAAGCCATTCAACTCGTAAATCTGGAAACTGCTCTTTTCATCAAGTTCACCAGCAAACTACTGATGGAGAAGGTCCTCAACAGTACCAACGGCAAATCTCAGGTACGGAAATTTAATGGCTCTATATCTGAGGTAATTATAACTTGTGCCGATGTGGACAGCAAACTAAACCGAATTATGAACCTTCCCATTGAACTACCGAATGACCGGATAATGTCGTACTTTAGTAAGTACGGGAAGGTTCGTGAAATTAGAAACGAACGATGGTCAGCTACCTACCTATTCAATATTTTGAGTGGTATTCGGGCTATGCGGATTGAACTAAAAACTGCAATTCCACCCATTATTTCTATCGATGGCTACAAAGCACAGGTGGTGTATGATGGACAACCTCGATCATGCTTTTATTGTAATGCCACTGATCACTTTAGACAGGAATGCCCAGTGAGGCGCGGTGAAACTGAAAACAAAACCGGCCCTAAGCTTCTCAGTGAAATTGTAGCCAACAAGGACAGTGACATTGTCTCGCCTGCCTTATCGGCACCTTGTTCATCTAACGTCAGTATTTCTCCAGAACAACCTGCCCCACTTGATACGTCAGCTGTAGCACAAAACACGATGGACGTGTTGACTCCTCACTCCACCGCCTTATCGCCGCAACCAGCTGGGCCATTGCCCGTCACTAGTAAACAACAACATACTCCCACATTACAACAGGAACTCCACGGGCAGCCAGCGTTGCCACCTTTGTCTGATACTAGCCAATACACCAATGGCAGTCTAGGTAGGACGGCCACTTCTCTAGTTCCTAAAACTGACCAGAAACCTAACACCAGCACTGCCAGCCCTGAAGCGGTCACAGAAGGCGTGACCTCAGGAGAAAGTGCTACCAGTATGGAAGCCTCAAACCTGTCCCTATTTAGTTGTGAACCACCGACCGCTGGTATAAAATGGTCGGATTAAATAGAAGACGACCACTCCAGCCACATGGATACAGAAGAGACGGGGTCACGGGACCAGGGGATCATGGACAACAAGGAACTAACTCCTAAAGAACAGGCACCTTTGAAAACCTCCTCCAAAGCTAAATCAATCCGGGCGTCAAAAGAGGGAACGCACAAGCCTTATGCGGGTGTCAGGGACCCCCGACTACAAGGCGGGAAGTCGAGCGACAAGCGTTAAAGATCACCCCATCTCCATCTTGTTTATTTTGGTAAAAAAAACATGTCTATCTATCTGACGATGTTGTTGACATACACTCTAATGACACTCAATGTAAATTGCATTCAAACTGCTAGTAAACAGTCGCTCTTACGCAACCTCATTCGAGACCAAGATGTGGATATTGTTCTGTTGCAAGAAGTGGCTACTGAAGACCTCCTTACCATCTCTGGCTACGATAAAATAGTTAATGTCAATGAGAACAAACGTGGTACAGCCATCTACATTAAGGACCATATACCATATGCGGATCCAGTCCAGTTAGTCAACTCACGTGGACTCAGTATCCGTATTCGAGATCTTCTGATTGTTAATGTATATGCTCCCTCTGGTTCGCAGGCCAGGATACAACGCTGGCTCTTTTATACCACAGATATTCTCCCACTTCTCCATAATCATACCGGCAATATAATCCTCGGTGGGGATTTTAACGCAGTGCTATCACCCAAAGACCAAAGTGGCCAATTTCAGAGCTGCCCTGCGCTATCTGCGTTAATACAAGGGCTACGCTTAAAAGACACATGGGAACTGAAGCCGTCGGGGTCAGCCGGTTACACGTACTACTACCATAATGGTGCCTCTCGACTGGATAGAATATATATCAGCGGGGAATTGAAAGAACACGTGAGGGAAACAGATGTATGCCTGGTAGAGTTTTCAAACCATTGTGCGTATCTGTGCAAGATTCGCCAACCAGAATTGGGACCTCACCGTGGGAGAGGATCATGGAGGTTAAATGATTCTATTCTGACACACTTGGGCATGAAAGATAGCTTTGCCACTGAATGGCATAACTGGAAACGCCACATTCCCCGGTTTCAAGATACTCTTGAGTGGTGGTTGAAGTATGCGAAACCCAGAGCTGTTAGGTTATTGAAAGCCTACAGTGCCGAGAGAAGACGCCACATCCATCAGACGACAGATTTCTACTATAAATGTTTACGACAGTTATACAATGAAGACCCTACCAACCCTAATACATATCGTAGAATAAAGAAAATCCGAGCGCAGCTCCTCACGCTGCAGCGAAAAGCATTGGAAGGACTCAAACTTCAAGCCCAAGATCATCAACATCTGGCATCAGAGGCACCCTCCGTTTATCATTTTATACGGGCGTGCCGCAAAGGCCGTCAGAAGTACATCAACCGCATTGCGACACCTGAGGGACAAATGGTGACTAGTCATACCTTAATCACAGAAACGGTAGAGAACTTCTTCCAGTCCTTGTACACAGACGACGCCCCAGTCCCACTTCACTGCCAGCATCCGTTCTTCGATGGTGTACGAGGAAGACTTTTGCACAGAGGACAAGAGTGCTTGACCCAGGACATCACCGCCGAAGAAATATATACCTCCATACTCCACAGTGCGCCGAACAAGAGTCCTGGTCCTGATAGCCTGGGGAGAGCTTTCTACATGACGTTTTGGACCACCATTCGCGATGAACTTACAGCCGTAGTGAATGATGCTTGTCGTCCTGGACGAAATATCGACACCCTGAAAGATGGCCTGGTGGTATTAGTGCCAAAAATTACACAACCAACACAGCTCAGGGACTTTCGCCCACTGACGCTTTTAAACTTTGACTACAAGATCTTCACGAAATGTATGAAAACGAGACTTCAGGCCTTTATGGAGGAAGCCACATCTCGCCACCAATCGGGTGGGGTACCAGGCAGGTGCATTGTCAACACTACATGTGCTATTCGCGATGTCATTAGTGAGTCGCTGGTCGGCAATAAGAAGAAACTGTTATTATCACTGGATTTTGACCATGCCTTTGATAGGGTAAACCATAAATACATCCTTGCGACCCTTCAAGCTATTGGCTTCGATATGCGGTTTATTGCCCTCGTGAGCAAAATTCTTCATGGTGGATCTTCAAAAGTGAATGTAAATGGGTATTTCACACGACCTCTCCTCATCCATCGTGGAGTCAGGCAAGGGTGTCCGATGTCCATGCTTCTTTTTGTTCTATCCCTGGAACCCCTTCTTTGTAATCTCCATACATCTTTCAATGGCACGGAGATCAGTATTTTTGCATATGCGGATGATGTCACTCTTGTGGTAGATCGAACCGTTGACATGCAGCAATTGTTCACGGACCTTGATGAGTACGGGAGATATTCTGGTGCGCGGCTGAACCGACGAAAAACAAAGGCGATGTGGATTGGGAAATTGGACCGAGTCCAAGGGGTTCTCCCGGCGTGGGTAACGATCGCCTCAGAACTCAAAATATTGGGCATATCTTTCTTGAACAGTGTACACCAAATGATTAAAAAGAACTGGGACGTTGCCCTACATTCTGTGCGTGGTGCCTAGAACTTTATTCCTCAAACGACACCTTCAACTGCTTACAGGCTTCGGGACCGATGAGTCACATAACTTCCTACGGAGATGGTGTAGTCCCCATGACTGCTCGAACCCACCAGCTTATTATGATATCAATCATCATGCACCTCATGTCCGGTATCTGAGAGTTGAATTAAGCTACGTGCCACAAGACGTCATCAGGTCTATCTCAACGAAAAAGCTGTATCGTTCTATCATGGCACAACAGTATGTTGCCCCCAGAATTATGCAATCCGCATTGATCGTCAACTGGAATCGAGTCTGGAGGAATGTCTCCAATCGCATTCTTCCCAGCGCAGCGAAGGAAAGTTGGTATAAAGTAATCCATGACCTTATACCAACAAACAACAGACTCCATCGCATTCACATGGTGGAGACCGCCTTATGCACTTCATGTTCCAATCAGGATACAATCCTGCACCGATTTACGCAGTGTGATCTGATTCGATCGACCTGGAACCGCTTCACCCGGGTCCTGAATAGCTTCTTGAACTGTTCTACTACCTACATCACTCCTGAATGGGTGATCCGCCCAACATTTAGCCTTCAACCGCCCCAACTGAACAGTGCGGTAGTGTTACTCCTCGGTTGCTATGTGCACTGTGTGCTGAAAACTACGGGGCTATATACAGAACTCGAAATGCTGTCCGAGGTAAGTGAGTGTGTCCTCACGAGCCTTCGCTGTACTACAAGAACTCGCCGGCTGGGGGACTATGCCCAGCAGCTCACCCGCATCATGTGAGTGTTTGTGTTTTGTGATAGTGATTGAACATTGAACATCAAGTAGATTAGTATAACTGTGATAAACTCATCCATATCCACGATTGTTATTCATCTACCACCTCACAATCACCTGTGTACCTTAAATATATCAAGACAATAAACAAGTTACCTAAAAAAAAAAAAAAAAAAAAAAGGACTTAATTGAATCGCCAATGAAGACAGAATCACTAAGCTTCAGAAGGCCTACAGGCTAACGTGGGCCCATTACAACAAGAAATGCATTTCGACGAACGCCAAATTACTTTATAAAACAGTTATTCTTCCAGAAGCAACATATGCGGCTGAAACAATAGTAATCGATGGTCATTCCAAGATTAGGGAACTGGAAAAGCAGGAACGAAAAATTCTCCGGAAGATCTACGGAGCAATCAACAGAAACGGCATTTGGATGAAGAAACCTAGTACTGAACTATATCAAAACACCATTACGATAACAGACGAAATTAGAAAACGCAGAGCAAAATTTTACACTCACATCCACAGGATGGCCACCTCCAGATTGCCCAAGAAACTACTTGTCATAACACGGAGCAAATGCGGCACAGAATGACTTAAAGAGGTACAGAGAGACTTACAAGTTATCAGTATACAAAATTTCGAAGACCGAACTGAGCGCCAGACGAAAATCGCGAATGTTAAGTTTGAACCAAGATCATTACGAGAACCTGGGAAAAAGTGGACGGATGAGAGGAAGAGGGAGCATTCCACGAGAATGAAGAGATTTTGGGAGGAGCGGAGGAGACACTCCTCCAAATGACATCATGTTATCAAGTTTAATCGCTCTCCTGTAGGGGAATTTTCGCTTAAATAAATAAATAATGAAGGGATTCACAAGTTGAATGTCTAGGGAATCATAGTCCCTGGTTGGATACCGGGGCTACATAATACGGCTGAGTCCCTGTCAGAACTGTGTCGCGTTGAGCCCGCATAGCAATAAAGCCGGCCGAGTAGTTTATACACAACAGAGAGTTCCCACATTGGTCCACTAGTTATTATTAATTATCGATAAGAACCATAGCTAAATACTGGATGACGAAGAGCGTGTTATCTCCTTGAGCAGGCTGCAGTGTCTAAGAGAAGAAGAGTGTCTGACAATGTTGTAGGGCTACTCCCACTTCGCTGCAGAGTGACACGGTAAAACAGTATCAAAGCTTTCCGGAGAGAAACCAGCTTAGCATCTCTTTGGGCTGTCACAATGGCGCTGCCCCACCCCCAGGATGTGGTTGCCATGACAACTGTGGTCGCTGCGCGATGCGACGCGACGCGACGCGACGCGACGGATCGTTTTGATCTGCCTGATGCGTTTAGTGGCGAGGGGTGACCACGGTACTCGAGCTCCAGGTGTTTCACTCTTTTGAATCAGGACTTGCAGATATTCATTTATTTGTACAGATTACAGACATTCTGATGCACTTTGAATGAAATTTAGTGCTCTCATTGCACGACCCAAAAAGTGCTCGCGAGCACAAGCTCCCTTGAGATCCATTCTACAAATCAAATTCTATTGCACAAACCGGTATAATACTGTAGTGTTTTGACAGTCAGAAATTATACGTCTATCATTTTGTGAAATATAAATAGCATAATTATTTGGACATTCCTATTTTATGAGTAACACGAAAGATGCTGATTCCCTTCGACTGCCTAACTTACACGTAAATGTAAATTTAAATCGAAAACGAACAAACGTTTGGTGCTTTTCAGTCGGTCAACACGATTGTACCCAAATTGGATGGGTTATTCGCTTATCCTGAAAAAAAAAATACATGCGATTAATTAATATACTTGGATAACCAGTTTAGATCGTCAAGCGATCATCGTCAGATCCATTACACTTAGGCTATAAAATCTATGTCTGAAAGTATGGGTGAAAATACTTACAATATGCACACTTATTTAGTTGCAGTATTAGTTGAGATAATGCGCTGGTTGCGATGGCATCAAGTGGTAGCAAAGTTCACAGCTAGGTGTCGTGGACGGTAGCATTTGGTGGCTACTTGAAATTATCGTCTGCCGTCCTGACTTGAATTAAAAACAGATAACACACACTAATACAGTCATCACAATTAACACCGGTTATCAGACAGATTCTACACACACCCAAAGTACACGAGGTACATGACCGCATTGTCGCAAGCTGCCTTCTGGGTGTCAAATAACAAAGCTGGCACCCGAGGCCATACGATATTATTATTATTATTAGAAATAGTTGCTATGACTTATGAATTGTCATACGTAATTCAAGTAGTCCCCATGATTCCCTATTTGCAGTTAACATTGCGGCCTCTTCTGCTTGTACACCCCTCACTTTGAAATCGTTCAACAGTGAATCTAACCATCACCAGCTTCTTCTCTTACCCTCTTAGGTAATCTCCCCTCCACCACATGCCTCATACAGTACGACCAGCATCATCACAAATGTCCATTTCTAACTTAACCCTTTATGGTACAGAATATTATTACAGATATGATTGTATCTTCTTCTTCTTTCCTCGTTTCTGGCCATCTTTGGACCGCGTAAAATAACCCATTGCGTTCACTGTCTCTTATGTTCTTTTTATTCATTCTTGCCTTCCAGTAGTTCTTCGTTACTTCACTTTGTCTCCTTCTTCTCTCTTCCGTCCAGATGTTAACCCACTTCTTCTTTTCCTTCTCCTGGAAACCCTTGAAAATTTTGATCATATTTCTGAAAAGTGGTCTGTACTGAATAATATATATTGTTACTTCCATCTCTTCCAGATCCTTTTTATACTTTGTACCCATTGATTACCATTCTTGCTTTTATATACATGACTGAAAATTTGTTTTGTGAGTCTGGTGTTATTCGTCCTCATTACGTGTCAAAAGAAAGTAACCCTCCTTTTCCTGATTGAATCGTGGATTGTTTCAATTTCTTTATTTAGGTAGAGGTCGTCATTTTTTCTGTATCTGAACTCCCCACTTTCTCTTTTTAATGGTCCCAATATATTTCTAAGTATCCTTCTTTCCTTTTTCTCTAATTCTTCTATTTCGCCTTTTTTAATGGAACATACATTCTGAATCACTTTCTGGCTTAATGTCGGATTTTAGTTGCAATAGAAAGATTTTTCTTATTGTAGGTATCGTTCGTCAGTTGAAAAGCTTGTTTCAATTTTCGTATTCTTGCTCTATTTGCTTCTCTGTCTAGTCCAATAATTTGAATCATTTCTCCCAAATACTTAAACTTTTCTACCTTGTCAATTTTTCCACAGTCTGTTATTAAAACTGTAGGAGAATGTCTAATATTGTATCTATTAATTGAAACTATTTTTAAATATTTTTAGCTAATTTTAAACATAATATATTTTTTCTTTAAGATTTTAATGTTCATATTTATTTTTGTAATTTTATCTTTTATATCATTTTTATAATCTTAAAATTAGGATGTTAAAATTATTATAATTTTAATTTTTATAAGCTTATTTACTTTTATTATGTGCATAAATCAAGAAATCTTGGGGGAGACCAATTGAATGATTATTTAAATCTTTATAAGGTACCGTAATTAATTTTTAATTTGACAAGCATATTTTTTTAATTTTTTGTTTTATTGTCATACTACCATTAATCAATACTTATCAATTTGAATTGTTTATCTTAAAAATACTTAACTTTAGGCCAAGGAGGTAACAAAATAATATTTGGTTTTCAGAAATATTAAAAACTAGCAGTAGTGCCCGGCTTCGCCTGGTGGATTCATTTGTTTTACAGAACTGGAGTGCTCAAGGATAAGGATCTGAAAGTAAATTTGAAAGCACCAACGCTTATTGCAGCTGATAACCTCAGTATACTGTACCAACACCATCGCCCTTATACAGAGGCATACTATGATAACTGTTTTAAGGGGCGTAAGAAATCTTTTTGCACTAATTACTCCCCGTGACTGCAATTTATAAGCAGCACGCAATTCTGTACCAGAGCATTGGTAGGGGCGACGTGATGCAGCCCGCATTACATGGCAACAATAGACTTCGGTATTATTGAAGCCGTTCTGGAGCGCTTGTTCTTCCGACTTACTGAACAAAAAGCAAACGTTAAGATTACCTGAGAGGTGTAGCCTAATGCTACATAGCCTAAACTATTCCTCTTGAATCTGGCTATCATATACAAAAAGAATTTTTCGAATCCGACTGGTAGTTCCAGAGATTAGCGCGTTTAAACACATAAACAAACACACAAACTCTTCAGCTTTATTATATTGTAGTATAGATTCCAAAAGAAATTGCGTTGATATTTTGCTGCATCTTTGACCATAGTGTATAAATTGTCCATAGAATAGGTGGTTAATACTAAGACCACTTAGCCTACCTATAAAGAGTTAAACTTTACAGTATATCTTCATTACGAGAACCCTCCTGCCAGTGTTCCCACCTATTTGTGTCAGCAACCATTCGTGCTACTCTCATATCAGTTACTAGCTTATGTATCAGATATCCTGAATCTACCCAGCTCTCACTTCCATACTGCAAGGTTGGTCTACTCTAGACACTGAGCGATGTATGGAGAGTTTCGTGGCTGCACTAACTTGTTTCTTGCAGAATACTGTAGATCACAACTGAGAAATCACTGCATTGGCTGTTCTGCACATCAATTACATCTCTTTCCTAATACTGAGGGCATACAAGACCACCTCGTGGTGTAGTGGCTAGCATTCCTGGCTGTTGTCCTAGAGGTCCGGGTTCGATTCCCGGCTCTGCCAAGAAATTTAATTCTCGTCTGAGAACTGGCCGGGAACACTCAACCTCGTGACGCAATACTGAGAAGAGGTGGGTTTGATTCCCTCCCACCTCGCTCATCCTAGAAGTAGTTTTCCGTGGTTTCCCACTTCTACTCCAGGCGAATCCCAGGATGGTTCCTAACTTACGTTCATGGCCGCCTCCAACCCAATCCTGAAGTGAGCACTATGCCTCACAAGAACTACAAAATCGAGACATGTGTATGTACTGACAAGACAAACATTTTTCATTCAAGATCTGCGTCATCAACTGGCACTGCCATCTACGTCAGGCATATATACGACTCTTAAGTGAACGACGAGCGAAAATGGAAGAAATCTGGATGGGCTTTTATACTACAGACCCAATGACAAATAGAGATTGGATGCGAGCCGACTACGAGCTCAGACATAATATGATGACTTGACTCACCCGCACGGCTTTCACCACGTTATCTGCCAGAATAAGAGCTACCACCAACCAGAAGACCAGTGCAACTGTGTTACAAACATTGTGATAGATACCACGTCCTTTACTGTGACAAAAGTAAAACCTCCCTAACTGACTTCTGTCGAGGTTAATGTATGAAATTTGCACATTGTGCGTTATCTCTATTATTATTATTATTATTATTATTACAATTATACAAATTGCTACAGACACCACAATAACACAGGTCAACATACAAAATCTCGAGGTCCGCACCGAGTGCCGGAATAAAATCAAAAATGTTAAGTTTGAGCATCACGACAGCCTGGAAGAAAATGGACAGCTGAGCGGAAGAAGGAGCATTCTGAGAGAATGAAGAGATTTTGGGAAGAAAAGCGGGAAAACGCCAGAGGATGAATTAATCATATATTCGAGTTCAATCGCTCTCCTAAAGGGGAACAATGGATTGAATAAATAATAAATAAATAAATAAAATATACCAGGTGAATCAGCTGCCCCTGATAATATTGTTTTATGCAGCCCAACTAACGCTTGTTGTCAGGATGGTCGATTTTAATGTTCTTTGATTGCATCCCGTATGGTACTAATGCACTGCCAGCTTATCCTGCACACGATACTCAACACTATTATTTATCCCTTGAATAGTTTCAAGTCAACAGAAAACCTATTAACTGGACAGGTCGCTGGACACGACTGACCCCGCCAAAAGGCAGAACAAGACTCTTAAAACATGACTGCCGAGCCCAAGAAAAAAAAAAGTCCTACGCAAAACCCCCACCCCCCAGATTATCAATCAAATGGCAAACATATATCTGTTTTTATCATCCAAAATATCAACGAATACAAGGTACATCATTTCACACTGTAAAACAATTTTAAAATACACTGATTGATTAATTTCCAACTTCTGCTATCAATCGCCACCGTCAACGGCCAACTATTTCTGAACTTTGTCACTAGATGACACCTCAGTCGGCTTCTGGTGATAAACATTGGAATCTAAGAGCGTTAGTCAAAGATAACCTATAATTTAGCTTTACACAGGTATAATTAGTGGAAGGTTCTTTATCATGCTATTTTTTAGCGTATGGCTTTTAGTGCCGGGAGTGTCCGAGGACATGTTCGGCTCGCCAGTGTTGTAGCTGCTTCGAGACGGACACCCAATGGGTGAGCTACAAGTACCGTTGGGGAGGAAAGTCGGAATGTAAGGACGGGGAGTTGGAAGGTAGTGGCTGTGGCATATAGTTAGGGACCAACCCCGGCATTTGCCTGGAAGGAAGATGGGAAACCACAGAAGACCATCTTCAAGGTTGCTGGTGGGGGGGTTCGAACCACCCCGCCTCCCGGATGTGAGCGACTGCCAACACTCATGCCGTAACGACCACGGCTAACTCACCCGGTTAACATGCTATAAATCTATGACATGGAACCGCCTGCTTTACTTCCCCTCCGAAGGAAGGCATACTGTGGGATTTATAACGCTCTTAAAAAATCCGATTACTTCGGCCGGGTTTGAACCAGCGACCTTGGGCATAACAGCTCAGCATACTACCAACTTCGCCACCAAAGCCCCTGATATAAAGTTCTGCAAGCACTGAACAGTAAATCTGCTGGAGACAACTGAAAGATGGGATCTTGTATATATTTACTCCAGGTTAAAATAAGTTTCTTCCTCAAATCCTCTGCGATCTGTGTTGAGAAATCTCTTCGCGAGGCTGGTGAATGGGTAGCACAAGACTCGTGTTCACTCACTCACTCTCTCCATATAAGCTAATTAATTCTCAGAGTTGCCATTTTTCATCTCCCCCGCCATCAAATTAGCGCGCGTGTTAATGCACTTAGTCTGGCAGCGCGGGGATCTCAATCAAATTATCTTCTCGTTTAGAACTGCGACAATGATTGAGGGCGGGAGACATTCAAACGCTACGATTGCTCAAACCCCTAATGGTATTGTAGCCTAGGCTTGCCAGATTGTACGTTGCGATATTGTGGCCAGTCTTTGCTTATGTACTGCATTCATTATATTTTTCTCGGTTCTTCCGTTTCAAAATCATCGTCACCAATGAGTATTTCACAGTTATAACATGGAAGTGCTTTTGGCTGGAAGTCTATCTGGGATTAACTGTTAATCGTGGACAAAATCCCGACACCTAGTTACCATGGCAACAAGCACAAGCGGACTTGATTTCCAATCAGTGAAGCGAGTTGCAATGACAAAATCCCGACACCTAGTTACCATGGCAACACGTGCAAGCGCAGTTAGTTCCAACTTGTTGAAGCGTGCGTGATTCTTATTATTTGAATAGTTGAAAATATATATCGTCGGTTCCATGTTTTGGTTCTACAATACCATAAGCTTATCTTATTATGAAAAGAATTATAACCTTAGCAAAGTAATTAATTGCGTACAGTTGCAAAACTTTTCGTTGGATCAGAAGATAGAATACAACTACTTTGAAAGGGCAGTCAAGTTATTCAACCTATGAAGTAAATTTTGGCGATAATAATTATGAATTTTGTGAATATAGGATATTTATATCAAATACAATTATTATTAATAATAATGATGATAATAATAAAGGGGAAGATGACCTCATTATTCCGCCCCTTAAAGCAACAATTTACAACTTTTTTTTACGAGGGAAGTGGAAAAATCTTGCATAAGACTTTGACAAGGGTCCACACTCCTCAAGTGTGTGGGATTCTTACCCACTAAAAAATCACACCCTATCCTCTTGACAAAACCCATCCCGGGACCACTTTCGTATTACTTCAGGATGGAGCCATTTTCTTTGCTTCACAAGCACCTTCTTACTACTACTACTACTACTACTACTAATAATAATAATAATGGTGACAGTGGACTGAACAGGAGGGCCACTGTCTGGATACCCCCAATCAACTCAAGCCGAAGAGAATACAGAGATACCCCATATCCATCACTTGCACCTACTGATTGTGTTCAGCATAATAACGCGACCACAAAAGCAGGTCTTCCACGACAGAGCCGCAAATGGGCATAGAACGTAGAAATTGTGCGGTGTTATAATGCCGTTAGCAAAAATGGGCCTGACTTGACAGCCAACAAAAATCAGACACATAAAATGATGTAAGAAAGAATACCTGAACTAGCTGACGTTTCACAACATAGTAGACCAAATAAGGTCTCATAACAAAGATTCTGCTCCCTCACCATAAAACTACTTTACATCCCATGAGCCCAGAGTCACCACGGTGAACGACCAAAATCCCTTAAATTAAATAAATCTGCCCTTTGACCATATTCAAGAACATTCAGAACAGAGCTCAATTAATTCATTTTAAAGAAGTATATGAAGAAAAGAAAGCGATATACAAGATCACGAATCCAATACAATGTAATGAACTAGAAACACTCTTCAATCACAACAAGGACCATTGATGCAAACGGCAAACGAAACTCTAAATGACGAGGTATGCGACTTGAACGACTTATTAGAGGAAAGAAAATTCATATTTATATTTACTGAGCAGCAGCAGCAGCGGTTATCTCATTCAACACCTATGGTACCGGTACCAAGAATGCATAAAAGCCTCCTAAATCTTCTAGAACCACACAGAACACAAACTGGAAACTCAAATGGCAGAGTCAAGTAGAAAACAAGGTGGCCAAGCTGAGACAAGAAATAGGTCAGCTCACACAGTATGTAGGGTAAAGTTAAGTAACTCCGTGATACTAAGTTGGTTTTTGTTGTTGTTACTATTTCTGAAATGTTAGATTTCAGTTATTTCGATTCATTTCATGTTAAAGAGGAATACCCTACGGAACATTTCTGGCATATATCTTACACATATTCATAAGTTATTTCAAGGTATTAACTAACAAAATCTGGTAGCAGAAGTAGGTAACACCGTGATATTCAAGTTACTCCGTGATAGTGTTCAAGTTACTCCGTGATAGCATGGTGTTCACCATTCAATGTGCTTTATAATCGTGAAAACTAATGTTTAATGTAATAAAAGTGTTCAAATCGTATGTAGCCTGTAAGTTTATATTACCCCAAATTGCCCATATTGAAATATTCCACAACACAGTTATTTTTAGAAAAAAAAAAACATTCTATAAAAAATCCATTAAACATATTTTAAGTCTTCTTAGTCACTATCAGAATCCTCACACCTATCACACATAAAATAGACATTATAGGTAGGTCTACCAGACATTACAAAACTGACAACCAATCCATTCGGCTCCATTCTTCCTCTTGGTGTCATCCGCCAGAGGAGCCACCTCACTCACCACAACCATCACCGTCATTGTGGGGTCTGGAATTAGGATAAGACCGATCTGGTTGGTTGGTTGGTTGGTTCTTAAGTTTAGGGGCTGCGACAACGCGGTCATGTATCCCCGTGTACTTTGGGTGTGTGTAGAATCTGTCTGATAACCGGTGTTAATTGTGATGACTGTATTAGAGTGTGTTATCTGTTTTTTAATTTAAGTATTGCAACTTAGAATTTTTCAAATAGTTCCTACTTTTGAAGCCAAGCGCCACCGTCAATGACTACTAGGCCAAATTCAGAACTTAGCTACTAAACGCCACCGCAGTCGGCTCTTGGCAACGAACGTAGAAACCTAAGAGCGTTGTTTACATTCCTAACCTATCCAATTTAGCTTCACACAGGTGCAATTAGTGGAAGGTTCTTTAACATGCCATAAATCTATGACATGGGACCGCCGGCTTTACTTCCCCTCCGAAGGAAGGCATACTGAGGGATTTTAACGCTCTTAAAAAATCCGACGGCTTCGGCCGGGTTTGAACCCGCTATCTTGGGCATAGAAGCTCAGCATGCTACCGACTACGCCACCGAAGCCGCCAAGACCGACCTATTGTGTCTATCTTGACACACTATCTTCACTTCAAATTCAGGTGACACAACGAGCGGCTTTCCAAATTTTGCAAGGGTTGCACTTCCTGGATCGGCTGAATATGTTGTGCAATAATCCTTTAGTGTACTCCACGGGTTATTAAAACGTCTACTGGCCTTGTATACTGACCATCCTTCGTCCTTCATCGACCTCAATGCTTCTTTAAGTGTTTCAGCTGTGTAGGAGCGAGCCTCTTTATTCCGTTTTGGCGCCATTTCAGCGTCCAACCTAAGAAAAACGTACTTATTGCTAAGCTCACACGCCTTGCATGCGTAACACTACATGCATGTTTGTTTTGTATGCGAATGGTCTGCATCTTACCTCTGACTGGTGTTAAAATGAAACTTATACAATGAAACAGCTGTTTATAAGAAATTAAAATCTTCACCACAGATTTCAGGGGATGTGGATCACTTGTTGAAATGTCAACTCTCTGTTAATATAATTTTTAAACCTCATTGAATTGGTCAAAGATAGAACGCAAGGGCTTCCTAGTTTCCTGGTTTCTACTGCCATCTGTTGGTAAAAACCTAGAACTTTCGGAATTGAACCTAGGTAGTGATAGAAGAAATACGCTTTATCACGGTGTTACTTGATATCACGGAGTAACTTGACTCTACCCTAACTGAAGGGCACAGGGAAATATGGGACCAAGTCACAATTTTAAAATATTCCCTAAATGGCGTTTAAAGAGTTTAACTCTGTTCACCATTCTTATTTTAAGTAACAAACATATCTGTTTTTGTGTTTTTCCTACTACCTACATCATTGTAAAAACCATTTTAACTTAGACTAGCGGACCCATGCGAGAAATCTCGCATGTTCATAAACCATACTTTCTCCAATAGGTTTATAATGAGAGACTTAAGGAGAAAGGTTGTTATGTTTGTCTTGCAACCAAATGATTATAGAACACTATTTACTTTTCAGTTAGAATTCCAAGTTCTACGTTCCCTAACTTAAGAAGGCAATTACTGAACATTGGATCATCATAACACTCACCGGTTATTCGATATTTATGAAATTTACGATTTGATTAGTCATTCCTTTGATTTACTGTTTCTGAAATCCATGCAAAATAATACAGGAACGACCTCAGAATGTTAAAATGACATGGAACAGGCGTCACAGTGGCCAAAATGTGAAGTGGACAGCTATTATGGAGCGTATTTTCCTACAGCAACAGTATCAGGAAATCGCACACTTCGTACATTTTTTAAGTCATCTTTTAAAGAAATTATAGATATTTATGAAATTAGAGTGCAATTCGTCACTGCTAATGTCTATTCTCTTTCATTTGAATGCTCATTTGCCACGATCGGTCGTTTGTGAGCGCCGCAGGAGGGATCTATACTACTGAAATAATATGTATGATGAACTTTGATCAGAACATCAGACTCTCTCCAGTCACTAACAGCAAAAGTAGGTGTGAATTGGACTCAGGAGCGGAAGGACATTCACAGTGCCAGGATGAAGGAATACTGGGCTAAGATGAAAGCTACCAGAGATAAGAACCGCGTGGTCCACAACCGGCCCAAACGGAACTATAACAACCTTTCAATTACTATAAGATTAACATTGTATTCGTACTTTTAAATTCTACCCAGGCAGATGGTATATTGGCTTTCACGGCCAGTGAATTAAAACTCAGCAATTTTTCACTTGACGTTACAGACAGAGAGGAACATGGCTTCGAGTCAGTGAACAGCAGCGGAGAGAGTCGGCATTTTGATACCGGGTATAGTTATAAATTTTCACCTCGTAGGATTTCACCAAACTATTTTTAATAAATCCTTCCGCATATTCGAACATCTTATGGTAGCAAGATTCAGTCGCATACTCGATATCCAGTATTCCACTGTCAAACAACACAATTACCGTAATTTATCAACGATATAATCACGGGTTGTGTGAGCTGATTTTGGTACCGGTATATGGTATTGCAATTACTGTCCATTATCACTACCTGTACAGGAAATATGTGCTAAACTACATAAATATGTGACTTGAGTCGTTATTTCTTGTTCATTCAAAGACGGCAATTCTCATTGCTCAACTGCTACTGAAAGAGGCGCATAAGGTGTCTTCAACTGTTATCGAGACGCACACAGGTCGTTGCCAATGTATGGTACACAAAATACACGACACAGGTCATGCGTAGCGAGCTAAGCGAGAAACTATTGGAAGGAAGTTTGCAGTTTTACGTGACCGTTAATCTCATGATTATGAGCAAAGGGACCTCTATATTACGTGGAATTACAACCACAGAACATGACATTTCACTTTGAAAATACCCCGCTATGACCATTGGCTGCAAATATATATCTAGAAAAAAACCACATTGGTACTGACCGGGAATCGATCAGGTCCTCTGCGGTGAGAGACCGATAGCGTGACCGTTGCGCCACCACGCCACTAAAAAAACAACAGACTTACGAAGCATAGTGAGATTTTACTGGCTTCTGTGTGGACGAAAATTACTCCCTCTGCCACAGTATTCACTTTATCACACATAGGCAAATCGCGCCCGAGATACAAACCTTTGAAACAAAGAAGATTATAATAAGCTTCTCACTTCGTAACCGATCGGAAAGCTACGGCTTTCTCCGCTACCATGTGGTGACTCGAATACATGATGTACTTCGTAACCAATCGTAATACTTCGGCTTTCTCCGCTACTCGAAGCCATATTCCTCTCTGTAACGTCAAATATTTTTTTTAGGATTGTGACGTGTCTTGTGTGGGGTTTCACCTGGGACACCATGCTGGCTCATCAGCGGGCTCTTGATGTCCCAACCAAGCCAGCTTGGTGTCCTAGGTGAAACCCTACACAAGAGACGGCACAAACCTCGAAACATTGCTGAGTGTTACCCAGACACCTCATTACCTACCCTAAGACAACACCTCAAGTACCACCAGACCCCTCACGCTGGCATTCACGGCCAGTGAATTAAAACTCAGCAATTTTTCTAGGTTTATGCCGTGTAACAGGCTGCCCTCTCGCACTTCGCACTCGCACCAGACAACTCATCAAGTGCCACCGGAAAACGTGTCTTGCATCACTGGGTATTAAACTCTACTATAATGTTGAGCGTTTGTCAGGGCCGTCATACGGTCGAGACGTAGGCTAAGTGTTGAAACTGATACTGATTTCAGTCTGCACCGCACAGGCATACTCATTTCCACACCACCCGGAGGTAGAGTACATGGCGCGTTTTTTTAACGTGGTCTCCCCAGTAGGCCTAGTCCACGGTTTCTGAGGCATTTGTGGTTGCCCACATTTAAATTCTGGTTCGTTTCCTTCTGAAACTGCGTACATTCCACTGTATAATGCTCGTATCGTTTGGTTATTCTGTTTGTCGGAGTTGACGAGCCGTCCAAGCTTCCTTCAAACATAGAAGTTATAATCACGTCCATTGTGACTTTATTTTCTAAATAGGCTAATTCAGTTGATTGTATTTATTCTTCATTCGTGTGTGTCTTATGGACTGACACAGTGCTATCACCTCAACATTAGTATTCCCTCTTCATGCAATTTCTCACCCTCCGTCTTCTTGTTCTTATTTAGATGTGTCTCAGAGTTGATGCTTAACTGCTAGCTGAATCATGTGAGAATTCTCCTGTATATTCATTCAACCTGAACCCATTCACTAGAGCTCGAGCTATTGTACACTAGGGCATTATTTTACAGAAATACACACACAATAAGTCCATAACCGGAGTGATTGTACATTATCATTTAACTAATTCCATTGCGGTAGATTTGTTATGAACGATGGTTACCCTCAGAGACTATCGATGTCGTCCAACCTCTTTCCAAAAACAATGCCTGTTCTTCAACTTCAAACCACACACATACACACACAAACTCCCCATTAGACACACATGAACGGGAGAGTGTTGAATGATACAGCAGTCTCACAGCCAATGGGGGTCCAGTTATGGGTACTTAACCTCCTCACTGACATTCCAAATTACACGAAAACGTATCAGGAACAGCCATACGACAGGTTTGAAGATCTCTTTAGACCATTGGCCGCAAGAACAGGCATTGTTTTTGGAAAGAGGCTGGACGGCATCGATAGTCTCTTAGGGTAACGATAGTTTCTTCTTTCACTTCGGTATTTTAATGAACTACGACTAGTTGCACTGCGTTGAGGAGGCCCAGGAGTGCAAGTATGAGGCAGAATGATCCTCCCTCTTCCAAATGAGAGTAATCGATGAAGAGCACTGAAGAAGCACCTGCTTGAAGACTGCATCCTATAGCCAGGGGCAGGAACGCCGAGACGGTAGTTTTACGGAAGATCAAATCCATTATGATGCTGAATAGTATGACGAGGTGCGCAGAGAATGCCATGTACACACATCAAAAAAAGTTTTGCATCACCTCGGTTCCCAGATCTCCGGCATATAGACGTTGACTGTGTATATTGTATCCAAGATACAGTCCCTTTGACTGTTCATAGATGTCACTAAAACTGCTCAAAGATGTAAACAACCATGCATGAGCAGGGCCTATTAGACGGAGGGGGTACGACAGCCGATCAGTTCCAGTCATTCCACCAGGACGAAGGTACGCTGCTCATGTTGTCTGTAGTTCTACCATGCCTAGAAGGTCAATACCGCAGTTCGATCGCGTCCGCATTGTTACTTTGTGTCAAGAAGGGCTCTCAACAAGGGAAGTTTCCAGGCGTCTCAGAGTGAACCAAAGCGATGTTGTTCGGACATGGAGGAGGTACAGAGATACAGGAACTGTCGATGACAGGCCTCGCTCAGGCCGCCCAAGGGCTACTACTGTAGTGGATGACCGCTACTGACGGATTGCCGCTCGGAGGAACCCTGACAGCAATGCCACCATGTTGAATAATGCGTTTCGTTCAGCCACAGGACGTCGTGTTTCAACTCAAACTGTGCGCAATAGGCTGCATGATGCGCAACTTCACTCCCGACGTCCATGGCGAGGTCCAGCTTTGCAACCCCGACACCATGCAGCGCGGTACAGATGGGCCCAACAACATGCTGAATGGACCCCACGGAATTGGCATCACGTTCTCTTCACCGATGAGTGTCGCATATGCCTTCAACCAGACAATCGTCGGAGACGTGTTTGGAGGCACCCTGGTCAGGCTGAACGTCTTAGACACACTGTCCAGCGAGTGCAGCAAGGTGGTGGTTCCCTGATGTTTGGGGTGGCATTATGTGGGGCCGACGTACGCCACTGGTGGTCATGGAAGGCTCCGAAACGGCTTTACGATACCTGAATGACATCCTCCGACCCATAGTGCAACCATATCGGCAGAATATTGGAGAGGCATTTGTCTTCATGGACGACAATTCTCGACCTCATCGTGCACATCTTGTGAATGCGTTCCTTCAAGATAACGACATCGCTCGACTACAGTGGCCAGCATGTTCGCCAGACATGAACCCTATCGAACATGCCTGGGATATGTTGAAAAGGGCTGTTTATGGACGTCTTGACCCACCAACCACTATGAGAGATTTACGCCGAATTGTCGTTGAGGAGTGGGACAATTTGGACCAACAGTGTCTTGATGAACTTGTGGATAGTATGCCACGGCGAATACAGGCATGCATCAATGCAAGAGGACGTGCTACTGGGTATTAGAGGTAGTGGTGTGTACTGCAATCTGGACCACAAATGCTGAAAGTCTAGCTGTATGATGGTACAACATGCAATGTTGTTTGTGTTGATCTCTATTCCCTTTGTATTTAACGGTTCCGGAACTCTTGGAACCGAGGTGATGCAAAACTTTTTTTGATGTGTGTAGAAGAGCACATATTCTCCAGTTCATAACAAATCTACCGCAATGGAATTAGTTAAAAATGATAATGGGCAATCACTATGGTTATGGGCGTATTGTTAATCGCATGGTTTGTTGCGTTCATTTCATAGTCCACTGAGATAACACTAGTAGAGCGATCAAATATCCATCGTATTAGCTATTTGGAGCGATTAACTAGATTCTAAGACAGGCAGCATGTTCACCGATCCCACTTCGTATAGCATAGGTCCTAAAATAAATGATTACTAGAAGACCCGTGCTGCTCCGCAGCATTCATTTCACCACTTCTTTCCATATGACATTTGCTGATCGCACGTCTTCGTGCTACTGACCTGAACAGACATTTACGGTAGCGTTGCTCTTGGGTAAATGATGAAGTAGACTTATGAGATAAAATGTGTGGGTGTCTGCCTGTCCTCTGTGTGTGTGTCCCACCTTATCTTTAACGGTTTACTCAGCGTATGGTTAAAAGGCACACGTACGTCAGGTCCCAGACGCAATTCTGAACAGCCGAGGTGAACAGCGAAACTCCACACACATTATGCTATACTCTTCTCTGAAGTATTAACTCGATACGACTCGACAGTTTGATGCTGGTTGAATCTGTGGTGATAGGCCTATCGCAAGCTTGCCAACTCACTCCGAAGCCAGTAATTTAACTTTCCACTGAATGGAGATTTCTGGAAGAAATGAAAACGTAAAAACACTTACAGTGGGTGATGTGGGAGCTGTCGCGGACTTTTTTGCTGAACTTTTCATGCTCAGAGTATATTGATATGTTTAACTGTTTACCTAGCGTAAGCTTTGAAGACACATGGACGGCAGGTTTTTCTTCGACTCGATTCACTGAAAGTGTTACTGCTCGGCTTACTTTTGTCATAAATAAATGTTCTTCTACCGAATTCTTCCTCGATTAATTCTTTACTGAATGGTGTAAAGCGCATCAAAATCATTCAATTTGTTCTCGAGATTACTCGTTACATCCAAGAATCGGGGATTTTGTTTTATACTAAGTAGATAGAGATATCCACACAATTAAAGGCTACAGTGGTACAATTTAGTGTTCTGTCTACTTATGATACTAATGGTATAAATTTAAATACAAACATGGGTCTCTTAGGCTTGAATTTTGAGATTTAACTCTTGGGTAACAGATAGAAGACCCGCGCTGATTCGCAGCATTCATTTCAACAATCCTACAGCACTTCTTTCCATGTGGCATTTGCTCAGGCGCGGATCTAGAGTTTGGTTTGGGGGGGGGGGGTCAGAGAATAGATCTAGAGTTTGGCTTGGGGGGGCGGTGGGGGGGGGTTAGAGAATCGAAATTGTTAAGAAAAATGGTATCACTAAAAACGCAATCACAAAATAACCAAACGTACAAAACCAGACCAATTTTTTTGCAAGCTTCATGGATAGAAATTTGATGCGTTTAGCGCACCAAAAATATTAGTAAAAATTGCAACGGCGTGTTTTGCGACTTTTACATCGAGCTTCGAGAAAAGGATCAAGGTACGTAACAGTTTCGGCAAGTCGAGTTGGTACCGACAAAGGGAGAAAGTCACAGCTTAAATTGCCAACCAAGCTTGCAGTTTGGACGTCGGCAAAAATTTTTGGTGCGAAAAAAGCCCCAGTTTCCTATCCGTGCATTGCTGCACATTCAACGTAACATCACTATAAACATCGATTCGGTAATCACAAGGTTTGCTAAACAAAATAGACGAGTTGATTTTGTTGTATAACTAATATAACTAATACAAGAGGTTAGAAGTTGTAAATATGTACAGTTGTAACAGAACATAATAATTCCAATAAAGATAATTCAGTATTGATTAAATGAAAAAAAAACTTTTTTCAGTTAAAATTCGTTAAGTTTTATTTGTCTGGTAATTGTGTTTTGGTTTTTTGAGTTGGCAAAAAAAAATTTGGTCTCCGTTTGGGTGGGGGGGGGGGGGGTCATGACCCCTCCCCCCCCCCCTTGAATCCGCGCCTGCATTTGCTGTTCAAATGTCTTCATGCTAGTAACCTGTACAGACAGTTACGGTACCGTTGCTTTTGGGTAAATGATGAAGTAGACTTATGAGATAAAATATGTGGGTGTCTGCCTGTCCTCTGTGTGTGAGTCCCACCTTATCTTTAACGGTTTACCCAACGTAAACTTAAAAGGCACACGGACGGCAGGTCCCAGACACAATTCTGAAAATCCGAGGTGAACAGCGAGACCCCAAACACACAGGCTATACTCTTCTCTGAAGGATTAACTCGACACGACTCGACAGTTTGATGGTGGCCGAAGCTGTGGTGATAGGGTCGCTAAGCTCATGATAGAAACGCATTACCAATTCCATTTGACTACAATTTTCTTTTAGAGCTGATTTTTAGCCTATTTTCATTTTATGAATTTTTTTTTGTCCGTGTGTGGGATTCGTGTGTGTGTGTGTGTGCCCCCCTCCTAATAATTTCTTAACGGCTGGAGCGATTTCAATGAAACTCGGTAAGATCGTAGCACTATTCATAGCACCATTCTGGCCGACCCCGAGCGTGTCCTTCAAATTTTATTCTGTCCCACCAATCCAACATGGCGGCTGTGCGAAATATTTCACCAGCATTCAGTATCTCCGAAATTATTACCGATATCACCCTGAAATTTTGTACGGTGATAAAGGGCACTACGAAAGGTTGGCCTATGAGACGTTCAAAAACCTGGTAACTACAAAACAAATATGGTGGGCAAGCTAAGTTGAGAATTTTAAATAGACTTTTCTCGCGATCTTACCATCCAAACGTAATGAAACATGGTACAGCAAATGTTTATACACATTGTAATGCACTGGTGTATAATTTAGTTCAATTGTTTACATAACCTCAAAATGGCGGCTGTGCGAAATATTTCACTGGAATTCTATATCTCCGAAACTATTACAGATATCACCCTGAAATTTTGTACGGTGATAGAGGGCACACTGCTACAAGGTTATCTATGCAACTTTCAAAAAAATGTAAAATACAAAAGGAACATGGCGGCCAAGCGAAGTTGAACCATTTTAACAGACTTTTCTCTTGATTTAACCATCTGAGCGCAGTGAAATGTGGTATAGTAAATGATTATACATATTGTAAAGCAATGTCATCTAATTTAGGTCAATTGTTTACATAACCTCAAGATGGTGGCTGTGCAAAATTTTAAAATTAAGTTTTTATTTCATGTGTCGTAATCATGCGATCGAAGTGAAAGTTTGAATAATTAAACTACGCAATAATTTTCCTTTAATGGTACATAACTCTATGGCCTATATATATAACAATCCAAAATGGCGAGCATCCGAAATATTTTGACGGTTCTCAATATCTACGAATCTTTTACAGCAATCAAACTGATTTTTTTTATGTTCATAGAGGCTATGAACATAAGTTCTCCTATAGGTCTTTCAGTAAACTGGTGAGCACAAATCCAACATGGCGGCGACGCGAAGTATAAATATTTAAATGGGTTTTTCTCGTGATTTAACCATCCGAGTGCAGTGAAACTTTGCACGTTAAATGATTATACAAATGTTAATCCACTGGCATCTAATTTATTTCAATTGTTGTCATAACCACAAGATGGCAACTGTGCGAAATTTTTAAATCTCGTTTTTACTTCTTGTGTCCTAATCATGCGATTGAAGTTTGTATACCACAAGTACACAATAATCTTCATGTAATAATACATAAATAAAAATCCAACCTGGTGACCATCTGAAATATTTAGACGGTTCTCAATATCTACGAATCTATCCCAACAATCAAACTGAAATTTTGTAAGTTGATGGAGACAATTAACATAAGTAGGATATATGAAAATTGGCTGTATAGTTCTTCACGGAACTACTTATTTCTCTTCACTTACTTACTAGTGCATTGTCTTAGAAGAGTGTACGTAAGGATTGTGCTCATCTAGTATACTATTGAAAAGACTGGGGGTATCTTCTCTCACTTCGTTATTAGCATTATTCAGTAGCCTTAAATTATTTTCCTCTGAAAATTATAAGATATATAATTGGCCATATGAACTGTTTTCCTGTTTCTGGCATATAGAGGGGAAATTCTATGATGAATGACACCATTGATTTTTATATAGTAAGGCCCATGGCTCGGTAGTAGGCCTAGCCCAACAGTAGCACCGAAGAATACAAACGACATAGCATTAAGTTAATATAGTTCCGAACAATTTTTCTAAAAGTTTTACTGATTTCGTCACAATTCGTAAAGAACTGCTTAATTTCTGGAAGTACAGTATTGTGTATGGTGGAATGCAGCAATGAGAATAGTGACCACATGTGTTTCTCTTTTGCAAAGTATACAGCTGAGCAGTACTGACAAATGTTACACAGATTTCTGATAGAGAATGTTTATATGTAGGGAATACTATCATAAACAGCACATCAATAAGTGACTGAAACAGTTTTGTGACCATCTGTTTCTGATATTGATTTGAGTCGCGTAGTGCTCGTTTCTGTTTCTTGGTATTTACGTTTTCAACCGTACTTGACTCTGAGTTAGCACTGATATCTCCGGCCATCTCCAGGGTAGCATGCGTTTTATTATTAGTAACTATGTCAATATTCATTTTTTTAAATTGAACAGTGGCAACTAACTCAACATGATCTCCACGAACTCCATTCACAGTTATTCTTTGTAATCATCGATCGTAAGCATTTTCGTACAAATAGCTGTTGCCAACAATAAAATGAGAATAATTATTCCAGTTGTCTGTAACATGTTTAACAATTAATAAACTCTGATTGTTGTACACACAATATTCCAATGACCTGAACAGACAATTACCGTCACCTTTAATTTTTATAACATTTGTAATTGAGTGTTGCATCTCACTCATCACATGAATTATCGTTTTGATTGAACACGAATGGCGGTTCCAACATTCGACTGTAGCGGCATCTGCTACTGACCCGAACATGTAGAAGTAAATTTGGTAAACAAAATAATCGCGTATAGCGTAAAACACCAATGCCTCGCCCGCCCCCCCCCCCCCCCCTCCAAATTTTCATCCGTTCCTATCCACTCTTTTTTATTATTAATGTTTTACAGTCGGTCAACACGATTGTACCCAATTGTTATTGGAGGCACCCTAATCCTGAAAAAGAGAATTATCTGAGATTAATAAATAGGCAACACTTTGATGACCTGTTCAATCGTCAATCATCCAAGTGTATTTATTAAGCTCATGCAATACCTTTTTTCAGGATTAGGGAACCTTCCATTACAATTGGGAACAATCGTGTTGACCGACTGTAAAACATTAAATTTCGATTATTAAGGCAATACTGAAAAATGGCTTCAAATAATATATCCTATCGCCAATTTACACATGCTAGTGCAACAATCACAATAACGCAGGTTATCACAAAAATTCTACACTCGCACCCATGTACACGGGGCAACTAGACCACGATGTCTAAGCCCCGCAAATGAAATAACAACTGTCTACACATGAAAACTGCAAAATAATGATAGGAGAATGTAGGAATGTTTGCCACTATTTTTCTCTGACAGGATAACATGCTAATATGCTGATTAACTGTGCATACGATAGCATAGAGAATTCTACAGTCAAATAAATTCTTGAGCAACACTGAAAAATGGCTTCAAATACCATATCCTATATCCAATTTACACATGCTAGTGCAATAATCACAATAACGCAGGTTATCACAACAATTCTACACACACACACATGTACACGGGGCAAAATGTCCACGATGTCTAAGCCCCGCAAATGAAATAACAACTATCTACACATGAAAACTGCAAAATGGTGATAGGAGAATGTAGAAATGTTTACCACTATTTTTCTCTGACAGGATATCATTACATTACATTTTGGTAGGCCGAATATGCTGATTAACTGTGCATACGATAGCATAGAGAATACTACAGTCCAATAAATCCTTGAGCAACACTGAAAAATGGATGCAAATACCATATCCTATCTCCAATTTACACATGCTAGTGCAACAAACACAATAATGCAGGTTATCATGAAAATTCTACACACACACCCATGTACACGGGCAACATGGCCACGATGTCTAAGCCCCGGAAATGAAATAACAACTGTCTACACATGAAAACTTCAAAATGGTGATAGGAGAATATAGGAATGTTTGCCACTATTTTTCTCTGACAGGATAGCATTACATTACATTTTGCTAAAATGCTGATTAACTGTACATACGATAGCATAGAGAATACTACAGTCCAATACAATCCTTGATTCATAATCGGTCAGTTTTCTCATCTGTCCTTTAGCAAATTTTACCGGACTATCATGACACAGAGTAAATCGTTGTTGCCTAGTGACAACCTGTCCATCAATGATGCGGCCTTGACTATCATGATACAGTGTTAGTCGTTGGCGCCTAGCGACAATATGTCCTTCAAGTTATTAGATTCTATTTTCGTTTGACCTTGAAGGAAGTAATATTCACAATTATTTTAATATACGGATAATATAATCAAGTAAGGTGGGTATCAATCAATAATGCGTGACGGGCATTACATTTTAAGACAACATACGTCGTCGTAGCGCAAATACTTCCCGAGATATTTCAGTTTTAGTAAAGGGTGAAATCTTTTGAAACTATTTTAATATACAGGGTGTTTCATGAGGAATAGTAAATATTTTAGGAGTTGGTAGAATAGATGAATTGCAATAAAAAATTCCATATAACATATGTCCTATTGGTACCGAGATACCTATGTTGGTATGTAACCAGGGCAGTTGTCGTTTCGTGTGTTGGTACACTGGTTACTAGGGGCGTATTTAACGATTGTTAACAGTCCTGTGTTGTTGTTCACGTTGTGAAGTTGTGCTTTAGTTTCCATTGAATGTGTTCACCTGTCAGTGTGCTTTGTTGACTAAGTTGCCTGTACTGTATCGTTTAAACATGCCGCACGTTTTTACATATGCTGAGTATGCCGATATGGTATTTGTGTTTGGTTTTGTAATGGAAACGCTGCTGCTGCTTGTGGAGAATACGGAAAACGATTTCCTAACCGCAGACGACCAGATTCAAGAGTGTTTACAATACACTGCGTGACTCTGGTGCAGTACAAAGCTGTCGATATGGTGATACAACATCTAAACCTAACATTCCCCGGAAGATGGATCGGGAGATATGGACAGGTTTCTTGGCCACCAAGGTCCCCGGTCCTTACCCTTTTGGATTTTTCCTGTCGGGATGGTTGAAAGGTCAAGTCAACAAGGAAAACGTTAACACAAGAGCTGAGTAGGTCGTTCGGATTACGCATAGTGCAGCCCTCATCAAAGAACGCCAAGACGCCCTACGAAGAGCTCCACGGGGTGTTATCAAGAGAAGCGCAAAATGCATTAGAATGGGTGGTGGAAGTTTTGAAAATCAACTTTGAACGTCCTCATTTGCCTTGGCTTTACATTTGTTTGGGTTAAATACTACCAGCTGTATCTCAGTACGCAATACAAATTGGGACACATGTTATAAGGAATTCTTTATTGCAATTCATCTATACTACCACCTTCTAAAATGTTTACCATTCCTCCTGAAACACCCTGTATAAGATGTGAGTAAGAAAACAAAATGATTAGGAGGATAAACTTATGAGCCCTTTTTTTCTGGTGCACTGTGTCTTGTTTTCCCCGGTATACTTGCATCCAAGTTATTGCTTCTAATACCACCTTAGGCATTGAAATGGGAATCTGTAACCGGTGATCATGCTGAACGCAGTCTTCAGCGAAACGTCAGGATGACAAAATGTCCTTAGAACATGGCCTATAAGCCCGCGAAACAGAGATTGCTATTTCAACGCCGATCGTGAAAGTATGAAGTTTTACTCACCTTAAGCATTGTTTAGGACCAGGAAAGACTGTCTTATTCACATAAAAATATACAAATATTAAAAAAAATGGACTTGGCTCTTTCTTTCCCCGCACCCTTCAAATGAAAATCACTCACGTAAATTTACGAGAAAAATACAGCAGTATCCCGAATTGAAAGGTAAGGATATTCACCAGAAAATTGCTTTCTCTGCATTGGAGGATATAAAGCGAAACATTGCGGTCTACTCCAACAGACTCCACAGTTACAAAGAGAGTTCAAAGAGGAGACGGGACAACATGCTCTTCCAATCAAATGAGAAGAAACTTTATCAACAATAATCATCTACAACCATCCAGTATGATACATTGCCTAACGAGGAGAAGCTAGAAAAGTTTTGGACACAGCTTTGGAGTCACACAATAACGACGCACCATGGATACAAATGGAACAGGAAGGATATCAACAGACTCCAGAGATGGAATTTAGTGAATTCACCACGACAGAAATCACAGCAATAATTAAAAGAACACACAATTGGAAAGCACCTGGCCCGGACGATATCTGTAACTCCTGTTACAAAAATTTTACAACGGTACACAAATCTCTATCGTATTATCAGAACAAGAAGTTCTGTGACGAACTAAAGAGCCTACTTTTCTTAAAATTAAGTTTCATGCCAATGATTAATCTACAGTATATGAACCTGTCTAGAATAATGACGAAATTAAGTTGGTAATATCGAAATGTCTAATTAGTTCGAAATATACCTGATATAATGCAGCCTAATAGAGCATTACAGTTGGCAGCCCTGGTGACTGAATATATTCTTAGTTCCATCTCTTAAGGTACAGAATTTAAAAAAATGGTTGAAGTCCAATGGACGTTACATGCAGTTAGACATTGGATCTATCAGCGCGCGTAAAATCATGTTGGCAACAATGTCATGCATGTGTTGGTCTGAAATAATCTGAAATATTATGATCTCTTGTTGTGCCTATTTTGGATGAAATCCATTTGTTAGTATAGAAGTTACATGTAATTTAAAATTGGACCTATCAGCAGGCGTGGAGTCATGTTGGCAGCACTGACGTATATTAGTTTCTCCAAATTAATCTAGAATGTCAGGTGCTATACGTGTGCAAAGTATAGGGCATACTTCCTGATATATTGATATTAGGTTAAAAAATATAGACAGCATTTATTAACAGTTGGCAGCCCTGATTGCTCTTAAGAATACTTATAGTCATATCTGTTATGTTACATATAGCACATACGAAATTTGCTTGAAATTCAACTGATAGTATAGAAGTTACATGCATTTAAAAATTGGCCTTATCAGCAGGCTTAGAATCATGTTGGTAGAACTGAAGTATATATGTTATTCCAAAGTTAATCTAAAATGTCAGGTACTATACGTGTGCATAGTTTAAAGCTGTCGGCTTGCGTACTTTCTGATATATTGGTATTTGGATAAAAGACTAGAAAGAGAGCAATTATTAACAGTTGGTAGCCCTGGTTGCTCTTAAGAACACGCCCAGTCATATCTGTTTATGCACACATATTACATACAAAATTTGGTTGAAATCCAATTGATAGTGTAGAAGTTATAGGCATTTAAAAATTGGACATATCAGAATGCTTGAAATTATTTTGGCAACACTGTCATGTATGGTGTTATCTACATGTATGCCAATTTTGGAATAGCTCCCATGCATACCTTCCAAGATATCCAACATGGAGCTCAAATTTCTAGTGCGTTTTTTCAGCAGTTGGTAGTACTAACATCATTTTCAAATATGGGTTTGAGATATTCCGGTATACATCTTTACTCATACTAAATTTGGTTTCGATTTATGCAGCCGCTTAGGAGTTGATAGGGGACACACACACACACAGCCAGACAGACAGAAGGACAGACAGACAGACAGAAGGACCGACAGACAGGCACAAATTTTCCCGGATCGATCTCATAAATCTACGTTTTCCTCATTTTTGCAAAATGTGAAAAGTAGGCTAAAAACCATCTCTTCCGCCTTTCATGACATATGGAATCACCTACCTGAAATATAAGTCAGATGATATGGAAGATTCCGGCAACTATGGACCGATTACTTGCATATGGCTTTTAGTGTTCGGCTCGCCAGAGTTTGTAGCTGCTTCTATGTAGACACCCATGGGGTGAGCTACAAGTACCGTCGCGTGTGGATGAGATGAAATCAATGAAGATGAATAAGCAAGTTCAATTTCAAGTAGTTCCAACTTTGGCTACCAGATGCCTCTGACACCTAGCGACGAACGTTGGAACTTCATAGAGCGTTTCGAACGAAATATAACCTACAAATTTGGCTACACACCACCATTGTAGTAGTAGGTTCTTTTTCATGCCATAAATCTATAACATGGTCCCGCCGGCTTTACTTCTCCTCCGAAGGAAGGCATACTGAATGATTTTAACACTCTTAAAAAATCCGACGACTTTGGTCCGGTTTGAACCCGCGACCATGGGCATAGATGCTCAGCATGCTACCGACTACGCCTCCGTAGCCGCTATTACTTGCCTGTCAGTGCTATACAAAATCTTCACAGCTCTACTGGCAGAATGGATTTACGGACACCTCATTGAGAATGGTATGATAGCAGAACAGAAGGGATGTAGGAGAATCTTAATGAAGTGTAAGTAACAACCCACATTGGCTGCTGTGGTACATGAACATGTTAGATAGAAACAACAGAATCTTATTATAGCTTACATTGACTAATACAAAGCATTTGACTCAGACGCACACTCTTGGCTACTTCAAGTCATAGCTACAAGATTTCTCCATAAATCATACAACAATGAAACACCCGACTGAAACTTAGAAGTCACTCGGAAATAGAAAACAACCCAATCGGCATAAAGCGTGGAATCTTCCGGGATGATAGTCTAAGCCCAATTTGGTTCTGTATGGCAATTAACTCAATATCCGATAAGCTTTAAAGTGCAGATTAAACCCAAAAGGAGAAAGAGTGCACGTAATTGTAATCACATTTCCCATCTTGATGACCTGAAGCTTTATACTTCTAATGAGGAATATTTGTAAGCTCTTATTCATGTAGTACATAACATTTCCAGGGACATTAAGATGGAGTTCGGTTTGGAAAAGCTTCAGACAATCTAGGCAGATTAGAACGCCTAGATCAAACAGAAATTCAACCTCTTTAGCCAACAGAATCATACAATAACCTAGGTATGACCCAGATCCATGGAATTGATCAAGCACAGGTTAAATATAAGGTGAAAGAGGTGTTCAAGAATAAACTACAAATGATTATCCGAACAAAGCTCATTTCTAAAAACATGAAAACGGCAATAAATAAATTGGCAATCCCTGTATTAACACACACATTTGCTTTGTAAAGTGGTCCTCCACAGATACAGAAAAAAAATCAGCAAACGATACAGTCAGGTTCATGCTAAGTGGGGAGGAAGGAGTTAGAGACATCATTTGCCTACAGAATTTGTACAAAAGACAAATCTACAGGCTTCAGCAGTATTTCTACAGTAGACTTGATTCTTATATCCACAGCGTGATAGTTGAACTTGACGAGAAGTACACGCCACTACATCTGAACCTTCAGGGTCCCACTGAATAGCCAGTAACTGGAATACAGGAAGCAGATACTAACATGCACCATGAATGGCAGAACTGGCAGATTCACAGCAAACACTATCATATACTCAATTCCCCAGAAACTGAGAAACAAGAAAGTAACATCTGGTTAACTTAAGGTGTTCCACATTCTGAAACAGGAGGATTTGTGATGGCCATAGAGCCATAGAAACCCGTAACTTCAGAAAGTACATCATCACAGACAAAACATCAACAGATCCATGCCGAAAGTTCTTGAATAGTGATTGTACACTGCATTTGTACTCACCCTACTTACAGAAGATGCTGAAAATGTTCCCCTCCACTGCCCAACATAACGGGCATCTTCTTATGAAGTTTCCGGTTACTCCTGTTAATTTAGCTGCAGTAAGGAAATAACGACATTCACGTCTATTTTTATTGTTTACTGAACCTGTACATTTGAATCTCTTAGCCAGTTGAGTTATTGTCCGATTTATAGGAATGGGTCTCCCTGCAAATGTCTATCGAAACTCTTGCCTTGTTCTAGCGCACGATTTCCTGCACTTTATGTACGTATTGTGCAGATATACACGTTCACGTAACGAATATTTCACATAAGGCATTACAGCACTATACACAATCACAATAAAACACTACACAATACGATATACAGTACCGGTACACAGTAGCTTTATAAAACACTGAAAGACTGAATCACCCAATTGGGTCGGAGCTCACACGTCTACATAAGAGCGAGGTAATACCCGGACAATACGTCTGGAGACTACGCGCCGGGGACCGACGGCCAAGGTCGAGCGAAGGTCTGCACAATACGTGACGTACATAACGTGCGCTAGAACAAGACAAAAGTTTCGAATTACATTTCCAGGGAGACCCATTCCTATAAATCGGACAATAAATCAACTGACTAAGAGATTCAAACGTACAGGTTCAATGAACGATAAAAATAGACGTAAAGGTCGTTATTCCCTTACTGAAGCTAAATTAATCGGAGTAACCGGAAACTTCATAAGGAGATGCCGATTATGTTTGGCAGTGGATGGGGAACATTTTCAGCATCTACTGTAAGCAGGATGAGTAAAAATGTATGATACTGATTTTAAGCGCCGTATCCTGTCGTACGAACGCGCGTGCGGTCGCCGGGAACTGAGCTATCACTGGCGGAGTACGTGAGCGAGAATGTCCTTGCCAAGCAAAAATAAAGACCCTGTCTAATCTCAGCCACGGGAGAAATACCGAAACAGCTCTACACCAACTGAATCTACCATTCAACATCTACCAGAAAATGCAGAAGGCAGCAATACTGGACAGCTGTCATATTGTCTGGAAGTTCTTGAATAGTGATTGAATACCAGCAAAGCTTCTGTTGTAACCACACCGAAATTTTGCCGAAGACCAATTGAAATGTGTTATTATTATTATTATTATTATTATTTAATAGTATCGGCCAACTAAGGACCACGTTATTTCAACTGGCTTCTCTGGGCTTTGATCATTGCCCAGTGTTCCTTCATACGTTGCCGGTGTTGCTCTTCTCTTTCTTCCGTCCACATCTTTCCCGTCTTCAACTTCGGTTTTTCTTGAAAACCCTGCTGGTCGTGTAGTTTCATCCTGAGGGGATTACGTTCTTGAATATCCCCACAGGTAATTTCCATCTCTTGCAGGTTACTTTCCACCTCTTCGAACCAGGCTGGCTTGGTCTTCTTATTTTTAAAATAGTTAAAGATCCGGTTCGTCAATCGTGTGGGTTTCATTCTAAGCAAGTGGCCATAAAATGTAATCCTCCTTTTCCTCATTACATCAGAGATCTTTTGGACATGAATGTACAGCTCATAGTTATGCCGTCGTCTATATTCACCGTTGTCTTTAATCGGGCCAAGAATTTTCCTCAAGATCTTTCTTTCCTTGATCCCCAGTTTTTCTACCAGGCCTTTCTTGTTCATGGTGAGGCATTCCGCTGCGTACAGAGCCTCTGGTCGTATGACAGTGCAATAATGCCTAAGTTTTGCGTTCAGGGATATTGACTTTTTGTTGTAAACGTCCTTGGTGAGTTGGTACGCCATTTCCATTTTGTTCATGCGCGAAGTGAAGGTTTCTTTCTCACATACGTTGGGTTCTACCCACTCGCCAAGATATTTAAACTTATCTGTCCGTTTGATTTTCCCCTGGTTTACGTTTGGCTCCCTTGGTGCTGGCTTGATGTTAGTTATGAAGTGTGTTTTCTCCAAAGAGATCTGAAGACCAACTTTTGTTGCTTGTACCTGCAGCTGGTTAATTTGTTTTGTGGCCATGTCTAAAGAGTCGGAGAAAATTGCAAGATCATCTGCAAAAGCTAGGCAATCAATAGAAAGGTTCATGTTCTTGTAACCCAGTCGTACTCCATTTTGGACCCCATCGTTCATTTCTTTGCGCAACTCGCGGAAGACTTTTTCAAGTGCACAGTTGAAGAGCAGGGATGAAAGCCCATCTCCCTGCCTAACTCCTGTCTTAATTTCGAAAGAGTCTGAAATTTCTCCTCTGAACTTGACTCTGGAGGTTGTGTTAGCTAAGATCTGTTGAATGATTGCCCTGGTTTTATTATCCAATACAAATTCCTTTAGAATTTGAATAAGAGCTATTCTATCAATCGAATCATAGGCCTTCTTGAAGTCGACGAAGCTTACCACAAATTTCTTGTTCCTTTGCTTCAGATAGAAAAGGATGGATTTCAGATTCATAATTTGTTCGGCACATGAGCGCTCTTTCCTGAACCCTCCTTGGTACTCTCCTAATTGTGGATCAAGTTGTTGTTCTGCCCTAATCTGCAGAGCTTTTGAAATAATTTTGTAAGTTATCAGTAGGAGGGAAATGCCGCGGTAGTTGATAACGTCCGTTTTGTCACCTTTCTTATGCAGGGAATGAATCAAGGCAGAAGTCCAGTCACGTGGAAGTTTCTCAGTTTCCCAAATCTCCTTGCTAATGTCAGTCAATTTATCAATCATCTTTTCACCAGCATACTTCCACAATTCGGCGATTATCGAGTCCACACCTGGTGCCTTGTTGTTCTTAAGTGACTGGATAATCTGTTTGATTTCTTCTTTCATTGGAGGGGATGAATCTGGGTGGACTTGTATGTTGTCTTCAAATGAGAAAGTGGAGTTTGGAGTCTCACAATTAAGGGGGGATTCAAAGTATTTCGCTAGAATCTGGCAATTTTCTCTCTCACAGTAAGCTAGTCTCCCATTTGAGTCTTTGAACTGTAGACTCGGAGGATTGTATTTGCTTGGATTGCGTTTGTAGGTTCTGTAGAAGTCCCTTGTGTTCTTCCTTTGAAAGTCTAGCTCAATTTGAGTTAGTTGGCTCTTGTTGTAGGCACGTTTTACATTGCGGATGATTTTTGCAGCGCGTTATTATTATTATTATTATTATTATTATTATTATTATTATTATTATTATTGCAAGAGATATTCGACCTTGTACGAGCCTCCGTGGCTTAGGCGTCAGGACGCCAGTCTCTCACCGCTGGGTTCGTGGTTCTAATCCCGGTCATTACATGTGAGATTTGTGCTGGACAAAGCGGAGGGAGACAGGTTTTTCCCCGGGTATTCCGGTTTTCCCTGTCTCAATTTCATTCGAGCAACACTCTCCACTATCATTTCATTTCATCTGGCATTCATTCAATCATTGTCCCAGGGGATTGCGACAGGCTTCGGCAGCCGGCACAGTTCATATCCTCGCCGCTAGATGGGGGCTTCATTCATCCCATTCCCTGACCCGGTTTGTCGACTGGAAGCAGGCTGTGGATTTTCATTAGACCGTGTAATGGAAAAATAGTGCAAGCCATGTTCATCAAAGTTTCAGAATTAAAATGTCTGTAAGAAGCAAAGTGTCCCCAATACAGAGTGGATAGAGCACCGACGAAAAATGCCCGAGATCACGGGTTTGACTGCTGACTGGCTCAGACATTCTCTACCTTCCATTTACCTGGCGGCTTCCTCGCATTTAAGCGAAACACTCATCATAGGAAGCAAACTGTTTGTGATAGCTTTGTTTCAGAATAGGGCATGAGGTTGTTTCATACATGCCACTGCAGTCAAAATGTTGAAAAACGTTGGGTGCAAAAGCTAGAGTACGGTTGGTTGATTGGTTCCTCAGTTTAGGGGCTGCGACAACGCGTTCATGTAGCCCCGTGTTCTTTGGGTGTGTGTAGAATCTGTCTGATAACCGGTGTTAATTGTGATGGCTGTATTAGTGTGTGTTATCTGTTTTAATTAAGGACAGGACTGCAGACAATAATTTCAAGTAGTTCCTACTTTTGATACCAAATGCTACCGTCCACGACACCTAACTTGCGGACTTGGCCACTAGATGGCATCGCAGTCAGCACCTGGCGGCGAACGTAGGAACTAATAGAGCGTTATCAATTCTAACCTAAAATTTTGGCTTCACAAAAGTGTGAGTAGTGGAAGGTTCTTTTTCGTGCCATAAATCTATGACATGAGCCCGCCGGCTTTACTTCCCCTCCGAACTGAGGAATTTTAACGCTCTTAAAAGAATCCTACGACTTCGGCCGGGTTTGAACCCGCGACCTTGGGCATAGAAGCTCAGCATGCTACCAGCTACGCCATCGAAGCCACCAAGCTAGAGTATAAAAATCCCCGTGACACCACAGCGCATGAAGGGCCTTGGCCTACCAAGCAATTGCTGCCCAGCCATTTGGCGTGGTCATCGCGTCGGGTTCCCTCAGTCGTTAACCTTAGATTTTCTTAAGTGGGAGTATATAAATAATGATAATCAAGTCGTTTTGTTGACTAGTTTCACCATCGCCTGCATCACCCCATTGTGTATTAGTGTACACACATCCATCCACTCCAACACAACGCGCGTCACCTGAGAGAGATCTGATATGAAATTAAAACATGTACATAAAAGCTTAATAAAGTTATAGATTCACGTCAGCAATATCTCCCATATCATTTTTTCATCCCCGATAATGTGATTATCGATCCCGGTAAAACGGCTAACACGAAACAATTACACGGACACTGCATTTATTTTTTAACTAATGGTCACAAAAATCTTGTAACAGGTCCATACTTTGTAAAGATATTGCTGAATTAATTAGGTTATGGCTATATATTTTGCTCTATACCTGTTTTTAATAATCACATCACGCACCAAATTACACTCTCACATACAAAATTTAAAAATCACGGACGTTACAAATTTGTAATATGTGAACTAATCCACTGTTTGATGTCATTATGCTGCTGCCTTTATTCTGCTGTTAAAGCACTTGCACTTCGAGCCTATTGGGAGCTATGTTCTTCTATGATGGCAAATCCTTCCGCCAGATTCATCCCTAATGACTCTTTTTCAATGTACTGTATTCTAAAGCTTATTTGAATAACAACAGCAATAGCACTCAATTATATTGTTATTCATATATTCATTCATTCATTCATTCATTTATTTGTTTATTTAGTTAATCATTCATTTATTCTTGTATTTGTTTATTTATTTATTTGTTTATTTATTTATTTGTTAATTTATTTATGTATTCGCTTATTTATTTGTTTAGTTATTTATTCATTTATTTGTTTATTCATTTATTTATTTATTCATTTTTTATTTCTTCATTGGTTCATTTGATTTTTCATTTATTTATTTATTTATTTATTCACTCATTTATTTATTTATTGTTTTATTTAATTGTTTATTTATTTATTCATTTAATTCTTTATTTGCTTATTTATTTATTTATTCGTTCATTCATTCAATTATGTATTTATTTATTCATTTATTCATTGAATTATTTATTTATTTATTTATTTATTTATTTATTCTTCTTCTTTGTTCGATTATGGCCCAGTTTGGAATACGGGAAACAATTGACTTGCTGATTAGTCCTCTTTGCTGCTCCCAGAAATTCTTCATCCTTCCACTGTGGATTTTCTTCATTTCTTCCGACCAGATGTTCTTGGCTCTTCTCCTTTGCTTTTCCTGGAACCCCTTGAATGCATCAATCGTAACTCGAAACACCTCTCTATTCCAGATCTCATTTGGACTGACCCCAACTTCCTTCATATCATTTCTTATTTCATCTACCCATTTTGTAGCCGCTTTTATCTTGGTGATGTAATTAAAGTTGTCTTCGTTAGTCGACTATCGCTCATTCTCTTAAGGTGTCCATAGATCATCAATCTTTTCTTGCGTATGGTATCTGTGATTTTTTCTGGTTGTCCGTCAAGATCTTTGGTTCGCCTCTTCCGCCAGGTGCCATCGTTTCTATTTTCCTAAGAAGACCAAGGTGGTAGTTGTGACAAGTTAGTGGAACAAGTAACCAGTTTCACTTATTTGGGAAGTCTAATCACCAATGACAACAGGTGTAGTAAAGAGATTAGAAGGCAGATAGCGCCCGCAAAGCAGTCTTTCAATAATAAGAAAAATCTTTTGATTAATGCAAATTTGGATATTGCAATTAAAAAGAAATTTGTCGTGCCCTTTGTGTGGAGTGTGCTTTTGTATGGATGTAAATCTTGGACGATCAGAGGTCAGGATATGAAGCATTTGAGATGTGGGTCTGGCGGAGAATATTACGGGTTAAATGGATTGAAAAGAGGACTAACATCAGCATCCTGCAAGAAATTCAAGGGAAAAGAGAACTGAAACCAACTATCCATAAAAGGAAAGCTAAATTCACAGGCCACATCTTGCGACATAACACTTTCCTAACAAATCTCCTAGAAGGAAAGATCACAGGGAAGAATGGCCGAGGTCGACCGAGAAAATGTTTCCTGTAAGCCATCACACTAAGTCTTCATTATGGTTCCTACTGTGAGATGAACGAGGTACTGAAGATAGAGAACAATGGTTGTGGAGACAAGGCATTGCCTTTAGAAGTTGATGATGAAGATCTTCCTCAAGATTTTTCTTTCTTTCTTCTCTTCCTCTAATTTACCTTTCTTGTTCAGTATCAAACATTCTGAACTATACAATCCCTCAGTCTTGACAACCGTGGTGTCTTATCTTCGCTCAGTAAGATATTGTTCTTTTATTGAACCCATTCTGTACTAATGTATACATGCTAATTCCATCTTTCTGATCCTCCCCTTGCTTGCTGCATTATCCAGTCCATTAGGCCGGATCCATTCACCAAGATATTTAAACTTATCCGAGATGGTTGTGGAGACAAGGCATTGCCTTTAGAAGTTGATGATGAAGATCTTCCTCAAGATTTTTCTTTCTTTCTTCTCTTCCTCTAATTTACCTTTCTTGTTCAGTATCAAACATTCTGAACTATACAATCCCTCAGTCTTGACAACCGTGGTGTCTTATCTTCGCTCAGTAAGATATTGTTATTTTATTGAACCCATTCTGTACTAATGTATACATGCTAATTCCATCTTTCTGATCCTCCCCTTGCTTGCTGCATTATCCAGTCCATTAGGCCGGATCCATTCACCAAGATATTTAAACTTATCCGACCTCTTGGTAAATCCCCATATTTTGTTTCTAAGTGCTTTTCGTTATCATGTTTGTATTCCATGTATTCTGTTTTTAGCCTATTTTCAACTTTGAAAAAAAAAATAGGCTTATGAGATCACCTTTTGTCCGTGTGTGTGTGCGTGTGATGGTGTGTGTCCCCCCTAATAACTTCTAAACGGCTGGAGCGATTTCAATAAAACTCGCTAAGTTCATAGCACTATTCCGGATGTCCCCGACCAAGCCGTTCAAATTTTGTTACGTCTCACCAATCCAACATGGCGGCTGTGCGAAATATTTCACCAGCATTGAATATCTCCGAAACTATTCCCGATATCACCCTGGATTTTTTTACGGTGATAAAGGGAACTACTAGAAGTTTACTTACGTGACTCTTGAAAAACTGGTAACTACAAAACCAACATGGCGGCCAAGCGAATTTGCGACTTTTAAATAGACGTTTCTCGCGATTTAACCAACCAAACGCAATAAAACTTGGTACAGTATATGTTTATACACATTCTAATGCACCGACATCTAATTTCGTACAATTGTTTACATAACCACAAGATGGCGGCTGTGTGAAATATTTCACCGGCATTCCATATCTCTGAAAATATTAGCGGTATCACCCAGAAATTTTGTACGGAGATAAAGGGCACTACTGGAAGTTCGTCTATAAGACTTTCAAAAACCGGTTAACTACAAAACGAATATGGCGGCCAAGCGAATTTGAAAAGTTTAAATAAAACTTTCTCGCGATTTAATGTTCCAAACACAATGAAACTTGGTACTGGAAATGTTTATACACATTGTAATGTACTGGTATCTAATTTAGTTCAATTGTTTACTTAAAGTCAAGATGGCGCCTGTGCGAATTTTAAAACTAAGTTTTTATTTCTTGTGTCGTAAACATGCGATCGAAGTGATAGTTTGAATAATGAACCTACGCAATAATGTTCCTTTAATGATACATGACTCTATGGCCTATACATTTAACAATCCAACATGGCGACCATCCGAAATATTTAGACGGCTCTGAATATCTACGAATCTATTATAGCAAGGTCGCCTCCGTAGCGTAGCGGTCAGCATGGTTAGCTGCCGCCCCGGAGGTCCTGGGTTCGAATCCCGGCTCTGCCACGAAATTTGAAAAGTGGTATGAGGACTGGAACGGGGTCTACTCAGCCTCGGGTGGCCCAAATGAGTAGAGGGGGTTCGATTCCCACCTCAGCCATCCTCGAAGTGGTTTTCCGTGGTTTCCGACTTCGTCTTCGGGCAAATGCCGGGATGGTTCCTACTTCAAGGCCACGGCCGCCTCCTTCCCCATTCCTTGCCTATCCCTCCTGATCTTCCCCTCCTCCCTTCCCTCACGAGGCCCCTGTTCGCTTAGCAGGTGAGGCCGCCTGGGCGAGGTGCTGATCACACCTCACCAGTTGTATCCCCTCCGACCAGATGTGCCAAGCTCCAGGACACTGCCCATAGAGGCGGTAGTGGTGAGTTCCCTCGCTGAGTCCGTGGGAACCACCAACCTAGAGGGTAAATCGACTAAATAAAAAAATAAAAAAAACTATTATAGCAATCAAACTGATTTTTTTATGTTCATAGGGGCTATGAACATAAGTTCACCTATAGGACTTTCAATAACCTGGTGATCACAAATCCAACATGCCGGCCACGCGAAGTATGAATATTCACATGGACGTTTCTCGCAATTTAACCATCCGAGTGCAGTGAAACTTGGTACTGTAAATCCTTATACAAGTGTGAATCCACTGGCATCTAATTCGTTTCAATTGTTTCCATAACCACAAGATGGCAGCTGTGCGAAATTTTTAAATCTCGTTGTTACTTCTTGTGTCCTAATCATGCGATTGAAGTTTGAATGCTACACGTACACAATAATCTTCATGTAACAGTACATAACTCTAGGACCTACATAGGCCTATATAAAATCCAACATGGCGACCATCCGAAATATTTAGTCGGTTCTCAACATCTACGAATCTATTACAGCAATCAAACTGAAATTTTGTATGTTAATAATGGCAGTTAACATAAGTACGATATATGAAAATAGGCTGTATAGTTCTTCATGGAACTACTTGTTTCATACGAGATCCTGAGTCCCGTTTCACCTACAATTTCGTGTAATTTTTCAAGCATTATTTTAATTTCTTCTTTATTTTATTTATTTTTTTACTTATTTATTCATTGATTTATTTTTTATTTATTTATTTAATCATTTATTTATTTATTCATTTATTTATTTGTTTATTTATTCTTTAATTATTTATTCATTCATTCATTATGTATTCATTGATTTTTTTATTTATTCATTTATTTATTTATTTGTTTATTTATTCATTTAATTATTTATTCATTTATTTATTTATTTATTTATTTATTTATTCATTTATTTATTTATTTATTTATTTATTCATTCATTTATTCATTAATTTATTCATTGCTTTATTTATTCATTGATTTATTTGTTTATTTATTTAATCATTTATTTATTTATTTATTTATTTAATCATTTATTTATTTATATACTTATTTATTTATTTGTTTATTTATTTATTTATTTATTTATTTATTTATTTATTTATTTATTTATTTATTTATTTATTTATTTATTTATTTATTTATTTATTTATTTATTTATTATTACAGGGAATTTCTGTTTCCTGATCATTCTTATTATAGAATCACTTTATAATGTTGTGGGTTTTACGTCCCTTTTAACGGTTGAAGCTTTTAGAGACACCGGGGTGTCGGAATTTTGCCCTGAAGGGGACCTTCTTGATTATTTAACTAAAGCACTAACGGTTCGCGCATAGTAGCTATAATAATAATTGGCTAATAATCAGAACTAAGACCCACGAAAAATGCAGCAAATATATGGACACGCTAGCATATTGTGCGCCAAGTTGTAAGAAATAAAACATGAAGGATGGCTGGCGCTTGAGAGTAGTATTTGCAATTGATTCGCATTATTAACGCAAAGCGGTCGTGAAGCTTGCTTTAAATGAATTTCAAAACTTGCCAGGTACTGAATGAGTGCATTCTAATTTGTATTTAAGACCTAAATGTAATAATTGGATAGTTAACCTTACGTTAATAAGTTGTGGAACAATGAACTCGAAAGTCAGTTGACAAAGTGTGCGAGTGATATCGCGCCTGATATCCGACGCGGAAAATTTTACTACTTTTTAATGATTTTATTATATCCTCCCTACCTCGTACAGCAAGTTTTCAAATTAGTTTTATTCACATGGTCTACTAGGATGATTTAAATGATAAACATTGGTACAGAAAATTGTTTTATTTTCTAATTTAAATTTGTAGTTTCCCTACTTCCTGTTCAAAACCATGACCTTTCGTCATAAGTATTATTATTATTCTGGGGTAAATAGGCCTACAGAGCTATTAAAATTCTAATAATAATAATAATCATAATAATATGGCCTGTTGTGTAGGCTATTTACTGTATGTAGCAAGGGCTTTTCGCACAGACGCCGATTAAAGAGTGTATTGTTTCGTTCAGATGTATTTATGCGTGGGCCTACCCACATAACAAATCTATTTGTTTATGTTGCCGCTAGGATCCCTACTAGAAAGAGAAAAACAATCCGATTGGTTGATGTACCCAAACTTCCATGCAAACTGCTGTGGAAAATGGCACGTGTTCAATTTCGTGAGTTGTATGGAAGCTATCATGGAAGGCAGAACCTAGCATGGAAGGTACAAATTACTCAGCAACCACGTAGCAGCCTTTCGCCGGTGATGTTGGAAATTGAAAGTCTCGTAGAATGGCAGGAGGTTAAAAGTCTGGTGGCTGATGAATGAGCAGAACATCGCGCGCGTCACGCGTCACGCCACACGGCAGGCAACAAAGGGCCGTGATCCAGTTAGTGTGGGAGGGGAGGGGAGTGAGCATGGCCTCCCGAGACCATAATTCGGTTTTCCCGCCATGGCCAGCCCGGGATGACAGCCACTGAGCGCCCACTCTCTGCCTCCTTCCCCTCACGATCCCGTGATCGTGCGATTTCCCTATAGCAGTTGTTTTCAACCTTAATCAGTAGGGGTCGGACTTTTAGGTGCTAAAAATTGGTTAAATACTTATTTTTTATGTATTAAATATTTCTGAATTATGTGACCAAAAGTAAAAATATTTAATTATAATTTTGTTTATTAATGGCAATATAAACAATATCCAGTATTCACGAATGCAATCAAGTTCCTACTTTTGCTACCAAATGCTACCGTCCACGACACCTAGCTGCGGATGTGACTACTAAATGCCATCGCAGTCAGCACCAGGCGGTGAACGTTGGAACTAACACAACGTTATCAAACCTACAAATTTTAACTTCCACAAGTGTAGTTAGGCGGCTTCGGTGGCGTAGTTGGTAGCATGCTGAGCTTCTATGTCCAAGATAGCGGGTTCAAACCCGGCCGAAGCCGTCGGATTTTTTTAAGAGCGTTAAAAATCCCTCAGTATGCCTTCCTTCGGAGGGGAAGTAAAGCCGGCGGTCCCATGTCATAGATTTATGGCATGTTAAAGATCTTTCCACTAATTACACCTGTGTGAAACTAAATTGGATAGGTTAAGAATATAAACAACGCTCTTAGGTTGCTACGTTCGTTGCCAAGAGCCGACTGCGGTGGCGTCTAGTAGCTAGTTCTGAACTAGGCCTAGTAGTCGTTGACGGTGGCGTTTGGCGGCAAAAGTAGGAACTATTTGAAAATTCAAAGTTGCAGTCCCTACTTGAATTAAAAAACAGATACACACACTAATACAGTCATCACAATTAACACCGGTTATCAGACAGATTCTACACACACCCAAAGTACACGGGGCTACATGACCGCGTTGTCGCAGCCCCTAAACTAAGGAACCAACCAACCAAGTGTAGTTAGTGGAAGATTCTTTTTCATGCCATAAAACAATGACACGGCCCATGTCACATGGGACCGCGCACCGGCTTTACTTCCCCTCCGAAGGAAGGCATACTCAGGGACTTTTTTTTTTCGCTCTTAAAAAATCCGACGACTTCGGTCGGGTTTGAACCCACGATCTTGGGTTGACATGCTACCATCTACGCCACTGAAGCCGCCCACACAAAAAATACTCAACAGATTTAGATTAATGTTACATGGACGTAGTTTATATAGCAGGGGAAATTATAGGCCTATCGCCGTTTCGAAATGTTTCACCGTCTCAATATGGTGCCAAATCTCAAAAGTCACGTATCATTTCAGTAGCAGGCGCATCCAAGTTCCACCCGGTGAACAGGTATCCATGAAAGGTTGCATACATTCAACCTTGCCCACACTCCTCACTGCCAAATTTTTAGCCTACTTTTCACATTTTGAGGAAAAAGTAGACTTATGAGATCGGGCAAATGTGTGTCTGTCTGTCTGTCTGTCTGTCTGTCTGTCCTTCTGTCTATCTGTCTGTCTGGCTGTGTCCCCCCCTATCAACTCCTAAACGGCTGCAGCAAACGAAACAAAATTTGGTAGGAGTAAAGACCTATACCTGAATATCTCACGGCCATATTTGAAAATAATGTCAGTGCTACCAACTGCTGAAAAATCGCATTTGAAATTTGAGATCCATGTTGGATATCTTGGAAGGTATGAATCGGAGCTATTTCAAAATTGGCACACGTATAGATAATAATATTGCAGTTTAGTTTCCAGGAGGCCATACATGGCAGTGTTGCCAAAATGATTATAAGCCTGCTGATAGGTCCAAATTTTAAATGCATATTACTTCTACACTATCAATTGGATTTCAACCAAATTTCGTATGTGCTATGTGTACATAAACAGATATGACTGAGCGTATTCTTAAGAGCCACCAGGGTTGCCAACTGTTAATAAATGCTCTCAATTTGTTTTAATCCAAATACTCATATATCAGAAAGTATGCAAGCCGACAGTTTTTAACTATGCACACGTATAGTACCTGACATTCTATATTAATTTGGAGTAACTTATATACGTCAGTGCTACCAACATGATTCTAAGCCTGCTGAAAGGTCCAACTTTAAATACACGTAACTTCTATACTATCATTCGGATTTCAACCAAATTTCATGTGTGTTATGTGTACTATAACAGATATGACTATGCGCATATTTAGGAGCAACCAGGGGTGCCAACTGTTAATAAATACTGTCTCTATTTTTGTTACCCTAATATCAATATATCAGAAAGTATGCAAGCCAATAGCTCTAAACTTTGCGCACGTATAGTACCTGGCATTCTAGATTAATTTGGAGTAACTAATATAGGCCTACGCCAGTGCTGCCAACATGATTCTAAGCCTGCTGATAGGTCCAATTTTAAAATGCATGTAACTTCTCTACTAACTGATGGATTTCATTCTAAATTGACACAACAATAGATCATATTATTTCAGATTATTTCTGACCAATACGTGTAGCCTATGTCATTGATGCCAACATGATTTTACGCGCTCTGTTAGATGCAATGTTTAACTGCATGGAACGTCCATGCTATCCATTGGACTTCAACAAAATTTTGTATTCTGTACCTTAAGAGATGGAACTAAGAATATAGGCTACTCAGTCACCAGGGCTGCCAACTGTAGTTCTCTATTAGGCTACATTATGCCAGGTATACAGTATTTCGAACTAATTAGAAATTTCGATATTACCAACTTAATTTCGTCATTATTCTTGATAGATCCATTTAGATTAATCATTGGCATGAATCTTACAATTTAAGAAAAGTAGGCTCTTTAGTTCGTCACGAAACTTCTTGTTACTTTCGATTCAGAGTTTATTTACTCAGGTTAGAATAATTAAAGTGATCGGATTGCAAGTTACACACAAGTACGTTAGTACCCGTAGAAACAGGGCCATCCTGGTCATCAGCTCCGTGTAGTTGGGTGTTCGTTCAACTAGAAAAAAAAGGATGGTATATTGGCTTTCACGGCCGGTGTCCTAGGTGAAACCCCACACAAGACACGGCACAAACCTAGAAGAATTGCTGAGTTTTAATTCACTGGCCGTGAAAGCCAATATACCATCTTTTTGGAAGCCTTCATAGGGAGGTTGAGGCTGCTAGAGCTTTTGGTCCTCGCAGTCAAGAAGTGCAGTTGCACTCTATATAAAGGGAGGTATCGAGCAGTTCGAAACTCCTGTGGGGGTCCGGGTGGGGACACCAAGAGCCCGCTGATGAGCCTGTTTGGTGTCCTAGGCGAAACCCCACACAGTGTCGTATTAAGCATATTGAAAAAAATGTTGTTCCAATTAAAACATGTAATCCAAGACACGGCACAAACCTAGAAGAATTGCTGTGTTTTAGAAAAAGAAAGGGTTGAGTGAGAACGATCGACCATATAAAATATCACCCTGTATAATTCTGGAGTTTTCATTAGTTGGTGACCACATCGTTGCATAGTGGGTAGCATTCTCGGCTGTCACCGCGAAGGCCCGGGTTCTATTCCCGGTTCTGTCAAGATATTTAATTCAGGACTGAGGGTTGGAACGGGGTACACTTGGCCTCGTCAGGAAAAACTGAGAAGAGAAGGGATAGATTCCTACCTGAGTCATCCTTGAAGTGATTTTTCGTGGCTTCCCACTTCTACTCCAGGTAAATTCTGAGATGGTACATAACTTAAAGCCAAAGCCGCTTCGTACCCAAATCCTACCTCGATTATAAGTACACATACTAGTACAGATATCACAGTGACACAGGTTATCAGAAAACCTCCACACACCCACTCCCAAGTACACGAGGCTACATGACCACGATGTCGCAAAACACGAAAGAATAAACAACAGCATTACAGTCGTTGGTAGACATTATGATTATATATATAAGTATTCTATTTATAAAACAATAATATTGGAATGCAGCCGAATGAAATCAGAAACCGCTATTGACGTGAAATCGGCAGGTGAAAAGCTTATGTCCCTTTGTAAGCAAAATAACCAGTGATGGACGAAGCAAAGAGGATATAAAAAGTAGGTTGGCTCAGGAAAGCAAATCATTTCATCGGAAACGGAAGGAAGCTTCTAGTTTTACGTGACCGTTAATCATGTGATCATGAGCTACGGGACCTCCTTTTTACGTGGAATCTTAACCACAGGCCATGGCATTACACTTCGAAAATCTCACATGTATTGACCGGGAATCGAACCCAGTACACCTTGGTGAGAGGCCAACAGCTTGACCGCTGCACCACCACGCCCATCGAATATAGATTTAGGTATTAGAAGGTCATTTTTGAAAGCCATTGTCTGGAGCGTGGCGCTTTATGGAAGTGAAACGTGGAGAGTTGGCGCAGCTGAAACGAAGAGAATAAAAGCATTTGAAATGTAGTGTTACAGGGGAAGGATGAAAACCAGAACGGTAGATAGGGTTACGAATGAAGAGGTATTAAGACGAGTTTGCGAGGAGAGATGTTTCTGACGACTGCTATTGAAGAGAAGAGAAGAAGAATCCCCGGAATAGCAAACTTAGTTATGGAGGGAAGAGTCGAGGACAAGAACTGTAGGGGTAGACCAAAGTTAGAATATGTTAAACGGGTTGTCTCTGATGTTAGGTGTGGTAGCTATGTAGGGATGAAAGGAATAGATCCGTACAGGGAGACATGGAGCGCTGCATCAACCAGTCAAAAAACTGAAGACTCTAACAACCACCTAGGCTACGTATAGTTTACTCACATTCCACGAGCCGTCAATAACAATTGTTCACTGCTGACCAATAGCACCGTTCCTCTATCTCTCCAAGGTACGGTTCTGGCGGCCAGCTTGCATGTCAGGCAGGTGTCAGGCGTCTATTGTATCACAGCTACAACACGTAGTTCTGTCCAGTCTCGCTGCTTGTTCTCAGTGGTTACGATGTAGAGATGACAACACTGTGCCTCGCGCTGCGAAGGCCTTGGCTTCCCACATGGATGGTAAATATATCCACCCAGCTAGGTTTGAAAGGCGAGCCGCTCGTTAACGAGGAAACTGCGAGAACTATATATAGCTTATTTACTTGACGGGTCTTGGTTTTCATGAATAGTGTCTAAGGCAGTCATGGGTAAAGTACGGGAGATTACAGGTCTTACTCATAGTCGCGTGTGTCCTTGAATACTCATGCCTATGTTGGAAAATGGTTATGTAGTGAAGGAATGATGCTAGAGGGTCAAGTGAGGACTCGTTTTAAGGGTATTTTTTCGATCTATCTTATGGCGACCTTATGGATTTTTGGGTTAAAACCTGTTTTTTCACATTTTGATGATATTTCGGGAAGGCATGATGCTAGAACGATGTGTGACATATCATTTTTCTCAGCGTGTTGAGCTAGTCTAATCCGGTCCGCAACATGCTTTCGAATTAGACTATCTGCAATTACACGTAGGTCATATTTTCTGTTCTGTTTACCTAGAAGTTTCAATCTCTTTGTTTTTATGCGTTTTGAGAGGTCCCAAATATCGGATACTTTTTATAAATTGACTAATAATATTACATTCTATTACTATATGTCAATAAACCGTATTAATACATACTAAGAACATTATAGAAGAGTAACACACCAAAAACATTTGCTAATTTGAAATATTTATTTTTAAAAATATCAGATACTATAATATGTGTGCAAACATAAAAAAATTTAGGTTGCCTAATATCGGATAGTGACAGTAATCAATAAAAAATATATATATTATTCAGTGCAATGCACTTTATATAGCCACAAATAATTAGTAGTCTACATGTTTACCAACTGCATTTTCATTATTTTCGCACTAAATTAAAATAATTAGGCCAAGTTACAGAAAGCTCCAATTACAAAATCTAAATTATTGACACATATCACAAACAAAAGATTTCCATCCCTTCTTTTCAACACCAGAACACAGTTCATGAGCCCGTTTTAGACATTTGGTACAGCGTATCCACTGTTCCCCACTTTTGTCAAAGCTATAGGGATGATTACAATAAATACATTCTTCATCCGCACTGTCCTTGTCGTCAGTTGAGACCAGGGGCACACAATCGTCCTCAGATGAAGAGGTAGATGAGCTACGGCTTCTTTTTCTTTGTTTTCGCCTCTTCTGTTAAGTAGTTGACGCAGATGCTTTAGGAACAGCAATTGCAACAGTCTTGGATGATGATTCCGAAGATAGGGTTGCCAGTGCTCTACTTGATTTGCTAGGCCTACGTGGTTCGCAAATTTTTTTGCAGTTTTTCTTCAAGGGCCCTTTTGAATGGGGAGCTTGTTATGGTAGCTGCTGTATCGGAAGGTCGTCCTGATGTGTTAGGCCTATTACACTGATCTAGTGTTGGTGGTGGACGAATTGCGAATGGTGAGACATTCGCCTTGCTAGCAGGTCTTCCTTCTGGTTCACCTGCCTCGTCAGCAACTTCATTGTCATTCTCTAACGGAAGGAATTCATGATCAGCGAAGATATGCCTGTTAAAGGGAATTATGCCACATGCCAGAAACCCTTTCATAGCAATTTCAAGGGTCGCACATTTAGCATAGGCCTTTCCCATCACTTCATCCACCTGATAAGAAGTTAAAGCTCTGAATGGATGTTCAGACATCCAAGACTCTACAGCTTGGTTGTAGTAGGTATTAAACGGACCCATGAAGGCCACGTCCAAAGGCTGCAACTTGTGTGTCGTATGAGGAGGTAGACAGACAATAATATCTCCATGTTGTCGGGCTAGGTGGATGACATCTATGTTCCTTGTGTGAGAGAAATGCCCATCCAAGATGAGAACAACTGGGTTTTCTGGAGTCGGCTTTGTATGCTCCAAGAAATGATGAAACCATTCTGTGAATATATGGAGCTGAATCCATCCGGAAGGGTGACAGCTAGCTATAGTTCCCGGAGGACAACCATCCAGCAGCTCAGCCTTCATGTTTTTTCGAGGGAAGACTATCAACGGTGGAACGAACATGCCGGTCGCACTCATGCAGGAAACTCTTGTCATAAGAGCCCCTCTTTCTTGTGAAGAAGGACTGCCTAGCTGTTTCTTCCCTTTAACGCTAATCACTTTCGACCGTCGACTCTGAACAACTGTTATTCCAGTTTCATCCACATTAAACACTTTCTCTGGATTGAAATTTACTTTCTCCAGCTCTAGCTTAAATATGTCGAAGAACAAATCCACTCTTTCCTTGGAAAAGCCATTCGCTCTAGCTAGCGACACTGATTCTGGTGTTCTCAAACTGAGAGATGGATGTCGCTTTAAAAAATCCCATAACCATTTTTTCCCCGCTGCGCCTTTTGAGATTTGAAATGGTGATCAATATTGTTTGTCACAGCGATCTGGAAAGCTAGTTGTCTGATATCGAAAGATCTTAATCCAAAATACCTGCTCTCCATGACCTTGCAGTACCTAACTAGCTCTTCCTCCAGTTCATCTCCTAGGGTCCACGTTCGTCCAAGCTTCGTATTTATCAAAACATTTATGTCCTTTGTTTTATGTTATACATAGTCTTCAAGAGTTGATTTCGGCACACTTTCGAAGCTTTCCAATACCCCATCCTTTTGTCCTTGACAGCATTAACAGCTTCGATCACGGACTGCGGAATCCATTGTTTCCGCCGCTTCGCATTGTTTAAAGCTGGCATCTGTAAAATAAAGATATCAGTATGAGATCACTAACCGAAGCCTAATATCGGATATCCGATATTGCTAACCCGCTAACTATCCGATAATAATAACCCTCCATATCACAAAAGCAAGCACGCATCGAGTAGAAACCATATTATTGTTTATTAAATAAATCAGAATTCAAATAGTTACTTCGAAACTTGTATTTTAAGACTAGATATAACAACACAGGATAAATACTTACATTTGACTGAAGTCTTCAGATACACTGAACGCTGTAAAATATTACTACCTGCCGCAACACAAGACTTCCCACTAAACTAGCACGTGCTTCTCTTACTGCAAGCAAACTCCATATGTATGGCCGCAAAGGAAGGTAAGACAAAGCACCTCATGCATTCTCCGGTAGAATGCAGCAGTTACAAGAGAGGAACTCCTACTATCCGACAATGGGAAACCATCCGATAATCGGGTACCCTAGAGTAGCAGCTAGAACTGATTGAGTTGCAATGTAACAATGATGATGATGATGATGATAATTGTTGTTTTAAGGGGCCTAACATCGAGGTTATCGGCCCCTAATGAAATGAAATGAAATGAAATGGCGTGAAATGAAAAGATTAAGATAAAAACAGCTCACTGTCCTGGATGAAACGAAAATGGTGTTTATAAAACAGACAGTGAGCCCCAACAAGTATGCCTTATTTAAATAAAAATAGTAAAAGGGGGTGGTAAAACAATAAAACAAATAAGGCATAATAAACAATAAAATAGATGAACGTAATAAAACACATAAAACAGACTTGGCCTGAATTAAAAGTCTTAACTGACATTAAAACTTGAAAAAATAACCACTCTCCCTCATGAACCGGATGACGAGGTCTGCTGACGGCCCGTCATCACGGAGAATAAGGGACAGGGTGTTAGGCAGTTTAAGAGTCCTTCGCAGATCGGCCAGATCCACACACTCCAAGAGAATGTGTGCAACGATTTGGTGGGCGCCGCAAATACACACAGGGAGGTCTTCTCTCTTTAGCAAATGGGAGTGCGTAGCAATCCCATGGCCGATCCGGAGTCGACCGAGTACCACAGCTTCCTTCCGAAGAGATCGGAAGGAAGATTTCCACACCTTCGTTGTCTCCTTGATGCCCCTCAATTTGTTGGGTGGAGGCGTGGCACGCCACGCTTCCTCCCAATGCGACAAGATCGAATGGCGCAACTGAGAGCGCACATCACTAGCAGGCACCTTATACGGTAGCGAGGGCAGTGCGACTGCCTCTCTCGCCACCTGATCAGCAAGCTCGTTTCCCGCAATACCCATGTGGCTAGGAAGCCACACAAAGATCCCCCCGGTTTCAGCGTTACACGCACTGACGAGCAGGTCGTGCACTCGCTGGACCAACGGGTGCTTCGGGAAACACACATCGATCGATTGCAGCGCACTAAGAGAGACAGTGCACACAAGAAAGTGCTGGTGATCGTCTGATAACGTGTACCGCAGAGTCTCTAAGATGGCATAGAGCTCCGCTGTGTACACGCCACAGGCCTCGGGAAGTGAAAAGAGAAACCGACGATCCTCAACCACAAATGCACAGTCTACATTCTCGTTTACCCTCGAACCGTCCGTGAATAGAAGCCCTGATTCCGGATACCGGCTCACCACAGACTGGAACAGCCTCCGATGGACGGAGGAGGCCGTTTCCGACTTGGGGCCGGTGTGCAGATCCAGGGTTATATCAGGGCGAGAGACCATCCACGGGGGGGGCTTGCTAGGTACTCGGACGATACAGGAGACAGAGGGAAATCGGAACTGACGGTATAAGTCATCCAAGCGAATCCCCGCCGGCCGAGTGGCTCGGGGATGCGCATCATACAGCCGGCGATTCGGATTGGTAAACAAACATGGATAGCTTGGATGAAGTGGCATCTGTCAAATAATTGCAGCATAGGTCAGCAGTACTTGTTGGCGCCTCAGGTGTAAAGGAGGTACGCCAGCCTCGGCGAGCAAGCTGACGACTGGGCTCGTCCGAAAGGCACCCGCCGCCAGCCTCACACCGCCGTGATGGACACTGTCCAGTTTAACAAGCACTGACTTACGGGGCGAACCATATGCTACACTGCCATAATCTAACCCAGATAAAATCAGTGCCTTATAAAAACGTAGGAGCAAAACTTCTACTCCGAAATACCTCAAACTGCCCTAAACATATCAACCAATCACAGGCCACCAAACCAGCCCGCTCATTCAAACTTAACCAATCACTGCCCTTCCCTTACGTACACTACTTAAACACTCAAATATCATGTCTGAGGCTGTTATTATTATTAATTTCAATCTGCAAACCTACTTAAGGTCTTTATTTCCTCATCTTCAACCAATCCAACCCACTAGAGGTCTTTCTCTTTCATAATTAATTAACTCTCTCCAAATCTTATTATAACTACTACTTCGTTATTATTATTATTAGTATCAACGAAGCTGCTGCTGACGGCCATGGAGCGAGCGTGTCGAACAGCTATTACAGCACTAAGTCCAACAACAAGGTCATTTCAAGTCTCATTTTACTTAAAATTAAACAAAATACTTAAAAATTAACAATAAATTCACCCCTCACTTTAATCAAACCAAAACTTAAAATAATTTTTTTTCTCCCCTCTATTCATTAACGAGGAGACAAAAATTAATTAAACCTAAGCAACAACTTCAAACAGGCTAAAAGGAGCACCAATAGGAGCACCAGTGCCTGCCACCGACCCATGGGCAGTTGTTCGCGCTCCGCGCTCACAACTGCACGCTAGCGCGCTTCGCGCGCTAGGGGTCGTTACTGCCCGAGAACTTGACTTGACATGTTGAGTTTCAAACACCGCACGTGTGGTTCCCTCGTCAATTTCTGATCGAAAAGGAGCTCAAGGAACCGGTACGTAGCAACAAGAGGCAAAGCTACATCGCCCAGATAAAGCTCAGGATCAGGATGGAGAGTGTGCTTTCGGCAGAAATTGACAACCGAGGTCTTAGCGGTTGAGAACCGAAAAGCCATGCTCTAGTGTCCAGCGTTCCACTCACCGAATAGCTTGTTGTAGCTGTCGTTCAGCGACCGCCATATTTTGCGCACTATAATGTAGAGCGAAGTCGTCTACATATAGCGACGGTACCACTGCTGGACCAGCAGCAGCGACTATACCGTTTATGGTAATCGCAAATAATGTTACGCTAAGCACCGATCCCTGTGGGACTCCGTTTTCCTGTATATGATATTGCGAATATGTCCCCCCCTATTTGGACACGGAATAGGCGAAGGGACAGAAAATTCGCAATAAAAACCGGCAAGTTACCTCGGAATTTCCATTGATGCAGGGTAGAGAAGAAGCCGTAACGCCAAGTGGTGTCATAGGCCTTCTCGAGGTCAAAGAAAACAGCGACTAGGTGCTGTCTCCGGAGAAAAGCGTCCTGTATGGCGGTCTCCAGGCGTACCTGATGGTCGTTGGTACACCTAGACGCCCTGAAACCACACTGGTATTCAGACAGGAGTCCTCGTTTCTCCAGGACCCACACCAGGTGCCGATTGACCAACCTCTCAAAGAGCTTGCACAGACCGTTTGTGAGACAAATAGGTCTGTAACTCCCTGTCAAATTGGGATCCTTATCGGGCTTCAGGATAGGTATAATGATACCTTCCTGGCATTGCGCTGGAAACACACTTTCCAACCAGATACGATTAAACACCTTGAGCAAATAACGAATGCTCTCATCGTAAAGGCGTTTAAGCATCTGATTGTGAATATTATCCGGGCCGGGAGACGTGTCGCTGCAGAGCGCCAGCGCTCCGCGGAGTTCCCACTCCGTAAAGGGCACGTTGTACTCCTCCGAAGCGCGGGAAGCAAAACTGAGCTGGAAACGTTCTGCCTCGCGCTTCAGGGCCACGAATGCAGGATCATAGTTATTGGAACCGGATATATCCGCAAAATAAGATGCGAGATGGTTGGCAACGCGGTAAGGATCTGTAACCAATTCATTATCAATGGGAATTCCCGGTACAGTAGAAGATGTCTGAATGCCCGAAATGCGTCGTAGTTTAGTCCACACTTGAGAGGAGGGGGTAAGTGCCGTGATAGACGACACATACCGTTCCCATGATTCTTTCTTAATCTGGCGGATAAGAAACTGTGCCTTGGCACGAAATTTCTTTAACGCCACCAAATTGGCCATGGTTGGACGCCGACGGTAGTGCTTATGAGATCGACGACGGTCTCTTATTGCCGCTGCAATATCCTCTGTCCACCAAGGGACGAGTTTGTGACGAGGAGTCCCAGAAATGGATGGAATGGACTCTTCGGCGGCAGCAAGAAGCACATCGGTGATGTGCTGTACCTCGTCATCGACGCTCCGGCAACCAAGATCAACGAACACAGCTCGTTCTTGAAACGAGGGCCAATTTGCCCGCTTAAGTACCCAACGACTGGGAAAATCCACGGGCTTCTGGTTCAGAAGTGTGAGAACGATCGGGAAATCGTCACTGTCACAGAAGTCGTCGTGTACATACCAACCAAATAGGGGGACCAGCGCATGGCTACACACACTCAAGTCAATGTGTGAGTACGTGCCGTGCGCTAAGCTAAAATGTGTAGCTTCCCCTGTATTTAATAGAGATAAATCCAACCCTTGAATTAAGCCTTCCACGTCCCTTCCTCTGGGGCAGGAAGATGGTGATCCCCATTGGGGGTGACGCGAGTTGAAACCACCCACGATTAGGAAAGGGACTGGATGTTGATCAACAAGATCAGAGACGTCATTAATATCAAGTGGCAGGTTCGGTGGAAGGTACACGTTACAAACAGTTGTCATAGCAGGCAAGGACACGCGAACTGCAAGAGCTTCCAGAGGAGTGGCGAGTGGAAACTCTTCACTATAGCAGTCAGAGCGAACGAAGGTACAAACGCCCCCGGAAGCCCGGGCGGCGTCTTGTCGCTCATTAGAGTATAGTCGGAAACCTCTCAGAACAGTCTCGTGATCAGGTCTGAGGTTTGTTTCCTATACTCGCTGCGTATTGTGCAATGAGCTGACGGAGCTCTGTCAAATGCCTGTTATAACTGTTACAATTCCACTGTAACAGTGCCATAGTGTGAACTTATAAACTAGGGAATAAGTTGGAGCAGCAAGCTACAACTTAACCTCTGGAGGATCATCATCCACTACGTCGATCATAATCTCCATGTCCTCAGGCGAGGTCGTGGAGTGAATCGACTCAGCGGAAAATTTCCTAGACGCAGTTCGGCGGCGGGAGGATCTCCGTGGGGAGTGCGCAGATCTGAGGACCAAAACGTCCCCAGGCGCAGAAGCATCCGCAGCTGGTGGGGCGGATGGCTTCAACCTTTTTGGAGGAGAAAAGGACTGCGTAGTGTGGGCTCCCTTCTTCCCCGCCTCTTTAAGATATTTAGACGGGTCAGGAGACGAATTCCTGACCCTGGTTGACGATGCCGCCTCCGCCGTCTTCGGCGCGGCTTTCGCTGACCGTTTGGGTGGGGAGGAAGTCGCTCCCGAGTGGGGAGTAAGTCTTCAACTTCCTCCCCTGCTGTGCGGGCGGAGCAGCCTTCGCTCGCACAGCCTTCTTTGGGGCCGAAGGTGAGGTTGAAGTCACCTTCGGGCTCTCTTTCCGATTCTGAGGTGTAGATGGCGGTGGTACATTGGAAGATTTCACAGCTGAGACAAAAGATGAGGTAGCCGGGACCAAATTTGGTATTATAGCTCTATAATCAATCGTAGGCGAAGGAGCAATCGCGGTATGGTACTTCTTGCGGGCTTCCTGGTAGGAGAGACCATCCAGGGTTTTGATCTCCTGGATTTTCTTCTCACTCAGGCAGACAGGGCAGTTCCTGTCCCGAGGAGAATGAAATCCAGGGCAATTAGTTTACTGATAGGGTGTTGTGCACTCTTGCGCTTCGTGTGGTACCTTACCGCATGTTCCGCAGATTTCTGGGCTCGAGCATCGGGATAACATGAGCCCAAACTTCTGCCACTTATAACACCTCATTGGTGGAGGGATATAAGGCCGAACGTCACAACGGTAACTTGTTACCTTGACTTTCTCCGGGAGCACCGAAAGCTCAAAGGAAATAATGAAAGCACCAGTATCCACGATTTGACCATTGACCTTGCGCGTAATGCGCCGGACATCAGTCACGGGACGGTGCTGCATATCCTCCTTGAGCTCCTCGTCAGTGTTCAGGATCAGGTCCCGGTGGAAAATAACTCCTCGGACCAGATTCAGAGACGTGTGCTTTTCCACTTTGACAGGGATATCGCCAAAGTGGTCTCATTTCAGAAGTTGTTCAACTTGCTCACCAGTCCTAGTCTTGAGCAACAAGCTACCGTTCCTCATCTGTTGTACTTTCTCAAGCTCACCATAGACACCTTCTATGTGGCGAGAAAACAAAATATGCTTTACCAGCTTGAAATCACCCCCATCTGTTCTGGTAGCTGCCAGAAACTTGGGGGTGTTAGCACCCAGATTTTCACGCACAGATTGTTCCCAAGGGGTTGATTCCCGTAGGGAATGAAATGTTAAAGACTTGGGTGTAGGACCACCCTGTTTGGGGATTTTTCTTTTAGAACCCATGGCCAGATCATCCTCCCCGAATGCCACCGACATCCGATCACAGGCCGTCACAGTAGGCGCTACCCAGCCAGGGCAAGACCCGCCTAGCTTGGTAGGCATTGCCCGGGGGTCCGATGTTTTACAATGCCGTATCGGCATGTACTCCTTGGCATATACTGGATTTTACAGCTCTGACATTCGGCTGTGCGGGGACCTGCGTAGTCAGGCGGATACTACTGCACGGGAACATGGCGCACCCACCTGTCGGCGCGGCCAAGACCGGACAGGCTTTCGAGCGTAGTCGCAAGCGTAAGTGGCCCATCCCCTAACAGCACGCACATAAGGTAATTTTGGTTGCCAGACCATGAAAGCATTAACGGAAAGAAGTGCGATATAACCTAATGAGAGTTATACCGCACGGATGTATGTCTGTTAGAGCTGACTGTCAAAGCCTCGAAAGGGGACCGATCCGAGAAACCCTTTTAGTCGCCATTTACGACTGGCAGGGATTACCGTGAATGTATTCGCTTCCTCCCACCCACTGGGGGTCCAATTCACAAACCAACGCGGAGTCCTTAAAGTATAGCCAAGGTCCCCCCCTTTTAGTCGCCTCTTACGACAGGCAGGGGATACCGTGGGTGTATTCTAAACCCCCCACCCACAGGGGGATGTAACAATGAATTGAAGCAACTATTCCTCAACGTTTCGAAAATTGAGTTCTACAGAAGGCCCTACCAAAATCAAGCTTCCCAAATTTGAAATCTCATGCACAGAAGATAACTGCCATGTTCGCATCTTCCTATATCTGTGAACAGGTGTTTTCTACAACGAAGCTTCGCAAAAATAGCGTCAGGAATAGATAAACAGACCACCAATTAGCTGCGCTACTAAGAATCAGCTCATCCCAGTTTCAACGAGATTATGAAAAACTTTTAGAAGAACAGTCACAGTTTCACTTGTCACACACTCCTTCCTCTTCTAACAAATAATGAAGGTGTGTCCATAGTGCAACGATGAAGGTATACTGGGCTAAGAAGAAAGCTCGCCAGACTTAGGAAACACGTGGTTCAAGGGGCATCAAAAAACCAAGAAGAAGGTGTGTTCTTTTTTCCTGAGTTTTCTACCATTGTAGCCAATAAGGGTTGTTTGATTTAACATTCAGAAATAAAAGAGACAGTCGGTCTGAAAGACTGGACTTTATATCATTTTAAATGCTACAAATGCTGAAAAATGCTAGAAAGGATGGAGGCTTCTCGCTTCGCTCTAAGCCAAAGACTATTGGCATGTTAGATGACCAAGAAACAATCAGAACGCTAGAAAGTTACAAGTCATGAGGGAGCTGGGGCGTGCGGTAAAAGGAGGGAGGTGACTGGATTACGTCACGCTCGCCGTGTCGTTGCCATCTCGTAATGCCAGAGCTCACCAGTGAACTCAGTACACATGCACCAAGCGGTACTATGACGTCACACACCTCAGTGCATTCTCGGTACATTTCGTGACGTCGCCGTAACGTAACGATGAAGTCGACTAGATCATTAAAAATGATAAAAAGTTTATAATCTATTTGTAAAGATGTGCTGTTTTATTTTCGGCCCATCTATTTTGTATTGCATCTGGCCCTCTCCCTAAAGAGATTGCCCATGTCTGCTCTAAGGACAGAGAGTCCACACAAAACCACGCCTACAGTAGGCCAATGTACGAGGTTAGCTGCTCTGGGCTCTCACACAATACGTCGCCCTGTCAAGTGATTGGTGACGGACACTATTACTAGGCTCATCGCTGATCAACAGGGTCACGTGCCGGAGTGTCACCTTACCTTTCAAATCATGTACAGCGATAAACAACACAATGGCTGTTTACACATGTCATGTATTCATGCCGGGATGTTTTGAACATCCCACCGCTCAGTCTCTGGGGTGTTAGGTTATTCAATTCCATTAAAGACTCGATCGAACGAATGTCGGTTCACACGAAAGTAACTTATCCTATTGATGATATCATGTTCTTCTACCCCCTCTAGGCGCTCACAACTAATCAGACGTTTGTGGAGAAATTGACTGTACGAGTTTAATGCCAGGCACTGCCAAGTACTTTCATTTTGGTCTAAGGGCAAAACTGAGAGAGCGTGGGTTTTTTCTCCCACCTTAATTGTCCTATAAGTGGTTTTCCGTTCTTTCCTATTTAATGTACAAGTAAAATTCCAGGATGGTTCCAAATTTAAGGCCACGACCGCCTCCTACGTAATGTTAGCCTCAATTACAAAAACACACGCTAATGTAGCCATCACTATGACACAGGTCATGGGACAGATTCCACACACACCCAACTACACGGGGCTTCATGACAACGGTGTCGTAAAGCCCTCTAAAGGAAACAACACCTAATAATTTACCAATAAGATGGTTGGTTTCTTAGTTTAGGGGCTGCAACAAGGCGGTCATTTAGCCCCCTGTAGCCTATATGGGTGAGTGTAGAATCTGTCCGATAACCGATCTTAATTGAGATGGCAATTAGTGTGTGTTATCTGTAATTCAGGTAAGGACTGCAGACGATCAATTTCAAGTAGTTCCTACTTTTGCTACCAAATGGTACAGTCAACGACGCCTAGCTGCGAACTTGGCTACTAGATGCCACAGCAACCAGCACCTGGCACAGAACGTTGGAACTTCATAGAACATTAATCAAATCTAACCTACAAATTTAGGTTCACACAATTGTAGTTAGTGGAAGGTTCTTTTACATGTCATACATTAATGTACTGTATGACATGGGCCCGCCGGGTTTACTTCCCCTCCGAAGGAAGGTATACTGAGGGACTTTTACCGCTCTTAAGAAATCTGTCGACTTCGGCCGGGTTTGAACCCGCGATCTTGGGCATAGAAGTTCAGCGTGCTACCAATTACGCCACCGAAGCCGCCCTGCCAATAAGATAAAAAATAAGTTGTATATTTGTAATTATAATGAACAAGATGATATAAAATCGTATTTTATCAACGACATCTACTGTATTTTCAGCTGGAGAATTAGAGCTTGAAGTTTACGTTTATGACCAAGCATGTTTTTGGCTATTAGGCCGTGCTGTGCACTTTGAGTACAAGCCACAAAGCTGTAAAGCAGAGATTTATAATGCCATGAACATTCGCGCCATCTATAATTGAAGAGAACTACATTACAAAATTATGATGAAAGCTTTGTATATATAACTTTCATATAAAACTTAAGTTTTATACAACATTTCATAAAATTTATTTGACAACAATCTTGGATAGTGTAATAACGACAGTGGCGTAACTATAAGGGGGAGATTAGGGGGATTAATCAATACGGAATTCGATGATTTCTTTATTTTGAATAAAATAAAGCTTCGGATTGTTGACAAACGACTGGATTATGTACGATTACACTTGTTATTTCTATAACATTTCTGTTTACTTGTGTAAAACATTTACTGTTACTCAAACTTAACAATTGCTTAAGCAAAAGTTTTCATTTCCGAGGTTTTGCGATCATCAAACACGAAAACATGAAGTAGTTTTGCTTTCATTGATTATGTCTCATTTTGCCCCGCACCCTCTCACCCGCAATACAGCAAAACGAAATAAAAACAAAACAAATAGAGAAAGGATTCCAAACATAAAAAGTGTACTCAAAACCAAAAACACAAAGCAAAACCAAAAATCTAAAACAAAATCAAAACCAAAACCACAAAGCAACGCCCGAAAACTAAAACAAAAGCAAAACAAAATAAAAAACAAGCTGAAACACAAAACAACAATGCAAAAACAAAAATCTAAAACAAAAGCAATACTAAAATCAAAACCAAAATCACAAAGCAAAACCAAAAGCCTAAAACAAAAGGAAAACAAAATAAAATAAACCTCAAAACCAAAACAACAAAGCAAAAGTAACAATAAGTTCCGTGACGAACAAAAGAGCCTACTTTTCATAAAATTTAAGATTCATGCCAATGATTAATGACGAAATAAAGTTAGTAATATCGAAATTTCTAATTAGTTCGAAATACTGTATACCTGGCATAATGTAGCCTAATAAAGCACTAAAGTTGGCAGCCCTGGTGACTGAATATATTCTTAGATCCATTTCTTAGGGTACAGAATACAAAATTTGGTTGAAGTCCAATGGATAACATGGACGTTACATGCAGTTAAACATTGGATATAACAGCGCGCGTAAAATCATGTTGGCAACAATGACATGCGTGTATTGGTCAGAAATAATCTGAAATAATATAATCTATTGTTGTGCCAATTTTGAATGAAATCCATTAGTTAGTATAGAAGTTACATTAATTTAAAGTTGGACGTCTCAGCAGGCTTAGAATCATGTTGGTAGCACTGACGTATATACGTTACTCCAAATTAATATAGAATGTCAGGTACTATACGTGTGCATAGTTTAAAACTGTCGGCTTGCATACTTTCTGATATATGAGTATTTGGATTAAAACAAATTGAGAGCATTTATTAACAGTTGGCAACCCTGGTGGCTCTTAAGAATACGCTCAGTCATATCTGTTTATGTACACATAGCACATACGAAATTTGGTTGAAATCCAATTGATAGTGTAGAAGTAATATGCATTTAAAATTTGGACCTATCAGCAGGCTTATAATCATTTTGGCAACACTGCCATGTATGGCCTCCTGGAAACTAAACTGCAATATTATTATCTATACGTGTGCCAATTTTGAAATAGCTCCGATTCATACCTTCCAAGATATCCAACATGGAGCTCAAATTTCAAATGCGATTTTTCAGCAGTTGGTAACACTGACATCATTTTCAAATATGGCCGTGAGATATTCAGGTATAGGTCTTTACTCCTACCAAATTTTGTTTCGTTTGCTGCAGCCGTTTAGGAGTTGATAGGGGGACACACACACACACAGCCAGACAGACAGACAGACAGACAGAAGGACAGACAGACAGACACACATTTGCCCGATCTCATAAGTCTACTTTTTCCTCAAAATGTGAAAAGTAGGCTAAAAATCTTAAACGAAAGAAAAACAAAATCAAAGACAAAACCAAAAACACAAAGTAAAAACAAAAATCTAAAACAAAAGCAAAAACAAGACCAAAAACACAAAGCAAAACCAAAAATCTAAAACAAAGGCAAATCAAAATAAAAAACTAAATTAAAACACAAATCAAAACCGAAAATCTAAAACAAAAGCAAAACAAAACCAAAACCCAAAGCAAAACCAAAAATCTAAAACAAAATCGAAACCAAAACCACAAAGCAACGCCCAAAAACTAAAACAAGAGCAAAACAAAATCAATCACAAGCTCAAGCACAAAACAACAAAGCAAAAACAAAAATCTAAAACAAAAGCAATACAAAATCAAAATCACAAAGCAAAACTAAAAACCTAAAACAGAAGGAAAACAAAATCAAAAACAAACTCAAAACCAAAACAACAAAGCAAAACTAAAAATCTAAAACAAAAGAAAATCAAAATCAAAGACAAAACTAAAAACACAAAGTATAAACAAATATCTAAAACAAAACCAAAAACCAAACCAAAAACACAAAGTAAAACCAAAAATCTAAAACAAAAGCAATACAAAACCAGAAACACAATGCAAAACCAACAAGAAGTTCCGTGAAGAACTATACAGCCTACTATTCATGCCAATGATTATTCTACAGTATATGAATCTATCTAGAATAATGACGATATTAAGTTGGTAATATCGAAATATCTAATTAGTTCAAAATATACCTGGTTTAATGTAGCCTAATAGAGCACTACAGTTGGCAGCCCTGGTGACTGATATATTCTTAGTTCCATCTTTTAAGGTACAGAATACAACATTTGGTTGAAGTCCAATGGACGTTACATGCAGTTAGACACTGGATCTATCAGCACGCGTAAAAGCATGTTGCCAACAATACCATGCGTGTGCTGGTCAGAAATAATCTGAAATAGTATGATATCTTGTTGTGCCAATTTTGGATGAAATCCATTTGTTAGTATAGAAGTTACATGTATTTTAAAATTGGACATATCAGCAGGCATAGAATCATGTTGGCAGCTCTGTCTTGTATTAATTACTCCAAATTAATCTAGAATGTCAGGTGCTATACGTGTGCAAAGTATAGAGCTGATGGCTTGCATACTTCCTGATATATAGATATTAGGGTAAAAAATATATAGACAGCATTTATTAACAGTTGGCAGCCCTGATTGCTCTTAACAATACTTATAGTCATATCTGTTATGGTACACATAGCACATACGAAATTTGGTCGAAATCCAACTGATGGTATAGAAGTTACATGTATTTAAAAATGTGTACTATCAGCAGGCTTATAATCATGTTGGTAGAAATGACGTATATAAGTTACTCCAAATTAATCTAAAATGTCAGAATATACGTGTACATAGTTTAAAGCTGTTGGCTTGCATACTTTCTGGTATATTGGTATTTGGATAAAAATAGAGAGAGCAATTATTAACAGTTGGCAGCCCTGGTGGCTCTTAAGAATACGCTCAGTCATGTCTGTTTATGTACAGATATTACATACAAAATTTGGTTGAAATCCAATTGATAGTGTAGAAGTTATATGCATTTAAACATTGGACCTATCAGAAGGCTTAACATTATTTTGGCAACACTGTCATGGTTGGCCTCCTGGAAATCAAACTGAAATAGTATTATCTACATGTGTGCCAATTTTGGAATAGCTCCCATGCATACCTTGCAAGATATCCAACATGGAGCTCAAATTTCTAGTGCGTTTTTTCAGCAGTTGGTAGCACTGACATCATTTTCAAATATGGACGTGAGATATTCCGGTGCACATCTTTACTCATACTAAATTTGGTTTTGATTGCTGCAGCCATTTAGGGGTTGATAGGGGGGGGGGGGGCACACACACACAGCCAGACAGACAGACAGACACACATTTTCCCGGATCGATCTCATAAGTCTACTTTTTCCTCATTTTTGCAAAATGTGAAAAGTAGGCTAAAAATCTAAAACAGAGGCAAATCAAAATCAAAAACTAAACCAAAAACACAAAGCAAAACCAAGAATCTAAAACAAAAGCAAAACAAAACCAAAAACACAAAGCCAAACCAATAATCTAAAACAAAAGCAAAACAAAACCAAAAACACAAAGCGAAACCAAAAACAAAAGCAAAACAAAAAATCTAAATTAAAAGCAAAAGCAAATTCAAATACAAACACAAAAACACAAAGCAAAAAAGAATCAACAAAAAATCGAAAGCAAAAACAAACTGAAAAGCAACATAAAAATAGTGATAGTCAGTCTGAAAGACTAGGCTTTATATCATTTTAAAATGCTACAAATACTGAAAAATGCTTGGTGAAAGTCTCATGATCATGCAGCGAACTGCGTGAACTCAAACTCCATTAGCAAGTACAAACCAAGGTCAAAGGAGGTAGCTGGCTGGATGACGTCACGCTCACCGGAGCGCGCGGGGAAAGGAGGAAGCTCAAGCGGTACTATGACGTCACACACCTCAGTGCATTCTCGGTACATTTCGTCCCGTCGCCGTAACGTAACGCGAGAACTCAACGTAACGACGAAGTCAACAAGACTTTAATCCCAGGAGCAGTGTGAGCCGTATGTTAAAGAAACTTGGGTGGGAATCACTGGAGGCTAGGAGAATGAAATCTAGACTCTGCGCTATGTACAACACGTATACAAATCAACCAGCATGGGGTGAGCTTAGCAAACGATTGGGAAAGCCCACTTACATGGGTAGGAGCGATCATCCTTTCAAAGTTAAGGGCCGACCACAGCGAACAAATTATGGTAAATATTCTTTTGTAAACCGTGCCATTGATAGCTGGAACTCTCTACCTGCCGCAGTCTTAGAGCCTTTTCCCAAACATATAGCTGTGTTTAAGAAAAGACTGACTATTTGTGTAAATACTCCAGTTTAATTGTTGTATAATTGTTATTGAATTGTTGTGTATAATTATTTATTTGTTATGTATATACAATTTGCCACCGGGGGACACACCCCCCATTGCAAATAAATGAATGAATATGAATATGAATATGAATAAGATCATTTAAAATGACAAAATTGAAACATAATCTAAACCTAAACAAGAGAGAGAGAGGAAATGAAAACAATTAAAAAAAGACAGGACTTTATATTTTAAATGCTACAAATTCTGAAAAACGCTAGAAAGGCTGGAGGCTTCGAGTGAGCGCGCGGTGAAAGGAGGGAGCTGGCTGGATGACGTCACGCTCGCCTTGTCGTTGCCGTCTCGTAACGCCAGAGGTCACCGGTGAACTCAGTACACATGCACCAAGCGGTACTATGACGTCACACACCTCAGTGCATTCTCGGCACATTTCGTGACGTCGCCGTAACGCAACGACGAAGTCGTCTGGATCATTTAAAATGATTTTTTTTTTAGTTCTGTCCTACAGAGGGTTTATCAAGCAAGTGTACAGACCTAGTAAAACGCTCTTCATAGCTTATTGACCCTGCTCATCCCCCTCCAGAAGCATATCCTACTTACGCCACTGAACACAGGCACAATTTGTTTTGGCCGCTGGAAATTTACCAGAGTTGGTTTTGTATAGTCGATATCCACAATTGAAGAAAGACAGTCGCTTGTAACAACAATCCCCATTATCGAATTCAAAATCACAGATACTTCCCTGAAAGGAAAAACCTGATGTTGGCAATTCTGACTGAAAACAAATGTGTCCATAGCATTGTTAGTGAAACGAGGGATGAAAAGTTGACATGTCCCATTAGGACAGAAAGAAAGTTGCTGTTTCGTCACGACTGCAGTACTGTTAGTCAGTAAAAACATTTTAAGTCCAGCAATGTTTGAAGGGTCTCATTAGGGGACTTGAGTTTTTATTGTCACCGCTAATGAGAGCGCTAATGATGACCATAGAGCACACGATGACCGCAAGTGTTTCCGGTCGCCAAGCCGAACCTCGCAGCCTCCACCTCACACGGAGAAAGTGGGCTTCACCTTCCCTCCACAGCTATCCGTGCTAGTTAAGGGTGGCACATGATCATGGGAGGGGGCTGTAAAAGACTCCAAGTAAAATAACTACTGCAGTTTAAAACGTGGAAGGACGTTCTTCCATAAGACTGTAGCTACAAATAAGAAATGTAGGTTATATAGTTTATGTTCGACGATGTCGAAATGTAAATATTATAGGCTGTGACAGAAAACTGTATCATAATGAGGGTCATTATAGAACTATTCTTCATTATGAGACAGTTTCTCCAGCCAATCAGAGTTCATTCATTGACCAATTAGGTAAGGATAGCTTCGCGCATGCGCTCAAAATTGAACATGTCGGATATGAATGACATGATTTGAAAGTTCAAATTGGATATCGGATCAACCATTGTGGAGCCTCCGTGGCTTAGGCGGCAGCACGCCGGCCTCTCACGGCTGGGTCCGTGGTTTAAATCCCGGTCACTCCATTTGAGATTTGTGCTGGACAAAGCGGAGGCAGACAGGTTTTTCTCTGGGTCCTCCGGTTTTCCCTGTCACAATCTCATTCCAGCAACACTCTCCCCTATCATTTCATTTCATCTGTCATTCATTTACTCATTGCCCCAGGGAGTGCAACAGGCCTCGGCAGCCGGCACAGTTCATATCCTCGCCGCTAGATGGGGGCTTCATTCATTCCATTCCCTGACCCGGTCGGTCGACTGGAAGCAGGCTGTGGATTTTATTTCATCAACCATTGTAGTTACAATCCCAAACATAAAGACAAAATCAGCACGAACATTTACGGTAACAAGAAAATACTATGAGATATGCAAGAAATTTATGAATCTACGTCCAGAAGTCAGCAACACAGCATCCTGCTGTATAAATTACCGACATGGAAAGTGCAGCGTCCCATATGTTCGCGTAAATAAACTGGCGAATATGAGACAAGAAATAGCACTGTACCTTAATATCCCCAACTCCAATTTCTACACAGCGCATTGCTTTCAAACGACTTCGGTGACAATATTAGTGAATGCTAGTTCTGATCGGCACTAGACATCATGCAGGCTGTAAACAATAGCACTGCCAAGCAAAGTAAATGGTCTCTGCTTTTGAAATTCTTTGACCCTCGCATGCGCTCTGTTCAGTCAGCAAACCACCCAGCGCGCTCTGTTCACTAACTGAAGTTACTGAATCCCTCAGATAATTATGAATATTTATGTTAAAACATATAATAAAGTTATAATTATCGTCGAACATAAACAGTCGTATGCAACTCGCCTATAATGGTAATTAAAACACCGGTTATCAGACAGATTCTACACACACCCAAAGTACACGGGGCTACATGACCGCGTTGTCGCAGCCCCTAAACTTAAGAACCAACCAACCAACCAAGACACTCGTATGGAAATTATAAAACTCGCTTCGCTTGTTTTATAAAATACTCGAGACTTAATTATTGGCATTATAGGCTCGTTGCATAATGTACACACATCAAAAAAAGTTTTGCATCACCTCGGTTCCAAGAGTTCCGGAACCTTTAAATACAAAGGGAATAGAGATCAACACAAACAACATTTCAGCTCGTTTTATTGCTCATGAGACCCACACATTGCATGTTGTACCAGCATACAGCTAGACTTGCAGCATTTGTGGTCCAGATTGCAGTACACACCACTACCTCTAATACCCAGTAGCACGTCCTCTTGCATTGATGCATGCCTGTATTCGTCGTGGCATACTATCCACAAGTTCATCAAGACACTGTTGGTCCAAATTGTCCCACTCCTCAACGACAATTCGGCGTAAATCTCTCAGAGTGGTTGGTGGGTCAAGACGTCCATAAACAGCCCTTTTCAACATATCCCAGGCATGTTCGATAGGGTTCATGTCTGGCGAACATGCTGGCCACTGTAGTCGAGCGATGTCGTTATCTTGAAGGAACGCATTCACAAGATGTGCACGATGAGGTCGAGAATTGTCGTCCATGAAGACAAATGCCTCTCCAATATTCTGCCGATATGGTTGCACTATGAGTCGGAGGATGTCATTCAGGTATCGTAAAGCTGTTTCGGAGCCTTCCATGACCACCAGTGGCGTACGTCGGCCCCACATAATGCCACCCCAAAACATCAGGGAACCACCACCTTGCTGCACTCGCTGGACAGTGTGTCTAAGACGTTCAGCCTGACCAGGGTGCCTCCAAACACGTCTCCGACGATTGTCTGGTTGAAGGCATATGCGACACTCATCGGTGAAGAGAACGTGATGCCAATTCTGTGGGGTCCATTCAGCATGTTGTTGGGCCCATCTGTACCGCGCTGCATGGTGTCGGGGTTGCAAAGCTGGACCTCGCCATGGACGTCGGGAGTGAAGTTGCGCATCATGCAGCCTATTGCGCACAGTTTAAGTTGAAACACGACGTCCTGTGGCTGAACGAAACGCATTATTCAACATGGTGGCATTGCTGTCAGGGTTCCTCCGAGCGGCAATCCGTAAGTAGCGGTCATCCACTACAGTAGTAGCCCTTGGGCGACCTGAGCGAGGCCTGTCATCGACAGTTCCTGTATCTCTGTACCTCCTCCATGTCCGAACAACATCGCTTTGGTTCACTCTGAGACGCCTGGAAACTTCCCTTGTTGAGAGCCCTTCTTGACACAAAGTAACAATGCGGACGCGATCGAACTGCGGTATTGACCTTCTAGGCATGGTAGAACTACAGACAACATGAGCAGCGTACCTTCGTCCTGGTGGAATGACTGGAACTGATCGGCTGTCGTACCCCCTCCGTCTAATAGGCCCTGCTCATGCATGGTTGTTTACATCTTTGAGCAGTTTTAGTGACATCTATGAACAGTCAAAGGGACTGTATCTTTGATACAATATACACAGTCAACGTCTATATGCCGGAGATCTGGGAACCGAGGTGATGCAAAACTTTTTTTGATGTGTGTACTATTATAACGTTACCCATGAGTGAAATCTCGAAACTTAAACCAAGAAAGTCTTGTTTTTTTTTTTAATGTTTGCCAGATATTAACCCTTCAGAACAGGTGTGAAAGAAATATAACACGAGGACTGGCACCGGGTCATTTTGACCCATAGTGTGTTACTGCCTTTTTGTCGTAGTCGTGGGGATATTAATAAAGTTATTTTACACTTGAGTCGTCCAGATGCAAAACTCGTTTAATCCACTTGTGAATAAGAATCATTTTAATCAGAAACGTTTTCTGGACTTTGTCGCACGTAACTTTTGTGTTTATTGTTTTCTACTTTTTTCATTTTGCTTTGTGTTTTTGGTTTTGTGTTTGCTTTGTGCTTTTGCTTTTGAATTTTACGTTTTGCTTTTCTTTCTTGGTTTTGGTTTTGTGTTTGTTTTCTGCTTTTGCTTTTTTGAATTTTGCTTTTTACTTTGTGTTTCTTGTTTTTTTGTTTTCTGCTTTTGCTTTTGTTTTTGAATTTTGCTTTTTGCTTCGTGTCTTTGTTTTGTTTTTGGTATTGTGTTAGTTATCTGGTAAATCAAAATAAAGCAAAACAAAATATAATAAAACTAAATAACACAAAATAAAATAAAATAAAATAAATCAAAATAAACAAAACGAAATAAAAAACAAAATGAAATAAAACAAAACAAAAATACAAAACAATTAGAACAAAATAAACGAAATAAATTAAAACAAAACAAAATGAACAAAACTAAATCGAAATAAAACAAAACAAAATAAAATACAATAATGTAAAATAAAATAAAACAGTAAAATAAATAATTTTACGACATGATCCTTATTCACAAGTGGATTAAACGAGGTTTGCAACTGGACGACTCACTTGGTGATGGCGTAGTGGCTTAGCTGCTCGTCTTTCAGCCGGACGGCTGGGGTTCGAATCCCTTTGACAGTGGGATGGAATTTTCAACTGAAAGAACACGTGGTGTCAGGAAGGGCATCCAGCCATAAATTTCCGGCCAAAACCAAAATGAGCCCAAATAATTGGGAAAATCCGAAGAAAGTTTAATGGGGAGCTGCGTGGCGCAGTCGGTAGAGGCGCTGAGCTTCAAACTGAAGGGGAGTGGATTCGATCCCCACCCAGGTAGTGGATTTTAGAAACAAAACTACCACGGTAACGCAAATAGCCCTGCGGCTCACAGCCTACACCAGAAATGAGTACCAGGGTAATTCCTGGGAGCAAAGACGGCCGGGCGTGGAGCTGACAACTCCATCCCATCTACAGTGCCATCTATATCTGTAGTGCCGATGTCACGAAGAGTGAAAGCCTCTGCCTTGGCCTGTATGGAATTGGCTTTGCTTTTGAAGAAAGTTTAGTACGGTACCGTAAGTCTTATGTTAGGTCAAGGCTTAATATTTTACTCGACTGGAAAAGAAAGATTTGAAGTAAGTAATTACACTACAAATCCAATAATTTTTCATTAATCCGAAAATTGGTTTTATTCAAAATTAAAAAGTTAAATAAATATCATATGTTTATTATTTGTCTCTGCGGGGGGTTGATCCCCCCCCGATCACCCACTGTAGTTGCCCCACTGCCTTGACTCTATTTCCTTCCCCATGCTACCATCCCGAGAGAATACACAGCCCAAATACGGTACTTAAAATGTTCCACCTGTTCCAATTTAGTCCCTCCTACCTGGCATGGTAACTAGATGTCGAAAACTTGTTGGTTGGTTCTTCAGTTTAGAGGCTGCGACAAAGCGGTCATGTAGCCCCGTGTACTTAGGGTGTGTGTAGAATTTGTCCGATAACCGGTGTTAATCGTGATGGCTGTATTAGTGTTGTTATCTGTTTCTTAATTCAAGTAAGGACTGCAGACTTTCGATTTTTCAAGTACAGTAAATTCTCGATTATCCGCGGGCGGTTTATCCGCTTTGCGGATTATCTGCGGTGCCTGTAGGAGAACATTTTTATATTTAAAAAAAGGTTTTGAAACCGAAAATTATTTCTCAAAAGTTGAAATAAAGTTACTAAATACTTAAACGTAATAAAAATCGTAAATCGCAAATACAGTACATACACTTAGTAATGTACAATAAAATACGTGTACAGTAGTTCAGTATTACTGTACAGTACTGTATATCGGTTACTCATGATGCAGCATTAGGACACTTTGACAGGATTCTTCAATACCTTGAAGAGCAAGACGACGCATCACTTTGTGACAAGATGGTGTTGAGAAAACTCAAATCACAAATAAAGAAAGTGTTTCACTACGAAAAAGCAAAAGCAAATGACCGATTTTTTTTGTTTAACTGTAAACAAGACTTTTTAATAACACACATAACATCGACTGAGTTTTGTTATCATGTACGTCTTTTATTGTATAATAAACGTATTTAAAGCCCTGGTGTGTTGTTTTTTAGAGCCTTCGACCTTTGTTTAACCATTGCTAGCAATTTTGCGGCTTATCCGCGAAATTAGATTATCCGCTATATCCGCGCCAGTCAATTCCGCGGATAATCGGGAGTTTACTGTACTTCTAACTTATGCTACCAAACGCCACCGTCACCGACAAACTAGTTCTGAACTTTATTTACTAGAAGCCACCGCAGTCGCCTCCAGGCGACGAACGTTGGAACCTAAGAGCATTAGTCAAATATAACCTACTAGCGTACCCGTGCGAGAAATCTCGCATGTTCATAAACCACGCTTACCCCAATAGGTTTATAATGAAATTATACGGTTTGAGTACTCATTCCTTTCATTATCTTTTCATGCAAAATTATAAAGGAAAGACCTCAGAATGTTAAGATGACATGAAACAGGCGTCACAGTGGCCAAAATGTGAAGTGTACAGCAATTATGAAGCGTATTTTCCTACAGCAACAGTATCTGCAAATAGCACACTTCGTATAATTCTTTTAAAGTCATTTTTAAAAATATAGATATTTATGAAATTAGAGTGCAATTCGTCACTGCTAATGTATATTCTCTTTCATTTGAATGCTCATTTGTGACGATCGGTTGCTTGTGAGCGCCGCAGGAGGGATGTATACTACTGAAATATATATATGATGATAATTTAGCTTCAAACAAGTGTAATTAGTGGAAGGTTCATTATCATGCCATAAATCTATGACATGGGACCGCCGGCTTTACTTCCCCTCCGAAGGAAGGCATACTGAGGAATTTTTAACGCTCTTAAAAAATCCGACGACTTCGGCTGGGTTTGAACCCGCGACCTTGGGCATAGAAGCTCAGCATGCTACCAACTACGCCACCGAAGCCACCTGTCGAAAGTTTATCGAAGCAAAACTGCCTACATTAATCCCAGATAGATTTCCCCCCTCCAGACCAAAGTCATATCCATGCTACTCCTGTAGGAGAGGTACATGCAACTCAACCCTGAAGTCACTATCCCCCCTTTATAACCTCAAAGCATATTACCGGTATGAATTGAAGTCCTATTATCAAACACGATGTGAAACCAGTTTTATATTGAGAGTTAAATTCCAATGAGTGTATTATTTCATCATATTATTTCACCCAAATAATTTTAAAGCTTTCACAATCCAATATTTAGATAGCCTACAGCAGTGGAGTTCCTCTTCATCCATTGCTAAGCTTAGCAGGTGTTAGTCCCCTGTATGGTGCACATAAGGTCAAACGTTACATAACTGAAAGGTTAGAACGTTCTCTGAAAGTACAGCAATTATTCATAGAGTAAGTGTTCCTTTCACAATGATCCGCTTGGTCACAAAAGCGCCTTGTTTTCTATTTATAAACGAGATGTCGCCAATTCAGATAACAATGAAGTGCTTACATACAAAGTTAAAACATCATACAGCATCTGTTACATATATAAATCCCCTCCGTTGGCTGCTGCGACCGAACAATTCACACACACACGCATACACCGGCTGGGCTGACAAGTTCATTGAATGTCCCAGTAGAACGATAGCACCAATCAAAGCATTAAAAAACAACATGAAAACCTCCACTGGCTTTTGTGTTTCGCGGAGTCTTGTCACCCCTCCTCGTTATACGATAGGCGTGGAAACCCGCAGTGAATGAGCATCAGGCTCCGGATGGCAATATTGCTTAAAAGCCCGGTACAGTGACAAGGGAATTCCCCGCGGTGCATGACCCTCTCTCGCCCCCCACTTGATTGAGATATAATGAACTGATGGTCTCTTCTGCATTCACAGGGGGCCGAGATAATCTCCCTGTGTGTGTGTATGTACAGTAGAAGGCCATGTGTTGTTAATTATCAATTGGGATTTATGGAGGCCCTGGAACCGCTTTCATAGCAAGAGACGTTCGCAGAGGGACTTGTCCAATTCAATTAGGATGCAATGGTCCTTGTAAGTTAATCAAGAATGCACGAACCTACCGTATAAGATTATTGGAACCAGCTGGAATAAAAGAGAATGCATGTTTCTCGTCAAACGAAACATTTCTCTTTGGTACTGTTAATTATCTCAGACTTATTTATAGCTTTGCATTTGCCATGTTTAATCAAGATAGATGGTCGACGGTGTGCATCATTCGACAGTAACAAATGACAATTGGATGACTTCCCTTAGTAATTCTCTATTACTCTTCCTGTGTTCTGTTCATTGTCCTTTTGCGCATACGACCTCAATGTTCCATCCCTGAAAATAACTTTTGTTCTTGCTGTTAATTCAATTTATGGGCTTGGGATATCTTGGTCATCAGCCCCGTGTAGTAGGGTGTCTGTTGAACTTGTGTGATAACCTGAATGTATGTGATGACTGTAGTATGTCTACCCCATATTAATCCCATTTCCAACCGGGTGGGCATCGAGATGCAATTAAATTCTATGTGGAGGATGGTTTTACGACCGGATGCCCTTCCTGACGCCAACCTCATGAGAGGAGTTAATGACAGATGAAATGAATGAAACTGGGCAAGTTCAATTTCAAGTAGTTCCAACATTGGCTACCAGATGACACTGTCACCTAGCGGCGAACGTTGGAACTTGATAGAGCGTCCTTACCAAATAACCTACAAATTTACCTACATACTACCATTTGTAGTGGTAGGTTCTTTTACATACCATAAATCTATGACATGAGCCCATCGACTTTACTTTCTCTCCGAAGGAAGGTATACTGAAGGATTTTAACGCTCTAAAAAATCTGACGACTTCGGCCGGGTTTGAACCCGCGATCTTGGGCATAACAGTTCAGCATGCTACCGATTACGCCACCGAAGCCGCTTTATTATTCTGTCTGTTAGGTTATCAGTCTGAAGGCTGGTTGGATCCTCAAAAAGTACCGCCGTTAGGTTATGTGGGTAGATACCCACAAAACCCCAAGGCAGCGCAATATTGAGGCGTACTAGGCAAGAAGAGGAGTGAGGTAGTTTGCCATTGCTTTCCTCACTGAGTCAGAACAGCTGTACTAACCCTATGAGTAGAACCTTTCACAGCATCCACAGGGAATGACTGTGCCCTGGATGTCATTACTAAGCACCACCTATACCTCAGTAGCTTCCATATAATCACAGCCATGAGTGAGACTGAGACATCGGTGAAAAGCCACATTTTACTCTAGCCTGTGCCAACAGACAAATGCAAATGTACTGCATTCATCAAGAGATGACAAGCATTATTATTACAATAGTATTATTGATTCCATGTGAAATTGATGAAAGCCTCCGTGGCTTAGGCGGCAGCACGCCGGCCTCTCACCGCTGGGTCCGTGGCTCAAATCCCGGTCACCCCATGTGAGATCTGTGCTGGACAAAACGGAGGCAGACAGGTTTTTCTCGGGGTACTCCGGTTTTCCCTGTCAACATTTCATTCCAGCAACACTCTCCACTATCATTTCATTTCATCTGTCATTCATTTAATCATTGCCCCAGAGGAGTGCGTCAGGCCTCGGCAGCCGGCACAGTTCATATCCTCGCCGCTAGATGGGGGCTTCATTCATTCCATTCCTGACCCGGTCGGAGACTGGAAGCAGGCTGTGGATTTTTTCATGTGAAATTGATAGATTACAATAATGAAACTGAAATTGTGTATGTGATAGAGACTATTAACATAAGTCCACCTATGGATCATTCAATAAACCGGTGACACAAAACCGATGACGGCGACGCGAAATTTAAATATTTAAATGGATTTTTCTCGTGGTTTTTCATCCGATCGCTGTGAAACTTGGCACGGTATATCTTCATACAAGCTTTAATATACGGACGTTTAATTTAATTGAATTTTATGAGAACTTAAAAATGGTGGTTGTGCATTTCTTTAAATTTAAAATCTCGTTTAAATTTCTCGTGACCTAAGTAGTCTAAGATCAGTAGGATATGAAAATAGGCAATTTAGTTCCTCACGGAACTACTTGTTTCTTCTGCCAAAGGCGGATTCAGTGGCGTAGTTGGTAGCATGCTGAGCTTCTATGCCCAAGGTCGCGGGTTCAAACCCGGCCAACGAGCGTTAAAAATCCCTCAGTATGCCTTCCTTCGGAGGGGAAGTAAAGCCGGTGGTCCCATGTCATAGATTTATGGCATGAAAAAAAACTTCCACTAACTATACTTGCATGACCAACATTTGTAGGCTAGAATCGATAACACTCTATTAGTTCCAACGTTCGCCGCCTGGTGCTGACTGCGATGCCATCTGGTAGCCAAGTCCGCAAGCTAGGTGTTGTGGACGGTAGCATTTGGTAGCAAAAGTAGGAACTACTTGAAATTAAAGTCTGCAGTCCTTACTTGAATTAAAACAGATAACACACACTAATACAGCCATCACAATTAACACCGGTTATCAGACAGATTTTACACACACCCAGCGTACACGGAGCCACATGACCGCGTTGTCGCAGCCCCTAAACTAAGAAACTAACCAACAAACCTCCTAAAATCTCATCATCTGAGCACTGAAGATTTTCCTCCGTTTCAATTTTTAGTCCTGGGTAAAATGATGGTTGTTGATTAGTGTTTTGAATTGGAGTCGATATTGTATAATTTCCTTTGAGGGTCCTTTTCTATTCCACTACAGTAAGCCAGGTGACTGTCATTAAGAGAGCAAGGTTGAGTATCCTTTTGGTGAGCCTGTTCATTGTTCATTCTGAGAATGTGGCCGTAGAAATTCAATCACCTTTTCCCGAAGGTGTCAGTGATCTTTCCAGCATGCTGATAAAGCCCCCGAGACTTCCGTTTAATCCAGATTACTTCTTAACAGACTGCACTAAGAATTTTCCTCAATAATTTCCTCCCTTGGTTCTCTATGTATTTAATAAGAGAACTAGCTTGCCACGGGGGTGAGTGGTTATCGTGTCGGACTGCCAATCCCTAGCTTGCAAGTTCGCTCCTGGCCGTGGTAAGTGATGTTTGAAAGGCGACAAAAAACACGGTACGCATGTCATACGTTGTTGGCTTGTTAAAGAACCCTTTTGAATTCAGTAGGCCGTGTTCATAATGGCAAAATGCATCTCGGGATTTCCCCCAACACAAAAGTTCCTCCTTTTTCTACTAGAAAGCGCTATAGTGTGAAGGAGCTTAGATATCTAACCACCTTGACTTTCATAACGCTCCACGGAACAACAAAATTTGACATGCAAGCTGCCCTCTGGGCGTCAAATAACAAATATTGCACCCTTCACCCAAGGCCATACGATATTATTATATTATTATTATTCGCATGTTCACCGTGTCATTGGGTACAATTTACCATTTCATCGGCATTGTTGCTAGATGGAGTTGAGTTCTCTATACTGGTATATTGACGAACGAACGAACTATGGAGCAGGTCTCTAAAATAACTAGACTACTTTCTGCATGCTGGTATGCAGATTATGGTCTTCAGCGACTTCGGTATGATCCGTGTGGAAGAGTTTATAATTGGCAATACAATGACAACTTCCTGTGACCACATCTGTCGGATCTCTTCAGCCAGAGGTATGTATTTCGTCACATTCTCAGATAAATATATTGGATATTATGCGAGTTTGGAACTGAGGTGTCTATTAGAAGAGTTTTCCTCTGCACGTTATCGATAAGAATAATGTCTGGCCTGTTTGTTGATATAGGTCTATCTGCAATCACTGACCTGTCCCAGAGTAGCTTGTGTGTATCGTTCTACAGAGCAGCATCAGGAATATATTGATAGTAAAGCAGAACATTATTACTTAAGGAATGCTTCTTTGCCAGGTTCAGGTGGATTATCTTGGCTGCTTGGTCATGTCTCCTCAAGTAGTACGTAGATGAAATTGTTGTACAGCCCCCTGTGATATGCTGCATGCATGGTCTCCGATTCGTGATGGCATCTCCTGCATTTGTCATCTGGCATGTCTGCCTTAATGATGTGTTTCAGGTTGTTCTTTGTTGCCACTACTTGTTCTGCTATCGCGACCATGAACCCCTCAGTCTATTATTATTATTATTATTATTATTATTATTATTATTATTATTATTTATTCAATTCACCATTACAAACATGGGTTACTCTAAAGCACGGGTTAAACCAAGTGCTTTACAACAATACATAAAAACTATAATACAAACCATAATACATATCATGTATATACACATTATAGAGTTCATTATCACTCATTCACTAACCAGGAAGGATCGCACAATATTGCATGTGGGCAATAGGACAGAATGCTGCATACTCTTGTAGATGGTCGGCGGAAGATCCAATTCCTTCAGACTCTTGTGGAGTGTGTGAGGTATGAGGCCGTTGACTGACAATATTACAGGCGCTATCCGGACGCAGTTCATCTTCCATATCCTCTTGATTTCCTCTGCAAGCTGTCTATACTGGTGATTTTTTCATTGTGTTTACGTTCGATGTTGGTGTCGTTGGGAACTGCTATGTCTATTATAAATGTAGTACCATCAACCCTATTTACCACTATGATGTCTGGTCGATTGTGATCTATTGTTTTATCTGTCACAATACCAGTGTCCCAGTATATTTTACACAATTCATTTTCGAGAAGGGATGGTGGATGATACTTGTAGTAAGGGATATACTCCTCAGTTAATTTATATTTCTGTGCGAGTGCTTGATGAATGATGCCTGCAACCTGATTGTGCCGCTTTGTATATTCAACTGATGCTAGTATTGGGCAACCTGCAGTGACATGGTCAATGGTCTCAAGATGAATGGCGCATCGCCTGCATTTGTCTGAAATTATACTGGTATCTTTGATTATGTATTTCTTGTAATGTTTTGTAGCAATAACTTGATCTTGGATGGCAATTTCGAATCCCTCTGTTTCTCCAAACAGTCGACCACTTTGTAACCACATACACGAAGCGTTTCTATCAATACTCTGTTGGGATAGGTTGCTGTAGTATTTTCCATGGAGGGTCTTTTCTCCCCATGCCTTTTCTTTTTCATTTAAGTGTAGTGGCTGGCTGATATGATCATCAGAGGTTGTACGAAGGTTCAATACAGCGTTTTTATCAGCAAGTACAATGGCTTTATGGAGAATGCTGCTTTCCTTTCTTTGATAGAAATATCTTCTAAGGGTTTTAATTTGGTTCTGGAGCAAAATTTGTAAATCCAGTACTCCTCGACCCCCCATCTTTCGTGGAAGAGTGACCCTTTCTTTACAGGCGTTTGGATGATGTAAACGGTAAGTAGTGAGAAGGGTCCTTGTTTTTCTCTGCAGGCTTTCCATTTCTGTTGCTGACCATTTCAGCGTATGTGTTGATAGCTTTAATTTTGTTCTTTGCACATAGATTGGTTCGCAGCACTTGATGTAGTCTTGTGCTATATTTCCCAATGAGTTCATCTTTGATACTTTTATGATCCAAAGTTGTATTTTGAGCAAATCCCAGATATTTGTAGGTTTCTATTTCAGTCAATCCTTCAATTAGAGATCCTTAGCGTAGCTCATGTGGTTCAGAAGTTGCATATTTACCTCTTTCAATTGTCAGACGCTTGCATTTCTTCACTCCCAACGTCATTCGGACATCGGATGAATATGAATCTATTATATTTAGCATGGCATTCATTTGAATCTCATTGTGTGCATATACTTTGAGGTCATCCATATAAAGGAGATGAGATATTCTGTATTTCCTGTTGTAGTATTTGATGTCAAATCCGAAACCGGTGGATTTTAGAATTTTAGAGAGAGGATTGATGGCTAAGCAAAACCATAATGGGCTTAGCGAGTCTCCTTGATAGATACCACGCTAAATTTTTATTGTGTCAGATGTGACACATTCATTGCCTGTCTTAGTAAAAAGTACTGTTCTCCAATTATCCATCGTGACCTCCAGGAAGTGAATTATAGCAGGGTTAATCTTATACAGATGGAGGATTTCTTTCAGCCATGAATGCGGGACTGAATCAAATGCTTTCTGGTAATCTATGTATGCCGTATATAGATTCCTTTGATTATGTATCGCCTGTTGTGTTATCACAGAATCAATAACTATCTGTTCTTTGCATCCTTGCGACAGCTTCTTGCATCCTTTCTGTTCCTCAGCCAAAATGTTATGTTTGTCGAGATACTTGTATATTTCGTCCTCAATTATGGACGTAAATAGTTTGTAAAGTGTTTGGAGACAGGTGATAGGTCTGTAGTTTGATGGGTCTTTAGTATTTCCACTTTCTTTTGAGATTAGATATGTAATTCCAGCAGTAAGGAAATCAGGACATTCCTCAGGATGATGGATGAGGTAAGTAAATAGCTGGGCTATCTTCTGGTGCACGCACGTGAAATGTTTGTACCAATAATTGTGAATTTTATCTGTGCCCGGCGCTTTCCAATTCTGAGTTCTCCTTATAGCATCATACACATGCCGTTCTTCAATGGTATCAAAATCCATTTCTTCATATACATTATTGCTATTTCGTTCTTCGTTGATCCAATTTGCATTTTCATTGTGCGGTGACTTCGCAGCCCATACACTTCTCCAAAAATCTTCCGTTTCTTGCGTGCTAGGAGATTCTGCTTTTGTCATGGATTGTTTGTTTCGTTTGATCATTCTGTAGAACTGACCTTCATTGTTGGAGAAAAGTTTGTTTTGAGTTTTCCTCGCTCGTGATTCCTTGTACCTCCTGAGTCTCGCTGCCTTTGCGCATAATTTTAGCTTTTGGTTGTCAATGTATTCCTTGATTTTTTCTGTGTGATCATATTCCTTTATATGGCTGTTGATTTTTCTGAATATATTCCTCAGTTTTCGATTGGTTTTGGGTTTAGTTTTATTGTTTAAATATGCTGTTAGTTGGCCTATGGTTTTCCTCAGTTCCTTGATGTCATTTTCTAATCGACGCTGCCAGGGTGGAATGTATTCTGCATCTGCACCTTTTCCACGAGAGTTTCCAGACAAAGGTATTAGTTTCTGGTTGTTCAGCCTCATCACAGTTACTGCTGCGCAATAAACAAGAGTGTTTGTTTCTTCTAGATTATCGGATGTTTCCACTTAGGATGTTATTTGTCATACTGACAAGAGATTTACTCTTTGCTGTTTCTAGGAGTTTGGGCAGCTTTGGTTGATAGTCTACTTTAAGGCCCATAAATTCTGTCATTGCTTCTTTAAACACATGTTCAATACAACTTGTTTCATCAGAACTCAAGATATTAGTAGGGATAGTTGGTTCAATAATTCCCTCTTTCCCTGTGTCATTTCTGCAGGTTACTTCCTGAACAGCTTGAATCAATAATGTGGGTCTGCTTTCATTGTTGGTTTCTAAAGCTAGAATTTTTGCTGCTTCCTCTTTAAGACTTTGAATCATTATTGCAGGAAGTCTATTGTTCCTCACTATTACACGTCTTTGGTCTGCAATTCTTTGTTCTGTAATGAAAGAGTATTCAGGGAAATTCTCCAGAAACAACTTATGCAAATCTTTCCTATATGTTGTGAGATCTCTCTCTAAGTTTGTAACAATAAAGTAGGAGCGCATTATGAATTTGTTCATCTCATCAGTCCATTTTAAGCGCTGCCTCAGTTTGCCTGCCTTAGTGGTCAGTTGAATGTTTGAAACACTTTCGACAGGGGGAGATGACGGCTGTTGGGTTCTCCTATCTGCGTTGTCGGCTGTAGAATTTTCGGGTGACCCGACATGTGCCCGCCTGTTCAGCATCATGCCACTGGTGGTTCGCCTGCTGTCACGTTCAGCACCAGCTCCAAACGTGCCCCGACGCACCTCGGGTAGCGTCCTTTTCCGAGGCTCATTATTCTTTGACATGTTCTCCATTATCAATGGGTTGCGTTTTATACCTACTGCCAGGATTTCATTTAGGCCGCCCCTAACATGGGGTACAGACGCCTTTCACAGCCGCCCCTAACATGGAGTACAGACGCTGTTGGCTAGTGCTTATGGCGGCACTGACTCGCCTTGTCACATTGCTGTCTTTGGATATATGTGGCATTTTATAGAGACTGTGGTGCCATCCACAGACCCACCACATCCTGTTAGCAATGCCGCTGTTGGTCCGGGACTGCAGGTTGCCCTGCTTATGTCGCAGCTACCCTCCATATCTAGAAGGCGATCCACTATCCGCCACCTGTGGACCCGTCCGGCCGTAGTCAGCTCTACGTCCTCCTCGAGGCGGATTATTATTATTATTATTATTATTATTATTATTATTATTATTATTATTATTATTATTATTATTATTATTATTATTATTATTTAATAATCGTTTCGGTCTTCTATGGATCACGTTATTCCAACTGCCTTTTCCCTCGTTCTTTCACATTGGTCCAGTGTTCGCGCATTCTTCTTCGGTGAACCTCTTTTCGTTCTTCGGTCCACTTCTTGCCGGGTGGCTTCGGTGGCCTATTTGATAGCATGATGAGCTTCTATGCCCAAGATCGCGGGTTCAAACCTGGCCGAAGTCGTCGGATTTTTAAGAGCGTTAAATATCCCTCAGTATGCCTTCCTTCGGAGGGGAAGTAAAGCCGGCGGCCCCATGTCATATATTTATGGCATGTTAAAGAACCTTCCACTAATTACACCCGTGTGAAACTAAATTATAGGTTAATCATTTGACAAACGCTCTTAGGTTCCGACGTTCGTTGACAGGAGCCAACTGCTGTGGCATCTGGTAACCAAGTTCTGAACTAGTAGTCGTTGACGGTGGCATTTGGTGGCAAAAGTAGGAACTACTTGAAAAAATTCAATGTCTGCAGTCCTTACTTGAATTGAAAACAGATAAAACACACTAGTACAGTCATCACAATTAACACCGGTTATCAGACAGATTCTACACACACCCAAAATACATGGGGCTACATGACCGCGTTGTCGCAGCCCCTAAACTGAGGAACCAACCAACCAACTTCTTGCCGGTTTTCAATATGGGCTTTGGCTGAAAACTCTGTATTTGCCCAAGTTTCTTCTTCAAAGAGTCACGTTTCAAGATGTCCTCGTGCGATATCCCCAGTTCTTGTAGGTCTGTAAACCAGATTCCTTTGGTTTTCTTTCCCACAAAGTAGGCACAGATTCGATTGGATAATCTTTCGGAGCACATTCGTGTTAAATGGCCATAAGAGGAGAGTCTTCTTTTGCGATTATTATTATTATTATTATTATTATTATTATTATTATTATTATTGTTATTATTATTATCATTTAAAAATATATATATTTGATGGAACGAAATGATTCTCTTTAAATTTAGAAGGTTATGACACCCCTAAACACTCCCGCCAGGTACCCGTAAACCAACATGTGAACAGTCAAGGCATGATACGTGTTTGAATCCAAAGTCGTAGGAAGACGCTGTGATGTCTGCACGTCGTTCCCCATGGCTGGGATGAAACATTAATGTGTATGGATTGGGGCGGCTTAAGACAGTAGCCTGAATAGTTTATCCTCGACAAGATGTCCAGGCTGGCAGGCGTTGCCATGACGACACGGTGATGAAGTGGCGCCTTCATGCGTGGCGACAGCCGCTTACTTGGTGGTGAGAGCGTTTGGATTAGCTTCCCACTCCCCTCCTTCTGCTGGTCAAGTCGCCACCTTCTCGGGCATAGAGTTGGAGCATCTTCACTAATCGGTACACTGCGCGATTCCTGATTTCCAGGTGCTTCTTCTTCTTCTTCATCGGAAGCCTATCCATTAATGGATGTTAGCGACCACATGATGCATATTTTGCTTATAAACTGCGATTGTTTTATATTATCCACCCAGGAAATCCTTCTTCGGCCCCTTTTTCTTTGACCTTCGATCTTTCCTTCCAGTAACAACTTGAGAAGTCGATATTTGGTGTTCCGCAAGATATGTCCCATGATTGCAGTTTTTCGTCTTTTAAAGGTGCATAATAAGTTTCGTTGTCTGTTCATCCTATGCAGTACTTCAATATAAGTTATTCGTGCAGTCCACGGTATCTTCAGCATTTTGCGGTAAATCCACATTTCAAAGGCCTCTATCTTCTTTGTGGTTGCCGCATGTATTGTCCATCCTTCAGATCCATATAGAAATACAGACCAAATGTAGCAGCTTTCAAACCGAAGTCTAAGGGTTCGCTTTAAGTCCGTACTTTTGAGGATTTTCTTGAATTTCACAAAAGCATTGCGGGCATTTTCTACACGACATTTTATCTCCAGGTGCAGATTGGTTCATTAATTCAGTGTTCCTAAAGGAAAGTGCAGATCCAGTGATCGGAGGGAGGCGGTTTCTATTGGGGCTGTACATATACGAACTACGAATTGTTTGAATAATTTCGAATACAAACAGTTCGACTATTGGAATTATTCGCACATTCGAATATTCGAAGTAGGCTACAGTCTGTTATGTAGTCAGCGCGAAGGCTGCTTGGATCGTCAAATAGTACAGCCGTTAGGTTATGTGGGTAGATATCCACAAAACCCCAAGGCAGTGCTATATTGAGGTGTACTAGGCAAGAAGAGGAGTGCGGTAGTTTGCCATTGCTTTCCTCATGTGTCAGAACAGCAGCACTAATCCTATGAGTAGAACCATTCACAGCATCCACAGGCACTGACTGTGCCCTGAATATCATTACTAAGCACTACCCATACCTCAGTGATGATGATGATCAGGTGCCATCAAGTCGGCGTCGACTCCTAGCGACTGCATGGATGGACTGTCTCCATATGATTCGGTTTTCAGCCATATACTTCAGATCCTTCACTGACATATTCATGTTGGATTTGATGGAGTCGATCCATCTCAATGCTGGCCGCCCTCGTCTCCGAGACCCTTCCACCTTTCCAAGCATAATTGTCTTTTCCAACGAATCAGAACGCCTCATAATGTGTCCAAAATATGACAGCTGTATTCGTGTTATCAATGCTTCAAGAGACAGATCTGGTTTGATTTTTTGAATCACCCATGCATTTGTCTTCTTAAGGAATACCGTACGCAGTATCTTTCTCCAACACCAGAGCTCAAAAGCATCAATATACTTCCTATCTCGTTTCCTTATGGTCCAGCTTTCGTAACCACATGTAGCAATGGGAAAGACTAGTGCCTCAACCATTCTAATTTTAGTAGGCAAAGAAACATCGGAACACTTGATGATCTTATCCTGGCCTTTAAAAGCTGCTCTTCCTAGGGCAAGTCTTCGGCGAATCTCTTGACTGCATGAGCCACTACTACTAATGGTTGATCCCAACAAACAGAAACTATTCACCTCTGTGATTAACTTATTATCTATCATGATGTTTGATGGTAAACCTGTTGTCATTAGTTTTGTCTTGTTGATATTCAAGTACAAGCCTATGGTTTCACTCTGTTCTTTAACTTTCATAATTATATCCTCGATCTCTTCCTTGCTTTCAGTAACCAAAGCGGTGTCATCTGCATACCTCAAGTTGTTTATATTCAATCCACCAATCTTAAAGCCATGAGGTGGCTCATCCAATCCAGATTTCCTCATGTTGTAATCAGCATACAGATTGAATTAGTAAGGCGAAAGTGTACAGCCTTGTCGCACATCTTTACTACTAGGGAACCACTCTGTTTCACCATGCTCATTTTAAACATTGGCTTCTTGTCCCAAATATAGGTTACGCATCAGGACAATGAGATGTTCAGGTATGCCCATCTGTCCAAGTACATTCCACATCTTCGCATGATTTACACTATCAAAGGCCTTCTTGTAATCTATAAAGCACATGTACAGCTCCTTCTGGTATTCCTTTGCTGTTTCCATCATCCAACGTACATCACTAATAATGTCTCTGGTTCCATCCTTTCCTAAAACCAGCTTGAGTAGTGGACATTTAACGTTCCATGTAAGGTTCTAATCTTCGTTGTATGATTTTCAACATCACCTTGCTGGCATGTCGTATCATTGTGCGATAGTTGGAGGAGTCCAACGGGTCTCCCCTTTTGGGTATAGGAATAAAGATGGAACGTTTCCAATCTGTGGGCCAAGTGAATGTTTTCCAAATCTGTTGACATATTACAGTTAAAACTTTAACAGATGATTCTTCTGTTGCTTGGCATATTTCAGCTGGAATTCCATCAGTTCCTGTTTTGTGCCAATGACTTTAAAGCTATTCTGACTTCATCTTCTAACACAGGAGGTTCTAGATCAAAATCTGCCTCTTGTAACGAGTCGTCACTTCTTATCTCTAGACTACAGAAGTCCTCTGTATAATCTTTCCATCTCTGTTTAATCCCTTCGCCGGCATTAATCGCATTACCATTAACATCCTTGACCATTCCAATTGTTGGCTGAAACTACTTTCTTAAGGTGGAAATATGTTGAAAGACCTTTCTCATGTTACCTTTTTATTTTCTTCTTCCAAATCAGTACAGATATAATATTGCTGCTTATCTTTGCGAACATTTCTTTTAAAATCTCTATTCGAAAGAGTCATGAGTTCCCTAACTTTCTGAATTTTGGCTTCCTTCCTTCTCTTCGCTATTTTAATAGTTTCTGATGTCATCCAATGTAAAGTTCTCTTTTTCTGAAAAAACAATTTGCTCTTACATTCATTCTTAACCTCAGTAGCTTCCAAATAATCACAGCCATGAGTGAGACTGAGACATCGGTGAAAAGCCTAATGTGGACCAAAGGGTGGCCGAGTTTGTGAAAATGCCAAGTTATCGGGAATGGGGTTAAAAAGAATAAGTACGAGTCTTTCCTCAGAAAATATAGTACTGTACTTGTATGCATTGTTAGCTTGAGAATACAACAGAGAATATACTGCCCAAATACCCTTAAACAAAGGCAAAATACGTACTTTATGAAGGCACAGAGCCTTTACAACACAAAAATAAAAATTAATGAATAGGCTACACAGTGTACAGTAATTTACCTGGTGAGGCAGCTCTCAGAAAAACACTTGATGAAGGCATAAATCTGTCTATGAAAATGAAAATCTACAGCCTGCTAACAGTCGACCAACCGGGCCAGGGAATGGAATGAATGAAGCCCCCATCTAGTCTGTCTATAATGAAAACACTGGAAACGCTGGCTACTTTTTTAAGAAATGCGTACTTAGGTAATGCCCTGTTGTCTTCCGCACTGCACTCGACGGTTTGCTGCTTCATCACAAAGTCGTTAGGATTTTTATTTGTTTTATATACTGTACTTATTCTTAAAAAAAAGAACCATTTTCAGCTGCTCTGAATAAAAATACTTAATTTACAGTTTATGTTAGTGATTGAGGTACATTTTGTAGGTGCAGATGTAATACACTCCTTCAAAAAAGAAAAGTATGTTTTTTTTTATAAAAGTGGGATATATAAGGAAACCGATGATGCATGGTAAAAGAATTGGCAAATTTTGAAAATTTTCTAATAAACTCTTATAATAAGGATTTTGACATTATAAAAGTCCTTATTTGGACATCCTCATTCTTCGAGGAGTCTATATTTTCACCCCGCCCCCTCTACCTTCTCCTTACCACTCTGTCCGCCGTTCTACCATGGCCCACGCAGTAATTTCTGGCAGCTGCTCTCTGGTGACGAACAGAGGAATTTAACTAATTTTTTGTAATATCATTGATATACTTTCTTTGGCCACATTGTTTTATTCCATTGAAAAAGGAGGCAAGGTTCCTTCGAAACGACTGGTATTTAATTTAATTTCACACGGCATTAGCCCAAAAACCACGAATTATTTGTATAGTAATCCGGGCCGTGAAAGCTTTGATCTACATATTATAAAAGTTGCCTTTGGTTGCCACAAGCACGCCATTACTGTGATGAATATCATTTGTCAACAATATTTGTAGCACGTTCAACAATCGAATTAATATTGATGTTTTATTCCTCTCTTAAGCATCTTCCACTTTAACCGAACAACATTTTTAATCGATCGACAGCTCTAGGTACTACTGTGGATTTTTGGCTTAGGCCATTTTGCCTTTAATCCGCCCAGTTCATGCACAACATGCAAACAGCAATATTACATATAAATGACCATTAAAATAACAAGTTTTGAAAGTTTTTGGGAAGGGGTAATTATTGTCAAAATACGAGAGATAATTTCCCTAAATTCTGTTGGAGTTGTTAAAAGTTTCAAGCGAGTCTGTTACAGAAACACTACACTAGTATGACGTGATTCTATGGCTATTAAGATAAACGGGCACAATCCCCCACTTCCATTTAAATAACATAGCTTTTAATGTTCAGTCGTCTAAAGTTGAAAAGTTTTCGCGTGACTGTCGCTTGGCTTCCTCCCCAACTTTTATAATATCATCGTAATCGAATGCAATTTTCTTGTCAAATGAAAGAAACGGGAGACAAGATGGAAATGGGTTCGCCTGTTATAATGAGATAATGAATCATGGGACCGGAACGAGTCGGTAGTTTATGGCACGCACTCACAGCTTGGTTCATTCTACTCTACAGCAGGGATGGCAATCTGGGGCTCGTAGCGGCTGTCAACCAGGAGGTCTGGGTTCGAACCGGCTCTCAAAAGAAATTTATTTCTGTTCTGAGGGCTGGAACAGGGGGCACTCGTGAACCAAAATTCAGAAGAGGTGGGTTCGATTCCTACCTGAGCCATCCTGGAAGTGCTTTTCCGTGGTTTCCCACTTCTATTCCAGGTAAAATAATAATATAATAATATCGTATGCCTCGGATGCCGGGGGCAAGCTTTGTTACTTGACAGACAGAGGGCAGCTTGCATGTTGAATGTTGTTGTTCCTTCAAGCACTATTAAGGTCAAGCGGGTTAGATATCTAAGCTCCTTGACACTATAGCGCTTTCTATTAGAGAAACGAGGAACTTTGTGTTGGCGGAAAATCCCGAAATTAATTTTGCCATTATGAACACGGCCTACTGAATTCAAATGGGATATTTAGCATGCCAACATCGTAAGACATGCGTATCGTGATTTCACCGCCTTTCAAAAATCACTTACCACGGCCAGGAGCGAACCTGTAAGCTTGGGGTTAGTAACCCGACACGATAACCACTCACCCACCGAGGCAAGCTTATTCCAGGTAAATGATACCTAACTTAAAGGCCACGGTCACTTCCTACCTAAATTCTACCTCAATTACAAATACACTGGTACAGACATCACAGAGACACAGGTTATCAGACAAGGAAGAAAGGAAGTTTGCAGTTTTACGTGACCGTTAGTCTCATGATCATGAGCCACGGGACCTCAATTTTACGTGGAATCCGAACCACAGGACGGGGCATTCCACTATGAAAATCTCACATCCACTGACCCGGAATCGAACCCGGTTCGTTATGGTGAGAGGCAAACAGCTTGATTACTGCGCCACCACGCCCCCTGACATCAGACAAATTCTACACACACAAGTGCACGGGGCTTCATGGCCATGAAGTCGCAAAGCCCCTAAAAAAATCACCAACAACATCAACAAGAAACCTTCACTTTCCCGCCATTCAGTAAACCAAATCCTCATATAAACCATATTTTCTTTAAAATACGCAATATTCCTCGATTGAACAAAATGTTGTGGCTTTTACACATTGATAGCTGCTTTATTAATAGGGAGGTAGCGCGCAGTTCGCTACTCCCGTGGGGGTCCGAGCGCGGACACAAAGAGCCCGCTGTTAAAAGCTCTCTCTATTTGTTTAATCCTAATATCAATATATAAGAAAGTGTGTAAGCCAACAGCTTTAAACTTTGCACACGTATACAGTAGTGCCTGATATTCTAGATTAATTTGCAGTAAATGATATACGTCAGTGCTGCCAACATGATTCTAAGCCTGCTGATAGGTTAAATTTTCAAATACATGTAACTTCTATACTAACAAATGGATTTCATCAAAAATTGGCACTAGAATAGATCGTAATATTTCAAATTAATTCTGAGCATCACATGCATGACCTTGTTGCCAACATGATTTTCCGCGCACTGGTAGATCCAATATCTATCAGCATGTAACGTCCATACTATCCGTTAGACTTCAACTAAATTTTGTACCTTAAGAGATGGAACTAAGAATATATTCAGTCACCAGGTTTTCCAAATTGCAGTGCTGTATTAGGCTACACTATTTCAGGTATATTTCAAACGAATTAGAAATGTTAGTATCTCCAACTTAATTTGATGATGATGATGATGATGATGATGATGATAATTGTTGTTTTAAGGGGCCTAACATCTAGGTTTTCGGCCCCTAATGGTTTGGGTTACTGTGAAAATGAAAGATGATCAAAGGAAACTTACACCTAACACTAACTGCTGACTTACAAACTAGAAGAAGAAATGGGAATCAAAAAGGAGAGGATGTAAATGAAAGACAGGAGGAAAGGAAATGCCCTCAACCCTCGAAGAATGAGTATTAAGGGACTTTGAAGGAAGGAGAGCCATGAAAGGCAGAAAAGAAAGGGAAATACGAGACGTTACGCTCCAAAGGAAATGGAAAAAGGGGAAAACCGGACCCAGCTCAGGAATCTCTCGGGGTTGCCACATCCCAAGGTCACTAGCCATGAGCCCTTGGTGGTGTAGTCCTACCCAGGGTGCACCACAAGTGGTGGGGCTACACACACCCTGCCTCCTTGAGAGCCGTCAGAAGAAGGCAGGAGGTATCAGGAAAATAAAAACAAGAGGTCTGACCCCTCAAAGAATCAGGGAAGAGGAGAGAAGGGCCAATTAAGGCGGGAAAGTGACAGACTCCCTAGGCCTCGGATACCCTAATACCGTCGGGGTCGGAAAAGAACAAGTGTTGACCAAGGGAGGTCGAGAGGAAAGATAACAGAGAGGATCCCGGCACAAGGAAGTGGAAGCATTGCTGGACTCAGCTGGGGTCCCGTGGTCGCGAACTCACGTCCCACTAGATGTGAGCTCCTGGGGGACAACTTAATTTCGTCATAATTCTAGATAGGTCAATATGGATTAATTATTGGCATGAATCTTAAATTTTAAGAAAAGTAGGCTCTTTTGTTCGTCATGGAACTTCTTGTTGATTTGTTATGAAGGTCAAAGGACTGACACAAGTCTTCAAAATAATATTGTCGACGGATTCGAATTTTGAAGTTGGAATTGTCCAAGTCCTCTGTATTTTACTAGATTTGTGTATTTGCAACAGTTCCGCAAGAGCCCAGCTATAGCAACATGTGAGAGATGCTTAGGAAATTAAGCTGGAGGGAGATATTTAGTCCTTATCAGGGAGCTAGGCGTCCAAAGTTAAAGTCGCTATTTCATTACGCTAAGTGCTTTGAATACTGTATGAGCTGCCTAGCGTTAAGTGGTATGCTTAACCCGTTAGACCAGGGTCGACCATCCCTCTACATACAGTAACACTCCCGCTGCAATATCAAACGTGACCGTACCACCCTCATTGGTGCATCCTGGATTGGTTAGCGTACATAAGACACCTCATGGTGTAGCAGCTGGCATTCTTGACTGTCGCCTCGGAGGTTCCGGTTCAATCCCCGATTCTATCAACATATTTCATTTTGGTCTGCGGACTAAAACGAGGTACACTCAGACTAGTGAAGCGAAAGTGAGAAGCGACCCTGAGGGTTTCCTGAGCTAGGTCCGTTTTTCCCCCCTTTTTCCACTGACTTTGGGGCGGGCCCTCTCCTCTTTTCCTTTCCTATCTACCTTTCATGGCTGTCCTTCCTTCCAAGTCCCTCAATCCTCATTCTGCGAGGGTTGAGGGCATTTCTTTTCTCCCTGTCCTTTATTTGCCTTATCCTATGTTTACCATTTCTTCTTCTAGTATGTAAGTTTGTAGTTAGTATTAGTTATAATTTTCAATCTCATCTCATCTTTCACTATCACCCAAACCAGAAGGGGCCGATAACCTAGATGTTAGGCCCCTTAAAACAACAATTATCATCATCATCACCTTCTTCAGCTCACCAAAAATGACATAATCGCAGGGAGACAGGTCCGGACTTTATGGTGGGTGACTGAGAACCTCCATGTCACTAGTTTCCGAACAACTAAGTGCATTGGACGGTCGACGCGTGTGCTTGCTCGCTCTGTCGTTACGTGGGTGTCCGCCCGTGTTGCTCTAGCGGTGGTTTTGGTATCTTAATACTCTCATAGGGACCGTACCGTCATCCCCAGGCCAGGGCATTACGATCCGTTTAGTGGTTTTCATTTTATAGCATTTGGCTCGTTTCTTTTTGGTTGGGTGGTTGGTTCCTTAGTTTAGGGGCTGCGACAAAGTGGTCATGTAGCCCCGTGTTCTGTGGGTGTGTGTAGAATCTGTCTGATAACGGGTGTTAATTGTGATGGCTGTAATAGTGTGTTATCTGTTTTAATTCGAGTAAGGACTGCAGACAATAATTTCAAGTAGATCCTACTTTGCTTGCGGACGTGGCTACTAGATGGCATCGCAGTCAGCACCTGGCGGTGAACGTTGGAACTAATAGAGCGTTAACAATTCGAACCTACAATTTTTGGCTTCACACATGTGTAGTTAGTGGAAGGTTCTGTTGCATGCCATAAATCTATGACATGGGACTGCCGGCTTTACTTCACCTCCGAAGGAAGGAATACTGAGAGATTTTTAACGCTCTCAAAAAATCCGACGACTTCAGCTGGGTTTGAACCCGCGACCTTTGACATAGAAACTCAGCATGCTACCAACTACGCCACTGAAGCCGCCTCGTTTATTTTTGAATGGCCCTTACATTATAGTTATTTATGAGATTATGGCATAGCTTTCCTAACAAGAAAAGGCAGACATGCAACTAATTGAAATTTACTCAGTCCCATATTTCTTCTTTAATTTACTTTACACATTTTTCAGAAGTTTCCATGTCCTTTAGAAGGCTTCGCTTGTCTAACGTAACCTGGGTTAGGGAGTAACGAGTGGCTTGTAAAGCCGCTACTTTAACTGTAACGAAATAACGATAATGCTCGTTACTTTTACAAAATGGAGCAAATTGGAGAATAAACTCTATCAATAACGGGCCGAGAGTGAACACATATTTACTCGAAGAACCCTCAGTTGGTATCATACGTCTGTGCGACGGCGACAAATGTTTCTCAAGACCAGTGGCGTGACTACAAATAATAACGAAAAGCAAAGAATATGACCATGGCAGCCCTTGTCCTTGTTGACGAAGTTTAAATATTCAAGTTGAAACCTTAAGTCAATAACCACTTGTACTTCACAGTACCGGTTTCGGCAACATTGTTGACCTTCTTCAGCGTTATATCATAAAATAAAAAAAGAAGCAAGACTTACATACAAAAATGTCCTTATCAAAAGTTGTTTTCAAAATAATTACTTAAAATACGAACAGTCTATGAAAAACACTTAATTTTTTTAAAAATCAGATCTGTTACAATCGTCTTCTTCTTCTTCCTAGCGTTTTCCTGCTGGTGCAGGATCCCCTATTTTGATCTTGCCTCGCCATTTTGTACGATCTTGGGCATCTTGTGGTCTTGAGTTGAGGGTCTTTATGTTAGCATTTACTGTGTCATGCCAGCGCTGCTCTGGACGTCCACGTGGATGTTGTCCATTAATTTCAAACGAGTGGGTGAAATTGACAATTGTTCTAGGTGCAGCCCGCAGGATATGACCGTACCATTGGAGACGGTTTCCCCGTGCCTTCTCAGTGATGGTGCGATGCCCATTTGCTGGCGAACAGTGGCAGTTTTGACAAGATACAGGAGTGTGATGTCCATGGACCAACTGGGCATACGCATTTCCATCTTGTTTAATTGGCTCTCCGTAGCTTTATCAGCCAGTCGGCATTCAACACCGTATAAAGCAACAGGACGTACTACTGTGCGGTATATTTTGTACTTCAGATATTGTGTCATCCTTTTGTCGCAGAGTACGCCTGTAACTTCCCTCCATCTCATCCACGCTGCCTTTATCTTACTTCGCACTTCATTAGTTATCACACCATCAGTCTGCAGGCAAGATACCTGAAGCTTACGGTCTTCATTCAGGTATCTCCATCAACTTGGATGGAGCCGTTGCTTGGGATGGTTTCCAGGTATTCAGTCTTCTTTTTGTTAAGTCTAAGACCGAATTGTGAGAGATGGATGTTCCAATCTTGATCCTGACACTGCAATCATCTTTTAGTGGGATCAGTAAGTGCAATATCGTCTGCATATAGGTAAGAGAGTCCAAGGGACACTCCTTTTCAGGTCCCGTGTGATTGTGTCCATGACAAGGACAAAGAGCAATGGGGACACCGACTTTCACTGCGAAGCTCTCCGAGATGCCGACAGTGCTTTTCAAAGTCAAGGAAGCCAATATGCAGTGGCTGTTGTTTTTCGGGGTGCTTTTTAATGAGCATTCTGGCAGCGAAGATTGCATCGGTTGTTCCAGCACCCTTGACGTAGCCGCGGTTGGTAGTAATGCTGACGATTTCACGCAGTGGTCGATCAAGGATTCTCTCAAAGATCTTCATTGTGTGCGACAGGAGGCGAATTGGACGGTAATTTGCACATTCTGCTTGGTCACCTTTTTTCTTAAAGATAGGCACAGTGATGCTTGTAGTCCAATCACTGGGAACATAATTAGAGTCAACTATGGCATTGAAAAAGTTGATCAGCCAGTTTATCGCAAGTTCTTTTAATTCCTGTAAGTTCCAGAACTCTGCTGGAAGGTTATCCGGTCCTAGCGCTTTCTGGTTCTTCATACTCTTGATGGCGTTGGTGACTTCCTCTGACGTGATGTTTAAGATAGGACCTGAAGTTGGATTACCTTCTGGAATACGAGGATGTGGGAACTCAATGTTGGAAATCTCTTCAAAGTGCTGTTGCCAGCGTTTGAGGATGTCCTGTTTGTTCTGTAATCGCCGACCATCTTTACCTTTTATGCACACATAGTGATAAATATCCTGTGCTGATTTTTTTCTAGCTTTGGTCAGCCGGAAGATAGTTTTCTCTCCTTCCTTTGAGTCCAGTGTTCTCTACAGATCAGAATAGTGACTGTTACAATGTGTTGTAAACTAGTAACGTCAAACAATCCATTCCTTGCCGTAAATATACATTGGATAACTCAAATTCCTCTATCATAATTTCACAGATACATCAGTATTATATTATATTCACTCACATACATGTTCACGTCAGTCGTTAACCGACAATTTCCATGCACATATGATAACCACATCACTGTTTCAATATCAACCTGCTTTTATTTATCAAGATTTATATCTTTCATATTTTAACACACTGTATAACAGATCTGATTAAAAAAATGTTTGATTTCTGCAATTGTGTTTTGAAGTTTTCTTTCTGTTCTTTGTTTTATTTTTTTGTTCGTTCCCTGATTTTAATTTTGCTTCTTTTCGTTTTGCTTTGTGTTTGGTTTCTGCTTTTGTTATTTGAAATTTGTTTTCTGTTTTTTGTTTTAGTTTCCTAATTTTGATTTTATTTTTGAATTTTGCTTTTTGCTTTGTGTTTTTTGTTTTGTGTTTGTTTTCTACTTTTGTTTTTGAATTTTTCTTTTTGCTTTGTATTTTTTGTTTTGTGTTTGTGTCTGATTCTACTTTGTTTTTGAATTTATTTATTGTTTTGCTTAGTGTTTTTGGTTTTGTGATTGTTTTCTGCTTATGGTTTTGTATTTGAATTTTGCTTCCTGTTTCTGCTTTTTGCTATGTGCTGGGGGCAAAAATAAGACAATGAAAGCTAACCTACACGTTTTCTTGTTTGATCTCAATAGCATGTCATAACTTACGTTTTATTTGCACCTCTCAAAAACTCGGAATTGAACAGTTTTGGTTGGTCCAACACTAAATAACTTACACAAGTAAAGATAAATGATCACCTCGCTGTTCCACTCCATAAAGCGACAACAATAATCAAAGATAAATGTTCTCAAATTAGTTAGTATAAACGTACATAATCTAGTCGTTTGTAGTCAATCCCAAATTTGGATTTCTTCAAAATAAAAGTTTCATCAAATTACGGTTGCTTTAATCATTTGGTTCTGGGGTGAATTGGTATCCCCTTATTACCCCTCCCGCCCCCTTCTATGGTTATGCCACAGCATACGGATGATACGATTTGGCCGTCTAATGATGACTAGTTTTAAAAATGAAGCAGTGAAATAAAACTCAGTAATTCCTCTAGGTTTGTGCCATTTCTTGTGTGGGGTTTCGTCTAGAACACCAATCTGGCTCATCACTGGGCTCTTGGTGTCCCCGCCCGGACCCCCACAGGAGTAGCGAACTGCACGTTACCTCCCTCTTTATGAAGCTCACCTGCGCCTCTTTACTGCGAGAACTAAAAGCTCAAGCAGCCATAACCTCCCTGTGAAGGCTTCCAAAAAGATGGTATATAGGCCTCCAAAAAGCCAAAAGGCCTTCATAGGGAGGTTACGGCTGCTTGAGCTTTTAGATCTCGCAGTAAAGAGGCGCAGGTATACTTAATAAAAAGGGTGGTAGTCCAAAGTTCACTACTCCTGTGGGGGTACGGGCGGGCGACAAAGAGCCCACTGATGAGCCAGCTTGGTGTCCTAGGCGAAACCCGGCACAAGACACGGCACAAACCTACAGTAGAAGAATTGCTGAGTTTTAATTCACTGGCCGTGAAAGCCAATATACCATCTATTTGAAGCAGTGAAACATATTACAGTAAAATATGCCTTTAACGGACCCTTTGTGAAATGGAAACTCGCCTTAAACGGAAAATTTTGACGGGCCCGTGAACTTATGGGGAGAAAATCGTGTTAAATTCCCTTCACTACGCGGACAATGAAAATCAAAATATAGCATTTGAAACGGGAAATTTACAAGTTCCAGAATGCAGTGTTTAGAAAATGTCCAGGCACCCTATAAAAGTCTATCTTGTGTGCTCTAACAGTTGATTCTGTAGCTAACAAGGAATGTGCAAATAGGTTTTCCTTCTTTTGTTCTCCATTTTACACGTCAGTGTGTATGGCTAATTGCCAGTTTACTGTTCCCCAAACCTTTCCCAATGAGGTGTCAATCAATAAATGCCTGCCATTATCTCGGTTGTGTCCTGATTGCGGCCATTCCAGATTACCTTCACCTCATTGGCAGTCCAGATTGCAGTCACTTTCATTTTAGGGAAGAGCTATAAACATTCCAGCGTCCAGATTGCGATCACTTTTCTTGGGAGACCGGCCCTTGGTTCATGAATCTTCCCGACTGACTCATACCTTCCGTAAGTTTTGTGGATAACAAGGGGAAACTGATATGCCACTAACTAACCAAATAATATAGTTCAGTGTTCAGCTGAGCACTCCCCATAAAACTTCGCTTAAAAAATCAAGTCCCCTCCCAATCTGACGTCACCTCGTTAAGCAATGTATATAACAGAAACGTTTTAGGATCGGATTCAAAGACCTTCACTTTCAACAAAATTGTTGTAACGGGAAATGTTATACTTACAGGGTACAATTTGTAATTTCTGCCCCTTCTCTCCCATTTGAGGCACGAGATATATATTTTTAATAGGAACTGTATATCGTGAAAAACATTCTTTTCATTACCTTGAAAAATTCGTCTCTTAAAGGTAATTTGTTCTGCGTTTGATTCTAAATCCCCTTTGTTATCAATGTTTGTCCCCGCCCCTCCTACACACAAAATCAAACATTTGAAGTTTTAGGTCTATTAACATTCCAGATTTGAAATCTGTGACTTTTGATAAGTACAAATCAATAAGTTCACAGTCAAAACCGGTCTCCCAAGAAAAGTGATCGCAATCTGGACGCTGGAATGTTTATAGCTCTTCTCTAAAATGAAAGTGACCGCAATCTGGACTGCCAATGAGGTGAACGCAATCTAGAATGATCGCAATCAGGAAGACACCATTATCTCGCCTCTTGTCAATCAGCTTAGAATTCAGCTTTTAACTGAGCACTTCTCATCTACATTAATGACATAGTTCGGCAGTAGTCATTATGGCTTCGAAAGCAAGAGTTGTACATGATCTTGATTGTGATACAATATTGTATTAATCCTTCGCAGAAATATTCAAATACAGTATTCCATAAGGTAGGTACACAATTTTATTTTTGACGTGACAACGTCAAATAAATTGTTGGAATAGAGTGACGTTTGTGAAAAAGTGTTACAGTGAAAAGTGATGATATCGTTTTGTCTCTCTTCTGCTGCAACGCTCTCTCTCTCTCTTCTGTTGCTGCTCTCGAGTGTCGCTACTGTCGTTTTTGGCTTTCACGGGTGAACCTTTGAATGGATTTTTAAGCGGTTTTCACCATTCTGTAAAGGATATATCGAGGAGAATATCTGTAGAAAATTATTTATTTATTATCAAAGGAAGCCGAGCAGTAACGATTTCAGTGAAAAAATCGAAAAAACACATGCACTTTTTAAGCTTACGCTGGGCAAACCTTTAAAAATATCTATATACTATGAGTGTAAGAATTGTTCAGCATGAAAAGTTCTACAAAAAGTCCACAAGAGCATATCTCTATCTTCAATACATCGCCCACTACGTTTTCATGTCATCCAACAATCTCCATTCAAATACTGAGGGGACAGTTTACGAGCTGGCTAGGGCCGAGTCTATCACCCCAGTTACAGCCTAGCTAGCGGACGAGCCTATTACCCCAGATACAGCCAGCAGCAAACTGTCGAGTCGTGTTGAGTTAAGAATTCAGAGAAGAGTGGTTGTGTTTGGAGTTTCCATGGAAGTGCAACTCGGCTTTTCTTCATTTCACCTGTGAACTTTCCGTTCCACTAAATACATATTAAAACAAGTAGTTCCGTGAAGAACTATACAGCCTATTTACATATATCCTACTTAAGTTAATTGCCACTATCAACATACTCAATTTCTGTTTGATTGTTGTAATAGATTCGTAGATATTAAGAACCGACTAAATATTTCGGATGGTCGCCATGTTGGATTTTATATATGTAGGTCCTAGAGTTATGTACTGTTACATGCAGATTATTGTGAACGTGTAGTATTCAAACTTAAATCGCATAATTAGGACACAAGAAAAAACAAGGAGATTTTAAAATTTTTCACAGCAGCCATCTTGAGGTTATGGAAACAATTGAAATAAATTAGATGCCAGTGGATTAACATTCGGATAAGGATTTACTGTACCAAGTTTCACTGCACTCGGATGGTTAAATTGCGAGAAACGTCCGTGTAAATATTTATAATTCGCGTCACCGCCATGTTGGATTTGTGATCACCAGGTTATTTAAAGTCCTATAGGTGAACTTAAGTTCATAGCCCCTATGAACATTAAAAAGTGCAGTTTGATTGCTAAAATAGATTGGTAGATATTCAGTATCGTCTTAATATTTCGGATGGTCGCCATGTTGGATTGTTAAATGTATAGGCCATAGAGTCATGTACCATTAAAGGAAAATTATTGCGTAGGTTCATTATTCAAACTTTCACTTCGATCGCATGACTACATCACAAGAAATAAAAACTTAATTTTAAAATTCGCACTGCCGCCATCTTGAGGTTATTTAAACAATTGAACGAAATTAGATACCAGTGGATTACAATGTAAATAAATATTTCCTGTTCCAGGTTTCAGTGCGCTTGGAACATTAAATCGCGAGAAAGGTCTATTTAAAATTTTCAAAGTCGCTTGACCGCCATGTTCGTTTTGTAGTTAACCGGTTTTTGAAAGTCTTATAGATGGACTTCCAGTAGTGCCCTTTATCTCCGTACAAAATTTTAGGGAGATACCGCTAATAATTTCAGAGATATAGAATGCCGGTGAAATATTTCGCACATCCGCCATCTTGTGATTATGTAAACAATTGAACGAAGTTAGATGTCGGTGCATTACAATGTATATAAACATATACTGTACCAAGTTTCATTGCGTTTGGTTGGTCAAATCACGAGAAACGTCTATTTAAAAGTCACAAATTCGCTTGGCCTCCATGTTGGTTTTGTAGTTACCAGGTTTTCAAAAGTCACATAAGTGAACTTATAGTAGTTTCCTCTATCACCATATAAAATGTCAGGGTAATATCGGTAGTAGTTTCGGAGATATTGAATGCTGGTGAAATATTTCGCACAGCCGCCATGTTGGATTGGTGAGTCGTAACAAAATTTGAAGGGCACGGTCGAGGTCGCCGGGAATAGTGCTATGAACTTTCCGAGTTTCATTGAAATCGCTCCTGCCGTTTAGATTTTATTAGGGGGGGACACACACACGAATCACACACACACACACACGCACACACACACGGACAAAAGGTGATCTCATAAGCCTATTTTTTCAAAATTGAAAATAGGCTAAAAATAGACGAAGCTGAAATTTCGCAAGAGCGACAGTTTAAACAAATCAGTCCGAGAATACGTTGTCACGCTAAAATATCATCGCGCATCGTAGTTGCACACACCCAATGATACATTTTTTTATTATTATTATTATTATTATTTTTTTTTGTAACTGGTCATATCTATATGTATTACACATGATCTGACCTACAGTAGATATTGCAATTTTCGACATCTTGATCAATTTTGGTGTTGTGTTCATTCTTATAATTACTTCTACGCAATTGACACTATTTGTGTCCAAGGTGTTAGGATCCGTCTATAAAGCCACAATTCAAAGGCCGCCAGCCTCTTCTTCATGTTGCTATTTAAGGTCCATGTCTCTACACCAGGCTGTTCCAAATCCACGAGTTTGAGTACGCGTACACGCGAATACTCAGCAGTGATGCTCTGAGCACGGTTGGAGAGGGACTGGGGGTGATAGCCAATACGTCACTGGGCGAAGGTGATAGTACAAGTCCATGCGCTCTCTGCCGGTCCTAATGTATCAACCGCTTAGTAACGGCAGCCCCTAAAGCAGAGCTGTATTGCATATTGCAGGTTTACTCACAAAAGGCGGCGAGTACTCATCTGCTCACAAGCGAGCTGCTCGGCTGGAAGAGCCTGTTCTACACCAACAGAATATATATAACAGTGCAAAAGTCTGAGTTTTGTTCTTAAAGTTAAGTTACGGCTTTTGAAGACAGCACTCATTTTTTGAAACACACTTCTCGCTTTCCCAATGCGGATCTTGATTTCTTGTGAAATATCCCAACTTTCGTTTCTTATAGTTCCAAGGTATGCATATTTTTTTACCCTTTCTATAGTTCTATGATTAATGACTAAACTTATTCCTGTGATATTTTCCTTACTTATGACCATAAATGTTGTCTTTTTGGCGTTTATTTCAAGCCCATTCTGTCTGCTGACTCTTACAATTCTAAGTTATTATTTTAATAACTAGCTGTTATGCCCGGCGTTGCTCGGGATCACAATATTGGATATTAAGAGATCGTACCTTTGCTCGCATTGTCGTATTGTCTGCTACCCGGAGGAAAGTCGTTATAATGAGCAATATTATTGCCACTCAAAGTCCTCGAACGTTCTTTTATTCTGATAAAAATTGTGTTAAAGTTGTTAAATTCGAGTTGGTTGGTTGGTTCCTCAGTTTAGGGGCTGCGACAACGCGTTCATGTAGCCCCGTATACTTTGGGTGTGTGTAGAATCTGTCTGATAACCGCTGTTAATTGTGATGGCTATATTAGTGTGTGTTATCTGTTTCTTTAAATCAAGAAAGGACTGCAGACATTGAATTTTTAAGTAGTTCCAACTTTTGCTACCAAACGCCACCGTCAACGAACAACAAGTTCTGAACTTTGTTACTAGATGCCACCGCATTTGGCTCGTGGCAACGAACGTTGGAACCTAAGAGCGTTAGTCAAATATAACCTATAATTTAGCTTCACACAAGTGTAATTAGTGGAAGGTTCTTTATCATGCCATGAATCTATGACATGGCTCCGCCGGCTTTACTACCCCTCCGAAGTAAGGCATTCTGAGGTAGTTTTAACGCTCTTAAAAAGTTCGACGACTTCGGCCGGGTTTGAACCCGCAACCATGGTCATAGAAGCTCAGCATGCTACCAACTACGCCACCGAAGCCACTGTTTAATAGGAGGGTACGAGGCTCTATACTGCTTGTAGCTTCTGAAAGTTCACTAATATAACTGAATATTTAAGGAGCCTACTTTAATCATTGTATGCATTATTAACTTAAATAATACATTCTCAGGGTTAATGATTTTTTTTCTTAATTGTTTTAGCCTTGCGTGTTTTGCCGAACAGCAACATTTCAAGAGGATAATGGGAGTCCGCAGGTAAAGGCTTAGAATCGCAGCTTCATAATAATATATGATTTTGATTAGGAAAATGACGAATACAAAAAAAAAGTAAATACTTTCTAAATATCATCTACGAATCTACATAGTAGAGTCATTAAGTTCTGAGACTTGACGCCTGGAGGATAGGCCACCCCACGACCCTGTGCGTTGCACACGCTGCCGCATTACCCAGCGTACACCTACACAGTAGCCTAAAACATCCACTCTCAAAATCGTCTCCGTTGACCGTTATGCACTTTTGCCAACGATGGTATAGCTGCTGGAAGCACCGCTGAAAGCAGTTGGCAGGAAGGTTTCGTATGGCTGTGGCTGTTATGACCTCTTCGGACGACCGAAATCGGCGCCCTCTTAGGAGAGCTTTCAGGCGAGGAAAGAGAAAAAGATCGCATGGTGTGAGATCAGGTGAGTACGGAGGGAAGGGTAAAACTGTCACCTGTTGCCTTGCATGATCCTCTTGGACAAGGAGAGCGATGTGCTGGGGCGTGTTCGTGTAGCAACAGCCAATTCTTTGAACGCCAAATCCCAGGTCGCTTACGGCGAATTGCATTGCGTAAACGGCCAAGGATCTCCTTGTAGCGGGTTTTGTTTACCGTTGCACAGTATGGTAGGAATTCTATGTGAACGATTCCATTTGAATCAAAAAACAGTACCAGTATCACCTTGCTTTTTGACCTGTCTTGTGTCCTTTTCTGCCGTGGTCATGGAATTTTCCAGGTTTTCAATGTTTCGTCTCCCGTTATTATCCGGTTGAGAAACGTCGGATCATCGTCAGGTCCGACTGGCGCATTCAAATCACCGTCACAACAACGACCGTACGTCTGCTGGCAGTGTATGCACTCAACGGGCTCTTGCAGGGAAGAGAGACTGACGTGGTACCATACTTAGGCGCCACCTATACGAAACCCAACACATTTAGTATAAAAAAAGATCCTAAAACAAAAAAGAAACAAATAAAGTATGGATATGGGCAAGAAAAATACTAAATAATACTATTTCTTCAGCTCATACTGTACAATAATGATGCCTCACCGATGCTGCAAGTCCCCATCCTAGTGATGACGCCCTTAAATAAAATTACAAACCTTGTGGGGCATGCACATTCAGTGTTTTAGCCTCCTATTTATAATTTTTATAATAAATTGAAAAAAACTTTTTATTTACTGGAAGTAAGTAGAATAATCTTGCTGTATAGAGATATAACAGAGCATTCGTACGACATATCACACGAGTAAATCAAATATAAATATAATGGGGCACCCCTTGGTCCCCTTAAGCGCATTGCATGTATTGTTGAATTCTACATCCTAAAGTGATTCTGGAATGTTCTTATAGCCATTTGCAAATTTTGAACGAAATCTGTTGAGTCTTTTTCAATTGATGGAGGAACAGACAGACAGACAGACGGACAAAAGTGCCAGTTTATATATATATATATATATATGGATAGGGATTGGATGAGACTTGTCGAAATCGATTTGCTCGTAGAAAGTTGGGACGTAGCTCGTTTTACGCATGGCAATCCGAGGATCAATGTTCCTGGTTCATTTAACCACGTTTTGTAAGGCCCTAAAACGAACGGTTTTCGAGATATTGCCAGGAAACCATTCCCAGTCTGCGAAATTGATGAACGTTGCCATGGCAACGCCATTTCACAGATGCCAGTGTCGAGACATTCGTACGAACAGTGTCAACACCTGTATAAAAGAAACGACCATAATAGACGGTATGGATTCTGTCCGCAAAACAGAAAAAAAAATCAGATAAAGTATGGATAAAGGCAAGAAAAATACTATTTTTTCAGCTCATACAGTAAAATAATGATGCCTCACCGATGCTGCAAGTCCCCATCCCCGTGATTACGCCCTTAAATAAAATTATAAACCTTGTGCGGCATGCCAATCCAGTGCCTTAGCCTCCTAGTTACAACTTTTGTAATTAATTGGAAAAAATACTTTTTCGTTACAGGAAGTAATTAGAATAATCTTGCTGTATAGAGCAATAAAAGACCTTTCGTACGACATATGTCACGAGTAAATCGAAGGTAAATATAACAGGGAACCCCTTCGTCTCTTTAAGCGCATTGTATGTATTGTTGAATTCTACATCCTAAAATGATTCTGGGATGTTCGTATAGCTATTTGCAAATTTTGAACGAAATTTGTTGAGTCGTTTTCAATTCATGGAGGAACAGTTATACAGACAGACAGACAGGACAAATGTACAATTTTATATATAGGGGTTGTAGTGTGCACAAATGCGAGGGTGCCGTGTTAGACTATTAGATTTACAGGCACGTTAAACATCCCCTTTGGGTCAAAATACCAGCACCGCGGCGTCTCTAAAAGCCACGGTAGTTAAAAGGGACGTAAATCCAATAACATTATAATTATTAATAATTGTAACGATTGAATAGTATCATCAGCATATCAAATATTGTTTAATCTCATTCCATTTATCAAAATTCCTTCGTCTACTTCGTCCAAGGCTTCTCTAAATATGAATTCTGATTATACGAGTATATTATATAGTATAAATGACAAGATACATCCTTGCCAGTATGTCTGCGCTTTCATTATCTCGCATCGACCTACGTCTGTCAACCCGAAACGTACCTTCAACGGAAAAATTTGCGAGTCCCGTGCGCTGCCGTTGAAGGTAGGATTTACTGTACTTAAAATTACCAATAGATTCACGTCTGGTCCGCCTAGCTGAGAGTGACATGTGAACTTGCCCCCTCCAGTGAGTCAGAGGCAAACATAATTGAGACACAGAACGTGTATCAAAAGTACTTCAATTACCAAACCAAGCGGCACCGCTCATTTCGTCAGCTGTTTCCTTAACCTAGTAGCCTACATGAGTGATGTGCAAGGTGATTCAGCAAATATACCGTACCCGTAACTTTTAGAATTAGTCACCTTCTCAGTACGTACTGAGAATTTGATTCCAAAAGGATCTGGGATCTATTTCAAGCAAAACCGGGATGATTCCTAAGATCAGGCCACAGCTTCTTTCTTCCAAATTCTAGCCTAATTTACGAATACACACATTACTAGAGACAACACAATAAAATAGGTTATCAGACAGTTTCCACACACACACAAATGCATGGGGCTACTTGACCATGATGTTGCAAAAGGATCAACGAAAACATGCAGTATTTAAAACTAGTCTTGGGGCAGATGCCCTCGCTATTCTGCCCCTTAAAACAACAATAACTTAACTAACTACATTATTTATTTATTTATCGTTTGGCTTTTAGTGCCGGGAGTGTCCGAGGACATGTTCGGTTCGCCAGAAGCTGTAGCTGCTTCTAGCGGACACCCATAGGATGAGCTACAAGTTCCGTTCAACTACAACTAGGTCTTGTCTGTCAGGAGAAAATAAATTCTAGTCTGTTTCTTGAGAGATTGACAAGAAAACAATTGATTATAACGTGTAGAATCAGTGGCTCCTGGTAGGGCCACCCCAGGCTAGACAGGTCTAAGGTGATGGGTCATTATAAGGGCGGTACCCTGGTGTTCCAGGTTGGGGGGTTGGATGTGGGGCTAACAACCCTACCCTGGAAAAAGAAACTTGTTACGGAACCGAAGGACAAAGGTTGGTTGGTTGGTTGGTTGGTTGGTTAGTTCTTAAGTTTAGGGGCTGCGACAACGCGGTCATGTAGCCCCGTGAACTTTGAGTGTGTGTAGAATCTGTCTGATAACCGGTGTTAATTGTGACGACTGTAATAGTGAGTGTTATCTGTTTTTTAATTTAAGTACTGCAACTTAGAATTTTTTCAAATAGTTTCTACTTTTGCCGCCAAGCGCCACCGTCAACGACTACTAGGCCAAGTTCACAACTTAGCTACTAGGCGCCACCGCAGTCGGCTCTTGGCAACGAACATAGAAACCTAAGAGCGTTGTTTACATTCTTAACCTATCCAATTTAGCTTCACACAGGTGCAATTAGTGGAAGGTTCTTTAACATGCCATAAATCTATGACATGGGACCGCCGGCTTTACTTCCCCTCCGAAGGAAGGCATACTGAGGGATTTTTACGCTCTTAAAAAATCCGACGGCTTCGGCCGGGTTTGAACCCGCTATCTTGGGCATAGAAGCTCAGCATGCTACCGACTACGCCACCGAAGCCGCAAATATGCAAGGACAAAGGAAACCGGACGGATGAAATGGGTAAACGACCTTGACAATAGTAGTGAAAATAAAGAGTAGTAAGTAGACTGCTTTGGTTGGCACATGTAGAAAGAATGCCAGAGAACAGGATGGTAAGGAAGGTATTCGATGGGAATCCAGGAGGAAGGGGAAGACCTAGGACACGGTAGCTGGATAATGTGGAGGAGGATCTGAGGAAGGTGGTAGTCAGAAGATGGAGAACCAAAGCAGTCAACAGGGAAGAATGGGAGGGAGATTGTCCGGGAGGCCAAGACCCAACAAGGGCTGTAGCGCCAAGGAGTAAGCAAGTAAGTAACCTAATAACTATTGTTATCTGCAGTTTGTTAATTAAACCGACTTCTTTGAAGAAAAGAGCGAGAAACGATTAAGGGCTCTCTCTTAACCCCCTCATCACTGAACACTAAACAGAAAATTTGTAGCCTAGGTTTATTTTAGGGATGTCCCCTCTACTATATTACGAATGTTCATGCCATTTGCTCCAGAAATGTTGACGCCAGCCCATAACAGACAAAAAGTGGACTGAGGGTATATTTAGTCATAATGCATCTCATCCGGCATAAATAGAAGAAATTTCAAAATTCTCAATATGAACTTGATTCATAGAGACTAGTAGTAATCAATAACCGAAGATATTAGACTAGTGTTTACGAGTGAAACTGGGTTTTGTATCTTGTACTGGAATTGCATGAAATGGCTTACCTATTTTGGAAAGGCTAATTGGCTTAGTACTACAACTCGAACCACGAGATGGCGGCTAGGAGCGTTGTAGTCCAGTTTAACGAAGACTTTCCGCGTCTTTACAAGTTATTTGGGTTCATCATTTGAAAACACAGTGGCACTATTGATTTGCTTAATATGGAATAACGGTAATGATTTCTATGATTGTCGCTAAGAGAGATTAACTCTTCAGTCACCTACGATACAACATGACAGCTCAATTTGTTTAAAAAGTCCTCTTCCCCCGACCGCTTACCGTCACGCGACTCAGAGGGTCATGGACACTCCATCCCCTAGCGCAAGTCCAATTCTCTGGACTCGTGGTAGAGCCCTGCGCGGATAAACAAAACGTTATCCGCCTCCGCCCCGCATCCGCACGACTTTTACCCGCCCCGCATCCGCATGACTGTTATCCGCATCCACCCCGCATCCGCATGACTTTCATCCGCATCCGCATGCCTTTTATCCAAATCCGCTGATGTTTAAATATTATTTTTCATTTATTAGATAAAGCATATTAGTGTTATACCAATACAGTGAACGGATTATTGTAGCAAAAATCAATACTAAACCTACGTGCACCACAGTGGTACAAGTCTATATGCCTACCAGTCAAGCTGATGATGAGGATGTTGAAAAGGTCTACGAAGAAATAGATGAAATTCTGAGGTATATCAAGGATGATGAAAATGTTATAGTAATGGGAGATTGGAACGCTGTGGTAGGAAAAGGGAGAGAAGGGAAGATAGTAGGAGTTTTCGGATTAGGTGAAAGGAATGATCGAGGAAGCAGGCTGATGGAATTCTGCACCGAGCATGAGTTGGTCATAGCTAACACCTTATTCAATAACCATAATAGAAGAATATACACATGGATGAGACCAGGAGATACAGGGCGTTACCAAATCGACTTCATTATGGTCAAGCAGAGGTTTCGAAACCAGATTTTGGATTATAAAACATATCCTGGTGCTGACATAAACTCTGACCACAATCTGGTTGTAATGAAATGCAGATTAAAGTTGAAGAAACTGAAGAAAAGTCAAAAGCCAAAAAGGTGGGCAATAGACAGACTGAAAGTAAAGGATGTAAACGAAAGATTTAAGAAGAGTATAAAGGAAGGACTAATGAAAAACCCTAAACAAACTTCAATTGCAGACGAATGGGCACTTTTGAAGAATGAAATAACAAAATCCGCAGAAGAAAACATTGGTAGGAAAGAAAGAATAGGTAGGAAACCGTGGATCACTCAGGATATACTAGAATTGATGGATGAAAGACGGAAACACAAGAATGTAAGAGATGAAAAGGGGAAAGCAGGCCCATATTCGCGGCAGTATTAAAGGTGCCGGGACGTCCTCATAAGACCGTCAACGCTTAGTTCGAATGGCTTATGGTCCACGCGTGGCGAGGGCTAATCCACGGTCTTTAATAGTTGTAGACCCACCTCATTCAATAACATACATCTTATCTAGGTTGGCAACACCTCACATAAACACATCTCTATGACTCCGCACAGCACGTATGGGCAGGGGGGAGAAGGCAGGGAAAAACCAGTCGTTAAGATAACCACCGCAGTCTACCGCACCGTGAGTTACAGTGAGCACGAAAACTGCGAGTAGCTGTAGTAAGGAAGACAATCAGATAAGTAGTTAGCCTATCATTTTATAGTTTAACCATAGTTGATTTTTACAACCATATAATCTCTCCAAAGTACAAACTCCGGATAGCTATCACCATTTAGCATTTCACCTAACAACATATATACTGAAATTTAGCATACACCGACAGTTGCAGTACCAATACTGCAACTAAATAATTGTACATATTGTAAATATTTTCACCTGAATTTCAAACATAGATTTTATAGCCTAAGTGTAATGGATCTGATGATGATCGCTTGACGATCGAAACTGGTCATCCTAGTGTTTTATTAATCTCATGTAATTTATTTCAGGATTAGGGCATAACCCATCTCTTTTGGGTACATTCGTGTTGACCGACTGAAAAGCACTAAACTCTTGTTTACTAAGGCAACACTGAAAATATGGCTTCAAACACCACAATGTTCACGGCTAGCTTTGGAAGACTTAAACAGGAACAAAGCACCAGGCATTGATGATATACCGATTGTGTTGCTACGCTGCATAGGAGATGAAGGTCTGATCAGGTTATTTCACTTGGTGTGTAGGATTTATGAGACAGGTGAGGTACCCCCTGATTTCAAGAAGAATGTAATCATCCCTATACCAAAGAAAGTGGGAGCTGACAGATGTGAAGATTACCGTACAATCAGCTTGATTACTCATGCTTCAAGGATCCTGTCTAGAATAATATACAAGAGGATTGAAAGCCAGATAGAAAGGGAGTTGGGTGAAGACCAGTTTGGTTTCAGGAGAAATGTAGGAACAAGGGAAGCTGAACTAAGGCTAATTTTGGAAGGTAGAATAAGAAAAGATAAGAGAACGTTCATGGCATGTGTAGACTTAGAAAAGGCTTTTGATAATGTTGATTGGAATAAATTGTTTGACATTTTGAAATCTATTGGAATAAGGTACAGGGATAGGAGGGTGATATGCAATCTATACAGAAACCAGACAGCAGTCACTCGAGCTGAAGGACATGAGAGAGAAGCTGATATTCAGAAAGGTGTTAGGCAAGGCTGCAACTTATCACCCATACTTTTCAATCTTTACATTGAACAAGCAATGAAGGAAATTAGATAAAAATTTAAAGTGGGAGTGAAGATTCAAGGAGAAATAATTTCAACTCTGAGATTTGCTGATGACATCGTCATCTTGGCCGATAAGCCTGAGGATTTGAATGAGTTTTGGAATGGTATGGACTCCGTCTTACGGAAAGAATACATGATGAAAATTAATAATTGTAAAACAAAAATACTAGAATGCAGCCGAAATAAATCAGAAACCTCTATGGACATCAAATTGGCAGGTGAAAAGCTGAAGGATGTAGGAGACTTCTGTTACTTAGAAAGCAAAATAACCAGTGATGGACGAAGCCAAGAGGATATAAAATGAAGGTTGGCTCAGGCAAGGAAAGCATTTGTACAAAAAAGGAATCTGTTGACATCGAATATAGATTTAGGTATTAGGAAGTCATTTTGAAAGCCTTTGTCTGGTTCGTGGCACTCTATGGAAGTGAAACTTGGACTATTGGTGCAGCAGAAAAGAGGAGAATTGAATTTGAAATGTGGTGTTACAGGAGAATGATGAAGATCAGATGGGTAGATAGGGTTACAAACGAAGAGGTATTCAGACGAGTGGGAGAGGAGAGATGTTTCTGGCGACTGCTAATGAAGAGAAGAGATAGGTTAGTAGGACACATACTAAGACACCCAGGAATAGCAGCAAGGTTAGTTATGGAAGGAAGGACAAGAACTGTAGGGGTAGACCAAGGTTAGAATATATTAAACAGATTGCCTCGGATGTAGGGTGTGGTAGCTATGTAGAGATGAAACGATTATCTCAGGACAGGGAGGCATGGAGGTCTGCATCAAACCAGTCAAAAGACTGAAGACTCAAACAACAACAACCAATACATTTAGACATTTGAGGAGAAAGTCGTTCCTCACAATTTGCTTCATTACAAGCAACTTCAAGTTGGATGACACTTCTGCTTTCTTGACCTTCGCTTTAGACAAAGAAAACTGGCTATACTTTTTTGGCTACTTTTGCACTTACTGCCTCAGCAAGTTTGATGAGTCTGATTTGTGTCCTGAGTATGAATACACTTTTTTACAGGTAAAACATCCTACTATATCGTTCACCTTTTTGTTTCCATTGAAAACGTAACCAAATGTCTGCCATATCGTTGACTTGAGCTTTGTTTCACGCACTATTGAATATTCACCGAGTTTTATTTTAATAGAGAGTTTATCCATGTTGGTGAAATGATGTTCATACTCTCGGTCGCGGTAACATTCACTAATAATAAGTGATCTTCTCTTTACGCTTGGAGAAAGGGATTGACATTTGGCCGGAAATTCCAAGTCACTCACCAATCATCATCCTTCTGCTTCTTGACCCATCCATGTTCGCATAGTTGATGTCAAAACTCTCTCCGTTGCAATATCACAGTCAGGGCCGTGGAGAGCGAGTACGGGCCCTAGGGCTAGAACTTACGGGCCCCCTACATATTGCTTCGTCCCCGTGTCATCGTGTAAATATCACATTTCCTTTTTATTTTAAGGCCCACTAAAAACGTTGATTTTTTAAATTTACTGTTTTGGAACTTACTAATTTTGTTCATTATAAATTTGCAATGCCGTTTCTGTTGTATCTGACCGGAACTTTTACTCTTTCTCATCACAAGAACAAGTTCAACGCCTTTCAGAATATTATGTACTAAATTTTTCGAAGGTTCATAAATGTAGCTTAGCGGTTATTAGATTGAGTTGAAATGTTTAGATACAACCTCACTATAAACAGTGGAAACCTTAGCCTACTATTTCTCTGGCCACGAAGATATGAAGATAATGATTATTTACATGTTCTCATTGTAGTATATTCAATTGATTCAGATACATTGAATATAAAAGATGTCAAATGTGTTGGCAAATACTTAAAATTGGATAAATTTGTCTACACCGACGTTTTCTACTTTCGCGGGCCCCTCGTCAAGACCGGGCCCCAGGGCTGCGGCCCCGTTAACCCCTCCCTCTCGTCGGGCCTGATCACAGTCAACGTGTTTCGTGCCAAGTTGGAAATAAATCTACAGATATACATGGAACCAGATCTTCCAGGATAGCTTAGAAGGCGAAGTAGCTGACTTGAGGAATGTTAATGATTATACCACGATGAACTATCAAGCTTATTGACAGCATTATATCTCGTACGTATAATAATAATGGCAGTGAGAATTGATGAGATGTGAAGACCATCTACTACAAACATACGGTACGGTAGCCTACTTAATAAAATGTAGTTGAAAGCATATGAGTAAAATAATCTTCTCGTGTATAAGTGCATTATGTGCCTGAATATTTCGTACGCAATAGGCTATAGGAGTATTCCTCATTTAAGCATAAAGCTGTAGATTGGCATATCAAATGTAATATTATCGTAAGTTCCCCATTGTATTCTAAAAACTATCCGCTAATTTACTCGAAACATTATCCGCAGCGTATCCGCTATCCGCAAAGCCATGCAAACTATATCCGCGTGGCAAAAAAAAATGCGGATATCCGCATCCTCGCAGGGCTTTAGGTATAGGTTCAGTCACAGCCACCTATAAGGAAGGCCCTGCCCATCGCAGAGCGGCAACGCTGCACTCTAGGCCATGTGTGGCGCATGTTCGCCGATCCTCGCCGATCCCACTTCATATAGCATAGGCCCTAAAATGACGGTTTATGATTGGTGGATGCTTGAGCTACATCTGACTCGCATTCTCATCTACAGATAGCGCACTACTCGCGTCTAAATTAGAGGTATAGTTGCTGAATGTCAGAAGAGCATTTATCGCTCAAGCAGTTCCAGAGACATACGCATGTCAACCGTGTTTTCACCGCTAAAAATAGGCCCATAACAAATCGAAAATTTCTCAAACACATATCCCTTCGAATTTATCAAAGAGCGTACATTTCATGTTTCACATTTGTGTTGTAAACTGTTTTATCGCTTGCCTATAAACTTCAAGCAACCCCCGTGAAAAAATTAATGCTACGTCCATAGTTACCGAGATATGGTTGACGAGTGCGTAACTTTTGCCTTTTATATGCACTTTGTTTACGCCCCTGTTCTATGTCAGTGTGCATGTGTACACAGATGTACTGTATTGACTTATATAGAAACATTTAAAAAAAGGCTTGCAATCTTACTTGGCTCTTAAACCTAACGATTATAAGGAACAAGGCCTCATTTCTACATGGATTCCGAACCTCTGGACGTGACTTCTTTTACTTCAATGAACTAACATAATCTGAAATCAACATTAGTGGGTTACATCAGCTGCTCTCTTTCTCTCTCTCTCTATCTCTCGTTCTCTGTAAACGCGAGTGGCGCGCTATCTGTAGACGAGAGTCTGAATCATATCTAGCTCAATCTTCCACCAATCATATCCGATATTTTAGGGCCTATGCTATACCAAGTGGGATCGGTGGCGGTAAGCATGGTGATGAACGGTGCTGAACGTGCGACTCCGCACTAAATTTCATATATTTTAACACTCGCATGTTTTACAATAGTGTTTAAAGTAGACCTGAGAGGGAAGGCTAATCATCCGGTGAACGTAAGTGCAGCTCCGAACTCAACGTCTTTATTCTATAATATTAAATAGTAGTAAGCTCTCGAATCTTTTATTAGTTATTAACATTACACTTGGTTGCTCTCACGCATTGTCCCAAAGCTTCTTGCAATATGATTTATAAACTTCAAACACTAGCTAAAATTTAAATGTGTTGTTTATTGTAACTTAACCCTGCAACAACAATGCTTCGTTGATACTAGTAGGGTCTGACAATTAGTGGCGTAACTACTGGGGGCTATGAGGAGGATCAATCCTTCCCCTTGAGTCAAATAATAAAAATATTAAATTTGTTAAAGTTTTAAATTTTGGATAAAACCAATCTTAGGATTGATGACTAACGATAGGAAGATATAAGTTAATGCTTACAAATTTGAAAGCATTTCTTTCCACTCGTTTGAAATATTTAGCGCTACTCTAACTTAACACTTACTGAATGAGCAAAATAGTCAGCTGTTCAGTTAGCCAGAGAGGAAGCAGTGAGGTAGGTGAGCAGTATATTTCCTCATCCCTTGCCAAAATCACACCACTTGTCAGTTGCCTTCATGGTAATATCCGACTGTGAATGTAATTTTGGAAAGTGAATACCGGTAGCCTAGTATTGTGTTGAACTTTAGTAGGAAGCATTAGTTTATCAATATTTATACAATGTCGGGAAATGGAAAGGGAAGAAAACCGGACATTATAATTTAATAACATAACTGTTAATTTTCGATCATTTGTACATTGATAAGTGCAAATACAACGTATCAAATGCTAATGCAATAAAACATTTTAAAAGCGTAGGTAGGAGATTTTGAAACTTCAGGATCATATACTTGCTTTCATTATGTCCGAGTCCTTACCCCTCGATGCAATTTTGACTCAGCTCATCCCCCACCAGCAGCAAACACTAGTTACGCCACTGCAGACAATCCTCATCAAGATTTAATAATTTCGATCGATCATGAACTACGATAGCTACTTTTCTCATGTCTACGTTGGTATTTAAGCAGAGTAAGTAAAACAGATACACATAAATCATTGATGTGGGCGTACTAATTAGTCAGTAAAAATAGATAGCGATTTATTGCATAGGGAAGGGTTTTTGACACAGTTATGCGTCACGTCGTTGAAGATACTTGTATTGCAATTGCATCAAACATTCTTCTCAGCAATTACTCTAAAATGATGACAGGCCAATTGAATGCCTCAAATGAATAAAGAAACGTAAACTGTTAACACTTGTACGTTTCTTGCCATGTTCTTGTATTTGATTAATTGTTAAATAACTTACATCAAAATCTCCTTTTGTCACCTATAAGTAACTACCCCCGTCCATACTTATTAGTGAACTTCTTTCCAATAATCCGAATTAAAATTTGAATATTAAGAGACAGGCGAGACGAGGCGCTCGATCAGATGTATGAAGACGGTGTTGCAATTCGGTCTGGCCGCGGTGGCTCAGTGCGTTGTTGGGAGAAATGCATCGTCACGCAATGAGTGGCCAAACTTATAACATCTTAAGTGTAGTCGGCCGTGGTGTTACTATGGAGAGGAAGTGTATGTTCAGGTGTATTCTGAAAATAGTAGTATGTCTCATAAATAATGTCGGTGGCTTCGGTGGCGTAGTTGGTAGCACGCTGTGCTTCTATGCCCAAGATCGCGGGTTCAAACCCAGCCGAAGTCGTCGGATTTTATAAGAGCGTTAAAAATCCCTCAGTGTGCCTTCCGGAGGGGAAGTAAAACCGGCGGGTCCATGTCACAGATTTATGGCATGTAAAAGAATCTTCCGCTAACTACAATTGTGAGAAGCTAAAATTTGCAGGTTAGATTTGATTAATGCTCTATTAAATACCAACGTCCGTCGCCAGGTGCCGGTTGCGGTGGCATCTAGTAGCCAAATTCAAAGCTAGGTGTCGTTGACGGTAGCATTTGGTAGCAAAAGTAGGAACTACTTGAAATTGATCGTCGGCAGTCCTTACCTGAATTACAGATAACACACACTACTACTGTTCAGCCATCACAATTAAGATCGGTTATCAGACCGATTCTACACACATCCAGTACATGGGGCTACATGACCGCGTTGTCGCAGCCCCTAAACTGAGGAACCAACCATAAGTAATGTCGTTTTTTAAGTTTGGTGTTTTGTAAGATAGAATTGGTTTTCTTTGGTTCACCAAAGCTATTTACAGGAGGCCATGACTAGAATTGCGTATATTGCGAGAATGTATCAGTCATTAACCATAGATAACTTACATCAGAGGCGGTTTTAGAACAGAGGCACACGGTCACGTGCCCCACCATTAAACATTCTCCTTGGGTCGTAGTCGTCTTTATAGTCTTTCCGCTTATGTCGCGACCAAGCAGCTCTATCACCTTGCTGTTCACTTTCCCAAACACCAGGAGATGTGAGATGTGGCCAAGGCTTATAAACTACAGAGGTTGCCTCAATTTTCACTAACCAATCAGCGCTCACAAGGCGGATGACGTCACAAGATACCAAACGCGCCATGTGGGGAACGTAACGAAACTGTCAACATCAGCTGTTGAGTACGCAAAGAACAGTTTATTCTCATGAAATTATTGGTAAATGGGTGATAAAATAACTGAATGTAGCCTACTTACATTTTATGTTGTGATCTTCTTGAATTTCTTGGAAATTCGCCTAGACTCGGAAGCAGTATCGTGGGTGTTAGTGACTTCCAATAACCACTTCTTATGCAAGATAGAATTGGAATGTTTCAATCTGATGAAGAAAATTGTTATCACAGCTGCCTCAACCCCACCAGACGGTACGTCAGGAACTTCTCTCGACACAAAATCTGTCGTTCTTCTTAGAACGTTCTTGCCTCGTTGAAATCCGTATTTTCCGTGAAATGTGACGAATTTTGCTGAAATGTGTCGGAACTGGTTTAGCCAAGTTTCTGAGGGTTCGGTCATACCACCGTATGACAAGTGTTTAATCCAGGTTGGTAATGCATAATCGTGTTGAGTTTGCATTCCATAGGTTAAGTTCCCATGTTGTGGAAATTTACCTTGGAACTTGTGGGCCACATAACCTGCAACATAGGCCTAAGCCTTGCCATCTTCCTCACTTTGTTCCATGATATTGGCAATGAAGGACTCAGGTTGCACATTGCTCCGTAAGGTTGGTTATGGAAGCACGTTACTTGATTCAGACACTATGCCAGCTTTGTTTAGTGCTTTAGCAACTACATATTCATCTGAATCTGGATCAGCAGTGTTTGTTTGCTTTTGAAAAACTCCTGGATTTTTTTCCTAAAATAATCATCCTCAGTCTGTAAATGCAGTCAAGGGGAGCCACCATGGGTTCGCAATTGTGAAAAGAGGTTTTCCAGTACACCTTGATTTAGCCTATGTGTGAGAATGTACTTGGTATTATGCCTACGGGCCATATCTTGGAACAGAAGTCGAAGGAATTTTATTGAAAGGATGACTGCTTTCTGGAATATTTGCAAATAATTTTTACCAATACAAAGAGAATTACTCATGAAATTTTCCATCTTGTCCAAAAACAAAATACCATGCATGGGCGTATATAAGGGGGGGGGGGGCTGAGGGGGCTCCAGATCCTCCCCGAAAAAAGCCAACTTGGGTACAACATAAAATGTATTTCACAGTAGTCTACTTTTAAGAAATTATTATCAATTTGTAAAAGAAAATGAGTGTTTACCTTTCTGCTTTATAAATTGACAAGTAGCCCATTTAGATATTTTCCATTCATACCCCATAGGCTATAATAGAAAATTCATTAAGTACTCACAATTGTCCACGATAGTTAGCCCCCCCTCCCCTCTCGAAAAAAATGTATATATGCCCCTGATACCATGTACGAAATATGTCAAAAATATTAACAGCTTTAAAATCATCCTAGCAGGTCATCAAAACTTACGAGTAGGCCAGCTAGGCTCACTTACCATTTGGTTTTAGATTCCTTGGAAATCTTGGCTTTATATTAAGCAATTCGGCCCTGTAGTCTAATAATAAATAATGTTATTGGTTTTACGTCCCTTTTAACTACCCTGGCTTTTAGAGACGCCGGAATTTTGCCCCGAAGGGGATTTTTAACGTGCCAGTAAATGTACTGACACGGCTCCCTCGCATTTGCGCACCCTCAAATGCCAGCTGACTGCGCCAGGTTTCGAACCTGCAACCTTGGGCTCAGCAAGCGAGAACGTTACCCCTGAGCCACGCAGCCAGACAATCCCTGTAGTCTAATTCGAAGTCTTCACTCTTAAAGCGCAGGGAACATATCCTACTTGTTTGAGGGTTGCAATGATCTTTTCACTTACATGCAGCAATCCACTGATTGCTAAGGCATGCGTCTTTAGGCATCGTGAAAATCGACACGTCATTTCCAACTTTATAATAACTGTGACAAACTGCCACAGCACATCTTTGGCCTGGCATGATTATAAACAAAAGGGCTTAAAACACGCGTTTAAACCACTGCAATACATACAATATAAGTTGGTTTTCTTTGCATATCTCGCGCCTCGCGCGCTACGAGGAAACGTGTGACGTCACGTCCTTTCCCTTCCCTCCGCGATCCCCTCGCCTAAGAGCTCCATATTGAGGCAACCTCTGTAGTTTACTAGCCTTGAGATGTGGCCACCTCAGTGTTGCTACATACTTCCTCTTCCTGGCTCTTTAACCTCATCCCTTACTTTTCAGCGAGATGTGACCAGACGGCGATACGGCCGTGAACGTAGCGAGGAGTGTACCGGTAGAGGGCAGACAAGTTCATAGATAGCATATTAACGAACCCTCAACAATTTTCCACCAGAATAATGTACGGTACATCCCTTTGAACAATGCCCCCTTAATTAATATGTAAGAAGAAAAATCAACATGCAGCCTATAATATGCATTGAGACAGAAACATAACATTATGACCGTATGCTATGTTCCGTAAATGAATTTGTATTACTGTATGTTATAACGTCAAGTTCGAGAATTCTCTTTATCTAAGGGAATACACAACTGCGTGACGACAGCCCTTCTTCAACACTTGGCTCCGAAAGTTTTGGCGCCTGTGACATTAAGTAATTATTATGAACGTAACTTCGGGAGTATCACAGGGGTCGGTGATTGGGCCTTTGTTGTACATGGCTTTTACCCTCGACCTTCCAAGCTGTGTGACGTCGACGATGGCACAGTATGCAGACGACTCAATAATTTACAGAGCCATAAAAAATAATGATGACGTCAAAGCACTACAGGAAGATCTGGACAGTGTGGCACTGTGGTGTGATGTAAATAAGATGACCTTGAATGTAAACAAGTGTAAATATATTCGGCTAAGTAGAGCCAGACAGCCTTTTGCACATAGCCTTTCACTGAGCGGCAAAATTCTTCCCATGTGCAATTCACTGCGAATGCTGGGAATACACATTTCCAGCAATTTGAAGTGGAATGTACATGTTGAGGAGTCAAGGTGTAAGGCATTTAGAATTCTAGGATTTGCAAGACGCAATCTTCTGGGATTCAGAAGCCGTGCACTCCGAGCGGTGTATCTCCCAACTATACGGCCCATTCTTCTGTATGGACTTCCTGCCTGGCTTCCCACTACCAAGGAAAACATGAGGAAGTTAAGGGCAGTCCAACGTCGAACAGAGCGACTCATTTACAAACAGTGCAACAAAGTTTTGACAAAACCACTAACATCCATCGATGACATATGTAGCCAAATAGAACCTTTCTCCGAAAATCTCTAGCTGGCACCATTAAACTGTCCCCATTTCACCGCCTTCAGCTGTTATATCGCTCAGTCCGTAGAGCACAGGGTGTCACCCTCGTTCCTCCATTCGCTAGGACAACAGATTATCTATCTGGATTCTACAATCGCTCTGCTCGACTTTGGAATGACCTGCCTCATTCAATAAAATACCTTCCTCCACAACAATTTTGCCGCAAAGTGAAGGCTCTAAAGGGACTAAAACCCCATGTAAATTGAATTTATATATAATGTAACTTTGTGAGTGAGTGGGAGTGTGTGCGTGCGTGTAACTATGTATGCATGCATGCATGTGTGCGTGCGTGAGCGTGTATATATGTGTGTGCGTGCATGTATCTTCCCTTTTATTTATTAATTGTATGATATAGACGTCGTGTTCAGCAGATTATGTGTATATAGCAATGTAAAGTTGTAAATTGTATATATGTAACATTTCTGATTTGTATAGATTTAATGTTCTGAGATAAAGACACTGCTGTGTATGTGGGGCTTGCCCTTTCTCTATCTTCCGTCCATAAATTGTAGCCACAATTCTTGGTAAATAAATAATAATAATAATAATAATTGTGAATGAGTGCGGTGGTCTTGCAGTGTTCAGTAATACTAATCTTACATAATAGTTGTTATTGGAAGCGTAATTTGTGAGGTGCAAATAACGCGTACTGAACTCGAATTCGCCCCAGCTTCAGCCATTGACTGAGCCGAGGATCGAACCGACTTGTAAACCTACTGATTTAAGAAGTGGAATTTGGAATTGGAAAATTATTTTATTCACACATATATTTTAGGAAGTGAATAAAAGCATATTGGCAACTTTTTGGAAAATTTTGGAAGATTTGGAAAGAATTAAATTTGGTAATATTTCAGTGAATGATAATTTAACCAAGGGAGAGCCAGATCATTCGATGCTGGAATATGACCAAGGCTTCAAGTTAGCAAGCCTAAGACCGGTTTTTGGTTGGCCGAGTTGACAGCAACAAATTATGCACACGACCCGCTGATAAGAGGCTAGAACAGGGAGTTTTTTGATAATATATCAACAGCCAATCAGAATGGATCACATAATTTTTGTGGGAATCGCTATTAAATTTGCTTATAAAAAGCGAGATTAGCACTTCTACAGATCCAGAAGAGAAAACGAAATTTAATTGGCAAAACAGAATTATATATTTATGGACAGGAGTGGAGATATGAGCGAAATTCATTTTAATAGGACTCAACGCGAGGCTAGAACTCAAGTCAAGAGTGCCACGCGCGCTATTGTCACGAGCGGAGATTTTACTCCTACTCAGAAACTTGAAGAGAGCAGACCTGAATTTCAGAGCGTACCGAGTGAGCTCTATGTTAAATTGGTTGTACGGCCAGGAGATCCGACTGAACCGTGTGGAGACAGCATAATCGCCGAGGAAGGAAAGGAGACGCCGGAAAAAACTGTAAAAGCATTAGCTTGCTATTGAAAGCAGCAAATTTATAATACAACGCATTTATAAAGAAAACTTCGTTCCTACAAGCTTCACAATTCAACAGAATAACGAGTAGCATTACATTAACAGGCAACAATACTGAAACAGCATTTACTCCGAAGGTTATTCATCAATTATCTACCATGATGATGATCTCAAGTCAGGGGGGATATTCGAATTCGACTCTTATTAAGAAGACTACCATGAACTACTAAATTGTGGAAGGAGGTTAATCTACACTATGAAATGGGAATTCAGAGTGATCTTGACGACCATGGATCGATGTTACCATAACTGCACATCCAACATGCAGTATTCTGAATTCACCATCAACTCTACAATTCAAATGTCCACTACAAACTTGGAGAGATGTCAACCAGAGACGTTCAAAACTACTTTGAAGAAGAGATGCTTCACGATGACGACGAGCAGAGGAGTTCGTTGGTCCCGGGTTCGAGATTCCAGACTAGCAGTCGCGAAGATAGAAGGACAGTTAGCAGGGAGGCGAGGTGCCAGGTGTTTGCAGGTCGAGCAGAGAGGGAGGCGGACAGCTGATTGCCTCGGTCCCAGCAGTAACTCGTTCCAGGCAGGCGACCAGCGCGTGTCGACCCGAGGGAAGAACAGCAAGTATTTCAGACGAGGTATTTCGACAGCAGCTCATCGGAAAGGTAGAAAATTGATTGATCCAATATCTCTGTAGTTTGGTGTAGTCTTTGATGGTATTTCAGGAGTGACCAACCCATGAAAAGTTTTTCTTATTCATAACCCATGTTATTATGTTGTCTATTTTAGAGATGTCACTGTAATTTTAATATACGCCAACGTGTGTCGTTTTAGAGGTAATTTCATTTGAATATGGATTTAGATATTCCGTTTTTTAGTATTTTTCATAAACGTTGTAATATACTCACTTTTAAACGAAACTGTTTTATGGAAGGGAATGCTTCGATCGATACACATGCGTAATAAACAATAAATTGCGTCAATATTGCTAGATTGCATCGTTATTTAGAAAAAGCATTACTGTAAAATGCTAGAACATTGTTTAAAACATTTTGTTATGTCACTACATAAATGCAACATTCATTAAATATTATAAATAATCTTATTGGAGAACTAGCTTCGCCCGGTGGATTTGTTTGTTTTATGGATGATAATGAATACTACTACAGAACTGGCATATAAGATATAAAACTTAAATTAACAGAAAAAAAATATTTTAAAAATATAACTTTTAGTGGTGGTGGTGGGGGTGATAAGTAGTACAGTATAATGGACGTAACAACAGCAATAGACATTCACACCTAACTATACCTAAGTGACCTAATAAATAAAACCCTTCAGCTTCTGGTAAAATTGATAATATTTTGTCATACCAGACATAAGACACACATTTCGCAGGATCCTCCTCGTACAGAATAATAACACTCCCTATCGTATTTCCACAGATACACTTATGAGATGATATAGATGACCCTCAGGAATAAAGTTGATCGGTACTTACAGATGTTGGCTCCAGCAGTGGTGGCCTAGCTCTACTAATTCTGGGGTTATTTGCTCCCAAAAGAATTAGGCCTATACTCGCAGCACTATTGATTTGATTCACACGCCATTCCTACTTTTATGATAACTTATTACGTTTGTTACTTTTGTACCCAGCATCCAACGATTTGCTTTGAGTCGTGGATCTAGTATCAGACCAATGTTTGGAATCCATTCGTGAATTTACTAATGCGGAGCATATTTGACTCGCATCCTTAGACGAATAAATTGCCGCTATAGTTGCAATATAGATGTACAGATAATCAGACTACAAAACTTCGTGCTGTTCGAAATAAGTAACCTTGGCGATATACTTAAGACTAGGCTCATCATTCAATTAAGAACTTATAGCCAGCAACTCCGTTATTGTATCCAAAAACACAATTAGTGTAATACTGTAATGTCTTATCCTCCACACACAAGACCAAAAAGACAAGTCCACTCCCGCCCGGAGTTCTAAATAGAGACCCGCTCCACACGCGGTCCAAAATAAGAGTCTACACCGCCCCGCGGTATGAATAAGAGTGTCCACCGCCCCGCGGTATGAATAAGAGTGTACACCGCCCCGCGGTCTGAATAAGAGTGTCTCCCAATGCCTTCCACAAAATCCCAAGTACCGTCATTCCCCCCCCCCCCCCCCCCCCCCCCTCTACAATCACAGGTTACCTGGGTTGATCCACGATTCCACCCAATCCCAACGCTTGATTCTCAACATGACCATATATGGAACACAGCTCATCCTCACCGCTCGTACATGGATGCCAAGTCTCACCTCTGACTCACGCTTACTGGCGCTCGGGTTTTACCCCGTGTCTGAACACCAACTCGTATTTCATCGCCTGTGTGCACTTTTCTGTTACAAAACTTTCAGATTACTCCAATGTTAAATATTTCAACTTCCCTTGATTTGGATCCTGCTCAAATTATAATATTTATACGCTAAACAAATTACTTATAAATTAAGCACGTCATAATATACACTCTAATAAATAATTATAAAACATAAACCAACTACGCCACCGAAGCCGCCTAAACAGACAATTAATTTAAGTATGTTGTGTCACATATTTTAGCCTATTTTCAATTTTGAAAAAATAGGCTTATGAGATCACCTTTTGTCCGTGTGTGTGTGCGTGTGTGTGTGTGTGATTCGTGTGTGTGTCCCCCCCTAATAAAATCGAAACGGCTGGAGCGTTTTCAATGAAACTCGGGAAGTTCATAGCACTATTCCCGGCGACCTCGACCGTGCCCTTCAAATTTTGTTACGTCTCTCCAATCCAACATGGCGGCTGTGCGAAATATTTCACTAGCATTCGATATCTCCGAAACTATTACCGATATCGCCCTGAAATTGTGTACGGTGATAAAGGGCACTACTAGAAGTTCACCTATGAGACCTTTGAAAACCTGGTGACTACAAAACCAACATGGCGGCCAAGCGAAGTTGAGATATTTAAAAAGACTTTTCTCGCGATTTAACTATCTAAATGTAATGAAACTTGGTACAGCAAATGTTTATACACATTGTAATGCATTGGAGTCTAATTTAGTTCAATTGTTTACATAACCTCAAAATGGCGGCTGTGCGAAATATTTCACTGACATTCTATATCTCCAAAACTATTACAGATATCACCCTGCAATTTTGTACGGTGATAAAGGGTACTGATACAGGTATATCTATGTATATTTCATAAACCTGTAGAGTACGAAACGAACATGGCGACCAAGAGAATTTAAAATATTTTAATAGACTTTTCTCGTGATTTAACTCTCTGAGCGGAGTGAAATGTGGTACAGTAATTGATTTTGCAGATTGTAATGCACTGCCATCTAATTTAATTCAATTGCTTACATAACCTCAAGATGGCGGCTGTGCGAAATTTTAAAATTAAGTTTTAATTTCTTGTGTCGTAATCATGCGATCAAAGTGAAAGTTTGAATAATGAACCTAGGCAATAATTGTCCTTGAATGGTACATAACTCTATGGCCTATACACATAACACTCCTAAATGGTGAGCTCCCGAAATATTTAGACGGTTCTCAATATCTATGAATCTTTTACAGCAACCAAACTGAATTTTTTAATGTTCATAGAGACTATGAACATATGTTCACCTATAGGACTTTCAGGAACCTGGTGAGAACAAATCCAACATGGCGGCGACGCGAAGTATAAATATTTAAATGGACGTTTCTCGCGAATTAACTATCCGAGTGCCGTGAAACGTTGCACGTTAAATGCTTATACAAATGTTGATCCACTGGCATCTAATTTATTTCAATGGTTTGCATTATCACAAGATGGCTGCTGTGCGTAATTTTAAAATCTCGTTTTACTTCTTGTTGTCTAATCATGCGATTGAAGTTTGAATACCACACGTACACAATAATCTTAATGTAATAGTACAAAAATAAAAATCCAACCTGGCGACCATATGAAATATTTAGACGGTTCTCAATATCTACGAATCTGTTACAGCAATTAAACTGAAATTTTGTATGTTGATTGTGGCAGTTAACATAAGTAGGATATATGAAAATAGGCTGTATAGTTCTTCACGGAACTACTTGTTAAATATTGTACCTTCTTTGTGAAATCTAGGCTAATTTCTCTGTCCTAAATTGCAAACATTGAACAAGAATTTAAACCAAACCCCTTGGCGCTACAAACCATGAAGGGCCTATGCCTACCAACCAATCGCTGCCCAGCCATTTGGCCATCACATTATGGGATGGCACGTGGTCAGCGCGTCGGGCCCCCTCGTCCGTTAATCTTAAGTCTTCGTGACCGGGGTGCTGCATCACTGTAAGTCAGCTGCTCGGATTGTCCCCGTTCCAGCCCTCACGTCAGTTTCGAAAATTCCTGACTGATCGAGGAATTGGACCAGGGACCTCAGCGTGCGAGGCAGGTGCTCAGCCCCAACACCACGGGGCTGGCTAAGAATTCAAAATCTATGTTGGAAACTCTTAGTTTTCTCTTTTCTATAGCCTTCCCAATTTGATCGATGTTTGTCCTTGCACTGTCCCTGGCTCTAATTTGGGTATTGTTGACATGATCATCTCTTTCTACACACTAGTCCCCCAGACCCCAAAACCACCGTCGGTTCAAAAGTTTATATGTAATTTACACATAATATATAAATTACGTTTTATAAGTATTTTCTTCTATCTAAATTGCATTTTGTAAATATTGTCAATTCAGATTACAGCACAGTAAGTATGTAGTTAGTTTTAGTTGTAAGTATGTAGTTAGTTTGTTTAATAGATATATGTCATTGTTCTATTAGACTGTGGTATGTGAGTGTGTCTGGTGGCAGTTGCATTGATTATTAGTTATAGTTCATTGTTTCATTAGACTGTGATGTGTGAGGGTGCATGTGAGTGTGCCTGGTGACAGAATGTTTTAGTAGTAGTATTTGTTGTTGGTGGAACTTCAGTATTTTTTTCGTTAGTAGAATTTTGGTATTTAATTGTTAGTAGAAGGTTAGTATCTTTGTTAGTAGAATTGCACTTTATTTATTCTGAAAGGGAGTAGCAGCCTTTCAGAATAAATCAATTCTTTACTAGTCTTATAGACGGTTAAGATATTGATAATATAAGCCAACTAATGGCTACACTGCGTTCTGCTGCACGGCTGAAAGCAAAGGGAAACTACAGCCGTAATGCTATTCCCGAGGATATGCACCTCTCTATGCATAATTACATGTGATGATGGCCTCCTCCTTTGTAAAACTTCAATCCGGAGGTAAACTAGTCCCCCGTCGGATCTCCGGGTGGGGATTACTCAAGATGGGGTTAACATCACAGAAGTGACAAAGAGGAAATCTGACATTCTACGGATCGGAGCGTGGAATGTTAGAAGTCTGCTAGGAAGTGGAAGGTTAGAAAACATAGAAAGGGAAATGGATAGGTTGAGGTTGGATTTGGTTGGGATTAGTGAAATGCGCTGGCAGGAAGAACAGGACTTTTGGTCAGGAGACTATAGGGTCATTAACACTAAATCAAACAATGGCCAAGCAGGGGTTGGTCTCATATTGAGTAGGAAACTTGGGCAGCTGGTGGAATATTATGAGCAATATAGTGAACGGATTATTGTAGCAAAAATCAATACTAAACCTACGGGCACCACAGTGGTACAAGTCTATATGCCTACCAGTCAAGCTGATGATGAGGATGTTGAAAAGGTCTACGAAGAAATAGATGAAATTCTGAGGTATGTCAAGGGGGATGAAAATGTTATAGTAATGGGAGATTGGAACGCTGTGGTAGGAAAAGGGAGAGAAGGGAAGATAGTAGGAGATTTCGGATTAGGTGAAAGGAATAATCGAGGAAGCAGGCTGATGGAATTCTGCACCGAGCACGAGTTGGTCATAGCTAACACCTTATTCAATAACCACAGTAGAAGAATATACACATGGATGAGACCAGGAGATACAGGGCGTTACCAAATCGACTTCATTATGGTCAAGCAGAGGATTCGAAACCAGATTTTGCATTATAAAACATATCCTGGTGCTGACATAAACTCTGACCACAATCTGGTTGTAATGAAATGCAGATTAAAGTTGAAGAAACTGAAGAAAAGTCAAAAGCCAAAAAGGTGGGCAATAGACAGACTGAAAGTAAAGGATGTAAACGAAAGATTCAAGAAGAGTATAAAGGAAGGACTAATGAAAAACCCTAAACAAACTTCAATTGCAGACGAATGGACACTTTTGAAGAATGAAATAACAAAATCCGCAGAAGAAAACATTGGTAGGAAAGAAAGAATAAGTAGAAAACCGTGGATCACTCAGGATATACTAGAATTGATGGATGAAAGGCGGAAACACAAGAATGTAAGGGATGAAAAGGGGAAAGCAGAATACAGACGTCTGAGAAATTAGGTTAACAAGAAGTGCAAGGAAGTGAAAGAAGAATGGTTGAAAGAGAAATGTGCAGGTATAGAAAATTGTCTGAAATTAGGAAAAGTAGGCACAGCTTATCGAAGGATTAAGAATACTTTTGGGGAAAACAAGACTAAGTGCTGTAATATTAAGGACACAAATGGAAAGCTTGTAACAGATAGGGAAGAAAAGGTAGAGAGATGGAAAGCTTACATAGAGTAAAACTCAGCAATTCTTCTAGGTTTGTGTCGTGTCTTGTGTGGGGTTTCGCCTAGGACACCAAGCTTGGCTCATCGGCGGGCTCTGGGTGTCCCCGCCCGGACCCCCACAGGAGTAACGAACTACGCGCTACCTCCCTTTATATTGAGTGCAACTGCACTACTTTGCTGCGAGAACTAAAAGTTCAAGCAGCCATAACCTCCCTATGAAGGCTTCCAAAAAGATGGTATATTGGCTTTCACGGCCGGTGAATTAAAACCCCACACAAGACACGGCACAAACCTAGAAGAATTGCTGAGTTTTAATTCACCGGCCGTGAAAGCCAATATACTATCTTACATAGAGTGTTTGTATAAGGGAAAGGAGATTGAGAATCGTGTAATGGAAAGGGAGGAGGAAATTGATGAGGATGCAAAAGGAGATTTAATATTGAGATCAGAATTTGACAGAGCATTGGAAGACTTAAGCAGGAACAAAGCACCAGGCATAGATGATATACCGATTGAGTTGCTATGCTGCATAGGAGATGAAGGTCTGATCAGGTTATTTCACTTGGTGTGTAGGGTTTATGAGACAGGTGAGGTACCCCCTGATTTCAAGAAGAATGTTATCATCCCTATACCAAAGAAAGTGGGAGCTGACAGATGTGAAGATTACTGTACAATCAGCTTAGATACTCATGCTTCAAAGATCCTGTCTAGAATAATTTACAAGAGGATTGAAAGCCAGATAGAAGCGGAGTTGGGTGAAGACCAGTTTGGTTTCAGGAGAAATGTAGGAACAAGGGAAGCTGTACTAAGTCTTAGGCTGATTTTGGAAGGTAGAATAAGGAACGATAAGAGAACGTTCATGGCATGTAGACTTAGAAAAGGCTTTTGATAACGTTGATTGGACTAAATTGTTTGACATTTTGAAATCTATTGGAATAAAGTACAGGGATAGGAGGGTGATATACAATCTATACAGAAACCAGACGGCAGTCATTCGAGCTGAAGGACATGAGAGAGAAGCTGGTATTCAGAAAGGTGTAAGGCAAGGCTGCAACTTATCACCCATACTTTTCAATCTTTACATTGAGCAAGCAATGAAGGAAATTAGAGAAAAGTTTAAAGTGGGAGTGAAGATTCAAGGAGAAATAATTTCAACTCTGAGATTTGCTGATGACATCGTCATCTTGGCCGACAAGCCTGAGGATTTAAATGAGTTTTTGACTGGTATGGGCTCCGTCTTACGGAAAGAATTCATGATGAAAATAAATAAATGTAAAACAAAAATACTGGAATGCAGCCGAAATAAATCAGAAATCTCTATGGAGATCAAATTGGCAGGTGAAAAGCTGAAGGAAGTGGGCGACTTCTGTTACTTAGGAAGCAGAATAACCAGTAATGTACGAAGCAAAGAGGACATAAAAAGTAGGTTGCCCCAGGCAAGGATAGCTTTTCTACAAAAAAGGAATCTGTTGACATCGAATATAGATTTAGGTATTAGGAAGTCATTTTGGAAATCCTTTGTCTGGAGCGTGGCGCTGTATGGAAGTGAAACTTGGACTATTGGTGCAGCAGAAAAGAGGAGAAGTGAATCTTTTGAAATGTGGTGTTACAGGAGAATGATGAAGATCAAATGGGTAGATAGGGTTACAAACGAAGAGGTTTTAAGACTAGTGGGAGAGGAGAGATGTTTCTGGTGACTGCTAATGAAGAGAAGAGATAGGTTAGTAGGACACATACTAAGACACCCAGGAATAGCAAGCTTAGTTATGGAAGGAAGGGTCGAGGACAAGAACTGTAGGGGTTGACCAAGGTTAGAATATGTTAAACTGATTGCCTCGGATGTAGTGTGTGGTAGCTATGTAGAGATGAAGCGATTAGCTCAGGACAGGGAGGCATGGAGAGCTGCATCAAACCAGTCAAAAGACTGAAGACTCAATCATCATCATAATGGACGTAACATTCAGGTCATTTTCCCGTAATGATAATAACAATAATGAAGAGGGAAGCGGCTATTTACTAACTACAGTACTGACACATGTAATTTACAAACGAATTGAAAAATATGATTAGAAAGAGGAGTATGTGACATAAAAGACACTGACTAGGGCCTATATCTCATTGGCTGTTAGAAAAGTAGAGATCAATAGTGTTGTCTTTTGTCACATAGTGCCATAGGAAAATAATCAGAGCACTTTGGAAAACTTGGGCTGTCCCGAGCTCCTGAAGTAGCAATAGTGTCCTTTATCGCCACATACCGCTCAAGGATAAGGATCTGAATAAATGAAAGTAAATTTGAAAGCACCAACGCTTATTGCAGCTGATTACCTCTATGTACTGCACCAACACTATCGCACTTATTAAGAGGCATAATATTTTCATGATGATAACTGTTTTACGGGGCCTAAGAAATCTTCTTGCAATAATTACTCCCAGTGGCTCCAATTTATAAGCAGCGCAAGTTGTAACTATTTTCGCAATTCTGGTAGGGGCGACGTGATGCAGCTCGCATTGCCAGCCAACAATTGACTTATTAAAATATTCTTACAGTTACACTATACGGACATGAATGGTTCTAGGACCTTAAAACGTAGTTTTCAAGTTCATTTTGTCTGTTGTTCTAAATGTAGGGAATGGAGAGAGTTGTTCAAAATATCAAGTGGATAGTGTTACCGGCAGGGTTTCGAAGGATAAGTATATTAAGTGTGGTTAAGATTGGTGAAACGATGTAGACTTGTGCCAAAGGGCCTAAATGCAGGGAATGGAGTGATCCGTCTGAAATTTAACGTAGACAGTGTTACTCGCAGGTTTCCAAAGGGTAAGAATACTCATTTTGGTTCAGATCGGTGAAACGGTGTAGATTTGTGCCAAAGGGCCTAAATGCAGGGAATGGAGTGGTCTGTCCGAAATTTCATGTAAACAGTGTTACTCGCAGGTTTCCAAAGGGTAAGTATACAAATGTTGGTTCAGATCGGTGAAACGGTGTAGATTTGTATAAATAACAGACAAACCAACATTGAGCTTTATACCGTACTAGCAGAAGTACCCGTTCTTCGAACGGTGTTCGGTGTTAACACCAGACATTATCTATTGAGCTACTGTTGCAATGGTTATGGGTTTGTCATTCCTTCTTAAGTTTATCAGAACGAAGTTAGTTTTCTGGGAATATCACACACACTGTTAATTTAAGGGCCTTAAAATTTGGTTTTCGGAGACCCTTTATAGACTCCCGAATTTTGTGTCTCATATTGAGAAGCGCAACATATGCTTTGGTCGTCCTTTTAGGATAATTTTGTATTTCGCCTATTTCAGCATGTATTTTGAGATGTTATCCCAATATCCACCCTTCTACTGTGTGAAAAGTACGGTGAAGAGTTTTATAAATGATTGGTGTATTGACTCATGGTTACCATACCTAACTTTACGATGCACCAAGCATCCGAACACGAGTTATAGGCGTAAATAAAGTTACACAGAAAGACAGACAGACAATTCTATTGTCTACAACGTATCACCCAGATATCCAAATATCGGTATATCTACCATACGTATCAAACAAAATCATCCTTACGATGAACCCGTATGTCGACCAAAGAAAAGATTAGTTAAAATGTGCTCTCAAACTAAATTCACCTAACGTGTACTTCCTGACGTCAAATAGAATTGAAAGCCTCGTAGACGAAACGCAATACATGTCACATAAGAACTTACCCTCTACGTTGGGTTAGGTCCCCATACACAGGAAGACCCCTTTCATAAATTATGGAATTTTGGGAAATAATGTTGCTATTTGGAGATATAATAGACCTTCTGTACTATATGTCGCACGTGAAAATTGCATGAAAAAATTCTAGGTTACCACTTGACCCCCTTAATTGCATTGATGAATTATACAGTCTACGTTGGTTCCATGATAACCTTATAGCCATTTGCAAACTTTCACAGAAATGTTAACAAATGGAGTGACATTGCTTCTTACAGAAATAGATGCAAAGTTGGATAATGTTGTCATGGTTACCGATTTGCATTCCTTCATTAGTATGTTAAATTCAATTAGTTTTCCGGGAATATTTCAGAAACTGTTGGATTTAGAGCCTTATAATTTAGTTTTCGAGGACCCTTTAGGGCTCCCGAGTTTTGTTTCTGGCACCGAGGGGCTTTGTCTCGTCGTTGTACGCCAAAATATAATACTACTACTACTAATAATAATAATATAATATAGGGATAGGAATATAATAGACCTGCCATACCACACCCGCAGGTGTAAATCGCGTGAAAAAAATCTAGATTACCCCTTGAACCCCTTAAGCGTATTATACGTATTGATGAATTTTACAGCTTATTTGGTTCTGTGATAACCTTCTAGCCGTTTGCAAACTTTCACACTAATGTAATTAATGGAATTGCATTGCGTCTTACAGCAATAGATGGACCTCTGAGAATCTGTTGCGTTGGTTACCGGCTTGCATTCGTTCATTAGTTTATTAAATGAAATTAGTTTTCTGGGAATATCTCAAAACATGGTTGGTTTTAGGGCCCTAAAATGTGTTTTTTCCACGAGTTTTGTCTCTCACATGAGGTGCTAAAAATGAGCTTTTTCTCGTCCTTCTACGTCTATTTCAGCATGTATTTTAAGGGGGTATGCCCCCTTTTATGAGAGGTACGGAGAATAGTTACATCAATGATTAGTGTCGTGCCTCTGATGGATATCTGTACCAAATTTTACGTTGATACACCCAGCCGTTCTCGAGTTATAAGGGAACAAATTTGTCCACAGACAAACAAACAGACAGACAGACAAAAAAAATATTTTCGCGCGCATCCATCATAAAACAGTCTGAAATGCATAAACAACTCACATTTCCGTAGAAATTCAGAGAAAAACACACACATTTTCATTTTTCTATATAGAGAGATCTACTGCACCGCTCGGTGTTGACCGTGTTTTATTGCACAGATTTTGGTTTTACTCGCTAACCGTTGGAGATATACGAAAAGTGATAAGGACCTTTCAGATAGAAAATTAAATGTTAAAGCTCATGTATACCATCAAAAGTTTGCTATTTCTTAGCGTTTTCTTTTTATTTGAAAAGGAAATATGAAATTTTGAAACCAAAGGGTGTAGTGACGTCACAAATGTCAGTTTTACTCGCTAACTGTTGGAGATACACGAAAAGTGATAAGGACCTTTCGTATAGGAAATTAAATTTCAAATCTCGTACGTGCCATCAAAAGTTTGCTATTTCCTACCGTTCTCTTTTTATTTGATATGGAAATATGAAATTTTGAAACCAAAGGGTCTAGTGACGTCACTAAAATGGTCGCCAATTTTTAATAGTGCAAAATTTCGAAATCAAAAGTATCCTATATGTAAACCTGGTAAATCAGCTACATCCATGCAAAATTTCATTTAAATCGGACCAGTGGTTCTTGCGTTATTGAGTAACAGACAGACAGACAGACACACACCATCTCATTTTTATATATTAGTATGATTTACACATGCTAGTGCAACAATCACAATAACGCAGGTTATCACATAAATTCTACACACACACCCATGTACACGGGGCAACATGAACTCGATGTCTAAGCCCCGCAAATGAAATATTAACTGTGCATGCGATAGCATAGAGAATACTACAGTCCAATACAATCCTTGATTGTCAATCGGTCAGTTTTCCCATGTGTCCTCTAGCAAATTTTACCGGACTATCATGATACAGAGTAAATCGGTGTTGCCTAGTGACAACCTGTCCATCAATGGTGCGGCGTTGACTATCATGATACAATGTTAGTCGTTGTCGCCTAGCGACAATATGTCCGTCAAGTTATTAGATCGGTGAAACGGTGTAGACTTGTGCAAAAGGGCCTGAATGCGGGGAATGGAGTGGTCTGTCCGAAATTTAACATAGCCTAAACTATTCCTCTTGAATCAGGCTATCATATACAAAAAGAATTTTTCGAATCCGACTGGTAGTTTCAGAGATTAGCAGTTTAAACACATAAACACACCAACACACAAACTCTTAAGCTTTATTATAGAAGTATAGATAATAATTCCAATTGCGGAATGATAGTGTAATATGACGTTAATATAGTCATGGACAATTTGTATAACGGATTTAAATATGAAATAGGATCATATTGTTGACAATGGAGGTCAAATGATGCCTATAATTAGCAACAATTATATTGCAATAATTTGCTATAACAAAACCATAGACCAGGAGATTTGTAGATCTACCTGATGTCTTGTATGTAATGAAACAAATTTAAATACGAATTATTAATTCATCAAATGTATACCAGAAAAGGGAGGATATGTATTATTGTTATTTAACAGTAAAGACGAGCGGACTACGGTTTATTAAAGTTAATATGTCATTGTAACGTGGAAAAACAGTATATTGAGATAGTTTATAAACGAAATGTATTATTGAAAGTTAAGTGGAATATTATACAAAGTGAATTGTTGTGAACAAGAATATTAATGTTGTTTAAGAGCACGAGGATGAGTAATTTAGAGATGAGTTGGTTAGAAGTGAACCATGAACCGCATTTCACAGGTAGTGTTTACGTAGTACGGTTGCTAATTCTTCTACACGTTTGGAGTGTAGCAAGATGGGTTTTATTAAAGGAATACCGCGCATTGTCTATTATGATCATTGTTCAGAGGAGAGGAAAGGAGTATGTCAAGTTTGGAAGCGTAGCAGACGCTATTAAATGGTGTTGTTCACCGCATGCGAAAGGAAATGAGTGTATTGCCGTTTGAAGCAATGTATTGATATGTGTTGAAAAAGTAACTGACATTAGGTTTGTATTTGTGTTGTGCATGTCAGAAAGTATTATTATGAAATCCACGACGTCTATTGTGAATAACCGAGTAGTTCCGTCTCGCTCATTAATTTATTGTATTTTTATTCAATGATGTGACAATTCAGAACTGTAATCAACTTCACTGTTTGTTACTACAGTTCTATTTACAAGAGTTTAGTGCTTTTCAGTCGGTCAACACGAATGTACCCAAAAGAGATGGGTTATGCCCTAATCCTGAAATAAATTACATGAGATTAATAAAACACTAGGATGACCAGTTTCGATCGTCAAGCGATCATCATCAGATCCATTACACTTAGGCTACAAAATCTATGTTTGAAATACAGGTGAAAATATTTACAATATGTACAATTATTTAGTTGCAGTATTGGTACTGCAACTGTCAGTGTATACTAAATGCAGTATATATGTTAGGTGAAATGCTAAATGGTGATAGCTATCCGGAGATTGTACTTTAGAGAGATTATATGGTTGTAAACTATGGTTAAACTATAACATTTTTGGCTAACTACTTATCTGATTGTCTTCCGTATTACAGCTACTCGCAGTTTTCGTGCTCACTGGAACTCGCTGTGCGGTCGACTGCGGTGGTTATCTTAACGACTGGTTTTCCCCCTGCCTTCTCCCCCCTGTCCCTACATGCTGTGGGGAGTGATAGCGATGTGTTTATGTGAGGTGTTGCCAACCTAGATAAGATGTATGTTATTGAATGAGGTGGGTCTACAAATATTAAAGACCGTGGATTAGCCCTCGCCACGCGTGGAGCATAACCCATTCGAACTAAGCGTTGACGGTCTTATGAGGACGTCCCGGCACCTTTAATACTGCCGCGAATATGGGCCTTGGTTTATTGCAGATGAAATGTACATCGTACACCTGATCCAGATAACATTTACCTATTACAAAAACCCTAATTTCACCCTTTTTTATCTAGCTTGGCTGTGTCGCTAAATTGTATTTTGTTTCCGACAGGGTGTGTTTTTTAGTAGCGTGAAGAGGGGTGAGCTCTCCATGAACGTGTGTTCATTTAGATTGTTGGGATTGTTTCGTTTGGCTAGGTGTATCTCGATTGCTTCCTTTATGTCAAGAGCTCTGCCTTTCGATTCGTGATGGATTATTTTAAGGTCCGACTCTATGTTGGTAAAGCTGTGCCCTGCGTCACACATATGTTCGCACACGGCTGAATGTGTTCCGTATCTTATCGCATTCCTATGTTCATGATAACGTGTGTCTACTCGCCTTCCACTCTGCCCGATGTAATTAGCTTGACAATCGGTGTCTTGGCACGTTATAGAATATACTCCTGACCTTGAATACGGGTCACGTTTATTTAGATTACTATTTAGGAGGTGCCTAGCGGTTGTGTTTTTCGTCGTGAAAGCTATCTTTATGCCTTGTTTTTTGAATAGGTTAGTGATTTTATATGTATTCGCATTCACATAGTTGAAACGCGCAAATTTTTTCTCATTACTGTCCGGTTTGGGAATCGTTTTATCTTTATTTTTATGTTTGGCTATAATTTGATTTATTTTGCTTGGCGAGAAGTTGTTTTCCTTTGCTATTTGCATAATAGTTCTTATTTCCTTATTATAGTTGTCCTTTGACATGGGTATGTTTAAAGCTCTGTGCACCATTGAATTGAAACCCGCTAGTTTGTGCGTACTGTGGTGATTAGACTGAATGTCGATTGCATGCGAGGTTTGTGTTGCTTTCCGGAATATGGAATATGAAAGGTCGTTGTCTTTACGTTCAATAGTTATATCGAGATAATTTATTTTCCGGTCTATTTCGGATTCCTTAGTGAATTTGATAGAGTGGTGAAGGCTATTAATGGATTGGAGAATTGTTTCTTCGCTTGTTAGTTCAGTATCGTAGATGCAAATTACATCATCTACGTATCTTTTCCATATTACTATTCCCTTTGTTGAAGTCTTTTCTAAGAACGCATTTTCTAGTGCATTGATGAAGATGTCAGCGATTAACCCACTTAGTGGCGATCCCATTGCTAGGCCTTCTCTCTGTGTGTATATTTTACTGTCGAATTGAAACACGTTTTGGGTGAGAACGACCCTCAGTAATCTCACAATCTCTTCAATTTCTTTTACCGAATTGTTGGATTTTAAGTTGTTTTCGATAGTGTTGATTGCTTCAATAATCGGAATATTGGTGTACATGTTAGTTACGTCGAAGGATACTAGCCTGAAGCTAGGTTTCATTTGTAGGGTGTTCAATGCTGTTACTAGTTCTGTTGTGTTCTTTACAGAGTTGTTTTTGTCGTTGGAAAGACGGCATTTTAAGATTTTTAGTAACTCTTTGCTGATTTTGTAATTAGGTGCATTCCTACAATTGACTATTGGTCTCATTGGGCATTCCTTTTTGTGTATTTTTGGTTGTCCCCTCAATGACGGTATTTTCGGGTTCATGTTTATTAGTTTTGATTTTTCGGCTTTGGTCAGTATGTATTCTGTTTCTTTTAGCGCACTTTTTATTTGTTTTTGGAATTTGTTGGTGGGGTCTTTTGTTAATTCCTTGATTTCGTTGTTGTTTAGGAATTCGACTGTTTTTTCAATGTATTCTGTTTTGTTCAAAATTACTGTAGTGTTTCCCTTATCTGCTTTTGTGATGATTAAGTCATGTTCTTTTATTTTTTGTTTCAATGACTTTATTTCTTTGAGTTGTTTGTTGTTTTGAATGTTATTGCTATCGCCCTCTCGTTTGAGGATTTTTTTGGCTTCGTTGGTGGCTAGGTTTTTGGTTAATTCCCTGTCTTCTGCTGGGAGCTTGTGACTGGCTATCTCAATATCTGTGATTAACTGTTTTATATTGTGGTTCGTGTGTGCGTCTGTGCAGTTGTATTTCAAACCTTTGTCTAACATATTCATTTCACCTTGAGAAAAGGTTACGTTCGTTCTGTTGTTTACTCTGCTGTGGAAATTGAATTCATTGTTATTCGTGTGTTGTTCGTTAGATTGATGGTTCTGTGTTTCTCCTAGTTTTCTTAATTTATTTTCTAGCGTTTCATGCTTCCTCGTTGCTCTGATTTTGATGTTGTCATGTAGGTGCTCGGTGAAGCTGTCCCATTGGGCCGCGTGCCAGAAATTACTTAGTTGCAATTGAATGTCGTATAATTGTTGGTTAATTTTTTGCTTTCTTATGTATGCAAATCTTAATTCGTTTTTTATCCAAAGCGCTTTGGCTTGTTTGGTTGAAATGATCGTGGCTGGTGTGTTCAGTACGGTTTTAATTGGTACGTATTTAGGGGTGAGGTTTAGTTCTATACATTTTTTGTTGAACCAAATTGACTTGTCTAAATTCATGAGTTTAAGCCTGAGTGATTTGAATTTCTTGGCTTCACGATTTGCCTGACTAGCCGTGAACATTGTGGTGTTTGAAATTCAAATCACTCAGGCTTAAACTCATGAATTTAGACAAGTCAATTTGGTTCAACAAGAAATGTATAGAACTAAACCTCACCCCTAAATACGTACCAATTAAAACCGTACCGAACACACCAGCCACGATCATTTCAACCAAACAAGCCAAAGCGCTTTGGATAAAAAAAACGAATTAAGATTGGCATACATAAGAAAGCAAAAAATTAACCAACAATTATACGACATTCAATTGCAACTAAGTAATTTCTGGCACGCGGCCCAATGGGACAGCTTCACCGAGCACCTACATGACAAAATCAAAATCAGAGCAACGAGGAAGCATGAAACGCTAGAAAATAAATTAAGAAAACTAGGAGAAACACAGAACCATCAATCTAACGAACAACACACGAATAACAATGAATTCAATTTCCACAACAGAGTAAACAACAGAACGAACCTTTTCTCAAGGTGAAATGAATATGTTAGACAAAGGTTTGAAAAACAACTGCACAGACGCACACACGAACCATAATATAAAACAGTTAATCACAGATATTGAGATAGCCAGTCACAAGCTCCCAGCAGAAGACAGGGAATTAACCAAAAATCTCGCCACCAACGAGGCCAAAAAATCCTCAAACGAGAGGGCGATAGCAATAACATTCAAAACAACAAACAACTCAAAGAAATTAAGTCATTGAAACAAAAAATAAAAGAACATGACTTAATCATCACAAAAGCAGATAAGGGAAACACTACAGTAATTTTGAACAAAACAGAATACATTGAAAAAACAGTCGAATTCCTAAACAACAACGAAATCAAGGAATTAACAAAAGACCCCACCAACAAATTCCAAAAACAAATAAAAAGTGCGCTAAAAGAAACAGAATACATACTGACCAAAGCCGAAAAATCAAAACTAATAAACATGAACCCGAAAATACCGTCATTGAGGGGACAACCAAAAATACACAAAAAGGAATGCCCAATGAGACCAATAGTCAATTGTAGGAATGCACCTAATTACAAAATCAGCAAAGAGTTACTAAAAATCTTAAAATGCCGTCTTTCCAACGACAAAAACAACTCTGTAAAGAACACAACAGAACTAGTAACAGCATTGAACACCCTACAAATGAAACCTAGCTTCAGGCTAGTATCCTTCGACGTAACTAACATGTACACCAATATTCCGATTATTGAAGCAATCAACACTATCGAAAACAACTTAAAATCCAACAATTCGGTAAAAGAAATTGAAGAGATTGTGAGATTACTGAGGGTCGTTCTCACCCAAAACGTGTTTCAATTCGACAGTAAAATATACACACAGAGAAAAGGCCTAGCAATGGGATCGCCACTAAGTGGGTTAATCGCTGACATCTTCATCAATGCACTAGAAAATGCGTTCTTAGAAAAGACTTCAACAAAGGGAATAGTAATATGGAAAAGATACGTAGATGATGTAATTTGCATCTACGATACTGAACTAACAAGCGAAGAAACAATTCTCCAATCCATTAATAGCCTTCACCACTCTATCAAATTCACTAAGGAATCCGAAATAGACCGGAAAATAAATTATCTCGATATAACTATTGAACGTGAAGACAAACGACCTTTCATATTCCATATTCCGGAAAGCAACACAAACCTCGCATGCAATCGACAATCAGTCTAATCACCCCAGTACGCACAAACTAGCGGGTTTCAATTCAATGGTGCACAGAGCTTTAAACATACCCATGTCAAAAGACAACTATAATAAGGAAATAAGAACTATTATGCAAATAGCAAAGGAAAACAACTTCTCGCCAAGCAAAATAAATCAAATTATAGCCAAACATAAAAATAAAGATAAAACGATTCCCAAACCGGACAGTAATGAGAAAAAATTTGCGCGTTTCAACTATGTGAATGCGAATACATATAAAATCACTAACCTATTCAAAAAAACAAGGCATAAAGATAGCTTTCACGACGAAAAACACAACCGCTAAGCACCTCCTAAATAGTAATCTAAATAAACGTGACCCGTATTCAAGGTCAGGGGTATATTCTATAACGTGCCAAGACACCGATTGTCAAGCTAATTACATCGGGCAGAGTGTAAGGCGAGTAGACACACGTTATAATGAACATAGGAATGCGATAAGATACGGAACACATTCAGCCGTGTGCGAACATATGTGTGACGCAGGGCACAGCTTTACCAACATAGAGTCGGACCTTAAAATAATCCATCACGAATCGAAAGGCAGAGCTCTTGACATAAAGGAAGCAATCGAGATACACCTAGCCAAACGAAACAATCCCAACAATATAAATGAACACACGTTCATGGAGAGCTCACCCCTCTTCTTACTTACTTACTTATTTCCTCTCGCTCCGTGCGGAGCATAGGGCATCCAAGAATGATTTCCATCGGGCTCTGTGTGTTGCCAAGTTCTTCACTTCCATCCAAGTCTTTCCCGCTTTTCTGGCCTCCTCTTCAATGGTGCGTTTCCAGGTGTTCCTTGGTCTTCCCCGTCTCCGAGCCCCTTGAGGATTCCAGTCCAGAGCTCTCCTTTCTACTGCATCATTCTGTTTCCGCAGAGTATGCCCAATCCAGCCCCATTTCCTCCGTTTAATTTGGACTTCTATAGGTTGTTGGTTAGCCCTTTGCCACAGCTCTGCGTTTGGGATTATATCTGGCCATCGTATACCCAGAATTCGACGCAGACAACGATTGATGAATACTTGAAGTTGGTGGCTGATAGGATTGGTAACTTTCCATGTTTCACATGCATACAATAGGACAGCTTTCACATTGGTATTAAAAAGTCTGAGTTTCGTCTTCCTGGATATGTTACGGTTTCTACATAGTGGATAGAGCTGCACAAAAGCCCCATTTGCCTTTCTTATTCTGCTCTTGACATCCTCCTCAGCCCCTCTACTTCTCGTTACCACGCTTCCCAAGTAAACAAATGTATCCACCTGTTCTACATCTACACCTCCCACAGTGAGACCAGCCTGTACTGTGGAGTTCACTCTCAGCTCCTTTGTCTTCTTTGGGTTTATCTTAAGTCCAACCTTAGCAGCTTCAAGTTCTAAGTTTGCCAGTTTTCCCTCTATGTCTCTAAAGCGCTGTGCTAGCATACAGATGTCATCAGCAAAATCAAGATCCTCCAACCTGTCTCGAAGTCCCCACTGTATCCCTCTCTTCCTTCCTCTCCCCACCTTCCTAAGAGTATTACCAAGAACAATCAGGAACAAAGTGGGAGAAAGTATACATCCTTGTCGTACTCCAGTCTGGATGGCCAATGGCTGGGATAGCTGACCCTCATGCAGGACTTGACATTCATAACCAGAATACATCTCTCGTATAATGTTAACTATTTTACTTGGTATACCATATTCCTTTAAGGTCTCCCACATGACCTTCCTATTAATGGAATCGAAGGCCTTCTCAAAATCTCTAAATGTGATGTACAGTGCTGCTTGCCATTCGTTACTCTGCTCCACAATAATCCGTAAAGTGTTAATTAAGTCCACACAAGTACGGTGTTCCCTAAATCCAGCTTGTTCTTTCCTCAACTTCGACTCGATAGACTTCTTAACTCGATTCAAGATTATCCTGAGAAATACTTTGCTTGGTACGGATAGTAAGGTAATACCTCTCCAGTTGTTACAATTCGTCAAGTCACCCTTCTTTGGGATTTTAGCAATCACACTTTTCTTCCATTCCGCAGGCATCTTCTCTTCAAACCAGATCTTTTCCATCAATGGCTTCAGTCACCCCTCTTCACGCTACTAAAAAACACACCCTGTCGGAAACAAAATACAATTTAGCGACACAGCCAAGCTAGATAAAAAAGGGGGATATTAGGGGTTTTTTAATAGGTAAATGTTATCTGGATCAGGTGTACGATGTACATTTCATCTGCAATAAACCAAGGCCCATATTCGCGGCAGTATTAAAGGTGCCGGGACGTCCTCATAAGACCGTCAACGCTTAGTTCAAATGGGTTATGCTCCACGCGTGGCGAGGGCTAATCCACGGTCTTTAATATTTGTAGACCCACCTCATTCAATAACATACATCTTATCTAGGTTGACAACACCTCACATAAACACATCGCTATCACTCCCCACAGCATGTAGGGACAGGGGGAGAAGGCAGGGGGAAAACCAGTCGTTAAGATAACCACCGCAGTCGACCGCACAGCGAGTTCCAGTGAGCACGAAAACTGCGAGTAGCTGTAATACGGAAGACAATCAGATAAGCAGTTAGCCAAAAATTTTATAGTTTAACCAGAGTTTACAACCATATAATCTCTCTAAAGTACAATCTCCGGATAGCTATCACCATTTAGCATTTCACCAAACACATATACTGCATTTAGCATACACTGACAGTTGCAGTACCAATACTGCAACTAAATAATTGTACATATTGTAAATATTTTCACCTGTATTTCAAACATAGATTTTGTAGCCTAAGCGTAATGGATCTGATGATGATCGCTTGACGATCGAAACTGGTCATCCTAGTGTTTTATTAATCTCATGTAATTTATTTCAGGATTAGGGCATAACCCATCTCTTTTGGGTTCATTCGTGTTGACCGACTGAAAAGCACTAAACTCTTGTTTACTAAGGCAACACTGAAAATATGGCTTCAAACACCACAATGTTCACGGCTAGTCAGGCAAATCGTGAAGCCAAGAAATTCAAATCACTCAGGCTTAAACTCATGAATTTAGACAAGTCAATTTGGTTCAACAAAAAATGTATAGAACTAAACCTCACCCCTAAATACGTACCAATTAAAACCGTACCGAACACACCAGCCACGATCATTTCAACCAAACAAGCCAAAGCGCTTTGGATAAAAAAAACGAATTAAGATTTGCATACATAAGAAAGCAAAAAATTAACCAACAATTTACGACATTCAATTGCAACTAAGTAATTTCTGGCACGCGGCCCAATGGGATAGCTTCACCGAGCACCTACATGACAACATCAAAATCAGAGCAACGAGGAAGCATGAAACGCTAGAAAATAAATTAAGAAAACTAGGAGAAACACAGAACCATCAATCTAACGAACAACACACGAATAACAATGAATTCAATTTCCACAGTAGAGTAAACAACAGAACGAACGTAACCTTTTCTCAAGGTGAAATGAATATGTTAGACAAAGGTTTGAAATACAACTGCACAGACGCACACACGAACCACAATATAAAATAGTTAATCACAGATATTGAGATAGCCAGTCACAAGCTCCCAGCAGAAGACAGGGAATTAACCAAAATTCTCGCCACCAACGAAGCCAAAAAAATCCTCAAACGAGAGGGCGATAGCAATAACATTCAAAACAACAAACAACTCAAAGAAATAAAGTCGTTGGAACAAAAAATAAAAGAACAAGACTTAATCATCACAAAAGCAGATAAGGGAAACACTACAGTAATTTTGAACAAAACAGAATACATTGAAAAAACCTTCGAATTCCAAAACAACAACGAAATCAAGGAATTAACAAAAGACCCAACCAACAAATTCCAAAAACAAATAAAAAGTGCGCTAAAAGAAACAGAATACATACTGACCAAAGCCGAAAAATCAAAACTAATAAACATGAACCCGAAAATACCGTCATTGAGGGGACAACCAAAAATACACAAAAAGGAATGCCCAATGAGACCAATAGTCAATTGTAGGAATGCACCTAATTACAAAATCAGCAAAGAGTTACTAAAAATCTTAAAATGCCGTCTTTCCAACGACAAAAACAACTCTGTAAAGAACACAACAGAACTAGTAACAGCATTGAACACCCTACAAATGAAACCTAGTTTCAGGCTAGTATCCTTCGACGTAACTAACATGTACACCAATATTCCGATTATTGAAGCAATCAACACTATCGAAAACAACTTAAAATCCAACAATTCGGTAAAAGAAATTGAAGAGATTGTGAGATTACTGAGGGTCGTTCTCACCCAAAACGTGTTTCAATTCGACAGTAAAATATACACACAGAGAGAAGGCCTAGCAATGGGATCGCCACTAAGTTGGTTAATCGCTGACATCTTCATCAATGCACTAGAAAATGCTTTCTTAGAAAAGACTTCAACAAAGGGAATAGTATTATGGAAAAGATACGTAGATGATGTAATTTGCATCTACGATACTGAACTAACAAGCGAAGAAACAATTCTCCAATCCATTAATAGCCTTCACCACTCTATCAAATTCACTAAGGAATCCGAAATAGACCGGAAAATAAATTATCTCGATATAACTATTGAACGTAAAGACAACGACCTTTCATATTCCATATTCCGGAAAGCAACACAAACCTCGCATGCAATCGACAATCAGTCTAAGCACCCCAGTACGCACAAACTAGCGGGTTTCAATTCAATGGCACAGAGCTTTAAACATACCCATGTCAAAGGACAACTATAATAAGGAAATAAGAACTATTATGCAAATAGCAAAGGAAAACAACTTCTCGCCAAGCAAAATAAATCAAATTATAGCCAAACATAAAAATAAAGATAAAACGATTCCCAAACCGGACAGTAATGAGAAAAAATTTGCGCGTTTCAACTATGTGAATGCGAATAGATATAAAATCACTAACCTATTCAAAAAACAAGGCATAAAGATAGCTTTCACGACGAAAAACACAACCGCTAGGCACCTCCTAAATAGTAATCTAAATAAACGTGACCCGTATTCAAGGTCAGGGGTATATTCTATAACGTACCAAGACACCGTTTGTCAAGCTAATTACATCGGGCAGAGTGGAAGGCGAGTAGACACACGTTATAATGAACATAGGAATGCGATAAGATACGGAACACATTCAGCCGTGTGCGAACATATGTGTGACGCAGGGCACAGCTTTACCAACATAGAGTCGGACCTTGAAATAATCCATCACGAATCGAAAGGCAGAGCTCTTGACATAAAGGAAGCAATCGAGATACACCTAGCCAAACGAAACAATCCCAACAATCTAAATGAACACACGTTCATGGAGAGCTCACCCCTCTTCACGCTACTAAAAAACACACCCTGTCGGAAACAAAATACAATTTAGCGACACAGCCAAGCTAGATAAAAAAGGGGGGAAATTAGGGGTTTTTAATAGGTAAATGTTATCTGGATCAGGTGTACGATGTACATTTCATCTGCAATAAACCAAGGCCCATATTCGCGGCAGTATTAAAGGTGCCGGGACGTCCTCATAAGACCGTCAACGCTTAGTTCGAATGGGTTATGCTCCACGCGTGGCGAGGGCTAATCCACGGTCTTTAATATTTGTAGACCCACCTGCCTATGACGATGAGCCAGCTTGGTGTGCTACGCGAAACCCCACACATGACACGGCACAAACCTAGAAGAATTGCTGAGTTTTAATTCACCGCCGTGAAAGCCAATATACCTTCTTATTGGAAGCCTTCATAGGGAGGTTGATGCTGCTTGAGCTTTTAGTTCTTGCAGCAAAGTAATGCAGCTGCACTCAATATAAAGGGAGGTAGTGCGCAGTTCGTTACTCCTGTGGGGTTCCAGGCGGGGACACCAGGAGCCCGCCGATGAGCCAGCTTGGTGTCCTAGGTGAAACCCCACACATGACACGGCACAAACCTAGAAGAATTGCTGAGTTTTAATTCACCGGCCGTGAAAGCCAATACGCCATCTTTTTGGAAGCCTTCAGAGGGAGGTTGATGCTGCTTGAGCTTTTAGTTCTCGCAGCAAAGTAGTGCAGCTGCACTCAATATAAAGGGAGGTAGCGCGCAGTTCGTTACTCCTTTGGAGGTCCGGGCGGGAACACCAAGAGCCCGCCGATGAACCAGCTTGGTGTCCTAGGCGAAACCCCACACATGACACGGCACAAACCTAGAAGAATTGCTGAGTTTTAATTCACCAGCCGTGAAAGCCAATATACCATCTTTTTGGAAGCCTTCATAGGGAAGTTGATGCTGCTTGAGCTTTTAGTTCTCGCAGCAAAGTAGTGCAGCTGCACTCAATATAAATGGAGGTAGCGCGCAGTTCGTTACTCCTGTGGGGGTCTGGGCGAGGACACCAAGAGCCCGCCGATGAGCCAGCTTGGTGTCCTAGGCGAAACCCCACACATGACACGGCACAAACCTAGAAGAATTGCTGAGTTTTATTCACCGGCCGTGAAAGCCAATATACCATAGAAAGAGTGCTTGTATTATTAGTCTCCCGGAAGACCAAACCCTCGTTCCCGTCCTGGGAGATGGGCAACGGCACGAAGTGGGAGTGAAGTACAGTGGGGAACCGTGTCCCCAGGACCGCTACGGTAGCTTATAAGGCCCTATAGGAACCCTGAAAAGTGACGGCTAACGGGGTTCTGGTGAAGAGACTGAGTGGAGAACGGCTTGGAAGGCGGATGAGGGTAAGTGATATAACACCCCAACGGCGGAAAAGGCGAAAGTATCACCAGTTGTGACAGCTGCTGCCTTGTAGTTAGTAGGGGGACCTACAAAGACTAAAGGAAAGAACCCCGACAGAAAATTAGTCGGCTTAGTGGCTTAGGTAGCAATCCCACCACTAAGATCGGGTGCTGTGGGCTAATTACCCGCACATCCTAAATTAATATCATTAAAGAAACATTCGCGTTGAATAGCCGGACTGATCAAACGTTGACGGCCTTTAGCCTGAAGCACAAAGCACGATTGGGATGTTGGAATGTAAGAACATTGAGAGAAAGTGGTAGACTACATCAAGCAGTATCCACAATGCAGAGTTATGGCCTTGATATCCTGGGAATGAGTGAAGTTATATGGAATGATTTTGGGGAAATGCAAACTAAGGACAACTTTACCTTCCTGTATTCGGGTAGAGCAGAGGAAGACCCATACAGAGATGGTGTGGGGATCTTGATGAGCAGGGCTTCAAAGTAAAGGCTGCTGGAGTGGAAACCTTTCTCGGAAAGGATTAAGATTGTACGGTTTAAAGCAAAGATAAGAAACATCAAGATTATACAGTGTTATGCACCAACAGAAGTGGTAGAATATGCAGAAAATATAAAATTCTATTCCCAACTACGGCAAGCTGTTTTACAGAATAAACAGGACATCTGTATTGTGATGGGGAATTTAAATGCTAAAGTTGGCTCAGAAAATGAAGGGTTGGAGCATATTATGGGCAAACATGCTTTAGGGAAAGAAATGAAAATGGACAAATGCTTGTGGACTTCTGTCCAGAAAATGATCTAATGATAGGTGGGACAGTGTTTCCACATAAAGACATTCATAAGGTAACATGGGTATCCCCTGATCATAAAACCGAAAACCAAATAGATCATATATGCATTGCCCGTAGATAGAGAAGATCATTTCTAGATGTTAGTATTATGTATCTAGTTTATGTCCTCTATGGAACTTGGTCGGAGTGTAAATATGCTTTTACTCTGTGACAATGTTAGTTGTAATTTGTTCATTGTGTTAAGATGTCGATTCAGATGTGTGTGCATATTAAAGTGCTATAATATCCTTTATTCAAAACATAATAGCTATAATGTGCTTTATTCAAAACATAATAGTTGGCGACGAGGAATTGGGACTTGATTCTCCTGTTCAGATATAGCCTACATCAATGAAGTACGGAATTTACGTCGTCTGTTTCAACGGCCACGTGAGTAAAATCAAGAATCAGGCAAATCGACATGAAATGTACACAGAGTACTTGTAAACGATCCTAAGCAACTCATCGTATATTCAGCTACGTGTGCCTGCATGCCACATATTCAAAATAATATGTATCGCAGTTCGAATTTTGAGGTTATGCAATGTTTTTTTTTTCTCAAGCCCAGGACAATATTCGGTCATCGATCACTACCCAGTGTGTTTTAAATCTGTTATCTTGAAACATTTTATTATATTTGAACTGTGATTTTTAAAATTATTTCGAAGTTCCGTCAAGATGGACGCAAATCAGTTTCAACAATTACTGAACATTTTTACTAATTCTCAAGAGAAGTTACTTGAAAGGTATCAAGCTCACCAGCCCGTCACAACCCCACAAGCCACTAACATCACACCTTTTGAAAATTTTGATTCTGAAAAGGAAAAATTTGTGTCGTATTTAGAACGATTTGAAAATTACGCAAACTTCAACAATGCCACCGATCCAACAAAGAAATCTCAACTCTTGTGTACATCAATAGGGGCAATTCATTATAACAATCTCTCTGCATTTTTAGGCCCTGATAAACCAATCAAGTCTCTCGGTTATAATGACCTAGTAAAGCATTTCAAGCAAATACTGTCACCTCAAGTCTCAACCGTAGTTTCCCAACACTATTTCTTGAACGTCAATCAAAAAGAAAGTCAAAATATTGCAGGATTTGTTGCCACTCTTAGAAGCCACTTACTAGACTGTGACTTTTATATTCAGTGTACATGTGACGCCAGAATTTCATTTGCGGATGTTTTTCTTCGTGTACAATTTATACGTGGCTTGCGAGATAATTGGATCAGAGAGAAACTTCTCCAGTCTAATGACACGAAATTTGATGATCTCCTGAAGAAGGCTATAGCCTTGGAAGCATCGCGGTATGAGAGTAATCAGCTGTCAAAACAGCTCACTGCACCGTCAGACTCTATAGAGGACACAAACAAAGTAACAAAAGCCACAAGTTCATATAATGACCGAAGTATGAATCAATACAGCAGTGATACTCAGTCACGTTTTGTTCAACAGCCTAACCCAGGCTCTCACTCACGTTCACAGTCCAGGGGCCGCCGTAGTTCTGTCAATTATAGAGCACTAGGTATTGATGGATTATGCCTGAATTGTGGAAATTCAAACCACAGGTCAAGAGATTGTCGCACAAACAGAAACTCTCTTAAATGTAGGTCATGTAGGAAAGTGGGACATGTTGCAAAAGTTTGTATCACTACACTTCTTCAACAGTCAAATACACACAACATTGCAACTGAGAACATAGATGACAACTTGCATGACCACCCTGAAACCAATTTCGGGATAGGACAACTGGAATGCATCGAAGAGCTCTTTGAAGTAGGACAAGAATCAGATAAATATTTTATCACTGTTAAACTCAACAATAAATCACAAAGATTTGAAGTCGACACGGGAGCAAAATATTCACTCATCCCAGAGAACGAATGTTCAACCTTGGTTCTTGGTTTGCCATTGCAGCCAACAAATGTCTGTTTTCGATCATATTCTGATCATGTTATCAAACCCAGAGGAAAAATTGTTGTCACAGTATCATACAAAGGAACAGAAATTGTTGCAGATCTTTTTGTAGTTCCGCAAGGTCATGCCGCATTGCTTAGTCGTGTTTGGATCAGGGGCCTCGGCCTTGATCTGAAGGAAATTGACAAGGACACAAATCAATCACTTCACACTGAATCTGTCAACTCAGTGCAGTCAATTCAGGATATTTTACATCAGTATAGTATAATCTTTGAAGAAAAAATTGGATGCGTTCCCAATATTGAAGTAAAACTGCAACTCAGAGAGGGGGTGAAACCTGTCTTCAATCGTGAACGTGATGTGCCTTTTGCTCTTCGGGAACGCGTTGAAAAGGAACTCGCTTCATTGGAATCAGAAGGAGTTATTTCTCCCACAGCTTTAAGTGATTGGGGATCTCCTCTTGTTGTTATCCCAAAACCGGATGGGGGAGTTAGGTTATGTGTTGACTACAAATGTGGAGTAAATTTAAGGTTGATTTCTGCAAACCATCCCATAAGACCAGTTAATGATGTTCTACATAGTCTTAGAAACTCAAAATGTTTCTGCAAGTTAGACTTATACAAGGCATATCTACATCTGAAGGTTGATGAAGAAGGTAGTATGATTCAAACTATATCCACTCACAAAGGAACCTTCAGGATGCACCGACTGAGTTTTGGCATCAAAACTGCCCCCTCAAAATTTAATAGGATATTATCACAGATCCTTCATGGTCTTCCAAAAGCTGAAGCTTATTTTGACGACATCATAATACATGGTACAACGAAGGAGGAGTGCACCAAGAACTTAATAGCCTGTCTAGAACGGCTTTCAAAAAATAATCTGCATTTGAACAAAAGCAAATGCTCATTTTTCAAGGAAAACATAGACTACCTAGGGCATATTGTATCATATAATGAGATCTGCAAGTCACCAGAGAAAGTTCAAGCTGTGTCACAAATGCCACGCCCTAAAAACAATGAAGAAGTGAGACGCTTCCTTGGTATGGTGACTTATTATGCAAAGTTCATTCCTAATTTCTCAACGAAGTCTCACCCATTACGGCAGTTATTGCGGAAAGGTGTACGGTTTTTCTGGTCTGCAGCCTGTGAAGCAGCTTTCTTGAATCTCAAGTCCGAGTTATGTAGTGAACGTGTCCTTACCCCATTCAACCCATCACTGCCTATCATCTTGTCAACCGATGCCAGTCCTACTGGTGTTGGAGCAGTATTAAGTCATGAGATGGATGGCCAAGAAAGACCCATCGACCCATCGCCTATGCATCTCGTGCCCTAACACCAGCAGAATGTAATTACAGTCAGCTTGACCGGGAAGCGCTGGCAATAATTTTCGCCACAACACACTTCTACAACTATATTTTTGCAAGAAATTTCATTCTTGTGACAGACAATGAACCTCTGTCTCGTATTTTTCATCAGAACAAGGGCCTGCCACAAATGACATCCGCAAGGCTCCTAAGATATGCATCGTTTCTCTCCGGGTTTGACTACACGGTAAGAGTGAAAAAAGGGAAAGATAACGAAAATGTTGATTGCCTATCCCGAGCCCCTGTTGCATCTACCTCGCCAAACATTGAAACATCAATAAATGCAGAAGTTTCACAACTCTGTGCTGAAACGATTCTTCAAGTGTCAAGTGAAGCCATTCCGTACGAAACTATCCGTGATGAGACTATGTTAGACCCAGAACTTAGTGGCACCCTGCAACGTCTTCAAACTTAATCCTTGGATGAACCATATACAGTTGAAAATGGTATTCTATTCCGTCAAGACCGAATTGTTATCCCAAAGAAACTACAAAGAAAAATTTTGGAAGAGTTACATTTAACACACCTCGGCATTGTGAAAACAAAACAGTTAGCAAGACGATATGTCTACTGGCCGCAATTGGACAAACACATTGAGAAGCTTATCAAATCTTGTGAAGAGTGCGCGCAGACTCGTTCAAATCCACCAAAATCTCTAATACACCCCTGGGATGAACCAGAAGAAAATTGGGAACGCATACACATTGACTATGCGGGGCCATTTGATGACCACCATTTCTTGATGTGTGTTGACGCGAAATCCAAGTGGGTCGAAGTACGAATGGTGAAAGACGCTCCATCTACTGCAACTACTAACAGTCTGCTTGACAATATCTTTACCGTACATGGGTACCCGAATGTCCTTGTGTCAGATAATGCCACTATCTTCACGAGTGATGTATTCAGATCCTATTGTAAGGAGAGAGGGATTTTTCAGAAATATATTGCATCAGGGCACCCAGCAACCAATGGGCTAGCCGAGAGAAACATCCAAACTTTGAAGAGGCGACTTCGTGCTGCTGTAAATGACCCGGCACCATTATCGACTAAGTTACAGAACATCTTGTTTCAATACTGAGCAACGCCATTGGCATGTGGACAGTCTCCAGCTGAACTATATTTGAAACGTCAGCTACGTATCCGGTTGGATGCTCTACTTCCAAACCGAAAGAGCTTGACTACATCCAGTTTCTCACCCCCTGTTCGCTCTTTCAAAGTGGGAGAGAGAGTGCAAGTCCGGATTCACCAGAAAAACCGTGATATTTGGCAGTTTGGTGTTATACAAACTAAACTCGGCCAGCGTCACTATGATGTGAAATTGGATTCGGGACGAATTTTAAAGCGGCATGTTGACCAGTTATTATCGACTCTCGTGCCAAAGTAAGATAAGCATGTCACTTTTGCTCCAACAAATCCTCCAGTGCGTGGTGTTCCAAACATACCAACACCAACCCAGTCAAGACTAGAAAATGAGGATATTCCTCCTGCAACCCACACTTCAGATGATACAAGGCAGACCATCCTGCAACCAGATGAACGCCCTGATCGAAACAGCCTTCCACCACCTGCTGATAATTATTTAAGAAAATCAGCCAGAGACAGGCGACCTCCTCAGTATCTGCAAGACTATGTGCCCAAATGAATATGAATAGTTCCTTTTATTTGTTTTTATATAAGTGGGGGAGACTATTATGTATCTAGTTTATGTCCTCTATGGAACATGGTCGGAGTGTAAATATGCTTTTACTCTGTGACAATGTTAGTTGTAATTTGTTCATTGTGTTAAGATGTCGATTCAGATGTGTGTGCATATTAAAGTGCTATAATATCCTTTATTCAAAACATAATAGCTATAATGTGCTTTATTCAAAACATAATAGTTAGGAACAAACGAGGAGCTGACATTGGAAGCGACCATCATTTGGTGACTGCAGTTTGTAAACTCCGAATAATGGCAGTTAAAAAGAAGTTTGCTAATAGGGGAAGAAGTTTGCTCTGAGAAAGTTAGAAAGTGAGGAAATAAAAAATGCATTTGTTTTAGAACTAAGAAATAGATTTGAAGTATTTCAAACAAGTGAGATGGACCACGATGACAGTGGAGAAAATGTAGAGACGATAGAGAATGAATGGGAGAGGGTTAGGACTGCATTGATTAAAACCAGTGAAAATATCCTAGGCTTTGGAGAGAAAAATCAAAAGGACTGGATGTCTTTGGACACTTGGAAAAAAAATTAAAGCAAGGAGAACCAAAAAAGAAGAGCTTAACAAGGAATCGCAAACAGCTAGTGCAACAGGAGTACGAAGTCCTCAACAAAGAAGTGAAACAGAGTGCCAGAGGTGATAAACGTAAATGGATAGAGCAGCAAGCAAGAATAGCAGAAGAGGCAGCAACAAAAGGGGATTTGAAACAACTGTACAAAACTACAAGGTTATTATCGAAACGACAAATGAAGAAAATGTCCCTGTGAAGGATAAGAGGGGCAGATTAATAGCTAGTAAAGAGGAACAAATTAAGTGGTGGAAGCAACATTTTCAAGAAATATTAGGCAAGAAAGGCAATGAACATGAAGGAGGGAATGAAGCAGAACCAGAGGAAATCATCAATATGACATATATTGAAGTTTTTGGAATATCAGACCAACAGATCAGATTTGCACATTGAGAATCATCATAGAACATTTTTTTTTTAGCGTATGGCTTTTAGTGCCGGGAGTGTCCGAGGACATGTTCGGCTTGCCAGTTTTTGTAGCTGCTTCGAGACGGACACCCAATGGGTGAGCTACAAGTACCGTTGGGGAGGGAAGGAGGGAAGTTGGAGTGTAAGGACGAGGAGTTGGAAGGTAGCGGCTGTGGCCTATAGTTAGGGACCAACCCCGGCATTTGCCTGGAAGGAAGATGGGAAACCACAGAAGACCATCTTCAAGGTTGCCGGCGGGGGGATTCGAACCTCCTCGCCTCCCGGATGTGAGCGACTGCCAGCAGTCATGCCGTAACCACCACGGCTAACTCACCCGGTATAGAACAATGTATTGAGTGGAATAATGCTTTTTATGCCACTTTTGTTGATTTTGAGAGAGGCTTCGATTCAGTTACTAGGGAAAGCATGTGGATGGTGCTGCAGCAATATGGAATACCTAAAAAATAATAAATATCGTTAGAGAATCCTATAGACACTGTACAAGCCAAGTTTGTCATGAAGGAGAAGTAACAGAGCCTTTTGAAATAGAAGCAGGAGTTAGACAGGGTTGTATTATGTCACCTTTGATCTTTTTACTGGTAATAGATGTGATAATGAAGAGAACCATAGAAGGAAAAATAAGGGCAACCAGACAGCAGAAGAGTGGAAAGGCAGCAGGAGTTGATAAATTCCCACCAGAAATCCTGAAAGCAGATATTAACTTGATAGCAGAAATGATGTGGAAATTATTTAAGGAAATAAGGGAAAAAGAAAGGATACCCGAGGATTGGAAGGATGGACTGATAATTAAAATTCCAAAGAAAGGAGATGTTACCAAGTGCAAGAATTGGAGGGGGATTACGCTGATATCGGTGCCAAGCAAGATACTTATGAGAATTTTATTAAGCCAAATAAAAGATCAAGTGGAAGCTAAGATTAGGAGAGAACAAGCAGGGTTTCGCTCGAACAGATCATGCACATTGAGAATCATCATAGAACAATGTATTGAGTGGAATAAAGCTTTTTATGCCACATTTGTTGATTTCGAGAGAGCCTTCGATTCAGTTACTAGGGAAAGCATGTGGATGGTGCTGCAGCAATATGGAATACCTAAAAAATAATAAATATCATTAGAGAATCCTATAGACACTGTAAAGGCCAAGTTTGTCATGAAGGAGAAGTAACATAGCCTTTTGAAATAGAAGCAGGAGTTAGACAGGGTTGTATTATGTCACCTTTGATCTTTTTACTGGTAATAGATGTGATTATGAAGAGAACCATAGAAGGAAAAAGAAGGGGAATACAGTGGGGTTTTATGGATAGATTAGAGGATTTGGTTTTTGCAGATGATGTGTGCTTGCTGTCTGAATCATATTGATGTCCGAAACGGGGGAGGAGCTTACGGTCAGCTGATTCCAATATGGCGGCGATATAGTGACGAGAAGTAAGCAAGCAGTGATTGGGTGTGCTTTGTTATGGCTTCTAATTTATGATGGCAAAATACTACATATTTTCTTTCATTGATATAAATATTTTATAATCAATTTAAAAGCAGTGCTTAATTACTACCAGTTAAAAATATTACCCACATGTAGATAGTTAATTTACTGTCTGCTGTTACATATATGAAGCCTGTACTTGGGAGCCAAGCGGTATCGATGTTTGTATTAATTTCACAATATATATATCTCACATAATACAAAGGACGACTCCCTGATAATAAATTGAATCCAGCAACCTTGAATTTGCATGAATGTTTTGGGTTCAAAGAAGCGTTACTTGGGATGCTCAAATCATGCTTCAATATTGCTAATATTGACCTACATACTTGCTGTTCAAAGGAAAGAACATAAATTATTAATCTCTTGCCACAGGCAAGTTAAAATGGAGGCATCCTCTTTATCAATATATTTAATTAAATATTTAAAATACAGATATTTAACAAAGCTGGAGTCCCCATTTGAACTTGTCATAAGCAAACGGAACCGATCAAAAACTACACTTTAAGCCAAATCAAATTCACTCCTCAGCTCGACATAAACCATAATACCAAATAAAACCTATAGAAAACATACTCTCCTTACTGTTGTACAACTTTAAAACCAACTATTGGCACTCAAAACTGAAAAACCCTGAAATGGGAACTAATTATAGTTAGAATAGCCTAGGCCGATCAGGTCTCCTGCTATATTACCGCGTATGTATACTTAACGTCACTATAACTTCCAAATTACGGCTAAGTGACCTATCTGCTGAGTAGTATAGGTGTTACCGGCCTGCCTGGGATGATGGGTCTCCAAACCGGTACTTAAAACTAAGATTTTACACATTAATCAACTAAATTCAACAGTAAGGAGATCATAGCTAAAAACACAATTTAAGCCAAATCATACTTCAATATTGCAAATATTGACCTACATACTTGCTGTTCAAGGGCAAGAAAATAAATTCTCTGGCAAATTAAGGCTAGGAACAGCATTTTTCTTAAGTTTTCTAACCATTCGGCTATTGTCAAACGGAAGAACCCCTAAAATAAGTTTACGAAGAGCGGATTACATTCTATGTAGGTCTACGGCACAGAAGTATTAGGCTACAAGCTTATAAGTATTTTTGATGTATCTAAATCCTTGTGAATACAAAATAGAGACAATAACTATCAATAATCAACAGTACCGGTGCTTATGCTGTGGAAAGAAGTTGTCTTCACAAAAATGCAGACTGCATACTGTCATGTAACGTGTAACACGTTTTCCAATTGACAGCGCCGAAGCCCATCTTTCTCTCTGAACATTTTGTACAGGAAAGTAGTGAAGATATTTCGTACCCGCTTTATACGATTTGCAACCTTATACAGAGCAGTGCCTCCTCGAATTTGACAAATTCCTTTCTGTTTCCATCACGACGTCAATGCTTCACCATGCTCACCAGTCACTATGTTACAGCTTCAACATTCTACCGCGTGGCTGCGCCATCCAACTTTTCTGACGTCAATAGAGACGTCCAAACGAAGTTGGAAAATATTGTCAGAGAAGCAAAGAAGTTTGGACTAACAGTTAATAAGTCAAAGGCCAAGACAATGCGGCTAAATGTGAAGAAAAGAGACCCTATCAGGTTGGAAAACGAAGACTTGGAAGATGTAGGAAGTTTTACTTACCTTGGAAGCGAAGTGACCAAAACCGGAGGAGCTGATGATGATGTAGGGCAACGAATTAGAAAAGCAAATGGTGTCTTCGTACAACTGTATCCGATTTGGAAAAGTAAAATTATAACTACAAACCAAAGTTAAAGATATTTAGAAGTAATGTCAAGGCAGTATTATTGTATGGGTCTGAGTCTTGGAAAGTTAGCAACCAAATTACCAGTCGACTACAGGTGTTTGTTAATAGGTGTCTGAGAAGGATCTTGAATATATATATTGGCCTGAGACGATCTCAAATGAGGAGCTGTTGGTTCGAACTTCAGAGGAACACATTAAAATCCAAATAAAAGAAGGAAATGGAAGTGGATTGGCCACACACTTAGGAAATCTGATAATGCCATTGAGAAGCAAGACCTGGATTGAAATCCCCAGGGTAGCAGGAGAAGAGGAAGGCCCAATCATTCGTGGAGGCAGACGGTAGAGGCAGAGGGCCGACAACAGGGAAAGACGTGGAAAGAGGTAAAGAGGATGTCGGCCAACAGAGTGAGATGGCGCAGCTTCATGGATGCCCTATGTTCCAATGGGAACGACAGGAAATAAGTGAAGTTGTATTATTACGTGACCATTAACTTCTCGATCAAAAACCACGGAACCTCCTTTTTACGTGAAATCCTGCCACCAGACGTGAGATTTCACCTCGGAAATCCCATCATGTCATGGCGACCGAGATGCATCGTGCGTAAAAGTGCTCCGTAGAATACCTGCCGAAACCGCAACATAACTCACAAATAGAGTCTGCTAGGGTGTGTATTATTAACTATATACAACTTAGTGAATATTTAGTCAACAGTCATGACCCTAAAAGCCGTCAATCAAAGAATTTCAGCGTTTGAAGATAAGCTCAAAGTATTTCAAACTCGCCTAGAGGGAGCCACCACAGCTGGAACGAGCACTTCTACCAACCTCAACTCCGTGAATGTGGAAACCCTAGCTTCGGAGTTCGAGACTTTTCGCCTTGAAGTCATAACGGAGCTAAGTGACTTAAAAAAGGATTTGAATGACCAAATTGTGAAGCAAGAACTTCGAATTGATGAGGCAGAACAGTACAGCCGCCGGAACTGCCTTCTGCTACATGGGGTAAGTGAAACTCCAAACGAAGACGTGTACGCTAGAGTAACGGAGGTACTTAAGGACAAGCTTAATATAGAACTGACGATGATGAGCATCGATCGGTGTCATCGATTGGGGAAACCAAAAAGATCGTCTGCGGATGTGGTGGTTACCGGTAGAAGACCAATTATTGTCAAGTTCACCCGCTACCACGAGAGGGAACGTGTCTGGCGCGCCAAGAGACTTCTAAAATTAACTCCTATCCTCATAACTGAGTCCCTCACAGCATCGCGCAAGGACATGCTCAACAAGGCCAGGGATCACTTTGGAGCAAGGAACACCTTCACTCTGGATGGGCGAATAGTGATAGTGGATTCTGACGGTAAAAAACATTATGTTAACACTCCAGCAGAACTTGCCTGCTTAATGAAAGGGCAGGTATCGGAAGTTAAGTGAACAGGTTAATGTGTGTAATTGTGAGTGTGTGTTTAATATGTTATTTTAATTTTAGTGTGAGTGATTGCATAAGTGATAGGTGGTTTAATTTTAAATTCAGTGAGAGTGGTTGTTTAACTGCTTCTAGTGGCTTGTGCATACATGAGGAAACAATGGTAAGTTGCATGCTCTCTTCTGTTTTATGGCCAGTGTAGTTGGTACCGTTACATTCAGTCCCGACAGAGATAATGACCTTCACCTTGACAATGAGCCTCCCAGCCCTCCCCAACCCCTGTCTTCGTCTCCCCACACCCGCAATCATCTAGAAAGGGAATTTTCCGCATTTCCCCGTTCACTGCTGTGTGCACATGTCAATGCCCAGTCCATAATAGCACATCACGCTGAGCTCCAAGCTATTTTTGAAGGAAGCATGGTAAACGTTGTAGCAATTAGTGAAAGCTGGATGAGAGACTCTGTCCCTTTAAACATGATAAGTCTAGTAGGGTACAATTCGCTCTTTCACAACCGACTGAAGCGTCGAGGAGGAGTAGCTTTATTCTATAAAAACAATTTGGCGGCAAAGATTATAAAAACATCGAACCTATCTACTGATCCCTTGACCGAATATATGTTTGTTGAGCTCACTGTTGACGTGACTAAAGTGCTTATTGGTGTAGTATATAAACCACCTAAAGAAGGGAACTTCATGGATTTTGAAGAAACTCTACTAAGACTGTTACCTACCTACGAACACGTACTTATATTTGGTGACTTTAACACAAACATATTAATAGACTCCACTGACGCAAATCGTTTACGGAATATGTTTACCTCTTGTAACATGACAATATTACCACTCGGTCCTACTCACCACGTACACACCCCCCAAGGATCTTCACGCACTCTAATTGATTTAATTATCACAAATAACCCACAGAAAATACTAAAACACGGACAGATTTCAGTACCTGGCATATCTTTACACGACCTGATTTACTTAGCTTATTCTCTAAAAACTCCAAAATTTGCACCTAAATACATAACATATAGAGACATGAAAAGATTGAACCTTCAAGAACTAACACAAGACGCAACTCTGTCCATGGAACGATATACTACACTTGACTGACGTTGATGAAAAGGTGAGCAGATTTAACAAAATACTGCTGGAACTATATGACAAACATGCACCTAAACGAACAGCAAAAGTCACTCGTAAAGCAGCCCCCTGGCTATCAGGTGACATTAAATCCGCAATGGCCGAACGTGACGCATTTCACAGACGTTATAAGCAGACCTTATCAAGTGACGATTTTGAAAAATATCGTGTTCTAAGAAATCGAGTTAAACAAATGATTCGAAATAAAAAGTATGCCTACTTCCAACAGCTAGCCGGCAACTTGAATGCTAGGAGCACCTGGCAGCAACTCAGGTCGGTAGGTATTGGGAGGCGCACTAAAAACTCCAATAAACAGGATATTAATCCTAATGAATTAAATGCTCACTTTGCTCGAGAAATAATTAGTACTGATCCCCAAATAATACAAACAACAATAAATACACTGCGATGTGTCCCACTACCTCACCGGCCGTTATTCAAGTTTCGTAAAATAGATGATACTGTCGTAAGAAAAAAAAATATCTATCAAATCACAAGCAGTCGGAATAGATGACATCCCAATTTCCTTTATCGTTAACCTGATAGAAGTATTACTGCCAATTATTACGCACATTTGTAACACATGTCTTTTAGAAGGTTTCTTCCCAACAATATGGAAAGATGCTTTAGTTATTCCAGTTTCGAAAAATTCTCTTGCAAATTCTCCATCCGACTATCGACCTGTAAGCATACTTTCCTCAATTTCCAAAATACTAGAAAAACTTATGCATGAACAACTTCTTCAGTACTTAACGCAATACTCACTACTTGATCCGTTACAATCTGGATTTAAGAAAGGACACAGCACATCTACTGCACTCATTAAGATCACTGATGACGTAAGACGAGCAATGGATGAGCGTAAAGTGAAAATACTCATTCTTCTAGACTTCAGCAGTGCATTCGACACCATTAACACGGACATACTTATGGCTAAATTGCAATCCTTCCATCTTAGCCCCGTTGCTCTCAAATTATTCGCCTCCTATCTTCATAACCGAAGACAACGTGTACTCCTTAATGAAAACAGAACTGATTGGAAGTTCAAAATAAATGGAGTACCTCAGGGTTCAATTCTCGGCCCCCTTATATTCATTCTATATCTGAACGACATCTCTTCGAAACTGGAAAACTGCAATTACCATCTATATGCTGATGACCTTCAGATATATTGCCACACAAAAGTAAACGACATAGATGCGGCAATTGAAAATATGAATCTAAATCTAAAGAGGATCAGCCGCTATGCAACTGAAAATTCTCTTGCCATCAACCCAATTAAAACACAAGCTATCGTAATAGGGCAGACTAAATTGCTTTTCCATTTACACAGTAGACCGCTTTCTTTAATTCAACTAAATGGTGTTGCTATCCCGTTCTCTAAATCGGTAAAAAGTCTTGGAGTCACACTAAATGAAACTTTGAATTGGGATGGGCACGTTACTAATACATGCAGGAAAGTTTACTCGTCACTTCATCCACTTAAGATTCACCAGTCCGTTCTACCCCGTAACTTGAAAATAAAACTCGTCCAAACCTTGATACTCCCTATATTTAACTACTGTGATGTTGTATTAGTAGATGCTACCGGTAAACAAAACAAGAAACTTCAGAGAGCTTTAAATTCCTGCATTAGGTTTATTTTCTCCTTGAAATTTTCCTCACATGTGTCTCCTTTTTATGATCTACTTTCCTGGCTAAAAGTAGAACAACAAAGGAACCTGCACATATGTACCCTCATCTATCGACTTCTCAATGAAAGTACTCCTCACTATCTCTCTTGTAATTTTCGTTTTCTTTCTTCCTTTCATGATCGTCACACGCGATCTGGATCTATAATTGCAATTCCTCTACATCATTCTTCTGCCTTCAGCAACTCTTTCCTCGTGTCGGGAACTAGAATTTGGAATAATTGTCCTCGTGACGTCAGAAATTGTACATCCCTTACAACTTTCAAACGTGCATGTAAATATTTCCTCTTGAATTCGTAGGCCAACTAGAACAATTTGTGTATGAATGTGTGAGTGAATGACCATAGTATAATTTTGTTAAAAATGTATGTCATTTAAATTGTATAGCTTAGCTAATATCACGCAGTCGCCAATTTAATTTAATTTAATTTAATTTTAATTTTATTTTATTTTATTTTATTTTATTTTATTTTATTTTATTTTATTTTATTTTATTCTAGTATTTAAGGTTTTCCTAGTATTTAAGTTTGGTAGGTTAAGAATAACATATGTGAGTATTCACGTAAGTTGCACTGTGTGTGGTTAAGTGTAAGAGAGGGCCTAGAGCCCTAACTTCGCCACAATAAAGGCACCAATAAATAAATAAATAAATAAATAAATAAGCATTAACCGGGAATAAAAACCGACCAACCTTTGTGCGAGACAAGCAGCTTGACCACTGCGCCATCACAGCCCGGTAAAACCGTAGAGAAACGATTACTAAATGGCCGCCACAATTAAACCAAAGGAGTAACATCGATTTTCTTGCCCACTCATGGCACAGGCAACATGTAGGCTACCATTATGGGCGTATGTTCTGTAAAAATGTGCTGTGCCCCACCATTGTTTCAGAATACCAACCGCCACTGAGATATACTTCTTTCTCCAGAGCGATAGCCAATATTTTTCGACGTATCCTGAATGTCCAAACTAACTTTTAACATTAATCCCCGAGAAAATATTGAGGAAAATTTTCGAGATATTAAGGAGGTACCGTAATGTAGTGGTGTGGCGATGAACAATAAGACCAAAATGAAAATAGGCATAAGGAACACTTCCAGGTATCCTAGAAACTTAAAACTAGGCACCAGGTAAGCCGATGTCCCCAAGAACCATAGAAAACTCTGAGGGTAACCAAAACTTTTTGCGAGGGGGCCGAGTGGTGGGCTTTCACGTTGGGTTTCAGATGCAGTTCGGCGGAGGTACGCAAGCATATTTCACTCATAGAATGTTGTCCCCCAAAGTGATGACCTATAGTTTTCGTGAGCTTAAACGTTTCCCGAAAGTCTAAATTGGGGGGATGACACTCATCATCTTCAACGACTATTTAAACTGAATCTTACGAAATTTGATTTATTTATATTTATAGATAGTTCGTTACCATCTAGCCATAATCTTTAACATTTTCAAGGCAGCAGTTGCAACTTGATTTACATTTCCCCATGTTCTATCTTCAACACAAACTACTGTGAGTTTGCATTCACAAATTCTCATAGCGTGTTTATTTTGTTTTTGTATTTCTCAGTGTTCTTTTGTTTTTGTATACCGTACAAGTCAAATGTACTTTTTGAATATAACCGTCTGTTTCCGGTGTTTGTTTCTTCTCACATCAATTTGGAGTTTAGGACTGTATTTAGTAAACCTTTTTTGCTAATTATTTATGACAACTACCGTATCATCTGCTTATGATATGACATTAATATTTTCAATTCCATGTATAGATGATTCAATATCGATGATAAAAATCAAAAATTATAATTAACCCAGTACAGTACCTTGTGGTATTCCTCTTTTCACTTGCAGACTTGTTGTTCCATTTATTCTAACGCATTGAATCCTTACAGTGAAATAGCTATCAATTTTAGCGCTAAGCCTCTGATGCCATGCCTCTCCATCATCTGAAGAAGAATATGGTGAGGTATGGTGTCAAAAGCCTTCTCCAAATCGAGAAATATGCCCAAGGTTGGTTTCATACTGTTCATATTTACATAGCCTACATTCGCCTAGTTAATTCCCCAAAGCATCAGTGGTGCTGACATTTTTATAAGGCCAAATTTCCTAATTGATAGTAAATTGTTTTCTTCATAAACTAATAGGCTACATATGATTTTTATACATTTTTTAAATAATTGATATGATTGTTGTTAACAATTTAGCATTAAACCATGCGTACTGGTACATTTAGGGGATTACATATTTTGTCTATCACCCCTAAAAACGCGTATTACGGTATTCAATCTTCTGTTGGTTACACTCTGTACAGGGTTATAGTCACAGAATGTTTCATGACCTAATGGGCGTGTAACTGTCAAAAGTTGTCACCAGAGCGCAGCATGACTAGAACGGGTCTAATACGTAATATGGCTAATGGCAAGTGTTATGCAACGTCAAGTAATACAAAAGTAGCTTCATATTGGAGTTCTATGCAGCTAGTAACAAAATTCATATGTGCCTGGACCACTTTGGTCCCTGCTGCACTCTTGTGGTGGCAACACGAAGTTCGCCCAGAACACTCCCATTACCATCCTTGTAGTTCCTCCCCAAGGCTACTAAACTACAGAGGTTGCCTCAAGACGGAGCTCTTAGGCGAGGGGAAGGCGGAGAGAAGGGAAAGGACCTGACGTCACTAGATTCCTGTGATTCCTCGTAGCGCGTGAGGCGCGAGATATGCTAGGCAAGTCAACTTTCCCACACATTATATTGTATGGATTGCAGTTGTTTAAACACGTGTTTTAAGCCCTTTTGTTTATAATCATGGCAGGCCAAAGATGTGCTTTGGCAGTTTGTCACAGTTATTATAAAGTTGGAAAAGACGTGTCGTTTTTCACGATGGCAAATGACGCATGCCTTCGCAATCAGTGGATTGCTGCATGTAAGCGAAAATATCATTTCAACTCTCAAACAAGTAGGATATGTTCCCTCTACTTTTAAGAGTGAAGACTTTGAATTTAGACAACAGGGCCGAATTGCTTAATATAAAGCCGAGATTTCCAAGGAATCTAAAACCAAATGCTAAGTGAGCCTCGCTGGCCTACTCTTAAGTTTTGATGACCTGCTAGGATGATCATAAAGCTGTTAATATTTTGGACATATTTCGTATGTGGTATTTTAGTGGTTGGAACACTAGCTTTCAAAATACAATGGCTGTATTATCAAATCATAAATTTGAACGGGATGGTTAGCTTAATATTTATTAAAAAATAAAACACTTGCTACATTACTACATACATCCCACATGAACTTTGTTTTTCTCATATTACGTCCAGCTGTGCCAACGCTACATTTAACTCCAGATCACACCAGTATAGGAGAGTCATCATCAAGGAAGCAAAGATTAATAAAAAGGAACCAGAAGACATTGTTTCAAGATCTACTCAGAGGAGAGAGTGAACAAAATCCAGTGAGTGAACCAGAAGCACCACTTCAAACCCAGACAGATGACAACAGGTATACAATTCTTCTTGAGAATTACAACAGGGTTTTAGAAGAAAGTGAGCAGTTAAGAAAGCAATGTTTACAAAATAGAGAACAAATTATTGATTACCAGAAGCAAATTGAGAAACTAGAAAAAACAGTTGAAGAATTATCAGCTAAATTGGGAAAGACCACTCAGATAGTACTGAACCAGCAAGTCATTGGTACATTCTCAGGGGTGCTGAGTAAAAGCAAATTAGATATCATCATCAATAAACAGAAGCACGTTAAATGGACTTCAGATGATATTTCGACTGCATTTACCATCAGATATTTCAGCAAACGATATTACATTTACCTCAGGCAAAAACTACATTACCCTTTACCAGGAATTTCTTCATTGCAGAGATGGGCTTCAAGTTTAAATTTGAGACAAGGGATTCTGGCTGATGTCATTCGTGTAATGGAAGTTACAGGCCACACTATGAATAGTTTTGAAAAAACAACAGTTCTCTCTTATGATGAAATGAAAATGGCAGCTACATATGATTATGATCAAAAAGAGGATGATATAGTAGGTCCTCAATCATACATGCAAGTTATTATGGCTAGAGGACTTTTTTCCAACTGAAAACAGCCTGTGTACCTCGATTTTGACTCTAAAATGCCTAAGGATATGCTTGACCGAGTGACTATCGAGCTTGACAACATTGGGTACAATCTGGTAGCTTGTGTGAGTGGGAACATGGGTTTGTGGAGGGAATTGTCTATCTCAGTGAACTGCTCTTCTGACAACCACCCAGTAACTCAAAAGCCTATATACTTTATCGCAGATGCACCCCATTTGCTAAAACTTATCAGGAACTGGTTCTTGGATTATGGCTATATTCTAGTAAACGGACAGAAAGTTACCAGTGCTCCTGTGGTAGAATTAGTGAAACAAACCAATTCTGGGATAAACTCGTGCCATAAACTGACACCGAATCACATACAGGGTGAAAAAAACAAAATACAAAATGTTCGACTAGCATCAGAGCTTCTGTCACACACTACAGCTACAACTTTAAAGCACTACAAACCAGGTCCAGATAAATTATTAGCAGAGGCAACAGGGGATTTCATAGAACTTGTAAACCAGTGGTGTGATGTTATGAATTCATACTGTCCTAACCCGCCTTTACCAAAAAAAATAACCCATGGTTTCCTAATTGAACAGCAACATATAATTTTGGACAAGATGGAAAATTTCATGAGCAATTCTCTTTCCATTGGTAAAAATTCTTTGCAAATATTCCAGAAAGCAGTCATCATTTCAATGAAATCCCTTCGACTTCTGTACCAAGATATGGCCGGTAGGCATAATATAAAGTACATTCTCACACATAGGCTAAATCAAGATGTACTGGAAAACCTCATTTCAAAATTGCGGACCCGTGGTGGCTTACACGATCATCCTCCTCCCCTTGACTGCATTTACAGACTGAGGATGATTATTTTAGGGAAGAATCCAGGAGTAGTTCGAAAGAAAACAAACACTGCTGATCCAGATTCAGATGAATATTTAGTTGCTAAAGCACTAAACAAAGCTGGCATAGTGTCTGAATCAAGTAACATGCTTCCAGAACCAACCTTAGACAGCAATTTGCAACCAGAGTCCAGCGGCGGCTCGTGGGGTAAAAGTTCGGTGCAGCCCAACACACGCTCGTGTGCTGTAAACGCATACATTTTGAATAGGTGTGTTGGGTCATCTAGCTAGGAGGAAATCTGGTATCGGGGTGATGCATTGGGAAGACAATGGCATACAAATCAACCGCTGTATTATTGTCATGCACTTACTTTAAATAGCACAACATAAGTATAAAATTAACTAAAATAGCAAATATTATTCACATTCGGTCACGTCTATTGCTTGTATGTTAAATCTATTCTTCGGTCCTTTGAAGCAGCGAACTTGTCTATGATGGCATAATAAAAGGGCGTTGTATTCATCAAGTCGTTGAGCAGTGACTTCTCTAGGGATAGGGTTGCCAGCGCAGTCAGCCTCTCCTGGGATGTTGAATTCCTTAAGTATGTTTTAATCCGCTTAAGGCATGAAAAGCTTCTTTCTACTGAGGAACTGGTAGACGGTATAGTAAGTATTAAACAAAATAATTGATACGCTTCTTTGAACACATCGTTAAGTTCATTCTTATTGAGCGACAAAGTTATTTCCTCCAAACTGGTATTTTTGTAGGTAGAATCAAAGTAGATGTACTGAAGTTCGTTTTTTAACCTGTGTGTGTCAAATATCGTGGGATAAGAGATTTTTAAGTTCTCTAGAGCATCAAGAGGGAGGATTTTAGAATATTCTTCAAACTTAGAGCTATCTCCTAAGCAAAGAAACTGGAGCTTCTGCATATCTTGAAATCTTGTATCAATTTCTACGGAGACTATATCCAATATCTCAAAATACATCACTCGATACTTAAGGAAAGCCTCGTTTTCTGTTTTTAAACCAGAATGTCTTTTAAGTTCAATTTTAGTTTTCTTCTCAGCCATTTGAAAATAGGTTTTAAACGTTTCTTCATTCCTTTTACCTAGTATCAGTAGCCGCGTAGTGTTTATTTTTGAGATGCAGAAGTAAATGTCCAGAGACATTGAATACTATTGATAAAAATGTCAATTGGAAGCTATTAAAGTTATTAAAAAAACCCTCTGATTGACGAATGGTCTTTTCGTCTGACTGAGGGTCGTGCATAAGTCTTTCAAAAATATATTTCAATCCCTCCCAATCCTCGACAACCACGTTTAAAAGTTTTCCATGTGACGACCAACGTGTATCCACACCAGATGGTATTCGTTTCGCAATTACTGAATCAGCGACGAAAGTTCTTTTGGCTGATGAATGAAAAAATGAGGGTATACCACCCAGACTCGCAAAAAATACGGCACTCTGATATGTTGCTAATACTTTGCTTTACCACTAGATTTAATCGGTGTGCCAAACAATGTACAAATAATGCTTGAGGGGCATCTTCCTTGAACTTAGTTTGAAGACCGTTTAGATGGCCTGCCATGACACTAGCTCCATCATAACACTGGCAATCAATTTAGTTTTGTAAGAAAATTCCCTCAAAACAGTCTGAAGCAAGTGGAACAAAGTAATCGCTGTACGGTCCGAACTAACATCATAAAAGCCAAGAAACCGTTCAACTAGCGCACCTTTGTAAGTAATATACCGAAGTATCACCGAACACTGCGATTCCTTTGTGATGTCAGTTGTATCGTCGACCTGAACTGAAAAGAAAGGGGTTTCTAAAATTTCTTCTTTCACAGCATCCCTAATGAAGGTATAGATGCAGTCTATTAGCTCACACTGTATGGTTTTCGATTCTCCGCTAAAAACTTTCTTTATCGAAGCATAATGCTGTTGCATTTCTAATGACCTGCTACAGACTAGAAGTTTCAACAGTTCTTTGAAATTCCCTCTATTTAAGGAGGTGTCGCTCTCATCATGGCCTCTAAATGCCATTTCCAGTTTAGACAGAAATAAAACTGCATCGATTGGTAATCGCATGAAAAGTCTGTTAAGCCTCACATTCTCATTAAACTTTGTGATGTAAAGACGAGCATTTTCTCTTAAAGCGTCAGCAATTTGATTCTGATTCTTTTTAAGTTCTTTAAATCCCACGGCACTTTTTATATGCTCCGAGGAACCTTCGTGCTTTTGGAAAGACCTAGTAGCACAGGACATATTTTCAAATCCTGTGTGATTCCAGACTCCCTGTTTCACTCCTACAATAAGACAAGGCCAACAAAAGAGTTTCTGCAAATACTGACTACCGCATAACCACGGATAACTACTATACCAAGATACCTGGAAATTTCGTGTGTGCACCTTTCCGGAGGCAGAACCAGTTTTTTGGTGATATGTCAAAAGTGGTTGGGGTTGATTGTTTGATAACATTTCTTTTTTATCCTCCTCCTTCCATTTAGAAAACGGAGTTTCTCTTAAAATACAAACTAAATCTACGGACGGTTCCATGTGAAAACGCGCCTTGGAGGGAACACTATTATTTCACATTATAAGAGAAGATTTAAATACGACCTCTCACTCTACATAGGTACTCGTACTTATATTTATAACATAACTGAATTTCAAACGCACTTCCTCTCCAAACATACTCCAATAATTATGTTAAGCTTAGCACAGTACGGTAACTATAAAAACGCCACTGCTACTGTATGCTCTTCAAAAGCGCTCGTTCTATTTACACTTCACTCACAATTAATGCGCCACACGGCCACGAATCACAATTTAAACGCACAATTTTTACTGTAAAAGAATACTTCGTACACCACACGTTGCTTCTTGTTACAACTGTTCCCGAACAGTCTACCAGAGGGGAGCCAGAGTTATATTCGGGTGCGTTCGGATAATATCGTTACAGCTCGTGTCAAGCAACCCAATATCCCGCTTGCTCGAACGACTGCACCAAGCCACACCAAGCGGAATAGTTCCGCATACATAATGCAGGCGGTTTGGCGCGTTGTCATGGCAACCGTTCAGTTATACGTCACAAGTCAACCCATACTGCTGTGAGCATTAGTAGGGCTGCACTCATCCCGCAAGGCGCAATCGTAAGGAAACCGACTGCGGGGCTTGCTTAATTTACTAGTAAGTAAGAGCGCTACGCCGGTTGTGTAATCACAACATATAAAGCGCACTCATCGTTCTTATTAACGAATACGGTAGGTTTTAAAGAGAAACTATAGGGATTCAGAAAATGATAAGACAATTGGTTTGAGAAATGTTAGTACAGCCGGGCTGTACCTGATGCACCCGAAAAGCCGCTACTGCCAGAGTCCTTCATTGCCAATATCATGGAACAAAGTGAAGATGGTGGCAAGGCTTATGTTGCAGGTTATGTATCCCACAAGTTCCAAGATAAATGTCCACAACTGGGGAACTTAACCCATGGAATGCAAACTCAACACGATTATGCATTACCAACCTGGATTAAACACTTGTCATACGGTGGTATGACCTATCCCTCAGAAACTTGGCTAAACCAGTTCCGGCACTTTTCATCAACATTCATCACATTTCACTGAAAATACGAATTTCAACGAGGCAAGAACGTTCTAAGAAGTTGGTTGGTTGGTTCCTTAGTTTAGGGGCTGCGACAACGCGGTCATGTAGCCCCGTGTACTTTGGGTGTGTGTAGAATCTGTCTGATAACCGGTGTTAATTGTGATGACTGTATTTGTGTGTGTATCTGTTTTTTTAATTCAAGTAGGGACTGCAACTTTGAATTTTCAAATAGTTCCTACTTTTGCCGCCAAGCGCCACCGTCAACGACTACTAGGCCTAGTTCAGAACTAGCTACTAGACCCCACCGCAGTCGGCTCTTGGCAACGAACGTAGAAACCTAAGAGCGTTGTTTACATTCTTAACCTATCCAATTTAGTTTCACACAGGTGTAATTAGTGGAAAGATCTTTAACATGCCATAAATCTATGACATGGGACCGCCGGCTTTACTTCCCCTCCGAAGGAAGGCATACTGAGGGATTTTTAACGCTCTTAAAAAATCCGACGGCTTCGGCCGGGTTTGAACCCGCTATCTTGGGCATAGAAGCTCAGCATGCTACCAACTACGCCACCGAAGCCGCCGTTCTAAGAAGAACGATAGATTTTGTGTCGATAAGTTATAAGTTCCTGACGTACCGTCTGATGTGGTTGAGGCAGCTGATAGAACAATTTTTATCATTAGATTGAAACATTTCAATTTTCTATCTTGCATAAGAAGAGGTTGTTGGAAGTCGCTAACACCCACACCAGCACCAACTGCTACCGAGTCTAGGCGAATTTCCAAGAAATTCAAGAAGATCACAACATAAAATGTAAGTAGGCCACATTCAGTTATTTTATCACCCATTTACCAATAATTTCATGAGAATAAACTGTTATTTGCGTACTCAACAGCTGATGTTAACAGTTTCGTTACGTTCACCACATGGCGAGTTTGGCATCTGTGACGTAATTCGCCTTCCGGGCGCTGATTGGTGAGTGAAAATTGAGGCAACCTCTGTAGTTTATAAGCCTTGGTTCCTCCCCACAATAACTAATAACCTACTTACTGTGGCCATATTAGTCGACTGCAACGCCTCTAGTGATAATTTGAGTTACCAATGGCATTCAGAATGGCAGTGATTCAGATGAACAATGAGCTACAACTTCAATATTTTTCGAAATAAGGTAAACTTAGTGGATTGGTCATGCATATGATGGGAAAGTAAGTATGTACATAAGTAGTACCTACAGTCATGCCTACAGTTGAATGGTAGCAGATGAACGAATCAACAACTGAATAGCAGTTGGCAATGCTGTCACATTTAGTTGCATGCCATCTTGTGTCAGCCACACAAACTAGAGAGGGAAAAGTGACGATCGAGCGATTATTTTTTGCTGTTTGCTTACGTTGAAATTATCAGAATCTAAGCCAGGAAACAGGTAAGCTCGACCTCATATTCTTTGAAGTAATATTTAAAAGGAGTGTTAAGTTTTGTGCAGACTGTTCATCACTGTTCTCTCCAATTTTTCATTTTCGAGGTGACAGAAGTATGTGCAAGTGGAGCTTGACATTATATAGGTTACCTGTAAACGAAGAGAAAGTATCATTTGGGATCAATTTTTATCGTTTTGTAATCGTGGACAATTTTAAGTATATCTGAATTTTGTGTAGTAGGCCTACTACAGTAGTCTATATGATTGCAGATGCAATTTGATGCTTTTGTTGTTCTAATGCGTTGTTTTCTCTATACGGTACTAGAAAACAGGTTGTTATAACCATTTCCCTTATAAATGTCATTTCTTTGTTGATTCTGAATTCTTTGTGTACCTCCGTTGAATATAAACCACATTACTTGTATATTATTATGCATAATAAAACACCTAGGCCTATCTGTTTACAAATTGTAGTTTAAGATAGGCTAAGTCATTAGGCTTGTAAAGAGGGGATGGAGTAACAGCCAGCTGCTTGCTTTTCACCAAGGCGGGAGGTTCAATTGATGGTTAGTGCATGGGAGATTTTTGAAAAGAAAATTTGAGTGGTTCAGATTCCACATAGAAAGGAGTTCCAGTTCTAATCATTGCATAGTTAAGAGTCGCTTAAGAGTACAAGCTGTGTTGCAAATTTCACTTGTAAGCATTAGTTGTAAATATTCTCCTCTCATGTTCAGTTCAAGTTGTTACTTTAGTTAGGAGTTTGATGCTTCGTGATCATAATTATGCTTTGCCCAACAAGTATTTGCTTTGTATCCCATATATTTGAGGTTTATGCCAGGTACAAACATTATTCAGACTTCTTGTGGGTTTGCAATAGACAAAGACGCGTTGGATTTTGTCTGATGGCCTGTGTTTCTGCAGCGACTGTAGTAGTATAGCCTATTTGTAACTATAATTTTTATTAGGGTTGATAATTGGGATAGGTACCTCAGGATTACTGGCATTCGTGTTGAGAGTGCTGTACAGTGCCTCCTTGCCCTTGTAATGCCAATTGGAAACCCACTGGATGCTGTGGCAGGGAAAATTACACTCAGCTATGGTGTAGGGATTCGATGGCCACTGTCTGCATCAGAATTCAAACCTATTTCTGAGATTTCAGCCACAAAGTCATCAAACTGGATTTGACTTACCACTTGACTGTAGAGATGGTTCACAGAAACATGAATGAAATGCTCATAACTAGCCAATAGCGTTATCGAAACACACATTGGTCAGAGCACATAGGCTAAGTAGATAGAATTAGGAAGAAAGCTTTCGCCTAAGGGAAGATTTCAGAATATTAAATCAATGTCCAGACTGCCATAGCAAGGTTGGCAGCCACCTCTGATGTCCCAGGTTCAATTCCTGATACTGACAAGAATTTAAAAGTGCTGTACAGTGCCTCCTTGCCCTTGTAATGCCAATTGGGAACTCCCTGGAGGTTGTAGTATATATCCCGAGTCCCGGGGTTTAGTGAGCTTTTGGTGATCTCAATGACGTCACCTATGACGTGATAAATGTACTTACCTGATTGGTGAGTTGAAATTCATTGTCTCGATTGTGATTGGCCAGCTGATATGCGCCGTGCTTGTCAGGCGCCATTTTGTTTTTATTTATTGTTTATTTTACAACCGCAGCCATGTTCGTCAGCGTATTTAGTAAGTTACGTGAAACTGCCGCAGCGAGCGCTCACGAGGCACATACATTGACGTCAGTAGTTGCCAACATGTCTTAATACAAAATACACCATATGACACGTACGTAATGTTGTAATTATGTGAGAAAAGAAATAATTGGGCTTTTTTGTTTTATTTTGGCCTGTTTGCCATCTCTTGATGAATGCAGTACATTTGCATTTGTCTGTTGGCACAGACTAGAGTAAAATGTGGCTTTTCACCGATGTCTCACTCTCACTCATGGCTGTCATTATATGGAAGCTACTGAGGTATGGGTGGTGCTTAGCAATGACATTCAGGGCACAGTCAGTGCCTGCGGATGCTGTGAAAGATTCGAAAAAGAGTCCATTGCAGGTTCCGTGTTGACGTTTTGTAATTAAGTATAACAAATTTAAAGTTTCCGCCTAATCAACACTCATTTATTATTTAGTTAGCTTATGGGTACATGTTTCGGAATTAGTACAATTCCTTCTTCAGCCCTTCATAATTCATATTCGGAAACATCATAGACTAAAAAGACCACATCCATGTGAGAAACATAACACACTGATATTAAAATACTATAAAAACTAATTAAACACTTTAAAACATGACGACCTTATGGACATTACATACAATAAAGCAATACAAACATTCCTGCTGTTAACAATCAAACTGATTAATAATCACTATTATGCACATTCTTGAAAGGTATGCGAAGGTCAAATTGTGCAGTCGTTAATTTCTTTTTGTAAATAAAAACAAAGAGCACATTGCATTAGTGAAAGATTCTACTCACAGGGTTAGTACTGCTGTTCTGACTCAGTGAGGAAAGCAATGGCAAACTACCTCACTCCTCATGTGGCCTAGTACGCCTCAATATAGGTCTGCCTTGGGCTTTTGTGGGTATCTACCCACATAACCTAATGGAAGTACTTTTTGAGGATCCACCGGGCCTTCGGGCTGACTACCTAACAGACAGTGTATTATTTGTAAATAATGCTTGTCTGGGGCAATGGTGTCAACTTCACTTTACTGCTATCCCCTGTAGTATGGTTTGACGACTGTCGGGACGAAAAATACTGATGAACTAAAATGGGTATCTGCACTAAGCCATTGGTCTGGACGAAACCAAAACATTTCAAAATTGTGGGTTTTTAGAGCTTAATTATTTAGTTGCTGAGGGATATAGAGTCTGATTGTGCTAGCGTATTTGGATAGCAGTGCTATTCATATCCGAGTTACTTCTGTTCTTTCTTCCTTCCTGGTTCTCAGTTTGTGCCATAGAGGCCTGGTTCAGTTCTTCCAAGTTCACGTTTACAGGTGACCTGTGCATTACAATATGGTTGAAATGATGAAAGATGTCACAATCACCCAGTCCCCAAGCTGATGTTAAAACTTTGTGTCACTGACCAGGAGCCTGTTTCGGACAATCTTATTATATAATACGCTAAGAGGGAGTTAGAAGGTGCGTTTTGTACCAAAATCTTCCAAATTGTCTTAATAGTACAGGAAAAATCTTGCATTTCTTGAAAAGTCAACGGAAATATATTTATTTGTTTATAAAGTGTTTTTAAAGAAATAAACAAGTGGCATCGCGTACTGCCCGCATAGCACTAGGGCTGGGCGGGTAGTCTGTACACATGGGACGCACTCAACCCATTATGCGAGAGTTCTCGCACGGGTCCGCTAGTTGGTACTTATTTGCTGAAGGTGACAGCTTAAAGTCAACACTGATTGCGTGCTACGAAAGATCGGAAAGTGAGGACGGCCGATGGACTATTACTCCATATGAGTTTCATATATTAACCCATCACTGCTTAATAGTATTCTAAATTTGAAATTCTTTCCCTTTCTATGAGGTAACACCATCACTTGTATGTTCATCTCTAGTCTCATGACTTAGGAATGTTCCAATCCATGAGCAACTGGAGCAAAACTGTGCCCCTCCGGCACTGGTGAGAGAACTCAGAACCTGAGTATACAAGATAAAGGATCCACCAGAAGGAGCGAGAACAGAAACCGATCATTTACAAAATCAGAATTAATTTACCATAGTTATTCTGGTTGTAATTATTGTCATTATAATTTCTCCCTTGATTTCCCCTGAAATCATTGTTTCTCCCTTGATTTCCCCTGTAATCATTGTTCCTCCCTTGATTTCCCCTGAAATCATTGTTCCTCCCTTTATACTGATTACCATAGCCATTTCCTCTGTTCTGATTTAGTTGATTATTATTATTATTATTATTTCTATTTTGAGCGTTGGCCCCTTCGCCACCGTTCCCTTGAACTTCCTGATGCCTGGCTTCATTAGGCCTATTATTATTATTACCCTGGTTCCTATTGAAATTGTCTTCATAACCCCCTCTCCCTAGTGCATCAAATGTGCTTAACAAATTTTCTACTTGTGATATAGTCTTTACATTCTGGATACAAGCAGCCTCCTTGATCCTATAGGGAAAATGCCTAAGTAGCAACCTCACCACATCACTTTCCTCCTTCAAGCCATGCAGATATTTACACACTAATACCTGCCCTAAAAAGTATTCGGTCATGGTGGAGCTTCCTTTAGGGTTATATTTACCACACACTACTCCCTCACGATGCTGCGACTGAATAACTTCATTCCAGAACTTTTCACAGAATTTCATTTTAAAGTCATTAATATCAGTAAACGTGTCTCTGTAGACAGCAAACCAATTCCTCGTTTCCCCCACAAACACTTGTTCTAAAATTTCAACTACCTGGCACCACTCAATACTACCATTTTCCAACCTCTCCCCGAATTTATTTTCTATAGTATTCATGAACTCCATTGGGCACCCCTGTCGATTGCTGAACTTACCCAGTTCTACCTCCCTGTGTGTGCTATTCACAAAAACTGGCCTATTCTGACTATTTTCTTGCCTGATCCTAGCTTTTAATTTTAATTCTAATTCTGCGATTTTCTCCTCAGCCTTCCTCTCAATACTGTTTACTGTTACTTTAATGTTTCCTTCTGATTCTTCTACTTTATCATATAGCTTTGCTTGTTTCTCCTCAATCGTGCTAATGCTCTCTCTATTACTCGCTCTTAAATCGTTTACTTCTGCAATTATTTGCGAGTGGACTTTCTCAATTCTACCCCCCCCCCCAGCTGTTCCTTAACCTCTTTAGTTGCTACCTGAATTTTGTCAATTTCTCCCCCCAATTGTTTATTGACCTGCTGTGTTTCCAGTTGCACTAGTTCTTTTAAATTTTCAGCCTGTGTACTGATTCTAATTTCTAACTCCTCCTGTACTTTTCCTAATTTTCTGTCTACATCTGCAATAATCTCTTTAGCCTTCTCTTCCATCACCCCCTTGAACTCACCTCTAATCATTTCGAATTTATCACTAATTTCCCTACTGTTTTGTTCTAATGTAACATTGAAAGTTTCAGTACTCTCTCTATTTTCCCTACTATTTTGTTCAAGTTTAGCGTTGTTTTGTTCCAGTTTAGCATTTAAAGCGTCTGTACTTTCTTTATTTTCGTTACTGTTTTGTTCTAATTTGGCATTATTTTGCTCGAGTTTAGCGTTGTTTTGTTCTATTTTTTTTTATTTAAGGCATCACTACTAACTTTGTTCTGCAACATGAACTCGAGAAGTAAAGTTTTTAATTCTGGTTGGCCGCCTACACTCCCTGTTTCAGTATCGGGATTTACCTCCGCTACCCCGGTACTACCATCACTCGACATACTGCTCGTAACATCACTCTCCAGTTGATGACCACTACGTAACCTCATCTGTCTTTCTTTCTCATCCCCCATAATGATATACACTGATAAAGACAAATAACCCCCAAAATACAGGCACAGAAATATATACCCTTCTCCTTCCACAAATGTCATTAGGTTTTCAGCCCCAAGTTGTCGGCGACAAATGTAACGGTCTCGCTTTGCTCCTTGTTGAGCGTACAAACGAAGCGTTTTGACTGGTCCTTACTTGTTGGGTGATAAATGTTACTGTTGACCTTTGCCTAAGCTATGTTGTTTTAATGGGCACCTAGACCTCAACGCAATGTTGAAATCTAAATTTGTATTTAACAACGTCTAGCCCTGGCAGAACACCTTCAAGACTCTATTCACTCAGATCGTGGTATGATTTGATCATTAACCCAACAACAATTGTATCAGGAGAAGGAATTGGAAGGAATCTAATGCTACCCACTGGAAGCAAAGATTGCATTGTTAAAAGAAATGAATTTATTGTATAAAACAAGTATTGCAAAATTAATAATAATAATAAGTTTAAAATATATATATTGGAGCGTTGCGATTTTAATATTACCGATAGAGAATTACGTGAGAACGGAGTCGGATAAATTACTGATTTTTCTCTTATTCCCAAGCTATGAAGTTACTGAAATACTGAATTTAAAACAAAGAGAAACGAGAGATTGAGTAATTCTGCGTCATTCGCGCTTACCACTGGAAATTGCCGAAGCATTTCCCTCGTACTGGATGTTGAAGAAAGCTTCCCACTGTTTCCTGGACGCCGTCATCTTCTTCGATATTTGATGATATACTGGTAGATTTGATAACTCTATGGTCCGAACATCGGAGCCAAAACCTCGTACAACCACACTGGTTAAGTTTTACAAAGATAGTCCTCCACTCCACGGAACATCGGAGCGACTCACACGTGCAACCGTACTGGTCAAGTCTTACACAGATTGTCCTTTACTCCACGCCGCGCCAAACGATATATGCACTCGTCGGCTTCCCACTCCAGTGCCGACTTCCAGCTTACGTGGTCTCCACTGATTGGCTGATCCCCACGCGCTACTTCCCCACCTCTGGCTCATTACACTCGGCGGGAGGGTAAAGTCGATTGCCGTTCCATACTATCCGCCTTTTCTTGACACTGCGACCCAGGCTTGCGTAATGCTTCTTGACAAGAATCAGCCTGTATCTGAATTCCCAGTGAGTCATGTCTCTCGTAATACCCTAACTGACGAAACTCCGTAAAATTCCGCAATCACATAATTTTCTATGATAATGTTGTTCGTAATAATTTGCTTGATAGTGTTTTCTAAGACATAGAAAACCTATCTGTATGCTTATAATTTTATAAAAATGCTCCAAAAAATACCTTAATAATAATAATAATAATAAGTTAATAATAATAATAAATTAACATGAAAAATTCTCTTGGCTGAACAATTTGCCGCGTAAATAAATATAGAATGGCTTCCTACTGACTTACGCCAGTGGCATAAAAAAAAACCTCGAAAAACACGTTACATGGGTAAGCGCAAGGCGCTCTTCATTTGTCTCCTGTATTGGTATTCTCATCGTGGCCTACGTTATACTCAAGGCCTGGAAATAGAGCTGAGACTTGGTGCGTCAAACTGGTAGTTTCACTTTACGCCACTAGGATCGCGGTTCGGCGCCCTAGTTGTCTGCTTTTGACTATGCGTTACATGCAACTCAAGTACATTTAATACATGTTTTTAGCACTTCTTACCTGTTTTCCTCCAGTTTCCCCCAAATGATGAATACAGCTCACTCTTGACTGTTTTTCACTTCACTTTAAGAAGTTTTCTGTCAAGTGGCTTATTTCTTAAATTCAGAAACGTTGCACTACTACCCGTGTGGTTCACACCAATATTCTTTAAAAGTGGCCTTAAGAACTTTTGCAGAAGAACTGCAGAGAGAGAATTATTGTCAATACACACTTCACATTTTGTGTGGAACGTGTCAGTTAAAATATTTGTGAAATTGGACACTAAATATTTTCGAGACATGAAATTTACGGCTGTTGTGATAAAGTGAGAAATTGTTTCCAACGGATAAATAAAAGAAGCTTTGGGATATCGTAATCCCCCTCTGTCTTGAAAATGTATTAAACTAAATGGCAGGCTTGAATTTGCTGGAGCTGATATTTTCTCTAAGCAACCTTCACAGTCTGTTCTCTCTTCTGCCACTCGTACAAGAAATCCCGCTACCATCGCAATTGAAATGGAAGATTAGAGACGCTGGCTTTTCTGAAAACGAACATAGAGATTTTAGTGCTAAAATGTCAATCATAATGTTTTATTTCAATGGACTTGATACAGGCTATATGCCCCATATTCTTACCTTGAACAGGGCTTTCAAGAATCTCCAGGATATGTGCCGGAAGCTGGGGTGTTTCTTTAGCATGGAATGGGTTTTGCACCTTCCGCGATTTTTTAGGCTTCAGAAACTTAGTCATAGCGCCTGTTACGGCTGCATCTTCCCACAGCTCCACATTCCCAATTCTAAAAGATGCGATAATTCCTGTTATTTATTTATCGTATGGCATACATGAAAATTATTTACAATTTAACATCAAGTTCCGAAACGTAATGAAGTGCCTGTGGTGTCCCTAGGAAGAAGTCGCTGAAGTCACCACCGTATGATGTTTGTGGGCATTCCTGAACTAGGTGCCGAACAGTCTGTCTTTCAGCACCGCACTCGCAAGTGTTGACTCGATGGCATGCAGGCATGATCTCACGTCCATCATGTCATTGTTACCTCCCTTGTTTCTCAGGTGACTGAAGAGCAGTTCTACATCGTCACTTGAGAGATTCCGCGTAAGCACATAATGGAAGCCGATACTGATTAGAAATGGTATGCAGGACACGGTTGATGAAGTTGTTAGCACCAAAGCTTGATAAGTTTCCTTTGTAAGTCTCATCTTGTTATCGGGATAACTTTGAATCTGTGGCAGGTAGGTCAGAAATTCATTGGTCAGCCATGAAAGTCTCTCGTCATTAACTTCACTGGAAAGAAGCTTGTCCGTGTTCCGTGTGTGGTATTGCAGATATCATGTATATCAAACCATTTCCTAAAAATTTCAAAGAATGTTGTTGTTTCATGTAGGCTGTCCTTATCTTCAACTTTCTCTGGGCACACGACTTCCATGCTCTTAAGCCCAGTTATTGTCTCTGGAGTAAACACCAATTTGGCTCTTGCCACATTCATTTTTTCTAAATTGCTTGGATATACTGTACAACCTTCCTGCTTAATTTTCTAACTGGCTTTACTTCTTGCTTTTTCTGTAAGGGCCGGTTCTACCACATCCGGGTAAAAGTTGCGGGCAGCAACCCCGGTGATAAACTATCTGCCGGTGTAAACCTCTGTGCATCTTGGGCAGCGTTCTACCACTTCCGTGCAAGTTCCGGGCAGCTGCGCGGAACCTTATAGCAAAATACAGATGCTGGCAAGCCTGATTTTGTTAAATTTGCTTAATCTACGATGGTGCCACCTATCGTTAGATGCGCTAAGTTTCTTTTCGTTTCGCTTTTGTTCGTTGTTTACTGTCATCACGTGTGAACAGCTGGTTGAAGTAGTGTATAATTATAGTTAACCTTTGTTATTTAGCTATTTATTTCCATGGCAAAACGTGAGCGAGGTGCTAACTTTTCCACGCAAGAAGTGAACTTACTGGTGGACCTTGCGATGAAACATTTGGACGTAATAGAGTGTAAAAGAACAGACGCCGTGACATGGAAAACGAAAGATGAAGAGTGGGAGAAGCTCAGTTGCGAGTTTCGGGCTGCCGGATTTTTGCGAAGTGCCAAAAACCTGCGCTCTAAATTCGAGTGCTTAAAGAAAAAACTAAGAAGAGACGCCGCGCAGAGCAGGATTGAAGTGTTTATTACCGGTGGCGGCAGTACTCCAAGACCCAAGGTACTCGAGCCTTGGGAGAGGAAGCTGCTACCGGTCCTATCACTAAGTGTGAACGGGCTAGAGCCTCATTTTGACTCCGACGACGTGAGCTTAATTGAAGGTAAGTTAAAATTCATTATATAGCCTGTACACAGCAGCCTCTAATATTTTAATTTAGCTTCAATTTTAGTAGATGTATGAATAGTGTTATCAACTTATTTCATATTCTTTCTCAGTTATAGAAGAAGTGGAGGTAGGCCTACCCACTGTGGTGTTGGAGGAAGAAGAAGACTTGGCTCCTACAGCTCCAAGCCCATTGGTAAGTTTAATAGACTAATAGAAATCTAACATCATACTATTCAAAAAGTCATCTATGATCAAATAGATGATAGAACCTGCCCCAAAGTAAATAATAAGTTATAGATCTTTATCAGTAGCGGCCGGCTCATAAGGACTCCAGGACAGTGTCCTTCCTAGAGAACGAAAAGGGATTCATGACACCTACATTTGTACGAATTGCCAATGTTTACAACAAACAAACAAACAAAAAACACACTGCAAAAGCTCACCAGTGGGATTCGATCCAGCGATCCCGCGCTTACGAAGCAGGACTCTTACCGCAGCACCACGCGCTCGTTGGCTTATGTAGGCGTACAACGCACATAGACACCACACTGCAATTGCAATTAATTAATTTCTTGGAAACAGCTGAGAAGCGCACCTTACGACTTGCACCTGGTATATGCCTGGGCATGACCTACACGTGTACTAAAGATGGTTCGAATCGGAGACCCATGCATCGTATCCTCCCCTTGTTAGTAACTTAGGATTATATGAGAATATCTTCAGTTATTTAAAACATCGGTGAAATGGATTAACATTACTATTTTAATGAACTGCTTGATTTTTATTTTGTTGATGGGCCTACATGGTGATACAACTACCTTTTGCCTAATTTTAAAAAATGAACATTATGACGATGATTCACAAAGAAAAGCCAACTCCCATGGACAAAAAGATCATGTACCCAACGGTTTAAGAGCAGCCAAATAATATCACAAAGAAGTAAGAAGTGAAACGTCTTAATAACACCTAGTGACATTTAAGGTAATGAAATGAAAAATATTACTTACATGATATTTCCGTTGCATATAAAAGTAACTTATTTTAGGCCTACTTTTTTTTCCTGTGTCAACTTACTTACAAAGAGTTGCGGGAAGAAAAACACTGCGATCGCCCTCCCAGCCTCAGTCGGCCCCCACCAATCGTGATGTTATACATAGTTCACGTATATTTTTGTAACAATCAGTTGATTTCGGGTATTATTTGCCTGTAACTTATATTTCTAAGCGTTTCTTGATAGTACAGCAGAGAGCTGTTAATATCTGCCTTTCATATTAAAATGTATAATAGGGTGGATAATTTGAGTGTAATATTTTTCACTTATAGGCTCCTGTTGAAGAGGTGGTGATGCCAGACTGGTCGGCCTTCATGCCGAATATGCTCAGAACGCCTCTTCATCCGGCACTGAAGGCCAAGGATGTTCAGGATGAAGGTAGGTTTTCCAATACGTTTCATTATTCCCAGGGATTTATTGTTCTGAACAGATGAAGAGGTCATATCGAGAAGTTTTGCATGTTCTTATGACCATGGCATTGCAAATGGTACTTAACCTAGAATGAAAATAAAACTGCATGCATTGGGAAGCTTTTGAGTATTACAATAATTTGTACTCATAATATTTATAACAAGTTACCTACCCCACGGCGTGTCACCATGGTGAGTCAATGATAGCAGGCTGACAGAGCAACACAATAAACACGTCAGCTACCGACACTCGTAGGCAAGATTAATGAAATTATTTAAATGTTTTTAGCTTCAATTTAATTTTTATTGAAAAACTAAGAAATTGCAAGATATTGTATAGAGGTTTTAATTCAAAAATGTATCCAATAATATCAAAGAAAATTCTGCATAAGCAATCTATTGGCCTATGCCAAGTTTTTGTACAAAATCCACCCATAGATTAAAACTGCAAAAGCTTCAAACTTGCAAGATCATAATGTTAGTAATTGTATTCCTAGAACAACTGCTTGTTATAACATTTCACTAGATAGGAGCACGATAATGTGCCGGCAGTATGTCATAAAATGGATGTCAAAAGGCCATTATGATCATAATTTAGGTGAAAGGACCTCGGGCTACATAAAGGGACTACCCCCACTTACAAATTTACAACCTGGTTCCTCGAATGCTGACTGCTGTGCAGTGGTAAGGTTCTTTCTTGCTACGGCATATTTGCATGATCAAGTCTGATGCAGTCTAAAGGCCTTTTTGAGTGCTCAAACATAGGAAACCAGTGTTTGAATTTACTGACATGTTAAAAGAACCCCTTCAGGGCTAAGATCCTTCGCCACAGTGTTCTAAAAGTAGTAGCAGTTGAAAAGGATGGTAAAGCTACAATAATATTATGTTCGTGCTGGAAGGAGACATGGCTGTTCCTACCCTTTTAACCGCAAAATCTAACATGATCTTGTACAAAATAAACTTGGCACGGGCCTAGAGCAATCGATTACAACGTAATTTCTCTTAATTCTGTAAAATACTAATATATTACACAGATTGGTATTTTCCCACTGATACTGTCGGCACAGAATCGTGCTTGTACTGTATTCAATGATACGTCATAACAAGCAGTTTCTCTAAAATCGTATTTGTGTTCTAGGCACAGTCAGTGAACAGCCAACTGTGAGGCGTTGCGCAGGCAGTGAGGAGCCTGCTTTACGTCGCCGTGAGGAGCCTGCTTTAAGTCGCCGGAAGCTGACTTCAACACGTCGCAGGGCGAAAAAACAAAAAGTGGAAACCAGAAAAGACTTGTTACAACTTCAGGCGAGGATGCTTCTCCTGCAGAACAGGAGGCTTCAACAGGAGCACAAGGACAGGCAGCAGGAGCACAAGGAAAGGATGAGAATACTACGGGCCAGGCGCATTGCCATTGAAAGAAAGAATTCATTCAAATAGTTTATTTTTTATGTACATAAAATATTCAAAATAAAAATTCACAAAATAACCAAGATTTAGTGTATTCATTATTAGTCGAGACAGTCAAAATTCACAGAAGTATTAAAACAAACATTGGTTAAGAACATGTTTTACATAAAAATATATTTACATGTTTCTCCTCGCGAAAAGTCACAAAAGAATCTACAACTCAAGAATTTATCTTTTTTTTGTCATTATTGGCAAAAAAACAGAATTTATAAATAAATTTAACTAATTTTGAAAAGCTTACATTGTTTTTTTCATAATAAGAGTTACCTACCCCGCGGTGTGTCACCATCGCGAGTCAATGATAGCAGGCTGACAGAGCAACACAATAAACACGTCAGCTACAAGCGCTCTTAGGCAAGGTCCGTATTTATTGGCAAGGTTCTAAAACAATTGTTTTCTGCCTTGTCATATCTGAAAAAATCCACAGTTTGGAATGTTGTAGCTAGATGGTAGGAGTTGAAATGGTTTATCGACTTTATAGGTGGCAGACGCTATAGGAGAGGAATAAGACTTTTTTTTTTCACAGTTTTCGTGTGTGCTGACAAATAGAAGAACTAACTCTTCGATGACAAACTTGAAACTGTTGCCTGCGGCCAACTCTCAATAACAATAATTATTAACCCTAGAATACTAACATACGTGAAATGTACGTGTATGAATAATTTAAACTGCTTAGAATTCCCTCTATATCTGTCCCCACCCTACCATGTTCCAGCAGTGCTTCTACCGGTCTATGGTGGTGATGTCAATGCTTTTGTTATTAATACCAATCAGTTCTACAGGTGTAATCATGGTGCAAAGAATTGCCTGGAAACTATCCTTGAATTTAACAACTTATTGGTTTCTCCATGATAATAACAAAGAGGTGGGACATTTGATGTAGATATTTCTGGCACTTATTAACAACCTACCGAATGCGATTCAAAGCGACTGCCGATTGTTTGCGGATGATTGTGTAATATACCGAAAAATTCAAACATCACAAGACAACGCTCAGTTGCGAACTGACCTCAACCTGGTTCATAAATGTGAGGTTGACAACAAAATGAAGGTAAGTACTAGTAAATGTAGTCTCATGATTTTCAATACTGTATAATATCGGCTCGGAAATACTGTACTTGTAGAAGAAGACTCGTGCAAATACTTGGGCTTCCATGCAAGGAATGATATGAAACTGAGTACTCATGTGGGGTGTGTCGTCTCCAAAGCGTACAAATCTCTTCATTTTGTAATGCAGGTATTAAAAGGCAGTAGCTCTACCGCAAAAGAATTGGGATATTTGGCCTGAGCAGGGCAGATCATGCACATAAAGTTAAGGTCCGACCCCAGCGTGCAAATTATGGGAAATGTTATTTCACTAACCATGGTATTGATAATTGGAACTCACTACCTGTCTCAATCTTAGAGCCTTTCTCCAAACATATTGATGTGTTTAAGAAAAGATTGAAATTTTGTGTAAATACTACGATGTAATTACTTTAATTCGTAATGTACGTAAATTTAACGTAGAGTATTATTAGTACTAAGCATCAATTGAATAATGTTAGTATTCTATGGTTAATGACATAATAACTTAATAAAGCAGTTCAGTTTCACTCCTGATTTTTACCCTTATTAACCGAGAATTTTAGCCTCTTTCATTCTAGAATTTTGACTGTGTCTAACTATTACTTTCTCTATCTTTCATTAATTAATGCTGCAAAATAATCGTCTACCAGCCTTCGCCTGGTAAAGTCATTGCCTCGTTCGAGATTCGCCAGCTGAGGCACTTCTGGAAGAATCTCTTGGACCCGTGGATCAACTGGCGGATCATCTTCCCTTCTATCACAGGCCATATTGTGGAGGATGGCTGTGGCAACAACAATGGCCTGGGCTCTTTCCAAGGATACCCTCATTCCCAGGGAGAGTGCAGGAAATCGGCGCTTCCACACCCCATACTGCCGTTCAACGACATTTCTGGAACGTATATGGGCCTCGTTGTACAGATTCTGGGCTGGAGTAGCGGGATTTAAAAATGGTGTCACCAAATAGGGTCGATTTTCATAGCCACTGTCGGCTAATATTAGTCCATCTCTCCACTCGTTCCTCTCCAATCTGGCTTTCAGGAGGCTATTGTTGAAAACAACCTGGTCGTGGCTGGAACCAGGCCAACGGGCGACAATATCCCTTATTTTTAATTTTCCATCACTCACGGTCTGGACATTAAGTGAAAAAAAACCCTTTCTGTTTCGGTAATATTCCGCATTATTACCACCTGAAAATGGAAATACAATCAAATTAACATACAGTAATCATGTTTTAACACAGGTCATACACATTAGTGACAATTTGAAGTACAGTACATTGCAGGTGATAGCACCAGCTGTTGTTTCTTTTTGTGAATTTTTATCAGGGGCTTCTCCCATTTTTTCTTTTTGGTAACGTGTGTGGAATTTGATTTACTTCTGTGGTGACTATAGTTCGCGTCAGCCGGGAAGGCGCACAGCTCTCTGGGATTTGCGCAGAGAGAGAGACAGAGATACATGTCCACTGTTGCAATAGGTCCACCATGTCCGAGTCCCTACACCGCAGGCTGCTGCCGTGAGTTCCTGCGGTGTGGCAACACCGCCGCCTACCTCATCGAGCCAGTCTCTTTCACGCTGTTTAGACTTTAAAAGGATTCGTACACTTTGTAAACTATTTCTCGGGCTTGCCCATGCACAACCTGTCGTTTACTTCCCTCAGCTTCCATAGCACTCGAAATGTACACAATCGCTTCAACTGAATCTTTAAATAATACGATATAATAATCACTTCGCTTTTCTGACTACACACTAGCTCAGATTCTCAAGGCAGACTGACTGTGATTGATGGGATGGAAGCGAGGTATGACATAATGGTAGCATCGTGTTCTGTGCACCGCCTTCCCGGCTGACTCGAGCTCTAGTAATGTGTGTATCTGTAATTATGAGGGTCGATGATTGGAGTAGGTGCCACGGTACTTGAAATAGATACTATTCAGTGGCGTAACTAGTGTTTGCTTCTGGAGGGGAATGAACTGAGTGAAAATTACATTGTGGAGAGGGGAGGGGGACAGGGTCCTGAAGTTTCAAAAACCCCTACCGCATCTATATTTGTTTCATTAGCATTTGATATGATGTATTTACACTAATCAATGTGGAAATATTAGAAGCCTTTCAGTCGGCCAATACGAGTGAAAAGCTTCTATTGATCGACTAATCAATGTGCAAACACTCAAGAATTGATAATTGTGCCGATTATTATATTATAAAGTATAATTTTTTGCCAACTATTAGTAGATGTTTTCAATTGAAATGTCATGTGCGTGGAAGAATGGCTCCGTTATACCAAGACCGTGGACATACGGAAGTTGGAGGCCTCTCCGTAAGCTAGAAAATGCGATATCGGTCGCAAACGTAACTTGCAAGATTGGAGAGATGTTGAAATATCCTGGGGCAACATGTGAAAATCATAGGGAATGTTAAATACCAGTAAAAACTCAACCAAAAGAGGGCAGTGGAAGAATTGCCTCCATGTTTTCACCTCTATATGCCAGAAATTGCTATTACGAGACTGTCGGAATGGAACATGGTGAAGTTGTGGACGACAAAGTGTGTTGCCACACTTCTTCATTCACAGTTACCATATTACAATGCGTTTAAATATTACTGACAGAACTTATGGCAGCACGTGTCAATCCACCTAACAATAGGAAGGGAGCCTGTAGTTTTACAAAGACCGCTAATCTCATGATCATAAGCCAAGGACTCTTCTTTTATGTGTAATCTCAACCACCAGCCTCGTCATTTCACCCCAAAATATCACATGTGCTAACCAGATATGGTACTGTAATACTGAATGAGATGTCCCTTATATAACAATTTCCTAAATATTCAAATCAGCCAAAATACCTTTTCTGGAGCATTCGAGTGTGGCTACGAGTGGGTGAGAGATTTCACGAGCCCTTCATCCAGGAACGCCACCAACACCAAGAAGGTTCAGTCATGCTTTGGGGTGGAATCATGTTCGGTCGACGTACGCCTCGAATTCCTATTCAGGGTGGTAACACGACTGGCCATACACGGTATTGATATGCCCCCAACATGTTTGTGTTCTCAGTCCCACATTATAACATTTGTTATTAGTTGTGTGTTTCTGTCTCTTTTTCACATCATATTGTGTGCTGTTTTTCTTTGTACGTACCCTATATTGTGTATAATGTGACTACATACACATAGCAAAATAAACAATATGCAACACTTGTTTCTTTAGTACTGTGTATTATCGAAATGAAATTGGAAAAAGAAGTAAGTGATATTTCATTCAGAATTAATCTCAGTCCATCTAGGTGACCCCAAACCATGAACAAGACATATAGGCCTACAGCAACAAGTATTTAGTAATTATTCACCTGGTGACTGGATCCTTATGTGCGTGCAGTCCAATGCTCCGAGAACTTTGGGGAAGCGAGCAACTCTATAAAAATCCAGCCGTATGTCCTGCAATTCTTCTTCGGAATCTGGCATCTTTATGAATCGAGGACGGAGCCTAGCAATAGCACAGGTTACTACCTTCACTATTGTGCAGGCTGATGATTTGCTGACACCACTGAAATCGCCAGCAGCTATCAACATAGTTCCAGTGGCATAGAACCGTAGTGTCAACAGCAGACGATTCATTGGGGACACTGCATCATTTCTTCAAATAGAGAAATTGGGCATAATTATAAAATATGCATGAGCAAATAAACTACAAAATATTCATATTACAATATTATTATCACATCATCTGCCTTTCAAATAAAAATAACTCTTGTGAATTGACAACAGAGAAGACAAACTGACCAGCACATACCATTAACTCATTGCAGACTATAACTATATTTATAGTAGAAAATAGTCCACCGTACAAAGAATATTTTACTGTGCCTAAAAAATTGAAATTTACATATAGGCCTAAGAGATTTATTTATGAATTTCATAAATGGAGGGTAATAAATTTGTATACACTTAAATGAACCCTAACCCCTGCAACTTAAGTAGATGTGTGCTTTAACCATGATGGCCTGGTCTCAGAGGAATGCAATTGAAAAGCCATAGGCCTACCTAACCTCAATAACCAAATACTAGACAAGCATGCAGTGCTTTTCAAGGAGGAATAGCCTGTGAAATATGTTACTGGCAATGCTTTACAATCTGAATACAGGCCTATAAGAGCTACAGACATGTAGTGACAAGACTTGCAGTGCATGAGGTTCAATTATAAAATGTATATCAAATCAAATAATCACATTACAGGCGACAACTTTGTTTGTAAATTCTGTAAAATGCAATGCCCCAAATATGTCTCATGCTGCAAGCCAAACACAAAGACAGTGACAAAGTATAGTACAGAACCTGAATACTATCCTGTACACACTATATTTTGCATGTAGGCCTACACTTGTGCGAATTTATTAAATTATATGAATGCTATATATTCCCACATTGAGTCTAGCATAAACTAGGCTATGTAATTCAAATGCTTTTTGAATTCTATGATGGTACGGTACGGTATTCAACTTACCTTTCACTAGGCGGTTGTATTTCATGTTCAATCAACCGCAGCAAATATAAAACTGTAGGCTTTTGCAGCCTGAACCTGACGAAGAACTCGTCATCCGCCCACATTTCAAAATGTTCCGGCCGATCTCTGATCCGCCTTGGACGTCTGACAACATCATCTTCTTCGTCAAGAATGTTATCAAAAACATCCAGAACGTAAATTAGATCTTCCATAATCTGAAAATAAAATATGCTCAGTAACTGTTACATCCCTTAAAATTAATAAATAATTGTAATCGTATCATTATTTGACAACAAAATCACCAAATAATTCTAATTTTATTATTAGCAATTTATGAAGAGGTTATGTACAGCATAGATGATGCATGAAACACTTACGGCACACGGCTCAAATCTGGCTGGTAATGCTTTATCGGCCACTTGAAGCTCCCGAAAATGTACACTCCGGGTAGACGAAGTTTATATCGCCGATAGCGCTGCCTGGCGATGGTCGAACGGAAATTCTTACTTATTCCGACGGGCAAGTTATCGGCCCCTTTACCCGGATGTGGTAGAACCGGCCCTAAGTGGTACAGATTCATGAGATGATCACTAGTTATTAAATTGTCATCTACATAGAAGTTCCTACTCAGATATTGTGATCGCACATTCTTAATGATGTGACCCGGATCGAAACTAAGAAAAAGTGGCCTCTACTCGTCTTTCGGGTGACGAATTTCATGAGTGACACATCCGCCACACAGCGCCTCAAACATTGACACATTCACCTGACAGTTGTCCGTCACTATTCTGATGACCTTGAAGCCGCATTCCTCAACCGCAGTCAGTGCGTCCAGTGTTATCCTAGATAACTGTGAGTCCACATGTAAAGTAGAACGAAACAGGCCCTTGAACAGTATGTGTAATAATTTAATAGCCAATTTATGTTCGATTCCAATTGCATATTTCTCAATATCCCTAATGCCGAGAAACATGTCTAAATTCTTGTCATACTTTATGGCCATTTCATCAATGATTAATGAACCAACCTTCTCATTATCGTGAGTCAGTGACTTTTCTTCAGCTGTCAACCTAGCTTTTGCAAGTGACGTGACACCTGTCTCTTTGTTCGTATACCCAATGTACGTTTTCAGTGTTCGTGGATGAGGAAGATGTAAAATATTTATATCTCTCAGTAAGCGATAAGCCGACGGTGATTTATTAGAGAGCAATACACATATTTTTGTTATTTCATTGTATTTACACTTGCGTTTCGTGAAAGCTCGAATTTGTTCAAGTAAGAAATTAGCCTTCAAACCGACAGTAGTGGCTACGCTGGCTAACGCGCAGCATTAGGTCATGGGGCCAAGCTCTCTGCTGACTTGGTAGACGCGTGGGTTCGTGCCCCACCGTCGGCCGTCCTTGAAATGGTTTTCCGTGGTTTCCCATTTTCAACACCAGGCAAATGCTGGGACGGTACCTTCTGACAGGCCACGGCTGCTTCCTTCCACATCCTTGCCCAGTTTCATTCACCATCATTCATTTCATCTCTCATTAACTCCTCTCATGAGGTTGGCGTCAGGAAGGGCATCCGGCCGTAAAAACCATCGCCACAAAGACTTCCATCGCATCTCATCCCCGACCCCGTTGGAAAACGGGAATAATAAGGGGTAGACATACATACAGTTTATGAAATTATTCATGAAGTTAATTCTGAGCGAGAGCCGATCATGGCTTTTACACTTGCACTTGCATAATACATGATTTTCATACCTTTACCAGCTTGCCACGGTGGGTGAGTGGATATCGTGTCGAATTACCAACCCCAAGCTTGCAGGTTCGCTCCTGGCCATGGTAAGTGATTTTTGAAAGGCGACAAAAATCACGATACGCATGTCATACGATGTTGGCATGTTAAAGAACCCATTTGAATTCAGTAGGGCGTGTTCATAATGGCAAAATTATTCTCGGGATTTTCGCCAACACAAAGTTCCTTATATCTCCACTATAAAGCGCTAGTCGAGGAGCTTAGATATCTAACCTCCTTGACTTTCATAGTGCTTCAAGTAACAACGAATTTCGACATGCAAGCTACCCTCTGGGTGTCAAATAACAAAGCTTGCACCCGACACCCGAGGCCATACAATATTATTATTATACTGTTACCTTGTGTAAAATACAAAATATACCTTGTAATTATGTTAGAAAGCATTAATTGGTAAAACGAGGGGTCTGGTTAAACATTATTGATGTGTGAGTACTCCCACTGTACATGACAAATACCAGGGGTGTATAGTATATGGCTATGTAGTAATTATTGGTCTAGGCAAAATAAAGATTATTGGGGGATTGTCAATGCTGTATTTGTTCACAATTCACGCGTATAATGGCATACTCAGCTGATATTTTACTATATCCTAAGTCGATATCAAAAAGGGGACAGTGGGTGGATGTGAATACCCGTGGATATCCGTAAAAATTTTCGCCTTGCGAATATAGTTTTCATAGCTGTGCAGATAGACAAACTGCGGATAATTTTGGGAGTAAATTTGTGGATAGTTTTTAGATTACAATCCGAACTTTTTGAATATCATTACTAGGACCTGATGTTTATGACATACATATTTTTCCCGTTATGTTTTTTCATGACAAATGTAAGATAATTTAAGCTAATCTCATTCAAATTAGCCTATATCATTGAGCATAATTAATACTCCGAACAGGAAAGGGTTGCAATTCTGGCTGTGTAACATTCACTTATACATAGCACATGACGTAGGCCTACAAAGCCTAAGGGGACGACTTTTAACTCAAATGTCTAAATATGTTGCTTTAGAAATTTATGCTTTATCTAATTCAAATATTGTTGTAATGCCAGTGGATTCGGATAACAAACGTGCGAATGTGGACAAAAAGTATTGCAGATGCGGATAACAGTTGTGCGTATGTGGATAATAATCGTGTGGATGAGGGGCAGATGCGGATAACAGTCGTGTGGAAGGGGGCGGATGCGGATAACGTTTCGTGGAGGAGTGTATATCTATAGTAACACTGAATGAGACATCACTCGTATGATAAAATTTGGTGATAGTTGAAGGGACTTAATGTGCCGTTCAATACCGCTGCCGTTGTTAAATGAGCAATAAATAAAAGCTCATCTTTACGTAATTTAGCGCATATATCTGGTGCAGTAGTGACCAGGTTTCACTCGGTACGCTTGGAGAAAGGGACTGACATTTGACCGGAAATTCCATGTCGGTCATCACCCCTCTGCCTCTTGACCAATCCATGTTCACATAGTTGATGGCATTATACTCGGCGTTGCAATATTGCAGCACACATGCTTCAGTGCCTGGTCAGCTGTACCTCTGGCATGCACAGTTTGGCTACCTCGTTCTCAGACCACATAGTGAGACGAGAACTGTCAATCGCATTCCCCCGGCTTACATAGTATAGCAATTTCAATTGTTAATCACTTAGTATAACTGAAGGAGACCAAATCCTGGGACTAAAAATTCTTTTATCTACTGAAATACCCTCTGCCATTCACTATTGTTACCTTTTTATCTTTTTACTGTATCTTCTCCTTCAAGACCCAAGATTGCAGGTTTGATTGGCTCAGTCCAAGTGTTTCAATATCTCATGCTGGTAGATCCTCTCCAAAGACAAAGTTGTGGCACCCCAGGATCTCTAAAACCACAGCAGTTATAAAAGACATTAAACCTGTATTATTATCACCACAAACTAGCCCAGTCTCAGGTAATATAACTTAGCAGATCCTACACTCTCCGATGTACCGTATATTGTACTGAAGACGCAAGTCCGAACGCTCCCCTCCCCTCCAAAAAAGGAAACATTTGATAGATACAAATTTTGTACTGTATATTCAAGGCAAAACTATTTTCATTGGTTTTTGCAACATTTTCCACAACTTGGAATTGATTTTATTTTTGCCTCTTTTGATTGTAAACAACAGAAGCAGTTCTTTTATCTCTTTAGCTCTTTCGTCATGTTACAATATTTTGGGATCGGCTGCTTGGTGAAGCAGAAACGTTCTTGACTTCTGTTCCCAAGGTTGCAGGATCGAATCCTGGTGCAGCCAGTTAGCATATGAGGGTGCTTTAATGTCAGTAGATTTACTGGCAAGTTAAACATCCCCTTGGGGTAGAATTCCAGGACCCCAGCATCTCGAAGAGCCGTTACAAGGGACCAAAAACAAGAAACATAATTATTTATGCCGGGATGGTACCTCCTGTAAGGCCACGGCTGCCTCCTTCCCTCTTCCTTACCTATCCATCCCAATCTTCTCTTCTCGTCCCATCCCTCATGAGGCCCCTGTTCGCTTTGCAGGTGAAGCCGCCTGGGCGAAGTGCTGATCACACCTCCCCAGTTATATCCAATCTGATTAAGTGTTCCCAGCTCTAGGACACAGCCTGGAAAGGCGGTAGTGGTGAGTTCCCTCGCTGAGTCCATGGGAACCACCAACCTGGTGGGTAAATTTACTATAAAAAAAAAATATTAGCCTACAATATTTGTCAGCATGTGAGATGCCATAAGAAATTGATATGGAAGAAGGTACTGACAAGGAAAAACCCTCGGGTTCACAAGTAGTGGAAGGTGGGTTGGGGCTATTTTCTTTCGAAACGATCGCCCACCTGGAGCTCGCACTTCATATTCCGCATAGGAGGGGGATCCTGTGGCTCGTGATCACGATATTGTTGTCATGTGAAACTACAAGCTTCCTTCTTTTACAATATTTGTCTGCTGGAAAAGTTTTAAAGAAGCAGCTGGAGAAATTGATATGGAAGAAGGTACTGATAAGGAAAAACCCTCGGGTTCACAAGTAGTGGAAGGTGGGTTGGGGCTATTTTCTTTCGAAACGATTGCCCACTTGGAGCTCGCACTTCTGTCACTTTCATTTCTGGCCAAACCCTGCATATAACATAAATTTGGACAAAATCGGTGATGAAGAGTTGGCGCTGTCCCCTTGTCAGTCTTATCCAGTGCCTTGTATGTGTTCCGGTGACATGGCAGCTTGACACTGGTTTAAGGCATCCTCCTCGGTTGGACTGGGTAATAGCATTCGGTATCTGGGGTTTGAATCTTGGCACTGACAGTGGCCATCCTGGCAGTGGTATTTCCTCCCTCAAGTAAATGCCAGGATATACCTTATTTTAAGTCTCAGTCCTAGACTCAGAATGGTTGGTTCCTCAGTTTAGGGGCTGTGACAACGCGTTCATGTAGTTCCATGTACTTTGGGTGTGTGCAGAAATGTTAACTTTGAAGTCCTTAACATTAGACATTGTTTCGTATTGACAAGATTATATGAATCTGTCTGATAACCGGTGCTAATTGTGATGGCTGTATTAGTGTGTGTTAACTGTTTCCAATTCAAGTAAGGACTGCAGACATTGAATTTTTTTCAAGTAGTTCCTACTTTTGCCGCCAAACGCCTCCGTCAATGACTACTAGTTCAGAACTTGGTTACCAGATGCCACCGCAGTCGGCTCCTGGCAACGAACGTGGGAACCTACGAGCGTTTGTCAAATGTTTAACCTACAATTTAGCTTCACACAGGTGTAATTAGTGGAAGGTTCTTTAACATGCCATAAATCTATGACATGGGACCTCCGGCTTTACTTCCCCTCCGAAGGAAGGCATACTGAGGGATTTTCAACGCTCTTAAAAAATCCGACTACTTCGGCCGGGTTTGAACCCGCTATCTTGGGCCTAGAAGCTCAGCATGCTACCAGCTACGCCACCGAAGCTGCTAGACTCAGAATAGTTGTAAGTCCCCACACACTTTTTCTACAGTAAACATACTAACACAGGCTATCAGAGAAATCTCGTATGCTTCTTGCTCAGCTCTTGTCAACTTAAAATGCAAATACATTTGCCATTGATAGCACTATGTTTGTTGATATCCGTATTGATAGATGAATTCTAAAGTTTAAAATATACGCCTATCAACTTGGATAAAGAAAAGAAGTCTTGTGCTTTTACTCCACTTCAAGTTCATATTTGTGAACACACTCAACAAGTATCTGACAGCATGGACACAGCCAAGAAGAAATATAGTTTCTAAATATGGAACAATTAACTTATTATCTCAAGAGAAAAGACTGGTGCTGTCAGGCGCCATTCTGAATTTGGTTTTTATTTTCTATCCTCACTCGAGCCTCATGCTGGAGAGCTAAACTTGAAAACAACTTCAGTTGAATTAAGACATTGTTCCGAATGTCATATCATACCTACAATTAACATCATTCCCAAAAGTAGCGGAATTTAGTTAGGGTCGATGTTGCCTGTGTTAGAAATATGTAACCCAACAGCTGATCTATGGTTTAAATTCAGCGCCAGGAAGCGCAACGCCATTGGTGGCGGTTCTAGATACGAGAATGTTCTCGTTGATTCTTTTATATGTTTTTGTATATATACGCCTGTTTGTAACCTTGTCGTTCAGTTCGTATTAAACATGTATACTGCATATACGCCTAGACGTCTTTCTCCTGCTATATACTCCTACAGGTTATGGGCTCCAGCAGGATCATTGACGAGTGTATAGTTTTCTGACCAGTTTGATTCTATTTGAATTAACAAAACTGGGATCGCGTGCAATACGTGTGTGCATCATGGCGGAATCCAGCACCGGTACTCTTTATAACTTCGAGAAACTGATGGGGAGAGAAAACTACATTGACTGGCGTTTCCAGATGAAGAATTATCTTTTGCACGATGAACTTTGGAAGTGCATATCTGGTTATGCAGAAGATGATAAAACGGGCGCAGAGGTTAAGGTACGGCGCGACGAACGTGCTTTGTGCAAGATTAACCTTATGGTGGAAAAGAGTGTTTTTCCTTACGTCATGGAAGCAAAAACGGCGAAAGCAGCATGGAATTCGCTCGAGATGGCATATGAAGATAAAGGCGCCAACAGGCACACAACAATTCTTCGCCAACTGTGTTCCACCAAGCTTGAACAATTCAAGACTATGGAAGAATATGTCACCACAGTTTTGGGGCTCTCTCAGCGGCTAGCAGCAGTTAAAAAACCACTTGATGATGAATTTCTAGGTGCCTTGCTCTTGCAGGGACTACCTGATGACTATGATCCTATGATTATGGTATTGGAAAATTCAGGCGCAGAGTTGACTAGTGACTTTGTGAAATGTAAACTGCTACAGGAAGACAAACGCTGCTCCAGCAAAGAAACAGCACTCTACACCAGAGTTGACTAGTGACTTTGTGAAATGTAAACTGCTACAGGAAGACAAACGCTGCTCCAGCAAAGAAACAGCTCTCTACACCAACAGGAGTGGATTCAAGAATACTAAACCCAAGAAACCATTCTGTTGGAACTGCCGCAAAACTGGCCATTGGAAACAAGATTGCAACCACCAAAACAAGACAGCAGCACATCAAGCAGATGCCAAGCCACTAGAGAAGAAAGAAGAAAAGAAGAAGGGTAGGGCTCTGCTCACAGCACTTGGAGTTGATACCCACTCAGCAGACAGCTGGTACATGGACTCCGCAGCCTCCAAACACATGACTGGTAGAGTGGATTGGATGTCAAAATTTTATGATAAAAGGGAGGTTGGATATGAAGTCACCGTTGCAAACGATTGTAAACTATATAGTGGCGGCATAGGTGATGTTCCAGTACAAGCAAATGTTTTTACAAAGGTGAGCGATGTTCTGTATGTACCTAACCTTACAGCAAACTTGCTCTCTGTGAACAGTATTGTTAAAAAGGGGCATGTAATTGTTTTTGATGAAGAAGGTTGTAAAGCGTTTCAAGACAGTGACTGTCAATTTACAGGTGATGTGCAATTATTGATTGAAGAGTCAAATGGACTTTATATCTTAAATAACTCAGGTTCTGTAAGTGCAAATGCATCAGCAGTGTCTTGTTTAAGTGATGCTAAAAGTGTTTGTTCAAAAAGTTCTAATTCTAGAGAATTGTGGCACAAAAGGTTAGGCCATTTCAATCACGTGGGGATGGACTTGTTAAAAAATGGTTTGGCTACCGGTATTGATTTTTCGGGTGAAAAGCAGCTCTGTGTTCCATGTATAGAAGGGAAACAAGCTCGACAGCCCTTCAAGACCACCAAGCATCGTGCCAAGGACCGACTGGACCTGTTGCACAGTGACCTGTGTGGACCGATGCCTGAGGAATCCCGGGGAGGAGCCAGATATTTTCTCACCTTCACCGATGACCATACGAGGAAGGTTTTTGTCTTTTTTCTAAAAAAAAGAAAAGTGAAGTAAGAGAAATCTTTGAACAATTGGCTAATTCTGTTGAAATTGAGTGTGAAAGGAAAATCAAGGTCATACACTCTGACAATGGTGGGGTGTATTGTAATAAAGCTACGGATGAGTTTTTCAAACAGCGTGGCATCAAGCATCAGCTAACGGTAAGGTACACACCAGAGCAAAATGGAACTGCAGAACGCATGAACAGGACTCTGAATGAGAGAGCACTCGCTATGATGCAAGGTGCAGCTTGTGACAAACGCATGTGGGCAGAAGCTGTCAATACAGCTGCATATCTTGTCAACAGGTCTCCTGCACGGAAAACACCAAATTCAACACCAGAACAAATGTGGACTGGAGAGAAAGTAGACCTGACACACTTAAAAGTATTTGGTTGTAATGCCTACGTTCATATTCCAGATCAGCTGAGAAGAAAACTTGATCCTAAGACTGAGAGAAAGGTATTTGTTGGGTACTCGGATGAGAAAATGGCGTACCGGCTCCTGCATCCAGTAACCCATGAATTAATCACAGCGAGAGATGTGATTTTTGATGAGATGTCTTTCTCCGCTCTAACAGATCCTCCAGTGGTACCAGGGAATACAATAATACCCCCAACCACTGAAGTCAGTAAACCACTATTGACTGCATGTGATAGGGATGTTCCAGATCCAGCTCCACAGCATAATGAAGAAGTGGAAGTTGAACCTGATCATCAAGATAATCCATCACAGCACAATGAGGAAGCGCGTCGCTACCCCCAGCGAGAAAGAAGACCAAGACAATATCCTGATTACATTCTGCATTACACTCATTGTTCTGATCAAAGTGAACCATGTACAGTATGTGAAGCCTTGTCATCACCTTACTCTAAGGAATGGCATAAAGCCATGAAGTGCGAAATGGATTCCATGATGGTTAATAAGGCGTGGGTTTTAGTTCCTAAGCCAGAAGGTAAAAACATTGTACAGAATAAGTGGGTGTTTAAAGCTAAGCGTATTACAAATGGTGATGTTGTAAAATATAAAGCAAGGTTGGTTGCAAAGGGTTTTACACAGCAGTTTGGCATTGACTTTGTTGAGACATTCTCGCCAGTGGTGCGGCATGGCACACTCAGAATGTTATTTGCTTTAATGGTTGAATTAAATTTACAGATTGATCATCTAGACATTGAGACTGCTTTTCTCAATGGAGAGTTACAGGAGGAAATATTTATGTGTCAGCCAGAGGACTTCCAGGTGAAGGGAAAGGAAGACCCGGTTTGTTTGCTCAAAAAGGCCATTTATGGACTAAAGCAGGCTGCACATATGTGGCACAGGAAGGCTCATACAGTTCTGTCTGCTTCGGGCTACACAAACAGTCATAATGAGGCATGTGTTTACAGAAAGAGTATCGGCAATACTGTAATTCTTGTTGCTCTGTACGTTGATGATTTCTTTGTGTTCCACAATAATCCGCAGGAAGTTAGTAAACTAAAAGATGTCTTAAAACAAAATTTCATGATGAAAGATCTTGGACCTGCTGCTCAAGTTCTTGGAATGCAAATAGAAAGGGACACAGATAACAATATACTCAAAATTTCTCAGACTCAGTTCATAAAAAATCTGCTCAATAAGTTTGAGATGACTAATGTTAATCCCATCGGTACTCCTATGGATGTAAATATGAAATTGCCTAAAGCCAAAAACGTGGATGATAAACCTTATCAGCAGCTGATAGGTTCACTTATGTTCTTGAGTGTGTGTACTAGACCAGATATTGCCTATGCATTGTCATATTTAAGTCAGTTTAATTCTTGCCACAGTGAGGAGCATTGGCTTGCAGCCAAAAGGGTACTTCGGTATCTTAAAGGTACGATAAACCAAGGACTCATTTTTAAGAGCACTGGTTTAGATTTGGTAGGGTTTGCAGATGCCAGTTTTTCCACAGATAGTGATAGTAAGTCCTATACTGGTTATCTTTTCAAGCTTGCTAATGCTGCCTTATCATGGGAAGCTCGTAAACAGAGCTCAGTTGCTACCTCATCGACAGAGGCTGAGTATTTAGCTTTGTCAGAGGCTGCGAAGGAAGCAGTTTATCTTAAGAATCTGATGTTTGATTTGATTGGTTCTAATCAAGGTCCAATAAAAATTGAATTTGTTAAAGGTGAATGTGATTTGCAGTGTGTGTTGATGGATTGTAATCAAGAAATTGATTTGTATAATGACAGTCAAAGTGCACAGAAAATTGCAAAAAATCCTGTTTTTCATAGGCGCACTAAACACATCAACACCAAACATCATTTCATTAGGGAAAAGGTTCAAGAGAGAATCATTTCATTGCACTATTTGTCCACACAAGAAATGATTGCAGATATTCTCACCAAACCTTTACCTAAACCAAAACATGTATATTGTACCCAAGGAATGGGATTGAACTGTTAATTAGTATTTTAAGTATACATTGTGTTCAAAAATGTTTTCAGTAATTGTATTATGTTTATGTAGGGTACTCTATGACTGAAGTCTGATGACAAGTGTCTATTACATTCTAGATCAGCTATTGGTTTAAGTGGGTGTGTTAGAAATATGTAACACAACAGCTGATCTATGGTTTAAATTCAGCGCCAGAAAGCGCAACGCCATTAGTGGCGGTTCTAGATACGAGAATGTTCTCGTTGATTCTTTTGTATGTTTTTGTATATATACGCCTGTTTGTAACCTTGTCGTTCAGTTCGTATTAAACATGTATACTGCATATACGCCTAGACGTCTTTCTTCTGCCATATACTCCTACAGCCTGTAGGTGTTAGCATAGATTTCAACAAAACATTCCGAATCACTGCTGCATGGATTAGGAGAGTTCTGTCTGGAGTTCTCTGTGATCCTCAAATGTCACTGAGGACCAAATGCAGGTTGGACAGAATTATGAGACCTGCAGTGTCATGTGACCAAAAAGATATATGCACAAAGACTTTCTGTAACTGAAATGACGATGCTGAGACGGACAGTCGGTTGTTACCAAACCTGACCTAAGAAAGCTTTGAATCTGCAGACATCATGCAAATTATTATGAATAGTTGCTGGGGATGGTACGGGCATTTTATGAGGCAGAATGAGAACCATCCAAGAAGGCGAAAAAAAAAAACTAGAGAGGATGTCCTCTGATGACATGGTGGTCCACCATAATGAAGGGCTTAGAAAAACACAATGGCAATAGTATTGACACAATTACTTGCAGTTAATGGGATGAGACTAAGGCAAAGTAGCAGCTTCAAGCAACTGCTGGAATGGTCATCCATCCCAATCCTTGACCCAAATACATAAGTGTTACACTAGGACAAATCCCACACACTCCTAGGTACACTGGGCTGATGACAATGACATCTCCAGCCCGTAATTGAAACAATTATCTTAAAACATCAACATAATAATTTTCAATGTTGTCGAAGAAGAATGTTAACTTTCCTTTTATGAAGTGTGTACTTTTTCTTTCAGTATTTTCCCAAAATGACGAGTATACCACTAATGTTTGCCCAAGAAGATGTGGAGTTTGGTGGGAAGCCTGCGTCAATCACTGATGACTTTGCATACAATAACAATGTGCTCAAAGCCAGCATCAACATCCGCATGGGTGAGTTAAACATACTTTCATATTATTTATCTCTGTATATACGCGTGGCTAACTTACGCAACTGCCTGTTGCCATCTTTTGTTGCTCCAGTTAAAACAGGAATAATGATCCAGGGTGGTCAACCAGCAAGACCTTTATAAGTTTTCTTAAATTATATTTAAATTGCAGTCAATGGCTATAGCCCCCGCTATATAAATTGAATGCCCGTAGGCTCCCCATCCAGTTCAATTTCAAGTAGTTCCAACTTTGGCTCCAGAGATTATAAGGTATTTCCTGCCCTAAGTTTACTGTATTGTGTGTAAGTAAAATAATGTAGTCTGCTGTATATGATATAATAATATGAGAAGTAACATTTCCCACAATATTTGTAATGTAAGGCTTTTACAGTGACTAATATTAATGGAGATATTAGAAACTTTGTTTTAGCCTCCCTCTAATCTAAAAACCCTTTATACAAATTAAATAATTGTAGGCTGGATTTCAATCTCCTTAAAGTTCTATTCAGCTGTTATCAATATTGATGCTTGACCAAATATATCTACAAAAATGGCATGAACAGTAATTCATTCATTATTGTTATATGAAATGTTCTTTAATTTCCTACCCTAAATGTGTCAATTCAACCCAGAAATAATTTTATTTATTTCAAAACTCCTGAAGTTGCTGGCCGAAAATATCTGGTTTGTTCATCACCATGAACAAAAATGTTACATGTATTTATCGAACATCCTTTCAGGTGCATGATAACGGTATTAATGTTCATTCACCATGAACAAAAATGTTACACGTATTTATAGAAAGTCCTATCAGGCGCATGATAACGGTATTAATCAAAGAATAATTTATAGTGAATGGTCCTCATCGACACGGATGCTTGACTTAAATGATTTCTATTTGTTGTTATTTATGAAAACTATATTTTCTACTGTTCGTAGGTACTGGAATGCAAGTCTTTCACAGGTTACATTGCTTCCATGTGTATGCATGGCTTCCCACCAGCAGTTGAATGATTCTGTGAAGTGAAATTTATTGTATGAAAGTCGTGACAAAGAAAGCTGACCCTGAGTTTGTGTGCATGGAAGAAAGGAGCCATCCATATATTACGTATCACAAATTGGTGGGGGGTTCCGAAGCTTGATTATGTTGATGACATGTGGGGAGGGGGTAAATGAAATGATTAAGTAATGTTTGCATGTTCTCAGAAAGGATTGCAATATCATCTGCAAAGGCCAGGCAATTTAAATCTGCCCCTTCAAATGTTGACCCTATTCTTATTCCATGGTGGATTCCTCTTTCATTGAGCTTTTCTTCCCATAATCTCACTACCTTATCTAGGACACAGTTAAGTTAATAAGAATTAACCCATCTCCCTGTCTTTCACTGGTATTGATTGTAAATTCCATTGATATCTTGGCCCATGAATTTTATTTTGGATTCATCGTCAGTGTGAGTATATCTTATTATGTTGATTGACTTCGAGTCTACTCCAATTCCTTCTAGAATTTGAAATAGTGAAGTTCTATCTATTGAATCATAAGCCTTCCTGAAATCTATGAAAACTAGGATATAGTTCTTAAACCTGCTCATTATATCCCGTATTATGGTTTTCAAATTAAATATCTGCTCCGCGCAAGACCTGCAACAACTCATCACTAACGATGAGTAGTAATATTAGCATTCAAAATTCCCAATCAAAATCCCCCCCACACCAGCATTGTTTTATGCAGCCCAACAAATCTGAAATAGTTTTGAGGTTGATTTCTCTACCCGCATCCTAATGCACATTCTGCAAACAAAACTGAACACTGTTATCGTTCCTGCCATATATGACTGATAGACCATACAGAAAATATGACATCCTCTCCATCATTTATCATCCATATGTCTATCATGACTATGTTAAAATGTCGTGCCAAGTGTCCGGGTATAGCAAAAACAATGTTAACACTTAAATCTATGCTAGTATGATGTCAAGAGTAGATACAGTAAAAACAGCAAATTGGAGAAGTAACGTTCTCTAAGTCAAGCCTCGCTCACAACTGTGGTATAGCACGTGTGTTCTAGCTTAGCCCACCAATTAACATAACGTAGTATTGATAGTTCTTATCAAACTTGGTACTGAAATTTTACATTGATGAGAAGTGCACTGCACACACTACTGGTACACGGTCAGAATTAAGTCACTTCAGTTGTTCATCATATATTCCAGTTGTTCATCATATTTTCCACAGGAAAACACATAAGCTCTATTTATGGCGAAGCATGAGAGAAATCATTGTAAGAACTAAGTCTGTGTCCAAAAAAGTGTCTGGACAGGCAACATTAGATGCAAAGACTTAATGAATGTTGAAAAATGTTTACGAACAATAGGGGTACCACCAAAATGTATGGTGAGATTGAGGAGGCTGTTCTGGACACAACTCGCAATAACCCACATACAGTGCAACACTGATGTCTCAGCATTAAACCTTGAAATCACTCTAAAGTTAAAATTCACAATATTTGCAAAACCCAGTTATATGCTTGCGACTTGTAGCTCTTCTCAGCATGTGCAAATGCTACTTCGTAAAGGAAAACGTAACTTAAAATTATTTTAAATTATTAACTATGTATAAAAAGCTCTGAAGGCTTTCGTCAATGTTGGGGACATATTTGTGTTGACAAACTGAAAATTCACTCGTAGTTTCTATTATTTAATACTATTATGGCCTAATAGCTCCTTGTTTTTGTGTAGACCATAAATTCAAAGATATCCTTTTTCTGTGTGTACGAGGACAGATGTTTTCAGGATTTACTGTATATAACAAATATGGTTTGCATAAAACAATATTAATAAAGGCAACTGATTCTCATGGCATTTTGTAGTATTGCAGTTGCTTTCAGCAAAAATTGTATGTGTTTTTTGTCACCCTTGATGAAGTCAATTATCAGGAACCAACACATATTGGTACATAGTAAAAAACTCTGTCTCTGGTGTTAGTGAATCTGTTCTTATACAGTTTTAAACTTTTAAATCAGTACTAATAATTTGCTATGTACAATTTTTTTCTTACTCACAAATAATATTCCAACAACCCTTAAAATTTCTCATCAAAGGTTAACTGTTCATTGCTTGTTCTGTGATAATGTATCTATCAATCAAAGACATAGTGGGGCCATCATAATCAGAGAATAGGGCATCAAAAAAATACCAGGGGCCAACAACCACCAGTTTTTACCCATGTTTAGGTGCCTCTTATTATTTTCAAATTATTATTATTATTTTATTTCATTCTGATTTCGTATCTATCTTTTTGACTTTGGCAGTAAATTCTTTATTCTCACATTTCTGCAACTGTCATTTTATGCTTTTGTGCCCTTAAAATCTGTTGCAGTAAATTGTATTGCCTGTAGTGGGAATTTAGCTGAAAAGTAATTGCTTGATTGAATGTCCATCCCGTAGGTTTCCTGCGGAAGGTGTATGGATTGCTGACGGTTCAGATGCTGATGACTGTCGTTGTGGGCGCAGTATGCATGTACAACGAAAATGTGCGTTCCTTCATCTCTACCAAGTAAGTTCATTCTCTCCTGCAATACAGGATAGTTATGACCTGTATTTAAAATTCCATGGAGGTTATATGACCACAAGCTTGCATATTTCATTGCTTACTTCTGGATATTCAGCTCTTACTTAAATGGAATTAAAAAGGTTTATTTTTACTGATTATTTAGGGCACTTTATTGTATGTTTTGTTTCATATCTGTTCATTGTTTTTAATTTCACTTGTAACTATAATTTTTTGGGCGGCTTCGGTGGCGTAGCTGGTAGCATGCTGAGCTTCTATGCCCAAGATCACGGGGTCAAACCCGACCAAAGTCGTCGGATTGTTTTAAAGGGTTAAAAATCCCTCGGTATGCCTTCCTTCGGAGGGGAAGTAAATCCGGCGGGCCCATGTCATAGATTATGGCATGTAAAAGAACCTTCCACTAACTTCAATTGTGTGAAGCAAAATTTGTATGTTAGATTTGATTAACTCTCTATTAGTTGCAACTTTTGTTGCCAGGTGCTGGTTGTGATGGCATCTAGTAGCCAAGTTCGCAGCTAGGTGTCGTGGATGCTAGCTTTTGGTAGAAAAAGTAGGAATAACTTGAAATTGATCGTCTGCAGTCCTTACCTGAATTACAGAAAACATACACTAATACAGCCATCACAATTAACTCCGGTTATCGGACAGATTCCACACACACCCAAAGTACACAGGAGTACATGACCGCGTTGACGCAGCCCGTAAACTAAGGAACCAACTATAGTTTTGTTTAATTTCATAGTAGGGAGCAGATGACTTCAATGTCCTACCTCTCCATCACAACCACTATCTCTTAGTAGTTGAAGTTGTTTTCTTCCCATGTTTAGTAAAATGGCCTATACTAGAATTGGTTGTAACAAATATTAAGTTGCAATTATTGCAAAGGATGAAGACATATACCAAGTTATTAGAGGGAACACTTTGTTACAACACCAACCACCCAGCCAACTGTGAAAAATCTATTTCTTGCAACATGTACAGCATAATGCTCATGAATTGCTCATGGCTCTTCATTCTAAAATAGTATAAAGTAACAGTATTATACTGGAATACCATAGATTGCTATATAAGGCTTCATCAGAGTTTCATCAAAATTGAGCATGGAAAGGTTATCCGTCCTCCTTAAATGAGAATGGAACGGAGAAGTTGCCTCCTCTTGTTATTGGTAAAGCAATGAAGCTTCGTTGCTTTAAAAATGTCAGGAGCTTTCCATGCCAATATAAAATCAATGCAAACGCTTGGATGACTACCTCAGATCTTTTGCGAGCCCTAGATGCAAAAATGGGGAGTAGAAATCGTAAAATGTTATTAATAATTGACCGATGTGCTGCACTCCCTGTGAATGTTCCCACAAGGAATGTGAAAGTGGTTTCCCTTCCTGCCAACTGCACTAGTCGGCATCAGCACTTTGACCAAGGAATCATTCATTGCGTGAAAAAGTAGTACAGGAAAATGCACGAATCGTTTAAACAAAATCCCCTATGCGTTCATATGCCATTCATCCGATTGCTACGACACCACATGGCGCTACGGGATCCTTTCCACCCTTCACAAGTGGGGACTCCGTGGTAATCTACCGACTTTCATTGCGAATTTCATGTCCGTCCGACTCTTCCGTGTAAGGGTCGGTAGGACATTATCGCAATACTATACCCAAGAAAATGGAGTTCCTCAGGGTTCTGTGCTGAGTGTCACCTTGTTCGCGATTGCCATAAATGGCATTGTTGCCGCCGCTGGGTCCGCGGTAGTTCCATCTCTGTATGTAGACGATTTAGCACTGGAAGTATGGCAGTCGTGGAACGGCAATTGCAGCTAGCTATCAACCGGGTCGACAGGTGGGCTCACGACCGGGGTTTTCGTTTTTCAGCATCGAAAACCTCCGTCGTCCATTTTTGTCGACTCCGGAGGCTACATTTACACCCTGAACTACATCTCAGGAAGGGGCGGCTGGCTCTAACGGGCCAGTGGGCCAGGGCCCTCCTTACCATTAACCTACATTTAGTAATTCATTTTTTAATCCTTAACGCTCGAAATACTGGCCGAGTTGTGCGCTCCTCACTATGAAAATGTACCAGAATGTTTGAATAACGCGCTACATATCTTGTCCCGTCGTTCGCCTTGCTGCGGGCTACTCGGGCCCAGGCCTTACTGGGCCCAAGACTCCATTCGACTACAAACAAGGAGAGGTCTATTGCGCGTGTGCGCAGACGCTCTTCAAACGTCGGCTTTGGTCTCAGAGATTGCGAGCCCACGCCTACAAGGAGGAATAACAATTGGAGCAGTTGTATGAGCTCTGGAGAGAACGTTGGAATGCAGCGGGAATGCTGAACTGCTACGTTCAACTCGAACTTTCAACACTCTGGCCATACCCTGCCCCTTTCCTCCCCTTCTTCCGATGAAGTTTGAAATGATTCGCAAGACGACCACTAGATGGCAAACAGGACACCACCCGGGTGTCATTAGTTCCAAAGTTAACGAAAACGAAGGGAAGAATACTTTAAATGGTGCAGTGACAAAATCCTTCATACCTACTGTCGACCAAAGTATTATGTGCACTCGAGTTTGAAGGTTGTTTGTGAAGTAACCAATAGACCTACATAAAATCCAATAACATCATCATTTTCGTCGTTCTATTTTACGTTAGTTCAGAGGTTCCCAAACTTTTTTCCCTCCCGTACCCCTTTTTACATATTCATCTAAAATATTACCCCCTAAATTTCCATTCCTGACCCGGTCGGAGACTGGAAGCAGGCTGTGGATTTTCATTTTTTCATTACCCCCTAAATAGTAAACTTTTAAAACGTTTAATATATTAAGGGCAATATGCACATTACAGTACTTAATTAAAACATTAATAGTAAAAATTAACTTACAACTATTTATAACTTATTTTTATGAATATAGTATAACTAATATTTTTAATTTATTATTTGTTTGCTGTTAGTAACTTATACATTTTATTTCAATAAAATGCGAAATATAATTTCTTAGCTGAGGAAAATAAACAATTAAAGTACCGTACATAAGATTTTTTAAAATTTTGGTTTTATTGATAGCCAATTAATTCTAGTGGTTAGTTTGGCAAAAAAAAAGGCAATTCAAGACAATAGCAGTGCAGTGGTGAAAGTGACTGGGGTTGGGGTAGGATGAGAGCATTGACCTTGACGTGCGTGAATAAGACGGCACTGCGCACCTGTACATTACGACTGACACTTTCGATGGGAACTTGGCGGCCGCCATTACCGTCTATTTTTGGCGTACCCCTAACCGGTTAATTGCCTACCACCAAGGGGTACGCGTACCCCAGGTTGGGAACCCCTGCGTTAGTTCATGTAGTTTCGGAATTTTTAATTTATATTTTAATAATTTTTATCGCAGTTGGAACACAAAAAGTGCAAATTTTTAAGCGTGTTTCAACCATGCGTCACGTTTAAGAATTATTATCTCAAAAACCCGTCATCAGATCGAATCCAAATTTTAACACAATATACATCGGAGTGTTGTATAACTGGTTTATAAATTTCAAAATTTTATGTGTCCAAGGAACAAAGTTGTTATTAATTTTCTAAGGTAACTTTTTCTCGGCTCGATGTGGTTGGAAAATGTAGTTCTTGGTCGCGTTGGAATCCTTATACATCGAAAAGTTATGCTGTATGACTGTGAAATACGTAAATTAATTCACTTATTTTATATCAGTTTGTATTTGTAGGGGGGAAATAAGACATGGTTCACCAGCTAGCCGCTCCGGTAAAAGCTGTACAGCGTTGCCGAAAAGGAGCCCATCACACATCTTGGCGCGCCTCTCTCGGAAGTGATGGGCTCCATCTCAGCAACGCTGTACAGCTTTTCCCGGAGCGACTAGCTGGTGAACCATGTGTTATTTCCCCCTACAAATACAAACCGATATAAAATAAGTGAATTAATTTATGTATTTCACAGTCATACAGTCATATTTTGATGTATAAGGATTCCAACGCGATCAAGAACTACATTTTCCAACCACCCCGAGCCGAGAAAAAGTTACCTTACAAAAATTATAAACAACTTTGTTTCTTGGACACACAAAATTTTGAAATTAATAAACCAGTTATACAACATTCCAATGTATATTGTGTTAAAATTTGGATTCGATCTGATGACAGGTTTTTGAGATAATAAATCTTAAATGTGACGCATGGTTGAAACACGCTTAAAAACGTGCACTTTTTGTGTTCCAACTGTGATAAAAAAAAATATTGAAATATAAATTAAGTATTCCAAACCTACATGAACTAACCTAAACCAGAACGACGAAAATGATGATGTTATTGGATTTTATGTAGGTCTATTGGTTACTTCACAAACGACCTTCAAACTCGAGTGCACATAATACCTGGGTCGACAGTAGTGTCAAGGATAGGTTAAAAATAAACTTCCCATTAACTAGCAATGTATAAAAAAAAAGTAAAGCCATAATTACTTCCGACTTGACGTTTCAGTGTTACCCTGAGTTATCTACCGGTCAGAAGGAAAATTACCATAACTAGCCAATCACAGGCAGTCATTCAGATCACAACATCACGACAAATTGAGTTTCGTTCACGATGTCATGATTTAGCGAACGAAACTCTAGCCTAGTACCGAAACGCCAATTCGGAAGTAATGATGGCTGTACTATAACTACTTTTTAACAGGACATGGTAAGATAAATTCGTATTATTTTCGTTTCAAATTTAAAGACAGTCCATTGTGTGCGTGTGGCAATGAAGAACAAACAGTTGATCATTTATTATTTACATGCGTGAAACTGGAAAAAGAAAGACAGTTGTTAAGGACAATATGGTAAATGAACATGGAAAATGGACGTTCGAAAAAATTAAGCTAATGAAGCATTATATAATTAATTTTATATACACCTTTGGGTGTGGCGAACCCATCGTACAAATAGCCTAAATATGATAGTGTGCGAGTCGAGGCCTCGGATGGAGGTCCTTGATTCACGCCCCGACCCAGATCACTGGAACCGGGAAAAGAAGAAGAAGAAGAAAGAATGTCAAGTAGTTGAACAGATTCTTAATATTGGTGTAGCTCATAAAAACAATAAGTTAATAGATTTAGACAGTTCCTAGAACAATATATCACCAAACAAATTGCCATAGAACAATAATGAATAATACATAAGTACATGTATGTTATTAAAATTGTAAACATTGCATGTAGTATTACTTTCATTGTAATGGAACATGCTGTTAAAAATAAATAATTAAGGTCATGTAAAGAGGTCTCTTTTGGAGTTCTGTGACAAGTGTTACCAATTAATTATTTTTCTTCATCTAGTTCTAGAGTTTTTGACAAATGTCTTAGTGATAGGCTATTATAAATTTGGAATTAAATAGCGATTTAGAGGATCATTTAAATTATATTAAATATAGAACATAACATTTTCCCTAATGAGACACAATTTAATGGATATTGGCAAACACCTAGCGTGCTAGCTAGTAATTTTACTGTGCATGATAATTTATTTTGTGTGCCCTCCCAAGCTCTAAGACCACCAGCCGCCGCTGATCTCAGGGATGCTGCGTTGCCGTTGGTTGACATTTATCGCTTCCTGGGGCTCCTTTTTGATAGCAAATTAACGTGGCAGCCCCATATACGGCAATTAAAAATGACGTGTCTCAGGAAACTGAACATGCTCAAGTTTCTTAGTGGCACTACGTGGGGGGCTGACCGTGCTGTGCTGCTACGGTTCTACCAAGCCCTCGTCCTGTCCCGGCTAGACTATGGTTCTGCGGCATACGGTTCAGCAAGGCCGGCAACCTTGAAAATGCTGGACAGTATCCACCATTGTGGCGTTAGGCTGGCTACCGGTGCCTTCCGGACCAGCCCGATACCCAGCCTACTCGCCGAATCGGGTGTTCCACCTTTAAATTATAGACGCCAACATATGCTTTTAACATATGCTGCCAATGTGCGTCAAATGCCGCAACACCCGACCCATCAAGCTCTCTTCGGTACCCAAAACCACCAGGGGTACGCCAACCGGCCTCGTGCCACTCGGCCGGTTGGTATTAGACTTGATAGCTCGTGTACTGAAATAGGAGTGGCTGTAGGTCCCTGTATGATCCGGACACCTAGCGAGGTGCCTCCGTGGCAAGTCTCGCGTCCGGAAATTCGGTTAGATCTGCACTGAGGTCCTAAGGTGAACACGGATGCCTACGTTTAGCGGAGGCAGTTCCACAGCATAGTTCACCAATTTCCGGATGCTGGCATTCTCTACACGGATGGTTCGAAGGTGGACGAGAAGGTGGGTTGTGCTTATGTTATTGATGGTGCAAATACCAAGATCTCTTTGCCTGAGGCCTGTAGTGTGTTTACTGCAGAGCTCGTTGCCATCTATGAAGCTCTGCAGTTTGCACTACAGGATGCACGAATCCACTTTCTCGTGTGTACCGACTCTTTGAGTTCGTTGCAGTCAATTGCTACATGTTTCCCGCAAGACCCCCTAGTGCAGCGAATCCACGACCTACTAGCCGGGCTGTGCCACGCTGACACTCGAATCACCTTTCTGTGGCTTCCAAGCCACATGGGAATTGCGGGAAATGTGTTAGCTGATCAAGCTGCAAAAGAGGCGGTATCATTACCACCTCGACCAATGGAGGTACCCGCTAGAGATATTCGCTCTCAGTTACGCCTACAAGTTCTGGCTTTTTGGGAGAGTCAGTGGCTAGCTGACCCACTGCCCAGTAAACTGAGAGCGATCAAGGGACTACTCGCATGTGGCGGAGCTCCTTCCGGGCCCGGAGAGAGTCCGTCATATTGTGTAGGCTAAGGATAGGTCATACAAGATCCACCCACTCGTACCTAATGAGAAGGTAAGACCTCCCCTCTGTACCTGCAGAGCCGTTTTCACCGTGGCCCACATTTTCACCGAGTGTGTGGATCTTAATGACTTACGAAGAAACCTTGGTTTGCAGATGACACTCAAACTTATATTAGCCGATGACGCGGTGGCTGCTGATCGCGTTATCCGCTTTATAAGTGAGAGTGGGTTAGGGCCAGCAATCTAAATTTTCCAGTGAACATTGGCTCAACGACTTGTTCGTTTTTGAATGATAATGTTATGGTTTTTTCCGTAATTTTTGTTTATTTTTATAATTTTTATTTAATTGTTTGTTTTTTGTTTTATTAATTTTTGGTCTTTTTAAATCTAGGTGTCCAGCTCAAAATTTTAAATTCAATTCAAAATTTGTATTCTTTAATCTGTGTTAAGAGGGGCAGATGACCTCGTAGTTCCGCCCCTTAAAACAACAATAACTAACTAACATCCGATAGCGATGAAACTTTGGTGAGTTGTTGTGCACGGTCCCACGAATGTTTTTAAATCCATTTTACGATAGTTAGGGGCAGGAAACGGAAATTGAAAAAAATATTGAGTATCCAAAAGCACTTCAAAAAACAAAATTACAACACCAACCAACACTTTCTTTGATTGGCATTGCAATGCATGCTTGTCTAAAAATGAAAATTAAGCACTAAAATAAAATTATTCACTGTAAGAAATTTAAAATCCGTTGAATAACCTGCCAAATACCGTATTTGCTCGCGTATATCTCGCACTTTTTTCCTGAAATTTCAACTAAAAAAATGGGGTGCGAGATATACGCGGGGGCGAGATATACGCGAGCCGAAAATACGAGTGAAATTTGTCGGTGCGAGATATACGCGGGGAATTTCCGTAATCCTCTTGTATTGTTTGGGCTTTGAAGATAAGGAAATCTCTGCTATACCACTCGCACCAACATGCTCGTATGTTTCGAAGTTTGCTCAAGTAGGCCTACTGTTACATCGCAGAGAAACGCAGTTCAGTCTTCTCGAATCTCAATGATTTCGTCTTTACGTATTGCGTTGCTTCAGAGCTCGGCCGTGTGCAAGCATGTAAAGCGGCGCCGCGTGGGTGTTAGCACGCTTCAGCCACGCTCGGCTAAGTTCGAGCTCGCTCGGGCATGTAGCGAGGAATCGATATGGAAGATATCGATCGAATCGATCGCTACACGTCTGCGCTCTAAATTCTGCCTTGAATCATCCTTAACGAGCTCATGACGTCTTTTTCATAGGTTCTTAATGTCGCATAACCATAACACACGAACTGATGCAAACTTGCGTAAACTGACGCTATACTGTAGTGCCCCTACGAACGTACAAACTCGGACAGACCTCGCGCAAGCATGCGATGCGGCGTGACTGTTAGCACGCTTTAGGCCTACATTGTGTCTTCAGCCGCGGTCGGGTAAGATCGAGCTCGCTCGTACATGTAGTGAGGAATCGATATGGAAGATGATCGATCGTATCCAATATAAATGCTGGAGTTCCTTTTCTGCCTTGAATCATCCTTAACGAGCTTATAACGTCTTTTTCAATGACGACTTGTGGCGCGCTAAATCGAACGTGTTTATACCTCAAGGTTATTACGGTCATTTATATGACGGCGTCAAAAATGAATGCGAGATATATGCGAGTACTTTTTTTTCTCCTGATAATTCAACTAAAAAATGGGTTGCGAGATATACGCGGGGGCGAGATATACACAAGCAAATACTGTATATAATGAAATCTTCAACCTTTAACTGGTGACGTGCGGACTTGGGAACATAACTGGTGATGCGAGGTCTACGAGACTCCTGACAAATATATTTCAATAAGAAACATTTGACACTTCATACAACTACTGTCATGTTATCTGTTTCAGCATGCAATAATATCTCGTAGTATTAATATGTTTAGAATCTAATAGAAGGAGTAAATATTTTGTATATTTTTACTCTCAGTATGCAGACATTCTGATAAATTTCTTGGTGCTGGTTGTCGCCACTTAAAATTAAACTAATAAACTGCAGATCACATTAATATGTTTAGAATCTAATAGAAGGAGTAAATATTTTGTATATTTTTACTCTCAGTATGCAGACATTCTGATAAATTTCTTGGTGCTGGTTGTCGCCACTTAAAATTAAACTAATAAACTGCAGATCACATTTCACTGATTCACTATAATCCAAAGAAAGAGAAAATAACGAGTGTAAACAACACACTTTGGAACCTAACCGTAACTGGTGACGTGAGGTCTGCCAGTCCACTTGAAAACTTCAACCTAACGAGGCGAGCTAGCCAGGGCCACTTAAGGTTCACAATGAGGGTGTGAAGTGTCAAGCACACAGATAAGAAGGAAACATAAACAACAGCTTCCTGCAAGATTTAATTAAAGAAGCACAAATTATTTTTATTTCTTGGGAGTCTGGATGGCTTCATGTCACCAGTTAAAGGTTAAAAGAATGTTAGAATCGAAAGCAAAAAAAAAGGTCCATCTTGATACTACGGGAAAAATTGTTAAAATCATATGTCTCAAAGAGGCAAGCGCTGAGAATAGTTCCGTATCTGAGACCAGTCTAACAATAATACTCGCTGCAACGGTTGTTTCTGCGATTTAAAAAAATAATCATAGCAATTGGTTCCCAAAATCTTCAACAAGAATACCACAAGCTCACGTGTGAGTTGGTCAAGGTCACACCCAACTACGCTCAAAATTTTAAAAGTGCGGAGATTTTTTCCGCAGCGCTCCCTCTTGCGTTAAAGCAACTGTAAACAAATTATAAATTTAGGAAAATGTTATTAATTTCTATGAAGTCAATAAGATCTGTGTGCCATAGCTACTAGACAATTAATTGTTCCCAACAATCAACATTCTTCTTCTTCATCATTTCCCGGTTCCAGTGATCTGGGTCGGGGCGTGAATCAAGGACCTCCATCCGAGGCCTCGACTCACACACTATCATATTTAGGCTATTTGTACGATGGGTTCGCCACACCCAAAGGTCGCACTTTTTTCTGATGTGCATTATTATGTATTTGGCAACTTTTTTTTTTTCCAAGGCCCAACAATCAACATTAAACTTTAAAACTGTGCATGCCCTGTCTGTTACTCTGGAGTGACCTACTGTATATTGTAGAGGGTGTTTGCAGTGTATGGTAGTGATGAACATCTATCTGTTAATTACAGTGACTGGCTAATGTCATGCGCCTTCCTCATGAGTATTGTGATCCTCGTTGCCCTGCACTTCAAGAAGAGGGAAAGTCCTGCTAATCTCATCCTGCTGGCTGCATTCGTAAGTTACCATTGAGCTTCTTTATGCTTTGTAACAGCTTAGGCTTTCACAATCTATTTCAGAATGTATTAATAACTTTTCATGCTTGTTGGCCATGGTCCAATGGAGTTGAAAAATGCCAGTCTGGCATATTCAGGGAGTCCTGGTAGTCTCTGGTAGTGAACTGGAGCAAAGTACTTTCCTGAAAGAAGAACCACAACTTGTCAATAAAGGCCGGATCCTCTATCCGCTAGAACACTAGAATCGAGAAGTTGAGTGGAAGATATGCCCCAGATGAGGCAGTTACTTCTCCTGCTTTGACCTTTGCCGCAGACTTTTAGTCTACAATGGGCTCGTCAAGTGACAAACTTTGCACAGATCAACATATGATTAGCAGGGAGGCTCTGCTCCAGTTCACTGCCGACTGCTAGAGGTAGAGTATAGACAAGAGCTAAATCCTACCTGTTACTTGTTTCCTTGTTTGTGCTCCCAAGAACACTCGCTGCCAGACATGTGTTCTTGCTTTCTGCCAGGCATGTGTTCATGACAACTCACTTCTTATAGCTGGTTTTTTCTTTTCTTTTTTTCCTTCCTTTCTTTCTTCCCAATATACGAGAGGCATATTCACTGGTAATGAAAAGAGGTAAGAAAGAAGGAAAAGGGATCGTTAGAATTGGAGATGTAGAACTGGAAGTAGTAGAGCACTTCAGATATTTGGGAAGTGAATTGATGGAAGAAAGGACAGTCAGTCTGAAAGACTAGACTTTGTATCATTTTAAATGCTACAAATGCTAGAAAGGCTGGAGGCTTCTCGCTTCACCCGAAGCCAAAGACTCTTGACATGTTAGAAAATTATCTGCATAATACTTATCTTGCTTTATAATACTTTACCTTGTTTCAAATTACTCGCGAACGGCAAGTGCAAACCAAGGGCAAAGCAAGGTCAAGTGCGCGGGATGTCGTCAAAAAACACTTATAGTGGGCGATGTATTGAAGTTAGAGATATGCTCTCGCAGACTTTTTTGTAGAACTTTTCGTGCTGACCAATTCTTACGCTCATAGTATATTGATATGTTTAACGGTTTGCCCAGCGGATGGACGCCAAGTTTGTTTTAGTCTATTTCACTGAAATCGTTACTGCTTGGCTTCCTTTGATCATACATAAATTATTTTCTACAGAATCTTTCCTCGAGATATCCTTTACAGAATGATGAAAACCGCATCAAAATCCATCCAGTGGTTCTCGAGATTAACAGTGACATCCAAGAATTGGGGTTTTTTGTCTTATACTAACGAAGTAGAGATTGTCGGGGAACACATGCACCAAGCGGTACTATGACGTCACACACCTCAGTGCATCTGGGTACATTTCGTCCCGTCACCGTAACGTAACGCCAGACCCCAGCGTAACGACGAAGTCGACAAGATCATTTAAAATGATAAAATACAAGATCGGATATGGAGATCAACAAGAGAATACAATGTGGGAGTGTTTTCTATCATTGGGTTCGGAGTTTATTTTGGGGTAAAGACATACCACTAAAGAATAAAGAAGTGATGTATAAGACCTATTACTTACCAATAATGATGTATGGAGTAGAAACTTGTCGATGACAGGCAGCTGAAATGAAATTCCTGAGATGTATGGTACAGAAGACTAGGAGAGATAGTGAGAAATGAAGACATTTGAAAGGAAGTGAAAAAGCTGGAGCAGAACGGATTGAGATGGTATGGACGTGTGAAAAGGTTGAATGATGAAAGAATGCCCGAAACAAGTAATAGAGAGACAAATGACTGGAAAGAGAGGATGAGGGAGACCTAGAGTACGATGGATGGACTTAGTGAAGGACGGTGTGAATTTACAGAACCTGGAGTGGAGTTCAGTGGAGGGGCGTGGTGGCTCAGCGGTCTAGCTGTGTGTCTCTCACCAAGGCGGTCCGGGTTCGATTCCCGGTCAATGCATGTGAGATTTTCGAAGTGAAATGCCATGTCCTGTGGTTCGGATTCCACGTAAAAAGGAGGTCCCGTGGCTCATAATCACAAGATTCACGGTCACGTAAAACTACAATCTTCCTTTTTCTTTTTGGAGTTCAGTGGTTGAGTTAAGTGGGGGAGTGTCATATTTGCTCCGACCCTGCTTATGCTGGAAAACAGAAAAGATGATAGAAGAGACGTCCAGAATATAAGGTTCATAACTTTATTTCAGAGGGAAGTGAGACAAGACATTATCATCAAAAGACAAACCTTTGGCTAAGTTGCCACTGACATTGATACATTTGTAGAACCATGAAATCTATTTCAAGAAAATTGTCCTGGTAAATTTTGGTGCCCAGTGGTTATTGGAACTTTAATTGATATTGCAACTCTTCGATCAGTCAACACAATATACGATCCCACTCGCTAGGACATGTGAAATGAGCCCTCTTCTGCCAGTCTGTAACAAATACTTTTTTAATCACATATCTTATTTTTTTCTGGTCCACTTCCTATTGCCCAGCAATTGGGATTACATTGTGTTGACCGACTGAAAAATTGCAATATGAATTGTTAATTAGGCAACACTGAGAAATGGCTTCAAAGCTCTCCATACTGGAAGTTCTTCACAGCCTGGTGTACCTATTCATTGCTCGTAAAGTGAAGTCCCAATCTGTCGCATTGGGAGGAAGCGTGACGCCCAACAAAGGAGACTAGGAAGGTGTGGTGCTCTGTCGACTCCGGATCGGCCATGGGATTGCTATGCACTCCCACCTGCTAAAGGCCCCCCTGTGTGTACTTGTGGCGACCACTTTTCCATGGATCTGGCCAATCTGCAAAGGACACTCAAACTGCCTAACACCCTCTCCCGGACCGTCAGCAGACCCTGTCATCCGGTTCATGAGAGAGAGTGGGGATTTTTTTTTTTTCAAGTTTTAATGTAGTTTAGGACTTTATTTTAGGTTTAATGTTTCTTATGTTTTTTTTTGTACATATCTATTTTTATTGTTGAATATGCCTTGTTTGTTCTTATCGTTTTTTACTTGTTTTATCCAAATAAGGCAAAACTGTTGGGGCTCACTGCCTGTTTTATACAAACCATTTATGTTTTTCATCCCTGGCAGTGGGCTGTTGGTAACTTCATCCTTTCATTTCATAACATTTCATTTCATTAGGGGCCGATAAGGCCTCTTAAAACAAGAATTATCATTAAGTCCCGAAAGTGTTGGTCTCTCCCATCACCTGATGACTAATGTTATCTCCCATGTCTCTTGCTGTGTGGGGTCTTGCATTGTCGTACAAGAGCAAAACCCCTCGACTTAAGCAGTCTGTCTGACAACAGCTTGCCTTGACGGTCCCTGCATTGAGGAAATCAATGACACCTTTCACATCCCAGAACATTGTCAGCAAAATATTCCTTGTGGACTGTGACCGTCCAGATGGGTGAGCTTTCCATGCCATTGTGACTGCCTATGTCTGCGAAGTAAAGTTACTAGTGGCAAGACCCATGTCTTAAAGCCGTAATGTGTTGTTTTATATAGAGCAAAGAAATTAGAAAGGACAAATAAGTTAGAAAAGGGTGAATCGGCATCATAACTGATAGAAACATCCATGGTGCTTATGATCGAAGATCTGAGCGTCGCCCTTGTGGACATCATAAAAATATTGAGCAAAGGTTCACTAGAGAAAAACGAGACATTGAAATATATTGATTTGTTAATAGAGTGCACGTTGAAACTCATTTGACCACTCGACATTTTGATGCTACGGAAAGTGAGGACTATTATAAGGCAAAAAGTAAATGATACATCTCAAGTCCGCTTTAACACTGATAACTGAGATTTTATTAACAATTTCAAATTTAAAGAATTTGATTCTATAAGCAAATCTTCCGACTTACAAAACAGTCAACTGATTGAAATCCTGGCATGTTGCTTAGAAACAGAGGCTGACTGATGAGCGGATAATGAATCGATGCTTGTTTGCTGAGGTTAATTTGCACTGTAATTAGTAGCAGGGGCGGATCTGGAGGAGGGCGACCGCCCAGGGGCCCCGCGCCATGGATTGTTTTAAATATAATTGATTATATTATTATACTTTTCAAACTAATTTTATTTATTTATTTATTTATTTATTTACATAGGTCCCAATGATCCTGAGCTCGTGTTAGGGACAATCAAGTAACATAGTTACAGCATGGCATATATATAATTTTTGTAACATTATTGTTTAGTTTAATAGTAACTTAGATTGCTAGTGACTAACTTTACAGAGATAATACGGTATGATACATTGCATTGCTTAAGGCTATTGTACATTGGCTATTCATTCCTTAATAGGAAGTCTTTTGTTTTCCTCTTAAATGTTTTTATAGAGAAACTTTCCCTTATGCCTAATGGTCATCATCATCATCTTCATTTCCCGTTTCCAGCTTCCTGGGTCGGGTTGTGAATTAAGGACCTCCAACGTTCCCTGTCTCTCCACCACTCCTCTCCTGTTCTTAGTACTTCTTCAGGTTTTCCTCCTCTCTTCTCCCCACACTGTATCTGCCCATCTCTTTCGGGGCCTTCCTCGTGGTCTCTTCCCTGTCATCTTTTCACAGAAAGTTTTCTTTGGTACTCTCTCCTCTCCCATTCTCATCATATGTCCATACCACTTTAACTTTGTTGTTTCTATCCTGTCCTGCAGCTTCAAGATTCCTGTCCTTTTTCTAATCTCTTCGTTTATACTCTATCTCTTCTGGTCTTGCCCTCTATACCTCTTAGGAATTTCATCTCCGCGGCTTGTATTCTACTCTCCTCTCTTTTTGTAGTAGTCCACGCTCCAGCTGCATATGTTAGTATGGGTCTGTAGTAGGTTGAATATAATACATTTTTACATTTCTTTGGGACATCTCTGTTCCACAGAATACCCCTTATGCTCTGGTAAAAACTGTTCGCTTGTTGTATTCTCTTTCCAATTTCTTCAGTTATCCTTCCATCTTCTGTGATCACACTTCCCAAGTACTTGAAACTTTTAACCACTTCTAGGATTTTCCCATTCAATTCTATCTTTCCTCTTCCTTCCTTCCTTCCTCTTGACATTACCATTGTCTTGCTCTTCTCTGTGCTTACTTTCATCCCATATTTCTCTATTTCTTGATTCCATACATCTAGTTGTTTTTGTACTTCCTTTTCATCCTCGCCCCATATCACTATATCATCTGCAAACAGCATGGCCTTTGTTGCCTCTTGTCCCAATCTCTGTTTAACATTCTTGTGAATTTCATCCATGACTATGATGAATAGTAAGGGGGACAATACACTTCCCTGTCGGAGACCTGTTTCCACTTTAAACCATTCTGTTTCTCCTATACTGGTCTTCATGCTACTCACACAATATTTGTACATAGCTTTTAACATTTGGACATCAGCTCCGTTAACTCTCCTTTTCCTTAATACATTCCAAACCACCTGTCGAGGCACACTGTCGTACGCTTTCTCAATATCAATAAATGTCATCACCATGTCTTTTCCAAATTCCCATCTTTTCTCCATCATTTGCCTTAATGCAAAGATTAGGTCAAATGTTGATCTGTCTTTCCTAAAACCATACTGTTCTTCTTCCATCTCTCCTTCTATCTTCCTCCTCAGTCTGCCTTCCAGAACTCTCTCAAAGATCGTAGCTACATGAGCGATAAGAGTGATCCCTCTGTAGTTATTGCATTCCTTTTTGTCACCTTTCTTAAAAATCGGGATAATTAATCCCTTTCCCCATTCTTCTGGAATCTCTTTCTTCTTCCAAATTATTCTAAATAATCTATACAACCACTGTACACCTATTGGTCCCGCTGCTTTTATCATTTCCGCGGACACCTCATCCTCTCCTGCTGCTTTACCGCTCTTCATCTTCTGTATGGCTTCCTCTATTTCTAGCATAGTGATCTCCTTTTCTTGCTCTTCTTCTTCTTCCATTGTTTCTTCTTGTTCTTTTTCATCTTCCAGTTCAATGTATTTAACATTTAGTAGCTTTGAAAAGTATTCTTCCCATCTTTTTAATATATCATCTCTTTGATACAATATCTGTCCTGCTTCAGTTTTTACAAATTTTGTGTTTTCCCTACCTTTTACACTGTTTTTTACCTTTTACACTGTTTTTCACCAATCCATATAGAACCTTTTTACTTCCTTGGATATCCTCCTTCAAAGTTTCCGTGAAACCTTCCCAACTTTTCCTTTTTTCTTCTTGTACAATTTTATGGCGTGCCTTCTTTGCTTCTCTATATTTTTGCCATTTCTCTGCATTCTTACTGCCTATCCACTTCCTCCATGCCATTTGTTTTTCTTTAACAGCTTCCTTTACCCTGTTGTTCTACCAAGGAGTCTCCCTTTCCTTTTTCTTCCCTGATAGTCTTCCACAAGTGTTTACTGCACACTTCGCAAAACAATTTCTAAAAAATGCCCATTCCTGTTCGACACTTTTTGCTTCGTCTTTGGGAATTTCCTTTTTCAAGTCTTCTCGGAACTTTTCCATTGCCTCTCTCTCTTTTAGCTTCCACACCTTTATTTTTCTTTCCCTTTTCTCCGCAAGCTTTGTGATTTTCCCAAGCCTTAATTTGGCTATCACCACTTTATGGTCTCCTTCAAAATCTCCTCTTGGCATAGCTGTCACATCTACCAGTTGTCTATGTTTATCCTTTTCCACTAGGATAAGATCGATCATTGTTTTTGTCTTTCTGTCTCCCCATCCATACCTAGTTATTTTTTGGGAGTTCTTTTTCCTAAACCATGTATTTCCAACAATTAATCCATTCCTTCTACAGAAATCTATTAACATTTCTCCTTCTTCATCCTGATTTCCATAACTAAATGGGCCAATTATCTCTTCTTTTCCCTGCCTATCTGTTCCCACATGTGCATTCATATCACCCATTATTATAACCACTTTGTCTTCTATACACTTTTCCAGTTCTTCTAAGAAATCCTCTAAACATTCATCTACCTTCCTTGTCTGGGGTGCGTAAATCTGTATAAAATCCTTTGTTCCACTCTCAAGTCCTAGTCTAATTTTCATCATTCTGTCATTAATTTGGTCTACTTTCTCAACATACTGCACTAAGTCTTCTCTCAATATTATTGCAACACCATTCATTGCCTTATTTCCTCCACTCCAATATATTCTATATCCCTTCCCTTTCTTGACTTCTTTCTCACCTTTTCCCTTCCATTTCGCTTCACTGACTCCCATCATTGCTATTTCCTTCTTTTCCATATAGTCCACCAATTCTTCTGTCTTGCCATTTAGGCTCATCACGTTTATGAAGGCGATGTTTGTGGTGTCTGGTAGCCTACTTCTCACAGTTCCCCTAGACCCCTGGGAACTGCGCGTCGCCTGCAGGGGACGCCCTAGCACTTTCCGAGGCCTCAATTCACACTCCCCCCCAGGGACTCACATCTAGTGGGTTGTGGGTTGGCGACCACGGGGCCCCAGCTGAGTCCGGCATTACGTCCACTTACTTGTGCCGGCTCCTCTCTTTCTTCTTTCCTGTCGACCTCCCTTGGTCAACTCTTGTTCTCTTCCGACCCTGACGGTATTAGGGTATCCGAGGCCTAGGGAGTCTCTTCCTTTCCCGCCTTAATTGGCCCTTGTCTCATCTTTTCTGATTCCCTCCTTCTGCGAGGGGTCAGCCTTCTTTTTCTTTTCATGTTATCTCCTGCCTTCTGCTTAAGGCCCTCAAGGAGGCCGGGTGTATGTAGCCCCACCACTTTTGGTGCACCCTAGATAATGCTACACCCTCAGGGGCTCACGGCTGGTGAGTTCGGGAGTTGGCGACCCCGAGGGATTCCTGAGCTGGGTCCGTTTTCCCCTTTTTGTCCCTTACCTTTGGGGCGGACCTTCTCCTCTTTCACTTTCCTATCTGCCTTTCATGGCTCTCCTTCCTTCCAAGTCCCTCAATCCGCATTCTTCGAGGGTTGAGGGCATTTCTTTTCGTCTGTCCTTTATTTGCCTTATTCTCCTTTAGTTTTCCATTTCTTCTTCTAGTATAGTAGTTAGTTTTAAGTTTGCGTTTCATTTTCATCTTCACAATCACCCAAACCATCAGGGGCCGATAACCTAGATGTTAGGCCCCTTAAAACAACAATTATCATCATCATCATCAATTCACACTCACTCATTTTATAGGCTATTAGTACGATGAGTTCGCCACACTCAAAGGCATTTTATGACCTACTGCCAGGTATTGTTCTAGGCCGATCCACTGGATAACAGACGCCTTTTGTAGCCGCTCCTCTGGAGTACCGACGCTACAGAATTCCCTCTTCCGCCATCGACGCCGTACCGAAGTCCATCCTCTCCGCCGCCGATACTGTTGGGGCTTCGCTCATAACCCTGGGCTTGGGCCCTCCATATTTATGACCCCTGGAGAGAGGGTGTCCCAGTATTTTAAAGCCCCCAGGAACTGGGCTGCCTGTTGGTCCGCGGGTTCATTTTCCGAGGTATTTGAACCAGCCCACATTTCTGTGAGCCCCCTATCCGCCACCTGGGGACGCGCCCTCTAGGGGTTAACAGGCTCCCCCGAGGATATGCCTAATGGTAGCGAGTTGTATTCTTTTATTATAGAGGACATAATTCCTTTAGTTCCAAATTTAATGGATTGGGAATGGCTGGTGAATATTTGATTTACTCCTCTTGTTGCATAATGATGAATGTCATTTGCATGGGTAAAACGGATGTGTGTATCAATTTGTTTTCTAATTTGTATACAAATACTGTTGCTGACATAGCTATTTGTTTTTGCAGTGGCATTATTGTAGTTCTTAAGTACAATTCATTTGAGGGTGTGAGCCAAGGTATTCCAAAGATAGATTTTATAGCATGTTTCTGGAGTATCTCAAGTTCTTTTATCAGCTCCTTCTTACAATATCCTCATATGAAATTCATGTACATTAGATGTGAATGTATCAGAGCAAAGTATATATTTTTCAATTGTTGACTAGTAAGACAGCTATATCTTAATCTGAAAATAATACCAATTAAAGGGCTGATTTTATGTTTTACATTTTCTACATGATTTTCCCAGGTTAGTGTACTATCTGCCTTTGAGTGTGGCGAACTCATCGTACTAATAGCCTATAAAATGAGTGAGTGTGAATTGAGGCCTCGGAAAGTGCTAGGGCGTCCCCTGCAGGAGACGCGCAGTTCCCAGGGGTCTGGGGGAACTGTGTGAAGTAGGCTACCAGACACCACAAACATCGCCTTCATAAACGTGATGAGCCTAAATGGCAAGACAGAAGAATTGGTGGACTATATGGAAAAGAAGGAAATAGCAATGATGGGAGTCAGTGAAGCGAAATGGAAGGGAAAAGGTGAGAAAGAAGTCAAGAAAGGGAAGGGATATAGAATATATTGGAGTGGAGGAAATAAGGCAATGAATGGTGTTGCAATAATATTGAGAGAAGACTTAGTGCAGTATGTTGAGAAAGTAGACCAAATTAATGACAGAATGATGAAAATTAGACTAGGACTTGAGAGTGGAACAAAGGATTTTATACAGATTTACGCACCCCAGACAAGGAAGGTAGATGAATGTTTAGAGGATTTCTTAGAAGAACTGGAAAAGTGTATAGAAGACAAAGTGGTTATAATAATGGGTGATATGAATGCACATGTGGGAACAGATAGGCAGGGAAAAGAAGAGATAATTGGCCCATTTAGTTATGGAAATCAGGATGAAGAAGGAGAAATGTTAATAGATTTCTGTAGAAGGAATGGATTAATTGTTGGAAATACATGGTTTAGGAAAAAGAACTCCCAAAAAAAAACTAGGTATGGATGGGGAGACAGAAAGACAAAAACAATGATCGATCTTATCCTAGTGGAAAAGGATAAACATAGACAACTGGTAGATGTGACAGCTATGCCAAGAGGAGATTTTGAAGGAGACCATAAAGTGGTGATAGCCAAATTAAGGCTTGGGAAAATCACAAAGCTTGCGGAGAAAAGGGAAAGAAAAATAAAGGTGTGGAAGCTAAAAGAGAGAGAGGCAATGGAAAAGTTCCGAGAAGACTTGAAAAAGGAAATTCCCAAAGACGAAGCAAAAAGTGTCGAACAGGAATGGGCATGTTTTAGAAATTGTTTTGCGAAGTGTGCAGTAAACACTTGTGGAAGACTATCAGGGAAGAAAAAGGAAAGGGAGACTCCTTGGTGGAACAACAGGGTAAAGGAAGCTGTTAAAGAAATACAAATGGCATGGAGGAAGTGGATAGGCAGTAAGAATGCAGAGAAATGGCAAAAATATAGAGAAGCAAAGAAGGCATGCCAAAAAATTGTACAAGAAGAAAAAAGGAAAAGTTGGGAAGGTTTCACGGAAACTTTGAAGGAGGATATCCAAGGAAGTAAAAAGGTTCTATATGGATTGGTGAAAAACAGTGTAAAAGGTAGGGAAAAACAAAATTTGTAAAAACTGAAGCAGGACAGATATTGTATCAAAGAGATGATATATTAAAAAGATGGGAAGAATACTTTTCAAAGCTACTAAATGTTAAATACATTGAACTGGAAGATGAAAAAGAACAAGAAGAAACAATGGAAGAAGAAGAAGAAGAACAAGAAAAGGAGATCACTATGCTAGAAATAGAGGAAGCCATATCGAAGATGAAGAGCGGTAAAGCAGCAGGAGAGGATGAGGTGTCCGCGGAAATGATAAAAGCAGCGGGACCAATAGGTGTACAGTGGTTGTATAGATTATTTAGAATAATTTGGAAGAAGAAAGAGATTCCAGAAGAATGGGGAAAGGGATTAATTATCCCGATTTTTAAGAAAGGTGACAAAAAGGAATGCAATAACTACAGAGGGATCACTCTTATCGCTCATGTAGCTAAGATCTTTGAGAGAGTTCTGGAAGGCAGACTGAGGAGGAAGATAGAAGGAGAGATGGAAGAAGAACAGTATGGTTTTAGGAAAGACAGATCAACATTTGACCTAATCTTTGCATTAAGGCAAATGATGGAGAAAAGATGGGAATTTGGAAAAGACATGGTGATGACATTTATTGATACTGAGAAAGCGTACGACAGTGTGCCTCGACAGGTGGTTTGGAATGTATTAAGGAAAAGGGGAGTTAACGGAGCCGCTGTCCGATTGTTAAAAGCTATGTACAAATATTGTGTGAGTAGCTTGAAGACCAGTATAGGAGAAACAGAATGGTTTAAAGTGGAAACAGGTCTCCGACAGGGAAGTGTATTGTCCCCCTTACTATTCATCATAGTCATGGATGAAATTCACAAGAATGTTAAACAGAGATTGGGACAAGAGGCAACAAAGGCCATGCTGTTTGCAGATGATATAGTGATATGGGGCGAGGATGAAAAGGAAGTACAAAAACAACTAGATGTATGGAATCAAGAAATAGAGAAATATGGGATGAAAGTAAGCACAGAGAAGAGCAAGACAATGGTAATGTCAAGAGGAAGGAAGGAAGGAAGAGGAAAGATAGAATTGAATGGGAAAATTCTAGAAGTGGTTAAAAGTTTCAAGTACTTGGGAAGTGTGATCACAGAAGATGGAAGGATAACTGAGGAAATTGGAAAGAGAATACAACAAGCGAACAGTTTTTACCAGAGCATAAGGGGTATTCTGTGGAACCGAGATGTCCCAAAGAAATGTATTATATTCAACCTACTACAGACCCATACTAACATATGCAGCTGGAGCGTGGACTACTACAAAAAGAGAGGAGAGTAGAATACAAGCCGCGGAGATGAAATTCCTAAGAGGTATAGAGGGCAAGACCAGAAGAGATAGAGTTAGAAACGAAGAGATTAGAAAAAGGACAGGAATCTTGATGCTGCAGGACAGGATAGAAACAACAAAGTTAAAGTGGTATGGACATATGATGAGAATGGGAGAGGAGAGATTACCAAAGAAAACTTTCTGTGAAAAGATGACAGGGAAGAGACCACGAGGAAGGCCCCGAAAGAGATGGGCAGATACAGTGTGGGAGTGTATAGAGAAGAGAGGAGGAAAACCTGAAGAAGTACTAAAAACAGGAGAGCATTATTTCCTGTTCAGATGTTCCCAGATAGAGTATAAAAATATCATCTGCAAATAGTTTAAGCTTGCCTTTCAATTCTAATAATACTATATCATTAATATAGGCCAAGAAAAGAATTGGTCCTAAGACAGAACCTCGAGGTACTCCTGTGTCAATTCTCATTTGAGATCCTTTTACATTATCGATTGCAGCATATTGTTTTCTGTTAGTGAGGTAGTTCTTGAACCAATCATGTGCCACTCCTCTGATGCCTGCAAATTCTAGTTTATTAAGGAGAATCTTATGGTTAACCAGATCGAAGGCTTTTTGAAGGTCAATTAGTACACCAGCAGCTAGTTTGTTTTCATCTAATGCGTTTTCTACATCAGTTAGTACTTCAAATATAGCACTATCAGCTCCTCTATTTGGAATAAACCCATATTGGCAGTTTGCAAAGTAATCATTTTTCATGAAGAAATTCATAAGTCTTCGTTTAACAACGCTTTCTAGAACCTTGCTGATGGCAGATATAATATTAATGGGTCTGTAATTTGATGGGTGGGTTTTGTCCCCTTTTTTGTAGATCGGGACCACCCTAGAGACTTTACAGGCATTGGGGAATATACCAGTCATCAGTGAAAGATTTATTATTTTGACAAGATATGGTGTAAGGCCCTCAAGACACAATTGTAGCATGATATTAGTAGTGTTGTCCTCACTTATATTGTTTTTGTGTTTTAGGTAGTTTATAATTGATTGTATCTCATTAGCATCAGTAGGTAACATAAAGATTGTCTTAGTGCTAGTAGTATTTTTATAGCTTGTAATGTCCGAGGTAGAACTGATTCCTTGATTTTCCCATATACTGTTAGCAATATTGACATAATATTTATTAATTTCATCACATATATTTTCCTTTTTTTCGACATTTGTGCCGTCGACTATAAGTTTGACAATTTCATTTTTCACCTTCTTTGGTCTATTTAACATCTCATTAACAACACTCCACACTTCCCTCTGATTATTTGCATTTTGAATTTTTTGGTCAAAGTAGTTTCTTCGTAGGTTTCTCTTAAGTTTTGTAACTTGGTTGCTAATAATTTTATATTCTTCTAAAATTTCTGCAGATGGATTTTTAACTTTGGTTTTTGTATATATCTTATCTTTCCTGTGTCATCATCTTCATTTCCCGTTTCCAGCTTCCTGGGTCGGGTTGTGAATTAAGGACCTCCAACGTTTCCTGTCTCTCCACCACTCCTCTCCTGTTTTTAGTACTTCTTCAGGTTTTCCTCCTCTCTTCTCTATACACTCCCACACTGTATCTGCCCATCTCTTTCGGGGCCTTCCTCGTGGTCTCTTCCCTGTCATCTTTTCACTGAAAGTTTTCTTTGGTACTCTCTCCTCTCCCATTCTCATCATATGTCCATACCACTTTAACTTTGTTGTTTCTATCCTGTCCTGCAGCTTCAAGATTCCTGTCCTTTTTCTAATCTCTTCGTTTCTAACTCTATCTCTTCTGGTCTTGCCCTCTATACCTCTTAGGAATTTCATCTCCGCGGCTTGTATTCTACTCTCCTCTCTTTTTGTAGTAGTCCACGCTCCAGCTGCATATGTTAGTATGGGTCTGTAGTAGGTTGAATATAATACATTTCTTTGGGACATCTCGGTTCCACAGAATACCCCTTATGCTCTGGTAAAAACTGTTCGCTTGTTGTATTCTCTTTCCAATTTCCTCAGTTATCCTTCCATCTTCTGTGATCACACTTCCCAAGTACTTGAAACTTGTAACCACTTCTAGAATTTTCTCATTCAATTCTATCTTTCCTCTTCCTTCCTTCTGTAACGTGTTTTTCGAGGGGTTTTATGCAACTGGCATAAGTCAGTAGGAAGCCATTCTATATTTATTTACGCGGCAAATTGTTCAGCCAAGAGAATTTTCATGTTAATTTATTATTATTATTATTAATTTATTATAATTATTATTTAGGTATTTTCGGAGCATTTTATAAAAATTATTAGCATTCAGATAGGTTTTCTATGTCTTAGAAAACGATATCAAGCAAATTATTACGAACGACGATATCATAGAAAATTATCTGATTACGGAATTTTACGGAGTTTTTGTCAGTTAGGGTATTTGAGAGAGATGACTCACTGGGATTTCAAGTACACGCTGAATCTTGTCGAGGAGCATGACGCAATCTTGGGTCGCAAGGTCTAGAAAAGGCGAATTGTGGAAACGGAAATCGACTTCTCCCTCCCGCGGAGTGTAATGAGGAAGGAGTGGGGATCTAGCGCGTAGGGTGCAGCCAATCAGTGGCGACGACGTAAGCTAGATGTCGGTACCATGGTGGGGGAGCCAACAGGTGCATATATCGTTCGACGCGCCGTGAAACAAGGACAATCTGTGTAGTTCTTGCCGAGTGTGGATATACGCGGGAATCGCTCCGATGTTCCGTGGAAGAGGACTATCTGTGAAATACTTGAGGTGTACGGTCGGAAGTGCGTGTCGCTCCGATGTTCAGTGGAGTTAGCGACGAACTTTTGTAAAACTTGGTTGTACGAGTGTTTGGGTCCGAGGAACGGACCATAGAATTATCTAATCTACCAGAATATCATCAAATTCCGACGGAGATGACGACGTCCAGGAGACTGTGGGAAGCTCACAACATCTTCAAGAACGAGGGAAATGCTTTGGCAATTTCCAGTGGTAAGCGCCAATGACGCAGAAATACGCAATCTCTCATTTTCTTTGTTCTACATTTCATATTTCAGTAACTTCATAGCTTGGAAATAAGAGTAAAATCAATTTATCAGACTCCGTTTTCACGTAATTTTCTATCGGTAATATTCAAATCACAACGCTCCAATGTAAATTTTATACTTATTATTATTAATTTTGCTATTCTTGTTTTATATAATAAATTCATTTCTTTTACAATGCAATCTTTGCTTTCAGTAGGTAGCATTAGATATAGACCAATTCCTTCTCCTGATACAATTGTTTGTTGGGTTAATGATCAAATCATACCACGATCTGAGTGAATAGAGTCTTGAAGGTGTTCTGCCAGAGCTAGACGTTGTTAAATACAAATTTAGATTTCAACATTGCGTTGAGGTCTTGGCGCCCATTAAAACAACATAGATTAGGCAAAGGTAAACAGTTACATTTCTCACCCAACAGTTAGGAGCTAGCAAAACGTCTCATATGTACGCTCAACGTGGAGCAAAGTAAATAACGTTTCACTTGGCGCCCAACAACTTGGGGCTGAAAACCTAATAACATTTGTGGAAGGAGAAGGGTATATATTTCTGTGCCTGTATTTTGGGGGTTATTTGTCTGTATCAGTGTATATCATTATGGGGGATGAGAAAGAAAGACAGATGAGGTTACGTAGTGGTCATCAACGGGAGAGTGATGATACGAGCAGTATGTCGAGTGATGGTAGTACCGGGGTAGCGGAGGTAAATCCCGATACTGAAACAGGGAGTGTAGGCGGCCAACCAGAATTAAAAACTTTACTTCTCGAGTTTATGTATCAGAACAAAGTTAGTAGTGATGCCTTAAATGCAAAGTTAGAACAGAATAACGCTAAATTAGAACAAAACAGTAGGGAAAATAAAGAAAGTACAGAAGCTTTAAATGCAAAGTTAGAACAGAATAACGCTAAACTAGAACAAAACAGTAGGGAAAATAAAGAAAGTACAGAAGCTTTAAATGCAAAGTTAGAACAGAATAACGCTAAACTAGAACAAAACAGTAGGGAAAATAAAGAAAGTACAGAAGCTTTAAATGCAAAATTAGAACAGAATAACGCTAAACTAGAACAAAACAGTAGGGAAAATAAAGAGAGTAATAGGGAATTGAGCGATAGTTTAAACGCCAGATTAGAACAAAACAGTAGGGAAATGAGTGACAAATTCGAACTGATTAGAGGTGAGATCCGGGGGGTGATGGAAGAAAAGGCCAAAGAGATTATTGCAGATGTAGACAGAAAATTAGGAAAAGTACAGGAGGAGTTGGAAATTAGAATCAGTACACAGGCTGAAAATTTAAAAGAACTAGTGCAACTGGAAACACAGCAGGTCAAAAAGCAATTGGGGGGAGAAATTGACAAAATTCAGGTAGCTACTAAAGAGGTTAAGGAACAGCTGGGGGGTAGAATTGAGAAAGTCCACTCACAAATAGTTGCAGAAGTAAATGATTTAAGAGAGAGTAATAAAGAGAGCATTAGCAAGATTGAGGAGAAACAAGCAAAGCTATATGATAAAGTAGAAGAATCAGAAGGAAACATTAAATTAACAGTAAACAGTATTGAGAGGAAGGCTGAGGAGAAAATCGCAGAATTAGAGTTAAAATTAAAAGCTAGGATCAGGCAAGAAAATAGTCAGAATAGGCCAGTTTTTGTGAATAGCACACACAGGGAGGTAGAACTGGGTAAGTTCAGCAATCGACAGGGGTGCCCAATGGAGTTCATGAACACTATAGAAAATAAATTCGGGGAGAGGTTGGAAAATGGTAGTATTGAGTGGTGCCAGGTAGTTGAAATTTTAGAACAAGTGTTTGTGGGGGAAACGAGGAATTGGTTTGCTGTCTACAGAGACAAGTTTACTGATATGAATGATTTTAAAATAAAATTCTGTGAAAAGTTCTGGAATGAGGTTATTCAGTCGCAGCATCGTGAGGGAGTAGTGTGTGGTAAATATAACCCTAAAGGAAGCTCCACCATGACCGAATACTTTTTAGGGCAGGTATTAGTGTGTAAATATCTGGATGGCTTGAAGGAGGAAAGTGATGTGGTAAGGTTGCTACTTAGGCACTTTCCCTATAGGATCAAGGAGGCTGCTTGTAGCCAGAATGTAAAGACTATATTACAAGTAGAAAGTTTGTTAAGCACATTTGATGCACTAGGGAGAGGGGGTTATGAGGACAATTTCAATAGGAACCAGGGTAATAATAATAATAGACCTAATGAAGCCAGGCATCAGGAAGTTCAAGGGAACGGTGGCGAAGGGGCCAATGCTCAAAATAGAAATAATAATAATCAGCTAAATCAGAACAGAGGAAATGGCTATGGTAATCAGTATCAAGGGAGGAACAATGATTACAGGGGAAATCAAGGGAGAAACAATGATTTCAGGGGAAATCAAGGGAGAAATTATAATGAAAATAATTACAACCAGAATAGGGGTCAAGGAAGAGGACAGCCTAGTGGTAGTAATATACAGCCAAACAATGACAACACAACTCAGAACAACCAGACCAGTGCAGTAGTAACTAGTACTACGGCCAGCTGTAGCGGTTCTTTAAACGCGAACCAGGCTGCGAAGTAAGGTCAGAATCTCAGTCTGTAGCATGCCCTGTCCATACAATTATACAGGAACCCTATGACCTAAATGTAAGAAATGAATTATTACATGAACTAAATGATGAAGGTATTATTCAGGAAGTGGTTAGTAAGAGCCCCATAGTTAAATTTAACGTGTCCGAGGCGTACACAGATGTTTTAATTGATAGTGGTTGTATGAAGAGTTGCATAAGTAGTGCATTTTATGATAAAATGAAAGGAACTGGAGTAAATTTTGAGGAGATGCCAATTAAAAGCACTTTTGTTATCACAGCTGTTGGGAAGAGGTCTAAAGTAATTTCTAAGCAAGTTTTAGTAGACATTAAAATTAATAATCATGTAGAGAAGCAGATTTGCCTTGTAATTCCAAATTTAGTATTCAGTGTTATCTTGGGTTCAGAGTGGCTAAGTAGAGTGTCTGGTAACTTATGTTATGATGTAGGGAGTTTGAAATTTAAATGGGGAGATTCTGAAGTAGAAGTAGCGTTCAATGACCATATTCAGAGGAGTAGTATTGTAGGTGTGATTTGTACTTTAAATGAGATATCGCCAGCCGTAGAGCGGGGTTCTCCATGTTTTGTGGGCAGTGTGATTACGAACGGAAGTCTAGAGGACTCGTTACGTGAGGCTGCATTTCAGGGAAATATAGAGGATGAACAGTGTGTTCGGCTCTATGATGTGTTATTGTGTGATAGGAGAGTTTTTGACGATCGCATTGGTATGGCCAATTGCTATACACATTCATTGAACGTTAGTGATAGGTCAGTATTCACAGGACATAGATATCCTGTACCTTTCGCTTATCAGAGTGCAGTTGAGGCACAAATTAATCAGATGCTTGAAGATGGGATTATTGAGCACTCGAACAGTCCATATGTTAATTCTTTGATCACGGTACCCAAGACCGACGGCACTGTTCGTATTTGTTTAGACGCTCGTTTGGTTAACAGTAGAATTAGTTCAGATCAGCTGAAATCTATGTCAATAGAGGAATTAATGCAAACATTTGAGGGGAAGAAGTATTTCACTTGTGTAGATTTGAGTTCCAGTTTTTGGCAAGTGCCACTTATGTACGAAGATAGACCATTTACAGCTTTTAGTCATAAATATAACCTTTATCAATTTTGTAGAACACCTTATGGGTTAAAGAGTAGTTCAGCAGCTTTAATTAGGGCTTTAAACATCGCATTAGGGGATGACACAGGAGAGTTTGTAACCATTTACATAGATGATATGGTAATTAGTTCACGCAGTTTTGAGGAGCATCTATGTCATTTAGATATAGTTTTTCAGAAGTTAGATCAGGCAGGGTTCACTTTGAAGCTGTCTAAGTCGTCATTCTGTCAGTCAGAAGTGACATTTTTAGGTCATAGAGTGTCGATTAGAGGTGTAACACCAGAGGAAAGTAGGGTTAGCATGTGTGGACAGTAGCAACAGGGCATCGTTACAGACACTGAGAAATAGGCTAGTAGAGCAACGTGATGACGTTCATTTAAAGGGAGCCACTTGCAAGGTTGGAAGCAGGTGACGCAGAAATATTTATAGTTTCCAAACGTATTGGAAAAACAGCATATGTGCTGGAGAATAGTGAGGGAAACAGATTATACGGGACGTATAATATACATAGTCTACGAAAATATGTGTCATAAAGTGAGTGTGTTTAGCTGGCGAGCCAGCCTATCAAATGAGTAAGTGTGGTGTCTGGTGCGTGGAAGATCTGGTCTTAAGGCAGGCGTATCAGAAGTCACACAGGGGGGTAGTATGTAAGTAAATGAGAGTTTTTAAGGTACAGGGAAATATGACGGGATTGTCGGATGCTGTTGAGCACTAAATTGTCTCGATGCACCAAGGCCATTTTGGCAGCGCTGATGGGTTCCCATTTATTTCCAAGAGATGGGGGAGCGCTTGAATAGGGCTTGTTAGCTTAAGGCGTCCACGAGATAAAAGATGGGCCATCAGAATGCGAGACAGTCCTTCATGAAACTCATACATATCAGCACACGTGATTTCTGTTTACGGCCTCGCCATGTAAGATTTGTAAGTGTGTAATTTAAGATAATTTGTACAATGGTATTATGTGTGTGAGGAGAAATGGTCTGTGTTGAGAACTAGTATTAAGTAGAATATGGTTAACGGGAACTTAACAAGACAGGGCGATTACGGCACAGAAATATTTGGTGTTATATGTAATGCGCATTTACTGTTTTTTTTTCAGAAGTCAATATTCATTTAATCAACTTTAAAGAGAGATTAAGTATTATGGTCACGAGGCGCTGCCACAATAGTGTGATCGTGTGCTCAGTGATAAGTGAGATTAAATTTCACCATAAGGAGGGGACCTCCAGTGAAATTAGGGAGTTCTATGGTGATATAAATATATCAGAACACCTTCAATGCGTGTGATATGACATCATAAATACATAGTGCTCACACATTAATTATGTCTATTTCTCCAACATAGAGAAATTTGAGAGGCGGAAATATCCGTGGAACACTATTCCATATGTAAAACATTGGACTGGTTGCAAAGTGCAATCCATTGTGACAACAAACTTTGACGCAAAGTGCGTGAAAAAAAAAATATGAGTGTATATATCTGTAATTTAGGGTGATTTCATTTATGTAATATGTATTTTGGATGGGGTTTATTAACGTGTCTGGGATAATCGGATAATGGACCGTCGTCACGGTAAATCATCCGATGATCCGAGGCGAATATGTAACGTGTTTTTCGAGGGGTTTTATGCAACTGGCATAAGTCAGTAGGAAGCCATTCTATATTTATTTACGCGGCAAATTGTTCAGCCAAGAGAATTTTCATGTTAATTTATTATTATTATTATTAATTTATTATAATTATTATTTAGGTATTTTCGGAGCATTTTATAAAAATTATTAGCATTCAGATAGGTTTTCTATGTCTTAGAAAACGATATCAAGCAAATTATTACGAACGACGATATCATAGAAAATTATCTGATTACGGAATTTTACGGAGTTTTTGTCAGTTAGGGTATTTGAGAGAGATGACTCACTGGGATTTCAAGTACACGCTGAATCTTGTCGAGGAGCATGACGCAATCTTGGGTCGCAAGGTCTAGAAAAGGCGAATTGTGGAAACGGAAATCGACTTCTCCCTCCCGCGGAGTGTAATGAGGAAGGAGTGGGGATCTAGCGCGTAGGGTGCAGCCAATCAGTGGCGACGACGTAAGCTAGATGTCGGTACCATGGTGGGGGAGCCAACAGGTGCATATATCGTTCGACGCGCCGTGAAACAAGGACAATCTGTGTAGTTCTTGCCGAGTGTGGATATACGCGGGAATCGCTCCGATGTTCCGTGGAAGAGGACTATCTGTGAAATACTTGAGGTGTACGGTCGCAAGTGCGTGTCGCTCCGATGTTCAGTGGAGTTAGCGACGAACTTTTGTAAAACTTGGTTGTACGAGTGTTTGGGTCCGAGGAACGGACCATAGAATTATCTAATCTACCAGAATATCATCAAATTCCGACGGAGATGACGACGTCCAGGAGACTGTGGGAAGCTCACAACATCTTCAAGAACGAGGGAAATGCTTTGGCAATTTCCAGTGGTAAGCGCCAATGACGCAGAAATACGCAATCTCTCATTTTCTTTGTTCTACATTTCATATTTCAGTAACTTCATAGCTTGGAAATAAGAGTAAAATCAATTTATCAGACTCCGTTTTCACGTAATTTTCTATCGGTAATATTCAAATCACAACGCTCCAATGTAAATTTTATACTTATTATTATTAATTTTGCTATTCTTGTTTTATATAATAAATTCATTTCTTTTACAATGCAATCTTTGCTTTCAGTAGGTAGCATTAGATATAGACCAATTCCTTCTCCTGATACAATTGTTTGTTGGGTTAATGATCAAATCATACCACGATCTGAGTGAATAGAGTCTTGAAGGTGTTCTGCCAGAGCTAGACGTTGTTAAATACAAATTTAGATTTCAACATTGCGTTGAGGTCTTGGCGCCCATTAAAACAACATAGATTAGGCAAAGGTAAACAGTTACATTTCTCACCCAACAGTTAGGAGCTAGCAAAACGTCTCATATGTACGCTCAACGTGGAGCAAAGTAAATAACGTTTCACTTCCTCTTGACATTACCATTGTCTTGCTCTTCTCTGTGCTTACTTTCATCCCATATTTCTCTATTTCTTGATTCCATACATCTAGTTGTTTTTGTACTTCTTTTTCATCCTCGCCCCATATCACTATATCATCTGCAAACAGCATGGCCTTTGTTGACTCTTGTCCCAATCTCTGTTTAACATTCTTGTGAATTTCATCCATGACTATGATGAATAGTAAGGGGGACAATACACTTCCCTGTCGGAGACCTGTTTCCACTTTAAACCATTCTGTTTCTCCTATACTGGTCTTCACGCTACTCACTCAATATTTGTACATAGCTTTTAACATTTGGACATCAGCTCCGTTAACTCTCCTTTTCCTTAATACATTCCAAACCACCTGTCGAGGCACACTGTCGTACGCTTTCTCAATATCAATAAATGTCATCACCATGTCTTTTCCAAATCCCATCTTTTCTCCATCATTTGCCTTAATGCAAAGATTAGGTCAAATGTTGATCTGTCTTACCTAAAACCATACTGTTCTTCTTCCATCTCTCCTTCTATCTTCCTCCTCAGTCTGCCTTCCAGAACTCTCTCAAAGATCTTAGCTACATGAGCGATAAGAGTGATCCCTCTGTAGTTATTGCATTCCTTTTTGTCACCTTTCTTAAAAATCGGGATAATTAATCCCTTTCCCCATTCTTCTGGAATCTCTTTCTTCTTTCCTGTGTATTAGTGCTAAAAGATCTTGTGTGATCCAGGGTTTTATTGGTGGGGCACTTGGCTCCTTATTCGTATATTTCATAGTACAGGCTTCTATTCCTTTATTAATAAAATCACAGAATTTATTGTAGTAGTCATTGATGTTAGTTTCATTGCATACAAATTCTTGAGTTATTAAATATTTATTAAGTTTTTTGTAGTTTATTTTATCCTTTTCTATTGGCCTATCATCACATATTGAGTTCCTGTTTATCTTTTTGTTTCTCATTTCACAGATGAGTAAATGGTGATCACTCAAATCATTATCAATATTATAGACATTACATATTTTGTCACAGTCGTTCACCAATACATGATCAATTAGAGTAGAGCTAGTTTGTGTTACACGAGTTGGATATTTTGTATTACATAATACTAGACCGTATGATTTGACTAGGTTCATATAACTACTAGTATATCTGTCCCCAAATAATAGATCGATATTCATATCACCTAGTATTATAAAAGGATTCGTTGAGTAAGAACTAATAATTACTTCGAGATCAGTTAGAAAGTGTGGAATGTTGCTTTTATGAGGGTTATAAGCAGTGATTATATTGTATTCTTGATGGCCTTTTCTCACAGTAATGTGCAGTATGCTGTGGGTGGAATTTATTTCCTTTACAAGGGTACTGCTACATTTGTTTGAAATATAGAAAGATACTCCCCCTCCAGTTTGCTTTCTAACTATGTGATATGCAACATATTTCTTAATATTACATTTTTGTTTGTTCTGTTAACCAATTTTCTGCGATTGCTAGGACATCTACACCTTTGATTCTGTCTAACATTATTTGGATATCATCGAACTTGTTTTTTATGCTATGTGCATTTATGTGTACGCATTTTAGTGTACTGGTATCGGTTATTATCTGTTTACTGTCCTTAATCTTATAATAATCGCTAAGTGTATTACAGTTACACTCGATTAATTCTAGTGTATTATTATTTGCATTACCTAAAAAATTTAATTTCTGTAATTCTAGTTCCATATGGGATAATACTTAGTAGATATCTTACTATTACATAGATTTTAGTTTGAGAGGGCGAGTTCATCCAGTATTTCAGCACTTGATATAAGCTTTGAGGGTCCATTTTGATTTTTCCGAATGTATATTTTGCAGTCTCTGACCCAAGTTGCAAAGATTTTTCCCTGTTGTCTCAATTCACGGCACTTTTTGGCGATGGTTTCATTTGTTGGGGTCAGGTGTTCATTGATATATATATATTACCATCACTGTAACCAATTTCACTCGTCTTCAGGGTCTTCTTTTTCTTCTGCTACTGAGAATCTCTTCCTTCTTCCACCTATTATTTAATTTCACAATTATCGGTTGAGGCCCAGGCTTTGTTGACGGGAGGCGGTGAGCTGCGTCTATGTTTGCCCTGGTGATTTCAACTCCTAACGTCTTGCCAATGTCCGAGATTTTGTGAAATACATCCTCCTCTCTTTCAGTGGGTATTCCATACACTATCAAGTTGTTCTTGCGCTGGTACTGTTTTAGTTCCTCCAATTCGTTGATAGCTCTAGATGCTGCCATTTCTGCGTCCTTGACGGTTTTTCTCTCTTTCTTCAGAGTTTCAATTTCCCGGTGGAGTTCATCGTACTTTTCTGATAAGAAAGTTGCTAGTTTTCTTACCTCGTGGTTTTCTTCTCTCATCGCCGAAAGGGATTCCTCAAGTTTCTGGGAGAAAGATGCCATAACCTCTTTGAGGTTAGGTTGCGAGAGGCAGTCTTCCCGATTGCATGACCATTTGAAAGTATCATCTTTCCGGAATTGTTGGTACGTGTCTTGACTCATTTTCATGCATGTTACATGAAACCAGCGTCCACACTCACCATCACATCCTACAGCCTGCTGATTGTTCTTGATCTTCTTGCCGCATGGAGCACAGTTGACCGTCATGATATTAAATGTTATATGACTTCTCTTGTAGCAAGTTATGTATTGTATTTCTCTTACGTATTTTACCTACACTGTTCACACAATATTTAACACTTTAGTCACTCGCGTAATCCTCGGTAAACCTGCGTAATTTCTTAATTTTGCTTACGTTTAGAATATAAACCTTTTACATATCCGCCATTTTGATAATTCATATTCTTTTTTCAGTGCCCCCCAGGGGCTCACATCTAGTGGGACGTGGGTTGGCGACCACGGGACCCCAGCTGAGTCCGGCATTGCTTCCCCTTACTTGTGCCGGGCTCCTTTCTGTCTTCTTTCCTGTCGACCTCCCTTGGCCAACTCTTGTTCTCTTCCGACCCCGACGGTATTAGGTTATCCAAGGCATAGGGAGTCTTTCACTTTCCCGCCTTAATTGGCCCTTGTCTCATCTTTCCTGATACCCTCCTTCTGTGAGGGGTCAGCCTTCTTTTTCTTTTCCTTTTGCCTCCTGCCTTGTCCTCAAGGCCCTTAAGAAGGCCGGGTGTATGTAGCCCCACCCCTTCTGGTGCACCCTAGATAATGCTACACCCTCAAGGGCTCACGGCTGGTGAGTTCTGGAGTTGGCGACCCCGAGGGATTCCTGAGCTGGGTCAGTTTTCCCCTTTTGCCCCTTACCTTTGGCGCGGACCCTCTCCTCTCCTCGTTTCATTATATTTCCTTTTCTCTTTAAGATTCCCGCACTGTTTTTGTTACTTGGTTTACCGTGTATCTAAATTCCCTTTTAGCGATTTTTAAGGCATTTTTAACCTACGTTGCATTTTGTACGTTTTTTCGCTCTAAATTACATCTTGCGATTGTTTTCAACCTCAATTGCATTTTGTAAAGATTGACAATCTAAATTGCTTTTTAGTAAGTCTTTCATTGCAGGTGTCAGGGCATTTTAGTGAGTATTTTGAATTTCAGTTGCATTTTGTAAGTATTTTCAACCAAAACCGCATTTTGCACGAATTTTGAATCTAAATTGCATTTTGTTTGGTGGGCAATTTGCACATATTTTGATTCTCAATTGCATTTTGTGGGTATTTTGAATCTAAATTACATTTTGTCAAGTATTTTCAATCTAAATTGCATTTTGTAAGTACAGTATTGTCAATCCACATGAGTTGTTTGAATCTACCATACATTTTGTAAGCATTTTCAATTTCAATTGCATTTTGTAAGTATTTTGAATTTCAATTGCACTTTGTGAATAATTTGGATTGGAACTGGGATATTTCAATCTGAATTGCATTCTGTATTGTCAATTTCAATTGCATTTTGTAAGTATTTTGAACCTCAATTGCATTTTGAACGTATTTTCGATCTCATTTGCATTTTGTAAGTATTTTGAATTTCAGTTGCATTTTGTAAGTATTTCGACGCTACATTGCATTTTGTACGTACTTTGAATCTAGCCTTCGTTTTGTGGGTCTTTTTCAATCTATTCTCTTTGTGAATCTTTTCGTTCTAAATTCCCTTTTGTAAGACCATATTGTGAGTTGTTTCCATCTGAGTTCCTTTTTGTACGTTTTTTCCGTCTCCCATACTTTTCGTTCTGGTTTCCATTTCATTATCATTTTCGCTATCACCCAGATCATTAGGGGCCGATAACCTAGATGTTAGGCCCCTTAAAACAACAATTATCATCATCTTTTTTCAGTGTAGCTATGACTTCCTGTTACCGTTTAGCAAGTTTAGATTTCAGTGAAATGATGGAAGATTTCAGCCGGGAAAAAAGTCACAAAGTAATATTTTAATATTCCATAGTTTACACGTAAAGGTTTCTTTCATATTATAAACAAGAAGTTCCGTGACGAACTAAAGAGGCTACTTTTCATGCCAATGATTATACTGCAGTATATGAACCTATCTAGAATAATGACAAAATTAAGTTGGTAATATCGAAATGTCTAATTACTCTCAGGGAAATAAGTATAGATACTCGAGTTTAGAGGTCAATAAAACCTTTACCCTTAGTCTTACATAAGAACAACCTACACCAAAATTTTCCTTGTTTTATTTGACGTTTAACGATATAGAGTAAATATTTGCATTGTATCTCGTTAAAATTTTATAGCAGATTGAACAAAAAAAGTACCGGGTTTTCTTACCAAGTTTACGGAGCGCTCACTTAGAAAGATCATTACGTTAAAAGGATTGTTCTGATCGTAACGAAACTTTAATACGTCTTAAAGGAACTTATTGTTAACGCGTATATGAAGTTTTAATCTGATCTGACGTTTCTTAAAATAGTTGTTGTGAATTTTGTAAAACAACTTTTTCTCGGGCCTGGGTGGTCATAGCAGTATGAAATATGGCTTGTTATGAGGCTCATAGCAATGCAAGGCTTAACGTAAAACTACATTTTACTACTTGTGATTATCGATTTTATATGGATTGATATTTAATCGGACCATTGAGGGCGGCGATAGTACCGTAGCAGCCTGGCAATGTTGCCAGTTGCTGCGCGCTCGTTCCTACGCACACCAAACTCTGACCTTTGTTCTTCGTTGAGTCATTAGCAACAAGCAGCAACTATCACTGTCTGTATTATCTATTGTTTGCACATCGATCAAGATACCAGCTAATCCGCAGTTAACGGAGGGAGAATTTGCCATGATTATAAGTGCAATACGTTTTTTTAGATGCGAGAGACAAAGTAATAATGATAAGAGGGTTTAGCAAATAGTATCCAAGTGTATTGGAAGGTCGATAGCCATGGTGAAGAGATGTGCCGCTGCAATTAAATATATTCCTCTTCCTCCCAGAATCCAAAAGTATGAAAGTATGACGAAAGCAGAGCTAATTGTTCTCGCCAAACCTCACTTCAGGGCACCTAAAAAGAAGCTGGAACAGATAATCAAGAATGTTCGTCCTGACGTCGAACTCGTCTGGTTGCCAGTTGCTCATTGTGAGCTCAACCCCATAGAGCTGGTTTGGTCCTACGTGAAAAATAAAATAGCTAAAGTGAATATGAGTAACCAGGCGGAGAGAGGAAGATCAATGGAGGTGATACGAGATCTCTGTAAAGAAGCCTTGAGGTCTGTAACACCGGAGCTATGGAAAAAATGCATCGAACACACCAAAAAAATAGAGAAACATTACTGGGAAAAGGATTGGCTAACAGAAGACATTCCCGTTGTTGAGCCACTTGTTATAAACTTAAATGACAGTTCATCTGATTCATCGGGCAGTGATTTTTCAGACAGTTAATAAGGGAGCAGTTTTATAATCTTATAATCTCAAAGTGTAAATTACTTCAAACAATTAATCTTACAATAATAGCTCTTCAGCTGCCAATGGAGGTCCAAAGCCCTCATTAAAAAAGGTGTTGGAAATGTTTAACTCCTTGAGGAAATGAAATAAGACACGTTTCTCTAACTTGTTGGTAAAATTAGCAGAGGCTATTAACGCTGTACATAAGGGACGCATATTTCAGGATATAAAGAAGAATTAAATAGCTAAGTTAAATAGACGTGAATGATAGTGTAATTTATTTTTTCTTAATCGTATTACCCTCCAGGGTTGGCTATTCCCTCGGGCTCAGCGATGGATCCCACATTTACCGCCTCCATTTTGAAACTTCGGGATCGGGTATACAACTGGGGTGTGTAACCAGCACTTCGCCCAGGCGGCCTCACCTACAAAGCGAACAGGGACCTTATGAGGGATGGGAAGATTGGGAGGGATAGGCAAGGAAGAGGGAATGAGGCGGCCGTGGCCTTACGTTAGGTATCATCCTGGCATTTGCCTGGAGACGGAGTGAGAAACCACGGAAACCACTTCAAGGATGGCTGAGGTGGGAATCGAACCCCCCCCCCTACTCATTTGGAGCACCCGAGGCTGAGTTGACCCCGTTCCAATCCTCATACCAATTTTCAAATTTCGTGGCAGAGCCGGGAATCGAACCACGGACCTTCGGGGTGGCAGCTAAGCACTCTGACCACTACACCACGGAGGCGAATATATATTATAATTTGTGTATTATAATTCGTCAATTTCACGTATGGTTTTTAATTTATTTTTTTAATGTCATTTTTCAAGTCATCGTACTGCAGCTCCTTCACCAAGATTTTACTCGTATAAAATAATATCTTCCTTGTCACATGAGTGACCCATGGTTTAACCCATAGACATTCACTTTATCTTTCCGTTTCTTTTATATACCGGTATTGCCACCACAGAATTTCAACTACCATAATATAGTTAAGTGAACACGGAACTGTCCTTCATCCATTTTGCTGAACTAGGATAGAATATTTGATGTAGTGTAATGGTGTGATAATTGCTTTGTATAACTTTGATAAAAGTTCAGTTTTATAAAATATTTGATAAAATTTATTTGATACATTTCTTTAGCAGTGTAATACCGGCCTAACACAAATTATAAAACAACAACAACAGAAATTCACAGACCTTGCGGCTTGGAACGCGCGCGTATTATGTTTCACAGGGCAACGTCGCAGGAGTTTCCTCGACCGAGCGCATTGTTCCCATCGCTTGCTACGATACATTCTTCTCACATAACCACCCGATTAAATATCAATCGATATAAAAGCAATTATCAAAAGTATGAGCCTCATAACAAGCCATATTTCATACTGCTATGACCACCCAGGCCCGAGAAAAAGATGTTTTACAAAATTCACAACTACTACTTAAAGAAACGTCAGATCAGGTTAAAACTTCATATATGCGTTAACAATAAGTTCCTTTAAGACGTATTAGAGTTTCGTTACGATCCGATCAATACTTTTAACGTAATGCTCCTTCTAAGTGAGCGCTCCGTGAACTTGGTAAGAAAAAACGGTACTTTTTTGTTCAATCTGCTATAAAATGTTAACGAGATACAATGCAAATATTTACTCTATATCGTTAAACGGAAAATAAAACAAGGAAAATTTTCGTGTAGGTTGTTCTTATGTAAGTCTAAGGGTAAAGGTTTTATTGACCTCTAAACTCGAGTATCTATACTTATTTCCCCGACAGTAGTTCGAAATATTCCTGATATAATGTAGCCTAATAGAGCACTACAGTTGGCAGCCCTGGTGACTAAATATATTCTTAGTTCCATCTCTTAAGGTACAGAATACAAAATTTGGTTGAAGTCCAATGGACGTTACATGCAGTTAGACATTGGATCTATCAGCATGCGTAAAAGCATGTTGGCAACAATGTCATGTGTGTGCTGGTTAGAAATGATCGGAAATATTATGATATCTTGTTGTGCTAATTTTGGATGAAATCCATTTGTTAGTATAGAAGTTACATATATTTTAAAAATTGGACCTATCAGCAAGCATAGAATCATGTTGGCAGCACTGACTTATATTGTATGTATGTATGTCTACCCCTTATTATTCCCGTTTTCCAACGGGGTCGGGGATGAGATGCGATGGAATTACTCCAAATTAATCTAGAGTGTCAGGTGCTGTACGTGTACAAAGTATAGAGCTGTTGGCTTGCATACTTACTGATATATTGATATTAGGGTAAAAAAAATATAGATAACATTTGTTAACAGTTGGCAGCCCTGATTGCTCTTAAGAATACTTAGTCATATCTGTTATGTTACACATAGCACATACGAAATTTGGTTGAAATCCAACTGATAGTATAGAAGTTACATGTATCTAAAAATTGGCCTATCAGAAGGCTTAGAATCATGTTGGTAGAACTGAAGTATATAAGTTACTCCAAAATTAATCTAAAATGTCAGGTACTATACGTGTGCATAGTTTAAAGCTGTCGGCTTGCATACTTTCAGATATATTGGTATTTGGATGAAGAAAATACAGAGAGCAATTATTAACAGTTGGCAGCCCTGGTGGCTCTTAAGAATACTCTGTGATATCTGTTTATGTACACATATTACATACAAAATTTGGTTGAAATCCATTGCATTTAAAAATTGGACCTATCAGAAGGCTTACAAATATTTTGGCAACACTGTCATGTATGGCCTCCTGGAAATGAAACTGAAATAGTATTTTCTACATGTGTGCCAATTTTGGAATAGCTCCCATGCATACCTTCCATTGATATCCAACATGGAGCTCAAATTTCTAGTGCGTTTTTTCAGCAGTTGGTAGCACTGACATCATTTTCAAATATGGGCGTGAGATATTCCTGTATACATCTTTACTCATACTAAATTTGCTTTCGATTGCTGCAGCCGTTTAGGAGTTGATAGGGGGGGACACAGACAGACACACATTTTCCCAGATCGATCTCATAAGTCTACTTTTTCCTCATTTTTGCAAAATGTGAAAAGTAGGCTAAAAAATGTACTGTAGTGTATTCAAAATATTGTAACTTTTCTTTTTATTATTATTATTACCTTACAAAACTATTTTCCATTTGATTTGATTTTTTAAAATTTCCTATTGTTGTGGGCCCCACCTTATCATATCGCCCAGGGCCTCGCAAGGCCTGGATCCGCTACTGATTAGTAGGATGTTATCTTGTTTTCCTTGGCAAACAATGGGCTGGCGTGAGTGTTTCGACCTTCCTGCATACAACACAATTGGCACTCTGTTGCGTGTTCAGATTGGATGAGCCATCGCAGGATAGGAATGGTGCTCAAAATCAACCAAGGTCTTATCGTCAGGCAATATGTGCACATTTTAGAAAATAGCATGGTTCCTTCTGAGTGGATGATTTATCGCAACAGTGTTATTCATATCCAGCCAAACTAGTCTGTAGTCCACAAGTCCCAGTCAGATCAAGAATGAATCGTAAGGACCTTCTGGATTGGCCACCATGTGGAGCACACATGAACCTCAGTTGAGCATATGTGAACAGAGACCAGAGGGAGATGGAGAAATGACCCAACCTACCGCTTACTACAAAATACGTTGTGTTGAAGGTCATGTCGGACACCTGGCGCGAAGCATTCAGTGCACCTTTTCTTTGATCCAATCTATGCCCCAACACCTGCATTAGGTGGTGCAGGATGATAGTTTGTGGTCCTGGTATTGAAAGATTCTCCAGAGGGGCGGGGGTAGAAAACCACACTCACAATGAATAATTAACTTGTAAAACTACAAACCTTATGCCACTACGTATGAACACTGAAGCATGGTTCATGTGGAAATTTAACAAATTCATGTCAGGACACAATGCATGTAACAATTTATTGGGAGTGCAAGGACAAATTGCCACCGCATCAGCTGGACAAGTTTATATTTTTATAAAGGAGGAAATAAAAATAACTATCATAGTGAAGATTTGGACTTGTAATGTTTTAGTTTACAAACTAGCAACACATCCACTATCCAATGAAACCACACAGTAAAGTCAGCTTCTAACACGGACGTTAGATGCCATTTCACAACTTATTCTGATGGACTGGAATAAACCTTCCCCCCCTCCCCTCTCTCTCCTGGCAGCCCGAATCCGCCCCCATTTGTATCGAGTTTTAAGAAATGGGGAACCAACCGTGCAAAATCCTTTCAAAGACTGCCATTGGTGGTGTTCAAATCCACTTATATCTCAAATCTGGAGATAGTCTGGCTCCATGCCTTTGCACGTTTATGGACTAAGCTGGTTAGTTATGTAATTGAGATGATTTTCCTATGTTGTTTGAGTCTTCAGTCTTTTGACTGGTTTGACGCCTCCCTGTCCTGAGCTAATCATTTCATCTCTGCATAGCTACCACACCCTACATCCGAGGCAATCTGTTTAACATACTCTAACCTTGGTCTACCCCTACAGTTCTTGTCCTCGGCCCTTCCTTCCATAACTAAGCTTGCTATTCCTGGGTGTCATAGTATGTGTCCTACCAATCTATCTCTTCTCTTCATTAGCAGTCGCCAGAAACATCTCTCCTCTCCCACTCGTCTTAATACCTCTTCGTTTGTAAGCCTATCTACCCATCTGATCTTTATCATTCTCCTGTAACACCACATTTCAAACGCTTCAATTCTCCTCTTTTCTGCTGCACTAATAGTCCAAGTTTCACTTCCATAGAGTGCCACGCTCCAGACAGAGGTTTTCAAAAATGTCTTCCTAATACCTAAATCTTTATTCGATGTCAACAGACTCCTTTTCTGTAGAAATGCTTTCCTTGCCTGAGCCAACCTACTTTTTATATCCTCTTTACTTCTTCCATCACTGGTTATTTTTGCTTCCTAAGTAACAGAAGTCTCCTACTTTCTTTAGGTTTTCCCCTGCCAATTTGATGTCCATAGAGGTTTCTGATTTATTGTGACTGCATTCCAATATTTTTGTTTTACATTTATTAATTTTCATCATGAATTCTTTCCTCAAGACGGAGTCCATACCATTCAAAAACTCAATCAAATCCTCAGGCGTGTCGGCCAAGATGACGATGTCATCAGCAAATCTCAGAGTTGAAATTATTTCTCCTTGAATCTTCGCTCCCACTTTAAATTTCTCTCTAATTTCCTTCATTGCTTGTTCAATGTAAAGATTGAAAAGTATGGGTGATAAGTTGCAGCCTTACCTCACACCTTTCTGAATACTAGCTTCTCTCTCATGTCCATCAGCTCGAATGACTGCTGTCTGGTTTCCTATACAGTTGATCAAAGAATGGCTGCACTCTTGGTAACTGCACAGTTTTCCTAGACATCTTTCTTGTTTATTTCTTGAGAACCAAAAACGCAATGATGTGAGTAGAATAACCTTATAATCCAGCTCTCTTGTAAAACTGCTGTTGGGACTTAACAAGAGTGCGCTCATTCTCTGTACATCGCACAATTTAATGACAATTCATTTTATCACTGTTTGTGGCAGTTGAGCACTTCTGATATCAATTTGTTTCATTCCAGACTGTGGTGCAGGCTTACACTATCGGAGTTGTTCTCACATACTTCGACCAGGCTGTGGTGTTGCAAGCTTTCATGCTGACACTGACTGTGGTTTTGGGACTTACCACCTTCACTTTTCAAACCCAGAAGGACTTCTCATTTCTTGGCTTTGGGTAAGTTACGGTTTCAAAGATGATTAATGCAAATTAGAAATACAAAGCAAATCCATATACAGTGGAATCTCGTTAGCACGTTCTCGGTTACGATGCTTTCCCGTTTAACGCGATGATTTTCTCAAGTCCCAGTCCCATTTCTGCTAAATACATGTTGATATATCCCCTTAATACGTTTTCTATTCCTGCTTATGACGATCAAATTTTAACAATTTTAAACAACCTACAGAATTATTGTATTACAGAACTAGTTTACACAGGACAGAGAAACTTGAGCAATGAAAACAAGAGAAAAATGTACCGTACTCTTCATTCAAATACTGTAGTGCGAGATGAAATATTTTGTTTTGTACAATTGATTTTGGCTTAAATACATGTTTTTCTTGATATTCTGTGGAAAAGAATTGGATTGGATATAACCGAAGTTTTCTTTAGGTTGGACATGCTCGCACGTGTACAGGAAAAATAAATTAAAAATAACAACTTCCACGCGCTTAAGGTGAGGATTTCTGTGTACTACTTCAAGAATTTTCATTTTCTCATCACTGTCCATTACAGTATAACCCCGATTTAACGTGACCTCGATTTAGCGTAAACACGCATTTAACGGAAGAAATTTCAAGTTCCGAAAATTATTCCATAAGGCTCAATGGGTGGGTATTTACGATCTTGACAAGCAAAGTTGCACTGTCGTAGCGACTGAGAGCAAGCAGTGCGACTGGACAGAACTATGTGCAAGTGTGCAACATTGGACACTGATACCTGTGGGAGACACACAAACTAGCCGTGCCAGGGCGGGACTTTAGAGCCCACATGGAGTGATAGAGGAAGCATTTTATTGGTCAACAACCGTCAGCTATTGGTCAGTAGCGAAGAATGCTTATTGTCGGCGCGTGCTACTTCCTTACGTTTGAGTTGCCGCTAGTTAACCAGGAAAGTGAGACAACTATACCTGTTATGTCACAACCCTCGCCCGCCTGTTGGCAAGGAATGTTATCTCGGAGCGGCCGGGCTCACATTCCACTAGGGGTGAACAAAGAATGTTTTCAGGGCTGACGAAAATGCGATCATTCTAAGCGATGCGCGGCAAAATATGCAACAGGATAAATGGGGTACTTTTACATTATTTTCATCAGATAAGAATCAGGACTTGAAAATTACAACGTGATGTGCAATAAAACGTACTAATGAGGAACGTGTTAATGTGGTTCTACTGTACTCACTGTCCTTTCCAATATACCTTTTAGATTATGGCTATGATTCTCTCAGATATACTCCCTTTAATTGGCTGCCTGCCAAACCTGAGGCAGAAAACAGATAAGGTTTGTGTGATGTTCAAGCAGATTAGTTCCATCAAAAATGTGTTTAAAATCTTGCAAATTCCCATCTGCAAGCTGCTGTGTCGCTAAGGTGGGGTGAGAACATATGAATAATACAAGCCTAATGCACTAGGAATATTATTGACCAGTTGTTTGCTTTCAGTTACGAATCCATGTTGGAAGTCAACCCCTGTTTAGGGAACATCATATTCAGAAGTTTTTCTCCATGTGGAGACAGTTCTCAGGATACCATGGCCAAACTATGTTAAATATTTCCAATTCAATGGAATCTCGTTAGCACGTCCTCGGTTACCACGTTTTTCCTTTTAACGCGATTATTTTCACAAGTCCCAGTCCCCATCCTTCTAAATACATGTTGATATACAGTATAACCCCGTTTTGCATGACCTCGATTTAGCGTAAACCCGCATTTAACTGAAGAAATTTCAAGTTCCGGAAATTATTCCATAAGTGCAATGCAATTTTATATTTGATTTAACGTAATTCGCATTACGGCAAAACCCGCATTTAGCGTTAGGAAATTTTAAAATTCTCAAGTATTTATTTCTATTCGTTATGGTAAAGCGACATTAAGAACCTATGAAAAAGACGTCATAAGCTCGTTACGGATGATTCAAGGCAGAAAAGTAATTTAGAGTGCAGACGCTTAGCGATCGATATGATCGATCATCTTCCATATCGATTCCTTGCTACATGCACGAGCGTTCTTGAACTTAGCCGACCGCAGCCAAAGACTAACGATGTACAGCGTGCTAACACTCACGCTGCTTTGCATGCTTACACGCGGCCGAGCTCTGATGCGACGCAATGCGTAAAGACGAAATCATTGAGATTGGAGAAGACTGAACTGCGTTTCTCTGCGATATAACAGTAGGCATGCTTGCGCAATCTTCGAAACATACGAGCATGTTGGCGCAAGTGGTATAGCACAGATTTCCTTTATCTTCGAAGCCCAAACAATACAAGAGGAATGCACTTTCACTCGGGAGAAAAATACCGCTACTACGCTCGTACAAAAGCAAGCGCTTGCCAACTTCTGTAACGATGATATTTCGAACGGGCAAGTTAGACGTTGATAAAGACGATTATGGTTTTGACATATGAAAGCAAAGAAGAAATAGCACAGAATTTGACTGTTGGTTAGGAAAACGGAGATCCAGTTGATATCAAGCTAGTGTCTCTAGTCACACTTATCTCGTATTTAGAAAAATGAGATGAAGTTTCGTTCTCCTATAATGTTTTATTCTGAAATGTGCAATCGAAAATTAGAATAAATGATCTAAGAAACAAAACGTGATGACTGGTTTTTTTTGGTGTTAGATATTAATGTAGGCATAATCCTGAAAGAGAATGGTACATGGACAGACGCAAGTGGAGGGCGCTCGTAAACTACACCCGGGCAACTGGAGTAGAAGACAGATGATGATGATAATCCACATAGGCCTACTTCTAGCCTATCATGTCTTATAGGACACTACAATCAAGTGTTATAATTATTATTTTGCGTGTTAAAGCCTATTTCAATATTTTAACCAATAGTTTTTACTAGGCTTAACAAAAATAACTGCGGACAATTCGTGGAAGTTCGTGCATTAATTACCTCAAATTAACGAGAGTGCACTGTATGTGGAGAGAGTGCTGCAGTTAGTGATGAATCCTATCGAAACTCCCATTTAAGATTAAAAAATACCAGTCCCTAGTAAAACGTTAAATAGGGGTTCTACTGTATCCACTTAATACGTTATCTATTCCCGCTTACGACGATCAAATTTCCGTTGTATTATTTATAAGCGAACCGGATGTTAATCTTATTTCATTATAAAATTCGGCATCTGGAAAACACGACACGATATTGCTTCATATTCTCTGATAGTTATTGACAGTGTAGATGAGTTTGTGTTTGACGGCGTAGAAGTGGCTTGAGCTATGACGCAACACAGGTGACGTGTCTCTCTCCAGCTGCCCTTTCTCTCCTGGCGTGAGTCATAGCCTGCAGAGACAGACTTCTTTCTTCTAACAAGGCCACGGCAGGTTAAAGCTCGCAGAATGTGCTGACGAAGCTGGCCGTTCACGGTTCATAGCCGTAGGCATAAAGACGAGATTACTTTCTCCTAAAAGATACACCAGATTAGGCCTATAAGCTTGGGGAATGTGCTAAGTGATGAGGATGGCCACTCGCGTCACAGTTTATAGCCCGCAGGCATAAAGACGAGATTACTTTCTTCTGACAAGGTCACGCCGGATTAGGCCTATAAGCTCGCAGAATGTGCGCTGGCCGCTCGCGTTACAGTTCATAGCCCGCAGGCATAAAGACGAGAATACTTTCTCCTGACAAGATCACGCCAGATTAGGCCTGTAAGCTCTCGGAATGTGCTAAGTGACGAAGCTTGCCAATAGCCGGCAGTCTACTTAACTTGGGCTGTTACAGGTTGGTGCGTGTGGTCCCCGGCCGTATTCCCATGCTCTTGCTGCGGTAGACGTGAGCTCCGAGCTAATTGGGGGTTTTTATAAAGTACTGTGTACTGTATATCATATTGTATAGTTTACAGGTTCAGTAAACAATAAAAATAGACGTAAAAGTCTTTATTTCCTTAGTTATGCTAAATTAACCGGAGTAACCGGAAACTTAATAAGGAGATGCCGATTGTGTCGGGGAACATTTTCAGCATCTACTGTAAAACATGGCGAGTAAAACTGCATGGTAGGCTACTGATTTTAAGCTCCGTATTCTGCCGTAGGTCTACATATGCGGTCGCCGGCAACTGAGCCGTCACTGGCGGAGCGCGAGAGCGAGAATGTTCTTGCTAAGCAAATATAAGGACCCTGTATTATACGGTAGTGTAGAGGTACAGTAATTCATTTTTATGTTATTTATTCCCTGTGTAAGTTACTGATGACTGTAGTAGTGCATAGGCTACACTCTCTTGTTAAGGACAGCGATCAAAAGTGCCCATCTACGCCTCGTTCTTTCTTATATGTTGTAAATACAATATGGCGATTTTCGATAGTACGTTTCCCGCATTTGACGTCCAAATTTTTCAGTCCCTTGAAAAATGTACTAACGAGATTCCACTGTATACGGCTATACCCAATATCTCCTCTTCTTTCTCTTTTACCTCGCATTCCGTAAGTACATATAAGTACAACAGTATCTTCACTTGAGGAGTTCGTAATAAAGCCTGAAACAAAGCGAGATTCCACTTATCTTATCAGTTCAGTGGGATAAATGTCCCATCTTGTAAAGATCATCATATCATGTCGTAACATTGTGATTGCATCATGGAATAGCTCCAAAAACACACTCGAGGTATGTTGTGGAATTTCAGAAATCAATAATTGGTTTTTACCTAGAAAGTTTACTCCAGTGAAGTTACGAGTTTCCGTACCTGCCAACCTTCCCGATTTAGACAGGAAACTCCCAATTTTCCATAGATTTACCCGCCTCACGATTACTAAAGTTATCCTCCCGATTTTTGTATTGGTGAACTTCAAACAGTTCCAGTATTTTTGGAAGTTTTTTTAGTTGGCAGGTAATGAATGTTATTTGGTTACCTGAATTTGTAAATGGGTTTTATTTCAGTGTAAGCGGTTGTTTATTGACTTTGCTGCAACATTCTAGTGTTTTTGCTCGGTGTTCGAATCTTCACTATGACCAAAAAGTACATTTCTCTGTTTTTGAAACAGGGAACAACTTCCGTGATTGATTGAATCCAGCAAAGGTCAATTATTTTGCATTTTGTACTGTTTGTTGCTGTAATATTTTTTATATCACGTGGTGGAAAAAGTGATGTTTCGTAACACGTGGGAGCAAAGGTGCGCCAAGAAAATGTGAAGAGTAACACACAAAAAAAGTTTTAAAAAATGATTTTGGTGTTAATAGTGTAAGTGATGGGATCAGGGGCGGCTGCACCATATGTGCTGAAGTGCTCCAGCACATTGTTTTATTTGAAAATTAATTACTTTAGTAATATTTACAGTCAGATACAGTGCATTAAAAAGAGGTCAGTAAAATAATTATAAATTTATCAACTCCCCTCACGAGGTATCTAGTCGTACGCTCCATTCCCCGTCCGGCACTGGCTGTGTAGATCGCAGTGCAGCGCGAATTTCTACGTTTATTGCCAGCAAACATGAACTCCACCTTTTGCGCATGCGTGCCCATCTTTTTCCGTTGTGATGTTGCGACAACAGCCAAGACATCACAGCAATTCTTCGTTCGAGCACACGGCGGCAGCACTGGTCACACGAAGTGAGAACGTAGCAGGTGGCTCCTTCTAGACTCTGCGGTAGCATTTTAGAGGGAATTTCTCAAAGCAAACGGTGGAAAAAATAGAGGAAGCCATCAGCTGTTCCCGCCAGAAGGTCATTTAACACTCCCAACTTACCTATCCCATAGTCACATTTTGTCAATCGATGAATTAGTGTGGAAAACTCAGTGAAGAGCCCCTTAAGTGTTACTGAGTGAGTGTTTCTATAAATTATGTTTCTAAATATTTTTATTCTTTGGAGGGGGGAGGGTGTTACAGCACCCAATTGATTTCTGAACCAACCGCCACTGGATGGGATAATAAATGTGGAATGCTTATTGATGTCGTTCATTTTTTGGATAATTGAGCTAATATGCACAATTTGCATCTCCCGAATTATCCTGACTTTATAATGTTTATATGAGTTTCTAATTAAGGCAATGGATAGAACTTCATATTTTCATATGATCTATAATATTATATTTCAGTTGCATGCCAGAAACTAAATATGACATGGCTTTTCAGGTTATTTGCTGGGCTGTGTGTACTAGTAGTAGGAGGATTTCTACAGGTGCTGATCGGCAACACGGCACTGGAGCTGGTTCTCTCCATTGGAGGAGCCTTCCTCTTCTGTCTCTTCATCATCTATGACACTCAGGTATGTATTCTCAATTGTTATGTGTATGTTGATTAAATAACGAAAGTTTGATGCTTCTCAGTCTGTCAACACGATTGTACCCAAATGAGATGGGTTATTCCCTAATCCTGATGAGCATTTACATGAGATTAATAAATACACTTGGGTGACCAGTGTCGATCGTCAGATCCATTACACTTAGGCTACAAAATGTTTATGTCTGAAAGTATGGGTGAAAATATTTACAATATGTACACTTCTTTCGTGGCTTTGGTGGCGTAGTTGGTAGCATGCTGAGCTTCTGTGCCCAAGGTTCAAACCCGGCCAAAGTTGTCGGATTTTTAAAGAGCGTTAAAAATCCCTCAGTATGCCTTCCTTTGGAAGGGAAGTAAAGCCGGCAGGCCCATGTCATTGATTTATGGCATGATAAAGAACCTTCCCCTAACACTTGTGTGAAGCCAAATTATAGGTTAGATTTGACTGACGCTCTTAGGTTCCAATGTTCGTCGCCAGGAGCCGACTGCGGTGGCATCTAGTAACCAGGTTCAGAACTAGTTGGTCGTTGACGGCGTTTGGTAGCAAAAGTTGCAACTACTTGAAAATCGAATGTCTGCAGTCCTTACTTGAATTAAAAACAGTTTGCACTACAGGATGCACGAATCCACTTTCTCGTGTGTACCGACTCTTTGAGTTCGTTGCAGTCAATTGCTACATGTTTCCCGCAACACCCCCTACTGCAGCGAATCCACAACCTACTAGTCGGGCTGTGCCAAGCTGACACTCGAATCACCTTTCTGTGGCTTCCAAGCCAAATGGGAATTGCGGGAAATGAGTTAGCTGATCAAGCTGCAAAAGAGGCGATATCACTACCACCTCGACCAGTGGAGGTACCCGCTAGAGATATTCGCTCTCAGTTACGCCTACAAGTTCTGGCTTTTTGGGAGAGTCAGTGGCTAGCTGACCCACTGCCCAGTAAACTGAGAGCGATCAAGGGAACTACTCGCGTTTGGCGGAGCTCCTTCCGGGCCCGGAGAGAGTCCGTCAGTTTGTGTAGGCTAAGGATAGGTCATACAAGTTCCAACCACTCGTACCTAATGAGAAGGGAAGACCCCCTACTTTGTACACGTGGAGCCGTTTTCACCGTGGCCCACATTTTCACCGAGTGTGTGGATCTTGCGGACTTACGAAGAAACCTTGGTTTGCAGATGACACTCAAACTTATATTAGCCGATGACGCGGTGGCTGCTGATCGCGTTATCTGCTTTATAAGTGAGAGTGGGTTAGGGCCAGCAATCTAAATTTCCAGTGAACATTGACTCAACGACTTGTTCGTTTTTGAATGATAATGTTTTGTTTTTCCGTAAATTTTTTTTAGTTTTATTAATTTTTTGTTTTTGTTTTATTAATTTTTTGTCTTTTTAAATTTAGATGTCGACTTCAAAATTTTAAATTCAATTCAAAATTTGTATTCTTTAATCTGTGTTAAGAGGGGCAGATGACCTCGTAGTTCCGCCCCTTAAAACAACAATAACTAACTAGCGTTGAGCGCTACACACAGAACAAGGAAAGCACCCCTGTAGGTAACGTGCAAAGGAGTTAGCGTTGAGCGCTACACACAGAACAAGGAAAGCACCCCTGTAGGCAGGCGCGGATCTAGAGTTTGGTTTTGGGTGGGGTCAGAGAATCGAAATTGTTAAGAAAAATGGTATCACTAAAAACGCAATCACAAAATAACCAAACGTACAAAACCAGACCAATTTTTTTGCAAGCTTCATGGAGAGAAATTTGATGCGTTTAGCGCACCAAAAATATTCGTACAAATTGCAACGGCGTGTTTTGCGACTTTTACATCGAGCTTTGAGAAAAGGACCAAGGTACGTTACAGTTTCGGCAAGTCGAGTTGGTACCGACAAAGGGTGAAAGTCACAGCTTAAATTGCCAACCAAGCTTGCAGTTTGGACGTCGGCAAAATTTTTTGGTGCGAAAAAAATCCCCAGTTTCCTATCCATGCATTGCTGCACATTCATCGTGACATCACTATAAACATCAGTTCGGTAATCACAAGGTTTGCTAAACAAAATAGACGAGTTGATTTTGTTGTATAAATAATAGTTTTTATATAAGAGGTTTGAAGTTGTAAATATGTACAGTTGTAACAGAATATAATAATTCCAATAAAGATAAGTTAATTCAGTATTGAATATAATGGAAAAAAAATCTGTTTTTCAGTTAAAATTCGTTAAGTATTATTTGTCTGGTAATTGTGTTTTCTTTTTTTGAGTCTGCAAAAAAATTTGGTGTCCGTTTGGGGGGGGGGGTCATGACCCCCGTGACCCCCCCCCCTTGAATCCGCGCCTGCCTGTAGGTAACGTGCAAAGGAGTTTAGCGCTGAGCGCCTCACACAGGAACGGGAAAGCTCCCCTGCAGGCAGTGTGTGAAGGTGTTTAACGCTGATCGTTGCACTTAGGAACAAGAAAGCCTCACTGTAAGCGGGGCGTGAAGAAGTTTCCCAACGAGGGCTGTCCTGATAAGGGAGAAGGACGCTCCTCAGCCAAGAAGTTAAAGCAGGAAATCTTGACTAAGATGCTTTCATAAATATCGAATAACTGGTGTGTGTTATGATGATCCAATTTTCAGTGATTGCCTTTAAGTTAGAGAACGTAGAACTTGCAATTCTAACTGAAATGTAAACAGTGTTCTATAATCATTTGGATTAAATGAAAACATAACAACCTTTCTCCTTAAGACTCTCATTATAAACATATTGGGAAATGTGTGGTTTATGAACAAGCGAGATTTTCTAATTTCATAAATGTCTATAATTTATACGAAGTATGCGATTTTCAGATACTGTTGCTGCAGGAAAATAGGCTCCATAATTGCTGTCCACTTCACATCTTAGCCGATGTGACGCCTGTTTAATGTCATTTTAATATTCTGAGATCTTTCCTTTATCATTCTGCAAGGATTTCAGAAACAGTAAATCAAAGGAATGTGTACTCAATTCGTATAGTTTCATAAATTAGTGGTGACTAGTTGCATTCGAATTGCATGAATACCAATTTTTGTAAGAAGTGTGCAATTTGCAGATACTGATGCTCTAACATGCTGCTATTATGAGTTGTCGTCTAAACCCTTAAAACTGTTAAACGTTAATTTATTTTACAGGTTTTTGTTCTGCATTCTAATTTCATAAATATCGATCATTTCGCATGGTTTTCAGAAACAGTAAATCAATACATTGAGTAGTCTAAATCGTATAACCGGCGTCTAGAACCTTAGAACTATTAAACATTAATTCTCTTACAGGTTTTTCTTCTAGCATTTCCCATGATTTTCAGAATTACTAAATCATTGGATTGGGTACTCAAATGGTATAATTTCAATTGCAATTCTGACTGAAATATATCGAATAACCGGTGAGTGTTACGGCTAAGCTCTCAATCAAGGACACAGCACAGAAATGGAATCAGCAGTGATGACTTGCATTTTAATTTCATAAATATCAAGGAAAGAAACCAGCTACACCACGCTCTCATGCTGACGCTCCACTCGGGAAAGCAAAAGCACCCCTGTAGGTAACGTGCAAAGGATTTTAGCATTGAGCGCTACACACAGGACAAGGAAAGCACCTCTGTAGGTAACGTGCAAAGGAGTTTAACGCTGTTCGTTGCACTAGGAACAAGGAAGCCTCAGTGTAAGCGGGGCGAGAAGAAGTATTCCAACGAGGGCTGTCCTCGTAAGGGAAAAGGAGGCTTCCCAGCCAACAAGATAAAGCAGGAAATCTTGACCAAGATTCTTTCATAAATATCGAATAACTGGTGAGTGTTGTGATGATAGAATTTTCAGTAATTGCCTTCATAAGTTAGAGAACGTACCGCTTGGAATTCTAACTGAAATGGAAATGGTGTTCTATAATCATTTGTTTAAAATAATAACATAACAACCTTTCTCCTTAAGTCACTCATTATAAACCTATTGGGGAAAGTATGACTAATGAACATGCGAGATTTCTTGCACGGGTCCGCTAGTACTTCTTATATAAAGGGACTGGAATTCTGCCTGATCAATACAAAACTTTTCAGTCAAGGGGCTATATTATACCCATTTGGTTGGTACATGTTTCGAAGCCTTCCTTGGCCCCTTCATCAGCCATACACATAAACATATTGTCAGTACAATCTTGGAATAACATTGAAAAGGTTAAAACTAACATGAGAAAACTTGATGAAAATGAGACATAAAAAACCATGACGACAGTTGTGGTACAAATACATTGAGTAAAACTTATCCTAAGAAAACCTTACGAATATTACAAACAAATGGAAAAACACATTAAAAATAGTACAGTATATGTTAAAATGCAAACTTAAAATGCAATTTATATGACTCTTGTAATAATCTTAGAGTTTTGATAAAATATAATACCAGGATTCCGTGTCCGAAAATTCGACCCATAGAAAGAGTTAAAAGTATGTTAAAAACTGATAGTCATATAAAGACTTTGTTGACTTCATTCGAAGGATCGTTGGTAGAAAGAACATGCATGAAAGTCAAATCGGCCAAGCTTGATGAAAGCCTCTTGAATTGGAGACGAAAGGAAAGTTGAGCATCTTGTGTTTAGGAAATCCAAAATTTCTTCTAGTAGACATATGGGCTTTAGGAGAAACCTAAATGGGAAATAAATCTAGTATTAAGAAAAAAAAAAGCTATTAAATAAACGGCAAATGAAATTGGGACAAACGAAAAACATAGAACGGAAAAGAGCTGTTTAACAGAAAAATAACGAACTTACGTCATAGCAGAGGGAACGTGACTTCGACGCAGGAAAACGTAGAGAATCTGGCCAGCTTAAACGAGTGAAAGTGAACAGCTGAGCACGTAAAACAAAGCAAAGTGTTGGACGGGGGAGGGGAGGAGCGCTGCCGTGGAGTGGTGGAGGTGGGGAAATAAGGGAGGGAAGAAAGGGTGATGAGGGAGGGAAGCTAGCTGCGTAAAGAGAGACTGAGGGTGGTTTATTATAACCTTTGTTTGCTGTTATGATAAAATCTGACAAGGTGTCAAATAAAACATTAGGGTCAAAACATATTTCATTTAAGTTGGGGGGATTGAAAATTCTCTGTGCGGAGTTAATTTCAATGGACTGTAGGATATTCATTAGAGAGCCCTTTTAACTCTTTCTATGGGTCGAATTCCCTAGATTTTCGGACACGGAATCCTGCTATTATATTTTATCAAAACTCTAAGATTATTACAAGAGTCATATAAATTGCATTTTAAGTTTGCATTTTAACATATACTATTTTTAATGTGTTTTTCCATTTGTCTGTAATATTCGTAAGGTTTTCTTAGGATAAGTTTTACTCAATGTATTTGTACCACAACTGTCGTCATGGTTTTTTATGTCTCATTTTCATCAAGTTTTCTCATGTTAGTTTTAACCTTTTCAATGTTATTCCAAGATTGTACTGACAATATGTTTATGTGTATGGCTGATGAAGGGGCCATGGAAGGCTTCGAAACATGTACCAACCAAATGGGTATAATATAGCCCCTTGACTGAAAAGTTTTGTATTGATCAGGCGGAATTCCTGTCCCTTTATATTTGACTTTTAATCAATATGGAACCATGAGTGATTGTACGAGTACTTTTTATTTCAAAAAATTCCTGCCACTGCCACAAAATACAACTTGTATTCTATTAAATAATAAACGATAATCTATTAAAAATTAGTATTGTACGTTTGGAAGAGAAAAATGTCCATAATATAGGCTAAATCACAAAGAGAAGTCGGTCTTTATATTTAGGCCTGGTTGCCTCAAACTCTGGACTGTAAGAACCACACAAATCTGTAAGGATGTCAGGAGGATTTAATTAGACATTGATGCAATCTTTTATTCTTTTAGTTGAAATTAAAACACCATGAAAATACAGAATTTTATGTCTTGCTTCTCACTAATTGTGAGCTTAATTCTTTTCGCTGACATTTCTGCGACATACACCACTAGTCTAATCTAAAGCCCAAACTATTACAACACACAAAGAATACACACGTCCTACTCAGCACAAATCTCTTGCAATGAAATAGTTTGGCTTTGGTTCGGCACTGATGTATCGGATCTGAATGAATTCCCGCTATCAATACAGGATAAACCTGCCAACTTTAACTAAATAAAACCTCCAGAGGTATGAACATTAAAAAATTGAAATATGATACATAGGTTCATTACAAGAAGAGTTCAGGATCGTTAGTATCACAGGATTGCAGGCTTGAGGTGTTTTTTTTATTTTTTATCAAGACCAGTGGGAGTCTCACAATTACATTTAGCCTATCTCCCGAATCCAGCTTGTACCGTGAGGAAAGCAGTAAAATAAGTCCTGTCTCCATCCTATTCTGCAAACCACTTTCGGGGGCGTGGTGGCGCAGCGGTCAAGCTGTATGCCTCTCACCAAGGCGGACCGGGTTCGATTCCCGATCAATGCAAGTGAGATTTTCGAAGTGAAATGCCATGTCCTGTGGTTCGGATTCCACGTAAAAAAGGAGGTCCCGTGGCTCATGATCGCGAGATTAATGGTCACGTTAAACTACAAGCTTCCTTCCTTCCAAACCACTTTCGATGACATTCAAGCGACTTCAATGTTAGACCTTATTTTGAACTCTCCTAAGAGAGCGTGTATTATTTTTTTGTGCCCACTCCACTGTAGTTAGTTTTCAAACAGAGGTATTGTTGTCAATAATTGACAATTATTGTTGACTTCCTATCCAACATTGCCACATATCTGACGTCACAATAGAGGTGTAGATAAAAAATCTAATAATCTGCGCTATTTCAAAGTTCAAATCAACTCGTAAATTGTTTGCGACTGTAGAAACGTTAAAATCGACATACTGTTTTTTATTTTACGGCAACGAAGATTTTATTTCCGCGGCCCAATATTCGAGCCTAAATTGAGGTTGGCGCAGTAATTACGAACACGTTCTTCTTCAAATAAAGGAAGTGAGGTTAAGTTGTCTCACGTTTCAGTATAGGCCTGCAAATGGCTAATATTTAATTTCCAAGGGATACTGTACGTAATATCTGTTACGAAGGATTCAACTGATAGTGTACCTCGTTACGCATCTAACGAAGTTTAGCGGGCCATATCCGTGGGATGATGTACGGCCAAATGTACGAGACGCCTTGCCGTCAAAAAATCGTTGTCATTTCATGACATTAACTCATAATTGGACAAATGGGGTCAATTTACTAATCGATAAAGCTTTTAATAATTAGCGAAAGGATTGATATATTTTTCATTAACTAGTCCCTGTTTCTTTAACTTTACTCACGTTAGAACAAATGCAACTGAGCTTATCTGCAGTACGTCTGCAGTGATTGGTCAGTTTCTCAAGGTCGCGGCCTATGACAGAGTCTTCTCGCGGATGTTCAGTGTTCTGACGGGCGCCAATTCAATGCAGTGGAAAAACACGCACGTATTCATGCATTTTCTCAGCCAGTTAAGACTTTCCACAGGACGCGCACGGTTAACCTCTATCATGCCGTTGCGCGGCATTAACCTTACATTTTTTTTAATAAGCTTGTTCACTTTTGCAACAAATTATGGTATGGCTTAGTAATTGAGGGAATGACGTCATACTCTTCACGTAGCAAGGGAGAAAATACTAAGTTGCAAATTATTTGGGACCATACCAACGTGATATCAACACAGATTTTATTCCAGCGGTCCAAAAATCGGCCTTAAATGGTGGTTAAACATAAAATCGGCAAATGTTAAAATGAAGCCCGATAGACATTGCTTCTTAAAGTAAAATAGCCGGGACCATCGGAAAAGATCGTTAGTTGCGGGTGAACGTTAATTTGAGAAACGTTAATTCAGTAGTTTACTATGTTTAACTACATGCAGTAGCTGTATTCATAAAATCTCGGTTTAAAGTTTGCCTCAAGGCTCAAAATCAATTCTTAGGGCAAGTGTTGAATGGGGATTTCACTGTATTTTCTTTGATATTTGATGTTGACTGTTATTCTACTTTAGATGCTGATGGAAAAGCTGTCACCTGAAGAGTACATTTTGGCCACCATCAACCTGTACCTGGATATTGTCAACTTATTTTTATACATCTTGCGCACTCTTGAGGCTGTCCGAAGACATTAGATCATTCAACTCTTCTAGATGCACAGTATGAAATTTTAATTGTATTTCATTTAAAAAATGATGTTAACTCTGTCTTCAGAAGCTCTTACATTACTGTCATAAATAAAGTTCATTATACAGGGGTATCTATGTTTCTTCTACCGAATATGAGTCCATCACATCACCCCTAGTTGAAGATGACTTCTTGAGAACTTTTTAAATTTAATTGGTGCAATTTGACAAATTTAATTAGCATACGGTATTTACTAAATGGAAGGTGTCTCGGAATCCACCAACACAGCAGCTTAGTTCAGTTAACTTTCAAAAAATAAGTAAACTAAGGTGACCATACTAAGTTTCTTGTCTGTGCTATCACTAAACCATCACGAAGAGGTAATTTCCAACCATCGACCAGGGCACACAGCAAGACAGTTATTTTGGTCTTTTCACAGCCGATGCTTCTGATTATGACTGCTTTCGTAACCATCATGTTGCCATGATGGGTCAAGCCAGTGTGTCAACATGATGATACAACTTTGAAATGCATTCCATTTTTCCGCATAAATTGCTGAAAGTCTCGTAGCTAAAATTAATGCAGGTTTTGCTTTGAATAATGCGCCAACTGCTCGTGGATTTTAGTGCTATAACTAGTATTTTTATCCATGTATCTTTGCGTGATGGAGATCCCGTCTTTGTGTTTCTCTCATATGCAGAATTGTTCTTATCGTCCTAGTTTCACTAAATTTCATGATGAACTGGCTTTGGTTATCTTGACCTTCATTTGACACCGCTTCTGTCGCATCTTCCTACCATGTAGTTGTTCGTAACCATTAATTTAAAGTTTGAATCATGACTCCTGGTTGGAAAATGACTAACTTCCATTTTGCAAACACATATACCCCACTTCTCAACAAAATTGGATCCATTTTTATTTAGCTGACCTTCTTTGGCCAGACTGCAAATGCTCCAGAAAACACTTCCACAGGTTTGATAATGAAAGTGAACAGAGAATTTATCATAAATTTAAGTGAATGATTTTACTATATTCAACTTTGAGCTGCATTTTCAACCATTATTTTAGTCGAGGATAAAACTAGATATACAATATGTCTCCAACTGGGTGTAGCAGTGTATCTTAGTCTGTTATTTTAAGACTACTTCAAATTTTTCTAACAATAAATTTGGAAGAAACATTGTTTTGTATTCAGGTAAATATGGTACTTAGGGATTACTTTTATGAATGGGGTAAAGAAAGGTGGAATATTTCAAATTCTGATTGCAAGCTTAATTTGGACAGAGAAGTACTTGAGCAAAAAGAAAATTCTACCAGAATAATTGAAGAGGTTCATAGGAATAATGGGGATGGGGGCGAGAACCTTAAGACAAGTGGGTATTTCAATATGTGCTTCTTTGTACCGAAGAATAAAGTAACTTATCATTTTTTAATATTTTTAAACATGCTCCTTTTACACTAGCAGGAAGCTAAAAGATTCCATTAATGCAGTGAACGTAAGCACTATGGTTATCTTGTATCCTTTGAAAGGCTGAAGACATCAGGATGATTTCTTGCCTAGTAAATGTCAGTGGATTCAAAGGAAAAAGAATACAACTTAATAAATGCCACAAGAAACGTATTATGATGTTTCAGATAATTTAGGCTACTGCATGTGGGGCAAGTACTGTACGTACAGTAGATAAGGTGATCTTTGTACAGTTATAACAACATTGTGATATATCTAGTCCATTTGAAAGAAAACCCCAATGGAGAAAATGTCCATTGATTATACCAGTTGTTTACCTGCAATCACTTCCAAACATCAACTACAGGCAAGGTCTTGTAAGTGTTGCAAGATGTGCCTTCATTTGCATTTCTGTCTTTTGTGTCTCTTTTCTGTTTCAATTTTGTCTTCTTCCGAGTTATTCTTCATTGTCTGTCTAGGAAGAAGTTTAATAGGGTATAACCATTAGTTAAAGAAATTCTGCCTAGTCAATACCTTTCATTTACAATAATTATTCATTTGGTACGTGTTTTGGGGCTAAAACATCTGCTCCCTTCATCAGCCAATTTTACATTTAAAAAATGCGTACTTTACTGTACTATTACGGTATACTATTTGTCAATACGGAACCTAACAATGAATCCAAAGATTCCTACATAGGAAGAAGTTACCACAAACCTTGAAGGGAAGTCTACTCAAAAGTACTTGACTGACTTCTAAAAGGATTTGAAAGATGCAGAGTGATGTAATGAAAGCTATGTAAAGGTCAGCGAATTGAAGGTGTGAGATTGCACCCTGACACTATTTCTTAATAAAATTGTTCTTGGCTGTTTCATGTTACGTACAGTATGTAACTTGGTTCCAAATTGCAAGCATTTACAATTGTACAGTTCTTGTATTCTCCATGTTGTGAATAATTTAGTCTACATGTATGCATAGCCTGTTTTGATTGATGTTTCCACTTCAGAAATTCTGTCGAGTAGATGTTATATCTGTATAAATGAGTTATAACCAGGCATTTCTGTTATCCATGGGTAATTATGAAGACCCTTTAAGACCCCTATAGTCATTCAAATTTGCATCATTCACTTCTAATGGAATGAAGTGATTTATCCATTGCATTCAATCCAGAACAGTCGTATCAAAGTAAATCTGACAGTTGATAATTGATTCATGACACGACTAGGTATTGAGATTGCTATAGTGCAAGTTCTAACATTCCAGAACCGAGGCTGACTGGGATTGCTCCATCATCTCGGTGCAAATTGTTTCAGATTATCAAACAGATCAAACTAGTCAGTCATGGACCGCAGCTTTCAGTGGACTGCAATTGAAGGCTTCACACATTAGCCATTTCTTAATCAGTTTGTCACAATGATCACAGGGAGTAGTGGCAAGCCAATAGAAATCTTTGTGTAGCCCATTTAAGATCTTTTTTTATCAGGTCTTACCATTTGTAAGCTAATTGGCTTGTCTGTAGTTGCTGTTTAGATGTTTATTACTATATACAGTGTGTAAAATGTTAACATTGCCGTAAATTGTAGATCATTTCAGTTTATTGCACTCACCTGTTATTCCAAGCCTCATTGTAATTTCATCAAAGATACATAGCCATTTATGCATGAATATAAAGCTAGTATAGTATTTTAATACATTGAATGAAGGATATTATACTGTATTTAGGTTCCTATTACTTTTACTGTATTTTATTGTATTTGTGTAAAACTATCAGTATTATATTGTTCTCACAAAGGAAATACAAATATTACAGCATGCTCAGTCAAAGACAAAATACATTTGTCAAAAATTCCCCTACTTAGACAATTGGTGCTTGAAATGTCACTAATGACTACATATATGTATATAACTTGTTTGATTTATAGAACCAGCATATGATGGAAATTCTTTATTCATTGTAAAAGATCTATGTTTTCATATTACTATATATACTGTATATATATATATATACTGTAGGTGTTGTTCTCTTCCAGATCTGTATTGATGTTTAGCCTCGCCCAGTGACTGTGATTGAAGTATTTTTATGTATCATATATTATGAATTTGAAGGGTTTGTGTTGCTCCACACCTGTATACATATATAAATGTTGATATGGATGATATTCTGTGTACAATAAATGTTTCTAAATGTACAATATATAGTTTTTATTATCTAAAATTTTGCTCAGTTGCATTGGCAATGCATACCTGCCAACCCTTCCGCTTTATTCGGAAACTTTCCGAATTTCCACCTCGTCTTCCGATCTTCTTAATTACTATTATTTCTTCCGAATTTCGGGCCCCAGTGATATATTTTAAAAGAAAAAGGAACTGCAAATAATTTCCATTCTCAAGGAGATTTTTGTGATTTGCATAACCTTGTGTAAACTCCTCGCTTGGCAGTGAGCTCCATAGCTGCGATCTCGGAATGGCGAGTCAGCTGATCGGCCTACCGCATACTGATTGGTGGTATTTTACGGACAAACAGGTGTCAAGCCTACGCTGATTAGTCGAGGCTGGCCACGTAACTGTGCAGAATGGGATTGTAACCTTGTATGCTACGTGCGGCGATTGTGACTTGCTCCGTTTGACGCCACGTGTTTATACTCTGCTAGCGTCACGTTTAGTGCATTTAATTGAGGTATTAATGTATGCGTCGGTAGATAATTATTTCAACGAGTTGTGTCGATGATTGTTTCGTGTCGTGTGTTTCTCTCGTCACGTTATCTCCAAGTGTTCAAAGAAAGCTATAAAACTGAATTTCCATTCATTTTACAATCTAGCAGAGGAAACCATTTTCCTCTTTGTTTCGTGTGTCGTTGCGATATAAATATTTATCATGGTGGAGAAACTGGCATTGTAAAATCTATAATTTAAAAAAAAATCTTACTATTTTTGACTTCCGAAGGTTGGCAGGTATGGCAATGGTATATAGAATGATGGTGGTGGTTGTTGTTTAAAGGAGTGCTACATCGAGATTATCTGCTCGTATGGTGTCCACTGGAAGCATCCACTGGGTCTCGATCACTCTATACAAGGCATATCAGAGAACAATGTTATAGGTTTTACATCCCTCTTAACTACCGAGGCTTAAGAGATGCCAGGGTGCCAGAATATTGTCCTGAAGGGGATCCTAACATGCCAGGTGAATCGCACCCTCAAATGCTAATCAACTGAGCTAGGATTTGATCCTGCATCCTTGGGAGCAGCAGACAATAACTTGACCGATTTACACAGCAAGTCACATCAGACAACGGGTGATTTCTACTGAATTGAAGTTCCTCAGTTCTTCAAAGAGAGAAGAGAGAGAGAAATGGGGAAGTTTTGGAGTTAGTTGGAAACATTAGATTGGCACGGACTTAACCCTTTGGGGTCTGAAGTCTTGACTCAGTCCAACATCGTTACATGTCAGTTCTGGTCCTCGTACTGCCATCTTCTATTCATTTGTCTTCCCCAAGATTTTTAGCCTACTTTCGATTTTTGCAAAAAATGAAAAGCAGACTTTTGAGATCAACACAGGGTCAAAACGTGTGTGTGTACTCTGCATGTCTGTGTCCCCCACCCCCCTATCATGGTGAAACTGAATTGAACGAAATTTGGTACAGAGCTAGCACTAGCAAAGGGCACCTCAGTGTTATGTTTTATATCGCCGCCATCTTGACGGAAACTTAATGGCGGCCACCCAAATGTTCAAATCTAATCATCTGATCTCTACCAAATTTTGCAACAACTTGCCTTCTTCATGTGGGAAGCATCTTTTAACCAAACTACAAGGTCATCAGCCCAATAGTTTGGCAGATGGCGGCCATATATATGTGTGCAAATTGATTCCCCCTATCAATTCCAACGCAACGAAACCAAATCGAACCACCGTTGGTACAGAGGTAGTACTAGCTAGGGACAACTCAGTTTCATGTTGTATATCGCCGCCATCATAACAAATAAGAAATGGCACCCACCCAAATGTTCTGAGCTTAAATCAAATTACGACTAACCTTATCATCCGATCTCTACCAAATTTTGCAACAATATACCTTAATGTGGGAAGCGTCTTTTGCCCAAACTACAAGGTATCAGCCAAATAGTTACAAGATGGCAGATCTATGAATCATGCAAGTATTATAGCCTAACCGTAACTTACGATTCAACAAGTCCTGGCCTCAACAATTCAGCTTATCGTACATAGGGAGGTTTAAGGGGAGTATGAATGGCCTATCCCGCTAATGTTAAATTTGCTAATTTCATGACCCAATTTGTCAAGAACTACTACATGCAAAGTAGTGAAACTTTTGCAGATTATTTATACATGCTTAATGTACTTACTCCTCTAGTTTTATTGACATACATATTCTAGGAATTGGAATAGAATTTTTTTCTACGTTTCTCTTTTTTTACAATTTTTTTTTGTCAAATTATGGGGCATTTTTCTTCAAATATACAAGCATTCAAGAGGTATCGTATAACAAGGGTATACTACATGAACAGTGGAAAATTCAAGAGCATATGTACTATAGAACCGGAGATAAGGGACATTTGTCTGAAAAAAGTTAGTTTTTCAGAAATTGCAATTAAAAATTAATTTAGATGGTACCTCACTTTTCAATGGAAACAACAGCTAAAATGCGCCGGCGGTGTAGTCTTCATCATCTCCTACATTGTCCGAGTGCATCCTCTTCTTCCTCCTGAAAGATCTTGCATCCTTAGACACTTTTTGGGCCAGTAGCTCAGCCTTGTCGACTCGCTCCTTGCCCAGTTCCTGCAGTATGGCTGGTGTATTCCAACCAGTCTTCACTCTCAGCTCCTCCAAGACTTTCAGTCTACCAGTACTACCATCATTAAAAGTGATGGCAGCAGCATACATACCAAGTTTCATTGTATGGTAACCCACAAATACAATTTTAGGTACTCTTGACAACACTACATGTTGAATGACTCATTCACGTTTCGTGTTTTCCCTGCCAGACATTTCTTCAGTAGGTCTGGATTTCCAAATCTCTATAAACTTGCTTTATAGCCAACATAAAAGCCTCAGGTATAGAGGTCTTGTGGGTAAACTTATCTAACATACCAGCTGCAGCAGCTTTTTTGTATTTACACCACTCGCCGGAACAATGTTTCTTTTTCGAGGAGGAACTTGAAGGTGTAACAATATGTAGAGCTGACGTATTAAGTGAACTTTCATTCCTAACCTGATTGACAACCTCGTCTATACCTGGATAAGTTCTGTAGTACCGATTTCCTTTGTTTTTACTTTCTTGAACACTCCTTTTGCTCCTGTCATGATTAGATGTACTCAAGATCAATGTTGAAAATGAGAACTTTATTAGGGCTTTGGACTGAAAATGGCGTATTGTTGAACCAGCCTGTATGATGTATCATGTTCATGTTTTATTCTTTGAAGATCGATAGTTGTATCTTGTGGATAAGACAATATTATAAGAGAGCAGAGCATAAGCTGCATTAAAATTAAGAAGATACATGTTTTGTTATTATATTAGCGATATTGGGAAGTGGAGAATCGGGTAGATTCAACGACGTTCCAACATTTGGTGACCCCGACGTGATAATATCGCATAGATACCGGTAAGTTCAAGTTTGAATATTTACAACAGTATTGTACGATATGGCGAGCTATATAAAGAAACGAACGCCAGTCAGAAAAGCATTCACGAAATCTTATGAGGCTCTTATGAGCGAATTGGTTGGGGAAAGCCCAAAAGAGAAAGTTATAAAATCAAAATTCGCGACCTTGGAAAGGTTATGTAGCGAATTAAAAGTACTTGATGAGCAGATTTCTACAAAGTTCATGGAAGATGAGGATAAAACTGAGTCAGATTTTGACAAAGAATATGAATCGGTTGCAGAATATAGGGAGAAATTGGACTGTGTGCGCATGGAGATGGAGTCATTTACTTTAAGATGTAATCAGGTAGCACACCAACTTAAAGACGTCAGATCTTCCACAACCTACCAGGCAAAGATGAAATTGCCCAAGATCGAACTTAAAAAGTTTAGTGGTGAAATTAAGGACTATCTTGCGTTTTGGAGTCAGTTCAGGCATATTCACGAAGATGATGATTTAGCAGATGAAGATAAATTTCAATATTTAATTCAGTCCACTACAGAGGGCTCGTGGTATTATCGATAGCTTCCCATGCACTGTACAAAACTATAAGAAGGCTGTGGAGTGCTTGAAAAACAGATGTGGTAGAGAGGAACTATTAATTGAATACTATGTGAGGGAGCTTTTGTGTTTAGTAATAAACAATGTTACGGATTCAATGGGTAAACCCTACACAGCCCAAATGTATGATTCGGTCGCATCACATCTGCGTGTGTTGGAATCTTTAGGTGTTACCTCAGACAAGTATGCTGCCATGTTATTCCCTCTTGTGGAGTCATGCATACCTGTAGATATGCTAAGGGTGTGGCTGAGAAACACTAAAGGGGCCAATGAAGAAGAAAGTGTGAATAAACCGGATGAGGATAAATTGAGAAACCTTTTACATTTTCTGAAAGGTGAGGCGAGGAAAGGATTTTTTTGGCCAAAGCAGGACTTAGACTAGGCGAGGAAAATTACAAAGGAGAACGGATTGCTGATAAAATGATCCCCACAGCAACCAGTCTTTTATCTGGTGAGAAGAGAAAATGCCTCTATTCTTGCCTGTTTTGTAACAAATTGCACGAGAGCAAAGAATGCTTCTTGGCTCAGAAACTATCTTGTGAACAAAGGCAAGATGTTTTAAAAAGGAAAAATGGCTGTTTTGCCTGCCTTAGACCAGGACATAAGGTCAAATATTGTAAACAGAGGCTTAGTTGTATTGTCTGTTTAAAGAGGCATTGCACAATAATGTGTCCTGATACACCGTCTAGACAGAAAATACAAGATACTGAAGAGGAAATTATGTCGAACAAAAATACTTCTCTGTCAAATCAGTGTTGTTCGGAAACAATTTTACAGACGTTGTTGGTGAATCTAGAAAATAATGGAAGGACACGGACGGTAAGAGCAGTCATTGACACAGGTTCACAGCGTTCATATATACTGAGGAGGACAGCACAAGAAATGGAGTTTCCTTCCACCAAGTCTGAATCTGTGATTCATGCCTTGTTTGGAGGAGCCGTGACAAAAACTATCGAACACAAGTGTTACGAAATTTCCCTCATGAGTATAACAGATGATTATTCTTGTTCAATTGAAGTGATGGACCAACCAGTTATATGTGGGCCTATCAGACGACCAAAATCAAGTTTGTGGGTGGAAGAACTTCAAAGGAAGGGAATATTTCTCACTGATGTTGGACGTGGCCAACCATCGATCGAAATCTTGATCGGAGCTGATGTAGCAGGTCAACTGTACACTGGAAATATGCATGAATTAGAGTGTGGACTAACAGCAATGCAGACAAGGCTGGGGTGGGTGGTCACGGGGAAAATTGAAAGAATCTTCAAATAAAGCCACTCATGCCGCTTCATTAATCACTCTCCTGACCCACACTAATCTTCAACCAGAGTTGAGGAAACGGGACAATCTTGGAATAACGGATCCATGTGAAACAAAACGAAATGAAGAAATAGAAGCTGCAGAGCAAGATCACTTTAAGAAGACCGTAAAGAGGAATCCTAAAGGACGATATGCTATCAGTCTACCCAGGACAGAATTCTGTGAAGCACTTCCAGACAGTCGAGTTTTAGCTGAGAAGAGACTGACATCTACAACCGCAAAACTGAAGGAAAAGCGGAAGTATGATGATATCTACAAGGAAGGTCTTCAAACACGGTTGCTTGAGGGAATAATCGAAGAGGTCGCTCAAGATGAAAAGAGAGGTACCGGTACTGCGCATTACTTGCCTCATCGAGGAGTTTTTGAAGATAATTCTACAACAAGTATTCATCCAGTCCTTGATGCTTCGTTTAAATCTAAAGGCGGGCGTTCGTTAAACGATTGTTTGGAACCCCGATGGTGGGAGGGGTCCTACAGGCGTAGGTTGGGAGAAGACCGCTGGAAAAAAGACGAACATATTAGAGTCGCGAAGTTGAAGACGGCTAGTGGGGAGCTGATTCTACAAGTACAACGTCCGTTTCCTCTTGAAGTAGACGTACCACTTCAAACTACTGGTGAAAGGGGAAGTATAGCAAGAAAGATAGGACCTCAGTGTTCATTGACAACGGCGAGAAACACAAGAAGTAGCCGAGTGATAAAACTTCCTATGAGATTTTCTGAATGAATTGTGTGTTTCTTATTCATAATAATTGGTGTTTTGATTCATGTACATTTTAATCAAAAGGTGGGAGGATGTTGAAAATGAGAACTTTATTAGGGCTTTGGACTGAAAATGGCATATTGTTGAACCAGCCTGTATGATGTATCATGTTCATTCATGTTTTATTCTTTGAAGATCGATAGTTGTATCTTGTGGACAAGACAATATTATAAGAGAGCAGAGCAGAAGCTGCATTAAAATTAAGAAGATACATGTTTTGTTATTATATTAGCGATATTGGGAAGTGGAGAATCGGGTAGATGTCATGATTAGATGTACTCAAGATCAATAACACAAAATATGAAAAAATATGCACGCTTTACTAAGAATATCGCACGCACAACGTAAACAATAAATACAATTGTCAAACCACAGGCTTCTAGACCTTATGGTTCTTGAGATATGAAGTGTTTTTCTGAAGAATGGTACATGAAATCCTGAAAATACCCTGTTCAACTAATTTAATTAAATTAAAAATATTTCTAATCAAGCAAATTTAATAAATCATACACCAAATTAATCAGCAAATTCCAAATAATGTTTTGGCATCCAAAGCAAAAATTAAAACTTTTTCAACAAAATGGCCATTTATACTCACCTTAAACTGTGACCGGAAGGATATTAGCATATTATAGTAGAATATGTAACCGTAAAAGTGACTAACAGGTCAGGCTTAAAGTGCTGTCCCGTTGTCAAAATGGCCGCTTTTAGGTAGATTTCATTAGAAAGCTAACTATTGCAATGGGTACCATGTTTCGACTTCCGGAAAATTTCGACATATCTTCGCGTTTCACATCCCCCAGACCCCAAAACCACCGTCAGTTCAAAAGTTTATATATAATTTATGTATATATATATATCAGTTTCTTGTGGACACGATAACTGCCGTAATTTTGCACCAATCACTTTGAATTTTTTTCATAATATGTATCCCTATAAAATCTCGGTCGAGTTCGTTAATGGGCAAAATCGGTCACTTTTTCGAAAAAGTGAAATAACACTATAACTCTCTTAATATGTGAAATATCGAATCCCTTCAAAGTTCATATTATGTGTCGGATAAGTGCCAAAAATTTATGTTGAAAAAGTTTTTTGATAGCACCAACCATTGGCCAATGGGATGGAAAAAAGTGAGTTTTTCGGGAAACATTAATCATATCTCTCTTAATAGGCACAATATCAAAACCATACAACATGGATGATATTCCCCTAATAATTACCTAAAACGTTTGTCTGAAAGAATTTTTGATGCAACCCACCATTACGCCCAAGGATGAGAAAAATGATTTCGGAATTAGAAGAAAATGCCAAGAGCCATCAGTGGTTACCATGACAACGCTTCTAAATTGATGAGGGATGAGCTATCAGAGGTTGCCATGACAACGAGATCACATTCAGTTTTCCATCTGACTATATGGGAAGCGGCTTCGGTGACGTAGCGTAGCTGGTAGCATGCTGAACTTCTATGTCCAAGGTCGCGGGTTCAAAGCCGGCCGAAGTCGTCGGATTTTCAAAGAGCGCTGAAAATCCCTCAGAATGCTTTCCTTCACAGGGGAAGTCCAACGTTCGTTGCAAGTTACTGGTTGCGGTGGCATCTAGTAGACAAGTTCTCAGCTAGGTGTCGTTGACGGTATATTTGGTACCAACATTAGGAACTACTACTTGAAATTGACCGTCTGCAGTCCTTACCTGAATTATAGACTAATACAGCCATCACAATTAACACCGTTTATCAGACAGATTCTACACACACCCAAAGTACACGGGGTTACATGACCGCGTTGTCGCAGCCCTAAACTGAGGAATCAACCAACATCGCTGCGGGAGATAAAATTTGACGTGAAGAAGTAACAGACTGTTAGATAGTTACACATCAGTTCCAAACCTTGCATAAGGACGGTGTGACCACAAGTATAACAAGAAGTTCCGTGACGAACTAAAGAGCCTACTTTTCTTAAAATTTAAGATTCATGCCAATTATTAATCGATATGGATCTATCTAGAATAATGACGAAATTAAGTTGGTAATATCGAAATTTCTAATTAGTTCGAAATACTGTTTACCTGGCATAATGTAGCCTAATAGAGCACTACAGTTGGCAGCCCTGGTGACTGAATATATTCTTAGTTCCATCTCTTAAGGTACAGAATACAAAATTTGGTTGGAGTCCAATGAATAGCATGGACGTTACATGCAGTTAAACATTGGATCTAACAGCGCGGGAAAATCATGTTGGCAACAGTGTCATGCATGTATTGGTCAGAAATAATCTGAAATAATATGATCTATTGTTGTGCCAATTTTGAATGAAATCCATTAGTTAGTATAGAAGTTACATGCATTTTAAAATTGGACCTATCAGCAGGCTTAGAATCATGTTGGCAGCACTGACGTATATTAGTTACTCCAAAGTAATCTAGAATGCCAGGTACTATACGTGTGCAAAGCTATTGGCTTGCATTCTTTCTGATATATTGATATTAGGGTAACAAAAAAGAGACAGCATTTATTAACAGTTGTCAGCCCTGGTTGCTCTTAAGAATACGCATAGTCATAGCTGTTATGGTACACATAGCACATACGAAATTTGGTTGAAATCCAAATGATAGTATGGAAGTCACTTGTATTTAAAGTTGGACCTCTCAGCAGGCTTAGAATCATGTTGGTAGCACTGACGTATATAAGTTACTCCAAATTAATATAGAATGTCATGTACTATACGTGTGCATAGTTTAAAGCTGCCGGCTTGCATACTTTCTCATATATATTGGTATTTGGATAAAATAAATTAAGAGCATTTTTTAACAGTTGGCAGCACTGGTGGTTCATAAGAATACGTTCAGTCATATCTGGTTATGTACACATACAACATACGCAATTTGGTTGAATTCCAATTGATAGTGTAGAAGTTATATGCATTTAAATATTGGACCTATCAGTAGGCTTATAATCATTTTGGCAACACTGCCATATATGGCCTTCTGGAAATTAAACTGCAATATTATTATCTATATGTGTGCCGATTTTGAAATAGCTTCCATTCATACCTTCCAAGATATCCAACATGGAGCTCAAATTTCAATTGCGATTTTTCAGCAGTTGGTAGCACTGACATCATTTTCAAATATGGCCGTGAGATATTCAGGTATAGATCTTTACTCCTACCAAATTTTATTTCGATTGCTTCAGCCGTTTAGGAGTTGATAGGGGGGACACACACACAGACAGAAGGACAGACAGACACACTTTTTCCCGGATCGATCTCATAAGACTACTTTTTCCTCATTTTTGCAAAATGTGAAAAGTAGGCTAAAAATGGACCCCAAATGACAAGAAGGTTACCGTCCCCCTAACACAATAAAATGTTAAAAATATGCATAGTAAGACGAAAGAAAATTTAATTGAGCTCCAATTACATTGTAAAATACTTTCACTCAATAAATGAGGTCTGATCCTTCTACGAAAACCTGCATATTTTGCCTATTATAGCCTATCCCCTAGTTTGCCTGGTGAAATCTACCTCCGCCTTCCGGCGTGCCGAGAATTTTGTTTTCTCCATATATTTCTGTAACTTGGTAAGTTTACCTTCTAGGAATGTACCGAACAAAATAATTCATATTTAGTATCAAAAGGTTTATAGAAACGGCAGAAAACGCTAATGAAATCGTTGATTTTAACACAAAATATGACACCGTTATACTAAACCACTTGTTAACCAAGAATTATTGTAGAGCATTCGTAGCGTTATGCTATAGAAAAATGAAAATCCACAGCCTGCTTCCAGTCTCCGACCAGGTCAGGAATGGAATGAATGAAGCCCCTATCTAGCGGCGAGGATATGAACTGTGCCGGCTGCCGAGGCCTGACGCACTCCTCTGGGGCAATGATTAAATGAATGACAGATGAAATGAAATGATAGTGGAGAGTGTTGCTGGAATGAAATGTTGACAGGGAAAACCGGAGTACCCGGAGAAAAACCTGTCTGCCTCCGTTCTGTCCAGCACAGATCTCACATGGAGTGACCGGGATTTGAACCACGGACTCAGCGGTGAGAGGCCGGCATGCTGCCGCCTAAGCCACGGAGGCTTCTGTTATGCTATAGACCTAGGCTAATAATCTAATGATTCGTGGATCAAATCCCTGCAGGTTCAAATTATTTTACTACATTTCTTTGGTATTTGTTGATTTATAACTACTCACACATAATGTTGAGCATATTATAGTGTGTATTTATTTGCAATCTAAAATAATATAAATATATATATATACTGCTCAAAAAATTAAAGCACCACTTTTTTCATAGGCCACCAAATTTTGAAAACTTGACCGCACAAGCTCGAAATCTCAGTATGACGTTTGTCCTGACGCCTACCAAGCATATGCTTCAGCACAACTCCCCAACTTGAGTAGTTTCGCGGTAGCGCCCCGAAAACCAGCCCATTTTCGAAAACCGCAAATTGAAGTTTGCGAAAAACGCTGTAGGACTTGTCGCATGTTGCCAAAGTAGTCAAAAATGAATGAGTCTTGCTCTTAAAGGTTCCACAAACACGTTGAAATCGTTACATTTGACGTTTGAGTATTTTCAACCCCCTTCATCATCCCCTAAACATGGACTACCATTGGGGTGTCTGAGATGGTACCGGGTGTGTTTAACCACCTCAAAACCTGCACACCGTCCTCAGTTGCTGATTGCAGTAAGTTCTTAAGGCCTCAGACAAAGTTCACCCCCCTAACACCCTCAACTGGCATGGGACCAAACCACCCCCTCTTGATTCACCCCTAAGGAAGGTTTTAATCGAGATGTTTATCAGTGTTGTGAATGGGGGTGTCTTCCCCTAACGTTTCAAAAAAGGAGGTGTGCCTGTGTCATCACCCCTTCCCCTGCTACCCCCGTTTGTATGATTTTTCGAATCAGGCCCTTTTTAAGGGCTGAAACTAGGTCTTAATCGCTGAAAGGGCTGTAAAGGTCCTTAGAAGTAGTGATGACACGAAATCAACCCCTTCCGATCGTTGATTGACATTCCGTCCCCCAAACTTGAAATTTTTGCACCCCCAACCCTCCCTGTCTGGACGCGTAACGCGTCATGGCAGAGTTTTCAGAGTTGGATGAAAATAAAGCTTATGGCCTGCAATCGAGCCCAAAACAGCAGGTTGGATGGAAATTCATCGGTAGGGTGGGAAACGGGGCAAAAAGATTTCAAAAAAGTTAACAGTCTATAGTAAGTACGCCCATGCATAGGCAACCTACATCACGTCCTTGCGTGCGGGTTGCCTATAATCGGCAATAGAATACAAAGGGTGGAAATGGAAGAAAAATGACGTGATGGGGGTTGCCTATGCATGGGTGTACTTACTAGAGGCTGTTAACTTTTTTGAAAAATGTTTGGTCCCGTTTCTCACCCTACCGATGAATTTCCATTCAACCTGCTGTTTGGGCTCGATTTCAGGCCATAAGCTTCATTTTGATCCAATTCTGAAAACTCTGCCATGACGCGTTACGCGTCCAGACAGGGAGTGTTGGGGGTGCAAAAATTTCAACTTTGGGGGACGGAATGTCAATCAACGATCGGAAGGGGTTAATTTCGTGTCACCACTACCTCTAAGGACCTTTGCAGCCCTTTCAGCGAATAAGACCTCGTTTCAGCCCTTAAAAAGGACCTGATTCGAAAAATCATACAAACGGGGGTAGCAGGCGAAGGGGTGGTGACACAGGCACAGTTCATTTTTTGAAACGTTCAGGGAAGACCCCCCTATTCACAGCACTGATAAACATCTCGATTAAAACCTTCCTTACGGGTGAATCGAGAGGGGGTGGTTTCATCCCATGCTAGTTGAGGGTGTTAGGGGGGGGGTGAACATTGTCGGAGGCCTTAAGAACTTACTGAAATCAGCAACTGAGGACGGTGTGCAGGTTTTCAGGTGGTTAAACACACCCGGTACATTCTCAGACGCCCCAATGGTAGTCCATGTTTAGGGGATGATAAGGGGGTTGAAAATACTCAAACGTCAAATGTAACGATTTCAACGTGTTTGCGGAACCTTTAAGAGCAAGACTCATTCATTTTTGACTGCTTTGGCAACCTGCGACAAGTCCTACAGCGTTTTTCGCAAACTTCAATTTGCGGTTTTCGAAAATGGGCTGGTTTTCGGGGGCGCTACCCCGAAACTACTCAAGTTGGGGAGTTGTGCTGAAGCATATGCTTGGTAGGCGTCAGGACAAACGTCATACTGAGATTTCGAGCTTGTGGAGTCAACTTTACAAAATCGGTGGCCTTTGAAAAAAGTGGTGCTTTAATTTTTTTGAGCAGTATATATACTTATAATACCACATAATTCAACACTCGAATACAGCGATTATTATTCGTTGACCTTGGTTGGTTGTTCCCTTAGTTTAGGGGCTTCGACAACGCAGTCATATAGCCCTGTGTACTTTGGGTGTTTGCAGAATCTGTCTGATAATCCCGTGTTAGTTGTGATGACTGTATTAGTGTGTGTCATCTGCTTTTAATTCAAGTAAGGACTACAGACGGTAATTTCAAGTAGTTCCTACTTTCGCTACCAATTGCTGCCGTCCACGACACCTAGCTGTGAACTTGGCTACTACTAGATGCCATCGCAACCAGCGCCTGGTGACGAACGTTGGAACTTAAGAGCATTAATCAAACCTAACCTACAAATTTTGCTTCACACAAGTTAAGTTAGTGGCAGGTTCTTTAACAAAACCATAACCACAAGATGGCAGCTGTGCGAAATTTTAAAATTTCGTTGTTACTTCTTGTGTCCTAATCATGCGATTGAAGCTTCAATGATACACGTACACAATAATCTTCATGTAACAGTACATAATTCTCGGACCTACATATAAAAAAATCCAACATGGCGACCATCCGAAATATTTAGTTGGTTCTCAATATCTACGAATCTATTACAGCAATCAAACTGACATTTTGTATGTTGATAGTGGCAATTAACATAAATAGGATATATGAAAATAGGCTGTATAGTTCTTCACGGAACTACTTTTTAATTTACTTTGTAGAGGTTTTGCACTTTCAGATACATTTAAAGTAGGAGTAAGGATGGCTTCGGTGGCGTAGTTGGTAGCATGCTGAGCTTCTATGCCCAAGATAGCGGGTTCCAACCCGGCCGATGTCGTTGGATTTTTTAAGAACGTTAAAAATCCCTCAGTATGCCTTCCTTCGGAGGGGAAGTAAAGCCGGCGGTCCCATGTCATAGGTTTATGGCATGTAAAAGAACCTTCCACGAATTGCACTTGCGTGAAGCTAAATTATAGGTTTGATTTGACTAACGCTCTTAGGTTCCAACGTTCGTCGCCAGGAGCTCACTGCGGTGCCATCTAGTAACCAAGTTCAAAACTAGTTGTCGTTGATGGTGGCGTTTGATAGCATAAGTAGGAACTACCTGAAAATTAAATGTGTGCAGTCCTTACTTGAATTTTAAAAAAACAGATAACACACACTAATAAAGCCATCACAATTAACACCGGTTATCAGATTCCACACATACCCAACTTCACGGGGCTACATGACCGCGGTATTGCTAGTCCACTTTACTGTATGAATCAACATTTTTTTTCATTTTTTTTTCATAGAGTTCTTAGTGGGGTGCAAGGCATTTGAATGCGTCTCAAATAGCCTCTCCTATTGCAAATGCCATCCTCACCTTCTCGCGGCGCACCCTGTTACCACAGATGAGGCTCTGGCGACCGAGTATATGGCGGGATAACCACATAATGATGCAGTAAATGGCATCATTTCCACCCACAACATCTTGGGAGGGAGCAAGTGCCAGGGCTAAAAAGGTGGCAGCCCCACCATGGCACTCGGCAAATGTGGGCTAATAACTCTCAGTTGCTTAAAAAACTGCATATCAAAGAAACTAAAAAAAGCAGCCGGACGGATCCTACGACAATGACCTTTGGCTTGAAAAAGGACTTGAATAAGACCTTCGGAGAACTCAAGACCTTGGCTCAAAATAGGATACGCTGGCGCTGCTTTGTCTAAGCCCTATGCTCTACAAAAGAGTAAAAGGACATAAGTCAAGAGTTCTTAGGACAAACGTGTGATAAGGACTGCAACGTTTAAGTCACTTACTGTACAACACACGTTCTCAGCCTGGTGTTCGCTGAGATCCAATCTTCAATTCAAATTATGTTGCACGAATCGGAATAAAAGTGATTTCATTACAAGTTCTGACAGTCAGATTGGTTGGTTCCTCAGTTTAGGTGCTGCGACAACGTGGTCATGTAGCCCCGTTTACTCTGGGTGTGTGTAGAATCTATCTGATAACCAGTGTTAATTGTGATGACTGTATTAGTGTGTGTTATCTGTTTTTAATTCAAGTAAGGACTGCAGACATTGAATCTCAAGTAGTTCCTACTTTTGCCGCCAAACGCCACCGTCAACGACTACTACGAGTCAGAACTTGCCTAGGCCTACTAGACGCCACCGCAGTCGGTTCCTAGCGGCGAACGTAGGAGTCTACTTAGAGCGTTGTTTAACCTATAATTAATTTAGCTTCACACGGGTGTAATTAGTGGAAGGTTCTTTAACATGCCATAAATCTATGACATGGGACCGCCGGCTTTACTTCCCCTCCGAAGGATACTGAGGGATTTTAACGCTCTTAAAAATCCGACTACTTCGGCCGGGTTTGAACCCACGATCTTGGGCATAGAAGCTGAGCATTCTACCAACTACGCCACCGAAGCCTCTGGCGGTCAGAAATGTTATCATTTTGTGAAATATAAATAATTGGACATCCCTGTTTTATGAATAACTCAAAAGATGCTGATTCCACGACTATCCTCACGTAAATGTACCTTACGTGCTTGAGTCCTGCAAGCAGTTGCAGCTTTCCTGGTGAGCAGTGAATCCCTAGCTATATACTGTAGCACTTCTGATGGAGGGAGATAATAATGTTACTGGTTTTACGATCCTTTGAACCATTGCGACTTTTACAGACGCCGGATACTGGAATTTTATTCCCGAAACGCGCCAGTAAATCTACTGACATGGCTCACTCACATTTGCGCACACCCAAATGCCAACTGACTGCGCCAGGGTTCGATCCTGCAATCATGGACACAGCACGCGAGAAGGTTACGGCGGTAACAATATCAGAACAATATATGGCAACTGTACAGATTACAAAGAATCCAAAAACTATTTACAATAGTCTACGAATTTTCTAACTAAACTAGTCGTCGCAATGATAACTGTTTTAGCCTATTTTCATTTATGAAAAAATAGGCTTATGAGATCACCTTTTGTCCGTGTGTGTATGCATGTGTGTGTGTGTGCGTCCTTGTATGTGTGGGTGTGCCCCCCCCCCCTCCCTCCCTAATAACTTCTAAACAGCTAATGCGATTTCAATGAAACTCCGTAAGCTTATAGTACAATTTCGGCCGACCCCAACTCTGCCCTTCAAATGTTATTACGTCTCACCAATCCAACATGGCGGCTGTGCGAATTATTTCACTGGTATCCTATATCTCAGAATCTATTACTAATATCACCCTGAAATTTTGTACGGTGATAAAGGCACTACTATAAGTTCACCTATGTGACTTTCAAAACACTGTCAACTACAAAACGAACATGGCGGTCAAGCGAAGTTTAAACATTTAAATAGACCTTTCTCGCGATTTAACCATCCGAACGCAGTGAAACTTGGTTCTGCAAATGACTATACAAATTGCAATGCACTGGCATCTAATTTAGTACAATTGTTTACATAAACTCAAGATGGCGGCTGTACGAAATTTTAAAATTTAAGTTTTTATTTCTTGTGTTCTAATCATGCGATCGAAATCAACGTTTGAATAATGAACGTACACAATAATCCTCGTCTAATAGTAGACTACATAACTCTATGGCCTACTTATGTTAAAATCCAACATGGCGACTATCCGAAATACTTAGACGGTTCTCAATATCTATTAATCTATGACAGCAATCAAACTGTAATTTTGTATGTGTTTAGAGACTATAAGCATAAGTTCACCTATGGTACGTTCAATAACCTGGAGAGCACAAATGCAACATGGCGGCGACGCGAAATTCAAATATTCAAACGGACATTTCTCGCGATTTAACCATCCGAGCGCAGTGAAACTTGGAACGGTATATGCTTATATAAATTTTAATACACTGGCATCTAATTTTTTGAATTATTATCATAACCAAAAGATGGCGGCTAGGTGAAATTATAAAATCTTGTTTTTATTTCTTGTGTCCTAATCATGTGATTAAAGTTGGAATTAAACAACTACAAAATAATCTTCATGTAATAGCATATCACTCTAAGGCGTAGGCCTATATAAATATCCAACATGGTGACCATCCGAAATATTTAGACCGTTCTCAATATCTACGAATCTATTACAGTAATCAAACTAAAAATTTGTATGTTGATAGAGGCAATTAATATAAGTATGATAGGCCTATATGAAAATAGACTATTTAGTTCTTCAGGGAACTACTTGTTTGCGTTGACTTGTGTAAATTGGTGTATATATCAAGTTCCATCAACCCCTGCAGTAGACTACTTTTTACAACGCCAGTGCTTGATACGACAATCGGTATGATCTTTACCTTTCCAATATGCCATTGCTTCCTGATAGGCTCCACTAGGTCTTTATATTTGGAGATCTTTCCGTCGCACTTTGCCTTTAAGTTGTTGCTATTGGGAACTGCTAGGATGGCTTCCTTAGCCTTCTTATTGATGACTACAATATGTGGTCTGTTATGGCAAACTGTCCGCTCGGTCAATATAGTACGATCCCAATTGAGACGATAGGTTTCATTTTATTATTATCATTATCACTTTATTTATTTTAAGCTAATTCTCCCAATAAATGGAAGACGTTAAGCAAATAACTCAGTCAGCATTTTGTTTGGTTCTTCTTGTTGTTCCAATAAGCTTTCCTTCTTTCCGAGAAGGCCTTTTTAAGTTCTTCCGACCACTTTGGTCCGTACTGTTTTTGTTTTGGTTGCTCTGATGTAACTTCCCAATTGTTTGCTTTGTGTCTGAAAATGTCACTTTATGAAATGTCTGTTGAACTTATGTTTGAGTTTTTTAGGTCCTATCGAAGTTCTTCTAGCCAAGGTGTTGAGTTCTTGAGCGAGGTTACATAATAAATTATTCTTTTCGTCAATCGATTTTCTGGTAGTCTATTGAGATGACCAAATAATTTAATTCGCCTTTTCCTAATATCAATTTCCATGTTTGAATACTATTTGTTGTTTTGATTGATTGTAGCCTGTAACCATTTTGATTTTCCAAATGATCCTCCTCTCTACTTTTTTATTTCTTGAAGTTCATGTATATTGTTAAGTGTCAGTTGTTGTTGTTGTTATTATTATTATTATTATTATGATATTCGATTTAATGGTGCTCGGGTACTTGGTATGGCATGAGGAAGGTGCTCACAGTATCAATTGTGGTATATTGGCTTTCACGGCCAAGGGATTAAAACTCAGCAATTTTTCTAGGTTTATGCCGTGTCTTGTGTGGGGTTTCGCCTAGAAACACCCCAAACAAGACACGGCATAAACCTAGAAAAAGTTTTAATCCCTTGGCCGTGAAAGCCAATAAACCACATTTTTGGATGCCTTTATAGGGAGGTGAAAGGCTGCTTGAGCTTTTAGCTCTCGCAGTAAAGAAGCGCAATGGGCGCTTCATAAGACGGGAGGTAGCACGCAGTTCGCTACTCCTGTGCGAATCCAGGCACGGACACCAAGAGCCCGCTGATGAGCCTATCTTGGTGTTCCTAGGCGAAACCCGCCACAAGACACGGCATAAACCTAGAACAATTGCAAATTTTTAGTATCAACTGAGTGGAACTATCAACTGTCGTAACGACACGGTGCCGCTATTACCAACCAGTATTGATTCTGTACAAATGATACATCTCAAACTGTTAATTCTGTCCTTGAATTTGCCTTGACCTCGTTTCGTGAGGAAAGTGAAATGTTAAGATCAGGGATGTACAACGAGTAGTGGGATAGGCGCATAAGTTACTTTAACTGGGACATTTCCATTTAATAATAATAATAATAATAACTAGCGCAAGCGTATAAACCACCCACCGTGCTATCTTTAGTCGCACCTATTGAACGAATCGTCAATATTTATGAAATCAGAGTGCGATTCTTCACTGCTGCGGATAATTCTCTTTCTTTTAAATCCTCATTTGTTACGATCGGTGAACCTGGCTGCGTGCTGCAGCGGTAACGTTCTCGGCTGCTGTGCCCTAGGTTACAGTATCGAGTCCTGGCGCAGTCAGTTGATATTTGAGAGTGCGCAAATGCGAGGGAGCCATGTCGGTAGATTCACTGGGACGTTAATGATCCGCTTTGGGGAAAAATTCCTAATCCTCGACGTTAAAAGGGACATAAAATCAATAACGTTATTATAGGTTACTTGTGAGCTCCCCATGTTTATACACCACCCACCTGACGTTGTTGTTATGCGGGCTAGACGCGAAACAGTTTTGACAGGGGCTATCGTCTTGTTTATTTGTATAAACGCACTTTGTATGAAAGGCTGCCTGCGATTGGCTGGTTAGAGTGAATTTACTTCTGACCGCTAGGTAGCTCTTAAACGTCATGTCGAAAGCAAGCACGGCCAACGACAAATACTGGCCCTGGTGCGCTTTCGTGACGTCAGCAATGTAGAGCTGTTGCACCACTTCCGATAGGGTTATGCATGACGGGAACATAAACCGTATTGACTACAAAATGCTGAAATCACACAATTAGAACATCATATTTAACCCATATCATAAACAATATAAAAATGGCTTCTGGCAAAACATACATGGTAATTACAACTCAAGTCTTACACTGATCAATCTTATGAAGTCCAATACTGAGCTACAATTTACTTATTTATTCATTACTCTAAGTCGAATCACTAGATCATGTATCTTCAATCGTTGTCACAGGCTCTACAACTCAACTTACTGTACTCGTTGCAGCTATTAAAGACACAACAAACCCTCGAATCCTTGTTCGCGTGGATTTTTGTTACGAGTAACTTCAACATGTAAATAGGCTATCTATAGCTGGCGTAGTTTTGTAAACCAATACAGTATAATTTACCGTGATTGAAAACACATGGAACATCTAAACCGGGTCCATTTCAAGAAGATTGATATAAAATATCGCTTTTCTGCTGCTCATTACTTGCTCTCGACTTAAACGTACAAGCACCATCAAGCACTACATTGCCCACGTCACAAAAGGATTAGGTTTACGCGCCATGGCCTGTCTTTCTCGTTGGCCGTGGAAAGCATGGATCATGGAATATAAGAGAATCGTCACTCTAAAGTTATAAATTTGCCTCACGCTATGTTGCGTTCTGTCACTTCTGTCAACACAAAGAGAGAAATGCCATATGCATGTGTACTATATTGCACACAAACCAACGGCATTGCTTGCAAAAATGGAAATTATTGTAATAGGCATGCGTAATATGAAATGTATATGCGTATACGCATATAATGTACTTGGTGATTTTATAAAATATGACAATCAATTACTTCAATGTTGGTAACCCATTTGCAAAAATTAATTCTCTCGCGGCTCTAGCATCTTATTTAGACTTATGTCAATTAAATATTGATCTATTCCTGTGTACAAATGCCCCTAAGTTCATAATATCATCATAAAAATGAAACTTCCATAACCTCACTTATGGACCACGATTGTCTACCCCTTCTCACTGCTACCCATGGCTAAGCAGCAAATCATTGAAATAGAATCGAAAGGACAAAGGGGGACAATACATTGAATTGAAAAACTTTATTTTTACTCAGTTACGGAATAAGTGATGATGCTGGTTCTTCACATATCACTAACAGTTGTAAAAACACCAGAACACGTATTATTCACACTACAAGTAAGTGATAGCGGGTCACAGTAACTCACACAGTTCTTGTAGCGTATGGAATGTGTTTTTAGTAAAAGAAAATCAGAAGACGGAACCACAAATACACGAGGCTGCAAACACTACTTCGAAACGCAATCCTATGAATGCAAACTCTCGCTGATCGGCTTGGTGCGAGCGTTGATCAGTGCCAACTAAGAAACGTTTGTACTAAAATTAATTCTTCATTCATTGGCGAAACTGCTAGAACGTAGCTTTATAGCAATCCACACGTTCCCTATTATAAGTGTCCCTTGGTTGAAAGTTACGGTGCCCCAAGTAGATAGGCTACCACCATTTCACGCGGAACAAGACGGGTAGCCTACTTTAAGGAAGCATTTGCTACATCTACTTGGGCTTAGTCGTAGCCTACTTGTTAAATCGTGCACCACGGCTGCGAGGGCAGCTGCAGTTAGTCTGAGGATCGTAGGTTCGAATCCCAAACTTGACAGAGGCTCTCCTGAATGTGGTTTTCCCCCGGGTTTTTCCATACTCTCTCCAAGAAAATGCCGGAATGGTGCCATACTTCACCAGTTATACACAGTCATCTCAGTAATACAGGTTATCAGACAAGTTCAACACACACCCAACTAAACGAAACTGATAACCAAGGTGTACCAAGCCCCGCGTATGAATTAGCAGCAACAAAAAAAATACCCGTCTTCTTTCAGATGTAGGCAATTGATCGAGTGTCGAGTTATTTGGAACGGGGAATACGGTAGATTTAAGGTAGCACATTTCTAGTACTTTTTTTCTTTCTGTTATTAACCAGATTTCTACCTGGAATTGAAATTGTAATTACAATTTCACAATTTCTACCTCCCAATGATAGCTTCTAGTTTCCAAAAATTGTGAATGTAATGGAGGGAACATACTTCCTCCATCAGGATTTTTACTGGTAGCTTGAACTCAGTACTTATTGTGAACAGAAATATACTAGAGTTAATAACGCAACACTCCAAAACAATTAATACAAACCAATTAATGTTCTTTGCTGTAATCTGTTCATTGGGGAATTATTTATCCGGCAAATGAAGTGATAATAAGTTACTGGACGCGAAGCATGTGGATGATGTTTGTATTTATAGAGCTCCTGCACTGACCGTTTGTATTTATTAAAGCCTGACGGCGTATTACGGCGCCGGGACAGCGTGCAACGACCAGCTACGGACACAGCCGAAACTTAACCGATCTTACGGACGTCGCTGATGGCCAATCTTCATAGCTGTTCATCCCCTTAAAGCAACAATTACTAACTAACTAATCTTCATAACACAAGACTGCCACATGTCAAAAAGCTCTGCATTTTTAGTTATTCGTTTTACAGGTTGGGCAACAAGTCAGTTGTCAAAAATGCGTTTGGTGCAATAATACTGAACAAATGTTTTATGAACACAGACATGCATGGTTCTATAAACCAACACAAGATGCTCAAAGTGGTTTCCATGCTGTTCAAAGGAAACAGTGCATGATTTACAAATTTTGTCGCTAATCTTTCAGGACTGTACGTCTGATTGGTTTCGTGCCTTCAAATCCTCAACGTCACGAATTTTGACGGAATAAACCTCATTTTTTTAGTATCCCCCAGACTGAAAAATCCATGGGTGTAATATCTGTAAATCGTGGAGGCCATTCAATAGTAAACCGTCGGTCAATCCATTCGTCAAAATTTTCATTTAGAAAATCTCTCACAATAACTACATAATGCGGGGGGTTTTCCATATTTTTGCCATATGTACTTTTCCTTAACTGGCTGCAGATGTTCACAAAGTGGACTATTTTCCAGTTCTGACAACACTCTTTGAAGCATATCTAAAGTACGTAGTTAACAGAATTGACAGTACCGTTAAGGATTGCTAGTGACAACTGACTTATGGCGAACCTTGTGCATAACTCCCTTTAATCAAATAATCTGTTTCCTAGAAAACTGTCACAACTCAAATCATAAAGACATCGATTCTCCTGCACGTAATTCAGTTTACTTCACACATCATTTGTACAATTCAAGTAGTAGAAAATTGCCAAATCTTATTGACAATTTTCTTCCCATTTTTCGAGTAAGATATGTCAGATGACGTATTTAAAGAATGAATAAACAAGCACGTAAATAAATTAATTAATAATTGAAAAATAAACAAACAAACAAACAAACAAACAAACAAACAAATGACTGACTGACTGACTGCCATCACTAAATTGTATTAATTATTAAATTAATAAACGTAAAGCCTCCGTGGCTTAGGCGGCAGCACGCCAGCCTCTCACCGCTGGATCCGTGGTTCAAATCCCGGTCACTCCATGTGAGATCTGTGCTGGACAAAACGGAGGCAGACAGGTTTTTCTCCGGATACTCCGGTTTTCCCTGTCAAAATTTCATTCCAGCAACACTCTCCACTATCATTTCATTTCATCTGTCATTCATCTAATCGTTGCCCCAGAGGAGTGCGTCAGGCCTCGGCAGCCGGCATATTTCATATCCTCGCCGCTAGATGGGGGCTTCATTCATTCCATTCCTGACCCAGTCGGAGACTGGAAGCAGGCTGTGGATTTTCATTTTTCATTGAATTAATAAACATAATACACCACAAGATTTTGCATTTAATTGTATAATACTGAAGAATATTAGAAGTCCATAACATTAATTCCTAATTCCGTAAGTAATATTCACTATTTTTTATAGTGACTTAAATTCTTTAAATGTTTTTTCCTTCTTGAGGAAAGAATTCATGATGAAAATCAATAATTGTAAAACACAAATATTGGAATGCAACCGAAATAAATCAGAATCCTCTATGGACATCAAATTGGCAGGTGAAAAACTAAAGGAAGTAGGAGACTTCTGTTACTTAGGAATAAAAATAACCAGTGATGGACGAAGCAAAGAGGACATAAAAAGTAGGTTAGCTCAGGCAAGGAAAGCCTTTCTACAGAAAAGGAATCTCTTGACATCGAATATAGATTTAGGTATTAGGAAGTCATTTTTGAAGGCCTTTGTCTGGAGCGTGGCGCTCTATGGAAGTGAAACTTGGACTATAGGTGTAGCAGAAAAGAGGAGAATTGAAGCGTTTGAAATGTGGTGTTACAGGAGAATGATGATCAGATGGGTAGATAGGGTTACAAACGAAGAGGTATTAAGACTTGTGGGAGAGGAGAGATGTTTCTGGCGACTGCTATTGAAGAGAAGAGATAGGTTGGTAGGAAACGTACTAAGACACTTAGTTATGAAAGGAAGGGTCGCGGACAAGAACTGTAGGGGTAGACCAAGGTTAGAATATGTTGAACAGATTGCTTCGGATGTAGGATGTGGTAGCTATGTAGAGATGAAACGATTAACTCACGACAGGGAGGCATGGAAAGCTGCATCAAACCAGTCAAAAGACTGAAGACTTAAACAACAATACAGCCAACTGATAGTAGGCCTACATATCGGTTTAGGCACTTGTCGAATCGTGGGATGAGTCTGAATATTCTCTCATGGTACAAATTCTGTCCTCGCGTGTTCAGCCATGTTGTCACGAAGTGTTTCACCTCTTCGTCTGAAGCGAATCGTCGACCTCCGAGGTGCTCCTTCAAGTAAAGAAACAGATGAAAGTCAAAAACTCAGCAATTTTTTCTAGGTTTGTTCCGTTTCTTGTGTGGGGTTTCGCCTAGGACACCAAGCTGGCTCATCAGCGGACCCCCATAGGACTAGCGAACTGCGCGCTACCTCCCTTTTTATGTAGCGCACCTGCGCCTCTTTACTGCGAGAACTAAAAGCTCAAGCAGCCATACCCTCCCTATGAAGGCTTCCATTTATTTATTTATTTATTTATTTATTTATTTATTTATTTATTTATCGTATGGCTTTTAGTGCCGGGAGTGTCCGAGGACATGTTCTGCTCGCCTGAGTCTGTAGCTGCCTCCAGCGGACACCCTTGGGATGAGCTACAAGTCCGTTCAATTTCAAGTAGTTCCAACTTTCGCTACCAGATATCAATGCTACCTATTGATGAACGTTGGAACTTTGATAGAGCGTTCCGACGAAAACTAACCTAACAATTTAGCTTCACACAAGTTTAGTCTGTGGAAGGATCTTTTATATGCCATAAATCTATGACATGGGACCGCCGGCTTTACTTCCCCTCCGAAGAAAGGCATACTGAAGGATTTTTAACGCTCTTAAAAAAGATGGTATATTGGCTTTCACGACCAGTGAATTAAAACTCAGCAATTCTTCTAGGTTTGTGCCGTGTCTTGTGTGGGGTGTCGCCTTGGACACCAAGCTGGCTCATCGGCGGGCTCTTGCTGTGTCCTCACCCGGCCCCCACAGGAGTAGCTACCTCCCTTTTTATGAAGCGCACCTCATCACTGCGAGAACTAAAAGCTCAAGCAGTCATATCCTCCCTATGAAGGCCTATGAAGGTGAAAGTCGCTTGGAGTGAGGGAGGGTGGTCAATGACCGTTTCGACGGCGTGGTTGTCTTCTGGGCTGTATGAGGTCACGAAGGAAGATGATGGATGCCCTTGGCGAGAAGTCCTGGCCGCAGTTACATGTTTTGGCCACAGAAATCGAATGCCTGAGCAGGACTCTTTGCGAGACCAATTACTTCATATTAATTGAAAATGAAAATCCACAACCTGCTTCCAGTCTTTGACCGGGTCAGGAATGGAATGAATGAAGCCCCCATCTAGCGGCGAGGATATGAACGTGCCGGCTGCCGAGGCCTGACGCACTCCTCTGGGGCAATGATTAAATGAATGACAGATGAAATGAAATGATAGTGGAGAGTGTTGCTGGAATGAAATTTGTGACAGGGAAAACCGGAGTACCCGGAGAAAAACCTGTCTGCCTCCGTTTTGTCCAGCACAGATCTCACATGGAGTGACCGGGATGTGAACCACGGACCCAGCGGTGAGAGGCCGGCGTGCTGCCGCCTGAGCCACGGAGGCTTCCCTACTTCATATTAATTAAGTAGGTTAAAACAGTTTTGTAAATATGTCTTTCTTCCTTAGTATTTAGACAAATTAGGTTAATTTAAGACAATGTATAAAATATTAGTACATTATGCAACGAGCCTATAATGGCAATAATTAAGACACGAGTATGTTTATAAAACGAGCCTAAGCGAGTTTTATAATTTTTATAATTTATAATTTCCATTTCCATTATAGGCGAGTTGCATGCGACTTTATGTTCGACGATAATTATAACTTTATTATATGTTTTAACATATATATTCATAAATATCTGTTGAGATTGTCACTCGAATTTTGTGATTGGAGTGCAGCGCTGGGTAGGATATCTCTGTTTTCCAAGCTCTCTGACCGACCGACGTATGCGCTCTTGGTGCTTCAATGCGATATGTGCAGATTGTGCACCAGTATTCAGTAAAACTATCACCGAAGTCGTTTGAAAGCAATGTGCTGTGTAGAAGTTGGATTTGGGGATATTAAGGTACAGTGCTATTTCTTGTCTCATATTTGCCAGTTTATTTACGCGAACATATGGACGGTGCACTTTCGGTAATTTATATAGACATGTTGGATTTTGAGCGCATGCACTAAGGTATCCTTACCTAATTGGTCACACAACTGTTTCTTGAGCTCTGATTGGTGGGAGAAACTGTTTCATAATGAAAAATAGTGTTATAGTGAGCCTCATTATGATACAGTTTTCTGACACATAATGTTTACATTTCGACATTTATAGTAGTGGCAGTTAGTTGCAGCTAAAGGGACTTTTAGTGCCAATTGTAATTAACTTAAAATAAATAAATTTCAAATTTCAGTTTCAAAAAATAGCTGACACATTGCTGTACTGTACAGGCGCCAGGGAATGTTCTCCGCAGCGACTACTTACTGCTGCCAGCAGTTCAGTTGGCAGCATGGGGTCCTTGACAGGATAAAGGCCACACGTGGGGTTGTGGGGTGTCGAAATTGTCAGTGTGTATTACATTAAGCGAGCGTTCAGATAGATTATTGGAAGAGTGCAACAGTATACAGGCGGTAATGTTTACTACTGAAGAGAGAGCTTCTTTGGTGGAATACGTTTTTCGCCAAGGTGATCGTTTTACAGAAAATGTAAAACTAAAATTTCAGGTGCGGTTTCCTAATTCAAGTGTACAAACCGGGATACCAATCAGAATTTGATAAGTTAATTTCGTGTGACCGGCTTAGTTCACGATGTACTGGCGTACGCTTTTAACAGACGAAAAACTTGATGAAATCTCCGATATAATGCTGCGTAGTCCAAGAAAATCAACACGCAAATTAGCTCAAGAAAGTCTTTGACAATATTTGTAGACGTGTTGAAGTCTGTCTTCGAACACTTCCAGCATCTGTTATGAATGGCTGTGGTGAGTACAATGTTTACTGTTTGTTTTGATAAAAGCGGTAGCCGTGCTGCCAACGTAACTGCTGATGCTAGCTCTCGTAGCAGCAAGTAAGCACTGCGGAAAACATTCCCTGTTGCCAATAAAGTTTTGCGTATAACTATGTTCTCTTCTATCATTTCAATTGATCTTGTCGACTTCGTCGTTATGCTTGGGTCCAACGTTATGCGTTACGGAGACGGAGACGGAAGTGACGTCATGCAGCCACGCGGGAAGCAGAAGCTAATGGTTATTGGAGTCTGTTGAAAGAGTCCTGAGGCGTCGAGCGACCTGAGGCTTTGTGCGAAGCGAACACAAGAATACAAGGTGACTTCTAAAGAGATATACAAGATGCCATATAAGAATACAGGGTGTCTCCTAGAAGGTGTGCCGGATGTCAGAGCAAAATACAGTACAATATGCCAGATAACAATACAGGGCGACTCCTAAAGAGGTGCACAAGATGTCAGACAAGAATACAGGGTGCCTCCTAAAGAGGTGTGCAGGATGTCAGAGCAAAATACAGTACAAGATTCCAGATAAGAATACAGGGTGACTCATAAAGAAATATACAAGATGCCAGATAAGAATACAAGGTGTCTCTTAAAGAGGTGTACAAGATGGCAGAGAAGAATACAGGGTGACCCTTAAAGAGGTGCACAATATGTCAGACAAGATTACAGGGTGACTCCTAAAGAGGTGTACAAGATGTCACACAAGAATACAGGGTGACTCCTAAAGAGATATACAAGATGTCAGATAAGAATACAAGGTGACTCTTAAAGAGGTGTACAAGATGGCAGAGAAGAATACAGGGTGACACCTAAAGAGGTGCACAAGATGTCAGACAAGAATACAGGGTGACTCCTAAAGAAGTGTACAAGATGTCACACAAGAATACAGGGTGACTTCTAAAGAGATATACAAGAAGCCAGATAAGAATACAGGGTGCCTCCTAAAGAGGTGTGCAGGATGTCAGAGCAAATTACAGGGTCACACTTAACGAGGTGTACAGTATGTTAGATTCAATTCAAATACAGGGTGACCCTTAAAGAGGTTGCGAGATATCAGATTCAAATAATGGGTGACTCTTAAAGAGTTGTAAAAGATGTCAGACTCAAGAGGTGCCCGTGCGGGTAGCTCCTGAGCCTTTCTAACATGTGTAGCATTTGTAGCATGCGTCATTTGAAATGATATACGTCTAGTCTTTCAGACTGACTGTATTTTTTATTTTATTTTTATATAGGAAAACTTACTTTCTAGATGCACCTCGTAAGTTCAGTGAAATTGCCTACTTTGGGCTCTTGTACCGCCCCGTTTATCCCACCCTCTCGTCGTGCCTGGGATCAAGTCAACAACTAGCGTGAAATCAAAAGTCGTGCCACTGTAGAGCGAGCCAGTGCGCGTGCGCAATGCCGGTGGTGACCCCTAGTCAGCTATGCACCTGGCGCTCATCAGTCGCGGCATGAGTCTAGTCTCGTGTATATCGCAGTGGCAGTGAATTAAGTGATGGCGCCCTCAGAGCGGAGTATCCTCCTCGCGCAGAACCAACCCTGTCTCATCCCTGGGTGAGTAATTTTCCAAGTGACAAAGAGAAGAATTTTTGGCGGTCGGATCAGCACCAGACTATCAAGTTTCCCATACACCAGCTGCAAAATAAATGTCTGTCCCCCCTTCCTTGATGAGGGGGTGGGTGTCTTAGCTGTCGATGTTCGACAATATTAATGTTCACATTAGTTATAGAAATTACAAACGCAGAATTATTAATTTATTATTATTATATCCGGCCCCGTGTAGATTTGGTTAACGTGCTAGGCTATGGTCCAGGGTTCGATTACTGGTCGGACCATCGGGGATTTTACTCTCCTGAAGTTAATTCCTCTGACCCGTGAACCAGGGGCGTAAAACTCCTCGCAAACTTGGGGTGGGGGGGTGAAATTTATAAACCTACCAGGGAGACCTTTTTTCGTATTAGGCCTTAAAGCTTGAAATAACACGGTACTATAGGCCTAACGCTACATTAAAAAGTACGTTAATTTTATTCATATTTCTTAACTCTTTAGATGCCACAAGTTTTTGACAAATATTATGTCCTACCTATAATTTTTAAGATGTTAATATTTGACTGTAGAAGGCAAATACTGTATAGTATATGAGTTGCTAAATAATTAAAACAGTGTTTCATTTGTTTCATTAAATGATACTTTTTTTAATATAATTTGAAATGGACATTTTTAAGTCGTCGTTATGAGTTGAAAACGTACACTCACACTGAGCGTTAAAACCTCATTTATTTCTCCATCTCGTTCGAAGAGCTAGCCATATTTTATCACTACGTATCTCAATTAGCTCCGAGTAAGAATGTAAACAAACATAGTTTCAAAAGATCACACGTGCGGGTAATCAGCTGACTACAGCATGTTCAAAGAATACTTATTATGAACCCAGTTATTCACGGAACACAAACATACCGATGACCAGAGATAGAAAGGTTGGTTGGTTCCTTAAATTAGGGGCTGCGAAAACGCGGTCATGTAGCTCCGTGTACTTTGGTTGTGTGTAGAATCTGTCTGATAACCGGTGTTAATTGTGATGACTGTATGAGTGTGTGTTTCTGTTTTTAATTTAAGTAAGGACTGCAGACATTTAATTTTTTCAAGTAATTGCTACTTTTGCCGCCAAACGCCACCGTCAACGACGAACTAGGTCAGAACTTAGTTACCAGATGCCACCACAGTCGGCTCTTGACGACGAACGTAGGAACCTAAGAACGTTAGTCAATTGTTTAACCTAATTTAGCTTCACACAGGTGTACTTAGTGGAAGGTTCTTTAACATGCCATAAATGTATGACATGGGACCGCCGGCTTTACTTCCCCTCCGAAGGAAGGCATACTGAGGGATTTTTAACGTTTTTAAAAAATCCGACGACTGCGGTCGGGTTTGATGATGATGATGATGATAATTGTTGTTTTAAGGGGCCTAACATCTTGGTTATCGGCCCCTGATGGTTTGGGTGATCGTGAAGATGAAAATGAAAAGCGAACTTAAAACTAAAACTAACTACTAACCTACATACTAGAAGAAGAAATGGAAAACTAAAGGAGAATAAGGCAAATAAAAGGACAGAAGGAAAAGAAATGCCCTCAACCCTCGCAGAAGGCGGATTGAGGGACTTGAAAGGAAGGAGAGCCATGAAAGGCATATAGGAAAGTGAAAGAGGAGAGGGTCCGCCCCAAAGGTAAGGGACAAAAGGGGAAAACGGACCCAGCTCAGGAATCCCTCGGGGTCGCCAACTCCCGAAATCACCAGCCGTGAGCCCCTGAGGGTGTAGCATTATCTACGGTGCACCAGAAGTGGTGGGGCTACATACACCCTGCCTCCTTAAGGGCCTTGAGCACAAGGCAGGAGGTAAAAGGAAAAGAAAAAGAAGGCTGACCCCTCTCGGAAGGAGGGTATCAGGAAAGTTGAGACAAGGGCCAATTAAGGCGGGAAAGTGAAAGACTCCCTAGGCCTCGGATAACCTAATACCGTCGGGGTCGGAAGAGAACAAGAGTTGACCAAGGGAGGTCGACAGGAAAGAAGACAGAGAGGAGCCCGGCACAAGTAAGTGGAAGCAATGCCGGACTCAGCTGGGGTCCTGTGGTCGCCAACCCACGTCCACTAGATGTGAGCCCCTGGGGGGGGGGGGGTTGAATCCGCAACCTTGGGCATAGAAGCTCAGCATGCTCCCAACTACGCCACCGAAGCTGCCTGAGAGAGAATAATTCCTACATTGTCTTGGTTACAACAATGATAGCACTGCTTGGCTAGAAGTAGTAGCCTAATAATAACACATCTACCGCCCGTGGCATTTTTTAGCTGAAGCGCTCTTGGCCGATAAATCGCCCCCTGGCACTATAAGGGTTAAAATACAAAATACAATCAGAATATGAAACAATAATTGTCAACGTCGAGCTAAAGACCCGAACACTGACTGGGAGTGGGGGCAACCGGGAGTTTGCTGGCATGGAATAGTCCCTACAGAAATGGAGGTCCGGGGTTCCTCCCCGGGAAACTATTGTATAATTCGGTACAAAATGATGAGTTTTAAGGCTATCTGGCATCACTTTTTCAACCAATTTGTTGTGGAGTGTTCAGTTTGATTATTGTCAAACACAACTAAGACAATTTCATGTTACTTTTTATTAATGCAGTCACCTTGCTCACTTTATGGTATTTAGATAGAAAGAACGAACATTACTGTTTGGATTTAGAGCACATGACCTCGCTATTCCGCCGCTTAAAACCTCAATAACTGTTTTGATTTACAACTTACACTATAATATAAAGTCAAGGATTCTTGAAGTTACCAAATTCGTTTATAACTTCGTCAGTGATTTGTATGTCTCTGAGAATAGATAAAAATGCTAGACCGATGAGTCTGTTTTTGGAAATAGAATTTCTTTAAGTATGTTTTCAACCTACTCAAACTCCAACTCTATTCGGCGGTAGCTACAGAGTCAGGCAAAATTGCCAAAAATTTCCGAGTAGGTGGCTAGTAGACAGCAATGATTCCGTGTTCCGTCTAATTTGTCCCATCGTAGATCGGAGGTGGTCTCAACACCTGAAAAACGTCTCTCTGCAGAACAGCTTGGAGCAGCTACGCAGAGCAGATTCATGGTCATCACAGTGACAAAGTACAAACTTCACAAGTAATCAACAAAGTTTAGACAGAAACTTATGAAATGCTGGAGCTCCACCAATTTGGATAAATACGGCAGAAGATTAGCACCATAATGTCAAACTTGTAACGTCACGTGTATTTGCTTTTCAAACCTTGTCGGCGCAACGCAGGGCGCATGCGTAGGGTGTGATTAAAAAGCGAGATGCGCGAGGGAAGAGTCATGCTATTTTACCTTGTTTATTTCAAAAGACCGACGCGCGCGCTGTTGTTTCCGGGCAGGAGTAATGATTTTGTATGTCCCAGCACCGTACCTCAGTAACCAGGGCTCAGAAATAATAGTTCGAGAATGTACCTTTTCGGATCGTCGTGCTAAGTGGACAAATTTCAAAGGGTTGATGGGTTCCTTAGTTTAGGGGCTGCGACAACGCAGTCATGTAGCCCCGTGTACTTTGGGTGTGTGTAGAATCTGTCTGATGATCGGTGCTAATTGTGATGGCTGTATTAGTGTGTGTTATCTGTTTTTAATTCTAGTGAGGACTGCAGGCATTGAATTTCAAGTAGTTTCGACTTTTGCCACCAAACGCTACCGTCAACAACTACTAGTTTGGAACTTGGCTACTATACGCCACCGCAGTCAGCTCCTGGTGACGAACGTAGGAACCCTAAGATCGTTGTTTAACCTATAATTAATTTAGCTTCACACAGGTGTAATTAGTGGAAGGTTCTTTAATATGCCATTAATCTATGACATGGGACCGCTGGCTTTACTTCCCCTCCGAAGGAAGGCATACTGGGGGATTTTTAACGCTCTTATAAAATCCGACGACTTTGGCCGGGTTTGAACCGGCGATCTTGGGCATAGAAGCTCATCATGCTACCAACTACGTCACTGAAGTCGCTTAAAGCTCAAAGGGCCTCGGCTCTCGGCTCGGTAGCGCCTCAGCGGGAAACTGCAGAGGAGGCAAAAATAGACTGTTCGGTAGAATAAAGAAATTACAACTAAGAAGGCAAGATGTCTTTTCCATTTAAAGCCTAACGTAGTATTAAATCGTTTTTAGAATACTTTCTGGTTATTTTATTTTTATTATTTTAATGGTAGGCTACTTAAAAGTTTTGCCTTGCACCTCAAACTTGGAGGGGACAATGCCCCCCCCCCTCCCCTGTTTTTACGCCCCCGCCGTGAACTGGGTGTATGTGCCGAATCCCCATTGCGGTCACATTTTCTAGTTTTACTCAGCAGTTATAACTGCTCCAAGAAGAGCTATGTCTTAAAACCATTTATGTTCGACCCTGGCGAAATGTAAATATTATGTCAGAAAACTTTTTCTATAATGAGGCTCATTATAGTACAAGTTTTCATTATGATACAGTTTCTCCCACCAATTAGAGCTCAAGAAACAGTTGTGTGACCAATTAGGTAAGGATAGCATCGCACCTGCGATGACTTCCACAGCCTCCTTTTTTAAATGTCACTGCGTGGCCTAGTGTCATAGTGGAGTAATCGAGGAGGCCATGGTATTCACTGCGTCCCATGCGCTCTGTTTAGTACATAAAACCGGCGAAATCTCGACAGATATTTATGAATATTTATGTTCGAACATAAAATAGTTATAATTATCGTCGAACATAAATAGTCGTATGCAACTCGCCTATAATGGTAATTAAGACACTCGTATGGCAATTCGCTCGTTTTATAAACATACTCGTGTCTTAATTATTGCCATTATAGGCTTGTTGCAAGCCTCCGTGGCTTAGGCGGCAGCACGCCAGCCTCTCACCGCTGGGTCCGTGGTTCAAATCCCGGTCACTCCATGTGAGATCTGTGCTGGACAAAACGGAGGCAGACAGGTTTTTCTCCGGGTACTCCGGTTTTCCCTGTCAAAATTTCATTCCAGCAACACTCTCCACTATCATTTCATTTCATCTGTCATTCATTTAATCATTGCCCCAGAGGAGTGCGTCAGGCCTCGGCAGCCGGCACAGTTCATATCCTCGCCGCTAGATGGGGGCTTCATTCATTCCATTCCTGACCCGGTCGGAGACTGGAAGCAGGCTGTGGATTTTCATTTTTTCATAGACTTGTTGCATAATGTACTAATTATATGTAACATAACATAGCATTTCGTTAATTACTGTACATTGAGCATCCACTTAGATAAAGCTGTAAAGTACAGTAAAGTAGATCGCTAAAAGAAAACCAATCACAAGAGAAGTATCCTATGAACCCAATGATACGGTGTAACACAATACATTGTGCCTGAAGCAGAGCAGGTAAGAGTTCCCAAGCACGCATCGCATGCATCGAAAAAATATCCTTTACATCCAGTGCATATATTAACACGGGGCATCGATTCATGAACCAGTTCGTCTGAAAGAACGGCTCAACTGATTACACTCGTAGAGGACGCAAGTTAACGTTGTCACCTATACAAATTATATTGTGTGTTTCAGTCTTCGGCCTTTCGGTTGGGTTGATGCAGCCATCCATTCCTCCCTGTCTTCAGCTAATCGTTTCATCCCTACATAGGCTAGCTAGCACACCTTACATCCGAGGCAATCTGTTTAACCTTGGTCTACCCCTACAGTTCTTGTCCTCGACCCTTCCTTCCATAACTAAGTTTGCTATTTCTGGGTGTCTTAGTATTTGTCCTACCAACCTATCTCTTCTCTTCATTAGCAGTCACCAGAAACATCTCTCCCACTCGTCTTAATACCTCTTCATTCGTTACTCTATGTACCCATCTGATCTTCATCATTCTCCTGTAACACCACATTTCAAATGTTTCCTCTTTTCTGCTGCGCCAACTGTTCAAGTTTCACTTCCATACAGCACCACACTCTAGACAAAGGTTTTCAAATGTGACTTTCTAATACCTCAATCTATATTTGTTGTCAACAGATTAATTTATTTTCTGTAGATATGCTTTCCTTAACTGAGCCAACCTACTATTTATATCCTCTTTGCTTCATCCATGACTAGTTATTTTGCTTCCTTACAAGGGAAGTACCAGGTAAGAACTATCTTGAAACGTTGTGGAAGCAATCGTTGTACTATAAGAGGACAACGTGTGGAAAATCAGCCTCCAGATTGAACTGCAAGGCTCCGAAATTATGTGGCGAATCTCTCATGTAAATCAATGGGAGGTAGCGAGTACCGTACATGTTGGAAGAGACAGCTTTGACGGCCCAGGCACTCAAGGCCGGTGGGAAGCAGCCACACGCTCTAGTCAGCATATACGCCCCACAGCGTGACTACTCCGAGTGCCAGGGATGTCCAGCTACGCCAGCCGTCATGCCTGCGTACTAGGATGTCATACCATAATTTGAGATAGGGGACCTTGACATACTTGTCTCTTTCATACCATAATTTGACACTCATTCTAGCACTCGTAGTGGTAGAAAAGCCAAACTGGTAATCTACTCGACCGGATATGGTGGAGTATCCGGTGAACAATCAACGGTCTACCACGTGTCATCATGGCGAAACCCCGTCGAAACGTTTAGTGTGTCCTTTACGTTTGGAAAGTGGCGAAAACAACGAAAATTAATACAAATGCACCAAAAAGGAACAGTGTCTATGGAAGGTCTAGTACATGACAATGAAGGATGTTATCAACATCGGGTTGCTTGCCTGAAGGGCTACCAACTGTGTGTTTTTTTTAATATTCATTTAAATAGATCTTCAGACATTTTAGGACATTTTGTTCGAATGTAATGGCTTCCCACCCTGCAAATTCAACCACAATGCAATCTATTCACGAAATACGCCTATAATAGTTTTTTTTAAGTCTACTGCGACGTTTCTTTTGTTTTAGTAAATTTTACCCTCCAGGGTGGTGGTTCCCACGGACTCAGAGAGGGAACTCACCACTACCGCCTTTCCAGGCAGTGTCCTAGAGCTGAGAACACTTGGTCGGTTTGGATACAGCTGGGGAGGTGTGATCAGCACTTCTCCCAGCAGCCAACCATGCTGACCGCTACGCTACGGACTACTGCGACGTAATTAACATAATGTATTTCAACCTCACGACGTAGTGGCTAGCATTCTCAGAGGTCCGAGTTCGATTCACCGTTGTTTTTTTAAAGTAATTATTGTCTGAAGGCTGAAAAAGCGTTCACCCAGTTTCGTGCTGTTGAACTTAAGAGAGGTAGGTTCGATTCCCATTTCAACCATCCTACAGGAGGTTTTTTGCGTGGTTTCCCCACTTCTGCTTCAGGTGAATGCCAGGATGGTACCTAAATTACGGCCACGGCTACCCATTACCAAATCCTGGCACCAATTAGAAATATACAGTCTACTACAGCCATCACAATGGTACAGGTAATAGGACAGGTTCCACACATACACCCATGACCATGATGTCGTAATGCTTCCTAATAACAACTAAAAACTGAGAAACGAGTTTAGCTATTGAGCATATCTTATTATATATTATCTTATTATCTAATACGCTAAGGTTAAGGTGTAGGCTATGTTTCACAAAACTCAAGCTCCTAAACCAGAGGGAGCTGGAAGGTGTGGTTTGTAGCAAAATCTTCCAAATCGTCTCAATAGTACAGGAAAAATCTTGCATTTGTTGAAAAGTCCACAAAATATATTTATTTGTTTATAAAGTGTTTTTAAACACATAAACAAGACGATAGCCCCTGCGACAACTCAGTCGCCTACAGCCCGCATAACACTAGCGCCGGGCGGGTAGTCTGTACACATGGGGCGCACACAACCCATTATGCGAGATTTCTCGCACGGGTCCGCTAGTATTATTTTCCTTCCTCATAATATTACATTTGAAAATGAATTTAAAATATAGGCCACATATTAAGTGTTCAATATTTTAACTACTGTAGACTTGTGTGGGTTAGGACGTCCGGCACCCTAATCCCTAGTGGCTTCGGTGGCGTTGTTGGTAGCATGCTGAACTGCTGTGCGCAAGATCGCGGGTTCAAACCCGGCCGAAGTCGTCAGATTTTTTAAGCGTTAAAATCCTTCAGTAAGCTTGTTGTTGTTGTTGTTTTAAGGGGCCTAACATCTAGGTTATCGGCCCTTCAGTAAGCCTTCCTTCGGAGGGGAAGTAAAGTCGACGAGCCCATGTCAGAGATTTATGGCATGTAAAAGATCCTTCCACTAACTAAATTTGTGTGAAGCTAAATTTCTATGTTAGATTTCGAAGAAACTCTCTATCAAAGTTCCAATGTTCACCACTAGGTGCCAGTGATATCTGGTAGTGAAAGTTGGAACTACTTGAAATTGTACGGAACTTGTAGCTCACCCAATGGGTGTCCGCTTGAAGCAGCTACAGCCTCTGGCGAGCCGAACATGTCCGCGGACACTCCCAGCACTAAAAGCCATACGCTAAATAAAAAATAAATACCCTAATCCCTGAGAGCATAAGGCAGTCTCCGTCAATTTTTACATGGGGGCTGATGGTCACGATGTCCTATGCTCGTAAGTGAAACAATACCAACATCAAATGAAGATCAGCAAGTTACTACGATATGAAAAGGGAAGATGACAATCTGGCTCTCAATCGAGATGCACTGCAATCTGCAATTTTTGAGCCTGTGGCGAGACGGGTAGTATTGAATTACTGCGCAGGACCTCTCAAGGGCAAAGCTTAACAATATGCTAATTACATCACTTTACATGTACGTGTGGCCGGTCTTCAGCAAGCACATCTCCGCCTGCTAATTCCTTAGGTCACTCTGAGGGCAGAGGCCAGAACAATATTGCCATTAGTGCTGGAAAATGATTTGCTCTTTTGGAAGCCGGGCTGTATGTATTAGTTCATATTATGTTACCATTTTAAATTGTCCTACCGCTATCATGCCATGGTTTGCCTTTGACTTACTTGTCACTTTCATAATAATAATAATAATAATAATAATAATAATAATAATAATGTTATTGGTTTTGCATCCCTTTTAGCTACTCTGGCTTTTACAGACGACGGGGTGCCGGTATTTTGCCCCGAAGGGGATCTTTAACGTGCCAGTAAATCAACTGACAAGTCCCTCGCATTTGCGCAACCTCAAATGCCAGCTGACTGCGCCAGGATACGAACCTGCAACCTTGCCATGATTTGAGATAAAGGGGCTTTGACTTACTTATCACTTTCATAGCATGATTTGAGATAGGGGGCTTTGAGGTATTTGTTACTTTGATACCTTAATTTGAGATAGGGGGCTTTGACGTACTTGTCACTTTGATACCTTAATTTGAGATAGGGGGCTTTGACTTAGCCTACATGTCACTTTCATATCATAATTTGAGATAGGGGACTTTGACTTACTTGTCACATTCATACCATGATTTGAAATAGGGGGATACATTTCGCTTTCATACCATGATTTGAGATAGGGGGCTTTGACTTGCTTGTGACTCTCACGCCATAATTTGAGGTAGAGTACTTTGACATACTTGTCGCTTTCATACCATAATTTGAGATAGGGGGCTTTGACTTAGCCTACATGTCACTCTCGTACCATAATTTGAAATAGGGGGCTGTGACTTACTTGCCACTTTCATACCATGATTTGAGATAAAGGGCTTTGACGTACTTGTCACTTTCATACCATGATTTGAGATACGGGGCTTTGACGTACTTGTCACTTTCATACCATGATTTGAGATACGGGGCTTTAACTTGCTTGTTAATTTCATACCATAATTTGAGATAGGGGCTTTGACTTGCTTGTGACTTTCATATCATGATTTGACCTACTTGTCGGTTACATACTGTACAGTGAATTGAGGGGGCTTAGACTATCGCTCTCAGCTGTGAATTGTTAATGCGGACTTTGACTTGCCAATCACCGTTAGTTGTGAAAGAAGACTTTGAATTTCATGTCACTCTCATCTCGTTTCCTGTTTATTTTTTCTTCACGCGGTAGTTTCATGCGAGCCATAAATATTTAAAAATGAAGTGTGTCGATTCCTATAGCCTATCATTGTTCAAAGTGTTGAAGTTTCTGCCACCCGATAGCACTGTCATCTCCAGGAGGAAGGAAGCTTATAGTTTTACGTGACCGTTAATCTGGGGCGATCATGAACCACGGGGCCTCCATTTAATGTGGAATCCGAACCACAGGTCGTGATATTTTACTTCAAAAATGTCTCATACATTGACAGAAAATCAAACATGGTCCGACTTGGTGAGAGGCAAGCAGTTTGACCGCTGCATTACCACGATCCCCCTCTTCAGAAGGGTGACAGAGTACTTTTGTAAAGTAATAACCAGTAATTGAAAACAGTAAAGTACTGTAATTGGCTTGAATCACAATTACCTGAAAAGCAATGACGACTTTGTAACATTTCAAACGACGTTTTAAGGTAGAATGAGCGGCTCTTGTATAGAATTTGTTTGTAGAATCATTTTTAAAATCATTTTTCATCCAATATATCTCCCAGGACCAGTCGATGTATCGGTTTTTGTTCCAAAGCTCCTCGGTGATTAATATAATAATTGTGAAATATGTCAACAATAGCCTTATTTACCATTGTCACATGCATTCTCCGTCACCGGCTAGTCGGCGCTACGAGTGGCGGAGACCATGCAAAACAAGTCCACTCGTCACACTTTCTTAGTTATACTCTTACTTGCCTCCGCTCTCATATACACACATCAAAAAAAGTTTTGCATCACCTCGGTTCCAAGAGTTCCGGAACCGTTAAATACAAAGGGAATAGAGATCAACACAAACAACATTTCAGCTCGTTTTATTGCTCATGAGACCCACACATTGCATGTTGCACCATCATACAGCTAGACTTTCAGCATTTGTGGTCCAGATTGCAGTACACACCACTACCTCTAATACCCAGTAGCACGTCCTCTTGCATTGATGCATGCCTGTATTCGCCGTGGCATACTATCCACAAGTTCATCAAGACACTGTTGGTCCAAATTGTCCCACTCCTCAACGACAATTCGGCGTAAATCTCTCAGAGTGGTTGGTGGGTCAAGACGTCCATAAACAGCCCTTTTCAACATATCCCAGGCATGTTCGATAGGGTTCATGTCTGGCGAACATGCTGGCCACTGTAGTCGAGCGATGTCGTTATCTTGAAGGAACGCATTCACAAGATGTGCACGATGAGGTCGAGAATTGTCGTCCATGAAGACAAATGCCTCTCCAATATTCTGCCGATATGGTTGCACTATGGGTCGGAGGATGTCATTCAGGTATCGTAAAGCCGTTTCGGAGCCTTCCATGACCACCAGTGGCGTACGTCGGCCCCACATAATGCCACCCCAAAACATCAGGGAACCACCACCTTGCTGCACTCGCTGGACAGTGTGTCTAAGACGTTCAGCCTGACCAGGGTGCCTCCAAACACGTCTCCGACGATTGTCTGGTTGAAGGCATATGCGACACTCATCGGTGAAGAGAACGTGATGCCAATTCCGTGGGGTCCATTCAGCATGTTGTTGGGCCCATCTGTACCGCGCTGCATGGTGTCGGGGTTGCAAAGCTGGACCTCGCCATGGACGTCGGGAGTGAAGTTGCGCATCATGCAGCCTATTGCGCACAGTTTGAGTTGAAACACGACGTCCTGTGGCTGAACGAAACGCATTATTCAACATGGTGGCATTGCTGTCAGGGTTCCTCCGAGCGGCAATCCGTAAGTAGCGGTCATCCACTACAGTAGTAGCCCTTGGGCGGCCTGAGCGAGGCCTGTCATCGACAGTTCCTGTATCTCTGTACCTCCTCCATGTCCGAACAACATCGCTTTGGTTCACTCTGAGACGCCTGGAAACTTCCCTTGTTGAGAGCCCTTCTTGACACAAAGTAACAATGCGGACGCGATCGAACTGCGGTATTGACCTTCTAGGCATGGTAGAACTACAGACAACATGAGCAGCGTACCTTCGTCCTGGTGGAATGACTGGAACTGATCGGCTGTCGTACCCCCTCCGTCTAATAGGCCCTGCTCATGCATGGTTGTTTACATCTTTGAGCAGTTTTAGTGACATCTATGAACAGTCAAAGGGACTGTATCTTGGATACAATATACACAGTCAACGTCTATATGCCGGAGATCTGGGAACCGAGGTGATGCAAAACTTTCTTTGATGTGTGTATATTAATTCTGTGACAAAACATGGGAACTGGTTCAGACTTAGGCAGTCGGGGAGGAGGCATCCAACGTTGGCTTCCTACTACACTTTTATGGAATCTGTGACAGCTTTCAGCGGACCGATGTTGACTAGTATGGTCCTGGCCTACTGAATGATACACATGATCGTCACCGCTACACCACACAGACCCAGAGGGCCATGAAGCTTGGGAACTAAATAGCGACACAGATAAGTGGCGAGGTCACTCTATAAGATGGTCCCTACCGGATTACCTTAAAGAGATTGAGACGGGTCAAGGACAGCACGAAGTCGTTAGTAGTGAGCGGAACTAAGAGATTTAGTGGAGTTCCAAGAATAGGAAATGATGTAGGAAAGGATTAACTTACCGGTACAGTCGTATAGTTTTAAAAATGTATAAAATATACTCCCCTTAATAATAATAATAATAATAATAATTCATCACTTCATCACATTCGTCAATCTGGTATCCCTCTATGCGTCAGAATGCTTTATCCTTTCTCAGAAATGTGCTCTTGCTCAGTTAGAGCAAAAAGAGAGAAAGATTCTCCACAACATACTTGGCCCAAACTACAAAAACGGGATCTACGTAAGAAAGTCCAGGCAAGAAATCTATTCTAAGATGGAGAAGATAACGGACACCATGCGCAAACGCAGGGCTCGCTTCTACGATAACTTGCTATGGATGGACGACTCTAGATGGACAAACCGTATATTTAACAATTCCGACTCAAAACCAAAAACAACAGTTCCCTGGTACGTTAACGTCAAGAAAGACCTCCCAGAAATGGGCCTACAACGTATTGGCGCGCACAAAAAAGACTTTTTCCGATAAAGCATCGTGACTTTTGGGACTTTCCGATATGAGAAATGGACAACCGGTGCAAAGTGGTCGGATGAACGTCGTGCTCGACACAGCAAGTTAATGAAAACCTACTGGATCAATCATAAATTGAATAAACGCCAGAATGTATAGTGGAACTTATCGTGGTCCCTAGTTGGCCGATTAGCAAATAATAAATAAATAATAATAGAAAGGAAATTCTTGCAAAATATAGTGGGACCAAGGTGATGGTACGGACCAAACTGTGAAATCTATCAACACCATGAAAACCTCATAGGAAATAAAAATTTTACAAATGTCAGAAATAAGTATTAAAACATCAGGAGAAGACGCTGGCCTTTTACGGCCACCTGTACAGAACGGACCACAACAGGCCAAGAAGGGTAAAGCCACTGGGTCCCTGTGGATCAAACAAATTGAGAAGGATTGGGTTTAATCAAGCAGGCCGTGAACTGCAAAAAGCTTAAAATTTGTATACTCCTTGGTTTAAAAAAACATGGCTGATGATTAAAAGAGGAAGAAGAGCTGGGGACCGAATTTTTCTTTAGATGAAAGAAATGTACTTCGTGAAATCGTTGAAAATAAGAGAACATATGCTGTGACGTCTAGATAGTCTTTTATTAAACTAACAACATGTGCTATAGTCTACCCTAATGCATCACACGACATTACACATAAATAAGAAATGGTACATACCTTACTTTTCAGTTAGGAATTCCAGGCAGTGATGCCAACCCGTGGGATTTGTCCCAAATTGTGGGACATTTAGACAAATATTTTTAGCCTATTTTCAATTTTGAAAAAATAGGCTTATGAGATCACCTTTTGTCCGTGTGTGTGTGTGTGCGTGTGTGTGTGATTCGTGTGTGTCCCCCCCCCCCCCTAATAAAATCGAAACGGCTGGAGCGATTTCAATGAAACTCGGGAAGTTCATAGCACTATTCCCGGCGACCTCGACCGTGCCCTTCAAATTTTGTTACGTCTCTCCAATCCAACATGGCGGCTGTGCGAAATACTTCACTAGCATTCAATATCTCCGAAACTATTACCGATATCGCCCTGAAATTGTGTACGGTGATAAAGGGCACTACTAGAAGTTCACCTATGAGACTTTCAAAAACCTGGTGACTACAAAACCAACATGGCGGCCAAGCGAAGTTGAGACATTTAAATAGACTTTTCTCGCGATTTAACTATCTAAATGTAATGAAACTTGGTACAGCAAATGTTTATACACATTGTAATGCACTGGAGTCTAATTTAGTTCAATTGTTTACATAACCTCAAAATGGCGGCTGTGCGAAATATTTCACTGACATTCTATATCTCCGAAACTATTACAGATATCACCCTGCAATTTTGTGCGGTGATAAAGGGTACTGATACAGGTATACCTATGTATATTTCATAAACCTGTAAAGTACGAAACGAACATGGCGACCAAGTGAATTCAAAATATTTTAATAGACTTTTCTCGTGATTTAACTCTCTGAGCGCAGTGAAATGTGGTACAGTAATTGATTTTGCAGATTGTAATGCACTGCCATCTAATTTAATTCTATTGCTTACATAACCTCAAGATGGCGGCTGTGCGAAATTTTAAAATTAAGTTTTTATTTCTTGTGTCGTAATCATGCGATCGAAGTGAAAGTTTGAATAATGAACATAGGCAATAATTGTCCTTGAATGGTACATAACTCTATGGCCTATACACATAACACTCCTAAATGGTGAGCTCCCGAAATATTTAGACGGTTCTCAATATCTATGAATCTTTTACAGCAACTAAACTGATTTTTTTTTATGTTCATGGAGACTATGAACATATGTTCACCTATAGGACTTTCAGGAACCTGGTGAGCACAAATCCAACATGGCGGTGACGCGAAGTATAAATATTTAAATGGACATTTCTCGCGAATTAACTATCCGAGTGCCGTGAAACGTTGCACGTTAAATGCTTATACAAATGTTGATCCACTGGCATCTAATTTATTTCAATGGTTTGCATTATCACAAGATGGCTGCTGTGCGTAATTTTAAAATCTCGTTTTTACTTCTTGTTGTCTAATCATGCGATTGAAGTTTGAATACCACACGTACACAATAATCTTAATGTAATAGTACAAAAATAAAAATCCAACCTGGCGACCTTCTGAAATATTTAGACGGTTCTCAATATCTACGAATCTGTTACAGCAATTAAACTGAAATTTTGTATGTTGATTGTGGCAGTTAACATAACTAGGATATATGAAAATAGGCTGTATAGTTCTTCACGGAACTACTTGTTAGGAAAGGGATAAAGGGATTTTTGTGTGCAAAAAGTGAGGTGAATTTGGGATATTCGGCCGATGTCATATATCACCAGCTGAGCGGCCAAATGCCGCTTGTGCGATAAGACAGTTTTGTGTGTTTTTGGATATTAAAACGTATGTTTTGTGTTTTTATGAAATGTTTAAAAAATCCAAGATAACATCTCAATTTTTAAATGAATAAAAACGTCCATTAAATGAGTGTATTTAAGTGTATGATAATGATAATTTACAAGACAGTTCTGTGTTTCGTTAAAATCAATTTTAGCGCATATGGTAGTGCAATTAGAAACACATTATCGAGACTCTAGGGCACATTTTTATTCATTTTACATTTGTTTTGAACAAAATATTTTTTTCGTGGGATATTTTCTAGTGAAAAGGAACATTCTGCGTGGAAAGTTGGGATTTTCAGGTTTGAGAGGTTGGCAACTCTGATTCCAGGTTTTGAAGGTTTTGACAACCGAAATTTCATAATAAATTCATAATAAATCGCAATCATCAAAGTTAGTTATTGAGGTTTTAAAGGGCGTAACAGCGAGGTCATCTGCCTCGAATCAAAGTAATTCCTCCGTTCTTTATAAATTCGAGGTAGACCAATATCTAGCATGTCTTCAAGAACATCGTCATCGTTGAGAATATAGTTTAATGCACGCACCATTTTGGATTGGAATGCCACCGTTAGCCGTTAATTGTATGTAGACACAGCAATTAGTTTTAATGGCTTGTTAGGGATGCTTGGATTGTTATACTGTAGTTTGGTGAACCACGATATTTCGGTAATCGTCCGTTAACGGCCTTTAATGATTTGTTAACATTTTGACGAACTTTGGTGAGCTCGGCCCTAACTTTTTGAGCTGCGCAGATTAGTTTTTTAGGTGCGCATTGACTTTTTGAGCTGCGCAGATTAGTTTTTGAGCTGTGCATTGACTTTTGAGCTGCGCTGATCAGTTATTGAGCTGCGCATTGGCTTTTTGAGCTGCACGTTTACATTTTGAACTGCGCAGATAGTTTTTGAGCTGCGCAGACTAGTTTTTGAGCTGCGCATTGACATTTAGAGCTGCGCAGATTAGTGTTTTGAGCTGCGCTCCCTAAAGGTGTCATCATATTATGACATCACAGCGACAAAAGACGATCAGCACATGGCTTCCAAATTACCAGTTACTTTATAAATGTAATTTCCAGTGTTTGCAGCGGTTTGCAAACATAGGGACTTGGGAACATGCGTGACAACAATGAATACAACCCTGATTCAACACAACAGGCAACAGTAAGAAATAACACTAAGTTTGTAGTGATGGCGGGCAACTGATAAGGTTACATTGTTAGTAACTTATTTAAGGCTACGCGGAATGTAACACGATAAGGGACGGAGTGTTGAAGCGAAAATTGCGATTGAAGCCTTCCCGTTCACTAGTCCGTTACATTTAATTTGAAATGAGATTTTATGTCCTAAATTAGCTCGTTGGTAATCATTACCAGAGCCGAGAACTTTAATTAACACTCACTCCATGGCCCAATGGAATCTCCGAGCAGTGTGACGTCTCCAATTTTATTGGCAATCAGACTAAGGGTACGGTTTGGCTACGGCGATGATCGCCGGGCGCACATCCTTGGCGATCTTCGTTGCGTTATGAAATCATGTAAACAAATGGGTTGGTTTTCCTACAGCGATCTGCGCCGGCGTCAATTCATTTCAATTCGGCAGCGATGATCGCTGGCCATTTCGTGAACAAAAGAATAACGATAAAGCTATCATATCTTTGGGAAACAGTGTCATGGCTCCCATACAGCCCGTATTTTGCAATTTCTCAAAAGAAAAAGATGATATTTTAATACATGCTATTTAGGGCAGACACACAGTAACACAGGTTATCATTAACACACGAGCCTGATGATTTCATAGCCCTTATTAGTAGAGACACAAAAATATGTTCGCTATCGACTTATTGGCTAACTAAGCTTTCTAGTCATCGCTGCGGTCGCAACAATACAAATCTTGTTTTTTTTTTATATTATTATTGTCAATCTTACTTTACTAGAACACAACGAAGTACGCATAATTAGGTTCTTATGCATTTGCAGTTGCTAAATACCCCGTGGCGTAGCCGTGCACAAAAATCGCTCCCACTAATATGTTGGGTGCTGCAGCAAGCACAGAGACCAGTGGGTCAAGTCTCGGAGCTGACACCTAGGAGTGGGATGTTCCCTCGGTTGTTCTACAGTCCCTCCAGGCAAATGCCTAAATTGTACACCAAATCCTCACCCTGATAATTACTGTTACACACACTACTAGTCACCACAGAAACACTAGCTATCGGACAAATCCACACACAAGCCCAAGTATACGGGGCTGATGACCAAGATAACCCTAACAGCAGCAGATCAAATGCTGAATGTGGCCCTACCCTCGAGGAGAAAAATACCTTCCCTAAACGTAAAAGACACTTTATCTGCTGGATTTATTGGGTTTGGAACAAATGGGGTAGGGTTTATCTTTAAATCATTTTCAATTAAATATAACACAAAAATAAATTGATCAAGTGAAAGCCTTGAGTATTCCTTAAATTTTGTTTGGTCATTAAGCAGGTGTCCATGAATCTGTGCATTAAGGCATAGTTTGGTACATGTCATTAGTTTGGAATCACTTTCGCTTCATGTACATATTATACTTAATTCGGTCATCATCTCTTCTTCCTCTAAAAGAAGCAATACTGACGCTAATTTCACTCTGCTTGCGGTCATTCTGGCAACATTATAGGCTATTATTTCAGACTATAATCAGTTGATTATTATTACCCCCACGAAACTGTAGCCGATAAGGAAATAGTAGGCTACTGCAGAGCTGATAGAAATGACAGTGCTTCTGTTGTAGGAGGCAGTGGTCGAAGGACAATGATCGCCGGCTAGGGAAACCGCTTTTCTGACTTCGTGCGCCGAGCAATCATCGCCAGCGATGTGCGCCGAGCATTCATCGCTGTAGCCAAACCGTACATTATGCCTTGCTGATCGTCAGAAGGGCGCTCGTGACATGGCTGCAATTTTTATTACTAGACTCACAAGGGAAGTTACGATGTGTCTATAAAAAGTAAGGTTGGTTGGTTCCTTAGTTTAGGGGCTGTGACAACACTGCCCGTGTACATTGGTGCGTGTAGAATCTGTCTGATAACCGGTGTTAGTGATGGCTGTATTAGTGTGTGTTATCTGTTTTAATTCAGGTAAGGACTGCAGACGATAATTTCAAGTAGTTCCTACTTTTGCTACCAAATGCTACCGTCCACGACGCCTAGCTGTGAACTTAGGTACTACTAGATACCATCGTAACCAGCGCCTGGTGACGAACGTTGAAACTTGAGAGCATTAATCAAACCTAACCTACAAATTTTGCTTCACACAAGTTTAGTTAGTGGAAGGTTCTTTTGCATGCCATAAATCTATTACCTGGAACCGCCGGCTTTACTTCCCCTCCGAAGGAAGGCATACTGAGGGATTTTTAACGTTCTTAAAAAATCCGACGACTTCGGCCGGGTTTGAACCCGCAACCTTGGGCACAGAAGCTCAGCATGCTACCAACTACGCCACCGAAGCCACCAAGTGCGTGGTTGGGTGAAGGCTCGGACATAATGAGACATAATCAATGAATCAAATATATGATCCCGAAGTTTCATAACCTATGAAACATATCCAGTGCCGTACGCAGGATTTATTTCTGGTGGGGGGTCATTCATCAAGTAGTTGTGTACATTATTAAAATGATAATTCGATTATTGTAGCCTACATATAAACAATAATTAAATAAACATTCTCTTTGCATGAAAGCTATTTTAATTATATTTACCAGCACAATAAAAACAATTAAAAGGTTCAATATGTTTTTAATAATTGGAAAACAGGGAAGAGATTGGTTGGTAGTACGCTTACTTTGTAAGACACCCAGGAATAGCAAACTTAGTTATGGAATGAAGGGTCGAGGACAAGAACTGTAGGGGTATACCAAGGTTAGAATATGTTAAACAGATTGCCTCGGATGCAAGGTGTGCTAGCTATGTAGAGATGAAACGATTATCTGAGGGCAGGGAGGCATGGAATTCTGCATCAAACCAGTCAAAAGACTGAAGGCTCAAAAAACAACAGATAAGCGACTTTCTCGACCGGGAGTCAAACTCGCGACTTGGGGTTTAGAGGCACTGATCCACCGTAGAATAATGGGCGCGGTGCTGAGCCATGGACTTGAACAACGGAAGCACGCTGTTGTATATTCAAATGTCCACCCACTGAGACGGTCAAGGGTGGTCTTGTACGCGCAGCCAAAACACGACAGAGGCGTGCGTGTATGTTTGTTTGTTAAACTACTGTATTTGTCTGCAGTGCAAGTTTCACTTTCATTGCCAGGGCGTACACGCGATTCCACGCCATACCGCACCGGAACGCTAAATGTGCATGCGATCCTTGTAACTTGGCACTGTCGACATCCCGAAGACAAGTCTGCTGGTGGGCGTGGCAACGTTAATCAATGTCCATAATTAAATAAGAGTCACTGCTGTCGTTTAGTACAACTCTCTCCTGCTAGCACGAGACAAATACTGCGGCTAAAGACCGAACAGTGGCGGCTGGCGGATAATTCTTCAGGGTGTTGCACTATTTTCATTAAGGCGGGTGGTGGTAGGGTAAAGTACTGCTTGATATCAGAGAAAACTGTATTCAATTGCGCGATAAAACGGATGTACTGTGCCCGTTTAGACCGGAGTCCGCACGACCACATATGCATTTTACCAATAATCAGTCAGCACGAGAGTCAAAATATCCCGGAGCGCCAGATGGATTAAAGCTAATCGCAAAAACGACATCAAATAAAAAAATGCTTTACTGATTTTTGGCTCAATGCAACAATAAGGATAGAAGGAGATTTAATTGGGTATAACACATCTGGTAAAATTATCTCAGTTTATTTTGAAGTTAAAATTGACTGCAAAGATGCTCAAAGCAGCATCATCCACGTGTGGCGATCCACACTCTTATTTACACAATATACAGAAATTTTCCAAACACATTTGACAATCATTTTTTGGAAACACAAGTCTGATTAATAGTCCTGTAGACTGTGTTCCAAAATTATTTATGATTAATTCCAGTTCAAAGTTAATTGTCTCTACTGGAAATATCGTAGATCACTGTTTGAATTTTTACACAACATTAACACTCGTAGAATAAATGTTCATAGAATTTTAAACTTTCACTTATTTTTCCAGTTTCAAAAATATATTGTCGAAAATATTATTTTCATTGAATCAACACACATTATTTACATATATCAATAACATCTGAAAAGTATTTGACCTTGAGCATAGCATCGAAGAACTGTGCGAAGCACAACAACAATTAATTGTTCTTCTGACATTAAACATTCGAGAAGTGACTCGATTATGAACTTCAAGTTCCTAACAAAATACATGATTTCTGAATCATCAACTTGATCAATAAATTGTTGAACCATTCAACTATTCAATTTTCCACTTGGAATCATTATGAAAAAAATATTTATATTTATGGCCATTATTAGTAATTTTCACAACTTGCAATTCTTCGACAGAATGCGGAAATAAGAATTGTAGCTTCATAATAAATTCATTTAGTTCATGGCACTAGGATTGAAAACATCCTTCAAATTATTCGTGGTTAAAGAATTATTTTTAATTGGCAGTGGCCCATCCTATTATTTGTGTGAGAACACAATATTACAACAACAACGGCAAAGGTTTTCCTCTGTAGAAGAATAAACTACTATCATGACAAATCCGGGTTCTAGCAAAATCAAAGTCTAAATGGAATTCGTAAACAAGGTTGAAATAAGAACTGATGGTTTCAAGAAATAACCTTCGGGTCATTCATACGACGAAATGTGTAGTTCCAATACTCCTACTATAAACCTGAGCCATCGAACCTGCTATTTGATTGATGCTCGAAAAATCCTCTTCATTCCTGCGACTTAAACATGCGCACCTGGGAATGGCATTTCAACTACTCCACACATATAAATTTTCTTCCCAAAATTTATACAATAAATCAAGCCTCTGCTTGATATCAACACTGGAAGATTAATAAACTTACAAGTTTATTTTATTTTACCATTCAGTTCAACCCGTGAATTTACCATACATATGAAAATCTTTATTTCACTTTCGAGTGTATTTACGTCATGATTTTATTTAAATACAAAAATATCCTATTTGATACAAATAGCATTTGCTTCCCGTTTCATGCCTCTCCGTGTTATCTCAAAAATATACTTTGCTCATTGCAAATATCAACTGTTCAACCAGAACTGAAATGTTGGTTGAATGCGGGCTTGCGATAACCACTCCCCTTCGGAAAATCTCCTGTTCCAAACTAGAAATGATTAAACTACTTCATAGGCTCTCTCTCAATACATATGATTATTATAAAATATAATATCCAAGAATTATTTAGAAAAATTATGAAAATTATTATTATTATTATTAGTGGATTATTATTATTATTATTTATTAGTTATATTATTTTAAATATGTTTAATTATCATCTCATTATGTGAGAATCCACATGTTCGAACCTTCGGATATGGAAAAAATATCCATTCCTCAACAAAAAATAATTATTAACTTTTACAGTTACATCGGCTGATTACCGTGATTTCCCAAAAATATGAAATATTCAAATAAATCTTCGTTATGCTCGGTCATCGATCCTAAACTGTTCTGAGTGCTGAAAATGCTCAGAATAACTCTAATAAGTCTTGCGTAAATCATTGCAAGCTTTAAATACGACGAAAAATAATGTGTTGGTCATCTGCAGAAAAAAATAGTTTGTTCCAATTAGCTAGGCATAATATAATTCAAATGTGGCTTACATTTCTTGATGGTCTTGAAGCGAAGTGAACCTGGTCTGTACCAGATTTATCCATAGGCATGCCCTATCGGACAAGCACGTATAATCCTTGTATCGGCCGCCATTATATACCCACAATTCGTCTAGTCAGACATAGTGGTAGTATCTTTTGACGTTTGAATTAACTGTTGTTCCATTTTAATATGGGCTTCTATCAAAGCCATAACAGTTTGTTTAAATGGGGTCAGATCTAAGTGATCTATTCTTAGATATGTCAGTTGTAACATAACTCACGGTAATCTTATCAGTACAAGAAAAACACTGACAGTCTAACCAATCAACGGCTGTTCTGAAGATCGTTCCCTGGGCATGGTTTAACACCATCTACCATGCGCTAAGCAACCTGTAGTTTCCCTTGCGTAGACTAATGAACACCACTGTTATAGACTAGTCTTCAGTGTACTGATAGATCGAAGTGGTTAACTAGTTACAAATAATGAAAACTGACTGAAATGGATTTAAATATCCAAGTATTAGGTTATTACTGGACTGTGGCAAAGTACTAATTCTAGACAAAGTCTAGCATATGTCCATGTAGAAATATTTCCACCAATGTCTGTAGAAAAATCAATCACCTCAGTGATTCTCCTCGCCGGAAACTTACTAAGTTCCACCTCGTAGCGCAGCACTTTCGTGACTATCACGACTTTGAAAAGAACTTCTGCGTAGATCCGGCAACCATGTGCCTTGGCTCAGCGTCGCAGCAACTTGCTCGGCAAGTGCTTGTGTTGGAATGAGCTATCGATGCTTCGACCAGCCGGCTTTTATTCAAAACTGCCAGGGTCACGCGTCATCACGCTGAAATCTAGAAATCCTCATATCTCTTGAATCCCTGGTCCGATTTACTTGATACTAATTGCATTCTCTTTCATTTGGCAGTGCCAGTAATCTGATCCAAGTCTCAAGTCTCTACTCCATGGTTAACTATTTAATCAATAAATAGCCTCGACCTCTGCTATTACTCGCTACGTCACATGACATGCAAGTATCGGTAAATTCTTTCCAATTGCTTCGAGAAGCAATGGAGCGCGATATTCAAATATCTCAACTTTCAAAAGCGGCTGTAGCCTTTCCCTTGATATCTAGGTGTCTGAATCTTGGAATACCCATTCCTAGAGTTGGGCACATCCACCCCACACCTAGCAAAAAATAAAAATTGAAACATTTTTATTTTTCCTATCTACACATTAAATCATCTGGTTCTTGAATAATAAATCTTCAAATTCGATGCATTATAAGTTCCCACGATGTTACCAGTTCGTGTATGGGCTACCTCATAGCTTCCATTGTTGTTTACTTCCACAATATTCAAAATCTTCAATTTCACCAGGCTTAATATCAAAAATATCGTGATACTCTTCCAAAATTTTCCCTAGCTCTGGGGACTCCTTCTCAGTGTAGACTTCTCTTCCTTCAGCTTCATGAAAAATCAGAGACCATTGAGCATCTCCCTCGGTGTCTTCCTCTTCTTTTCCCTCGAAGTTAATCTCTTCGGTATTCTTGAATTTGATCGTCTCTGTCTTCATGTCTATCACTGCTTGATATTTCTGAATGAAATCTGCTCCCAATATCATGTCAAAAGCCATGTCCTTCATTACAACAAACACATGTCGGAAATCATGTCCTCCAATCGTAATACATAAGTATAATTGTGTTTTACACAGAGATATTTTATTGGGTATTATTCCTTGGATCTTAATTCCTGATACTGGAATCTCTTCTAAATTCTCTTTGAGCTTCCACAGAATATAAAGCTTCTCACTCACCAGACAAAGCATAGCTCCAGTATCAATCAAAGTATCGACAGGCATACCGAATACTTCGCATGATATGATTGGCATTCTAATTCTTGTACCCATTTCTTTCCGTTCGTCATTCTGTTGAATTAAGTCATCATCCTCTGCTTGCCATTTAATAATTCTGGAAGTGAAAGTGTTCAAAATTCTATCTTCTACTGTGAATTCGAAGTTTTTTTTTTCGTTACCATTCCCCCGGGATTGTTGTGTTCCCGATGGACCTGGTTCATTGGGCCTCTGCTCCAAAACTGCAAGTTATCTTGGTGTCTTGCTTCCAAATTTTTCCTCGTCTCCTTGTTGAACTCTTCATTGGACTGACGAGTATCCACATTCCCTCTGTTATTGTAGTTATTTCTACCATAGGATCTTCTTTCCTGGTACCTTCCTTGACTATCTCGTGGCCTTCTCCATCGAGTATTGTATCGATTTCCACCATCTGGTCTCGCATAAGGCTTGTAACTGTATCTGTTACTGTACTGGTACCATCCTCTCTTATTTGGATCGTCCCTCGGCGTTTCCTCTTCTCGCCCTTCTCGAATCTCTCGAGGTGTTTGAGAATAACTATCAGCCATAACAGCATACACAGCGTTGTTATTCTTTCCTCCCTTCTGATGGAAGAATTTAGCGTTCGTATGATCCAGCTTCTGTCATCAAATTGTTCCATATTATAGATATCAGCAGCGATCAAAGTCCTCTGGACGTCTGCTGGAAACTGACGTATCAATGCAGTAATCAATTCGTTATCTGGCATCGGCGGATCTAAATGTTGCAGTTTAGAAAGCTGTCCAGAAAAGTACGTAGAGTATCGAGTAGGTTGTGACGTCGAGAATCTCTTCGAATATAACTCTGCTCTGACTTGCTGTTGGGTTTCCGGGGACCAAAACTTTTTCAATAACCCACGAGGAAACTCCTCAAAAGTGGTTAGAGTGGATCTAAAAGCTCTAAACCAAAGAAGTGCAGGACCTTCCAAAAACTTCCCTATCACTCGGGTCTGTCTTTCTTTAGGGATCTTGGAATCTTTCAGGTAATCCCCTGCTTCTCTCAAAAATTCCACGGGTGTCACAGAATCTCGCCCTGAAAATTTAGAAGGCTTATCTTCTACATTCTTAAATACAGTTATGGGGTTGGATTGAAATACTGTCCTGACCTCATCCTGTCTTTGACTATCCGTTTCTCTAGCTGCTCCTAGATTTATCTGTATCTGTTCTTTTCCCCTTACATTTGGCATTTTCAACAAATGATCAGACTGTTTCTCATCCTTGATTTGAGTTTTCATAGCCTCAAGTTCCTTCTGGTTTTCTTCTGCCATTTTCTTAATTGCTTCAGTTTCTTTACAATTCTCCTTAACATCAATGGATATCTGGTTCATAACAGTCTCACGACTTTTCAATGACCCTGTCATATCTGATATGTCCTTCTGAGTTGCTTGGATATCTTTGGCAATTACTTGGATATGGGATGACAAAGATTCCCTAATCTCCTTGATTCCCTCTTGGTTCTCCAGCTTGAGTGTGTCTTTAATTTCATTGACAACTGTGGTTTTGATTTCAGTTTGCAATTCATTAATCACACCTTCTCTTATTTCTCCCATTACAAGTTCTTTGAATTGTTCCGTTAAACGTTGAACAACTAGAATTCCCATCTCATTACTCTCCTTCTTCACTCTGACTTCTAGGTCGATCATGTCTTCACCAACTTTCCTAAGACCATGTTCTATCCTATCAGCTAAGCTTTGGGATCGAAGATCGGCATCGCGAAATTTATCGTCCATTAAACTTGCGGTAGTAGCTAATGAAGTTTCGAGCTCATGTGTTTTTTCGCATAATTTGTTCATTTTACTCTCAAGTGACATTTTCAAAATTTCAGAATTCTCTTTAAATTTATTCTCCATAGAATTAAATTTACTGTTTAAATTTTCTTTCAAGTTCCCTTTTAACCTGCTTTCTAAAGAATCAGAATTTTCTTTAAGTTTATTTTCCAAAGAATCAGAATTTTCTTTAAGTTTATTTTCTAAAGAATCAGAATTTTCTTTAAGTTTATCGTTTAAACTTTCTTTAAGTTTATCAGTATTTTCTTTAAGTTTCCTTTCCAAAGCCTCAGTATTTTCTTTCATAATGGCTGCTACACGCAGTCCAGCCTCTTTTGAACTCTCCTCCAAACTCCTCATCATCCTCATCATTTCTTCCATAATTTCAATTATTATTCAAAACTTAGGGGTATACAATATTGGCAAACACAAGCTTATAACTAGAACAAGAAATATGAATAGCTAATTGGAACACTCTAATAAAATGAGATTTGTCCTAATGTCGACGTGATGGAAAAACAAAATTCTCTACTTTTACGAATTACATTTACCACAATATCACAAGAAAAACATGCAAGTTCACAAATATCCTCCACCTGGATTCTAATAATGTGTATGTCCAGTCATCGAACGTTTACTACTGAATTTACTTGACGCCCTAATGGTTAAGCCATTCTCAAAAATAATCAAACCCATTCTAATTATTAACCAGTTAAATTTTTAATTTTCCCCCCTAATTGGGTTTCCTACTAATTTATTCATCCAAACCAGACATCTCTCAACTCCCAAAATATTTCTATAAAAATTATCACAATTTAAATCGGCATGCGATTGACCATGTCTAACTCGATCCCCACGTTGGGCGCCATTTCTCTCTCTATCTTATTTTATGTGCCCGTTTAGACCGGAGTCCGCACGACCACATATGCATTTTACCAATAATCTGTCAGCACGAGAGTCAAAATATCCCGGAGCGCCAGATGGGTTAAAGCTAATCGCAAAAACGACATTAAATAAAAAAATGCTTTACTGATTTTTGGCTCAATGCAACAATAAGGATAGAAGGAGATTTAATTGGGTATAACACATCTGGTAAAATTATCTCAGTTTATTTTGAAGTTAAAATTGACTGCAAAGATGCTCAAAGCAGCATCATCCACGTGTGGCGATCCACACTCTTATTTACACAATATACAGAAATTTTCCAAACACATTTGACAATCATTTTTTGGAAACACAAGTCTGATTAATAGTCTTGTAGACTGTGTTCCAAAATTATTTATGATTAATTCCAGTTCAAAGTTAATTGTCTCTACTGGAAATATCGTAGATCACTGTTTGAATTTTTACACAACATTAACACTCGTAGAATAAATGTTCATAGAATTTTAAACTTTCACTTATTTTTCCAGTTTCAAAAATATATTGTCGAAAATATTATTTTCATTGAATCAACACACATTATTTACATATATCAATAACATCTGAAAAGTATTTGACCTTGAGCATAGCATCGAAGAACTGTGCGAAGCACAACAACAATTAATTGTTCTTCTGACATTAAACATTCGAGAAGTGACTCGATTATGAACTTCAAGTTCCTAACAAAATACATGATTTCTGAATCATCAACTTGATCAATAAATTGTTGAACCATTCAACTATTCAATTTTCCACTTGGAATCATTATGAAAAAAATATTTATATTTATGGCCATTATTAGTAATTTTCACAACTTGCAATTCTTCGACAGAATGCGGAAATAAGAATTGTAGCTTCATAATAAATTCATTTAGTTCATGGCACTAGGATTGAAAACATCCTTCAAATTATTCGTGGTTGAAGAATTATTTTTAATTGGCAGTGGCCCATCCTGTTATTTGTGTGAGAACACAATATTACAACAACAACGGCAAAGGTCTTCCTCTGTAGAAGAATAAACTACTATCATGACAAATCCGGGTTCTAGCAAAATCAAAGTCTAAATGGAATTCGTAAACAAGGTTGAAATAAGAACTGATGGTTTCAAGAAATAACCTTCGGGTCATTCATACGACGAAATGTGTAGTTCCAATACTCCTACTGTAAACCTGAGCCATCGAACCTGCTATTTGATTGATGCTCGAAAAAACCTCTTCATTCCTGCGACTTAAACATGCGCACCTGGGAATGGCATTTCAACTACTCCACACATATAAATTTTCTTCCCAAAATTTATACAATAAATCAAGCCTCTGCTTGATATCAACACTGGAAGATTAATAAACTTACAAGTTTATTTTATTTTACCATTCAGTTCAACCCGTGAATTTACCATACTTATGAAAATCTTTATTTCACTTTCGAGTGTATTTACGTCATGATTTTATATAAATACAAAAATATCCTATTTGATACAAATATCATTTGCTTCCCGTTTCATGCCTCTCCGTGTTATCTGAAAAATATACTTTGCTCATTGCAAATATCAACTGTTCAACCAGAACTGAAATGTTGGTTGAATGCGGGCTTGCGATAACCACTCCCCTTCGGAAAATCTCCTGTTCCAAACTAGAAATGATTAAACTACTTCATAGGCTCTCTCTCAATACATATGATTATTATAAAATATAATATCCAAGAATTATTTAGAAACCGACAGTAGTGGCTACGCTGGCTAACGCGCAGCATTAGGTCATGGGGCCAAGCTCTCTGCTGACTCGGTAGACGCGTGGGTTCGAGCCCCACCGTCGGCCGTCCTTGAAATGGTTTTCCGTGGTTTCCCCATTTTCAACACCAGGCAAATGCTGGGACGGTACCTTCTGACAGGCCACGGCCGCTTCCTTCCACATCCTTGCCCAGTTTCATTCACCATCATTCATTTCATCTCTCATTAACTCCTCTCATGAGGTTGGCGTCAGGAAGGGCATCCGGCCGTAAAAACATCGCCACAAAGACTTCCATCGCATCTCATCCCCGACCCCGTTGGAAAATGGGAATAATAAGGGGTAGACATACATACATACAATTATTTAGAAAAATTATGAAAATTATTATTATTATTAGTGGATTATTATTATTATTATTTATTAGTTATATTATTTTAAATATGTTTAATTATCATCTCATTATGTGAGAATCCACATGTTCGAACCTTCGGATATGGAAAAAATATCCATTCCTCAACAAAAAATAATTATTAACTTTTACAGTTACATCGGCTGATTACCGTGATTTCCCAAAAATATGAAATATTCAAATAAATCTTCGTTATGCTCGGTCATCGATCCTAAACTGTTCTGAGTGCTGAAAATGCTCAGAATAACTCTAATAAGTCTTGCGTAAATCATTGCAAGCTTTAAATACGACGAAAAATAATGTGTTGGTCATCTGCAGAAAAAAAATAGTTTGTTCCAATTAGCTAGGCATAATATAATTCAAATGTGGCTTACATTTCTTGATGGTCTTGAAGCGAAGTGAACCTGGTCTGTACCAGATTTATCCATAGGCATGCCCTATCGGACAAGCACGTATAATCCTTGTATCGGCCGCCATTATATACCCACAATTCGTCTAGTCAGACATAGTGGTAGTATCTTTTGACGTTTGAATTAACTGTTGTTCCATTTTAATATGGGCTTCTATCAAAGCCATAACAGTTTGTTTAAATGGGGTCAGATCTAAGTGATCTATTCTTAGATATGTCAGTTGTAACATAACTCACGGTAATCTTATCAGTACAAGAAAAACACTGACAGTCTAACCAATCAACGGCTGTTCTGAAGATCGTTCCCTGGGCATGGTTTAACACCATCTACCATGCGCTAAGCAACCTGTAGTTTCCCTTGCGTAGACTAATGAACACCACTGTTATAGACTAGTCTTCAGTGTACTGATAGATCGAAGTGGTTAACTGAGGCGTTGACATGGGAAAGGTAGTAAGTCAAAAAAATACGAAATTTCGTTTTTTCATGGAAAAGGTAGTAAACGCTTATGCCAATGCAATGGAAAAGGTACTATGTCAATTGGAAGAGTCAGTTAGTTCCTACGATTGACGCAAGATGGGACCTGTATTAAGTCCATGAGGTTTGGCATGGAAAAGGTAGTAAGTCAGGCGCGCAACCTTGTGGGATTATGTACAAACTTTGCCAGAAACTGTTGTTCACATTCATTGTCGTGCAAACCTTGTTCATAATAGCTATATTTTAGTTACAAAATGCCTTCGAAACCTATTCCATTCAAGATGGTAAGTGGTTATTGCCAGCATCATGATATAACTTTCATTCGAATCGTTGTTTTCATAGAAAGGTACTATGCTTTTATTTTGTTTTTTCCTTACGTAGGCTAGTTGTAAATGTCACTACAGCTGCCGGGACTTCACTGAAGCTGAGGTACAGAAGCTTCACACAGACTTTTGGAAACAGACACCAGATCATCAAGGTAGCTTTCTATTTGGATTGATAAACATTGTTAAGATAAAGCAACGAAGACTACGTAACAAGGAGGATCCCGCGTTAAGTAAGAGACAGATATCGGTCACCTATTGTTTACCTTCCCACCAAGGACATGTTCAGGTGTGTTGCAAGACTTTCAAAGGCATGTTGGGTCTATCAAATAAGCGTGTTTACACGCTCATCGAGAAAAAGAAGAAAGGGGATGTTGTGTTCACAATTCTTAGGGGAAAGAATCCAAGATCACATTTGCACAAGACAAAATACACACAACAAGATAAACAACTCATAACGGCTCATATTAGATCATTCCCAACTGAAGAAAGTCATTACACGCGTCACAAGTCGACCAAACTGTACTTGAGTCCAGATCTAAACATTAATCGGATGTATCGTGCTTTCATGAAAGCACACCCAGATTCCAACATTTACAAACGTTTTTATCGAAGAGTTTTTAAAAGTTCATTCTCTAACCTTTCATTCCGTCGCCCTCGAGCTGATACATGTGCGACATGTGACCTACTACAAAATAAAATAAACATAACAGGGGGACCCGATAAACTCAAGATAATTTCGAAACAGGAATTGCATCTAAGAAAAGCAGAGAAGGCTATGAAAAGTATGCATGATGATAATGTTACTTCAAGTATGCCATCGAGTACAACATGTACTGTGAGCATGGATATGCAACAAGTAATTTTCACGCCCTCACTAAAACTAACCCATCCAAACATGTTTTAGAGCCGTCAGCTCTCGAACTACAACTTATGCATTCATGTTGGGGACACAGGGGAAAGCTTCATGTGCCTGTGGCATGAGGGAATAGCTGGCCGGGGAGGTAATGAAGTTGCATCATGCTTTATGAAAGTGATCACATCTGTTATCACACAAAAAAGGCATATAAAACTATGGTGTGATAACTGTGCCGGCCAATGATTCTCATGGGGCTGATATACGCCATTGCCAAAAACTATTTTGAGACCATTGACTTAAAACTTTTGGTGTCCGGACACTCTTATATGACTAGTGACAGGGACTTCGGAATTATTGAGAAGAGGAAGAAAGTGTGCCCAACAATGGTTCCAGAAGAAGTTGCGGAAATGATCAGAGAGGCTAAACATTTTCGACCATTTCATGTAATCACAATGACGCCTGGGGATTTTTTGATTTCGCCATGGAATCTGACAAATATTTAATTACTGTGCCCCTTAAGATTAGCATTTTGAGCTGGATAAGGATTTCAAGAGGTGAACTACCATTAATCAAGACAAGACAATCCTTCAATGAGTTTGAACCGTGGAAGGGGCACAACATCTTTAAGAGGGGACGGTCCTTCCACGCTATGAACAACATCCAGGCCTTACAACCACTTGAGGGGAGATCAACCATCAGTGAACCCAAAAAAAGGACTTATTGGCTATGTTGGATTTTTTTGATGACAAATATCATGATTTTTATCGCCAAATTTGTGCTTGATGCCAATGTAAACCAACAAACTGATTGCTCAGTGAATTTTTACGACTTGTAATATTGCGCAATTTGTTCCAGAAACATAATTACCATAACTTTGTGAGTAAAAATGATAAATGGATTGCTTCATTACTTTGTATGATTTTTGTACAATATTATTTGCTCCATAATGTCGGTAAAACGGTTTTTTTCAACTCCTGTAAAATTTACTTTTTATGACTTACTACCTTTCCCATGTCAACGCCTCACTAGTTACAAATAATGAAAACTGACTGAAATGGATTTAAATATCCAAGTATTAGGTTATTACTGGACTGTGACAAAGTACTAATTCTAGACAAAGTCTAGCATATGTCCATGTAGAAATATAAATATTTCCACCAATGTCTGTAGAAAAATCAATCACCTCAGTGATTCTCCTCGCCGGAAACTTACTAAGTTCCACCTCGTAGCGCAGCACTTTCGTGACTATCACGACTTTGAAAAGAACTTCTGCGTAGATCCGGCAACCATGTGCCTTGGCTCAGCGTCGCAGCAACTTGCTCGGCAAGTGCTTGTGTTGGAATGAGCTATCGATGCTTCGACCAGCCGGCTTTTATTCAAAACTGCCAGGGTCACGCGTCATCACGCTGAAATCTAGAAATCCTCATATCTCTTGAATCCCTGGTCCGATTTACTTGATACTAATTGCATTCTCTTTCATTTGGCAGTGCCAGTAATCTGATCCAAGTCTCAAGTCTCTACTCCATGGTTAACTATTTAATCAATAAATAGCCTCGACCTCTGCTATTACTCGCTACGTCACTTGACATGCAAGTATCGGTAAATTCTTTCCAATTGCTTCGAGAAGCAATGGAGCGCGATATTCAAATATCTCAACTTTCAAAAGCGGCTGTAGCCTTTCCCTTGATATCTAGGTGTCTGAATCTTGGAATACCCATTCCTAGAGTTGGGCACAGTACCTCATTCATCACCAATGCCGCATTTCAGAGAAAATCACATTGTCATCGGATTAAATGGATTATAAGCCCCCCCCCCCAGGGGCTCACATCTTGTGGGACGTGGGTTGGCGACCACGGGACCCCAGCTGAGTCCGGCATTGCTTCCACATACTTGTGACGGGCTCCTCTCCGTCTTCTTTCCTGTTGACCTCACTTGGTCAACTCTTGTTCTCTTCCGACCCCGACGGTATTAGGGTATCCAAGGTCTAGGGAGTCTCTTCCTTTCCCGCCTTAATTGGCCCTTGTCTCATATTTTCTGATACCCTCCTTCTGTGAGGGATCAGCCTTCTTTTTCTTTTCGTGTTATCTCTTGCCTTCTGCTCAAGACCCTCAAGGAGGCAGGGTGTGTGTAGCCCCACCACTTCTGGTGCACCCTGGATATTGCTACACCCTCAAGGGGTCACGGCTGGTGAGTTCGGGAGTTGGCGACCCTGAGGGATTCTTGAGCTGGGTCTGGTTTACTCCCTTTCTTCCATTACCTCTGGGGCGGACCCTCTCCTGTTTCTCTTTCCTATCTGCCTTTCATGGCTCTCCTTCCTTCCAAGTCCCTCAATCCGCATTCTTCGAGGGTTGAGGGCATTTCTTTTCCTCCTGTCCTTTATTTGCCTTATTCTCCTTTCGTTTTTCATTTCTTCTTCTAGTAATATAAGTTAGTAGTTAGTTCTAGTTATAGTTTACTTTTCATTATCATCTTCACGATCACCCAAACCATTAGGGGCCGATAACCTAGATGTTAGGCCCCTTAAAACAACAATTATCATCATCATCATCATGGATTATAAGTTTGTCTACATGAAAACCTTCACGAGAAGACAATAGCGTAAGTTATATATGAGGGCGAGAATGAACCGCGAGTGTCACGAGTACGCGTAACATTGCAAGACATCGGCAGTTGACGGAGCATCTCGGATGTCTCCGCCCGCGCCTCAGCTCCTTTGTTGCAATCAGCGGGCAACGATTAGCCGAGTTAACTGTTGGGATAGGACTTACTCGGTCTAGCATCTCTGCCATACCCTTCACTATTGAGATCTGGTCGGTGCTCGGGTCTGGCACCGATCAAACGGACGAGCGCTCCTAGACAGTTGGCGCGCTTCGGTTTCTCAGACTGTTCATATTAATTTACTATAAGGTTTCATGAATTATTAAAGATCAAAATTATGAATCCCTATAGCCTACATATAAAAGGAAACGTACAGCTTTTATTACTAAAAATATTATTACGGTATTAATTGTTTTTCCTGAATTGATTTGGTCGGTGTGCAACACTGCAACCTTATTACCGTCCGCCACTGCAGCCACCTACCTCTCCATTTTTCATATTTTGTGAAATGTCTGTAGAATACAGCTCCCCTTACGGTTGTTGTTCATTCATTTGAGGGGCTAGGGCACCGTGGATATTTAGCCCCGTGTGCTTGGGTGTGAACAAAAAATGCCGCACTTGGAGGTCGCCATGCGGTTCCTCGTCGAAATTCACGACAAAAGTTTATGTTGCAAAACCTAATCCCGTCAATAGGTTTAACAGAAATGCGTGTTAAGAAACGAGGCTCTGGCAACGCTGAAACTGTATGCAGCGTGGCCAAAAGTAGGTCGCAGGAGCTCAGCAATCTGCCGGAGCTTTCTCTGTACATTCCGATGCACTGCAGGATGTGACAGTGTTGACAGCTTCTCGTTTTCATACTTGTGTTTTCAAACAGCACACGATCCGATTTTGCGATATAAATATTTGTCTTGCAATTGGATGAGGAATCGCATGCCGACCTCCAAGTGCGGCATTTTTTTTGTTCACCCTGTATATACGAGGGAAGTTCAGAAAATACATTCCCTCTTTTTTTTTCAAGGACCCTTTATTGCCAAACTGACATACAACATAGCATCATTTTAACCATAATCACCACCGATATTGAGACTCATGTCGTAGCGTGCAAACAGTTTGAAGAAACCACTCGGTTAAACCTCGGTGCCCTGCGATGCAAGGAATTGTCACACAACCTGCTCCGGGGTCAGATTTCTCGGTATCCATTTTGCGGACAGTTTTCGGTAGCCCAACACATCATGGAACATGTGATGGGCCCAGGCACAACCAATACGCAGTGTGGACGCCACGTCTGACACCGTTATGCACCTGTCCGCTAACAAACCGGATTGCGGGAGATGGGTCCACCCACGGTCGACTCTAGACAGGTCGGAAGGCTGAGACTTGGCAACATGTTCATCAGTCATACCCTTGCCAGGCGGGAACACGAGGGAACGTTGTCTGGCAGGTGTTCTTGTTTATCTCATAGGGATATTTCCTTCTATATTTTGTTTCTTACGCTTTGTAATTTTATACGCTTTATAGTAGCGTTTATACTACCCTTCCAGATGAGTTATTTTACTGTAATCCCTAATCGGGAACACACTGACGAGTATGCTTTGTATCTGGAAAATATGGTGTTTTTAAATGCCTACGGTACGGTTGAAGGAATTATCACATACCGTACTTCATGTTTTAAACTTTGATTTTCCTGGAATGTTTCGCACCGTAACAATGCCAGATACATGTTGTATCCCCAACTGTAATGCAAATTAACCAAGTAAGGTTCCCAAGTAACAAAATCTGCGCCAGACCTGGATTAGGGAACCTTGGAAATGGTTCGTAGATTGCATAAATTAGTCAATTGAGTGAAAACAAACTTTCAGTCATTGCCACTGTATTGATAAACAATTATTCACAGGCAAGGAATGATGCTGTTGATGTCAGCAAACTTGGTTTGGGGAAGAGCAAGTTGAGGCACCTTAGGAAGGAAACAGAAGTAATCTGATACAGTTGTGGAATACCAGCAGCAACATACTATTTCTATAATGGTAGTAAATTATCTACATACATGTGCGGCGGAATCGAGGATTTATAGGCCTACAGTGTGAAGATGTTATGGGAGATAGCCTACATTTTTGCATCACATAACCCTCAATTGCATATACTTTTTCCATATTATTATTATAACACCGCCAATTGTTTTATTACCATACTTCAGAGTAGTGAAATACGAAAAGAAACCAAAATAATTTTCTTTATTTTGCTAAACACCTTTATGTTGATAAATTATGTCCGTGTCACTCATCAGCTGCTTGGCTCTTATAACAACTTTCTACGATATGCACGTTATTCGTTTATTTCCGATTGTAACACTGGTCATGTGTGAATAAATATCAACAGATGTTCTGCTAAACATGTACATTATGTTTGTCCAATGTCAATTCCGTAGTTTTTGTCGCCTTCCTTGCTAGCAAACAGCTGTTTCAGTTCAGGCGCTCGTGACGAAGTATGACTGACAATAGCCGTAGCTACAGTGTTGTCAGGTTGAACCTTCCGACCTTTCTAGAGTCGACCGTGGTCCACCCCACGCCCTTCAACTGGTAGCCTACTTAGATGATGATATGATAATTGTTGTTTTAAGGGGCCTAACATCTAGGTTATTGGCCCCTGATGGTTTGGGTGATCGTGAAGATGATAATGAAATGCAAACTATAACTAAAACTAACTACTAACTTATATGCTAAAAGACGAAATGGAAAACAATAGGAGAATAAGGCAAACAAAGGACAGGAAGAAAAGAAATGCCCTCAACCCTCGAAGAATGAGGATTGAGGGGCTTGGAAGGAAGGAGAGCCATGAAAGGCAGATAGGAAAGTGAAAGAGAAGAGGGTCCTCCTCAGAGGCTATGGAAAAAGGGGGGGGGGGAAACCGGACCCAGCTCAGGAATCCGTTGGGGTCACCAACTCCCGAACTCACCAGCCGTGTTCCCTTGAGGGTGTAGCACTATCGAGGGTGCACCAGAAGTGGTGGGGCTACATACACCCTGCCTCATTAAGGGCATTGAGCAGTAGGCAGGTGATATCATGAAAAGAAATAGAAGGTTGACCCCTCGGAGAACGAGGGTATCAGGGAAGATGAGACAAGGTCCAATAAAGGCGGGAAAGTGAAAGACTCCCTAGGCCTCGGATACCATAATACCGTCGGGGTCGGAAGAGAACAATAGTTGACCAAGGGAGGTCGATTGGAAAGATGACTGAAACGAGCCCTGCACAAGTAAGTGGAAGTAATGCCGAACTCAGCTGGGGCCTCGTGGTCGCCAACCCACATCCCACTAGTCGTGAGCCCCTGAGGAGGGGGGACCTACTTAGCTAACGTATTCGTTTAATAGGGTATGTTGATGTGTGTGACATGGGGAAATGAATTATGTGGAATTTTTATTAACAAATCCATTTTCTTCTATACCTCTGAACACAAAGTTAGAAATTAAAAAATAAGGACCTCATCAACCAAGCTGATAGATAAATTTGCTTCATCCAAGCACAAGAGTGGAGAATATACAAGCAAGGAGCCATGTGAGTACAGTCCTCAATGCATGAACTATTTGTTAAACCTTGTTTCAAATATTGTGTTGTGTGGAATTATGATAAGGGCAATATTGGCAACAATGAATGGCAAATATAAAACAACAATAATGGCATCTCGCCCATCCTAAAATTTTAGTCAGGAGCTGCCCCTGTATTGTCTAATGAATTGTGATGGCTATATTATTAAATAAGAAAGTTTGCCGTTTTACGTGCCCGTTAATCTTGCGATCATGAGCCATGGGACATATTTTTTATGTGGAATCCGAACACAGGTCGTGATATTTCACTCCGAAAATCTTACATGCACTGATCGGGAATCGAACCTGGACCGCCTTGGTGAAAGGCAAGCAGCTTGACCATTGCACCATTACGCCCCAATTGGGATGGAGTCGACCGTGGCCTTAAATTAGGAACAATCCCGTCATTGGGGCATCTTGGTCATCAGCCCCGTGCACGTATTTGATAACCTGTGTTCCTGTGGTGACTGTAGTAGTGTGTGTAACTATAAATGGTTAAACAGATGTTATTAAATATTGTTTATAACATGGCGGTGTTCGAATTCAGTGACCGACGAAGTGTAAATTAGGAACCCAAGAAACAGGCTCATAATGCGCAACTAGGAACTTGAAGTGCCCATGCGCAGTAAACACAAGATAACATCTCGCAATACGCCGCAAGGCACACGAATATGAAATGCAAATTAATGCAGGAGCATGCTTCTCGAAAAGAAACAAGAAGTTCCGTGAAGAACTATACAGCCTACTTTTCATGCCAATGATTATTCTACAGAATATGAACCTATCTAGAATAATGACGAAATTAAGTTGCTAATATCGAAATTTCCAATTAGTTTAAAATACTGTATACCTGGCATAATGTATCCTAATAGAGCACTACAGTTGGCAGCCCTGATGACTGAATATATTCTTAGTTCCGTCTCTTACGGTACTAAATACAAAATTTGGTTGAAGTCCACTGGATATCATGGACGTTACATGCAGTTAAACATTGGATCTAACAGCGCGCGTAAAATCATGTTGGCAACAATGTCATGCATGTATTGGTCAGAAATAATCTGAAACAATATGATCTATTGTTGTGCCAATTTTGAATGAAATCCATTAGTTGGTATAGAAGTTACAAGCATTTTGAAATTGGACCTATCAGCAGGCTTAGAATCATGTTGGCAGCACTGACGTATCTTAGTTACGCCAAATTTGTCTAGAATGCCAGGTACTATATACGTGTGCAAAGTTTAGAGCTATTGGCTTGCATACTTTCTGATATATTGATATTAGGGTAACAAAAATAGGGACAGCACATATTAACAGTTGGCAGCCCTGGTTGCTCCTCAGAATACGCATAGTCATATCTGTTATGGTACACATAGCACATACGAAATTTGGTTGAAATCCAAATGATAGTATGGAAGTTACATGTATTTAAAGTTGGACCTGTCAGCAGGCTTAGAATCATGTTGGTAGCACTGACGTATATAAGTTACTCTAAATTAATATAGAATGTCAGGTACTATACGTGTGCATAGTTTAAAGCTGTCGGCTTGCATACTTTATGATATATTGGTATTTGGATAAAATAAATTAGGAGCATTTATTAACAGTTGGCAGCCCTGGTAGGTCTTAAGAATACGCTCAGTCATATCTGGTTATGTACACATACAACATACGAAATTTGGTTGAATTCCGCTTGATAGTGTAGAAGTTATATGCATTTAAAAATTGGACCTATCAGGAGGCTTATCATTTTGGCAACACTGCCATGTTTGGCCTCCTGGAAATTAAACTGAAATATTATGATCTGTTCGTGTGCCAATTTTGAAATAGCTCCCATTCATACTTTCCAAGATATCCAACATGGAGCTCAAATTTCAATTGCGATTTTTTAGCAGTTGGTAGCACTGACATCATTTTCAAATATGGCCGTGAGATATTCAGGTATAGATCTTTACTCCTACCAAATTTTGTTTCGATTGCTGCAGCCGTTTAGGAGTTGATAGGGGGGGACACACACACAGCCAGACAGACAGAAGGACAGACAGACAGACAGACAGACATTTGCCCGATCTCATAAGTCTACTTTTTCCTCATTTTTGCAAAATGTGAAAAGTAGGCTAAAAACAATTGTAGCTTCCTGTTCTCTCCGATACAAGAACGTAAACGGTGCTTAACGCAAGCTCACCCGGTGGTTACGAGGCCTATCACAACTACTGAGAGGGTGCGATGGCTCACCCGGTGGTTACGAGGCCTATCACAACTACTGAGAGGGTGCGATGGCTCGAACTCTGCAAAACGACGAAAACCTCGGAGAATTGCTTGAGTTTATTGGCTAACTACAGAAGGGTGCAAATTATATAGACTCGACGTCAGTTTCCCAAAATTACATTTATACTTTTTACGGCTTAATGCACTAAATATGTTTACAAGGCGGTGAAATTACTTCCAATGTTTAACCAAGAGTCTTAATTATATTTTTTTAAGAAAATCAGTGTAAAATAATTTTTATGTTCGACCCTGACTATTATGTGTTAGAAAACTGTATCATAATGATGGTCATTATAACACTATTTTTCATTATGAAACAGTTTCTCCCACCAATCACAGCTCAAGAAACAGTTGTTTGACCAATTAGATAAGGTTAGCATCGCATCCGCGTGGAGTTCCAAGGCCTTCTGAACTGCGTTGCCTAGTGTAATAATGGGGTAATCGAGAACGAGAAGGCCATGGTCAAATACAAGGCATTCTCTGCGTCTCATGCTCTCTGTTCAGTACATAAAACTGGCGAAATCTCGACAGATATTTATGAATATTTATCTTCGAACATAAAATAGCTATAATAATTATCGTCGAACATAAACAGTCGTATGCAACTCGCCTATAATGGTAATTAAGACACTCGTATGGAAATTATAAAACTCGCATACGCTCGTTTTATAAATATACTCGTGTCTTAATTATAGCCATTATAGGCTCGTTGCATAATGTACTATTATAATTCAGGTTACGTAGCCTACTTAAAAATGCCACACGTTTTATTTTAATTACTTCACTCTAGTTAGTTAGTTATTGTTGTTTTAAGGGGCGGAACTACGAGGCCATCTGTCATTCTTAACACAGATTAAAGTATACAAATTTGGAATGGAATTTAAAATTTAGAGGTGGGCACCTAAATTTGAAAGACCGAAAATTAATAAAACAAAAAATTAAATAAAACTAATAATTTTAATATAAACAAAAATTACGGAAAAACAAAAATTCATCATTCAAAAACGATCAAGTCTTTGAGTCAATGTACACTGGAAAATTTAGATTGCTGGCCCTAACCCACTCTCACTTATAAGGCGGATAACGCGATCAGCAGCCACCGCGTCATCGGCTAATATAAGTTTGAGTGTCACCTGCAAACCAAGTTTTCTTCGTAAGTCAGCAAGATCCACACCCTCGGTTAAAATGTGGACCACGGTTAAAACAGCCCCACAGGTACAAAGTGGTGGGTCTTCCCTTCTCATTAGGTACGAGTGGGTGGATCTTGTATGACCTATCCTTTACCTACACAAAATGATGGGACTCTCTCTCCGTGACCGGAAAGAGCTCCTTACTTCACTCTACTTTTCGTGTGAATTTAGAGCTGAGGGTTTTGGAGTCATTTTACTGATGATCTGCTCTTGAACTGTTCAAAGATTCATGAACTATGGATTGAAATCACCTGACATGGAGGGTACATTCCAAAGTCAATGAAAAAATTGAAATCTGGCCAACCTCAGGTATCCCTCAGAATCCAAAAATCTGAAAGTTCCCAGACACAATTCCTTATGGGAAAAGGTGTAAGTTCACGGGGGAGAAATCATTACTAAGTAGGGTTACAAAATATGCCAACAGCTGGTCAATGAAATGATATTGAATAAAACATTGTGTCTGATTTAAATTATTTATTTGATTCTAATAATTTGCACACCCCTGTAAGATCTCCTTGACATTTCTTACTACTGTATAACTTACATGTTGTCAAATGTCAACCTTGTGATTCCACTTTCTCTGGAGATGAGATCCGTTCTGTGACAAATGGCTAAAGGTTGATTTGTTTCATTGTATGACCAGTAATTGTCGCGCCAATGTTAGACTTACTAGGAGACGAAGTTAGTGAACACGTGATTGATAAGAACAAGAATAACGTAGTGTTAGCACAACGGATAAAGAGAAAAACTTAAGTAGGCTAACTTCCACCCAAATTATAATGTTCCTAAGGACTGAACTTACAATGGATCGAAGATATTTCAAGCTACAGTGGGTGAGTGGTTATCGTATCGGTCTACCAACCCCAAACTTGCAGGTTCGCAACAAAAATCACGACTCGCATGTCATAAGTTGTTGGCATGTTAAAGAACCCATTTGAATTTAGTTCATAATGGAACGAGTAGTTCCGTGAAGAACTCTACAGCCTATTTTCATACCCTACTCATGTTAATTGCCTTTATCAACATACAAAATTTCAGTTTGATTGTTGTGATAGATTCGTAGATATTGAGAACCGTCTAAATATTTCAGATGGTCGCCATTTTAGATTGTTATATTTATAGGCCATAGAGTTATGTACCATTAAAGGAAAATTATTGCGTAGCTTAATTATTCAAACTTTCACTTCGATCGCATGATTACGACACAAAAAATAAAAACTTAATTTTAAAATTTAGCACAGCCGCCATCTTGTGGTTATGTAAACAATTGAACTAATTTAGATGCCATTGCATTACAATATGTATAATCATTGACTGTACCACATTTTACTGCGCTCAGATGGTTAAATCACGTGAAAAGTCTATTAAAATATTTCAACTTCGCTTGGCCGCCATGTTCGTTTTGTACTTAACAGGTTTTTGAAAGTTACAGCGATATACTTTCAGCAGTGCCCTCCATCACCGTACAAAATTTCAGGGTGATATCTGCGGTTTCGGAGATAGCCTATAGAACGCCAGTTAAATATTTTGCACAGCCGCCATTTTGAGGTTATGTAAACAATTGAACTAAATTAGACGCCAATGCATTACAATGTGTATCAACATTTTCTGCACCAAGTTTTATTACGTTTGGGTGGTTAAATCGCGAGAAAAGTCTATTTAAAAGTCTCAACATCGCTTGGCCACCATGTTGGTTTTCTTGTTACCAAGTTTTGAACGTCTCATAGGTAAACCTTTAGTAGTGCCCTTTATCACCGCACAAAATTTCAGGGTGATATCGGTAATAGTTTCGGAGATACTGAATGCTGGTGAAATATTTCGCACAGCCGCCATGTTGGATTGGTGCGACTGAATAAAATTTGAAGGGCACGGTTGGGGTCGACCAGAATGGTGCTATGATCTTACCGTGTTTCATTGAAATCGCTCCAGCCGTTTAGATTTAATTAGGGACCCACACACACGCACATACAGACCGACACACGGACAAAAGGTGATCTCATAAGCCTTTTTTTTTTCATTAAATGAAAATAGGCTAAAAATTAATCACAGGGTTTTCCGCCATCACAAAAGTTCCTCCTTTCTCTACTAGAAAGCGCTATAGTGTCAAGGAGCATAGATATCTAACCTGCTTGACCTTCATAGCGCTCCAAGGAACAACAAAATTCGACATGCAAGCTGCACTCTGGGCGTCAAATAACAAAGCTTGCATCCGACACCCGAGACCATACGTTATTATTATTATTATTATTATTTTTATTATTATTATTATTATTATTATTATTATTATTATGAGATATTAATTAGCATTTAAATTTAATAATTATTGACTTAACCAACATTTCAATTGGAACGTTTTCAATGTTGTATTAATGGTTTCAACTTTATCTGAGCAGCAATACTGTGAAATTAGCCTAACATTATTGGCAGCCACTCCTGACGTCCGAGTTCGATCACATCCAGTGCCAAGAAATGTATTTCTGGTCTTAGGGCTGAAGCAGGGTACATTCAGCCTCGCTAGGCAAAACTGAGAAGAGGTTCGATTCTCTCCTCAGCCATCTTGGAAATCATTTTCCGTGGTTTACCAGTTTTACTCCAGGCAAATGCCGGGATGGTTCCTAACTTAAGGCCACGGCCGCCTCTTTCCCAATCATCACGTATAATATTACAAATATCCACTAACAATAACATAGATAATCAGACAACATTTCTCATACATCCAAGTAGACCTACACGGGGCTAAATGACCACGAAATCCAAGCCCCTCAAATGAAACAATAACATCTATTCGAAGTCTTTCACCTTTCACAACATCCACAGGTATTGGCTATGCCATGAATGTCGTTACTCAGCACCAACCATATCTCGTAGCTTACATATAATCGCAACCATGGCGAGGTTGAGATATCGGTGGTTGGTTGGTTGGTTCCTCAGTTTAGGGCCTGCGACAACGTGGTCATGTAGCCCCGTGTACTTTGGGTGTCTGTAGAATCTGTCTGATAACCGGCGTTTATTGTGATGGCTGTATAGTGTGTGGTATCTGTTTTTAATTCAAGTAAGGACTGCAGACATTCAATCTTCAAGTAGTTCCTACTTATGATACCAAACGCCACCGTCAAAGACAACTAGTTCTGAACTTGGTTACTAGATGCGACCGCAGTCGGCTCCTGGCGACGAACGTTAGAACCTAAGAGCGTTGGTCAAATCTAACCTATAATTTAGCTTCGCACAAGTGTAGTTAGTGGAAGGTTCTTTTACATGCATAAATCTATGACATGGGACCACCGGCTTTACTTCCCCTCAAAAGGAAGGCATACTGAGGGATTTTTAACGTTCTTAAAAGATCCGACGACTTCGGCCGGGTGTGAACCCGCGACCTTGGACATAGAAGCTCAGCATGCTACTAACTACGCCACCGAAGCCACTAAGATATCGGTGGAAAGCCACGTATTACTCTAGCCTGTGCCAACAGACGAATGCAGATGTACTGCATTTATCAAGAGATGGCAAACAAGCGACATAATAATAATCGCTCTCCTAGCGTCTATCTGCTGCTTTGCTACATCTCCTCCATTTCAGTCTGTCATTGACATCTTCAGGTGTTAAAGCAACATCGTGAATTTTCGACTTTGATATTGTCGGTCCACCGCTTTGCTGCTCTTCCACGCGTTCGCATTCCACCTGGGTCAATTTGAAGGGCTGTTTTAGCGACTGATTGTGAGTTCTCTTGACTCCTCAGTACGTAACCATACCAGCGGAGCCGAGCTTCCGTCACTTTCTCCACGATCAGAGCGATGCCTAGTCTTTGTCGAACATCTGTATTCCGTACGTGGTCACATCGAGTCAGTCCCAGAGTGTATCGGAGCATGTTCATCTCCATTTCATGTAGTGTCTGCTCATGGTTTCTTGTCATTTGGCGACATTCTGCACCATAGATTGCAGCTGGGCCCACCACGGTCTTGTAAACTTTTGCCTTTAAATATAAGGTGCGTTCAAAAAGTAACGAGCCGGAGGCATAATTACAGAAATATGTATGTTAGAAATATTGGCCCTGGCTGTTGAGGCACTTGTCCCACTGTGACACGAGGCGGTGAATGGCTGTCTCATAAAATTCCCTGGGCTGCGATGTAAACCAGTTCCGCACGTACAGCTGAACGTCGGCGTCCGACGTGAATCGTTGCCCCGCAGAGCCCTTTTCAGGGGACCAAACATGGCGTAATCACAGGGAGAGAGGTCTGGACTGTATGGAGGATGGCCGAGAACCTCCCATTTGAATTTCTGCAGAAGTGCCGCGACTGCGTTGGCCGTATGAGGTCGTGCATTGTCGTGGAGCGACCACGGCGGATATGGCGTTCACTGTCACTCGGCGGTCCTGGGTAATGAGTGTATCAACCAGCTGGACGTTGTCATCGGTAATGCAGGGGGGTGCCCCAGACCGGGCATCATCGGCTAACGACACCCGTCCTTCCCTGAAGCGCTTGTGCCACGCCTTGACCCATGCATGGGACACGCAGTGTTCGCCGTACACTTGTGACATTCGGCGATGAATGTCCGTTACCCCTACTCCTTCCGCTGTCAGAAACCGAACAGCACCTCTTTGCTCTTCGGTTGACGCCTCCATGTCACTGTTTGCAATGCGGCTGGCAGCGTTGGACGATTGATGCATGCTGCTGCTCGTTTTGTATCGCCACGTGAAGTTCACGCGTGCCCTCTAGCGACGGGCTGTGACCCTCCACGCTCTGGTCGGAATCACACCTCGTTACACACGCCACGATTAGCCGATGTAGTCACCGGTTTGCGCATTCCAGCCTCCGGCTCGTTACTTTCTGAACGCACCTTATATGGAGGCGTCTTTTTTTTATCACAGAGAACTCCTGCGACTTGTCTCCATTTAAACCAATCATTCACACATATAAAATCGTTTTCCATATTGCCATGGGGCACAGTGAGGATGGACTTATTTCTTAAGCAGTGTCCACGTCTGCTCTACACAATTATTTATTATTGTTATTATGTATTTACCATAAATCAAACAGAAGTATGGAAGGCCTGGTGGAAAAGGGCCCCACACACATATTACATGTTTCACTGGCACAATTTACAGTACATTTGGTTTTGCTGTATTTACATGTTTTACAAAGATATTTGCATTATTTACATATTTGGAATATTAACATAGTTCACTCACTCTCTCACGCACGCAGTTTCATCGCCTCAATCACTCCATACATTCATACATTCATTCATTCATTCATTCGGCGAGACAATCAATCACTCATACAGACTACAATGTACCTTTTTATGTACGACCTGAATTTCCGAAGAGGCAAGATCTTGGCATCTCCTGGCCTGGCAGCGTGTTCCATAACCGCGCAGAGCGGTCGTAGTAACCTGTCAGGTAGGCATTGCTACGAGCGAAGGGCAGAACGAGAGTTACACCTCGTCCTCTCCGAACTGAGCGATATGCCAATGACAGTCGGCAAAAGGGGTCAATATTAATGGAGATCGGGATCATTCCCTGCTGTGAATACCATTCTACTGAAGAAAGGCATTGACAATGCCAGCTCTGTGCGGGCGAGCGTTATCGTCCACGAAAGTGAAATTTGGGCTGAAATTGTCAACATAGCCTTTGACTACAGGTGACAGGATAGTATCCCTTTAACGTATGCCTGTCATACGGCCTCGGATGTACACAAGAGGGGTTCAGTGACCATACATGATGCAACCCCAAAACGTTGCACCACTGTTGGTATCGGTCTCGGATGTATTGGTCGTGCATACGTTCACCGGGTCGTCTCCACACTCGTACAGATCTATCCTCATTGGCACAGGCGAGTGTACACAGCCGATATACACGCACACAAGAACGACTAATGGGTTTGAGACCACTACGACTGTTGGCCAGCAATATGCAAAACAATAATTTCGAACTGTGCTCACGGAAAATACATTGATTGATGCCTTAGATTAGGGGCCTCGACAACGGGGTCATGTAGCACACTTTGAGTGGGTGTAGAATCTGTCTGATAACCGGTGTTAATAATTGTGATAGCTGTATTAGTGTACACTCAGGTAAGAACTGCAGACAATCAATGTCAAATAGTTCATACTTTTGCTACCAAATGCTACCGTCAACGTCACCTAGCTGTGAACTTGGCTACTAGATGCCACCGCAATCGTCACCTGGCGACGAACGTTGGAACTTTGAGCGTTAATCAATTCTAACCTACAAATTTAGCTTCACACAATCGTCATAAATCTATGACATGGGCCCGCCGGCTTTACTTCCCCTCCGAAGGAAGGCATGCCGAGCGATTTTTAAAGCTCTTAAAAAACCGACGACTTCTGACTGGTTTGAACCCGCGACCTTGGGCATAGAAGCTCATCATGCTACCAACTATGCCACCGAAGCCGCCCATCCAATCTCTCCTACAGGTTAGAGTTAGACTAACATCTCCATGACCATCAGACTGACTGATATATCCTATATATGGCAGGTAATAACACATATTTTAATATTAGTAGCAGCTGGAGCAGTCCTTGGCCTGCTTTAGACCGCGCTGCGCCTTCTGGCGCTTAGTGTCTCCAGCACGAGCGACCAAACACAAGGAAATCCCAAACTCACCAGCGTGCGCTCTTGAAGGCCCATGGTGCGGCCATACACACCCTGCCTTCTTTAGAGTCCTGAGCAGAAGGCCGGAGACACTATAAAAAGAAAAACAAGAGGTCTGAGGCATCAGGAAAGATGAGACAAGGGACAATTAAGGTAGCAATTTGGCAGACTCCCTAGGCCTTGGAAACCGTCGGTGTCGGAAGAGAATAAGAGATGAACAAGGAAGGTCGACAGGAAAGATGATAGAGAGAGGCTCGACACAAGTAACTGGAAGCAATGCCAGACTCAGTTGGGGTCCCGTGGTTGCCAACCCACGTCCCACTAGTAGTGAGGCCATGGTGGATTATCCAATTAAAGCTACCATTTGTGTGAGAAGTGTTTTATTAAGTATAAGGTGCGTTCAGAAATAACGAGCCGGAGGCATAATTACAGCAACCAGTACCTGTATGTTAGAAGTATTGGCGCTGGCTGTTGAGGCACTTGTCCCACTGTGACACGAGGCGGTGAATGGCTGTCTCATAAAATTCCCTGGGCTGCGATGTGAACCAGTTCCGCACGTACAGTTGGACGTCAGCGTCCGAGGTGAATCGTTGGCACCGCAGAGCCCTTTAGAGGGGACCAAACATGGCGTAATCACAGGGAGAGAGGTCTGGACTGTATGGAGGGTGGCCGAGAACCTTCCATTGGAATTTCTGCACAAGTGCCGCGACTGTGTTGGCCGTATGAGGTCGTGCATTGTCGTGGAGCGACCACGGTGGCTATCGCGTTCACTGTCACTCGGCGGTCCTGGGTAATGAGTGCATCAACCAGCTGGACGTTGTCATCGGTAATGCAGGGGGGTGCCCCAGACCAGGCATCATCGGCTAACGACACCCGTCCTTCCCTGAAGCGCTTGTGCCACGCCTTGACCCTTGCAAAGGACATGCAGTGTTCGCCGTACACTTTTGACATTCGGCGATGAATGTCCGTTACCCCTACTCCTTCCGCTGTCAGAAACCGAACAGCACCTCTTTGCTCTTCGGTTGACGCCTCCATGTCACTGTTTGCAATGCGGCTGGCAGCGTTGGACGATTGATGCATGCTGCTGCTCGTTTTGTATCGCCACGTGAAGTTCACGCGTGCCCTCTAGCGACGGGCTGTGACCTTCCACGCTCTGGTCGGAACCACACCTCGTTACACACGCCACGATTAGCCGATGTAGTCACCGGTTTGCGCATTCCAGCCTCCGGCTCGTTACTTTTTGAACGCACCTTATATATAAATAACTCATGTATTAACAGGTGTCTCTCAGTACTCAATTAATACAGTGAGTCCGGGAATGTTCTCCGCAGCGCCTACATGCGTCTGCGAGAGCTAACTACAGCAGTTACGTTGGTAGCACGGCTGCCGCTTGCATCATAACAAATAATCAGTAAACTTTGTACTCACCACAGCCATTCATAACAGACGCTGGAACCATTCACAGTACATCACTCTTTTTCCGTATATCAGTTTGTTTTAATTCATGAACCACGGTAACTTGATAAGGGAACAACTGGAGCTTCTCTCTTACAGCTTTATGTGCTGTCGACTTAGAGATTCCTGTTTGTTGAGCTAATTTTCGTATTGATTTACTTGGTCTACGCAGCATTATATCGGAGATTTCATCAAGTTTTTCGTCCGTTAAAAGCGTTGGCCTGCCTGTCCCCGGTGCATCGTGAGCTGAGCCAGTCACATGAAATTTAGTTATGAAATCCCGTACGGTATCACGGTTTGAACACTTTGAATTAGGAAACCGCGCCTGAAATCTTAATTTTACATTTTCTGTAAACCGATCGCCTTCGCGAAAAACGTATTCCACCAAAAAAAAATCTCTCTTCAGTAGTAAACATTACCCCCTGTATACTGTTTTACTCTTCCAATAATAATCTATCTGAACGCTCGCTGACTGTAATACACACTGAAGACATGCAGGCTCACGCGCTTATCGCGATACACACCTACAGCTCACACTGGGGAGTCCCGCTTTCAAGGACACAGTGCAGTGCAGCCAACTAAACTCATGACTCAACCATTCGTAGCTGCACGTACCCACTGCGGAGAACATTCTCGGGCGCCCTGTACTAGGCAATTCATTAATTGTAACTCCCCGTCCAATGTAGTTGGGCGCACTCGTGTTGACCGACTGAAAAGCTTCTACTGATATAAAAAATATTTAATGTGACATGAAAATGAGCATGTTAGCCCTGTTCCTTATTGACGAAGTATGATAAGTCCTGAAGATTAAAAACCTTAAGTGAATGTTGTTGTTTCTTATGGCTAGCCCGGATTCCAATCCATCAGCGTTCTTGCGTTCCAATAGAGTTGTGTGAGGTTTCCTGAAATTCTAGCAGTCACATCAAGTTTGTTGCAATGTAGCAGGAGCTCCTTATCCATTTTACTTCCAGGTTCGTGACAAAGTGTGCATTCTTCAGATCTCAGGATGTTGATTCTTTTCAGATGAACTGCAAGGCAGTAATGGCCAGTGTTAAGTCTGAAGAAGGCTAAAGCTTCTCTTCTTGCTGTTAATTTATATTGATCCCATTTAGCATCAATGTCCTTCCATAATTTGGTTTCTGCTGTTTTCTTTGCCATTTCTTCATACCTGTTTTTGAAAGTATTTTTCAAAATCCTTTTTGGTGACATAAAATCAGTCTGACTGACAGGTTGTTGTAGTGTGGTACCTTATTTTTGCTAATCTGTCTGCCTCTTCATTACCTGCTATTCAAACATGAGAAGGGATCCACTGAAATGAGGTCTGTTTGTGGAGTTTTTATCATACAAAAATGTCTTTGAGTTCTTTATTTTGAGGCTTATAATTTGACGAGATGGCTTGGATGGCTGCTTTTGAATCTGTAATGATAACGCATTTTTGATAATCAAGGTTTCTGCCTAATAACCTTAACCTAAAATCAATATTAATTTGTACTTTTTACTGTACCGTTTTCGGTCACATTGTGGTCTTCCTCAGCGCAAATAATAATGTGAATAGAAAAGCAGACTTACCATAAAAGAAGCTTGTTCTCAAAACTATTTCTAAAAAATTAATTCAATCTATAGATAGGGCAATATAGAGTGTTTGGAATGTTGGAATATTTATCTCAACGATAGGCTATCATTCCACAGCTTCTTCACCATTGTACATGATTATACCCATTCTGCAACTTCAATCTTAACCTAACATTTTTGCCTCCATAACATACACATCACTGTTCCTTTTTCAAGCTGGTTTGTTATCAAGATTTATTTCCTTCGCATTTAACATATTTTTGTAACAGATCTGTTTTTTTTTTTTTAAATTTAGTGTATGTGTTTTTTAGCTTTTAGACGATTAATTTTTTAGAAAAGTTTTGAGAACAACCTTCTTTTATGGTAAAATAGTTCATGCACTGTAAGTCTTGCTTTTCTATTATAATAAATAATAATAATAAAAACATCGGATGGCCTTGGGTGCCGGGCGCAAGCTTTGTTATTTGGCACCCAAAGGGTAGCGTGCATGTCGAATTTCGTTGTCCTTGAATCACTATGAAAGTCAAGGAGATTAGATATCTAAGCTCCTTGAACACTATAGCGCTTTCTAGTAGAGTAATGCAAAACTTTGTTTCGACGGAAACTCCCAAGATTAACTTTGCCATTATGAACACGGCCTACTGAATTCAAATCGGTTATTTGACATGCCAACATCGTATGAGATGGTCTCGTAATTTTTGCCGCCTTTCAAAAATCACTTACCATGGCCAGGAGCGAACCTGCTAGCTTGGGGTTAGTAGACCGACAGGTTGACCACTCACCCAAAGTGGCAAGCTGCTTTTCTATTCATATTATTATTTGCACCGAGGAACTGGTACAATAAAAAGTACAAATTAATATTGACTTCAGGTTTTTATCTTCAGGACTTATTGGAAAATATTTATCTCGACGTTCGCTTTGTGTTAGTTGAGTATAACTCGCCCGGGCCTGCTCTTGGCCTTGCTGAAGGGCAGCTCCAGTGAAGGCGGGCGATGGCATTGGCACCATTACCTTACAAGGCAGAGATTCGACCGGGGTTACATAATCGCCACTGAACCTTGGCTTTAAAGGTCACTTCATGAGGGCCCGTACTTGGAGTGTAAATTCCGTGCAATGACACCAGGGTCCTGCTATCACCTCCTCACGTATACACACTACAGACTCCGATCTTCACTCCTTCCTTCGGAGGGGAAGTCAAGCCAGCGCGACGGTCCCATGTCATACATTTATGGGCATTCATAACATTACCTCGTAACCCTTATTTCCAGCGTTTTTATTCCATTATTTCTCTACCCCGCAAATACAAACCAAACTATTTCAACTTATCTAGTTTCACATCCACATCTCTTCTATTCCACGCTGTTTTTATCAAGACTTTTTCATGTTTTTTTAACATATTTTGTAACAGATCTGTTTTTATCATTTTAAATGATCTTGTCGACTTCGTCATTACGCTGGGGTCTGGCGTTACGTTACGGTGACGGGACGAAATGTAGCCTACCCAGATGCACTGAGGTGTGTGAGGTCATAGTACCGCTTGGTGCATGTGTTCCCCGACAATCTCTACTTCGTTAGTATAAGACAAAAATCCCCGATTCTTGGATGTCACGGGTAATCTCGAGAACCACTGGATGGATTTTGATGCGGTTTTCACCATTCTGTAAAGGATATCTCGAGGAAAGATTCTGTAGAAAATAATTTATGTATGATCAAAGGAAGCCAAGCAGTAACGATTTCAGTGAAAAAGTCGAAAACAAACTTGGCGTCCGTGCGCTTTTTAAGCTTACGCTGGGCAAACCGTTAAAAATATCAATATACTATGAGCGTAAGAGTTCAGCATGAAAAGTTCTACAAAAAAAAGTCCTCGAGAGTATATCTCTGTCTTCAATACATCGCCCACTATAAGTGAATATTGACTTTAGGTAGTAAATTGTTTCTTCTTCGTCTTCTTCTTCTTTCGTTACGGTCAACTAACGACCACGTCATGTCAAATGTTTGTTCTGCATTTTAATGGTGACCCAGTACCCTTTCATTCGCAATCGATGCTGCACCTTTCTCTCCGTCGTCCACACCTTCCCGGTTTTTAGTTTCGGTTGAAAACTCCGATGTTTCTGTAGTTTTTCCCTAAGTGGGCCACGCTCCTGGATATCTTCACATGTTATCCCAGTCTCCAACAAATCTTTCTCTACTTCACTGAACCAGGCCCCCTTTGTCATTTTCTCATAGAGAAAAGCAAAAATTCGGTTGGATAGCCGTGTTGATATCATTCGGGTTATGTGTCCATAAAAAGAAATCCTCCTTTTCCTCATCACGTCAGTTATTTTCTCTACGTGTGTGTACAACTCTTGGTTGTGGCGTCTTCGGAACTCACCGTGTTCTTTGACTGGACCTAGAATTTTCCTCAATATCTTCCTTTCCTTGGTCTCCAGTTTCTCCATTATGCCTTTTCTATTCATGGCGAGACATTCCGCTGCATACAAAGCTTCTGGCCGGATGACCGTGCAGTAGTGCTTGAGTTTTGCATTCAGGGATATAGTTTATTATAATAAATTTTATTATAACATGTGGGATACAAAATACACTTTGTGATTATGTGAAAAAGCATTAATTGGCTAAACGACTGGTCTTGATAAGGATTGTTGATGATTAATATCTATGCGCGGTGTTGGCAATATTCTATTTGTCCCATAATTCGCATGTAGCCTATTATGGCGGACACAACTGGAATTTCACTAAGTGACAGTTTCAGTGTCTGCAAGTAGTTTGAAAACATGAGATGAAACAGAGAATACAAGTGTGATGTAACCCAACAGCAAGACATGTTTATAATGATGAGGTGGGGAATGGTAACCTAAGGTCACATTGGTATATTGGCTTTCACGGCCTGTGAATTAAGACTCAGCAATTTTTCTAGGTTTTCTAGGGAGGTTATGGCTGCTTGAGCTTTTAGTTTTCGCAGTAAAGAGGCGCAGGTGCGCTTCATAAAAAGGAGGTAGTGCGCAGTTCGCTAGTCTTGTGGGGGTTTGGGTGGGGACACCAAGAGCCCGCTGATGAGCCAGCTTGGAGGTCCTAGGCGAAACCCCACACAAGACACGGCACAACTCTAGAAAATTTGCTGAGTTTTAATTCACTGGCCGTGAAAGCCAATATAGCATCTTTTTGGAACCTTTCATAGGGAGGTTATGGCTGCTTGAGCTTTTTTGTTCTCGCAGTAAAGAGGCACAGGTGCGCTTGATAAAAGAGGGAGGTAGCGCGCAGTTCGCTACCTCTGTCGGGGTCCGGGTGGTGACACCAAGACCCCGCTGATGAGCCAGCTTGGTGTCCTAGGCGAAACCCCACACATGACATGGCACAAACCTAGACGAATTGCTGAGTTCTAATTCACTGGCCGTGAAAGCCAATATACCATTTTTGGAAGTCTTTATAGGGAGGTTATTGCTGCTTGAGCTTTTACTTCGCGCAGTAAAGAGGCGCAGATGCGCTTCATAAAAAGGGAGGTAGCGCGCAGTTCGCTACTCCTGTGGGGGTCCGGGTGGTGACACCAAGACCCCGCTGATGAGCCAGCTTGGTGTCCTAGGCGAAACCCCACACATGACATGGCACAAACCTAGAAGAATTGCTGAGTTCTAATTCACTGGCCGTGAAAGCCAATATACCATTTTTGGAAGTCTTTATAGGGAGGTTATTGCTGCTTGAGCTTTTACTTCGCGCAGTAAAGAGGCGCAGATGCGCTTCATAAAAAGGGAGGTAGCGCGCAGTTCGCTACTCCTGTGGGGGTCCGGGTGGTGACACCAAGACCCCGCTGATGAGCCAGCTTGGTGTCCTAGGCGAAACCCCACACATGACATGGCACAAACCTAGAAGAATTGCTGAGTTCTAATTCACTGGCCGTGAAAGCCAATATACCATTTTTAGCCTATTTTCAATTTTGAAAATAGGCTTATGAGATCACCTTTTTTCCGTGTGTGTTTGTGTGTGTGTGTGTGTGAGGTGTGTGTGTGTGGGTGGGTGTGTGTCTAATAAATTATAAACGGCTGGAGCGATTTCAATGAAGCTCGGTAAGTTCATAGCACTATTCCGGGCGACCCCGACCGTGCCCTTCAAATTTTGTTACGTCTGACCAATCCAACATGGCGGCTGTGCGAAATTTTACACCAGCATTCAATATCTCCGAAACTATTACCGATATCTGCCTGGAATTTTTTACGGTAATAAAGGGAACTATTAGAAATTCACCTATGTGACTCTTGAAAACCAACCAAACGCAATTAAACTTGGTACAGTATATGTTCATACACATTTTAATGCACCGACATCTAACTTCGTTCAATTGTTTACATAACCACAAGATGGCGGCTGTGCGAAATATTTCACCGGCATCCTATATCTAAGAAACTATTAGGGGTATTACCATGAAATTTTGTATGGAGATAAATGGCTCTACTGGAAGTTCATCTATAAGATTTTCAAAAACCAGTTAACTGCAAAACGAACATGGCGGCCAAGCGAATTTGAAAATTTAAATAGACCTTTCTCGCGATTTAATGTTACAAACGAAATGAAACTTGGTACAGGAAATGGTTATACACATTGTAATGTACTGGTATCTAATTTATTTCAATTGTTTACATAACCTCAAGATGGCGGCTGTGCGAATTTTAAAATTAAGTTTTTATTTCTTGTGTCATAATCATGCGATCGAAGTGAAAGTTTGAATAATGAACCTACGCAATAATTTTCCTTTAATGGTACATGACTATATGGCCTATACATTTAACAATCCAACATGGCCACCATCCGAACTATTTAGACGGCTCTGAATATCTACGAATCTATTATAGCAATCAAACTGAATATTTGTATGTGCATAGAGGCTATGAACATAAGTTCATCTATAGGACTTTCAATAACCTGGTTATCATAAATCCAACATGGCGGCGACGCGAAGTATAAATATTCACATGGACGTTTCTCGCAATTTAACCATCCGAGTGCAGTGAAACTTGGTACAGTAAATACACTGGCATCTAATTTATTTCATTGTTTCCATAACCACAAGATGGCAGCTGTGCGAAATTTTAAAATCCCCTTGTTACTTCTTGTGTCCTAATCATGCGATTGAAGTTTGAATGCTACACGTACACAATAATCTTCATGTAACAGTACATAACTCTAGGACCTACATATATAAAGTCCAACATGGCGACCATCCGAAATATTTAGTCGGTTCTCAATATCTACGAATCTATTACAGCAATCAAACTGAAATGTTGTATGTTGATAGTGGCAATTAACATAAGTAGAATATATGAAAATAGGCTGTAGGCTATAGTTCTTCACGGATTTTTTTTGAAGCCTTCATAGGGAGGTTATTGCTACTTGAGCTTATAGTTCTCGCAGTAAAGAGGCACAGGTGCGCTTCATAAAAAGGGAGGTATAGCGCAGTTAACTTGTCCTGTGGGGGTCCGGGTGGGGACACCAAGAGCCCACTGATGAGCCAGCTTGGTGTCCTGGGCGAAACCTCACAGAAGACACGGCTCAAACCTAGAGAAATTGCTGAGATTTCAGGTCACATTGTTGGTAACTTATTTGAAGCGACGTGAGCTGTAATGTTTCGCCCTTTTTAGTAGACTTAACTTTTGACATGGACCAGGTAATCTTATCTGGGCGTTGACATACGACAGGTGAGTGAATTCGTTGAGGACGTGCTTCATTTGCAAGATCTCTGTTGCAGTTTATGTAACTTACGTGACTTAGCATGCTGGGCTATACAGGTAGCAAGGAGTAATATTACTCCTTGACAGGTGGTGCTTGCTCACACTGAGATCAGCACTCTTTGAGTTGGTAAACATGAGGTAGCTCTCCAAGGACATGCTGTTAACTCTTCCTCAATTTGTTTACCAATAGGTTGAGCAAGTATGGTAGAGCTTCTTCCAGCTTCCCTGGAGAGGAGGGGGCAGGAGATTTGTGAAAATAATAACTTGAAAATAATAATAATGATTTGGGTTTTACGATCATCTTTAACTGCTGCAGTTTTATAGACGCCGGGTGCCGGAGTTTCTCCCTGAAGAGGATCGTAAATGAAGACCCCACGGAACGGAGTAGGTCCTTTTTTTTTTTACTGAAATGAGTTTATGGCGCATTCTGGTGGCCAGCCATCGTCACTACAAATCAGTTGAAATTAATTTCAAATAAAGCGGTATGTCACCGAGATACAGAGGTTTTTATTTTTAGTGGAAATGGAAATATGAAATGAGAAATAAATTTGGTAAAAGAAAATATATTTCTTACCCGCAATTGGGGTATTGTAAGTATTTCTCTTTAGTGTTGAAAGTTAAATTCGCTCCATGAAAAATTTAACAGAATGTGACTCACGCCGTTTTCCCCGTGAAGTCTTCAAAAGTGTATCGCTCCCTCGCATTTAAGCACACTCAAATACCACTTGAATACGCCAGGATTCGATCCCGTAGCCTTGTTCCTGAAGGTGCACGTCCCCCCGTCCCCATAATGCAACAATGGCTTTATGCCAAGTTTTATTAAAGACAGACATACATCTTACCTTAAAAATTTCCCGATAACTTCTGCTCATTGCCTTGCTGATGATATATGAAAAAAGAAACATAATCACCTACAGATTACAGATTTTTTTTTTCAGTTTTAATAATAGGTATAAAAGCGTTAAACCCCATAAAATTACCAACATTATGACTATTCGTCACATGAAAGGAAATAAAACGCCAAACACACATATTACATTCTTTACAGTGCCTTAAAAACTACATAAAATATACGATTCTGTTGTTGTTGTTGTTTGATGGGTGTTATTGTCGATAAATTAAACAACATTCCTTTGATTAGCTTTTAAGCCTGAGCGGTATTTCTCACAGCTAATCCCGGCGCTGACAGCGACTCTCCTGAGTGTGGTTTCTCCACACACTCTCCAGGCAAATGCCAGGATAGTAGCTTACTTCAAGTCCCGGGGTACCTATCCCATTCCTAATACAATTACATGCATAAGTCATCACAGGAATACAGGTCATCAGACAAATTCAACGCACACACTCCAACTCAACTACACGGGATTGATGACCAAGATGCCCCAAGCCCCTCAAATGAATTAAAAACAACTCCGTCTTGAGGAAAGAATTCATGATGAAAATAATGGAGTGCATCCGAAAGAAACCCAGAAACCCTTATTGACGTCAAATTGGTGCGTGAAAAGCCAAAGGAAGTAGGAGACTTCTGCTGGAAGCAAAATAGCCAGTGATGGACGAAGCAAAGAGGATATAAAAGGTAGGTTGGCAGCGACTTCGAAACCCGACCGAAGTCGTCGGATTTTTTAAGAGCGTTAAAAATCCCTCAGTATGCCTTCCTTCAGAGGGGAAGTAAAGCCGGCTAGCCTATGTCATAGATTTATGGCATGTTAAAGAACCTTCCACTAATTACACCAGCGTGAAGCTAAATCATAGGTTAAATTTGAACAACAGTCTTAGGTTCCAACGTTCGTCGCCAGGAGCCGACTGCGGTGGCATCTAGTAACCAAGTTCTGAACTAGTAGTCGTTGACGGCGGCGTTTGGCGGCAAAAGTAGGAACTACTTGAAAATTCAATGTATGCAGTCCTTTCTTGAATTAAAAATAGATGACATACACTAATACAGCCATCACAATTAACACCGGTTATCAGACAGATTCTACACGCACCCAAAGTACGCGGGGCTACTTGACCGCGTTGTCGCAGTCCCTAATCTGAGGAAACAACCAACCAAAGTAGGTTGGCTCAGTCAAGGAAAGCATTTCTATAGAAAAGAATCTGCTGACATCGAATATAGATTTAAGTATTACAAAGTCATTTTTGTAAGCCTTTGTCTGGAGCGTGGCGCTCTCTGAAAGTGAAACTTGGACTATTGGTGCAGCAGAAAAGAGGAGTATAGAAACAATTGAAATGTGGTGTTACCGGTGAATGATGAATATCAGATGGGTAGATAGAGTAACAAATGACGAGGTATTAAGACGAGTAGGAGAGGAGAGATGTTTCTGGCGAATGAAGAGATATGTTGGTAGGACACATACTAAGACACCCTGGGTTGGCGACCACGGGGCCCCAGCTGCGTTTGGCATTACTTACACTTACTTATGCGGGGCTCCTCTCTGTCATCTTTCCCATCAATCTCCATTGGTCAACTTTTGTTCTTTTCCGACCCCGGCGGTATTAGGGTATCCGAGACCTAGGAAGTCTTTCACTTTCCCGCCTTAATATGCCCTTGTCTCATCTTTTCTGATCCCTCATTCTTCTATTCTCTTTATATAAGGTGCGTTCAAAAAGTAACGAGCCGGAGGCATAATTACAGACACCAGTACCTGTATGTTAAAAGTATTGGCCCTGGCTGTTGAGGCACTTGTCCCACTGTGACACAAGGGGGTGAATGGCTGTCTCATAAAATTCCCTGGGTTGCGATGTGAACCAGTTCCGCATGTACAGCTGGACGTCGGCGTCCGAGGTGAATCTTTGGATCCGCAGAGCCCTTTTCAGGGGACCAAACATGGCGTAATCAGAGGGAGAGAGGTCTGGACTGTCTGCAGGATTGCTGCGACTGTGTTGGCCGTATGGGGTCGTGCATTGTCGTGGAGCAGAATGACCCACGGGTGAGATTGCCTGGTCGTTTTGTTTTGATCGCTTGGCGAAGGGTGGTCAAGGTTTGCGAGTAACGCTGGGCATTCACTGTTGTCCCGTACGGCATGAAGTGTGTCAGAAGGGGGCCATCTTGTTCAAAGAAGAACGTCAGCATTACTGGCAGCGTTGGACGATTGGTGCATGCTGCTGCTCGCTTTGTATCGTCACGTGACGTGCACGCGTGCCCTCTAGCGACGGACTGTGACCTTCCACGCTCTGGTCAGAACCACACCTCGTTTCACACGCCACGATTAGCCGATGTCGTCACCGGTTTGCGCATTCCAGCCTCCAGCTCGTTACTTTTTAACGCACCTTATATCTCCTGCCTTCTGCTCAAGACACAAAAGGAGGCAGTGTGTGTGTAGCCCTACAACTTCTGGTGCACCCTCGATAGTGCTACACCCTCAAGAGCTCACGACTGGTGAGTTTGGGAGTTAGCAATCCCGAGGGATTCCTGAGCTGGGTCCGGTCCCCCCCCCCCTTTTTCCATTGCCTCTAGGCGGACCCTCTCCTCTTTCCCTTTCCTAACTGCCTTTCATGGCTCTCCTTCCTTCCAATTCCCTCAATCCTCATTCTTTGAGGGTTGAGGGCATTACTATTCCTCCTGTCCCTTATGTGCCTTATTCTCTTCTGTTTTCCATTTCTTCTTCTAGTATGTAAGGGTGTAGTTAGTTTTAGATATAGTGTACATTACATTCTTATGTTTCACTATCACCCACACCATTAGGGGCCGATAATCTATATGTTAGGCCCCTTAAAACAGCAATTATCATCATCATCATCACTAAGACACCCAGGAATAGCAAACTTAGTTATGGAAGGAAGGGTGGAGGATAAGAACTGGAGGGGTACACCAAGGTTAGAATATGTTTAACAAATTGTCTTGCATGTAAGGTGAGGTAGCTATGTAGATATGAAACGATTAGCTCAGGACAGAGGGAGACACGGAGAGCTGAATCAAACCTGTCAAAAGACTGAAAAGTGTGACAACGACCTTCACTATCTGCGAGTCTTGGTTATCCAGTGTACATTGTGTAGAGGCTGAGTTGCACAAATCCACATTCCCTCCCAATTGTATTGCCAGAATTTATCAGCGCATTGTTCAGGAGCAATCAACCTCCTTTAGGCAGCGCAACGCAGTCTGTGACATGAGTTGGCGAGGCTACACTCATCGAAAAAGGAATGAAGATTGTAGTTTAACCAACGTGACCGTTAATCTCGCGATCATGAGCCACGGGACCTTCTTTTGACGTAGAATCCGAACCACAGGACATGGCATTTCACTTCGAAAATCTCACTTGTATTCAGCGGGAATCGAACCCGGTCCGCATGGGTCAGAGGCAACAGCTTGACCGATGTTAAGCTAATTTGCAGTTTAGTTACCAATGTCTAATATTTACGTTGTTTTAACCCTGCCTTCTTCACAGCTAGGAGCATTCGACATTCTTCGGTGCATTGCTGGTGTGACTTTAGTGAAAGCTTGTCTCACAGCATCTTTCAGTTCATCCGTGGTATTGTATCCGTTTTGTGAAACGATAGGCCTACCCTTATTTTCCAACTCTTCGTAAAAGTGGCTTGCTCCCATATCGGCCTACGCCCGTCCAGAAATTATCGGAGGCTGACTTGGACCGGAGAATGGAGGCATGTGCGGCACTTTTTCGTATGTTCGACACAATACCAAAACGAGGCAAAGTGCTCTTTTGCGATGAGTGTGCGATTAACAGGAGCTCTCTCTCACGAAATGTGGTCTTCTGGAGCAATACAAATCCAAACTTTTATGAAAAGTTGGAAAATAACCTGCCGCATGTCATGATATGGGCAGTCACGGTTAGCAGACGCTTGTTTGGGCCGTTCATTTTCGACGGTGCTGTGAATCAGCACAGTTGCAGGACAGGTTTGTTCCTCTCTTGGAAGAGCACAGAATTAAAGAGACTTGTTGGTTCCAGCATGATGGGGCACCTGCCCATTTTGCCATCGCAGTGCGCGAATATCTTAATGAACTTATTCCAGGGCGATGGATAGGTCGTGGTTCTCCTGTGTTGCCGGCTCCACTTGCCTGGCCACCACGAAGCCCAGACCTGACCACATGTGATAATGAGCTATGGGAGTTCATAAAGGGTATCGTTCCACAAATCGGATACAATACCACGGATGAACTGAAAGATGCTGTGAGAAAAGCTTTTACTAAAGCAATGCTCCGAAGAATGTCGCACAGAACTTGGCGCCGAATTATCCTTTGCCATGATAATGATGGTGCACAGACTGATGTTTTGGACTCGTAATTCCGTATATTTAAAAAAAACTCTCTTAGAAATGGTGTACAACTTATTTAACTAGGTTTAGGGGTTTCTATTTGTTATAAGAGGGGGGTAACGGGACTTTGTGGCCTCCCTGTAGGCAACAGATGGGATGATCGCCAGGTACGATTGAGATCCAATGGATAACTATACACAAAGATAGAACCAATAATGACGTTCATGATCTACGGGCACATCTTCCGAATGACTGATGACCGACTGACTAAGAAAATCTGGAATTTCACAAAGCCAAAGGCAACCAAATGGAGATGGTACCAATAATGTGAGAAATATCTGATGCAAATTGATATTCCAGAAAAGAAAATCCACGACAGATATAAATTTTGAGAAATGATTAAACATTCATCAGGGGAATCTGAGCCCAGGAGACGGAGAAGCACCAGGCACTGATCGATGGACTCGAGAAATACTGGGAGGATGTTAAGATCTAGACACAAGTGAAATTGATTGTTAACATGCAGTTCATTGAGGCTCAATTCAAATGTATAATAGTAATAATATCAAAACAAAATTTACATCGTTATGCCCTAATCAGGAGCACGGGGAACCTGCTTAGCTAATGTGTTGGCCTTCTTTTCCTCTCAAAATCTCTTCATCTTCTCTCTGAGCTACTTCCTTCGTTCTTCTGTCCGAGTTATAGTGGCCCTGGTGCTGGGTTTGTCTCCAAATTATTGATTGCCCATTTTGGTTCTGAATTCACATCTGTCCCGTAATATAATTATTAGTATTATTATTACTTTATTTTTTTAATCGAGTGCAATTCCAGGTTGGTGGAACCCACGGACTCAGCGAGGGAACTCACCACTACCGCCTCTACGGGCAGTGTCCTAGAGATGGGAACATCTGGCCGGAATGGATACAACTGAGGAGGTGTGATCAGCACCTCGCCTAGGCAGCCTCACCTGCAAAGCGAACAGGGGCCTCATGAGGGATGGGAAGGGAGGAGAAGATTAGGATGAATAGGCAAGGAAGCGGGGAGAAGGCGGACGTGTCCTTACAGTAGGTACCATCCCGGCATTTTCCCGAAGACGAAGTGGGAAACCACGGAAAACCACTTCGAGGATGGCTGAGGTGGGAATCAAACCCCCTCTACTCATTTAGACCACCCGAGGCTGAGTAGACCCCGTTCCTGTCCTCATACCACTTTTCAAATTTCGTGGCAGAGCCGGGAATCGAACCTAGGACCTCCGGGGCTGCTGACCGCTACGCTACGCTACGCTACGGAGGCGACATTATTATTACTTACTTTACTTTTATCGTTATGGCCTTTCTTCTTGTTATCCCACTACGCCTTCATCCTTTCGGAATGGCATTTCTTCCATTCATCCGAGTGGACATATCTCTTGCTGGGTTTTACAGTACTTCCTCTTGAAGAGCCTGACGGAGTTTTTGTTTCAATGGGGTTCTGAGCAAGATCTCTGATTCAGAAATGTCAAACTTTAACAAGTCCTTATCCACTTCCACCAGCCAAAGAGGCATCACCTTTAAACGTTGTAAGTATGATAATAGACGGTTGGAGAATCTACTGAATGGCATTCTGAGGAGGTGGGCATAGAATGTTATTCTCCGTTTCCGGATTACACTTGAGATTTTTTCAGTGTTGGAGTATATTTCTGAATTACTCCAGAGCTTGTAATCTCCATCTTTGAAAATAACTTAGGACCAAGAATTTTCCTAATGATCTTTCTTTCATTAAATCCAAGTCTCTCGATCGGGCCAGCTGCGTGATTTGTTAGGCATTCCGCTGCATACACTGATTCCGGTCTAATTACAGTAGGGACGAGGTGGCGCAGCGGTCAAGCTGTTGGCCTCTTACCAAGGTGGACTGGGTCCGATTCCCGGTCAATGCATGTGAGATTTTCAAAGTGAAATGCCATGTCCTGAGGTTCGGGTTGTACGTAAAAAGGAGGTCCCGTGGCTCATGATCGCATGATTAACGGTCACGTAAAACTAAAAGCTTCCTTACTTTTTGCTTTTCTAATCACAGTTTGATAGTGTCTTAACTTTGCATTCCTAGAGATGGACTTTTTATATTGTACAGTTGGTGTGTGTGTGGCGGAAGGCCGTTTCGAATGTATTGACTCGTGTTGAGATGGTGAACTTTTCAGTAATATTTGGTTCGATCCACTCACCATGATATTTAAACTTTAATTAATTAATATTATTATCGTAACAACGCGCCTCTGCATAGTGTACCGAGCTGTTCGTTCTGTTCTCTGTTTCCTACAACAATCAAAAATCTCTCCTGGTCCTCATACTTGTCATGATAATAGGCTTCACTCTCGATTGTGCGCCATTTCCCAAGATCCTCACACACCAATTTCACACGCTCTCAATATAATTAGAGCTAATTTCAATGTGTCACGTGTTAGAAAATACTTTCCAGGATAGCCTCTGCCTTGACCCTAAATATATCTCCCACACGCTACACGACGACAATGGGACGACCTGCAGTTCGCAAATCTGTGGTTCACGTCCCGGGGCACCTACTTTAATCCAGTACTACAGTCACCACTATGCACCAAATACCTAAAGCTTATGCCCAAGTGATGTGTATTGGTATTTCTCGTCGGTATACACAGGCAGGCGATGATTATACTTATGCCGTTACCAAGGATCATGTAACTTAATTGGATGCGTCACTCATGTATATAAGGTTTCTTGGAGCGAAGGCGTGCTTTGACTAGCCCTAGGCTACAGAGGTGTACAAATTATTAGAATCAAATATAGAATTCAAATCAATCACAATCTTTTATTCATAATCGTTTTATTGACAAACTGCTGGCATCTTTTGTATCCTTACTTAGTAATGTTTCTCCCTTGTCGACTTACACCTTTTGCCATAAGGAATTGTGTCTGGAAACTTTCAGAATTGGGGATTCCGAGGGATACCTGAGCTTGGCCTATTTTTCAATTGACTTTGGAATATACCCTCTAAGTCAGGTGATTTCAATTCATAGTTCATCTTTGAATATTTCAAGGGCGCATCATCAGTAAAATGACGTGAAAACCCTCAGCTATAAATCCACACGAAAAGTAATCAAAACAAGACGTGTGGCATTTTGCAGTAGCAAAGCTCCTCTGTTAGTGGAAATTCTAAAAGGTCATTTTTCTTTCAGAGCCTCCGTGGCTTAGGCGGCAGCACGCCGGCCTCTCACCGCTGGGTCCGTGGTTCAAATCCCGGTCACTCCATGTGAGATCTGTGCTGGACAAAACGGAGGCAGACAGGTTTTTCTCCGGGTACTCCGGTTTTCCCTGTCAAAATTTCATTCCAGCAACACTCTCCACGATCATTTCATTTCATCTGTCATTCATGTAATCATTGCCCCAGAGGAGTGCGACAGGCTTCGGCAGCCGGCACAGTTCATATCCTCGCCGCTAGATGGGGCATTCATTCATTCCATCCCTGACCCGGTCGGAGACTGGAAGCAGGCTGTGGATTTTCATTTTCATTTTTCTTTCAGTTTCTTAAAAGATAATATTATTAAGACTCTTTGTTAAACATTTGAAGTCATTTCACCGCCTTGTAAACATATTTAGTGCATTAAGCCGTGAAAAGTATAAATGCTATTTTGGGAATCTGGCGTCGGTTCTAATAATTTGCACACCTCTGTATTTTCATAAAGTGAACGTAACAAAATAATCACTGTGCGAGTGTCTATTGTAATACTCGATAATCAACTTCTTTTTTTTGTGCGAATAATTGCAATTACTGAGCTATATAAGTAACATATTTTCACCTTGAATGAGATACACACACATATTTTGTGGCAACTAAAGAAAACTAACCGTTATGGATTTGCAAGGTTGGTAACAAGATTTATCACGACGATCAATCTTCTCATAACCCCAGTGTTTTAATTTAGTTTTTGGAGGCTTTAATATTGCTTATTTGAATACCTCTATATCCGTATAGCCAACACCACCTAGAGAGAAGTCCATGCAATACGGTTTGAATATGCCAGTGACGTCACGGCTGTGTGGCCATGGAGACAGCAATAATATTCGTGTTTATGGTGTGGTTTCCGCGTTATGTGATTCGTTTTTACGGTTCAGGTACTGCTTTTCTAGGAATTCCTATCCGCTTATAATTCATGGTTATCAGTGCAGTGTTATGTTATCATACTAATATATATAACAAGTAGTTCCGTGAAGAACTATACAGCCTATTTTCATATATCCTACTTACTGTATGTTAACTGCCACTAGCAACATACAAAATTTCAGTTTGATTTCTGTAATAGATTCGTAGATATTGAGACCCGACTAAATATTTCGGATGGTCGCCATGTTGGATTTTATATATGTAGGTCCTAGAGTTATGTACTTTAAGATTATTGTGTACGTGTAGCAATCAAACTTCAATCGCATGATTAGGACACAAGAAGTAACAAGGAGATTTTAAAATATCGCACAGCTGCCATCTTGTGGTTATGGAAACAATTGAAATAAATTAGATGCCAGTGGATTAACATTCGTGTAAGGATTTACTGTACCAAGTTTCACAGCACTCGGATGGTTAAATTGCGAGAAACGACCATGTAAATATTTATACTTCGCGTCGCTGCCATGTTGGATTTGTGATCTCCAGGTTATTTAAAGTCGTATAGGTGAACTTAAGTTCATAGCCCCTATGAACATAAAAAATTCAGTTTGGTTGCTATAATAGATTCGTAGATATTCAGAGCCGCCTAAATATTTCGGATGGTCGCCATGTTGGATTGTTAAATCTATAAGCCATAGAATCATGTACCATTAAAGGAAAGTTATTGCGTAGGTTCATTATTCAAACTTTCACTTCGATCGCATGATTACGACACACGAAATAAAACTTAATTTTAAAATTCGCACAGCCGCCATCTTGAGGTTATGTAAACAATTGAGCTAAATTATAAACCAGTGCATTACGATGTGAATAAACATTTCCTGTACCAGATTTCATTGCGTTTGGAACATTAAATCGCGAGAAAAGTCTATTTGAAACTTTCATCTTCGCTTGGCCGCCATATTCGTTTTGTAGTTAACCGTTTTTTGAAAGTCTTATAGATGAACTACCAGTAGTGCCCTTCATTTCCGTTCAAAATTTCAGTGTGATACCGTTAATAGTTTCAGAGATATAGAATGCCGGTGAAATATTTTGCACTTCCACCATCTTGTGGTTATGTAAACAATTGAACGAAGTTAGATGTCGGTGCATTACAATGTGTATAAACTTACACTGTACCAAGTTTTATTGCGTTTGGTTGGTTAAATCGCGAGAAACGTCTATTTAAAAGTCGCAAATTCGCGTGGCCGCCATGTTGGTTTTGTAGTTACCAGTTTTTCAAAAGTCACATAGATGAACTTCTAGCAATTCCCTTTATCACCGTAAAAAATTCCAGGGTGATATCGGGAATAGTTTTGGAGATATTGAATGCTGGTGAAATATTTCGCACAGCCGCCATGTTGGATTGGTGAGACGTAACAAAATTTGAAGGGCACGGTCGAGGTCGTCCGAAATAGTGCTATGAACTTACCGAGTTTCATTGAAATCGCTCCAGCCGTTTATAATTTATTAGGGGGACACACACACACACCTCACACACACACACACACACACACACACACGCACACACACACACGCACACACACACGGACAAAGGTGATCTCATAAGCCTATTTTTTCAAAATTGAAAATAGGCTAAAAATGAGATGGTGTGTGTCTGTCTGTCTGTGTGTTACTCAATAACGCAAGAACCACTGGTCCGATCTAAATGAAATTTTGCATGGATGTAGCTGATTTACCGTGTTTACACATAGGATACTTTTGATTTCGAAATTTTGCACTATTAAAGAATGGCGACCATTTTAGTGACGTCACTGGACCCTTTGGTTTCAAAATGTCATATTTCCTTATCAAATAAAAAGAGAACGGTAGGAAATAGCAAACTTTTGATGGCACATATGAGCTTTGAAATTTAATTTCCTATCCGAAAGGTCCTTATCACTTTTCGTGTATCTCCAACAGTTAGCGAGTAAAACCGACATTTGTGACGTCACTACACCCTTTGGTTTCAAAATTTCATATTTCCTTTTCAAATAAAAAGAGAACGCTAAGAAATAGCAAACTTTTGATGGTATATCAGAGCTTTAACATTTAATTTTCTATTCGAAAGGTCCTTATCACTTTTCATATATCTCCAACGGTTAGCGAGTAAAATCCAAATCTGTGCAATAAAACACGGTCAACACCGAGCGGTGCAGTATATCTCTCTATATATAAAAATGAAAATTTGTGTGTTTTTATCTGAATTTCTACGGAAATTTGAGTTGTTTACGCGTCTCAGACTGTTTTATGATGGATGCGCGCGAAAATAATTTTTGTCTGTCTGTTTGTTTGTTTGTTTGTCTGTGGACAAATGTGTTCCCTTATAACTCGAGAACGGCTGGGTGTATCAACGTAAAATTTGGTACAGATATCCATCAGAGGTACGACACTAATCATTGATGTAACTCTTCTCCGTTCCTCTCATAAAAGGGGGCCTACCCCCTAAAATACATGCTGAAATAGGCGTAGAAGGACGAGACAAAACTCATTTTCAGCCCCTCAATGTGAGAGACAAAACTCGGGTCCCCAAAAACCACATTTTAAGGACCGAAGACCAACCGTTTTTGAGATATTCCCAGAAAACTAATTTAATTTAATAAACGAACGATTGCAAGCCAGTAACCATGCCAACGGATTCTCAGAGGTCCATCTATTGCTGTAAGACGCAATGCAATTCCATTAATTACATTAGTGTGAAAGTTTGCAAACGGCTAGAAGGTTATCACGGAACCAAATTAAGCCGTAAAATTCATCAATACGTATAATGCGCTTAAGGGGATCAAGGGGTACTCTAAAAATTTTCACGCGATTTACACCTGCGGATGTGGTACGGCAGGTCTATTATATTCCTATCCCCATATTATTCATTCATTCATCATTCATTCATTTCGTATAGGCCATCTATTGACCGAGTCATTCCAACCTTCTCCTACTGGCTTTGATGTTTGCCCTGTACGCCCGCATTCGTTCTCGGTGGACTTCCTTCCGTCCCTGGGTCCAAATCTTTCCCGTTTTCAGCTTCGGTTTTTCTTGGAAACCTTTACAAGCTTGAAGTTTCCTTTTGAGTGGGGTGCGCTCCTGAATGTCTGTTGTTGTAATTCCCACTTCTTTCAGATCTTTATCCAGTTCAACGAACCAGGCCCATTTTGTTTTCCTCTCCTGAAAGTAAGTTATGTTGCGGTTGGTCAGTCCCATTGGGCTCATTCGTTTCACATGCCCAAAAAATGGTAACCTTCTCTTCCGGATGACGTTGCTTATCTTCTCCACATGAGTATATAGGTCATGGTTATGCCGCCTTCTGTATTCCCCATTGTCTTTGATGGAACCCAATATCTTTCTCAAAATTTTCCTTTCTTTGGCCTCCAGTTTCTCGACCAAGCCTTTTTTTTCATCGTGAGGCATTCAGAAGCATGCAAGACCTCCGGACGGATGACACTGCAGTAATGTTTTAGTTTTGCGTTGAAGGATATTGATATTTTCTTATAGATGTCCTTAGTTAAATGGTAGGCCATTTCCATTTTGCTCATGCGTGATGTGAATGCTTCTTTCTCTGATAATATCCCTTCCCTGACCCGTCCTGAAGAGAAAAGTACATGGTCATTGGCTGAATTAAAAATAAAACAAATTAGGTGTTATAATTTCTCCCTATATTATATTATTATTAGTATTATATTATGGCGTACAACGACGAGACAAATCCCCTCGGTGCCAGCAACAAAACTCGGGGGCCCTAAAGGGTCCTCAAACACTACATTATAAGGCTCTAAATCCAACAGTTTCTGAAATATTCCCAGAAAACAAATTTAATTTAATTTAACAAACTAATGAAGGAATGCAAATCGGTAACCATGAGAACATTATCTCAGGGTGGCATACAACTTTCCTTCTATTTCTGTAAGAAGCAATGTCACTCCATTTATTACATTTCTGTGAAATTTTGCAAATGGCTATAAGGTTATCACGGAACTAACGTAGACCGTATAATTCAACAATGCAATTAAGGGGGTGAAGGGGTAACCTAGATATTTTCATGCAATTTCAAAATTCCTGAATTGAACCAGCATTTTTTGCGGCTTCTAGGAATTTGGGCAATTTGAGGCTAAAGAACCTGAATTTTCATGCACCACAAGCCTTTATAATTTATGAAAGGGGTCTTCCTGTGTATGTTCACCTAGCACAACGTAGAGGGTCAGTTTTTATGTGACGTGTATTGCGTTTCGTCTACAAGGCTTTCAATTCTATTTCACGTCAGGAAGTACACGTTAGGTGAATTTAGTCTGACAGCACATTTTAACTTTTTTTTTGTCGACATACGGGTTCATCGCAAGGATGATTTTATTTGATACTGTGTGGTAGATATACCCATATTTGGATATCTGGGTAATATGTTGTAGACAATAGAATTGTCTGTCTGTCTTTCTGTGTATCTTTATGTACGCCTATACCTCGTGTCCGGATGCTTGGTGCATCGTAAAATTAGGTATGGTAACCATGAGAGTCAATACACCAGTCATTTATAAAACTTCTCACCGTACTTTTCATACAGTAGAAGGGTGGATATAGAGAAAAACTTCTCAATATATGCTAAAATAGGCGAAATATAAAAATTATCCTAGAAGGACGACCAAAGCATATGTTGCGCTTCTCATTGTGAGACACAAAATTCGGGAATCTATAAAGGGTCTCCGAAAACTACATTTTAAGGGCCTTAAATTAACAGTGTGTGTGATATTCCCAGTAAACTAACTTCGTTCTGATAAACTTGAAGGAATGACAAACCGCTAACCATTGCAACAGTAGCTCAATTGATAATGTCTGGTGTGCTAGTGCCTAATAAGTGTAGTGTGACGAATTGTAAAGGCAATTAAGCCAATGGACCTTTTCCTAATTATGAAGGGAAGAATTCGAAATCGATAGCCTACCAGCTATTCACCGCAATAACTTCCTACAAAACATTCCAAGGTATGTATAAACCGAGACTGATTTAAGATTAATAAACAGATAGTCAGGCTAGCCCCTCTGTTCGTGATAATTCATTTAGTTGTAAAATTCAGAATTTTCTAACCTAAATAATGTGCTACCGTACAGGTTATGTCGTAGGGGGTTTACATTGCAAGAACTGCATTAGGCCGATAACCTGTAGCAGGTTCTGACTAATCCATTTTTCTATTCCACTAATCTCATTCATTGCATTTATTATTGGTGTGGGGGTTTGAGATTGAGTACATTTAGAATAAATAGGGTAACTAATGTAATACAAGGTGATAAAATTATTGAATCATGTTCGAATGAAATTCTTAGGAGCAGTCCCTTCTCGTTTCCACAACTGCCCAGAGTATTTAACCAGCACTGCAATATTATCTGCCGAGAAGATCCAAATGATAGGAGGTGTAGGATTGAAAATGAAAGTTTATCAAAGGCTCTTGCTGAAAGTATGCAGACATTGGCGAAGAATCTGGAAGCAGTTTTATTGAGCAACTTTCAGGAACTGAAGGTGAAGTTAAACAGTGCGTGTCTTCAACCTGAAGGGAATTACATTAAAGAGGAATCGTGCCGCCTAAATATTTTATTTTAATTGGCACTTGAATGAACACTTGCGTTGCTGCATTAAGATAACAGAAGGTTTGAGTTCCTCCTTGTATGTATCAAATACAGAAGTGACACGTTTGCTAGAAATTGAGGAACTTATAAGGAATGCCCATTCAGTGTATGCTGGTTCTGATGCACATGAGCATCAAAGAGTTGAGGATACTGTACCTGTTATACAAGAATCAACAAGTTTGTTCTTTGGTAAATATTCTCATGTCTCCTTAAGACTGCTGCTCTGTTGCATTTCAGTAGGTAGCCTTTTCTGTGCCCAAGATCGGGTTCAAACCCGGCCGAATTCATCGGATTTTTAAGAGCGTTAATAATCCCTTAGTATGCCTTCCTTTGGAGGGGAAGTAAAGGCGGCGGGCCCATGTCATAGACTTATGGCATGCAAAAGAACCTTCCACTAACTACAATTGTGTGAAGCTAAATTTGTAGGTTATATTTGATTATCGCTCTATTGAGTTCCAACGTTCGCCGCCAGGAGCCGGTTATTGTGGCATCTAGTAGCCAAGTTCATAGCTAGGTGTCGTTGACGGTAGCATTTGGTAGCAAAGTAGGAACTACTTGAAATTGATAGTCTGCAGTCCTTACCTGAATTACAGATAACACACACTAATACAGCCATCACAATTAACAGCGGTTAGCAGACAGATTCAACACACACCCAAGGTACACGGGGCTACATGACCGCGTTGTCGCAGCCCCTAAACTGAGAATACAATTAACCAACCTTTTCTGTCATAGGCATTATAATTATTACCACTCTGGTTTCTTATCACGGAGGAGACCTTTCGGTGTCTAATTGTTGTTATTGTGTTTTCGTGAGTAGGTTAGGACATCACTGTCATCAGCCAAGTGTACTCGGATACGGGTAGAAATTGTATGCGTATTGTTTGTGGTAGTGAGTGTATTGTGATGCTAGATTTGGGAAGGAAGTGGCCATGGTCTTCTGTTAGGAACAATCCCAGCATTTACCTGGAGGAGAAAGGAGAATCGATCCCACTTTTTCTCAGTTCAGTGAGGCTGAGTGAATTTAGTTTCAAACCTCAAATCAGAATTACATTTCTCGGTAGAGGTGGGAATCAAACCTGGACCGTTGGGACATGATTGACTATATATATAGTAATTTCTGTTTTGACTGTTACAGATTAATTGGTTACTTGTGTATGTGCCTTTTCTTGTAGTCGACATTTCACGTTAAAATGGGCTGAATATCTTTCAAAGTTTTTGATTGAACACTTCTATATATCGCATTTATTGCTGAGACAAGACAACAGTGTCTTCGGTCAAGTTCAAACTTGCAAGGTACGAAATGCATACTTATCGAGTCTGATCGAAAACGTCGATTTATTTGTGTAATGTACCGATCGCATCAACTTCTGACCATGTTTCATTTATGGTTTCGTTATTTATTTATTCGCGTCTGTAGAGCGTAATTTTATAAGTAAACACTCAGTTTCGTTTCCTCACAGCTTGTTCATAGCAGCGCTGGGCAACGCGCTTGCTGATGGCCGGAAGGCTATGACGTCATAAATCCTATTGCATGGCCTTCTCTCTCGGTGGTGTTGATATAGCCACGAAGTTCGCCTAACCTAAATTATGGAACTTCCATAACCTCACTTCTCAGCTACAATTAACCCATAACCGAATGTATTTATTTTTTTAAATTATAGAAAAAATTAAATTGAAATAATGTACTTTGTTTTAATGGTAGCCGAGTTGGCCTACAGTAAAATTTAATATAGGCCAAGGGCTATGGTAAGAAAATGTTGCTACAGCAGTCTCAATGTAATTTAAAATTGCAATCAAATTTAGATTGCTATTTTGTCCAGTGATTAATTTTTAAAGGTGTTCAGGAAAGCGAAAAAATATAGTTTTTTGAACGATATTGCATAAAGACCCACCATCACCCGGTAGCCCACAGTACCGGAACCTCTTATTTTACAAATCAAGCACTGCATACATATATCGCATTTATTGCTGAGACAACAGTGTTTTCTGTCAAATTCACACTCGCAAGGTTCGAAATGCATACTTATCGAGTCTGATCGAAAGGGTCGTATTATTTGTGTAATCTACCGGTCGCATCAACTTCTGACCATGTTTCATTTATGGTTTCGTTATTTATTTATTCGTGTCTGTAGAACGTAATTTTATAAGTAAACACTCAGTCTCGTTTCCTCACAGCTTGTTCATAGCTGGGTAGCGCGCTCGCTGATGGCCGGAAGGCTATGACGTCATAAATTCTATTGCATGGCCTTCTCTCTCGGTGGCGTTGATATAGCCACGAAGTTCGCCTAACCTAAATTATGGAACTTCCATAACCTCACTTCTCAGCTACAATTAACCCATAACCTCACTTTGTGACTACCATAATCCCCACCCCCTTTACAGAAATAAGGAAATGATCAAAGAAACATGCTAGAAGATATGCACATTTTTCTTTATTCAGGCACAGCTATTAAAATTACAAAGATAGCAGTAAAATTATTTTCACATAGCACAACCATTCACAGTACCCAGTAGTAGTATTCCAATAAATAAGCACCTTCTTGAACCTTTCCATGTTGGTACTAGCAGCAACAGCACCTGAAGAGAGTAGTGGTCATTTCTTTGCCTGAATTTTTCTTTCCTTTCCTCTGGCACTACAGGCCTTGAAGGGCTTAGGCCTACCAAGCGACCGCTGCCCATCCATTGGCCTGCAGATATTGGGGAGATGCGTGATCAGCGCATCAGTTCCCCTCGGCCGTCAATCTTGGTTTTCGTCACTGGGGAGCTTCCTCACTGTCGAGAGAGCTACTCAATTGTCCTCACGAGGCTGAGTGCACCCCGTTCCAGCCCTAACGTCAGTTTCTAAAATCCCTGATGGAGCCAGGAATCGAACCCGGGGCCTCCGGATGAGAGGTAGGCGCGCTATCTCAACATCATGGTCCGGCTTTTCTTTGTCTGAATAGGAATTGCAACTCGGTGCTTGGCATTTCCGAAGGAGTGGCATGTTATAAAAAATTACAGTCAGTCTGAAAGACTAGACGTTATATCATTTCAAATGACGCATGCTACAATGCTACACATGTTAGAAAGGCTCAGGAGGGCTTCTCGCTTCGCTCGAAACCCCAGGACCCTTTCAACAGATTTCATTACCCATTAACTTAGACTTCCCGCGCGGGCACCTGTGAAGGGTCACCCTGTATTTGAGTCTGACATATTTTACAACTCTTTAAGGGTCACCCTATATTTGAATTGAATCTAAAATACTGTACACCTCGTTAAGTGTTACTCTGTAATTTGCTCTGACATCCTGCACACCTCTTTAGGAGGCACCCTGTATTCTTATCTGGCATCTTGTATATCTCTTTAGAAGTCACCCTGTATTCTTGTGTGACATCTTGTACACTTCTTTAGGAGTCACCCTGTATTCTTGTCTGACATCTTGTGCACCTCTTTAGGAGTCACACTGTATTCTTCTCTGCCATCTTGTACACCTCTTTAAGAGTCACCTTTTATTCTTATCTGGCATCTTGTATATCTCTTTAGGAGTCACCCTGTATTCTTGTGTGACATCTTGTACACCTCTTTAGGAGTCACCGTGTAATCTTGTCTGACATCTTGTGCACCTCTTTAGGAGTCACCCTGTATTCTTACCTGGCATCTTGTACTGTATTTTGCTCTGACATCCTGCACACCCTGTATTCTTGTGTGACATCTTGTACACCTCTTTAGGAGTCACCCTGTAATCTTGTCTGACACCTTGTGCACCTCTTTAGGGGTCACCCTGTATTCTTCTCTTCCATCTTGTACACCTCTTTAAGAGTCACCTTGTATTCTTATCTGACATCTTGTATGTCTCTTTATGAGTCACCCTGTATTCTTATCTGGCATCTTGTACTGTATTTGGCTCTGACATCCTGCACACCTCTTTAGGAGGCACCCTGTATTCTTGTCTGACATCTTGTGCACCTCTTTAGGAGTCACACTGTATTCTCTCTGCCATTTTGTACACCTCTTTAAGAGTCACCTTGTATTCTTAACCGGTATCTTGTATATCTCTTTAGGAGTCACCCTCTATTGTATCTGGCATCTTGTTCTGTATTTTGCTCTGACATCCTGCACACCTCTTTAGGAGGCACCCTGTATTCTTATATGGCATCTTGTATATCTCTTTAGAAGTCACCCTGCATTCTTGTGTGACATCTTGTACACCGCTTTAGGAGTCACCCTGTATTCTTGTCTGACATCTTGTGCACCTCTTTAGGAATCACCCTGTATTCTTCTCTGCCATCTTGTATATCTCTTTAGGAGTCATCCTGTATTCTTATCTGGCATCTTGTACACCTCTTTAGGAGTCACCCTGTATTCTTTTCACTTCGCTCAAAGCCCCAGGTCGCTCGACGCCCCAGGACTCTTTCAACAGACTCCATTAACCATTTGCTTCTGCTTCCCGCGTGCCTGCATGACGTCACGCACTCGCTTCCCGCGCGGCTGCATGACGTCACTTCCGTCTCCGTAACGCATAACTTTAGACTCAAGCATAACGACGAAGTCGACAAGATCATTTGAAATGATAATATTATACGGTATATACATATAAAATATAATATAGAATCAACACCCAAGTTCACACAGTAAACAACTGAACAGATATCTTGGTCAAGGATCGATTGCATTGTAACCATGGTAACTGTGTTTGTGAATTGTGCGATCAGCCGCGTGACCGTTACCACGTGACCACCTGTAAATCACGGGTGAAATTCCTGGTAGACTTTTGTGCAAAATAAACAATATAGGCTATACAAATGCGGGTTACAAAGATACCAACCAAAACGTATGAAACGTATAACTTATGCACAACTTGTCTGCATTTTGTCCTAATAAAAATTAATTGGCTTGTGCCGACGAGTTCGTACAAAACTCCTTTCTATAAGATTAAATCTAGTAAATTACCAATGGGTTATTGATGTGTAACATCTTTCCGCTCGGTTGCTGGAAAGTTTTGTGGGAGTGATTTTGAAAATTGGGGACGGAAGTGGATCGGAACGATCGAGCTGGCAGTGGTGGATCAAACGAAAGTATGCACTGCCCGCTCGATCGATCAAACGGAAGTGTACTAGCTGGCAGTGGTGGACAACGGAAGTATGCACTGCCCGTTCGATCGATCAAACGGAAGTGTACTAGCTGGCAGTGGTGGACAACGGAAGTATGCACTGCCCACTCGATCGATCGAATGGAAGTGTGCCCTAGCTGGCAGTGGTGGATCGAACGGAAGTATAAGACGCACTGCCAACTCGATCGATCAATCCAGCTGGCACTGGTAAGAGAAACTATCAGCGCGCGGTGTCGAAAATTGATACCATGGCGCACTCTCGGCCATGTGGAGTGTATATGGCATACTGAACGGAAAACGCTCATGCGAACTCTGGTGTCAAGTGATTTAAACAAATGACATGGTACATGTTCGAAGTCTTCGTATCAGTATTTTTAAATGGTAACATGCCTTAATATCAAACATTGTAAGTAGTCGGCATTGCATTGGCATAAGGCATTTTAAACTCAATGTCACTCAGGAACATTATCGAAACAAGCAAAATATAAATGAAACTTAATTCCGTAATGCAGTATTATTGGAACGTGGAAATAAGTCACCATCTTGTGCACAAGATTTGCGTAGTCGAAATAGCCGTGGGGTTATTGCATATGACTGTGAATCTAGAGATCTTGGGTTCGAATCCTGGGCGGGGTGTATATTTTTGCTACCAGATTATCATTTTAAACGGTATTTATCATATCAATATGACTCATTTTAACAGAATCCATATGAAATTAGGTGTTGGTCTGTGAATCAAGAGGACGTGTTTATAAGGAATTTAAGGTTATGAGCGGTGTCGCGTCCATTCATCTAGTTGATCCATATCGTATTCTTTATTTAGGCTAGTGCTGGTGGAAGCTACAAATCATCTAATAAAACTAGTTCCGTATTATAAACTACAATATCTGTAAAACACTCCCTTTTACAATAGATTAATATTTGTGCCGATAATAGTATAAAATACCGGTGTATCAACAATTTCACGTGAGGTTTCTTCTATGTCAGATGTTACACATCATATGCGACTACTGTAAGGCTCGTTGTTTTTTCTTTCATATGTTGGTGCAAAGGTGTAGGCCAGATTTCAGGCCAATAGGGAGCTCCCTATGAAGTGGCGTAGGCCTGGACGTAATTACGGGGGGTGATTAGGGGGACCAATTCCCCCCAGAGCCAAATAATTAAAATATGAACTTTGTTGAAGTTTTTAATTTTGAATAAAACCAATCTTCGGAAAATCTTTGGAACAAGATGGTATATTGGCTTTCACGGCCAGTGAATTAAAACTCAGGAATTCTTCTAGGTGTGTGCCGTGTCTTGTGCGGAGTTTCACCTAGGACACCCGCTCGGACCCCAACAGGTGTACCGAACTGACGCTAGCTTTTTGGCCGTGAAAGCCAATATACCATCTTTTTGGAAGCCTTCACAGGGAGGTTATGGCTGCTTGAGCGTTTAGTTCTCGCAGTAAAGAGGCGAAGGTGCACTTCATAAAAAGGGAGGTGGCGTGCAGTTCGCTACTCCTATAGAGGTCTGGGCGGGGACACCATGAGCCCGCTGATGAGCCAGCTTGGTGTCCTAGGCGAAACCCCACACAAGACAGGACACAAACCTAGAAGAATTGCTGAGTTTTAAGTTGGAAACTGTAATTTATTAATATTCATACCATATCCGGGGGGGAAAAAAAGATTAGGTGATTTACTCCACCGTTTCGTAAAGGAGGGTTTTGTATGCGCATACAGTCTGTGAGCCTCAATTTCCAGAGCATGCGCATTAATAGACTACGTAAATTGTCAGTCACTCGGAAGGCACGGCCATATCACAATCTATATCTATACTTATATAATAAAGCTGAAGAGTTTGTTTGTTTGTTTGTTTGTTTGTTTAGGGGCAGATGACCTCGTAGTTCCGCCCCTTAAAACAACAATAACTAACTAACTAACTACTAACTGTTTGTTTGTTTGTGTGTTTAAACGCGCTAATCTCTGGAACTACCTGTCGGATTCGAAATTTTTGTATATGATAGCCAGATTCAAGAGGAGTAGTTTAGGCTATGCAGCATTAGGCTACACCTCTCAGGTAGCCTTAAAGATTGATTTTTGTTCAGTAAGTCAGAAGAACAAGCGCTACCGAACAGCTTCAATAATACCTAAGTCTATTGTTGCCTGGCAATGTGAGCTGCATCACGCCGCCCCTACCAATGTTCTGGTGCAGAATTGCGAGCTGCTTATAAATTGCAGTCACGGGGAGTAATTAGTGCAAAAAGATTTCTTAGGCCCCTTAAAACAGTTATCTTCATGACAATAGTATGCCTCTGTATAAGGGCGATGCTGTTGGTGCAGTGTACTGAGGTTATCAGCTGCAATAAGCGTTGGTGCTTTCCGATCCTTATCATTGAGCGCTCCAGTTCTGTAGTAGTATTCATTATCATCCATAAAACAAATAAATCCACCGGGCGAAGCCGGGCACTACTGCTAGTCGTGCATAAACCACAAGCAGTTAGCACAGATTACCCCTACTAGGCTGTGATCTTTGCTGTTATGGAGCGTGGTGCTGCAGTTGTCAAGCTGCTTGCCTCTCTCCAAGGCGGACCGGGTTCGATTCCCAGTCAATGCATGTGAGATTTCCGAAGTGAAATATCACGTCTTGTGGTTCGGATTACACGTAAAAGCCAATAATTATTTTAACAAAACATTAGAATTTTTTGGTGATAATCATGTTTCGAGTTGCATTGAACTCTTCATTAGCACTTAAAATAAATTATTCTTAACTAAAATGTTATAACTATAGTTCATAGTAAATTTTGGAATTTGAAGTAAAGGTCATAAAAGTGGAGATAAAATATCATATAAATGATAATTAAAATTAAAACATTTGATCAATGTTATGTAAAAACAAGCGAAGAGTAATACCACGTTGAGTCATAAGTTGGAGGGACCTTTGAAAAGATTAAAAAGAAAACTATCGGATGCTAGTGCTCCAAATGGAATAAGAGGAATCATATGGTAATGGCATGTTTTAAAAACCGGATAATCTTTGATTCCAATTTCTCGCTAAAATGTTTTTCTAGAATTTAAATCCCCCACTTATTTTAACTTTTCAATATATAAAGCTGAAATTTTAAAATGTAATAATCAAAGTTTGTATTCTGATTTTATATATCGTGTCCCGTTTTATGCAATCTTTAGACACTAGCGGACCCACATGTTCATAAACCACACTTTCCCCAATAGGTTTATAATGAGACTTAAGGAGAAGGGTTGTTATGTTTTTATTTCAACCAAATGATTATACAGTAGAACACTATTTACATTTCAGTTAGAATTCCAAGTTCTACGTTCCCTAACTTAAGAAGGCAATCACTGAAAATTGGATCCACTCACCGGTTATTCGATATTTATGAAATTATACGATTTGAGTTCTCATATGAATCCCTATATATATTATAATTGTGAAAATCTGTGTGTCCGTGTGTGTGTGTGTGTTAGTTTGTTACCTCTTGACACTAATACGGCTGGACGGATTTAGATGAAATTTGAAATGGAGACAGCTTATACCATGGGATAACATATAGGCTGCCTTTCGTCCGGAAATAAATCATTGTTCCCGTGGAACGGGCAACATAGCTGAAAAGTCACCAAAAATATTCAACCAGGACAAAATATCGAAGTTGTCGCATAAAGAACGGACACAGCTCATTTTACTCCCCTCGATGCAAGAAACAATATTCGGTATGTCCCTAGGGGACACCGAAAACTACATTTTAAGGCCCTAAAACCAACAGTTTCAAAGATATTCGTAGAAAACTATCTTCGCTCTGATTGATGAACTAATCGCAAGTCCGTTTCCATGGCAACACTACCTCAAGTTATGACATCCGATTTTCTATATACCCCTGTAGGAGGCAATGCCAATCCATTTATTATCTTTTTCAAGATATATATAAACACAATAAGAACAGTGTAGCGCACCTGCCTCTCGTCCGGAGGCCCTGGGTTCGATTCCCGGCTCCGTCAGAGATTTTAGACACTGACGTGAGGGCTGCAACGGGCTGCATTCAGATTGGTGAGGACAATTGAGTAGCTGTGAGGCAGCGCCCCGGTCACGAAGAACAAGATTAACGGCTGAGGGGACACTATGCACTGACCACGCGTCACCACAATATCTGCAGGCCAAATGGCTGGGAAGCGGTCGCATGATAGGCCTAGGCCCTTCATGGGCTGCAGTGCCAGGGGTAAAAGAAATAGGGGAAGCGCCTTCTAATACCACCTTTAATTTTTAAACACTACAGTAGCGGCTATTAAATAAAGGTAGCGATATGGCTACGTTCAATTTCATAAACGCTGGGCTCACAAATCCCGTATAGGTAAGTACAAATATCAGTCTGGTCATTATTTCAGAAGCAACGAAGCTCTGAGGCGGCTATTGCCGTTTCCTTCACACTTAAGGCATCCCGCCGTCATATACCTCAATATGCACTTACCAAATTGTGAACCAGTCTATTTTACTGAAAAGAATTTCTACTAGCGAGTATCCACTCCGGCAAAAACCACACTCACTACCTTTCCCAAAATTTACACAAGACATGGTTTTTAAAGCACTCTTCTGTATGTTGAGGTACAGAGACATACCACATGGAAAGATACAATAAAATGTTGGCAAATCTGAGTTCAAGGAACTGCTGTCCAGAATAGGCTTTCGGTACAGGTTATGTGGCCCATGTTCGTAACATGGAATGTTTTCCTTTTCAATGCATCTGCACCATGTGCGAGGGCAACGCATTTCAAAGATCTCTTAAAACACAATAATCAGGAAATTGGAGAAAAATTTAAAGTCGGAGTGAAGATTCAAGGAGAAATAATTTCATCTCTGAGATTTGCTGATGACATCGTCATCTTGGCCAATACGCCAGAAGATTTGAACGAGTTTCTGAATGGTATGGACTCCGTCTTGACGAATGAATTCATGATGAAAATCAAAAAATGCAAAACAAAATTATTGGAATGCAGCCGAAATAAATCAGAAACCTCTATGGACATCAAATTGGCAGGTGAAACGCTACGGGAAGTAGGAGACTTCTGTTACCGGTACTTAGGAAGCAAAATAACCAGTAATGGACGAAGCAAAGAGGATATAAAAAGCAGGTTGGCTCAGGCAAGGAAAGCATTTCTACAGAAAAGGAATCTGTTGACATCGAATATACATTTAGGTATTAGGATGTCATTTTTGAAAGTTTTTGACTGGAGTGTGACACTAGAAGGAAGTGAAACTTGGACTAATGGTGCTGCAGAAAAGAGGAGAATTGAAGCGTTTGAAATGTGGTGTTACAGGAGAATGATGAAGATCAGATGGGTAGATAGGGTAACAAATGAAGAGCTATTAAGACGAGTGGGAGAGGAGAGATGTTTCTGGTGACTGCTAATGAAGAGAAGAGATAGGTTGGTACGACACATATTAAGACACCCAGGAATAGCAAGCTTAGTTATGGATGGGAGGGTCAAGGACAAGAACTGTAGGGGTAGACCAGGGTTATACAGATTGCCTCAGATGTAGGGTGCGGTAGCTATGTAGAGATGAAACGATTACCTCAGGAGAGTGAGGCATGGAGGGCTGCATCAAACCAGTCAAAAAACTGAAGACTCAAACAACAACAATCGGGAATTGTAATTACTTAGACAGGCATGTGAGGCAAAAGGGTTGTTAAAGAATTTCAATCCCTGGGATGTAACACGGGAAGAGACTGCACAATGTACATCAGCGGCGGAGGTGAGAGATATTTTACTATAGGTCTATTAATAGCGACATGTTGACGTTCAAATCATCAATAAGTGTGGCAAAATTATACCCAGAATAGTTTAAGAAAAATACTTTTAATTCCCCATATTCCGATAGATTTGCCATTCCAGGTGTACTGTACATTTAGACAAAACCATTTTTTCCCACGCGCAACTGTATGTGGCGTGCTCGCAATTATCCGGACAACTAAATCGTTATGTCTCAGCAGAAGATGGCAAAACCAAAACCACAATTTTCAAATGTGTTCACATAATGTAACATCGTACCCTGCAGACTTTCACAACTCTATAAAATTCCCACTTTTGCTGCTCATATCAATATACTGTATGTATCAGAATTTTCAGGATTAGAATCGACCCACCTATAGCCGCGATTGCTGTAATGGAATAAACCAATTATCATCAATAATGCATCGTCCCCATTGTCTTGATCGCGAGCGAAGCCGCGGGTACCTGCTAGTATGAAATATTCCTTTGATTTACTGTTTCTGAAATCCATGCAAAATGATAAAGGATGTTAAAATGACATGAAACAGGCGTCACAGTGGCAAAAATGTGATGTAGACAGCAATTATGGAGCGTATTTGCTACAGCAACAGTATCTGCAAATCACACACTTCGTACATCTTTTTAAAAATCATTTTTTAAAGAAATTATAGATATTTATGAAATCAGAGTGCGATTCGTCACTGCTAATGTATATTCTCTTTCATTAGAATGCTCATTTGTCACGATTGGTCGCTTGTGAGCGCCGCAGGAGGGAGATATACTACTGAAATAATATGTATGATCAGAAAGAAAAACTATGTTCAAGTTGTCCGGGCTTGTAGGCCGTGGTTCAGGCAGAACGTTATCTCCCTTACAAGCCCGGACAACTTGAACATAGTTATGAACGCCGACTGTGAAAGCCTAAGCGGTTATATAAGAACGAAAAACTTCAAAATTTGAACAAGATTTTCAATAACGTTAAATTAGGTACTGTATATTGTTCTTTTAAACGAGGTTTTAACACCGCAATATAAAATTCGAGTGTATACAGTTAGGTATAAAACCACGAATTGTATTAATACAAAATACTTGCAGCCATTCAGATATTCAATTTGCCTGCTTTGGTTGTGCAGTTCAACAGGAAATAATTTTATGACAGACACCGCTTAACCTCCTCAGTTACACTACAAATGAACAAAATATTTTCTGAACACTAGGTATCTATTTTCTGCACTGGGTATGACAAGCAACATGAACACACAATTAGGGATTATACCTACCAGTTTCAAGGAATGGTATTCATACAAATGTAGAAATGCATTGATTTTTTTTCAAGGTTCCTTGCAATATTAAGCAAGGAACAAATAAATGTAAGGATACATTATTCATAATTTTTAATTTCAGTTTTATAAGATTTTAGTGATTCCATTATGTGTAAATTGAGCGGCTTTGGTGGCGTAGTCGGTAGCATGCCCAAGATCGCGGGTTCAAACCCGGCCGAAGTTGTCGGATTTTTAAGAGCGTTAAAATCCTTCACTATGCCTTCCTTCGGAGGGGAAGTAAAGCCGGCGAGCCCATGTCATAGATTTATGGCATGCAAAATAATCTACCGCTACAATTGGTAGTGTGAAGCCAAATTTGGTTAGAAACGCTCTATCAAGTCCCAACGTTCGCCGCTACGTCTCAGTGAGAGTGGCATCTGTTAGACAAAATCGGAACTACTTGAAATTGAACTTGTTGGGAGTCCTCGGGCGTTCAATTAAAATACCCTGCTATGGCCATTGGCTTTAATTCATATATAATAATTATGTGTAAATTACCAGCTTTAACATTTTTTTAAGCGTATGGCTTTTAATGCTGGGAGTGTCCGAGGACATGTTCGGCTCGCCAGATTTGTAGCTGCTTCGAGGCGGACACCCAATGGGTGAGCTACAAGTACCGTCGCTTGTGGAGTGTTGTCTGGGGAGGAACGTTTGAATGTAAGGACGAGGAGTTGGAAGGTAGCGGCTGTGGCCTATAGGTAGGGACCAACCCCGGCTTCGGTGGCGTAGTCGGTAGCATGCTGAACTGCTATGCCCAAGATCGCGGGTTCAAACCCGGCCGAAGTCGTCGGATTTCTTAAGAGCGTTAAAATCCTTCAGTATGCCTTCCTTCGGAGGGGAAGTAAAGCCGGCGGTCCCATGTCATAGATTTATGGCATGTAAAAGATACTTTCACAGACTGAACTTGTGTAAAGCAAATTTGTTAGGTTAGATTTCGTCGGAACGCTCTATCAAAGTTCCAACGTTCACCACTAGGTATCATTGATATCTTGTGGCGAAAGTTGGAACAACTTGAATTTGAACGGAACTTGTAGCTCACCCTAAGGGTGTCCGCTGGAAGCAGCTACAGACTCAGGCGAGCCGAACATGTCCTCGGACACTCCCGGCACTAAAAAGCCATACGATTAAAAAATAAAAAAATAAATAACCCCGGCATTTGCCTGGAAGGAAGATGAGAAACCACAGAAAACCATCTTCAAGGTTGCCAGCGGGGGGATTCGAACCACCTCGCCTCCCGGATGTGAGCGACTCCAGCAGTCATGCCGTAACGACCACGGCTAACTCCCCGGTTTTAACACAATAATAGTCTACTGTAGTTTAATTGATGTAAAGGTATATTTTAATTTCAGTATTTAGACATTTTCATGAATTTCATTTTGTTTTATTATTGGATGTGATGAAACGAAACTACATACGGTATGGGTTTTGTAACTACCCATAGGGAGGGGGGAGGGAGGCGGGGGGGGGGGGGGGGGGTCACGACGAAAAAAATTAAACAGTTTCTCTGCAGCGAAATGGTTGCATATCAGTGTAATGGTTAGGGCTCGGATGTTTAGGAAAAATCATATTTTCTATTTGACTCTATTATCATGCCCGATTGGTTTCTGGTGCAAATCAAGTGATTATCGTCACAATACAGTGGTCTTTATTTGTCATATGCATATTTCGAACAATTTTACCATTACGTCATATTTTGAGCATTTTTTTGGTAGTTTTTCGGGAGTTTGACGGCAGCTAGGCTATAGGTGTGCAATTATCCTCAACTTACCGAACGGGAACTAGTGTTTACAGAAATAGACTGTAAATAATCACTTCAAGATGTATATTCAGAAAATTCATATGAAAATCGGAATAAAGAATTTAGCTTACAATTTAATCTCAGTATGCCTTCCTTCGGAGGGGAAGTAAACCCGGTGGTCCCATGGCATAGATTTATGGCATTTTAAAGAACCTACATCTGTGTGAAGCTAAATTATGAAAAATGAAAATCCACAGCCTGCTTCCAGTCTCCGACCTAGTCAGGAATGGAATGAATGAAGCCCCCATCTAGCGGCGAGGATATGAACTGTGCTGGCTGCCGAGACCTGACGCACTCCTCTGGGGCAATGATTAAATGAATGACAGATGAAATGAAATGATAGTGGTGAGTGTTGCTGGAATTAAATGTTGACAGGGAAAACCGGAGTACCCGGAGAAAAACCTGTCTGCCTCCGTTTTGTCCAACACAGATCTCACATGGAGTGACCGGGATTTGCACCACGGACCCAGCGGTGAGAGGCCGGCGTGCTGCCGCCTAAGCCACGGAGGCTACAAGCTAAATTATATATAGATTAAACATTTGACTAACGTTCTTAGCCGACTGCGGTGCCATCTGGTAACTAAGTTCTGAACTAGTTGGTCGTTGACTGTGGTGTTTGGCGGCAAAAGTAGGAACTACTTGGAAAAAATCAATGGTCTGCAGTCGTTGCTTGAATAGGGATGTATAGAACTAGCACCGATAGAGCGCACTGCTGTTGTACTGGGTAAGCGCAAGGCGCTCTTCATTTGTCTCCTGTGTTCTCATGCCGCTAATATCCACGAATTTAAGTTGTTTAAATTGCTATTTTCGTAACTATGCCGAGCTATTGCAGTGTTCCTCTTTGCAAAAATCAGGGAAATGCGATTTCGTGTCACAAATTTTCACAAAATAAAGAAATGAGGAAGAAATGGTTACATGCTATTAGATGGAAACATTTCGGTGAAGAAAATCTGACCGAAAATATTAAAGTGTGTTCCCATCGTTTTCAACTCGATGACTTCACGAAAACTGTGTTGGGCAAGTGTGATTCACAAAGGGAAATAATTCCTACCTATAAACTGATTAAGACATTTCGATAACAACCACTGAATTTATGCGTTTGTATTTGAAGGTGAGAGAGCAAGATTAAAACCGGGCACTGTTCCATCGCTTTTTCCGTGGACCACGAACACAACAAAAATAAGGAAGAGGCCATACACAAGAAAATTGCCAGTTTATCACGATAAGCCTTCAATATCGGAATCTGAATAAATTATCTCCATTGAAGTACGGTACGGGAAGAAATCGTCAATATACAGGAAGAAGTGAATGTAACATTAGTGACTCCCATTTTCAAAGGCATCAATACTCGGACAAATACTTCAAGAATAAATGTCACAACATTAACAGTCAAAAACATATTATGGTTGGTTTCTTGAAATCAGAATTAATCGTCAACTTACATCTGCCCGACGGAGAATGTGGTACCGGTAGTGACTGACTTCTACATTCTTGAGTCATAGGCCTAAGTTAGCCAGATGAATGGAAACAGTTCATGGCCTTAAAACAGGGATTCTCAAACTTTTTAAATACTGTACCCCTTAGTCTTTTCCAAGGGGTACGGAAACGATTTGTATTAAGAAATTGACAAATTACAAAAGAACCAAACGTTGCGATGCATTTTGAGGTAAACAATACCGGTATCAACTTTCTTTGATTATGTTTACCTTAAAACAAGACCGTTTCACGTACGCTATCAACCAAAAAAATACACGAATCGAAGTATATAAGCAAGGGGAGCCAGTGAATATTTAAATCTCTATTTATAAAAGGAAGATTATAGTTTTACGTGACCGTTAATCTAGAGATCATAAGGCACAGAGGACTTCCTCTTTACGTGGAATCCGAACAGGTCAAGGCATTTCACTTTGAAAATCTCTCATGCATTGACCGGGAAATCTCTATTTATGATTTAAGTCTTATGGAGATATAGGCTATTTATCAATATAGGCCTACAATACTCAAGCATGCTGACTCCTATTCATAATTTGAATAATAAAGCGTGTTAGAATTTTGTTATTACCGCTGTAGCCTACTAATTCTTCCCTCCTCCCACTAGTTTTAGCGCCTCTAGTCCGTAGCTCATTTTACAGCTGTTTAACGCTTAAACGCTGAAAATCGTTCATAATATATTAGAGGATATACCTATAGAATTAATTAATATAGTCTTGGAGTAAAATTAGAGAAGATATAATTTACTTTAGCTTAGACAACTTGGTCACAATCTATACATTCCTCGTAGCTGACTGGGGAAAACATAGGACGATCGCCTAGCGCTTACCCAGTACTACACGAGCGCTATCTGGCGAGAACTTTCTCAGGCTACATCCCTATTAAAACAGATCCACACACTAATATAGCCATCACAATTCATTAACACCGGTTATCAGACAGTTTCTACACACACACAAAGTACACGGGGCTACATGGCCGCGTTGTCACAGCCCTTAAACTGAGGAACCAACCAACCAATCTCGAAGGGATAGTCGCTTGGATTTATAATTTATAATAAACAGCCGTAATTAAATCAGTCATTTTCAGGTAATATTTTGTCATTTTTGAGGCATATTTCGTCATTTTTAAAGTCATATTTGCTGGCATATTTGGACTATTTTTAGGTGTTAAACATCCGAGCCCTAGTTATGAACACAGGCCGTGACAACAGGTGGACACAGTAATAGGATCGACCGAATGGTGCATACAAATGTGTTACGGGAAGAGCAATTAACAGTTATTTCTTGCTAACGAAGCTCAGTTCCGCTCTTCTCTTGCCTGTAGTAAATACAGCAAGTGCTTACGTAACATTAGGTACAAGATGGCCCTGAACCGTGTACTTCTTGTGATGTAACAGAAGTACAATACTTCGGTTGTTGCTGTTGCCAGTGGCGACATGAGCTCTTCGTAATCACCAGCACAGTATCCAATATGGAGCTACACATCCCTTCTTCTCCCTCTTTCCCCTCGCGCTCAGATTATGAACATTGTGAAACGTCACTCACACTTGTCATCAGAGTCGAGTACAGGTTTTGAAACCGAACAAATTGAGCATTTTCGAGCAATGCAAGATTTTTCCTGTACTATTGAGACGATTTGGAAGATTTTGGCACAAACCAAACCTTCTACTCCCTCTGATTTTAGCGCTTCAGTTTTGTGAAACATGCACCATATCGTTTTATATATACTAGCTGACCCGTGCGAGAACTCTCGCATAATGGATTGTGTGCGCCCCATGTGTACAGACTACCCGCCCAGCTCTAGTGTTATGCGGGCTGTATGCGACACGGTTCTGCCAGGGGCTATCGTCTTGTTTATTTGTTTAAAAACACTTTATAAACAAATACATATATTTCCGTTGACTTTTCAAGAAATGTACGATTTTTCCTGTACTATTGAGACGATTTGATTTAATATTGTATTTGGTTAATGGCACGTTATACCAACTGCGTTACTTATATGTAACTTTAAATAGTTCTGTGAAGAACTAAATACTGTAGCCTATTTTCATATATCCTGCTTATGTTAATTGCCACTATCAACATACAAAATTTCAATTTGATTGCTGTAATAGATTCGTAGATATTGAGAACCGTCTAAACATTTCGGATGGTCGCCTTTATAATGTTTTAAGTGGAGAATCATGGAGACAGTCACTTGATTTAATATGGTATTTGGTTAATGGCACATTATAACAACTGCGTTACTTTAATGTTGTATTTCTCTTTTCTTAGTTTTATTTCAAAATTAAATTGATGATTAGGGCTACATGTTTCTTAAAAAAAAGTATTTCTGAAAAAATTGGGCGTTTTATAGCTTGTAACTTTTATCTGTTAGATGTACTTAAGCTTTAACTTTCGTTGGTTAATATATTTAGTTTCCCAAGTGTTTAAAATATTTTGGCATAGAGCCTGAAATAAATTACATGAATTATATTTGTTGTTGTTTCATTTGATGGGCTTGTAATTGTTCGCCGCATGTTTTTCGGAAGAATTAGACCACATGACTGTTTCCCAAATGAAGAGTGCGCAATACAGTGATCTGCAGGAAAGGGAAAGAGTTTGTTTATATTGTGTTTTGGTTTTCAAATTCAACTATTTCTTTCTTTTAGCCTACTTTTCTCATTTTGAAAAAATGAGGAAAAAGTACACTTATGAGATCGATCCGGGAAAATGTGTGTCTGTCTGTCCTTCTGTCTGTCTGGCTGTGTGTGTGGGTGTCCCCCCCCCCCCCCTATCAACTCCTAAATGGCTGCAGCAATCGAAACCAAAGTTGGTAATAGTAAAGATCTACACCTGAATATCTCACGGCCATATTTGAAATTGACGTCAGTGCTACCAACTGTAGAAAAATCACAATTGAAATTTTAGCTCTATGTTGGATATCTCAGAAGTTATGGACGCGAACTCTTCCAAAATTGGCACACAAATAGACGATAACATTCCAGATTAATTTTCAGAGGTTATTACATGCCAGTGTTGCCAACATGATTCTAAGTTTGCCGATAGGTCCATAATATAAATGCATGTAACTTTTATACTATCAATTGAATTTCAACCAAATTTCGTATGTACTATGTGTACTACAACAGGTATGACTGTGCGTATTCTAAAGAGCCACCAGGGCTACCAGCTGTTGATAAATGTTCTCTCTATGTTTTAACATTAAACTTTGCACACGTATAGTACCTGAAATTCTACCTTAGTTTGGCGTAATTTATATACATCAGTGCTGCCAACACGATTCTATGCCTGTTGATAAGTCCAGTCTTTAAATGCATATAACTTCTTTACTAACAAATGGATTTCAAACAAATTTCGTATGCGCCTTGTGTACCATAACAGTTATGACTGTACGTATTCGTAAGAACCAGCAGGGCTGCCAACTGTTAATAAATGCTCTCTCTAATTGTTCAATCCTAATATCAATATATCAGAAAGTATGCATGCCATCAGCTCTAAACTTTGCACACGTACAGTACCTGAAATTTTAGATTAATTTGGAGTAACTAATATACCTCAGTGGTGCCAACATGATTCTAAGCTTTCTGATAGTTTCAAAATTTAATTGCATGTATCTTCTATACTAACAAATGGATTTTATCCAAAATTGGCACTATACTAGATCGTAATATTTCCGTTTAATTCTGAGCATCACATAAATGACATTGTTCCCAACATAATTTTACGTGCACTGATAAATCCAATATCGAACAGCATATAACGTCCATACTATCCATTAGACTTCAACTAAATGTTGTATGTGCATTCTATACATTATGAGATGGAACTAAGAATATATGCAGAGTCGCCAGGGCTGCCAACTGTAGAAGGCTTCACTATTTCAGGTGTATTTCAAACTGTAGTTCTTATAAATGTTAGTATTACGAACTTGATTTCGTCATTATTCTAGATAGGTCTATATAGATTGACACGAATCTTAAAATTTAAGAAAAGTAGGCTCTTTAGTTCGTCACGGAACTACTTGTTTATCATGGATATGAATGTACAACGAATTCTTGTCGGACGTAATTTAAGAATGGCGAGGTGCATGAAACACAAATCCCCCTTCCGACCAATCTTAACTTGACTGTGTATTTTGCGGAACGAAAAGTTCACAGGCGAAATGAAGAAAAGCCTAGTTGCACTTCCAGGGAAACTCCAAACACAACCACTCTTCTCTGAAGTCTTAACTCAACACGACTCGACAGTTTGCTGCTGGCTGTATATGGGCTAATAGGCTCGCCCGCTAGCTAGGCTGTAACAGGGGTGAAAGACTCGCCCCTAGCTAGCTCGTAAACTGTCGCCTCGGTAATTGAATTAAATGAAATTAAATTGGAAGAAATGAAAACGTAAAAACACTTATAGTGGGCGATGTATAGAAGATAGAGATATGCTATCGCGGACATTTTTGTAGAACTTTTCATGCTGAACTCTTACACTCACAGTATATTGATATTTTAACGGTTTTCCCAGCGTAAGCTTAAAAAGTGCACGGACGCCAGGTTTTTTCGACTTTTTCACTGAAAGCGTCACTGCTTGGCTTTCTTTGATCTTCTACAGAAACGTTCCTCGAGATATCCTTTACAGAATGGTGAAAACCGCATCAAAATCCATCCGCTGGTTCGCGAGATTACCCGTGTCATCCAAGAATCGGGGACTTCGTTTTGACGAGATTCCGAAAATAATCGCAACTCAACTTAAGCGATGACCTCTCATTTAAACTTCTTTTCTTATCTCGTGTCTACTTATCAATAATGGATTCCTCGGTTAGCCGATTAATCTATTACCCAGCGTCTTCGATGGCGTAGTTGGTAGCATGCTGAGCTTCTATGCCCAAGATCGCGGGTTCAAACCCGGCCGAAGTCGTCGGATTTTTTAAGAGCGTTAAAAATCCCTCAGTATGCCTTCCTTCAGAGGGGAAGTAAAGCCAACGGTCCCAAGTCATAGATTTATGGCATGAAAAAGAACCTTCCACTAATTACACTTGTAGAAGCAAATCTTTTAGGTTAGTTTGATAACGCTCTATTAGTTCCAATGTACGCCACCAGGTGCTGACTGCGATGGCATTTAGTAGCCGCGTCTGCAGCTAGGTGTCGTGGATGGTAGCATTTGGTGGCAAAAGTAGGAACTACTTGAAAAAATTAATCGGCTGCAGTCCTTCAACCTGAATCACAGATAACACACACTAATACAGCCATCACAATTAACACCGGTTATCAGACAGATTCTACACACACCAACAGTACACGGGGATATATGACCGCGTTGTCGCAGCCCCTAAACTAAGGAACCAACCAATCTATTATCCAGTTAGTTGAATACCGGTAATCGTTTTCGATAAATATCAAATTATTCGATTAATCGAGTATTATTATTAATCGATCATTAGTATCAATCGATAACCAAACATCGCTTATTGCCAGCTCGATCACTGTATTGTACACGTGTAAACGGAGCCTGCACGCTTGAGGTGAACTGAAGGAAAGTTTCCATGTTTGGATGTGCCTATGCTGGACTTGTTTACCGACCGACTACGATAACACAGCGCGGTCAGAGATAGTCTACTCTAATATTTTCCTTGCTCCCACAATTTGCTTGTTTTGAACGGAGCTAGTCAGTTAGTATTTGTAGTTTTAAGGGGCGGAACACCGAGGTCCCTCTGCCCCTCGTAACACAGATTAAGTTAGTCTATACAAATTTCGAATTGAATGAAAATTTTGAGTGGACGCTTAAATATGAAACAAGATGTTCAGTAAAGAACATATAGCCTACTTTCTCCTAAATGCATGGGTATTGTTATAACTCTTTGTCCATTTCAAGGAGTAAAATTGAATGTTGGTTGTAGTAGCTTGTTGAAATACAACGAGCTATACGGTTATTAAACATGAATATGAGGTGCTACCTCTGTAAAAAAATTCATTCAATTTGGTTTCACCGTGTTTGAATTGATATGGGGAATCGATTTGCAAACATACATGACCGCTATCTGCCACTTATTGGGCTAATGACCTCGTAGTTCAGTCAAAAGACGTTCGCCATATAAATATATGTTGTTGCAAAATTTGATAGAGATCGGATGATTTGGTAAGTCGTAATTTGATTTAAGCTTTGAACATTTGGGTGGCCGCCATTACGTTTTCGTCAAGATGGCGGTGATATAAAACATGACACTGAGGTGCCCTTTCCTAGTTCTTCCTCTGTACCAAATTTCGTTCAATTCGGTTTCACCGTGTTCGAATTGATAGGGGGAGGGGGTGAGGGGGAGGGGGAGGGGGAGGGGGGAGACATTCAGAGTACAAACACTCACACACAGAGAGACACACAGACTCTCACACACACACACACACAGACAGACACACAATTTTTGGCCCTGTGTAGATCTCATAGCCTAAGTCTACTTTCATTTTTTGCAAAATTCGAAAGTAGGCTAAAAATGCATAAAATTAATGAATCAAAAAATAAGATAAAACTAATAATTATAATAATAAAAGAAATATGGAATACAAAATGTCTTCCAGCCAATGATTACTTGAAAATAAGCGGCTTCGGTGGCTTGGTTGGTAGCATGCTGAACTGCTGTGCCCAAGATAGCGGATTCAAACCCAGCCGAAGCCGTCGGATTTTTTAAGAGCGTTCAAAATCCTTCAGTATGCCTTCCTTCGGTTGGGAAGTAAAGCCAGCGGTCCCATGTCGTAGATTTATGACATGTAAAAGATCCTTCCACAGACTAAACTTGTGTGAAGCGAAATTTCTAGGTTAGATATCATTGGAACGCTCTATCAAAGTTCCACGTTCACCGCTAGGTATCAGTGATATCTGGTAGCTAAAGTTGGAACTACTTGAAATTGAACGGAACTTGTAGCTCACCCTATGGGTGTCCGCTTGAAGCAGCTACAGCCTCTGGCGAGCCGAACATGTACTCGGACACTCCCGGTACTAAAAGCCATACGATAAATAAATAACTTGAAAATTCAGATTGCTTGAACGGAGTAGTGGATTCCTGTGAAATGGAAAAACAATGTGTTACAGATAATAAATCATATAGCATAATATAAATTATTATTGTGATGGTTGGTTGGTTCCTTAGTTTAGGGGCTGTGACAACGCGGTCATGTAGCCCCGTGCACTTTAGGAGTGTGTGGAATCTCTCTGATAACCGGTGTTAATTGTGATGACTGTATTAGTGTGTGTTATCTGTTTTTAATTCAAGTAAGGACTGCAGACGTTAATTTCAAGTAGTTCTTACTTTCGCTACCAAATACTACCGTCCAGGACACCAAGCTGTGAACTTGTCTGCTACTACTGTAGATGCGTGCTGATAAGTCAAGTTTTTAAATGCATATAACTTCTATACTAACAAATGGATTTCAACCAAATTTTGTATGTGCTTTGTGTACCATAACAGTTATGACTATGCGTATTCATAAGAACCAGCAAGGCTGCCAACGCGCAGGCAAAACGAATTTTTGTTCAAGATGTTTTAATAGTACATTATGCAACGAGCCTATAATGGCTATAATTAAGACACGAGTATTTTTTATAAAACGAGCGTATGCGAGTTTTATCATTTCCATACGAGTGTCTTAATTACCATTATAGGCGAGTTCCATACGACTGTTTATGTTCGACGATAATTATAACTTTATTATATGTTTTAACATAAATATTCATAAATATCTGTTGAGATTCAGCCACTTGAATTTTGTGATCGCAGAGCTGGTATATCTCTGTTTTTCAAGATCTCTGAACGACCGACGCATGCGCTCTGCAATGCCATATTATGCAGGCCATATGTTTACATCTGCCGTCCCTCAGTAATATTGTCACCGGAGTCGTTTGAAGGCAATGTGCTGTGTAGAAATTAGGGTTCGTGATATTAAGGTACAGTGCAATTTCTTGTCTCATATTCGCCAGTTTATTTACGCGAACATATGGATGGTGCGTATTCCATGTCGGTAATTTATTATAGTTCGATGTTGTGTTTATGTCCGACATGTTGGATTTTGAGCGCATGCGCGAAGGTATCGTTACCTAATTGGTCAATGAACGAGCTCTGATTGGCTGGAGAAACTGTATCATAATGAAAAACAGTGTTATAATGACCATCATTATGATACAGTTTTCTGACACATAATAATGAGGGTCGAACATAAATTATATATTGGCCTTATTTTCAAACGCAGGCCTACTTGTTAAAATATGCTGTTATGTTCCGAATATGCAATGAAACCAATGAAAAATGAATGAAAATCCACAGCCTGCTTCCAGTCTCCGACCGGGTCAGGAATGGAATGAATGAAGCCCCCATCTAGCGGCGAGGATATGAAGTGTGCCGGCTGCCGAAGCCTGTCGCACTCCTCTGGGGCAATGATTAAATGAATGACAGATGAAATGAAATGATAGTGGAGAGTGTTGCTGGAATGAAATTGTGACAGGGAAAACCGGAGTACCCGGAGAAAAACCTGTCTGCCTCCGTTTTGTCCAGCACAGATCTCACATGGAGGGACCGCGATTTGAACCACGGACCCAGCGGTGAGAGGCCGGCGTGCTGCCGCCTAAGCCACGGAGGCTCCAATGAAACCAATAAACCCACAAAATATAAATTTGCATATGTGCATATGCATTTTCAGAAAATCTGGTCCCTATTTATAACACAAACAGACGAGAAACATATCCATGAGTTTATAGAATGTATTGTATTTGATTGTCACAAAATTATGCCAGCTGTAATTGACCTAGTGTTATGATATTATTGTAGCGTGAATTTACGGCGATAACGAAAGTAAATATCGATATCTCGGTCGACAAATTGTCTTCAAAGAATCAATAACTTGTTTTTTTTAGTTTTTAAGATAACACAATGGTAAACGCGCAGTTCGCTAATAAGTTCGCTTTCAAACAAAGCCCTCTTACACAACCTCCTTTGTTACTCGTCTGGCTGAACATCATCTAGTGGTTTCATTTTCTTTGGTATGATATTATAGCGTCATAACGTTATCTCAGCCACCTTCTCCTCAGGAAGAAAGCGTGGCAAAGCCCATTACTCACTAATTTACGAGCGTGCACAGGTCAAAGGTCCCAGCCATTATAGTGGCACTGAGACAATTATCGCGTGTCGTGGTAATAATAATAATAATATCGTATGGCCTCGGGTGCCTGGTGCAAGCTTTGCTATTTGACACCCAGAGGGTAGCTTGCATGTCGAATTTCGTAGTTCCTTGACTATGAAAGTCAAGGAGGTTAGATGTTAGATATCTAATCTCCTTGAACACAATAGCACTTGCTAGTAGAGAAATGAGGAACTTTGTGCTGGCGGAAAATCCCGAGATTAATTTTGCCATTATGAACTCGGCCTACTGAATTCAAATGGGTTCTTTGACATGCCAACATCGTATGACATGCGTATCGTATTTTTGCCGCCTTTCAAAAATCACTTACCACGGTCAGGGGCGAACCTGCAATCTTGGGGTTAGTAGACCGACACGCTATCCACTCACCCACCGTGGCAAGCATCGTGGTAATGAAAAGTACTCAATTACCATGCGCAAGCTCGGTGTGACAGAGATAGATACAGTGTGTTTCTTTACTACAAGCAAATATTTCACAGTCATATTCCATACATATAAAGGGTAATAAATGTTGACAGGTTACGGAAATGAATATTTTTTAAGATATCAATCATGGAAGTGGATGGTACCCCTGCTCATTTTGTTCGTTCTGTCTATGCACGCCTGAACGCTGGGTAGATAAAGGTAGATCAAGTGCTTGGCCTCCACACTCACCGGACATAAACTCGTTGAAAGTCTCTGTGTGGGGGCATATAAAGATATAATCATATTCATTTCGGGACCATTGTTTATACAGACGAGGCCAAATTATTAGAATGCGGTGATTTGAATTTTTGCCAACTTGGTGCGCTGTAAATACACTCTAAACGTCCATTAACGGTTGTGTTAATTTGCACATACACAGGCATGAAGATATTTCTCAGACTACTTGGAGTGTCTAAAAGCCAATATCACAATATATTCTGATACTTTGACCAGGTTTATTACCATTTTTGACCCTTCTAGCCGTGAAACATTGCCGTGAATTAATAAATCACCCTATTATATGAGGGCTGTTTTTTTTTCAAGTTCCGATGGACTGTATAAAAATAACAGATTGACATACGAAATACTAAATGTTTGCTTGTTTTATTCTTATGTCTCAACATAATCGCCAAAAACGATACTTTTGTCGTATCGTTACACCAGCTTTCCAATGCCCTCGGCAAATTTCTGCCGCCACTGAGGTGGATACGTCTGGAGAGTCTCCTGAAGTGTTTCCTTTTTGGCGAGGCGTTGCCGCCCAACCATACCTTCAATTCTTGAAATAGGTGAAAATCATTCAGTGCTGATTTGGACTAAACGGCAGATGGTCCAAAACTTCACACTTGAATTATTTGATAAAGTCTATTGTAACGTTGGCACAGTGCGGTCGTGAATGATTTTCACCATTTTCGAGAATCAAAAGTATGGTTGGGCGGCAACGCCTCGCCAAAAAGGAAAAACTTCAAGAAACTCTCCAGACGTATCCACTTCAGTGGCAGCAGAATTATTTGCCGAGGGCATTGGAAAGCTGGTGTAACGATACGACAAGTGTTTCAATCGTTTTCGTGATTATATTGAGACATAAGAATAACACAAGCAACCATTTAGTAGTAAATTCAGTTAGGTATGTCAATCTGTTATTTTTATACAGTCCATCGGAACTTGAAAAGAAAAGGAGCCCTCGTATTGAGGTGGGAAGATGATGGTGTAGGTGGCATCCAAGTCACGTCCAATGAAAAGGACGGCAGCTTGCAAATTTACGTGACCGTTAATCTCGCGATCACCAGCCACGGGACCTCCATTTTTATGAGGAATCTGAACCACAAGACGTGATATTTCCCTTCGAAAATCGAAAATGTGTTGGCAGGGACTCGAACCCAATCCACCGTGTTGTGAGGAAATCAGCTTGACCATTGCACCATCGTAGAGTCCATGGATGAAGCCGAGCTAGGAGAATGAGCGATTTAAAATAAAGCGGATAGTTTCGAACTTTACAGTGGTGCTTTACTGTGTACTGGAGCTACTGTAGGATTTATTGTCTCTACTACGTCTAACACAATACTATTTTTTTAGCCTAGTAGGTTGGCTCAGGCAAGTAAAGCATTTCTATAAAAAAGGGATATGTTGACATCGAATATAGATTTAGGTATTAGAAAGTCATTTTTGAAAGCCTCTGTCTGGAGCGTGGCACTCTATGGAAGTGAAACTTGGACTATTGGTGCAGCAGAAAAGAGGAGAATTGAAGCGTTTGAAATGTGGTGTTCCAATGATGATGATCAGATGGGTAGATAGGGTTACAAATGAGGAGGTATTAAGACGAGTGGGAGAGGAGAGATGTTTATGGCGACTGCTAATGAAGAGAAGAGATAGGTTGGTAGGACACTAGCTAAGACACCCAGGAATAGCAAGCTTAGTTATGGAAGGAAGGGTCGAGGACAAGAACTGTAGGGGTAGACCAAGGTTAGAATATGTTAAACAGATTGCTTCGGATGTAGGGTGTGGTAGCTATGTAGAGAGGGTCGAGGACAAGAACTGTAGGGGTAGACCAAGGTTAGAATATGTTAAACAGATTGCTTCGGATGTAGGGTGTGGTAGCTATGTAGAGATGCGATGATTAGCTCAGGACAGGGAGGCATGGAGGGCTGCACCAAACCAGTCAAAAGACTGAAGACTCAAACAACAACAACAACAACAAATATTTTCATTTTAACAAATGTGTTTCTTGCAAGCTTAATCCAGCATCTCTTGTCTGTCTGTCCGTCCAATTTTGGTTGAGAAACACTCCAAGGTATTTATAATGCTAAACACGTCCAATTTCCACATTCTCCAGGTTGAACTCAACCTGAATATTCTTTTTCTTGCTGAAAGGGTCGATATAGGCAAGAAAATGAAAGACACCTTGGACCTCAGATACCCCAGTGCCGCGCAAGTCGTTAGAAAACAAGAGTTGACCCAAAAGGTCGACATCTTGACTGGTCACCGTGGAATCCCTGGTTCGATTCCCAGCTCTGCCAAAGAAAAAATTAATTCTGCTGTGAGGGCTGGAACGAGTTACACACAACCTTGTGAGGCATAACTGAGAAGAGGAGGGTTCGATTCCCATCTCAGTCTTCCTGGAAGTGATTTTCCGTCGTTTTCCCACTTCAACTCTAGGCTAATGCTGGGATGGCTCCTAACTAGGGACCCGACATTCATGCACTACAAACAATTGAAATATGCCTGCAATTATGCACTATTAATGCAGAAAATTTGCATTAAGATTGAAAAAGATGCACTTAACAACTGATTCACTCTTCTTTTCCTCCTCTGCCGTAATATGTGCAGTCGTTTCTGCATCTTGTTCAAGTTGAAATTTGTTTTCACTTCCTTCGAGCATACTTGACAATAGACGACAACGCTATCTGTTGAATAATCACTATTACCTGACATCCACTGGTTTAATAAATACTTTCTGCTGCTCTTCTCTTTAGGCATTAAGAGTAAAGGATATGCAGACTAAAGTATCACTTTAACTGAGGAAACACATCTCAAAAGTAACCCCGGGCTAATGGCTGCCGACATGGTGTAAGGATTGTCCCACCCCATTCCCTTCTTGAAATAGCCAGGCAGTATGTTTGCGTAAAATACTGTTATCTCGTCATCTGTTTCTCAGAAATTTGCTTACAGGGGATGTTCAACACGCAAGCAAAACCAATTTTGTTCAAGATGTTTTAAATTATACTTAATATAATATGCTAAAACATGCTGTTATGTTCAGAATATGCAATACATTCAATAAACCCACAAAATATGCACATATGCATTTTTTTTAAATTCAGTACCTACTCAAAATTTAAGGACACAGCCGCCTCCTTCCTAATTTACAAATACACACACTAGTACAACCATCACAACAGCACAAGTTATCACACAAATTACCCACACACTCAAATTATTTTTTTTTCGCTATCGTTTTACCCTCCAGGGTTAGCTTTTCCCACGGGCTAAGCGAGGGATCCCACCTCTACCGCCACTGAGGGCAGTGTCCTGGAGCTTGAGACTCTGAGTCAGGGATACAACTGGGGTGTGTGACCAGCACTACGCCCAGGGGGCCGCACCTGCAAAGCGAACAGGGGGCCTGATGAAGGGATGGGAAGAGTGGGACGGTTAGGCAAGGAAGTGGGAAGGAGGCGGCCGTGGCCTTACAGTAGGAACCATCCTGGCATTTGCCCGAAGACGAAGTGGGAAACCACGGAAAACCACTTCGAGGAAGGCTGAGGTGGGAATCGAACCCCCTCTACTCATTTGGGCCACCCGAGGCTGAGTAGACCCCGTTCCAGTCCTCATACCACTTTTCAAATTTCGTGGCAGAGCCGGGAATCGAACCCAGGACCTCCGGGGCGGCAGCTAACCGTGCTGACCGCTACGCTACGGAGGCGACCACTCGAAAACAACAGCAACAACAACAAAGCAAGAATTGGCGCTTCCATCCTGCAAGGTCAAGAGAATCTGAGTCATAAATCCCCGATTAATAACTTACCCATGTTAGTTACGTTTGTTTGTAAATATTTTACTTCGGCTTCGTTATACATTGCGACACGTCACCCAACGCAATTGTAGTGTGGCCTGATATGACGTAATACAGTGTGTTCCAAAGTGCACAACCCTAACTCGGCGCTTGCATAACCACACGGGCAACACTCTAATAAGCTTGGCTACAAAATAATAAAGGGTGCAAAAGTGCAAGGTTTCAAAATGATTTATTTTAATCCGTCAATCAATCCTCTGGAATTTCTCCTGAAGGATCACCAGTGTGCTAAACTACACCGCCTAAGAACAGGCCACGCCAAATGTAACGCCATGCTTCCAGGCCCGTACTTAGAGATCCAGGGCCCCTAGGCACTTGGCATTTGGGCCCCCCACCATCTCGAAGCTATTTATTTTGGAAATTTAGCAAATTAAATGCACTAGTACAGAACATATAATTTTAATCGACTTTAATAAACATCAGAATAATACAGTCTATATTACTATAGTTACGTTATTCTATAAAATGTATAGAATAATACGACGAACTTTCTTCTGTGCAAAATAATGAATGACGTCATCATAGTATTTTGAATTATTTTTTACTCTATGTACATTACAGCGATATTTGATAGCACACACGGTACCATCTTAAAATCAGAATTTACCTGCATAACGCTCCACCTCGGCCATGGTAGCATAAATTCGTTCTTATAGCGTGGCGGTGCATTTTACGCCCCAACGCACGGAGCCTATAGAATGGACTGCCTGCGCGTGGCTAAGCGTAGATATTGAGGCGAGAGAGAGGGGAAACGAAGGGGCCTAATTCTAGCTTTGTTGCGCGCAGGGCTGTAAGTTTTGGCAAAATGTAGTGAAAATATTTATTATATCATTTTCGATAAAGATTTTTGATAAGGCAAGCCAGGCTTTTCAGCGTATGTAAAGATTCCGCCACCGGGGCCCCTAAGCAGGCTGGGCCCCTAGGCTGGGGCCTTGTAGGCCTAGGCAGAAATCCGGCACTGCATGCTTCATAAATGGGGACTGTCTGTGACTGCTGAGCTCGTTTTCGGACCATGGAGTAGGCTTTATCGATAAGGAATGTCCGCTCAGGAAGTACGATGGACCATCCCAAGATGATATCAGTGCTGCACCTAGCTTCCTAAACTACATAATGTTATTGGTTTTACGTCCTTTGTAACTACTGTGGCTTTTAGAGACGCTGGGATGCCCGAATTTTGCCTCGAAGGGGATCTTTAAGGTGCCAGTAAATCTACTGACACGGCTTCTTCGCATTTGCGCACCCTCAAATACTAACTGATTTGCCAGGGATTCGATCCTGAAACCTTGGGAACAGCAGGCGAGAACGTTACCGCTGAGCCACGCCGACAGTCAGCAACAATTGGATATCAATTTATGGATGTGCACGCTACCTATATTCTTGTCTTGTCTTGTTACTTACTTTATACACTTTTGTACATATTGTTCTAATGATCTGTTTTTATAGTTGCTTGCCATACGATAAAGAAATAAATAAATAAATAAATAAAATATTGTGGACGGTCAATATAGGTTGCGAAGAAGGGAAGAACTCTACCATGGCAATGAAAGGTTGATGGAATCGATGAGAAAATGGATACTCAAATTCTATGGGCATTTATTTCGAATGGATGAGCGGAGACTTACGAAGAGGATTTTTAGTAGACAGTAGACCTACGGTGTCTGACAAATGGTTCAGGGAGGTGCGGAAGGATCTTCATCAGGTTGGACTAAGGTCGGAAGACATTTCAAACCGCGCTAAGTTTAGGTCAGTTATCGACAAATTCCGAGGATTCCACGACGACCCAAAAATTAACAGGGGTTGGACGGAAAAACGAAGATAGGCTGCCAGAGGAAGAATGCGAAGATTTGGGCGGCGAAGAAGACTTCAAATAATGTGTATTTGTTGCCTAACGTGGTCTTTAAAGGCCGTAAACGAATATATATTTCTAGCAATAGTGCCCGGCTTCGCCCGGTGGATTCTTTTGTTTTATGAATGATAATGAATACTACTACAGAACTGGCATATAATACTTAAATTAACAGAAAAAAATATTTTAAAAATACAACTTTTTGTGGTGGTGGTGGGGTGATAAGTAGTAGTCTACAGTATAATGGACGTAACATTCAGGCCAATTTCCCGTAATGATAATGACAATAATGAATAGGGAAACGGCTATTTACTAACTACAGTACTGATACATGTAATTTACAAACGAATTGAAAAATATGATTAGAAAGAGGAGTTTGTGAGATAAAAGACACTGCCTAGGGCCTATATCTCATTGGCTGTTAGAAAAGTACAGATCAATAGAGTCGTCTTTTGTCACATAGTGCCATAGGAAAATAATCAGAGCACTTTGGAAAACTTCGGCTGTCCCGAGCTCCTGAAGTAGCAATAGTGTCATTTATCGCTACATACCGTTCAAGGATAAGGATCTGAATAAATGAAAGAAAATTTTAAAGCACCAAAGCTTATTGCAGCTGATTACCCCTATGTACTGCACCAACATTATCGCACTTATACAGAGGCATAATATTTTCATGATGATAAATGTTTTACGGGGCCTTCTTGCAATAATTACTCCCAGTGACTCCAATTTATAAGCAGCGCAAGTTGTAACTATTTTCGCAATTCTGGTAGGGGCGACATGGTGCAGCTCGCATTGCCAGCCAACAATTGACTTATTAAAATATTCTTACAGTTACACTATACGGACATGGATGGTTCTAGGACCTTAAAACGTAGTTTTCAAGTTCATTTTGTCTGTTGTTCTAAATGTAGGGAATGGAGAGAGTTGTTCAAAATGTCAAGTGGATAGTGTTACCCGCAGGGTTTCGAAGGGTAAGTACATAAATTTGGTTAAGATCGGTGAAACGATGTAGACTTGTGCCAAAGGGCTTAAATGCAGGGAATGGAGTGATCTGTCCGAAATTTCACGTAGACAGTGTTACTCACAGGTTTCCAAAGGGTAAGAATACTCATTTTGGTTCAGATCGATGAAACTGTGTAGATTTGTGCCAAAGGGCCTAAATGCAGGGAATGGAGTGGTCTGTCCGAAATGTCATGTAAACAGTGTTACTCGCAGGGTTCCAAAGGGTAAGTATACAAATGTTGGTTCAGAGAGGTGAAACGGTGTAGATTTGTATAAATAACAGACAAACCAACATTGAGCTTTATACCGTATTTACACATGCCAGTGCAACAATCACAATAACGCAGGTTATCACATACATTCTACACACACACCCATGTACACGGGGCAACATGGCCACGATGTCTAAGCCCCGCAAATGAAATATTAACTGTGCATACGATAGCATAGAGAATACTACAGTCCAATACAATCCTTGATTGTCAATCGGCCAGTTTTCCCATGTGTCCTATAGCAAATTTTACCGGACTATCATGATACAGAGTAAATCGTTGTTGCCTAGTGACAACCTGTCCATCAATGGTGCGGCGTTGACTATCATGATACAGTGTTAGTCGTTGTCGCCTAGCGACAATATGTCCGTCAAGTTATTAGATCGGTGAAACGGTGTAGACTTGTGCAAAAGGGCCTAAATGCGAGGAATAAAGTGGTCTGTCCGAAATTTAACATAGCCTAAACTATTCCTCTTGAATCAGGCTATCATATACAAAACGAATTTTTCGAATCGGACTGGTAGTTCCAGAGATTAGCGCGTTTAAACACATAAACACACAAGCACACAAACACACAAACTCTTCAGCTTTATTATATTAGTATAGATACAGTAGATACTGTATACATAAAATCTTAATCATACTGTAATCGGAAAAATAAGCTGTTTAAAATTGCGGTCACCTGTTGAATGGTTCAAAGATGCCTAAAATAATAATAAATATAAAAGAAACTTTCGCCTATAATCAGTATGGTACTTCAAAATCCTCGTCACTATACAGTATCTGTCAATTGCTGGCAAGGTGATACTTGATACGTGAGTCACAAGGCGTGTAAAGGTGGGTACAAGTGGACAAGTAGTACGAATTAATGAAATTATTCACAATTTGTGTTACAACAGTTTGGCTGATAGTTCTAGAGCAAGATTAGTAGGTATGATTTTAGCTTGTGACGGAGAGAATGAAAAAGGGAGGATATTCGTGGGAAATTGAGAATGGTGGAGGTATGAAGGCGCCACGCCGATTTGTTTAATTTTTGTAAAATAACACTAAGCCAATAAAATAGAAACTTGGGCCAGTATTCCTTTGTGAAGAGAGAACACATGACATTTTCATCCCTATGAGGCAGTTTCAACTAAACAAGAAGTTGTAATTAGATTTGTGGGTGCCAGCGTGTTCATGTGCGTTGGAGAAAATAGGTTGGATTAGAATGTGATCATTTTTAAAATACTGTATTGTTGTAATCCATTCGTCTCTATAGGAAATCTGTTTCTTTTTATTATCTTAGAGTATATGCCCGATTTGAAATTGTATTCTTATTTTAATTTTGCCACCAGGGCAGTGGCGTAACTACGGGGGTTGATCAAGTGATCCCCCAGAGGGGAAAAAAAATGAAAATTAGAAATTTGATGGATTTTAAAATTTTGGATAAAATCAATCTTCGGATTGATGACTAATGATTGGATTATGTTTGAAAACATTTCTCTTCACTCGTGTAACAGTTTTTGCTGCGGCTTCGTTGGTGAAATTTGTAGCATGCTAAGTTTTTATGGCCAAGGTCCCGGGTTCAAACCCGGCCAAAGTCGTCGATTTTTTTAAGAGCGTTAAACATCCCTCAGTATGCCTTTCTTCGGAGGTGAAGTAAAGTTGGCGGTCCCATGTCATAGACTTATGGCATGTAAAAGAACCTTCCACTAATTACACTTGTGTGAAGCTAAATTATTGGGTAGATTTGACTAACGCTCTTAGGTTCCAACGTTCGTCACCAGGAGTCGACTGCGGTGGCATCTAGTAACCAAATTCATAACTAGTTGTCGTCGACGGTGGTGTTTGGTGGCAAAAGTAGGAACTAGTTGATAATTGAATATCTGCAGTCCTTACTTGAATTAAAACAGATAACACACACTAATACATCCACCACAATTAACACCGGTTATCAGACAGATTCCACACACACCCGAAGTACACGGGGTTACATGACTGCGTCGTCGCAGCCCCTAAACCGAGGAACCAACCAACCAACATTTTTAGTGTTACCCTAACTTAGCACTTACCGGTAGTTATTGAGCAAAATAGTCAGCTGTTCAGTTAGTCAGAGGGGTGACCTCGTCCCTTTTAAAAATACACCCCTTGTTACTTAGTAATCGAGTGTAAACACCATTTCGGAAAGTGAATAATATTGTGTTTACTTGTGTTGCTGTTTTAAGTTAAACTTTAGTTGTAAACTATAGTTTATTAATATTTGGGGAATGGAAAGGGCCGGATAATAATAACAATAATACCGTATGGCCTCGAGTGCCGGGAGCAAGCTTTGTTATTTGACACCCAGAGGGTAGCTTGCATGTCAATTTTGTTGTTGTTCCTTGAAGCACTATGAAAGTCAAGGAGGTTAGATATCTAAGCTCCTTGACAATATAGCGCTTTCTAGTAGAGAAATTAGGAACTTTGCGTTGGTGGAAAATCCCGAGATTAATTTTGCCACTATGAACACGGCCTATTGAATTCAAATTGGTTATTTAACATGCCAGTATCGTATGACATGCGTGTCGTAATTTTTGCCGCCTTTCAAAAATCACCCTTACCACGGCCAGGAGCGAACCTGCAAACTTGGGGGGGTTAGAAACCACTCACCGACCGTGGCAAGCAGGGCCAGGTCATTTCGTAAACTGAACTTCATAATTTAATATCAGTAATATTTTTAATTTTCGAGCATTTACACATTGATAGGTGCAAATATAACGTATCAAATGCTAATGAAATCAATCACGAATAAAATATAGATAGGAGGTTTTGAAACTTCGGAACCGTATATTAGCTGTAATTGATTATGCCTCATAATCCCCCCAAATGAAATTCTGACTCAACTCACCCCCTCCAGAAGCAACCCCTACTTATGCCACTGCATCAGGGATTATTTACAAACAGTTAGATAAATATATCCATTTATATGTGCATCTTGCAAGGAAAGTGTTTCTACAGAACGGGAATCTGTTGACAAGAAAATAGATGTACTGTAGGTATTAGAAAGTCATTTTTGAAAGCCTTTGTCTGGAGCGTGGCGCTCTATAGAAGTGAAACTTGGACTGTTGGTGCAGCAGACGAGAATTGAAGCGTTTGAAATGTGGTGTTAGAGGAGAATTATGAAAATCAGACGGGTAGATAGGGTAACAAATTAAGAGGTATTAAGACTAGTGGGAGAGGAGAGATGTTTCTGACGACTGCTAATGACGAGAAGAGATAGGTTGGTAGGACACATACTAAGGCACCCAGGAATAGCAAGCTTAGTTATGGAAGGAAGGGTCGAGGACAAGAACTGTAGGGGTAGACCAAGGTTACAATATGTTAAACAGATTGCCTCGGACGTAGGGTGTGGTAGCTATGTAGAGATGCAACGATTATCTCAGGACAGAGAGGCATGGAGGCTGCATCAAACCAGTCAAAAGACTGAAGACTCAAACAACTTGTAATGTGGAGCACTTGCTGCTGTCCCCAAAGCTGAAGGTTTGAATCTTGACACAATCATTTGTATTTGAGAGTGCTTACATGCCAGATCCCATTCAAGGCCAAATTCTGGGATTCTGGCGTCTTTAGAGACTCAGTTTCTAAAGTGGGCGTTAAACACATAGCACATAATATTAATACAAATAAGTTATTGAGTCAGGTAGATCAAGAAGGTCAGATTGTCGCTGTATTTACTCGCCTGTCGTAGCTAACATGATACAGTTTTGACGGGTTTCCGTTTTACAAAGGGTTGAGTACTAATAAGACAAAATACACGACAAAGAAATACTGTATTATCGCATAGGATTACAATGGAACAATAATTTAAAATATAGGTCCGTAAATAAAAAATAAAAATGGTTCACTGTATTACACTGTATTTTCACCAAAAAGTTCAGTTTCTCTGCTCGTTTTTTGTTTTCACGTGTCTTTTAAAGTACATTGTCGTGAATTCCTTACAAGAGAATGTTGTATGATCTCCTTTGCATCATGCATTAACTCCAGGAGTTCTGGAACATTCCTGGAGGCCTGTAGGTCACTCACAACAGATAGTGCTTCTCCAAAAGTGTGTACTTTTAGCTCCCTTTCATTGCTTTCATCGACTTCGTCGTCCATTCCTTCTATGAGTTCGCACCTGTTTCTTTCGGCAGCAATAACAGCTGCACTTTGAATGTCTTCAATCGTGGCAAGTTCATTATCAAAATTGTCACTGAATTACAGTACGAAAAGAAATGCAGTACACAGTAAAAAGAGCACTTTTAAAGATTACAAAGAGTACAATAACATAGCAAGTAAACGCGAGTTGGACATATCCAGAAACAAGACGACGTTTCTGAAGGAGGTGAAGGAGAACATAAACTGTATTTAGAACTGTCATCTTGGCCATTGACGACACGGCTACGAGCAAGGACATTCTACCGGCTCTTGATCTGGACTTGTTTTGTTTGGTAATTTGTTAAATTTATTTTATATTTTACTTTTGTTATTTGTACAAGCGTGAAGTGCTAGCATAGCTGTAGTTTGTGCTTTGATTAATAAATAAATAAATAAATACTCAAGTTCACTGTTTTCTTCTACTCGTACTTCTACTCTCATTTGTCAGAAGGAAACTGTTTGCATTACAAGAGGGTTGGTGGAAGTAATGGTACAGATATTGTGAAATGTAGCATACCTGCTGCATCCTTGAGGAAAAATTAGAGTTTATGTTTCCTAGAACTTTGGTGAAAATACAGTCATGCTCAAAATTTAGTAGGCCTACATAGCTTTGTACAGTATTATGGATAAGATAATCCATCTTAGTCAGCTTTTTACTCCTACAGTTCCGGAATTTCTTTCCGTTTCCACGTTAGGCAGTTTTCCGGTTTACAGTGTCATTTTACATAGGAATTACCTACGTTCCGATTTTTGATTTCCGTTTGTCCAGGTTTCCGGTATATAAAGGGTCCGGTTTAGGCAGGTTTTACGGTATCATCACTCTTCCAAAGGTCTTCATTATTGGGCTGATGACCTTGACGTTAAGCTCCTTGAACTGAGATATAACTAAACAAAATTTCCAGTAACAGTAGCCGGGATTTGAACATGCTGCTTGTGTATTCCATATTCCAAATCAGAGATTAATAACCAGACTATGCCAGGAATTCACAATTATGATTATATGCATACCGACTAGAGTTATTGTGAGCAACAAACTATGTGAAAACTATTTCCGAATCCATGCTTTGTACTGGTTAAACTTGTCGTTTATTTATGTGCAGTACTATTTGGTTTATATTCTCCTAAAGTGAGTCATTCCACGTTAAATCGTGCAGCAACAACACACGACGTTTTCTTAGCCGTACAAGATCTGCTTGCGTTTGTTGTTCAGGTATGTACAGACGTGGTGAAATTATTAGAACTACGGGACTCGTGTGAGAAATCTCGAATTTCAGCATCATTGTCGTTGTGCATTAGCTCGCACAACAGTGAGGCTCGATACAACACAGTTCTGGCAGGGGCTGGTTGTGTGCCCGGCTTTCCTGTTATGCGGGCTCGCCGTGATACAGTCCTGGCAGGGGCTGGTTGTGTGCCCGGCTTTTCTGTTATGCGGGCTCGCCGTGATACAGTCCTGGCAGGGGCTGGTTGTGTGCCCGGCTTTTCTGTTATGCGGGCTCGCCGTGATACAGTCCTGGCAGGGGCTGGTCGTGTGCCCGGCTTTTCTGTTATGCGGGCTCGCCGTGATACAGTCCTGGCAGGGGCTGGTTGTGTGCCCGGCTTTTCTGTTATGCGGGCTCGCCGTGATACAGTCCTGGCAGGGGCTGGTTGTGTGCCCGGCTTTTCTGTTATGCGGGCTCGCCGTGATACAGTTCTGGCAGGGGCTGGTTGTGTGCCCGGCTTTCCTGTTATGCGGGCTCGACGCGATACAGTTCTGGCAGGGGCTGGTTGTGTGCCCAGCTTTCCTGTTATGTGAGCTCGACGCAACACAGTTCTAGCAGGAGCTGGTTGTGTGCCCGGCTTTCCTGTTATGCGGGCTCAACGTGACACAATCCTGGCAGGGGCTGGTTATGTGTCCGGCTTTCCTGTTATGCCGGCTCGACGCGATACAGTTCTGGCAGGGACTGGTTGTGTGCCCGGCCTTTCTGTTATGTGGGTCATTCCTTTAATCGAAAATTTGGACAATCCGGAAACACTCTATTTCCGCGATATAGCAAGCAGACATTTACCGTCTATAAATATATCTTAAAATTAAGGCTTTGAAATGGTATTTTAGGTATGTTTGACCATGCCGAAATATAAATAGCCTACCATACGCCAGAAAACTGCATCTAGAGGCTCATTATAGTTCAAGTTTCATTATGATGGAGGTTCTCCACCAATCAGAGCTCAATATTTTCATTACGATACAGCTGTTTGACCAATTAGGTAAGGATAGCATCACACCTGCGCTGATTTCCACGGCCTCCTATTTTAAATTCCACTGCGTGGCTAGTGTCAGAGTGGGGTAATCGAGGAGGCCGTGGACGAATACAGGGTATTCTCTTCGTCCCATGCGCTAGTTTCAGTAAACGAAACGATATTTATGAATATTTATGATCGAACATAAAATAAAGTTAGCCTATAATTATCGTCGAACATAAACAGTCGTATGCAACTCGCCTATAGGCTAATGGTAATTAAGACAGCGATGTCCTAATTATTGTCATCATAGGCTTGTTGCATAATGTACTATTATTATTGTGTCCATTAAGTACAGATCCTAAAATAAAATAACAACAGTAACAACAATTGCTATTCTTTTTTATTTTGTATTCGGTTAATCCAGACGTTCAGTTAATCACACACGGTGATCTATTTTAAATGCTAAGGAGATGGTATATTCGGGTTAGGTTTTGCCATTTTAGTGCCTATTTAGCGATTTTAAGTGCATATCGTGTTCCAAGGGGCAGATGACTCCGCTGTTCCACCCCTTAAAACTACAATAACTAACTATTTATAATAAACTATTTATTTTTGCTATAAGTCAATATTTAGTACATTGTGATCTTCTTCAGCGTGGTGTATGAGTAACTGAGTAGTAGGCTACCATACCAAAAGTTCACAGAGTAAAATTTTCAAAAAACCAGAAATGTTACAATAATTTTGTTAATAAAGCATAAAAATATTGTTTTTATAAACAGCGTAGAAATGAGGAGATCTAAATAGAAGAAATTAAACAGAGAAACAAAAACATGAAAACAGAAAAGAAAAGATATAAAAATGTCTATGTTCGACCCTCACTATTATGTGTCAGAAAACTGTATCATAATGATGGTCATTATAACACAGTTTTTCATTATGATACAGTTTCTTCAGCCAATCAGAGCTCGTTCATTGACCAATTAGGTAACGATACCTTCGCGCATGTGCTCAAAATCCAACATGTCGGACATAAACACAACATCGAACTATAATAAATTACCGACATGGAATACGCACCGTTCATATGTTCGCGTAAATAAACTGGCGAATATGAGACAAGAAATAGCACTGCACCTTAATATCATCATCACTAATTTCTACACAGCCTTGAAACGGCTCCGGTGACAATATTACTGAGGGACGGCAGATGTAAACATATGGCCTGCATATGGCATTGCAAGCACACAGAGCGCATGCGTCGGTCGTTCAAAGATCTTGAAAGACAGATTGAAAGACAGAGATATCAAACCCAGCGCTCGCTCTCCAATCACAAAATTCAAGTGGATGACTCTCAACAGGTAGCCTATTTATGAATATTTATGTTAAAACATATAATAAAGTTATAATTATCGTCGAACATAAACAGTCGTATGCAACTCGCCTATAATGGTAATTAAGACACTCGTATGGAAATTATAAAACTCGCATACGCTCGTTTTATAAAAATACTCGTGTCTTAATTATAGCCATTATAGGCTCGATGCATAATGTACTATTATAACATTTACGTGTATGTGAAAATATGTACTGTTCTGTTTTCAAGTTTTTGTTTCTCAGTTTAATTTCTTCTTTTTAGATTTCTTCATTTCTACGCTGTTTTTCAAGACATTTTTAATGCTTTTTTAACAAAATTTTGTAACATTTCTGGTTTTTTGAACATTTTACTCTGTGAATTCTTGGTATGGTAGCCTACTACTCAGTCACCAGCTGAGGAAGGTCACAATGTGACCGAAACCGGTACGGTCTCAATGTTTCTATGCCCAAGATCGCGGGTTGAAATCCGGCCGAAGTCGTCGGATTTTTTAAGAGCGTTAAAAATCCCTCAGTATGCCCTCCTTCGGAGGGGAAGTAAAGCCGGCGCGGCGGTCCCATGTCATAGATGTATGCCATGTTAGAGAACCTTCCACTAATTACACCTGTGTGAAGCTAAATTATATGTAGGTTAAGAATGTAAACAACGCTCTTAGGTTCCTACGTTCGTTGCCAGGAGCCGACTGCGGTTACGCCTAGTAGCTAAGTTCTGAACTCGTAGTCAATGACGGTGGCGTTTGGTGGCAAAAGTAGGAACTATTTGAAAAATTCAAAGTCTGCAGTCCTTACTTGAATTAAAAAACAGATAACACACACTAATACAGTCATCACAATTAACACCGGTTATCAGACAGATTCTACACACACCCTACGTACACTGGGCTACATGACCGCGTTGTCGCAGCCCCTAAACTGAGAAACCAACCAACGGTTTCAATGTACTAAATATTGACTTTAGGTAAAAATAAATAGTTTATTATAATTAACACGTCAATAAGGAATCTGGATATCGTGGTCATTTTTATGTCATTCAATAACTGACCATCCTGTACCAAGTGCCTATTAAAAAACCACCCTCGTCATCATGTATGTTGTTAATTAATATTTGAATCTGGGAACATAGTGGTCATCAATCCCGTATTCTGGGATGTGTTGTGGATTTGTTTGATAACCCGTGTTCCTATGGTGAGTGTAGTAGTGTGTACAACTGTACCTATTATGAGGTCGGTACCGCGAGACTTGAAATAAGGACTATCTCGACATTTGACTGGAAGAAGAGTGGGACAACTCTGAGAATAATCACACTCATAATAATAATAATAATATCGTATGGCTTCGGGTCCGGGTGCAGTCTTTGTCATTTGACGCCCAGAAGGAAACTTGCGCGTCGAATTTTGTCGTCCCTTGGAACGCTATGAAAGTCAAGGAGGTTAGATATCTAAGCTTCTTGACACTATAGCGCTTTCAAGTAGAGAATGCAGGAACTTTCTGTTGGCGGAAAATCCCGAGATTCATTTCGCCATTATGAACACGGCCTACTGAATTCAATTGGGTTCTTTAACATGCCAACAACGTATGACATGCGTGTCGTGATTTTTATCGGCTTTCAAAAATCACTAACTACGGCCTGGCGCGAACATGCAAGCGTGGAGTTGGTAGTCCGACACGATAACCACTCACCCACCGTGATAGCCACTGTCATCTCCGGGATCCGAATCTTCGATCTATGAACTCTCAGTTCTCCCTTAAATCGTGGCATGCGACTTAATACGAACATGCCATCTTATTGTTAGGATTATGGCCTGTTATATCATCCATACTTAGAACATGGAAAGTTCTCAGTCGATTGAGTTCCCAGTGAGGCGAGGAGGTGGGTGTTTCTTCAACCTTGGAGAGTTCGACCTACTTGTTAAATCTATAACAGGAGATACAGTCGAGCAGTCTGCTGTCACAAGCCAGTTGAGATACCGACACCGCGACGCAGTCAGCTGACCACATCACTCACGTCTTCACACCACAGTAAAATCTGCCTTCACCGGAATCGAACGGGACTCGAACGTTTTCCGTTAAGGATAGGTTTCCCCTGGTAATCAAGGTATGCTACGCTGCGATACATATATGTGTGAACTGTGCCTGGTCTGATGGTGACATCCCATGCACCTGTTTCCTGACAGACAGCAATATCTCGTTCTATCGATCTTGGCTACATTCCTTGCTCTTTCTCATGTGTTTCTCGGTTTCCTTGGGTCTGGCACCGTCGTATTTCATTGAGCCAAGTTCAGGGTGACAGCAGATATAACTTATCGGTCCGCAAACAGGAAACATCAACTGGTTAACGTTAACATTTTAACTGATAATTACTCTTTTCTACAAAAGTTGGTTGGTTCCTTAGTTTAGGGGCTGCGACAACGCGGTCATGTAGCCCCGTGTACTTTGGGTGTGTGTAGAATCTGTCTGATAACCGGTGTTAATTGTGATGACTGTATTAGTGTGTGTTATCTGTTTTCAATTCAAGTGAGGACTGCAGACATTTAATTTCAAGTAGTTCCTACTTTTGCCGCCAAACGCCACCGTCAACGACTACTAGGACTAATTCAGAACTAGCTACTAGACGCCACCGCAGTCGGCTCTTGGCAACGAACATAGGAACCTAAGAGCGTTGTTTACATTCTTAACCTATACAATTTAGTTTCACACAGGTGTAATTAGTGGAAAGTTCTTTAACATGCCATAAATCTATGACATGGGACCGCCGGCTTTACTTCCCCTCTGAAGGAAGGCATACTGAGGGATTTTTAACGCTCTTAAAAAATCAGACGGCTTCAGCCGGGTTTGAACCCGCTATCTTGGGCATTGAAGCTCAGCATGCTACCGACTACGCCACCGAAGCCGCCTTACAAAAGTTAAGCTTTTGATTAAGTAAGTGATTGAAGTTAACACAGCAACTTTTGAATAAATAAATAATTAAAGTTAAAAGTTTACCTTTGAAAAAAAAAAACAACTGCTTCAAGTAAAATGTTTAACATTTGAATAAGCAATTGATTAAAGTTATATTTTTGGATAAATAACTGATTAAAATGACGAGGAAGGAGGAGGGGGAGGAGTAATAAGACCTCGTAAAAAAAACTGGGTCCATCTGGCTCCAGATGGTAGCACCCTTTTGAGGGCCCCTGCCTAGGGTTACTAGCTGAAACTTGGCCAAAGCGGCTTCGGTGGCGTAGTTGGTAGCATGCTGAGCCTCAGTGCCCAAGATCGAGAGTTCAAACCCGGCCGAAGTCGTTGGATTTTTAAGAGCGTTAAAAATCCTTCAGTATGTCTTCCTTCGGAGGGGAAGTAAAACCGACGTTCCCATGTCATAGATTTACGGCATGAAAAAGAACCTTCCACTAACTACACTTATGGAAGCTAAAATTTGTAGGTTCGTTTGATAACGCTATATTAGTTCCAACGTTCGCCGCCAGGTGCTGACTACGATGGCATTTAGTAGCCACGTTCGCAGCTAGGCGTCGTGGACGGTAGCATTTGGTAGCAAAAGTAGGAACTAATTGAAAACAAGATGTTCAGTAAAGAACATATAGCCTACTTTCTCCTAAATGCATGGGTATTGTTATAACTCTTTGTCCTTTTCAAAGAGTATGATTGAATGTTGGTTGTAGTAGCTTGTTGAAATACAACGTGCTATAGGGATATTAAACATGAATATGAGGTGCCCTTTGCTAGTGCTACCTCTGTACCAAATTTCGTTCAATTCGGTTTCACCGTGTTTGAATTGATAGGGGGAATCGATTTGCACACATACTTGGCCACCATCTGCAAACTATTGGGCTGATGTTCTTGCAGTTACGTCAGAATATGTTTCCCACATAAAGATATGGTGTTGCAAAATTTGGTAGAGACTAGATTATTAGGTTGGTCGTAATTACATTTTAGCTTTTAACATTTGGGTGGCCGCGATTACGTTTCCGTCAAGATAGCGGTGATATAAAACATGAAACTGAGGTGCCCTTTGCTAGTGCTACCTCTGAACCAAATTTCGTTCATTCGGTTCCACCGTGTTCGAATTAATAGGGGGAATCAATTTTGACATATAGATGGCCGCCATCCGCAAACTATTAGGCGAATGACCTATTAGATTGGTCAAAAGATGCTCCCTCCATAAAGGTATGTAGTTGCAAAATTTGGTAGAGATCGGATGATTAGGTTAATCGTAATTTGATTTAAGCTTTGAACATTCGTGTGGCCGCCATTACGTTTCAGTCAAGATGGCGGCGATATAAAACATGACACTGAGGTGCCCTTTGCTAGTGCTACCTCTGTACCAAATTTCGTTCCATTCGGTTCCACCGTGTTCGAATTAATAGGGGGAATCAATTTTGACATAAAGATGGCCGCCATCCGCAAACTATTAAGCTAATAACCTACTAGATTGGTCAAAGGATGCTCCCTCCATAAAGGAATGTTGTTGCAAAGTTTGGTAGAGATCGGATGGTTATGTTAGTCGTAATTTAACTTAAGCTTTGAACATTTGTGTGGCCGCCATTACGTTTCTGTCAATATGGCGGCGATATAAAACATGACACTGAGATGCCCTTTGCTAGTGCTACCTCTGTACCAAATTTCGTTCCATTCGGTTTCACCGTGTTTGAATTAATAGGGGGAATTGATTTTCACACAAAGATGGCCGCCATCCGCAAACTGTCAGGCTAATGACCTAGTCATTTGGTCAAAGGATGATTCCTCTATAAAGGTATGTTGTTGCAAAATTTGGTAGAGATCGGATGATAAGGTTAATCGTAATTTGATTTAAGCTATGAACATTTGTGTGGCCGCCATTACGTTTCCGTCAAGATGGCGGCGATATAAAACATGACACTGAGGTGCCTTTTGTTAGTACTACCTCTGTACCAAATTTCGTTCCATTCGGTTGCACCGTGTTCGAATTAATATGGGGAATCGATTTTCACACAAAGATGGCCGCCATCCGCAAACTATTACGCTGATGACCTATTAGTTTGGTCAAAGGATGCTCCCCCCATAGAGGTATGTTGTTGCAAAATTTGGTAGAGATCGGATGATTAGGTTAGTCGTAATTTGATTTAAGCTTTGAACATTTGTGTGGCCGCCATTACGTTTCCGTCAAGATGGCGGCGATATAAAACATGACACTGAGGTGCCTTTTGTTAGTACTACCTCTGTACCAAATTTCGTTCCATTCGGTTGCACCGTGTTCGAATTAATAGGGGGAATCGATTTCCACGCAAAGATGGCCGCCATCCGCAAACTATTAAGCTGATGGCCTATTGGTTTGGTCAAAAGATGCTCCCCCCGTAAAGGTATGTTGTTGCAAAATTTGGTAGAGATCGGATGATTAGGTTAGTCGTAATTTGATTTAAGCTTTGAACATTTGTGTGGCCGCCATTACGTTTCCGTCAAGATGGCGGCGATATAAAACATGACACTGAGGTGTCCTTTGCTAGTGCTACCTTTGTACCAAATTTCGTTCAATTCGCATTCACCGTGTTCGAATTGATAGGGGGGGGGGGACAGACATTCAGAGTACACACACTCTCACACACACACACACACACAGACACACAGACACACACACACACAGACTCACACACACACATACACACACACAGACAGACACACTTTTTTCGCCCTGTGTTGATCTCATAAGTCTACTTTCATTTTTTGCAAAAATCGAAAGTAGGCTAAAGATGAATCGTCTGCAGTCCTTCTACCAGAATTACAGTTAACACACACTGACACAGCCATCACAATTAACACCAGTCATCAGGCAGATTCTGCACACACCCGAAGTACACGGGGCTACATGACCGTTGTCACAGCCCCTAAACTAAGGAACCAACCAACCAAACTTGGTCAACGGTCCTGATAGTGGAAGAGGAATCTTGGATTCCCAACGGTGGTTGGAGCGGAAGATCCTGGTGGTTTCACCACCAATACAAAATTCCAAATCCAAAGGCATTTGTTCCCAGATTGGGCGGCCTTTGGTCGGCGTCTGTTCTCCAGGTTAGTGGCGGCTGAAAATAACCTTCAGGGCTCACAACCTTGGTTGTGAATTAGTGGCTCTAGAAGTCACCCCCAAGAAATTATCAATCCCGGAAGAGTAAAGAGTGTGATGTAAGTACCTCAGGTGCAATTAAGTGCACAAGCAGACATTCGGTTTCTGAGGAGTCTGCAATATCGCACAGAGACGAGTCTTGGAAACTAATACAAAATGAAGTTTAGAAGACCTAATTACATGGCTACATTCAATGTAAATTCTCTTTTACAAACGGGAAAATTAAAACATCTCACTGACACCCTAAAAAAAAAACACAAAATTATAACGGCTCTCCAAGAAACAAGATTCTTGGATGAAAACAGTTCTGATTCTGAAAGATCCAGAACTTACTAAGGAAAAACATGCAAAATAATTATGAAAAACCTTCATTATTCTGGCAATGACAAACTACCTTTCTCCTCACCTTGTTTAGTATGCCTCATTATAGTGCTGACTTGGCACCCATATAATTTACGGTGGATTCAACCAGCATATGGGCTGATAATTTTTCCTCTCATGGTTTTGCCAAGGTGCCAAGTGAAGGCACGCTCTCTGATTGGAGAATCATGTGTGCCATACTTTTATGCCAACATGGAGAGGTGGAGATATGGTCAGTTACCTGTTGAGTTGCACACAACTACTAGAACTCGGTCCTTGAATACATTTCTAGGTTCGGAATGTATCCTCTACCAGCATGACCATGATGTCGCATAGTCCCTAAATGAGTCAATAACGACAACAAAAGAACCCATGGCCTGTGAAATGCAGGTGATAATAGTGATTCCAGTTCCACATCCGAGCGATAACTTCTCTTGAGAGAAATTAACAGTAAAGAAAGTAGTTTGCCCTTGTGTGTGAACATGAAATGTGAGTGAAAACTCAACCGCTGTGTTATGTCCATTTCTGGTGAGCTGTCAAGAGTAAAACTGAACGTATCGCCTTTCACTTGTCTCACACGAGACATGCATTCTGGTCTTTTGAAATAGTGAGAGCGATATCACTAAGTATTGTCGCTTGGAGCTTGTTGGTTGTTAAGGACTGAGATAAGTTCTCCGAAACTCACCTGGAGGGAGTGTGGTTAATCTGAGGAGTAAACCACACTCAGGATGGTCATGCCAGCGTCGGGATTTAAACCTTCGATCTACGAACTTCCACCTCGGCTTTCCAGTGGGTACGTGACTTAGCACACACTACTACGCTGTAATAATAATAATATCGTATGGCCTCGGGTTCCGTGTGCAAGCTTTGTTATTGACACCCAGAGGGCAGCTTGCATGTCGAATTTCGTCGTTCCTTTGAACGCAATGAAAGTCAAGGAGGTTAGATAGCTAAGCTCCTTGACACTACAGCGCTTTCTAGTAGAGAATGGAGGAACTTTGTGTTGGCGGAAAATCCCAAGATTAATTTTGCCATTGAACACGGCCTACTGAATTCAAATGGGTTCTTTAATATGCCAACAACGTATGATATCCATGTCGTGATTTTTGTCGCCTTTCAAAAAAATCACTTACCACGGCCAGGAGCGAACCTGCAAGCTTGGGGGGTTAGTAGTCCGACACGTTAACCACTCACCCACCGAGGCAAGCTTACTACGTTGTGGGGAGGGTAGAGGATTTTGCCAAGGACATCTATGAAGAGCTTTTACAGTTCGTTGGTTGGTTCCTTAGTTTAGGAGCTGCGACAACGTGGTCATGTAGCCCCGTGTACTTTGGGTGGGTGTAGAATCTGTCTGATAACCGGCGTTGATTGTGATGGCTGTATTAGTGTGTGTTATCTGTTTTAATTCAAGTAAGGATTGCAGACAATAATTTTAAGTAGTTTCTACTTTTGCTACCAAATGCTACCGTCCACGACACCTAGCTCGCGGACTTGGCTACTAGATGGCATCGCAGTCAGTACCTGGCGGTGAAAGTTGGAACTAATAGACCCTTATCAATTCTAGCCTACAAATTTTGACTTCACACAAGTGTAATTAGTGGAAGGTTCTTTTTCATTCAATAAATCTATGACATGGGACCGCCGGCTTTATTTCCCCTCCGAAGGAAGGCATACTTCGGCCTGGTTTGAACCCGCGACCTTGAGCATAGAAGCTCGGCATGCTACCAACTACGCCACCGAAGCCGCTATTTTTTTACAGTTCTAATTAGCAAAACTTGGCATTAATTAAGTTAGATCACAATTTCTTTTAAACCTCTAGCTTGATTCATTTAGCCACGAGGCATATTTAAAAAATCCACTCTTTTGTTTTCAAATATTTATTTGCTATGAATAGCCGCAGAACAGTATGTGACTGACACACTTGCTTACAATATTGTGTGGGAACGCTGGAAATGTAGACACTGTCAGAACTCGATTCCGGGTCTCCATTTCTCTAGAGCTGGTATGTTAACCGTTCTAGGCGATGGTGACCAGCATATTAAAAGTGTAGAGCCAGCATGTGATGTATCGAGCCTGTGCGGTAATAATCAACCTACATGTTCTGGAGAAATTGGACATCAGGATCAGGTCCTGTTTCACATGCATCAGGTGATTGAAATTTTGTCCTGGAGACAATTTTAACGTAGTACCAGTACTTAAACGTTACTGGCAAGGGTTTAGGCACCCTCCATTGCCAACCGACTGAGACCGGAATCGATCTCTCAGCAGGTTAATCTATAATGGGATACTAATCATTGCCCCAGATCGTCAAAACTGAAATCAGCGGTGTTAGTCAAGACGTCACTTTCACTATGCTAAACGCTCTGCTTACCTGCTTTCGGTGAAGGTCTGGAAAATTCTCGATTTTACAGCTGATTTATGGGACCGGATGCGACCTTGAAACTCTTAAAAGTAGTTCTAGCTTGACTCATGCATGAAACTCTGAATGGAAATGGGGGACAGCTAAAAATAAAACGATCACGCATTTTGTCTTTCTCTATTCCAAACCTGGTATTGGCACCTTCCCGTATTTAAGAATAAGATTTAAGGCTTCATTTAATGATTATAATAATAATATTAACAGACTAATGTTATTTGTTTTACGTCCCTATTAACTACTGCGGCTTTTAGTAACGCCGGGGTGCCTGAATTTTAATTCGAAGGGGATCTTAAACGTGCCAATAAATCTACTGACACGGCTCCCTCGTATTTGCGCACCCTCATATGGCAGCTGACTGCCCTTAGTTTACTGAGCAGGCTCAATAATACTGATACACTTTATCTACAAAATTGCAAGGTTATTATTGCCCATCTTAACCTGTATGGCTAAATGGCGAATGAATTCATTCTGCGCCTGGAATGTTAACTTAATGCAAGTTTCATGACCATTTTGCGTTAATTATGCGAATCAACAGCAAATGTTATCCTCAATCGAAAACCCTCCTTCACTTTTGATTCCTCGGGATCCAAGTATGTTAAAGAACTTGAATGGGGAGTGTCTTGTCCTTAGATCATAAATCCAATAGATGGCTGATGACGTCACGTTGTTGAAACCAACATCTCGATCAGCTGGCTAAAGGGAACTGCGGGTAGTTGGAGCACTGAACTGCTACACGTGATGATAGAATTGGGCTATTTAAAGTGAGTTATATTCATTACTAAGCCAGAATGGTGTATTACTGTGTCGCGTATGGATGCAAGGAGACGTTTAAAAATGGATAGGGCATTTCTTTCCATAAGTAGTGTACCCATATGACGTCATGTGGAGAACATATATTCACATCCCGACTGGCTCCGTCCTTTCGGGGCATGGTGCGTCTCCCCACAATGCGAACACATATTCAGGATCCGACTACTACCAGGTACTACTCTACAAGAAAAGGTAAACAACTTCCTAAAATACCATATTTAATTTTAAATCATGGCTATTATACAACAATAAAACATCTCATTTACATTTAATTTAATCCCACAAATTAAAATAAACCTTTGGATCCCACAGATGATAATTGTAAAAGGGACACTGAATGCTGATCTACATCATCTGTGGTCCGCAGCTGAGATCGCAGTTCGACCTCACCAGGCATGCTGCCACAACTCTTCCTGTGAGTCTATGAGTCTAGCTCTGGTGTCTCAATACACCCTATTCTACACTTCACTAAACAGTTTCATTTATGGCAATGCACTTTTGTCATCTGACAATGTTCATATCTTATGCACACTACTTAAGCAATAATAATAATAATCAAAACAAATCAAATAAACATGACATCAACTGTACATAAATAGCACTTCAATATTATTGACGTTACAATATTTATTGCTTGACTATCCATAGTGCTTATGGAATATTTACTTTACTTCATGGTTTAACAATGCGTTAGCCATTGTTGCGATAGGTTACTTGTAAAACAATGTACTTTAATTCTGTGTATTGTTTCCTTCCTCCGCTCTCTCCACAAACGCTAACAATAGTACCTTCTCATCTACATAAACAAATGCTAGTCTGCTATAACGATACTATACGTCTTTAAGTCGTTCAAAATATAAGTCGATTTTTAGTTATGTTTGCATCAAATCCACATTCACGGTACCCGTATACAAATATGCATCTCAAACTGGGTTTTAAACTTCAAATAATGTGTCAGTTCCCTTTTAGCAGAGTTAGTGTTTAAGAACAGCTAACTTGGCTAAATATCACTCGATTTCAACAATTAAAAGATGGATATGACATCCTTATCATGCTAAGAATTGATTTCTGCAGTCAAAATAAACAATTTCTTATTAATTAATGTGCCAGACCATGATAGCGCAGTCTCCAGTACACTTTACAATAGGGTTGGTCATAAAACTACCACCCGTCGTGAATACAATAGCTTACCGTCGGGTCGCTAGGAACCCATGAATACCGCCTAGCCTTACCCTCGGCCGACCAGCTCTCAGCTCCCACAGCTGTCTTAATTACTCATTCACACACACCAAGAAGATTTTTACAGTTGTACTCTCACTTTGCATTTAGTATAAGGCGAAACTTATGTCATGTTATAAACTGGATATCCAAATATTTAACATCATATTTATAGGTTAACATTAAATGGCTCAATGTGGCTCAATAACATAGATATAGCAAAGGAATGGGTTTTGCTAGGCACGAAAGTCCTGGGGAACAGCATACGGCTTTTAGGTAGATTTCTTTAGAAAGCTAACTATTGCAATGGGTCCCATGTTTCGACTTCCGGAAAATTTCGACATATCTTCGCGTTTCACATCCCCCAGACCCCAAAACCACCGTCAGTTCAAAAGTTTATATATAATTTATATATATATGTATATATATATATATCAGTTTCTTGTGGACACGATAACTGCCGTAATTTTGCACCAATCACTTTGAATTTTTTACATAATATGTATCCCTATAAAATCTCGGTCGAGTTCGTTAATGGGCAAAATCGGTCAAAGGGGGTAAAAATGAGGGGCTTTTTTCGAAAAAGTGAAATATCGCTATAACTCTCTTAATACATGAAATATCGAATCCCTTCAAAGTTCATAATATGTGTCGGATAAGTGCCAAAAATTTATGTCCAATAAGTTTTTTGATAGCACCAACCATTGACCAAAGGGGTGGGAAAAATTGGGTTTTTCGGGAAACATTAATCATATCTCTGTTAATAGGCACAATATCAAAACCGCACAAAATGGACAATATTCCTCCAATAATTACCTAAAACTTTTGTCTGAAAGAATTTTTGATATGACCCACCATTACGCCACGGGGTGAACAAAATGATTTAAATTATAAGAAAATGCCAAGTGCCAAGAGAGGTTGCCATGACAACTTTACTTTTAATTGATAAGGGATGACCATCAGCAGTTGCTATGACAACGCCACTGCACGAGATCACATTCAGTTTTCATATGTCAGTGGGAAGCGACTTCGGTATCGGAACTGGTAGCATGCTGAACTTCTATGCCCAAGGTCGCGGGTTCAAACCCGGCTGAAGTCGTCGGATTTACTAAGAACGCTAAAAAACCTGAGTTTGCTTTCCTTCAGAGGGGAAGTTCCAACGTTCGTTGCGAGTTGCTGATTGAGGTGGCATCTAGTAGCCAAGTTCACAGCTAGGTGTCGTTGACGGCAGTATTTTAGGTAGATTTCATTAGAAAGCTAACTATTGCAATGGGTACCATGTTTCGATTTCCGGAAAATTTCGACATATCTTCGCGTTTCACATCCCCCAGACCCCAAAACCACCGTCAGTTCAAAAGTTTATATATAATTTATGTAATATATGTATATATATGTATATCAGTTTCTTGTGGACACGATAACTGCCGTAATTTTGCACCAATCACTTTGAATTTTTTACCGAATATGTATACCCATAAAATCTCGGACGAGTTCGTTACTGGGCTAAATCGGTCGAAGGGGATGAAAATGGGGGACTTTTTTTTTCGAAAAAATGAAATATTGCTATAACTCTCTTAATATGTGAAATATCGAATCCGTTCAAAGTTCATACTATGTGTCGGATAAAGCTCAGAAATTTATGTTTGAAACGTTTTTTTGATAGCACCAACCATTGACCAAAGGGGTGGGAAAAAGTGTTTTTTTTCGGGAAACATTAATCATATCTCTGTTAATAGGCACAATATCAAAACCGTACAAAATGGACAATATTCCCCTAATAATTATCTAAAACTTTTGTCTGAAATAATTTTTGAGAGCCACCATTACGCCAAGGGATGAGAACAATGATTTCGGAATTGTAAGAAAATGCCAAGAGCTATCAGTGGTTGACATGGCAACACTACTAAATTGATGAGGGATGAGCCATCAGACGTTGCCATGACAACTCACTTGCACGAGATCAGATTCAGATTTCCATCTGACTAAGTGTGATGCGGCTTCGGTGACTTAACTGGTAGCATGGTGGACTCCTATGCCCAAGGTCGCGGGTTCAAAGCCGGCCAAAGTCGTCAGATTTTCTAAGAGCGCTAAAAATCCCTCAGTATGCTTTCCTTTGGAGGGGAAGTTCCAACGTTCGTTGTGAGTTGCTGATTGCGGTGGCATCTAGTAGCCAAGTTCACAGCTAGGTGTCGTTGACGGTAGTATCTGGTAGCAACATTAGGAACTACTGCTTGAAATTGAGCGTCTGCATTCCTTACCTGAATTACAGACTAATACAGCTATCACAATTCACACCGTTTATCAGACAGATTCTACACTCACCCAAAGTACACGGGGTTACATGACCACGTTGTCGCAGCCCCTAAACTGAGGAACCAACCAACATCTCTGCGGGAGATATAATTTTGCGTGAAGAAGTAACAGACCGTTACATAGTTACACATCAGTGTCGAAACTTTGCATAAGGACAGTGTGACCACAAGTATAAAAATGGACTCCAAATGACAAGAAGGTTACCGTCATCATAAGACAATAGAATGTTTAAAATATGCATAAAATGACGAAAAACAAAGTTAATTAATCTCCAATTATAAAATACTTTCACGCAATAAATGTGGTCTGATCCTTCTACGAAAACCTGCATATTCTGCCTATTTTCGACTATCCCCAAGTTTGTCCGGTGAAATCTACCTCCGCCTTCCGGCGTGCCGAGAGGACTTTTTTTTACTGGCGTGGTCTAGTGGTCTTACTGCTTGCCACTGTCACGCACGAATTATCGGTAAGGCGTCCTTGGCCCTTCCGTACAAATAGATTCTCGCATCACAATGCGGATCATTACAAGGAGTAGCTAATTGAGTAGGCAAACGTTAATCCTCAAAAGCCCTCGCGAGGCTGGTATGGTAGCTCAGACGCCTGTCTGTCTCCATCCGCCATCGTCAATAGAATAGCCTGTATGGTCCTGACAATGTCCTAGATACGTTCCTTGCATTAATTAAGTAATCATCTTGATTTTACTCTTAAATCGCTCGCATATCAGCGGCATAAATATTAGGTCTGTCGGTATATCACAGATCATATGACACTTCTAGTTTCCCTTCCATCTAGCGTTGTTAATGATTTTCATATCATCCCTTATCATACTGGTATATGTTTACTGGCATTTTTACTGGCTCCTTAACATCCAACAAATACTGTGTGATTCAATTTCACTCATTACATCTGATCATGTATAACATTACTTTCTGACACATTATGACATCATTCTTACATATAATCTTTACCTTGTAATTACCTGGGATTTGATGCAATTTTATCACTTCATGCAAACATGCTGAATATTTCATTATTTCGACTTTTCTCACTTATAAAGTTACTGTTTAACTTTACTATTAGACTCATTTTGGTCTTACGCAAATCCCCTGTAAGCCATATCCTTCTCAATTTGCAAATGCTTCTATATCAAATACGAGGAAGGCAATCTCGTATAAATATTACTTCAAAATACCTATTTTGACATGATTTCGACTTAAACGTATCGTTTCGTTAGCGTTCTACATTATATCATTTGAATTGGTACTCACATTTGTATTCTGGTGGTCGAATCTCATGATACTCCATATAACCCACCATCTTGCCATTTACTGACGAATCATGATGGATATGTGATATTTCCTTTGTGGACGCAATACACTTTTCACTCTTATAATACACATTTTCACTTTTGTAATACACATATTATTTTTAACACTGACATACATTAAAATTTATATTACACAGACACTTTTTTTCACACGATTTGCCTCTTTGGCTTCATATTTGCGTGATCACAGAGTTGCAGGGGCGTGATTTCCGACATCTAACTCCAATGGAAGTCTCTATCAAACGCGATCCTGGCTAACCCTCGTTCAAACGGCTGCTAGTGTGAATGTTCCTCCACGTCTACTACTCAGTGTCTTTGTCTGTACTTGAATAATATCACAATGCCTGTGATATGGTTTCCCATCCCATGATCTATAATAATGGATATAGTGTGACCGTTGTTGATAACTAGATCATGACCTGCGCGCTTTATGAAATTACCCATATGACGGTGTAATTTACTGTTCATACCACATTATTTCAGTTACTGCGCGGCTTGATAACTATCAGCTTTACTTGGCTTATTATTATTATTATTATTATTACGGCGTCTGTGCACTCGTAATTCCGTCCTATCATTTCAGTACTAAAGAACATCTTCCTGACTGAAATACTTATATTGCCTTTAGCTTACTTTTCACTCTTGTATAAATACTTTGCACTTGTAGTTGCGCGGTCTTTGTTTATAAATTTCCGAACGAACGGACAGCACCCTCCTCGCGTGAGTGCTCCAAATCGACTGACTTCACCATGGCCTCGTGCCCTATTTAAAGTTTCCCTCTCGAAACGTAGTTCTCTCAAATCCACGGAACGACCTTTCCTTTAAACCTGCAGTTTCCAGGGCTGACACTGCCTTCATCTGGTCCAATTTTCCACTGAGGTTACGATTCCATCCTCGTGCCAGTGATTTGATCGTTCAATTAATTAATATTAATTTATCTTGGTGATGGCTTGGGTACGCTATCTCCGGGATTCCCCTTCATCTTCTTCCGCTGATGTCTGACATCCGCGTTTCTGTGTTCACAGTCCGTGTAATGCTTAATATGCTCCGATAAGCATACTTCTTGGAATCATAATTTTCCTCTTCGGATTTTATTCATCTATGTGTTGACTTCAACTCTCTTGGATGTCTCGTTTTCCTGTAATCAATTATATCCATGTGGCGTCCTCCCCACTCCAACCTTTTTCCTTATGTTTCTGTGATTCCCACAGTCATTAGTCTCTGTCTTGGCTCCCCTTCGTAGAAGTAAAAAGTTCCTAGGCGCCAAGCTGACACGCCTCTCTGAACAAGCTAATTTCTCACTTGCCAATTCTGCCTCGAAACTGTGCCTTTTGCTCAAATACAGCATCTTACTGTACTATGAATACCTTTTATTTTGTACAATATTGCTTATAATTCCTACAAGACATCTGGAATTAAGCTGATATTTCATGAATAGTCTTATATTATATGCTTCTTGGTTAACATGAGGTTTTTCTTCCTCGAAGACCTCTGGTTCGACACCCCGAAAAATCATATGCGTGATTTTTCCTCTCTGGAGCATCAGATTCGACGCCAGTTAGCACCATTACCATGGGTACAGTATGTTAATTCATTGCTAAATAACTCTAAAATTCTTGACTTAATTACTTGCATTTCTTTAGCCTACGTTTCCTCTTAACTCCGAAACATGAAAGAAAAATAATTAAACATGGAAATGCTGGCATTTATTATAAATTATTATAATTTACCCTATCCCTTACTCCACTTAATAGGCCTGTATTTATGCTCGAAGGTATCAAGTATTTACATGTCCATAGGCTAGACGTTTTTCTTGGTGTTTTGTTGAGACTGCTAGTAAATGCATCTCTGAACATAAAAATGCTTTATGTCCCTATGCTGGATTAAATATAGTGTGGACTACACAATGCAGTCGTTGGATAGGATCCGTCAATGCGAGACCTCCTTTTTCGGGAAGGACTAGAAGTGAAGCTTCTAGTCTAATAAGCAAATGAACTTTACTAAGTAGGAACAGATTGAACATTGATGAGTAAATAGCAATGGAAACAGTTTGCCAATAACAGTGGTATTTTATTCAAAAACCAACTTTCAAAAGATTAACAATAAATAAATATATAAACATGTAATGGAAATGTGACCTTTGACAGGCCAACAACAAGCGAACAAGATTTCATAAGCTTTCAAAAGATTAATAATAAATATATAAATATGTAATGGAAATGTGACCTTTGACAGGCCAACAACAAGAGAACAAGATTTCATAAGTTTGAAATGCCAACAACCCTGAGAATAAGTAACCACTTTGTGGCCAGTAGTCTAAAGTAGAACAATGCAGGGTAAATTAGCGAGTAACTATAGTACTCAATAATAGCTTAAAATCTAACCTAGGACTGCACACCGAGAGTAGGCTAGTTTATTTGCAGAAAAATCAATATTTACATGCCAGTAGGGATAACATCCCACTAGTCGTCTAATAGCTACAAGGCGAGGTTGTTTACAATTGAAATGGGAGCATTCCCAAAAACACCTTGATAGATTAAGTAGAGAACAAGCCATTCACTTCGTCAGAGAGGTGAACTGGTGTTAAGCCCAATAGTTTATACAAAAATAGAGAAAAGGATGATTTGTTTTGAAGGATAGTTAACATGTGAAAGAGAGAACAGTTGTTTTCTCATAGCCCACAATTTAAAGGCATAATACATGCTTAAACCACTTAATAGAAGGAAATAAGTTTAGTTTGGCATGGTTTGACAAGTTATTTAAGCCATGTGACATAACCCTAAAAAAAGGAAAGATACATTTTTAAGTTTAGAAATGTTTTAGGTTATAATAAACACTTAGCTTGTTGGCGTTGGTGTAGAGGAATTTCCACATAATAGAAATGGAGGAAGAACGTGTTGATCACTTTTTTCCGTCTTAGAAATGTTGAAGACTTCGTGCCCAGCACAAAACTGACGTAGGCCAACTATCGATGTAAACTTGTATAGATTTCGTAGAACTCGGTTTTGATCACTTTTTTCCGTCTTGGAAATGTTGAAGACTTCGTGCCCAGCACAGAAGAAAACTTGTTTATCGTTTTTGCTCACGGCAAACTGACGTAGGCCAAGTAACGATGTTAACTTATGTAGATTTCGTAGATTATAGAATGCACTGTTGGTTTGACTAGAAGCATTTTGCGATGTATTAGCACACAGCGTTGAGACACATTCAAGCGTGAAGACGGCTAAAGATGAGTGACTGGCATTGTGACTTGCTGGAGACAGGTAGTTGATGTAGGCCAGGGCAGGCTATATACCGGAGATCACGCGGAATGCGTGATGCGGACAGGTGGCGTCGGCCAATCCGAGAGCATGGAAAATTCTCGAAAACTGCTGAGGCCAATCAGAGCAAGGGGCCAACTGAAAATGAACCTCGTGACCAACATTAGTTCCGGAAATCATTACAGTGTCATGGAACACGTGCTAGCAAGAACAGATTGAAGAAAAATGGAATGACATGACAGGTGAGAGGTTATGTTATAATAAAAATAAGTGAACTTTGTAAATTTCACTGAAAAGTGAACATACTGCCAGAGGGGCAACAGAGAAAAAAATAAAACAAAAATAACATGAGAGAGAAGAGCTAGAGTGGCAGAGGGCAAATGACTGAAATAGGACGAACACAGTGTCCTGATGAAGTTTTAAGTTTGACCACTCGAACTCTAGCATCTCTGCCATAATAGCATTTTATAACACGACCAGTTTTCCATACAAGAGGAGGACTTGGGTCTTTGAGAAGAACCAAATCACCCTCCTGAAGGTTAGGCTGAGAGAGCTGCCACTTGTTCCTCCTTTGGAGCGAGTGAAAATACTCAAGTCTCCATCTCTTCCAAAATTGAGCCTTAAGGGATTCTATCTTTCTCCACAAGATAGGCAAAGACAGATCAAGTTTACGATCAAGCAACGGAGGAGACGCAGCTAAGGAACTGCCCACCAGAAAATGACCTGGAGTCAAAGGAAGGAAATCACAAGGATCGTTGGAAAGAGGAGAAAGAGGTCGTGAGTTGACAATTCCCTCAATGAGTATAATTAAAGAATTGAATTCTTCGTAAGTTACAATACTAGAGCCTAGAGTTTTCTTTAAATGATTTTTTGTGAGTTTCACACAAGATTCCCATCGTCCGCCATGATGGGGAGCATAAGGAGGGATGAAATGCCATTTGAATTGGTTTAAGTGCGAGTAATTGGAGATTTGTTCTTTCGCACGAGGGGAACAAAGGGCTTTATACCATTGCTGCGAAGCTCCAACAAAGGTTTTGGCATTATCAGAGAAGACTTCTGAAGGAATGCCTCTTCGTGAAATGAATCTAGAGAAAGCGGAAAGAAAGTATGAGGTGGAGGCACTAGTTACGAGCTCAAGATGAATAGAGCCAGGGACCATACAGACAAATAGAGAAACGTATAGTTTTCCAAGGATTTTCCTTTTAGCACGGGGGTGATTTTGTTGATACACAAACGGACCGGCGTAATCAATGCCGGTGAAGGAAAAAGGCCTGCAGGGAGCTGAACGAAATGGGGGAAGGTCAGCCATGAGTTGCTGATTAGATTTAGGCTTAGCTTTGAAACAAGTAATACAATTATGTATAACAGAAGTGACTTCGTGTAAACCGTTAATAGGCCAGTATTTTTCCCGTATCAAGCATAGAAGGGTTCTAGAACCAACATGCAAGTTTTGATAATGAAACTGACGAATGATTATCCGAGTAACATGATGTTTAGACGGAAGGATAATAGGGTGCATTTTTTCATTGGAGAAGTCAGAAAGAGAAAGTCTGCGCCCACTCTTAACAAACCATCGTCACCTAGAAGAGGGCATAAGGCAAAAAGCCGGCTGTGTTTCTTGAGAGTTTTACCTTTAGCCAATATGTTTATTTCGACTGAGAATGCCTCTCTCTGGGTGAGCCAAAGAACTTTGATGGTGGCAATTTGCAGTTCAACAGCCGAAAGAAAAGGCTGAGGGAATAGAGGTTGATCTAGTACTAAAAATTTCCATCTGAGCACATAAGCAGTGACGCGCACTAGTTTTTGAAAAGAAGAGTAACGTTCCAAAAAGGAAGGAGTGTTGGCAGTTACAAAGGCAGAAGCTTTTTTGCTGATTTCAGGAATATCCTCTAACGGGAAATTAGAGTTGGAAGGTCGGTTTTGAATTCTTTCAGAAAGCCATGAAGGGCCGTGCCAGTACAAACAGGATTGAGATAGTGACTTAGGTGAACAACCACGAGAAATGAGGTCGGCGGGGTTGTCTTTGCTAGAAACATGGTTCCATTGTTCTGGTTTAGAAACAGTTTGAATTTTCTCAACTCTGTTAGCTACAAAAGTTTGCCAATTAGAAGGAGGTTTAGAAATCCATGCCAAAGCAATAGAGGAATCTGTCCAAAAATATGTGTGCGAGAACTTACAGTTGAGTGTTTGTTTGAGTTTGTTAGCTAATTCGGCAGCAAGTAGTGCGGCACAGAGTTCAAGACGAGGTAATGAAACGGGTTTCAAAGGCGCAACCTTAGATTTAGCACATATCAAATTGGAGAAAAAGGGGGAGCGGCTTACAATGTAAGCACAACATCCGTATGCTTTGGTCGAACTGTCAGCGAAAAGGTGCAAATCCAGGACAAGAGAGCAAGAGAACGGAACTAGCACTCTAGGAATGTCTATTAATGAGAGATCACAAAGACTGTGCCGAAAGGTAAGCCACTTTCGTAAAGGCGAAGGAGGAATGGGATCATCCCAATCCGAGTTCAATGACCATAGCTCTTGCATAAAGATTTTAGCTAGAACAATTACGGGTGCAATGAACTGAAGCGGGTCATATATCTTAGCTATTTCTGATAGCACTTGTCTTTTGGTTTGTGGAGGTGAGGAAGACAAATTTACTTCGTAAAAGAATGAGTCAGCTTTAGGATACCAGTGTATTCCCAAAACTTTAGTAGCATCCTCCAATTTACAAAGCTCTACTGGAGTATCAACAGGACAATGTGGCAAGAGATTGGATAGAAGTTCCTCAGAATTTGAGTTCCAACGATGAAGTAAGAATCCTCCTCTGCTAAGTAAAGTTTTTAAACTTTGAGAGAGTTCGATAGCCTCAGATACATTCTTGAAAGAAAAAAGAAAGTCATCAACGTAGAAGGAATTTTTCAACAAAATAGGAGTTTCAGAAGTAAACAAGTGACCATCTTGGTCGGCAAGATGTTTCAAAGTACGAATGGCAAGAAAAGCCGATGGTTTGAGCCCATACGTTACGGTTTTTAGTTTAAAGATCTTGATGGTTTTGGTAGGAGCATCACGCCAGAGAATTCGTTGAAGATTTTGTTGTTCGGAATTAATCAGAATTTGTCTATACATTTGTTGTATGTCGGCTACGATTCCAATTGGAAATAGACGGAAATTTAAAAGAATAGACGGGAGATCAGACTGAATGGCAGGTCCAGATAGGAGAGTGTCATTTAAGGAAATGCCATTGGCATCAGGGGCAGAACCATTAAAAACAACTCTTATCTTTTCTTTGGTGGAGGGATTCTTCCAAACGGGATGGTGATTTAAATACACTGAATCTAAAGAAGGGTCGAAATCTTGAACAGTCTCCATATGGTTTGAAGCTTCATAATCCTCCATGAATTCAAGGTATTGTTTGCGAGTGGAAGGATCTTGCTTGAGTTGATTCTCAACTGCAAATAAAGCTTTCTTTCGGATAGGAATCACATAAAGAAGGAGGAGAAGGAATGCGTGGCATTGTGACAATAAATCTGCCATCTGGGTTACGAACAGTGGTTTCTAAAAAATGTTGTTCACAAAATTCATCTTCTGATGAAAGAGAAGGAGTAGATTCAATGGACTCGATTTGCCAATTTTTTTCCAGACGCTGATGAAGATCTGCATTAGTGAAATGGCATTGAGAGGAACCTTGAACAGTTTGAAGAGGAATATAACCTGTGATAAGCCAGCCAAATTTAGTATGGTGGGCGTAGATACCAGATGAAATATTAACCCTTGACGGAAGAAGATTTTGCCAAAATGTGTTAGCTCCAAAAAGAATGTCAACGTGAGAGCTTTTATAGAATTGAGGGTCAGCCAGTTTTAGATCATAGGGAAATTTCCATTCGTCAATGGAAAAAGAGCGACTGGGAGTAGGACTGCCAATACTCGGAATGGACAAACAGTTTAGATGAAAGTTAGTGCCATATTGGACTGAATCTTTCACCTGCAGCTTGACATAATTTAAGGAAGTAGACTTGCTGTTGTTGATACCAGATATTTCAATATTGGTGGAGAGTGGTTTGAGACCTAACCTTTCAACTAATGATGAGGTTATGAAGTCATGAGTTGCCGCATTGTCGAGCAAGGCTCGTACTAAGTGCCAATTGCCGGAAGAATCTTTAAATTGGACCTGGATCGTAGATAACAAAACTTGAGCACTACGCCATGAGGGGGTTGTTTGATTGTAGGATGGGCAACGGTATTTACAGTAGAAACAGAAGAGCTAGGTGGAGAAGCATCACTAGTGAGGCTCAGCGCAGGTTGGGCACTAGGATTTGAAACTGTCCCAGGAATAGACCGTGGCTTTTCGAAGCGATGTAAGGTAGAATGATGTCTTAGCTTGCAATGCATGCAAACTCCTTTCGAAGGGCAGTCCGCTAAGATATGCCTTGAAGAGAGGCAGTTAAAACAACATTGGTTTTGCGACACAGCTTTTCTACGATCGTCAACTGAAAGGCCTTTGAAGGTATTGCAGAAATATAAAGGGTGAGGACTATTGCAAAGAATACACGAGGTTTTGTTACCTTGTATAGAGAAAACATGAGAATGTGAAGACTTTTCCGAGAAATGCTTGGTGGGTTTACTTTTGCTGACATCGGTGGAACCTTCAGCTTTATTGATTAAAGCAGAAAGAATTTGACAACGTTTCTTTATGAAAGAGATCAAAACTTTAAATGTGGGTTCAGGTTTGTCCACTAAATCGGATTCCCATGCTTTACGAGTATTAAGGTCAAATTTGGACGTAGTGAGATGTATAAGAAAAAGATCCCAATGTTCAACAGGTTGTTTAAGATGTTCTAGGGCTCTTACATGAAGTTCAACGGTGTCTCCAAGATTTCTAAGGGATGATAATTTATCAGGGCGTGAAGCGGGTAAATTAAACAAGGCGTTCATATGGCGTTGAATCCTAAGTTTGGCATTGCCATATCGCTGTTGGATGAGGTCAATAGCTACCGAGTAATTTTCGGTTGTGAGAGGTAAAGCTTCAATTAACTTTAAGGGAGGACCCTGAAGAACAGACTTTAAATAATAAAATTTTTGAATCTCAGGGAATGATCTATTATCATGTATTAGAGAAGAAAAAAGTTCAAAAAAGGAATCCCACTGTTTTTCCTCCCCTGAAAAGGTAGGAAGTTGGATTTTAGGAAGAAACGGTTTGCTAACTTCGGTGTTTTGATGGGTTGCTAATTGCTTAATTAAATCCTTAGCTTCGCCATACATATTGTAATACAGTTCTTCAACAGAACTACGATCCTGTTCTTGATCAGGTTCGATTGTTTCAATTTCGGTTTGCAACACATCATACTCTTGAAAATGTTGCTGATAAACGTTAAAACGTTGAACTAGAACGTCATAATTGTGATCATCAAAAGATTTGGAAGCCAAAAATTGCTGAAAACGAGTAAGTTTGTTTTTACAGGCGGTTCTTTTGGCTACAAGCTCTTTAGGAAGAGACATGGCGGAACTTTGAGTACTTTCACTCACCGATCTGCTAGACTGCCGAGCGTCTGAAGTGGTAGTAGTAGTATTGGTACTGGTAGAGGTGGTAACAAGGGACATCTCCGCTCACCCCAACACAGCTTTCATAGCGATAGCTGAAAAATACAATTAGCATTAATAACAGAAGTGGAAAGCTGCAATAGCTTACCGAATGGCTTGGCAACCTGTTTCATACAATAAGCAATTATAAAGGTTATTTAAAGGTCCCGGGTTTCAGCACCAACTTGGATAGGATCCGTCAATGCGAGACCTCCTTTTTCGGGAAGGACTAGAAGTGAAGCTTCTAGTCTAATAAGCAAATGAACTTTACTAAGTAGGAACAGATTGAACATTGATGAGTAAATAGCAATGGAAACAGTTTGCCAATAACAGTGGTATTTTATTCAAAAACCAACTTTCAAAAGATTAACAATAAATAAATATATAAACATGTAATGGAAATGTGACCTTTGACAGGCCAACAACAAGCGAACAAGATTTCATAAGCTTTCAAAAGATTAATAATAAATATATAAATATGTAATGGAAATGTGACCTTTGACAGGCCAACAACAAGAGAACAAGATTTCATAAGTTTGAAATGCCAACAACCCTGAGAATAAGTAACCACTTTGTGGCCAGTAGTCTAAAGTAGAACAATGCAGGGTAAATTAGCGAGTAACTATAGTACTCAATAATAGCTTAAAATCTAACCTAGGACTGCACACCGAGAGTAGGCTAGTTTATTTGCAGAAAAATCAATATTTACATGCCAGTAGGGATAACATCCCACTAGTCGTCTAATAGCTACAAGGCGAGGTTGTTTACAATTGAAATGGGAGCATTCCCAAAAACACCTTGATAGATTAAGTAGAGAACAAGCCATTCACTTCGTCAGAGAGGTGAACTGGTGTTAAGCCCAATAGTTTATACAAAAATAGAGAAAAGGATGATTTGTTTTGAAGGATAGTTAACATGTGAAAGAGAGAACAGTTGTTTTCTCATAGCCCACAATTTAAAGGCATAATACATGCTTAAACCACTTAATAGAAGGAAATAAGTTTAGTTTGGCATGGTTTGACAAGTTATTTAAGCCATGTGACATAACCCTAAAAAAAGGAAAGATACATTTTTAAGTTTAGAAATGTTTTAGGTTATAATAAACACTTAGCTTGTTGGCGTTGGTGTAGAGGAATTTCCACATAATAGAAATGGAGGAAGAACGTGTTGATCACTTTTTTCCGTCTTAGAAATGTTGAAGACTTCGTGCCCAGCACAAAACTGACGTAGGCCAACTATCGATGTAAACTTGTATAGATTTCGTAGAACTCGGTTTTGATCACTTTTTTCCGTCTTGGAAATGTTGAAGACTTCGTGCCCAGCACAGAAGAAAACTTGTTTATCGTTTTTGCTCACGGCAAACTGACGTAGGCCAAGTAACGATGTTAACTTATGTAGATTTCGTAGATTATAGAATGCACTGCTGGTTTGACTAGAAGCATTTTGCGATGTATTAGCACACAGCGTTGAGACACATTCAAGCGTGAAGACGGCTAAAGATGAGTGACTGGCATTGTGACTTGCTGGAGACAGGCAGTTGATGTAGGCCAGGGCAGGCTATATACCGGAGATCACGCGGAATGCGTGATGCGGACAGGTGGCGTCGGCCAATCCGAGAGCATGGAAAATTCTCGAAAACTGCTGAGGCCAATCAGAGCAAGGGGCCAACTGAAAATGAACCTCGTGACCAACATTAGTTCCGGAAATCATTACAGTGTCATGGAACACGTGCTAGCAAGAACAGATTGAAGAAAAATGGAATGACATGACAGGTGAGAGGTTATGTTATAATAAAAATAAGTGAACTTTGTAAATTTCACTGAAAAGTGAACAGTCGTCAATCATGTTCAGTGTCAAATTGCCGGTTATGCTACAGATGTGACGGTGAAGTCTTCGATAATAAATATTAAACGTAAATTATGGACAGTGCGTTTGGTTGAGAAAATTTTGAGATTCTTCTAGGATAGGCTACGTTGCATCCCTAAATTAGTCAATTCTTCGTAGAATTTCAAATTTCTGGGTTATTTTTGCGAAGGTTTCTATGATTCATGGAAAATGGAATTTAAAAGGAAACAGTTCATTGATTAAAATATTTTCCTATGTAGCAAATGTAATGCATAGTTGTTAAAAAGCAACGCTTACTAAATCGATAGACTTCCTTATTTCCATTTGCCCATGTTGTTTGGTTCACTTTCATAAAATACTGAAGTGGAAGGGTAACGCTGAATGAGAGCTCATCGTACGATAACATTTTCTTACGTACCGGTACTGAAATTAGCCAAAATACATTTTCTAATGACGAAAAATAATTTGGGAAATGATGTAGTAAGTTAATAGATTGAACTTGTTTGGAGCTTTCGGGCGTACAATCAAAAATGACCAGCTAGACAAACACAATTCTGTACTAAAATCAGTAGGCCTAATTCAGAGTTGGATTTTTTATTTAGTATTTACAAGAGGGGATCTTGGATGTATGAGTATTACGGAGCACGACAGCCACTGTTTACACAAACACAATTCTGTTCAAAAATCAGTAGGCCTAATTCAGAGTTGGATTTGTTATTAATTATTTACAAGATGGGATCCTGGAGGTATGAGTATTACGGAACACGACAGCCACTTTTAACACCAAATGTGTTACATACCTGCCAACCCTTCCGATTTGTTCGGAAACTTTCCGATTTTTCACCTCATCTTCCGATCTTCTTAATTACTCTTATTTCTTCCGAATTTCGGTCCCCAGTGATGTATTGTAAAAGAAAAAGGAACTGCAAATAATTTCTATTCACAAGGAGATTCTCTCGTAAGTCGTAATTGCTTTTGTGATTTGCGTAACCTTGTTTTCTGTGTAAGTTTTTGTAAGTTCATCGCTTGGAAGTGAGCTCTATAGCCGCGATCTCGGAATGGTGAGTCAGCTGATCGGCCTACCGCATACTGATTGGTGGTATTTCACGGACAAATAGACGTCAAGCCTACGCTGAATAGTCGAGGCTGGCCACGTGACTGTGGAGAATGGGTGAAACCTTGTATACTACGCGCGGCAATTGTGACTTCCTCCGTTTGTCACCACGTGTTTATACTCTGCTAGCGTCACGTTTAGTGCATTTAATTGAGGTATTAATGTGTGCGTCGGTAGATAATTATTTCAACGAGTTGTGTCGATGATTGTTCCGTGTCGTGTGTTTTAAGTTTTTCTCGTCACGTTATGGCGACAAAACCTCATAAACGTTATCTCCAAGTGTTCAAAGAAAGCTATAAAACTGAATTTCCATTCATTTTACCATCTAGTAGAGGAAACCATTTTGCTCTTTGTTCCGTGTGTCGTTGCGATATAAATATATCTCATGGTGGAAAAACTGACATTGTAACTCACAGCAACACTTCAAAACACAAGGACAGTGCTAGTTGTTTACAGAAGAACAAAAAAATTAGGTACGTTTTTTGTTCACGGGAATGAAGACAATGCTGCCATTCGAGCAGAATGTTTGTTCACGGCGTTCGTCGTAGAACATAACCTCTCGTTATCATGTTCCGATCACGCGGGACAATTGTTTAGAAAAATGTTCCCGGATTCGGAAATTGCGAAGAAATATGCCTGTGGCAGGACAAAAACATCCGCCATTGTTCATGAAATGGCACTTGACGCCGATTCAAAAAGTATTAATATTTTAAAATGTGGGCCTTTCGCGATCCCCAATGATGGTAGCAATGATAGATATAGTATGCTGTATCCTGTCGTCGTGTCATTTTTCAACAAAGAAACGAAGACGATTGAAAATCGTTTGCTATCCATGGAAAATTTGGAAGGTGACTCGACTGGTGCTAACATTGGTAATTTGCTTCTGCGTCTTCTGGAAAGACATGCCATTCCAATGGCAAACTGTATAGCTTTTAGTGCATACAATGCCCCTGTTATGATAGGGAGGAAAAATGGTGTTGCTGCGAAATTAAAAGAGCAGTGTAAAAACATTATTGTTGTAGGATGCTCATGCCATTTAATTCATCTGGCTGCTGAGAAAGGTGCTGATTCCCTTCCTGTGAAAATTGATGAGATAATGATTGTTATTTATTATTATTTAAACAAAAGCTGCAAGAGGAAAGATCATCTGAAGTTATATCAAGCTCTTTACCAAACTGATGTTGGGAAAATACTGAAGCATGTGTGCACGCGTTGGTTGTCATTGGGTAAATGCTTAGAAAGACTGATTTCACAGTGGAAGCCACTGCTGAGTTTTTTAAGGATGAGGTGAACCAATCCACTGGCACAAAAACATCTCTCAAGTATTTCCCAATTCCCAAAGTAAAGGCACATGAAGATAAGCCTGCAGAAGTGGAATTTGGTGTTAGTGTGAACAACAGAGTACAAGATCAAGCACGTGTTATCATTGGCAAAAGGAAGTTGGAGAGCAGTTCTTCTTCTCCATCTGTAAGGAAAAAAGTGACGGAACCAATTCAATTTGTTGGTATTTCAAGACAGGAGAGACTATTTCTTTTTCTGTCATCTAAGTTAAATGAGGCATTTTGCTTGTTTCTGGCATTTACCATCCCTACATTTGAAAAATATAACAAAGTTCTTCAATCGCAAGCACCTCACATCCATGTCCTAAGATCCATACTGATTGATTTGCTGACGGAAATTCTCTGTAGGTTTGGTAAGCCAGTGGCCATCAAGAAATATTGCACAATTTTAGAAGTGGTCTATCACACAAGAGAGAATCAGAAAGCTGATGATGATTTGGTAATTGGTTCAACAACATCTAGTTGTGTAGAAAATCTGGCTTCTGAGGAGAAGGTCTTTTATTTGCACGTCAGGAACTACTTCACTGCAGCCTCTGATTATATTATTATATTATTCGGGGGAGTCCGCTTCCTTGGGGTCTTACCTGAGACTATGTCTCTCCATAAACTGTCACTTCAGTGATATCAATCTCATTCGTCAATCCATCTCTAAATACCCAATTACACAATTAAAACACCCATCTACCCACAAGGCCACGTTGACTCTCCTTTTATACTTTTTTTTCCAAAGGTTTCAATGCGACTCTTTCAAGTAGAACAAAACTCAGGTTGGTAGGTTGGTTGGTTGGTTCTTCAGTTTAGGGGCTGCGACAACACGGTCATGTAGCCCCGTGTACTTTGGGTGTGTGTAGAATCTGTCTGATAACCGGTGTTAATTGTGATGGCTGTATTAGTGTGTGTTATCAGTTTTTAATTCAAGTAAGGACTGCAGACATTGAATTTTCAAGTGGTTCCTACTTTTGCCACCAAACGCCACCATCTTCGAATACTAGTTCAGAACTTGGTTACTAGACGCCACCGCAGTCGGCTCCTGGAGACGAACGTAGGAACCTAAGAGCGTTGTTCAAATTTAACCCATTTTAGCTTCACACAGGTGTAAGTAGTGGAAGGTTCTTTAACATGCCATAAATCTATGACATGGGACCGCCGGCTTTACTTCCCCTCCGAAGGAAGGCCTACTGAGGGATTTTTAACGCTCTTAAAAATCCGACGACTTCGGCCGGGTTTTGAATCCGCGATCTTGTACATAGAAGCTCAGCATGCTCCTAACTGCGCCACCGAAGCCGCTGAACAAAACTCAATTCAGTACATAAATTACCTTATTGCAAATGTCTGGAAATAGTACAATGAATTATCAGATTGTGGAGTTCAAGCCGATGTCCTTGAGAAACTTTATGACTTGAAGACTCAGTGATGGAGAAGCCAGTGTCGCTTCCATTTCCTTGGATATCCCATGGTTTGGGCGTATTTAGTACAATTGACAATGAGAAATGAATTTCCTTGGATATCCCATGGTTTTGGCGTATTTAGTGTACAGTAGACAATAATGAGAAATTAATATGCTTGACAGTGACAGAGCAGTTACATGTGATGCAGGCGCGAGGGTGTTCCTTTACCACGAAGTTGTTGTGGGTGAGCTTGGTGTGGCCTATTCTTAGTCGAGAGTTTAAGACTGGATCACGTCTAAGAAGGCTGTGGAATGGCAATATTTTCATCTATTATTAGAAACTGTTCAGTTGTCAACACGTGTGTGCCCAATTAGATTGGACGGGGAATTACAGTACAATTAATTTCCTAGTGCCTGAAATAAATTACAAGAATAAATTATTATTTATGCACTTAATAAAACAATAAATTGGATGACTAGTTTCGTTCGTCAAGCGAACATCATCAGATCCTACTTACTTAGTCTTAATTTAGGTTGATAATAATATTATTAATAATAATAATAATAATAATAATAATATCGAAGTGAATCGTGGGAAAATCAATCGGGTTGTGAAATTAAAATATCTTGGTGAATGGATAGAAGCTACAATGTCCGAAAATGAGACTTTTGCGTCACGCTTGAATAAAATTGAAATGGCTTACCATCTAACTAAAAATGCGTACAACAAAAGATCTATATCCCTGAATGCAAAACTCAAGCACTACTGCACGGTCATCCGGCTAGAAGCTTTGTATGCAGCTGAATGTCTCGGCATGAATAAAAAAGACATAATGGAAAAACTGCAGACCAAGGAAATGAAGATTTTGAGGAAAATCCTGGGTCCAGTCAAAGAACACGGCGAGTTCCGAAGACGCCACAACCAAGAGTTGTACACACACGTTGAGAAAATAACTGATGTGATGAGGAAAAGGAGGATTTCTTTCTATAGACATATAACCCGAATGAAATCAACACGACTATTCAACCGAAGTTTTGCTTTTCTCCATGAGAAAAAGACAAAGGGGGCCTGGTTCAGTGAAGTAGGGAAAGATCTGTTCGAGATTGGGATAACACGTGAAGATATCCAGTAGCGTGGTCCACTTAGGGACAAACTTCATGAACATCGGAGTTTTCACCCTAAGCCGAAACTAAAAACCGGGAAGGCGTGGATGACGGAGAGAAAGGTGCAACATCGATTGCGAATGAAAGAGTACTGGGCCAACATTAAAATGCAGAAGAAACAATTGACATGGCGTGGTCCTTAGTTGGCCGTAACGAAGGAAGAATGTGATGATAATAATAATAATAATGCTATTGGATTTACGTCCCTTTAACTACTGAGGCTTTAGAGACGCCGGGGTGCCGGAATTTTGCCACGAACGATACTCATGGATACCAGAATCATTTTCAGGAGGTTTCGAGTGGACGTTGTGAACCATTTCATTCTCGTTCATTCGTTGTGTTCAAAAGTATTTCATAACCTAAGTGTTGGCAATTCTGTATTGTGCCCATTCAACAATGAAAGATGCAAATCACAGTTTGCCAGCAATGCTCAATCGGGAGTATCGGGGTTCATGGTTTGTTCTCCCACTCTGTGACTTACAAACTTTGGATTAAGCAGAGGATACACTTCCAAAAAATAAACAAAAATCAAATCCTACAATCAAAACATTTAATTATCCAAAATATGGCGCTACAAAAATTAAACAAATAAAAATACTGACACTCCACTTCACACTTGTCCAAAGTTGAACAAGGAATTCATATTAGACAATTACAAAATCATAATGACTGGTTTTTCAAAAACCAACAAACTTCAACTAAGTTTCACTTCCATATGGTGTCAATTCAAATTCTTTAAAATAACGAGCTCCAAATGGCTCGGTAAAGTTTACATACACTGTGCTATCAATTTAATACACATCAATTCCTATTTACATGAGTATATCTTTGTTAATCATAAATATCAAAGTATGGCTAATCTCAATTAATTTTGGGCTTTCACAATGCTCATATGTTACCATCCCTCTCTCTCAAGCTACCAACTCACTACCGTGATTGGGAAAAACTTGCGTATTCTCGAGCTATAGAAGACTACTGAGCAAGTCAAACTTAAGATTATTCCCGGAATCTTAATGTCTCCAATAGGACTCGTGAATCACTGAATCATAGAATAATAAAGTTAGGGATTTATCATTTTTGTCTTAAAAGACAATTATACCTTAAGAAAGCAACGATCTGAACTCTGCAAGCGATAATAATGGATATAAAGGGACCTCGGTTCAAAGACCGGGTCGTTAAAACAATCTTTAAACACTTCTGTGTATTATGACTCAGACAGTCCATTCCTAACCTACCGCACTACCAGAGGGTAAGGGTCTATCTTAACTACTTGGCGTGATTTATTGCAGGGAGAGAAGAGAGCCCACAGTATCGCTTTCACAAGGGACTGGCTTACTTCAGCTTTACACACAGCTGTTTCAAATGCAATTCTCTGAATGACAAGGCTTCTGATACAAAATCATAAAACAACATATTTAGGTTCTAACAGACCTTATTCTCTTAGCTTCGGTATATAATAATTATGAAGTGTCCTCATTAGTGGGTGAGGAAAATTCAATAATACAACCAATATTAAGGGGCTTCAACACGGACGAATCTGAGTTTGATCCTTTCAAATGCCTCGGGAGCAGTATCCCAAATTTTGAGGACGTATAACATTAGCGACTTAGGGTAGGCCTCGCCTTTTACCAGCGCTCATAATACAACATAAATAGCACCCTTTTAACATACAACATACAATGCCTCGTGATCACTATCACAACTTTGAGGGCTTATAACAGTTCATTCACCACGACTAACTGTCCCTCATAATTACTTTTACCGAGCATTTCAACGCATTCCTAGCGTGACAAATTACTTCAATGCGCGACATGGCGCTCATACATTAATAAGCCAAGTTGTCTTCAAAGAACTAAATAAATTCAAAATCAACGTTTGATCTACATCTCAAAATATATATTTCTCTTCCTCCCTTAATAATAATCATTTTTACCGTAAGGAACATGTATTCATAACATGTATTAATTCATCTAAAGGAGCTCGGAAGCTACCACTTTCATATAAAATTCACAACATTTATTTATCCATTTGTATAATTATTCTTATTATTATTACGCTTGCTTTTACCATATTTATATCATTTACCATTTAAACTTATATTTTACTGAATACATTCCACAAGGGATTCATTTATATTTCACATATTTATTATATTTCTCTCAAATTAATCGTTCAGATCACGCAATCTTTCTTTCACCTGTTATCAAACCTCCCTACTCTTACTCATGAGGATTATACGCAAATTCTCCCAAAACACATCATAATGAAATAGTTACTCACATGACTGTATGGTCAGCGACCGAATTCTCCAGCGATGGAACATTTTCGCCCCCCAACTTCTTCTTAAGCCATTTTCATGGTTATATTTACACTCAATTACACTTTCTTAACAGCACATAAAATATATACCCTAATCACTTGGAATATAATGAATACCATTTTGTATTCGTTTTCACTTAACACAATACTATTTCACTAAAAATATTACACTCAAATATTTCACTCTATTTACATTACATAAAAATTTTATCACTCGGGCGATAATTATTCGCCTTACACACGTGATTTCTTCTCCTTTCCCGTTTCCAAGGGTTGCACTATAGCACGTCGGCTTCCTAATCTGACGAGATGATGGAAAGTCTCGATCGAACTAAACCTCACTGGAACGGCGGATCTTCCAATCCTGGGTTTGACTATCGGCTTCTATAACTTTATTGCACGATGTCGTATCTTGCTAGACGCTAACTTGTCGTCTAATAAAAGTCTGTCCTTGATGTATCACTATTACGATCGCTCGAACTGTTTATAGGTGACCTAGTAATTTCCTTGTACTTTCTGTTACTTTGATTCGTGGCTTATTGGAGTACTCCCCAATGTTTGCTGTTCATTTGTCTACCTAGACAAAGCCTGGAACTACAATTCCTAATTTTTTCGTCCTGCGCTCTAGTCCCTTTATTTCCGGAACACTAGGCGTTACTATTTCGTTCTACCCTGATCTGATTCCTTAACGTAGATTAGAACTTGTCTATTTCACTTTCCTTGGGTACTTCGAAACCTTATGATGCGTCGGTTCTTTAACTGAACTATTATATTCGAGTACCTATCGCCGGTTATTTCTCAAGTCCACAGCCTAAACTTTGACTGTACTAGTGAACTTTAACGATAATTGTTCCTGCGTGCAGCGTCTAAGCGCTCACTAAAGTAACTTGTTGTATTTTGCGACACAGTATCACGCTCTCTGGCGTCTTTTATAACTGAATATACTTTGATGCAGCACTCCTGCACTAGGAGTTTACTTGTAGCTTGTCTTGTAGTTGATGATCCAACGTGCAGCGCCTCTGCGCTCACGGAACTGAATTATTGGCGAAACAGTACGGCCCGCCTCAGCGGTCGCTCAAGACTGAATTGTTGTGACACAGTGTCACGCCCGCAGGCTGACAATAACTGCATGTGTTGTGATGCAGCACCTCCGTACGAGGTCTGTTGTAAACTGCATGTACTTTGAAACAGTACCACGCTCTCCGGCGTCTCTGGTAAACTGAATGTGTTGTGACACAGTGACGCCCCCTCGGGCTGTCTGAAACTGCATGCTCCTGGCACCTCCAGGGTTTTTATCCAAATCGGTGGCAAAAAGATCAAATCCGCGTCTTCTCCAGCACTATCTTCTGAAGTAATTGTCGTATAATTTTGAAAAATATATCTCTGGAAAGCTCTTGTTTTAAACGTAAACTGGTTTCTTTGATCATGAAAATCGATCACACAATTCCAAGATATTAAATAATTTGGCTCCTCAGATATGTGGGTGGTGAGGTTTATTTTTCCATCCCTACCAACTCTGGGCTCGGGGAATTACTAACTACGTCATGCTACGTCTGCAGTTCTTTCCTGTGCAAATATTATAATTTTTTTTCCCACACAGAAATCTCTATTCCAGAATGATCAAAAATGATGTGTTTCTTTCATTAATTAAATGCTCGCAAATGGCTTAATTCTAATTATTTCTCTTCTTGCACCATTGCAAGGTTGTCATTTTATAGCTGAGTAAGGTCTATTTCCGAAACTTCTTCTCTCTTACTCGTCGTGGAAAGTTTTTCTCGTTCTATTAATAATCATGCGCCAACTCCTTATCGATGCGTCAAGCATGATCTCACGTCCGCATGACTCGTGGTCACCCATTCTTGCGCCACATTATAACAGCCCACTTCTTAAAAATCTTTCCAATACATTCTAAAGACTGTATTATTTCCTCTCTTCTTTTGCAATTAACATATGGATTCGACGCTTGAACCAATTGCAGATGGGTTCAAATCTCCCCAACTTAGATAAATAAATTTTGAGGAAATTTATTTAAATATTTTTCATGAAAAATCTTATTTTTTCAGTGTCGAAGCCATCATAACACTTCGCAGTACCTTCTGGTCTTCTTTTACAAGCATTTCCTTTCTCTGGCTTGTTATGGTCTCAACAGGGTTTCCCTTCATTCATTCCCTTTAAGCGGATGTCCACACTTAAGGTCATAAATCACTTGTCTCGTCCGGGTATTTCTCTGTCTCCTCACAGTCTGGCGTGCACTCCAAACTTGTGTCAGACTGTTTCCTTTTTCTTGTTTCATGGGACTGGCGTTCTGCCTGTCTGTCTCTCTCTTCTCTGGTTATTCACTGTCAACCTATATATTTACCAACTGTTTAGGCGCAACGGGTGCGGTCTGGCCCTACCCCGTTATTCCTTCCTTATTTCTGTTTTCTGGACTCAAAGTCTACAGAATTTCATTTTTCATTACGGGTGAGGTCTATCCCTACCCGTCTCTTCTCTGTTTTCTTCCATTTTCTTCATCTCGTCTCGAGATGGCATTTTTCCAAAATTTCTTTTTTCTACTCTTCCAATTCCAGAGTTCTTTAAGATTCTCTCCTTTTCTTTCTTTCATTCCATTTTTTCTTTCTAAGCTTCCAGCTGTAAAACGCTTGTGAATTATCTTTCTCCATGGGAATTTGCGTTATTTCTAACCCTCTATTAATTTCAATCGGATTCTTATCATCCTGTAAACCTACTACAATTTTCGGTTTTCTTCCTCTTTCATCATTTCTTTCAAAGACATCTCCTCTCTTTTCTTCATTATTTCCAATAGTTTCGTCCTTTTCTATGAGGTTTTCTTTACTCAGATTTGAGTCTGTTTCCATTTTTCTTTTTTCGGCCATTTTTCGTTGGCATTCCTGATGTTTCATCATGAGTTCCAGAATTTGTGCCATCAATTGTTCTTCTTCTAACTCCATTTTGTCATCCTCAGACTTATGACTTTCTTCTGGACTCTCACTTTCCTTTTCAATTCCTATTGGATCCTGAATCTCTACTTCCATTCGTGCCTCGACGACACTCTCTATTAGGGTTTCAGTTGTTCTATCCATTTCCCTAGGAACTATTATTTTAGTCTCTGCAACTCCAACTTCTTCTGTTATCACCCCTTGATCTGGGTTTTTATCTTTCTCTTCATGCTCAGTTTTTGCATAAGAATGGTCTTCTTTAATTTGAAACTCGTTTTCTATTCGGCATTCTTTCTGACATGGAATTATCGTTTCCTCTTGAATTTCTGTTATTTTTTTTCTTGAGGTAGCTCAATATTTTCTCCGTTTCCATAGGAGTCACAACCATTTCTACTTCTTTTTCTTCTTCGGATTGTTTAAGGCAATTTTCGGGCTCTTCCGGCACCGTCATTTCCTTTTCTTCTACAGCTCCAGTTTTACTTTTAGCTTGGATAACTGCTTCTTTTGATTCGAGGTCCTGCGCTAATATATCTTCCTCATATATTTTCTGGGCGGCCTCTAATGTTTCTTTATATACCTGAATTTTAACCTTCCTTACTTCGGCTAACTCCTGAATAGTTATTATATCTCGTTCATCATACATGCTCATTATGAAATGATGCATTTTATTCTTTTTTTCTCCTATACAAGCCATCTGTTCCTTCGGATATTTCCTCCTTTCATTATCAAAGCAACTGATCTTCCGTAAAACTTTAGACCATTTATCATTCACTTCCGACCATTGTTCCTTTAGTTCACTTATTTCCTCAGTGACTGTCTTTATCTGTTCCCACGGAGCTAATTCTATTTTCCCTTCTTCAACCATGCGTTTCGCAAATTTCTTTTTCGTTTCTATTAATGACTTTTTAACATTTGGGATTTCATTATACAATTCTTTTAATTCATGTTTAGGCATTGTAGGCCCATTTTTACTCGCCCTATAAATAATTTCATCTATATTCCCAATTTCCTTAAAACTATCCCTTATTTGTTCTTCAATTCCCTCTATCTTGTTTAGATCTTTATACCACATTTCCCTAAGTTCATCATTCATCTTAGAGTGATCTTTTCGCATTTCGTGGAAGTTTTTCTCGTTCTATTAATAATCATGTGCCAACTCCTTATCGATGCGTCCAGCATGATCTCACGCCCACATGACTCGTGGTCACCCATTCTTGCGTCACATTATAACAGCCCTCTTCTTAGAATCTTTCCAATACATTCTAAAGACTGTATTATTTCCTCTCTTCTTTTGCAATTAACATATGGATTCGACGCTTGAACCAATTGCAGATTGGTTCAGTATTCTGTGTTACTGATACGGCTCCCTCACATTTGCGCACCCTCAAATACCAACTCACTGCGCTAGGATTCGATCCTACAATCTTGGACACAGCAGGCGAGAAAGTTACCGCTGCACCACGCAGGCAGTCGCACAAGTAACCGATCGTAACAAATGACAATTCAAAAGAAATGGAATTACCCGCATCAGTGGCGAATTGCACTCTGTATTCAACAATTGAATAATGAGCCACTTCCCCGTGAAACCAACTTTTCCTAAAAGAATATTTTTCCTCAGTTTCACAAACACTAAATCAGTTTTAGAGAAACATATACCTTGGGTATACTTTCATTCCTATTTTCAGGCCTAAAATAGGCTGCATCAAATCGAAAATTTCTCAAAGTCATGCTTCTTCAATTTTATCAAAGAATGCGCATGCCGAGTTTCACTTTTGTAGCTTTTCGGAAAATACCTATTATTTTCTTCACCCACCATTTTTCACCAGTGAGAAATTAAATTTCGTAAAAAAAAACTTTTCTTATCCCTTACCTATCAAAAGTAACCGCTAAGAGAAAAAAAAGGTATTTGACCTACCGAAAAGTACGTTCCCAACGTACCGTAACGAATTCGTGGCATATAGCTTAACGTCAAAAATCCATCCCCTCCGCATTCAATAGTTTCAGTTATCTTTCCAAAAAAAATTGTCGAACACATATTTGCTTATTTCATAAGAAGAGAATTTTTCCTGGGTTTCAGATTTATCACTCAAGCAGTTTTAACCTTAAATCGAAAATTCCCCAAACACATGTACCTTTGAATACATAAAAGGTCATTCATGTCAAGTTTCACGTTCGTAAATCTCATCGTTTTTGACCCCTATTTTTCACTCGTTAGAAACTGATATTCGTAAATCGCCTTACCTATTAAATCAATTTCCGTGAAAAAAAATCGTGTGTTCAGAGGTCACCGAAATACGGTGATATGTGCGTAACATTTGCATTTTATGCGATACACTTTGACGGGCCGCGGTGGGCGAGAGCGCTAACGCGCTACCTCGTGCCCCATTGGTATTGGTAGAGCGTGGATTTGAATCCCACCTAAGCCGTCCTGAAAATGGTTTACCGTTGTTTCCCATTTTCACCCCCAGGCAAAAGCTGGGTGGTTCTTATCAAGAGGTGCACGGCCGACTTTCTTCCCACTCCTTTCCCTGACCTTTTTTTTTTTTTCGTTAGACCAAAGTTAGCTGTCACCGTGGCGATCGGCCTGTCACCATCCCCAGTTGTATCTGCTGACAAAGTGTGTCCAGCTCCAAGACACTGTCCTTGTGGCGGTAGAGGAATGATCCCTCGCTGAGGCCGTGGGTGAAGCCGAGTTTGGAGGGTAAGCGATTTAAAGAAACAAAGGCCTACACTTTGACTGGAAATTAATTTATGGGTGTGCCTCTGTTTTATGTGAATACAGTAGTTATGATGATGCATAGGCACGCAAATGTACAGTTAACACTTAATTCAAAACGTCTATGTCAACCCCTTATTAATCTTGTTTCCAACGGGGTCGGAGATGAGATGTGATGAATTCCACGTGGCCGATAGTTTCTACGGCCGGATGCCCTTCCTGATGCCAAACTCACAAGAGGAGTTAATGAGAGATGAAATGAATGAAGATGAATAAAGTTCAATTTCAAGTAGTTCCAACTTTGGCTACCAGATGCCACTGCCAACACCCAGCGGCGAACGTTGGAACTGATAGAGCGTTTATAAACCAAATAACCTATAAATTTAGCTACACACTACCATTGGCCCCTCCGAAGGAAGGCATACTGAAGGAATTTAACGCTCTTAAAATCCGATGATTTCGGCCGGATTTGAACCTGCGACCTTGGGCATTGCAGTTCAGCATGCTACCGACTACGCCACCGAAGCCGCTGCACTTATATCAGAACGTAATAATAATAATATGTTAACAACTGTGGCTTTTAGAGACGCCGCGGTGCCGGAATGTTGCCCCGAAGGGGACCTTTAATGGCTCATTCACATTTAAGCATCCTCAAATGACAACTGACTGTGACAGAGTTAGACCCTGAAACCTTGGGCACAGCAGGTGAGAACGTTACCGCTGCGCTATGCAGCCAGTCTATGCAGTATATCAAAACAAACAAACAAACAAACAAACAAGCTTGTAATCTTACATGGCTCACAAACCCTGCGATTAGAAGCTACAAGGTAAGATGTCACCTCTGGACGTGACTTCTCACCTCAGAAAACTCACATAGGAACCGATAAACCAGTCATCAACATTCGCACAACTGCAGCTCCCTCGCGTTCCCTGTAGTCGCGAGTGGCGAGAGTGCGAATCAGCTGTAGTTCTAGGGGCAGATGACCTCGTAGTTCCGCCCCTTAAAACAACAATAACTAACTAGCTGTAGTTCAACCACCACCTTCTTGATTTTCGGATCGTGATGGTGCGGCGGTGAGTTCAATTTCCCGCCAATCATAAGGCGTCATTTTAAGATCAATGCTACATTGCTACATTGGTCTTGGCTAATGGCTCCCATACAGTCGGCATTCCAGTATTACCTAGAGTTCAATGGGCTATATAAAGTGGGATCGACGAACGGGTTGTCATGGTAAAAGAGTACAATAAATAATACTCTCTTATTATTATAGTTCTTTGCACGAGACTAAAGGTTCTTATAATATCTTTGGTAATTTCAGGCCCCCAGTCGGGCCTGCCTATCCAGGATTTTAACTGAACTAAGGGTGCGAAATAAGGGAAGGACTTTAATGAACCCTGAACGAACTGCCACTGCAGAGGAAAACTTTGGTAGAAAGGAAAGAATAGAGAGAAAACCTAAGATCATTCAGGATATACTAGAATTAGTGGATGGAAGACGGATGCACAAAAATACAAGGAAGCGAAAGATGAATGTTTGAAATGTGCATGTGTAAACAGTTGTTTGAAACTACGAAACATAAATGCACCTTATCGAAGGAGTACTTTCGGAGAAAGGGGGCTAAGTGCTGTATAGTAATAGCCTATAAGTGATTCAGACCCAGAGAAGAAACGGTTGAAAGATATAAAACATAGATAGTGGTTATAAGGGTAAGGATATTCAGGAACATGGGAACGAGAAGAAGAAATTGATGAGGATGAGAAAGGAGACTTTGTATTGAGGACGGAATTAGATAGGAGACTGGAAGATCAAAGTAGGGACAAAGCACGTGGCATAGATGATAATTATACCGGCTGAATTGCTACTTTGTATAGGGGATCCAGGTTATTTCACTTACAATGTAGGATTTATGAGAGAGGTAAAGTACTCACTAATTGTAAGAAGAATGTTATCATCCCTATACCATGACGAATAGAAACAAATAGTGTTATCACTCACCGAGTTCAACCGCGCCCCGCTCGGCTAGCGCTAGCAGCGCTGATCCCCAACGCTACACAGTCAGCTGTTCAATAGTGAGATACGCGCTGGGCTACGTAAACCTCTTTACGAAGGCTGCGGTTACGCTGATTACAACAAACTGTGGGTTTAGACTTATGAATAAAACTGTCAAAAAGTTACTATTAATATTCTCAGTTCCCATGTAGAACTATCGTTTAAAACCCTCCGTTAGTCGCGCATTGATCTGACAGCTCCATGGTTCGTTATATTAGTTTTAATATCAAGCCAACAGTTCAAGTTATGATCGTATCGTCTCGTGACATCTTACACCAAACCTTAGTAAGCATTTCTCTGGAGTTGTGAAATAGCGTGCCTAAAAATAACTTTAACACGTGTAACATTTTGTCAGCGTGAGATTGATAGTATTGGGGAACAAGTTAGATCTGAACCTTCCGATGCGCATGTGCGTCCAGTTGCATTACGTCATCCCCCCGCCTGGATTCTTTGTCAACCAGTGAGCACATACTTCGTCACGCGCTGGTTAGATGTTGCCAAGTAGTCATTATTCCCAGAACCTTGGCACGGTACAGATGCTGTCAAGGCATGCGAAGCACGACTGAGCAGCTCTGTTCTTCGACAAGCACGGCAACAAGCTTGCTGTCAGGAGTGTGTGAAGTGGGCGCGCTCTCAGTTCATCACCACCAATACCAATGCTATGTCACTGAGAATGCTCCTATTCGATACTTTATGCTTGCATAATATAACCACGACGAGCAGCGAGCAGCCCCAAACAGTTGTTGCACCAAAGAGGGGAAATCGCATTTGCGCCTAGTGATCCCACTACTTCCCCTCCTAGACGAGACTCCGCCATGACAGGCCAGGTCAAACTTGCCAGGCTATACCAGCGCTCCCAATGATGTTACATTCTGTCAGTGAGTGGCAGGTGTGCTGTTATACCGATTATTTGGCTTAGTATGTTGCCTTAGTTAATATCAGTAAGGAGATTGCGCCTTACGAAAACCTTAGGATGCAGATGAAACGTGTCACCTTCTGCTGAAAGATAACGAATAGCTAGTTCTTGATTCAGTAATTTCAAAGGAGTTTGTGACTCTGATACTGAAGACAAAGTTGAAACAAGATCCGAGGAGGACGGTAACGGAAGCGAAGAATTGGATGACCGTTTATTTTATTGGCAGGTTGGCCATTATTATATGTCCGACTCATTCTTGGCCACTTGGCTATCACCACGGAAGTCCGGGTTCGATTCCCAGCTCTGCCAATACATTTAATACTGGTCTGAGGGCTGGAACGGTGTTCACTCAGCCTCGTGAGGCAAAAATGTTAAGAGGCGCGTTCAAATCCTACCTCAGCTATCCAGGAAGTGGATTTCAGTGGTTTCCCACTTCTGCTCCAGGCAAATGCCGGGATGGTAACTAACTGAAGAACACGGCCGCTTCCTACCCAAATCCGACCTCAATTCCAAATACACACACTACTACAGACATTATAATCACACAGGTTATCAGACGAATTCTAAACAAACCCAAACACACGGGGCTACGTGGCCACGATGTCGTTAAGTCCCTAAAGAATCAACAACTTTTATTATTTTAGGCCTATTATTATTAAGACGGATTTTTTTTTCGTTTTAGGTAAGGATGGCACGAAATAGAACAAGTAGGCCTAACCATGGAAGGCTGCCTTCATTCGGTATCCTACTGGGTGGCTTTCGTGATTTTACATCAGTGGATAGATATTTTGGTAAATTTTGAAAAATGTGAGGTACTGATCCTGGGTTTAATTTCCACTTCACGCGAGGAATTTCCACGTTCTCATAGTTCACTACGAAACAGTCTGCCTTTATAATAATTTAATCTTCTGAAAAACGCTCGTCACAGATTCTATTTTTGATCGACAATTGCTGATCTTTCCACGGAATAACTCTCGCCTATTTCGCAAACAGATTTGTTTCTTTTGGCGGTGTGAAAAAATGTCTACCATCAGATTTTCTTCGTAACCCGATTTACTTCCAGGAACAAAACATTACGGCATTTTCCCGAAACAACAGAAAACTTAGTTGTTTGCACACACAGAGCACTGCACAGACATTCGTAAACTATTACAAAGAAACAAATTCCCTCGCATAATATGACTTCTCGCGCACAGGATATTACAGTACTAACCTCGTGGGTTACTGTCACACGTGCTTATGGTTCGGCGCGACTTCCGCGCCACACACTGGCTGGACCATGAACTACAATGCTTAAGTAGCGGAGTGATGACACTGTTTATTTCTATTCGTCATGCCTATACTGAAGAAAGCGGGGGCTGACAGACGTGAAGATTATCGTACAATCAGCTTGGTCACTCATGCTCAAAAATAAAAATAATAATAATAATAATGTACCAGAGGATAGAACTACAGATTGAAGCCTAGTTGGTTCCAGGAGCAACGTAGGAACAAGGGAAGCTGTACTAAGTCTTATAGGTTTATCTTGGAAGGTAGAATAAGTTGTCAATTTATACTTTTCAGTCAGGGTGTAAGACAAGGCTGAAACTTACTTTTCAATCCATACATTGAACACGCAATGACGGAGATAAGAGAAAAATTTAAAGTAGGAGTGAAGGTTCAAGGAGAAATAATCTCAAATCTGAAATTTGCTGATGACATTATCGTCTAAGACAATTCTCCAGAGGATTTGAATGAGTTTTCGAACGGTATGGACTCCACCTTGATGAAGGAGCATGATGAAAATCAATAAATGTTAAACAAAAACATTGGAATCCAGCCGAAAGAAATCAGAAACCCCTATTGGCGTCAAATTGGCAGGTGAAAAGCTAAAGGAAGTAGGAGACTTCTGCTACTTAGGAAGCAAAATAACCAGTGATGGACGGAGCAAAGAGGATATAATAGGCCTAAGTAGGTTGGCTCAGGTAAGGAAAGCATATCTCCAGGAAAGAAATCTGTTGACTCCAAGTAGGCTGAAGAAGTTATATTGCAATTCTAATGAATTCGTATAGGTCGCTTACTCGTTTTAATAACACACTGCATTCACAAACCACAAATAAGAACGAAAACAAAAATACAAACAACAATAAAATTATAATACATGTTAATAAGATCTCCAAATTCACATAGGTACTGTTCTTTTGTCAAGCACTGGCAGTTTTACATATCATAACCACATGATAATACACTTAACCTTTAAGTATGGATTTGGCAGAACCAATAGTCTATGTGTGTTATCTGTTTTTAATTCAAGTAAGGACTGCAGACGATAATTTCAAGTAGCTCCTACTTTTGCTACCAAATGCTACCGTCCACGACACCTAGCTGAGAACTTTGCTACTACTAGATGCCATCGCAACCAGCGCTAGGTGACGAACGTTGTAACTTAAGAACATTAATCAAACCGAACCTACAAATTTTGGCTTCACACAACTGTAGTTAGTGGAATGTTCTTTTTCATGCCATAAATCTGACATGGGCCCGCCGGCTTTTCTTCCCGTCCGAAGGAAGGCATACTGAGGAATTTTTAACCCTCTTAAAAATCCGACAATTTCTGCCGGATTTGAACCCACGACCTTGGGCATAGAATCACAGCATGCTACCAACTACACCACCGAAGCCGCCCTGGTCGACATCTGTGTATCACCTAATTGCAGTTTGCATATTGACAAAATAACATTCAGATATATAAGATATATTTTAATATAATTTTTTACAGCCTACACTATGTTTTTTTATTACCTTATTTATTTCTTCTTCGATCAAATAGCTAACCCGCCACTTATTTTAATTAGCTAGGAGCGAGAACGTAAACAAACACGGGTTTCAAAAGATACCACGCGCAGGAAGTCCGCTGACGGCGACATGTTCAAAGAATACGAATTATGAATCCAGTTATTACTAAACTTAAAGACATCGATATATCCAGAGAGAGAATGATTCCCGCGTTGTCTTGGTCACAAAACTGATTGTACTACATGGATGGAACTAATAATAAAAAAATATTAAATAAAGAGGGGCTGATAGATCGGCCCGGTGTCATCAATAGCTCTCTCGGCCGATATAGCGGTTCCCTGGCACTATAATGATTAAACCATGAAGTTATGTGTTACCGTTTCTATCACATGGTGGCCCTGAGAAAGGCCAAAGCCTCTTGCAAAAACTGGAAGTGTACAGACGTACTGGCAAGATTACAGTTGTAGTTCAATCAATTCACTGGAAGGACGAATATTGCTCTGTTGCGTGTATTAGGACGACATTTGCATTGCTAATCCCGTCTACTGCACGTTACCAACCACTGACCCTTTGTGAAATGAAGCAATTTGTTGTCCACGTTGTAAGTGCAAAATATTTAGAAGATAAAGTCTACCCGATCTGTTGACTTCATGTTGCTGTGAGTGTTGATTCATTTAAAATTGAAGTTATAGAAGCCATTTTTCAGTGTTGCTTTGTCCACTATGCTTGAGAACTTTAAACTCATGGGTTGCAGAATGTCCCTTAAAGTACACATGTTACATACTCACTTGGACCAATAAGATAACTTGAGGGCTTATTCAGAAGAGCAAGGGGAACGTATTCACCAAGACGAGATGGATTTTGAGCAACGTTATCAAGGACAATATAACGATTTTTAAGAGCGTTAAAATCCCTCCGTAAGCATAACTTCGGAGGGGAAGTAAAGCCGGCGGTCCCATGTCATAGATTCATGGCTTGTTAAAGAACCTTCCACTAATTACACCTGTGTGAAGCTAAATTAATTATAGGTTTATGTTCGACCTTTATGTGTCAGAAAAGTGTATCATAATGATGGTCATTATAACACTGTTTTTCATTACGATACAGTTTCTCCAGATAAGTTATGCAAATGTCCACATTACAATACAAAATTATCTTTTTATATATCACTTGATGTCAATATACATTTTGAGACATGTTTCGGCCCTGTGAGCCTTCTTCAGTCAAAATCAATAAAAAATTCTCCTAACACAGTCTAATGTTTGGTCTCTCATAAAAATTTGTAAAACATATTTACATCGTCAAGATGATTAAAACACATGAATATAAAATGCTTAAAGAATTTTATTTTTATTTTTAAATGTACAAAATTTCGAAACGTGGGCCACATTCTAGTTGATCCATTTTCAAACAGGGGACCTGGAACAATAAAAAATTACCTAACAATCCACGGTTCCTACTTGGAAACATGAAGAGACTACTTTAGTTGGGTAAAAAACTTACCCCATTGTACGAGCATCTTGAAAAAGGATCGTGTCTAAATGTAATGTAGAAACAGGTAATCGGAAGTTGTTTATTTAGTGCTTTGCAAAATGTTTTCAACAACCTGTAAAGCGGAAAACTAAATGAAAATGAAAAAGTAAACAATAACAAACCCCACGTATAAATGACCAATGTTTACATACCGCAGTTTGGAGACCATGAACTGTCACCTCACAACTTGAAAGAGATACCACAAATGTGTCCGTCTTGTTGTTCTGCCTTATATCACTGGTTGACTTGAGACTGCAAGTGTGAGGTCAACGGTCGCGGAAGGGGAGGCATAGCGTACGTCAGAACCCTACGTTATGGAGGAGGGAGGGCCGCTTCCTGTTTATGTCGGTCTACTCGCCTTAATTTCGAGATCGTGTTAAATAATATGTTGTCATTGAAAGTTATTTCGTTCAAGTTATTTACAGGGTCTGTTTTCTGGGCGATATAAATTTCTATGTTCTCTAACACATTAAGTTTTTTACTTTTATTAACAATATGTACAATTTCAAAATCCTTATCTATCGAACTGAAATTATGTTTTTTCTCGTCCATGTGGTTCGCCATGGCCGAGAACTTGTTATATTTCAGCGCACTGGTATGTTCCCCGTATCTTACGTTGAACGCTCTACCCGTTTGTCCAAAATAGGTGGAATCGCAATCCTTACATTTTAGTTTGTACACTCCCGATTTGCTGAATTTATTGGTCTTATTTACACTATTGTGATTAAAAAAGATGTTGCTGTTATTATTTTGTGTTTTGTATGCAATGTTAATATTAAACTTTCTAATTGAGTTTGTTATTGTATGTGCTTTTGTGTTTACATACGTGAAAGTAGCGAAATTTTGGTTCTTTTCGCGATCTTTTCCTAAAGTTGTTTCAAATTTGTTAGCAATCTTATTTTTGATTCTGTTGACGTAATTTTGTGAATATCCATTTTTCTTTGCGATGTTGGCTATGATTTTTAGTTCCTTGCTTAAACTTTCTTCACCGAGTGGAATATTTAGCGCTCTATTAATTAAGCTGTAAAAAGCGGCCTTCTTATGGCTCTCTGGGTGATTAGCATCTTTCTAGATTGTTATGTCTGTTTGGGTTGGCTTGCGATATATTTCAAAATGCAACTTATTCTGTATTTTCTTTATTTTTAGATCTAAGTAATTTAAGCAATTTTCTTTTTGGAATTCTAGCGTGAATTTTATATTATCTAACTTGTTTAACATATCCAATAATTCGTCTGCTTTTACCGTTTTTCGTTTATTATAGTGAACACATCGTCCACATATCTGCCCAGAACACAATACCTGGTAGATGGTTAATGATTTTATTTTGTTCCAAGAAATCCAAATAAACGTCTGCTATAATGCCGGATGCCGGAGATCCCATTGCCAAACCATTGGTTTGTTGATATATTTTATTATTAAAGGTGAAAAAAGTGTTTTCTAAACACAAATTAAGTAGTGACATAAACTCATTAATTTCTATTGCACTTACTTTTCCATACTTTTCGTAAGTTATTTAGGATTATTTTCTGTGCTTTCTTTATTGGAATATTCGAGTACATGTCTTGTACGTCAAACGAATGCATAGTGTGTTCATCTTCTATGTTTAGTTTTTTTTTTTTTGCTGAAATTGATGGAATTAATGAAGCCTGTATTAGTTTCAAATTTTATATGTTTTTTTAGAAACTGCGGTATGTATTTTGCTAAATTATACGTTTGGCTGTTCTTAAAGTTAACTATGGGTCTAATAGTGAACCCTTTAGTATTGCAGTGTTTATATGCAAGAAACTTGATCAAGGGGTCGCGCTCAGTTCATAGTGTGATGTTTACGTTCGCCAAACAACATGCACTACTGAGGCAAGGGTCATAGGATTAAAACTATAATTAAGAAAGGAAGTGACAAGACGTAAATAATAATATAATTTAATGACTATTAGTGCAAAAAAATGAATATAGACAACAACAATAATAATATTCCTCCCTGAATCTTCCCATGACAGAAATATCTATCAACGTTGAGGAGTCAGACGGATCTCCCCCTCATAAAAATGTGGATCCAAGTTCCACTAACTTGCATTGGGATTTTATGTACGCGTAATGACTAACTACGAGGACTGAGTACTTGGATGACTGTTCGTTTACATCGGGTAACAGCCACGATGCTTACGAACAATCATCTCGTAAATCAACGTTTACGGATATGGGACACAACACTAATAAAAACCCTTAAAAAATTAATGCTGACACTCAATCTAAAATCTAATATTTACAGGAATCTCCCTCGAGACCCTCCTTCAGTGCGATGACGCATCTGACAAATGAGCTGCCAACACGGCCAATTGCTCAATACACAAACAAGCAAAAGACAGCATCGCACGTGACTGCACGGGTCACTAATACGGAACATAAACATGGAATGGAACCAACAACAACAAAAGCCTCACCGGCTGAGATTACCTTATATGAACAAATATGCACGATAAGCTAACGCTTCGGAGATTATAGTGATTCGTAGGCAACTCCCATTTATTTAAACAATTTTTATCATTGATCAGTTCTTATTCTGTATTTCAAGTAATTTTACGGAGCCAACAAGCACTCCACTAATGACCTTGATGCAATATTTTCATCCCGCCTTGTGAAAACAGCTTCCCCCTACCACAACTCTTGTCATCGTCCAACTCCAGTGTGTAAAAATAGCTTGACCATCTGTCTCGTTATCTCGTAGAATCAACAGCAACAAATCTCAACCACATAAACATATGGTAAGACATTAATCGATATAGCCACATATGTCTTCGCAAGGTAACCATATGGACTCGGCACCAAGCTGACAGAAATCAGTCTACGCTGAAATTCCCGCTTGTAATGACCAATAAAATACACACACACACACTGCTGGGAATGACATAACACTTTTCACACAGGTCGGTTGAATCAGAAGCTCACAATCTAATTAAGAAATATTAAAACCTACGATAGAGCTCTTCGCCACAACTCACATTGCTCCAACGGCAATAAACTCACTGAATCTGATCAATAATAATCATTACAAGATTAATTTACCCTCCAATCTACTGTATGATTATATTAATTCAGTCCTACTTCTGAAACACAATATATCTCCGAGAGACGCTTCTTAACCGCATTACGTAAACATATGTGAACACAGTCGTCCACATAGCCACGTTAGTTAAAGCAAACAAACAAGAACTTACGACTAAGAAAACTTGTGCGAGCTGTTTCCATGCAAAAGGTGTGTCAGACCAAAACTAAATACACTACGTTAATCAACACAAGCAAGATATTTACAAACAAAATATGTCCCATATACCATAAGTTAACTTGTCAGATAATAAGAATATTATTCAGTACTCATCCTCGGTCAGTCACCGTCAGCGAACATCTGCTGCCATCTCCCTACTTAATGCTGCTTAGCTCGTCTCAAACATCTCGACGGAGTGTTGACAGTTCCAAACTTCTTCCAGGATAAGCGAAGTCATCTCTCGTGCTGATGCAAAAAGTTATAGATTATTACACACTCGATATCTGACTACTAAATTCTCCGTTTTAGGTACTTCTTTTCCCCAGAACAGTCTGTTGGCGAATTGTCGAGGATACTGTCCCTACAAAATAGTACTGTGACTATCTATCACACTGAATTTACACACATTAGTATTAATAAAAATCTGTGTCCTCATGACACGCAAAGTACAAGTACCTACGTCCTCAGACGCGCAAAATATAATAATAACCTGTGTCTCCCGACACACACAATGTAATAAGTATACGTCCTCAGACGCACAAAATGTAATCTCCACCTACGTCCTCAGACGCACAAATTGTAATAATGTTTCTTGGCTCTTCACGCCACTTATAAATGAACTGGCCCCAGGTATCGATGGGGGGGGGGGGGGGGAATTATATAAAAATTTCTCAAAATAATAGTGGTACAGGAATGAAACAAATATCACTGAACTCGTAAAATTGCCCATTAATTCTAGAATCGATCGTAGAGATGTTGTCTAGCCGATCTCCCGCGTTAATGCTCGCTATCGCGTGCCCAAGCTAGACTTGGCGCGTTCGTAAGCATTCATCTCCCATTGGTTCCACTTTTTCAAAATGTTCGCGGTTTTTATCAGACCTCGGCCTCGTAGGAGTGTCCAGTAGTACCATCAGCCACTCACGTTACTGCATTATATTTTTTCTAGGCGCGAATAGTACAATGAACATGCCATAAGCGTGTCTCACCACGCGTCCCTTCTATTTTGAGGTAGCCACCACCTGTCCTTCTGAAACATAGCTAGGCTCTTTATTTTCACAATCCTTAAGTATTTAGCCTATTGTCAAACTGCTGCAGGTATGTTCCCACTGTCTCCAACAAATGCTTGAAGTTTCCTCATCTTCGTCTGGCTATTTCATGACGCTGGTGGAAATATTAATTAATTGTAGAAATAAAACATCGAATCATTTATCCATCAGAGGATAAAGGGTTCACAACTCCTCCACTCACAAAATTTCGAACTTAGGATAAAGTCGATAATTTTTAAAAGACTTCCGTAGGCCAATTTGTTTTATTTCAGAATCACCCCTTTTCTATTACTTGGTCTAACCGCTCCTGTCTTGAATGGCATTTACTCGTTTTATTTCCTGCTTGGACCTCACCCTCTCAACTGCTTGCGTGACGCGCTGATGCCTTAGGCAGAACTCTGCCCGTCTCGTTAATGTTTGTCAACACCATCTCCACTTCCTTCTTCACGTGCCGTACTCAACTGCCCCCGTACACTTGGTTGATATAGGACGTCCATATATTTAAACTGCATCATTATTTCGGCGCTCCCATGGCTCACTTCTTCGATACGTTTTTAAGTTGGCTGCATTGTAGACCGACATTGTTCCTGTGCTTAACTCTTTCACTCTGTATGCATTATTTCCTAGGTTTCTTACAATAGAATAGGGTCCTATGAACTTTTCACAGAATTTGCTGAAGATCTTCTTCTCTGGATCCGATGTAGCGGGTCGTTTCACCAAAACGAGCTGGTTGATTTCTAGATCACGGTGAAATCTCTTATTTCTCAATCGCCGTAATCTGCGATCTGCTTGTTTTCTCATGTAGGCTCTCGTTCTCTCTATTCGCAGGTCAGGTGCTATCATGGGATCTTGTGGGCAGTTAATGATGCTTTTCCACGTTCTCACTGGATACTCGTTTTTGTGTAAGACCATCGGGATCTGTCCTGTTGACTCGTGCCTGGTAGAATTCATACATGTCTCTATATCCTTAATTTTATCCACCCACTTATGATGTTCTTTGGGAATGAAGATTCTCAAGTATGATGTTACACATTTTATTGCTCGCTCACTTGGATTAGCTTGGACATGTCGGATACTGCTTAAAACGTGTTTTATACCCATGTCCTCCATACCTTTCTTGAATTCGGCACTTGTAAAATAGCTGCCATGGTCTGACAATATAAATTCTGGTTTTCCAAGGATTGGAATAACTCTATTTCGAATGCGACTGAGTACTTGTTTCGATGTAGTTTTCTGAATGGGGCATAATACGACAAACTTAGAAAACACATCAATGCACACTAGCAAGTGACGGCAACCTCGCCTACCTTTCGGGATTGGGCCGAAACAGTCCAGGGCCACTAGCTCGCAGGGTTTCTGAGGTAACAATGGTCTAGGATACTGCCTCATTAAATAGTTATTGGGCTTTGTCCTCTGACAAGGATCACAAGTCGTAATGACGTGACATATAGTTGTTCTCATACGTGGCCATGTAAATGTCTCTCCTATTGTCGCTTCGCACTTGTCTACTCCGACGTATCCATAACTTTCGTGAGTATGCCATGTCAATCCTCGCTGTAAAGATGCAGGTACTAGTATGCGTAACTTGGTGTGGTCATTATCTACCCATTTGTGCAGCAAATTGTTGACATAAACATATCTTCCTTCCTTTGCTTTCGCTTCTCGAAATGCAGGTGTTCCTGTAGGTAGCTGCTTTCTAAAGTATTGAATTAATAGCATCATCCATGGTTCCGCTTCCTGTTCTCGCTGTATCTCACGTAACTCCTCCAAGAATTCCCGGTCCTTCGGTGTTAACTCCAAGTGTTGTACCATCGCTGTTTCTTCAACATCAGGCTCTGGGTTCCTGCTGAGTGCATCCGGGATCACGTTCATCTTCCCTGGACAATGTTCAATCTCAATGCTAAACTGCTGAATATATATAGACCAACGTGTCACACGTTCGCTTGCCATCGACGTCTTAAACAAGAATGTTAGTGCTTTGTGATCAGTCCTGACAACAATGGGGTATCCATAAATTATTATTTTCCATTGTTGAAGCGCATGAAGGATAGCCAACAGCTCTAGCTCCGTTACAGTATAATTGCGCTCGTGCTTACGCAATTTTCGGCTGACAAATGCCAAATATGTTTTGTGTTGCAGGTTAGCTGGATCTTCTTGGTAGAGCATGGCACCTATACCAATTAGTGAAGCATCCGCTTGGATTATAAATTTGTGCTTGAAATCTGGATATCCTAACTTAATGCAGTTTTCCAGTAGCTGTTTAGTTGCTTGGAACGCCTTCTCACATTCCGCATTCCACAACCATTTATTATTCTTTTTTAGCATTTCCTGCATTGGAGCTACAGTCTCCGTGTAACCTGGACAGTTTTCTTTAAAGAATCCCGTTACGCCTAACAAAGCCCGAATGTGCTTGACTCTCGTTGGTGTAGGGAAATTCTATATCGCTTCGAGCTTAGCTGGGTTTGGCTTCACTCCCTCCTTGTCAATGATGTGACCCAAATATAAGATCTCGCTCTTGAAGAAATGCGATTTCTTCAGGTTTACTTTGAAATTTGATGCATTAAGGTTGCCTAATACTTTATCTAAATTTTCCATGTGAATTTCAATTTTGTCGGATGCCAGCAGAATGTCATCAATGTAGCGCACCGTCATCTCCTTAACTTCCTCGGTTAGATTCCGATCCAGGGCTCGGATTAAAGCACAGCCCGCTGTTTTGACTCCGAAGGGCATTCGGACGAAGCAGAACGTTTGGTTATCGAATAAGAAGCCAGTTAGAAGCTGTGACTTCTCATCCAATTCAATATGGTGGAAACTGGACGTCAAATCTACTGATGAATAGATGCTCTTGTTCTTAAAGCCTTTTAGTACGTCTCTGATAATTGGCGCTCTGTCATACTCAGGAAAAATGAGTCTCATGTTGAGATTTCTGGCATCTAAACAAAGTCTAATAGATCCATTTGGTTTTGTGACTGCCAAAATCGCATTTAGATAAGGTGTAGGTGTCTTCCTTATCACTCCAGCTTGTAACATCTCATCTATAATGACCTTGACTTGACCACGATATTTTTCCGGAATTGGGTACAATCTACTTTTGAAAGGTGACCAATCCTCGACTTGCATTGAATATTTGAAATTTAATATTTTCCCAGGTACTGTATCGAATACTGCTTTGTGCTTCCTTAAAATCTCTTCAAATTGTTTTCTATGTTCACCCCCAAGTTGAATGTCATTGAGCCGCTCCTGTAGTAACTCTTCAAATTGTGCATCACTGTCATCTCCTTCTGTTAATAAAGACCATATCTCCTGGGATTCACTCTCCTCAACTAGTTCCACAACAGCTCCTTCTATGATGTTATCTTCTGCCTTTCGTATCTCCTCTTCCGTCTCTTCCGATATTGCTTCCAATGCCCAAGAATTTACATCTCTTCCGGTAGTGATTTCATCCATATGCAATCCCACGTTCTTCAGTTGATCATACTCTCTAAAACTGACTGTATTCTTGTGCAAATCTATCACTGCTTGATAGTCACAAATGAAATTTGCACCAAGAATTATATTGAAATTCATCTTTGCCATGATAATGAATGTTTGCCCAAAAGTGTGTTCCAATATGTTCAGCTCTAAGTATGCCTGACGTTTACAAGTGACGGTGCGTTCAGGAATAACACCCCTCACTTTGAGTTGTGGTACGGGAATCACATGAATATTCTGACTCCGTCCCAACTCTCGAACCAAGGCCTCCGATACCAGACTGATCTGCGACCCCGTATCCAATAAACATCTTATATTAATTCCACCAATCCTCGCGTAAATAATGGGTAACTGCCTAATTTCATCGTTCCGTGTTTTCACCGTCTCCTCCAGGCAATCTTCTGGCAAAGCAATCCATTCTTGTATGTTCGCTACTATCCATCCATCTTCAACTTCCGACTGTTGCGTTTGTAGACTGTCTCCTTTATCCAAATTTAGCATTTTTTTAAGCTCCGCTGCGACTCCCGTCATCATTTTGTCGCCCACGCCCCTGACATTCCTCTTGTCTCAGTAGACTTCCAGCTTCCTCAGTATGTGTGTCTGGATTCTTCATGTTCCCTATGGCTTTCTCCCATCGTCCTTGCTCTCCACCTTGACTAGCGTGTAATTCCTCTATCCATCAGAGGATAAAGGGTTCAATAGGTACTTCTTTTTATGGGGTTTTGGGTAGTGCCCTGGCTGTGGGGAGTCCGGGGTTCATGTTCACTAAGTTTGCAGGTTGTTTTCCGTCAAACAGGACTTCTACATTTTTTATGACTTGTTTTAGCTTTTTTTGGATATTCGTAATTGGATCTTTGTTAACCACTTTAAACTTTGTGCTTTCGAAAAAAAATCCGTTTTTTCTTTGTATTGTTCTTTTTTTAGAAGGACTATTGTATTACTTTTGTCTGATTTTGTAACTATTATATTGTTACTGTTAATTTTTCGTTTTAGTTGTTTGATGCTTTGCTTATCAGATTGCGTTATTGGTTCTGTGTTCTTAAGAATCTTTTCTATTTTTCTGCTAGTCTCGTGCCTTATTACGTTTTTATTTTCCTGGCTTAGATCCTGTATGGTTAATTCTATTTCAGCAATAGTATTAGTGAGTGTGCGTTCTTCATATGTTTGGGTCCAATTATACTAGGGACCTTTATTTAAAATTAATTCCTCATCAGTTGAAAGTTTTATATCGGTTAAGTTAATGACAGGTTGTTGAAAACACGGGCTGTCGATATTTTCATCTACGGATGTGCCTGTTTTTTTAATACTTAAAGCATTAGACTTTTGTCTAGGACTTTTTGTTTCTTATCCAAAACGAATTCCATTTTTAGCCTACTTTTCACATTTTGCAAAAATGAGGAAAAAGTAGACTTATGAGATCGGGCAAATGTCTGTCTGTCTGTCTGTCTGTCTGTGTGTGTGTCCCCCCTATCAACTCCCAAACGGCTGGAGCAATCGAAACAAAATTTGGTAGGATTAAAGATCTATACCTGAATATCTCACGGCCATATTTGAAAATGATGTCAGTGCTACCAACTGCTAAAAAATCGCAATTGAAATTTGAGCTCCATGATGTATATCTTGGAAGTTATGAATGGGAGCTATTTCAAAATTGGCACACGTATAGATAATAATATTGCAGTTTAATTTCCAGGAGTCCATACATGGCAGTGTTGCCAAAATGATTATAAGCCCGCTGATTGGTCCAAGTTTTAAATGCATATAACTTCTACTCTATCAATTGGAATTCAACCAAATTTCGTATGTTGTATGTGTACATAACCAGATATGACTGAGCGTATTCTTACGACCCACCAGGGCTGCCAACTGTTAATAAATGCTCCTAATTTATTTTATCCAAATACCAATATATCAGAAAGTATGCAAGCCGACAGCTTTAAACTATGCACACGTATAGTACCTGACATTCTATATTAATTTGGAGTAACTTATATACGTTAGTGCTACCAACATGATTCTAAGCCTGCTGACAGGTCCAACTTTAAATACATGCAACTTCCATACTATCATTTGGATTTGAACCAAATTTCGTATGTGCTATCTGTAGCATAACAGATATGACTATGCGTATTCTTAAGAGCAACCAGGGCTGCCAACTGTTAAAATGTACTGTCCCTATTTTTGTTACCCTAATATCAATATATCAGAAAGTATGCAAGCCAATAGCTCTAAACTTTGCACACGTATAGTACCTGGCATTCTAGATGAATTTGGAGTAACTAATATACGTCAGTGCTGCCAACATGACTCTAAGCCTGCTGATAGGTCCAATTTTAAAATGCATGCAACTTCTATACTAACTAATGGATTTCATTCAAAATTGGCACAACAATAGGTCATAATTATTTCAGATTATTTCTGACCAATACATGCATGACATTGTTGCCAACATGATTTTACGCGCGCTGTTAGATCCAATGTTTAACTGCATGTAACGTCCATGCTATTCATTGGACTTGAACCAAATTTTGTATTCTGTACCTTAAGAGATGGAACTAAGAATATATTCAGTCATCAGGGCTGCCAACTGTGGTGCCCTATTAGGCTACATTATGCTTGGTATACAGTATTTCGAAGTAATTAGAAATTTTGATATTAGCAACTTAATTTCGTCATTATTCTAGATAGGTTCATATACTGTAGAATAACCATTGGCATGAAAAGTAGGCTCTTTAGTTCGTCACGGAACTTCTTTTTTCTATACTGTACCGTTGAAAATCATCCCACCCTATTTAAGTTAATTTATTTGCTGCTACTAAGTGATGATTGTACATTTTTTTATTTAAAAAATCTTTCCTTTCTGTAAAGAAAATTTATTTCCCGTCTTAACACAGTTTCATTAATCATCTCCTGCGTTGTTCTTTCATGGTGTGATTTTCCTTTTATTTTTTGAAATTTGTTCAAATGTTTCGGAATCCATGTATTCCTTAAACAATTCTTTAAGAATTTTATATCCTTACATAGACTGCTGATTTTTACCTTTGTGCTGGAGAATTTATGTGCTTCAATATATGCCTGGTTGGCTTCATTATGAATATCTATGACTTTTTCCAAGTTTTCCCGTATTGATTTTGATAAGTTATGCAAATGTCCACTTTACAATACAAAATTATCTTTTTATATATCACTTGATGTCAATATACATTTTGAGACATGTTTCGGCCCTGTGAGCCTTCTTCAGTCAAAATCACTGAAAAATTCTCCTAAAACAGTCTAATGTTTGGTCTCTCATAAAAATTTGCAAAACATTTTTACATCGTCAAGATGATTAAAACACGTGAATATAAAATGCTTAAAGAATTTTATTTTTATTTTTAAATATACAAAATTTCGAAACGTGGGCCACATTCTAGTTGATCCATTTTCAAACAGGGGACCTGGAACAATAAAAAATTACCTAACAATCCACGGTTCCTACTTGGAAACATGAAGAGATGACTTTAGTTGGGTAAAAAACTTACCCCATTGTACGAGCATCTTGAAAAAGGATCGTGTCTAAATCTGTCATGTAGACCGTTGACCTCACACTTGCAGTCTCAAGTCAACCAGTGATATAAGGCAGAACAACAAGACGGACACATTTGTGGTATCTCTTTCAAGTTGTGGGGTGACAGTTCATGGTCTCCAAACTGCGGTATGTAAACATTGGTCATTTATACGTGGGTTTTGTTATTGTTTACTTTTTCATTTTCATTTAGTTTTCCGCTTTACAGGTTGTTGAAAACATTTTGCAAAGCACTAAATAAACAACTTCCGATTACCTGTTTCTACATTACATTTAGACACGATCCTTTTTCAAGATGCTCGTACAATGGGGTAAGTTTTTTACGCAAATAAAGTCGTCTCTTCATGTTTCCAAGTAGGAACCGTAGATAGTTAGGTAATTTTTTATTGTTCCAGGTCCCCTGTTTGAAAATGGATCAACTAGAATGTGGCCCACGTTTCGAAATTTTGTACATTAAAAAAAAATCTTTAAGCATTTTATATTCATGTGTTTTAATCATCTTGACGATGTAAAAATGTTTTACAAATTTTTATGAGAGACCAAACATTAGACTGTTTTAGGAGAATTTTTTATTGATTTTGACTGAAGAAGGCTCACAGGGCCGAAACATGTCTCAAAATGTACACACATCAAAAAAAGTTTTGCATCACCTCGGTTCCCAGATCTCCGGCATATAGACGTTGACTGTGTATATTGTATCCAAGATACAGTCCCTTTGACTGTTCATAGATGTCACTAAAACTGCTCAAAGATGTAAACAACCATGCATGAGCAGGGCCTATTAGACGGAGGGGGTACGACAGCCGATCAGTTCCAGTCATTCCACCAGGACGAAGGTACGCTGCTCATGTTGTCTGTAGTTTTACCATGCCTAGAAGGTCAATACCGCAGTTCGATCGCGTCCGCATTGTTACTTTGTGTCAAGAAGGGCTCTCAACAAGGGAAGTTTCCAGGCGTCTCAGAGTGAACCAAAGCGATGTTGTTCGGACATGGAGGAGGTACAGAGATACAGGAACTGTCGATGACAGGCCTCGCTCGGGCCGCCCAAGGGCTACTACTGTAGTGGATGACCGCTACTTACGGATTGCCGCTCGGAGGAACCCTGACAGCAATGCCACCATGTTGAATAATGCGTTTCGTTCAGCCACAGGACGTCGTGTTTCAACTCAAACTGTGCGCAATAGGCTGCATGATGCGCAACTTCACTCCCGACGTCCATGGCGAGGTCCAGCTTTGCAACCCCGACACCATGCAGCGCGGTACAGATGGGCCCAACAACATGCTGAATGGACCCCACGGAATTGGCATCACGTTCTCTTCACCGATGAGTGTCGCATATGCCTTCAACCAGACAATCGTCGGAGACGTGTTTGGAGGCACCCTGGTCAGGCTGAACGTCTTAGACACACTGTCCAGCGAGTGCAGCAAGGTGGTGGGTGGTTCCCTGATGTTTTGGGGTGGCATTATGTGGGGCCGACGTACGCCACTGGTGGTCATGGAAGGCTCCGAAACGGCTTTACGATACCTGAATGACATCCTCCGACCCATAGTGCAACCATATCGGCAGAATATTGGAGAGGCATTTGTCTTCATGGACGACAATTCTCGACCTCATCGTGCACATCTTGTGAATGCGTTCCTTTAAGATAACGACATCGCTCGACTACAGTGGCCAGCATGTTCGCCAGACATGAACCCTATCGAACATGCCTGGGATATGTTGAAAAGGGCTGTTTATGGACGTCTTTACCCACCAACCACTCTGAGAGATTTACGCCGAATTGTCGTTGAGGAGTGGGACAATTTGGACCAACAGTGTCTTGATGAACTTGTGGATAGTATGCCACGGCGAATACAGGCATGCATCAATGCAAGAGGACGTGCTACTGGGTATTAGAGGTAGTGGTGTGTACTGCAATCTGGACCACAAATGCTGAAAGTCTAGCTGTATGATGGTACAACATGCAATGTGTGGGTCTCATGAGCAATAAAACGAGCTGAAATGTTGTTTGTGTTGATCTCTATTCCCTTTGTATTTAACGGTTCCGGAACTCTTGGAACCGAGGTGATGCAAAACTTTTTTTGATGTGTGTATATTGACAACAAGTGATATATAAAAAGATAATTTTGTATTTTAAAGTGGACATTTGCATAACTTATCAAAATCAATACGGGAAAACTTGGAAAAATGACTAAAGTCATAGATATTCACAGTTTCTCCAGCCAATCAGAGCTCGTTCATTGACCAATTAGGTAACGATATCTTCGCGCATGCGCTCAAAATCCAACATGTCGGACATAAACACAACATCGAACTATAATAAATTACCGACATGGAATACGCACCGTCCATATGTTCGCGTAAATAAACTGGCGAATATGAGACAAGAAATAGCACTGTACCTTAATATAATTTCTACACAGCGCATTGCCTTCAAACGACTCCGGTGACAATATTACTGAGGGACGGCAGATGTAAACATATGGCCTGCATCATATGGCATTGCAAGCACACAGAGCGCATGCGTCGGTCGGTCAGAGATCTTGAAAGACAGAGATATCATACCCAGCGCTCGCTCTCCGACCACAAAATTCAAGTGGCTGACTCTCAACAGATATTTATGAATATTTATGTTAAAACATATAATAAGTTATAATTATCGTCGAACATAAACAGTCGTATGCAACTCGCCTATAATGGTAATTAAGACACTCGTAGGAAATTATAAAGCTCGCATACGCTCGTTTTATAAACATACTCGTGTCTTAATTATTGCCATTATAGGTTCGTTGCATAATGTACTATAAACGAAGCTCTTAGGGTCCCTACGTTCGTCGCCAGGAGCTGACTGCGGTGGCGTCTAGTAGCCATGTTCCGAACTAGTAGTTGTTGACGGTGGCGTTTGGCGGCAAAAGTATGAACTACTTGAAATTCAATGTCTGCAGTCCTTACTTGAATTAAAAACAGATAACACACACTAATCAGACATCACAATTAACACCGGTTATCTGACAGATTCTACACACACCCAAAGTACACGGGGCTAGATGACCGCGTTGTCGCAGCCCCTAAACTAAGGAACCAACCAACCAAGTTTTGGACAACAGTGATTCGGGTACCAATTTCTAGGGTATGGGGATAATAGCGAGCACAACTGCCGCGCTTCGTGCGGACTTAACTCTTATGCTCTGCTCTCTTTGCATATTGGAACCTTCATAGACCAATGGTTTTGGTAACCACCTACCCTAACCTCGGCGACAATGGATATAGGGGAAGGGGAGGGGGTGATGTTTCTTTCTGGAAATGGCTACTGGGGAGTGCGATGAAGTGAAGTAGGTAGCATTGCCTGATCCAAGCCTTATCCAACATGCCTTTTTGTCAATTTATTACTGCATAGGTAAAAGGTTGATAATTTCCATACCTGGCACAGTAAATACAAACACATTTCAGAGTGATGCTAACGCGGCACCATTTTGCCATAATATTGCGCAGCCCTACTCGCCGGAGTGCAGTAAGGGATAACAGCTGAAGATCGAAATTAGTAAGTGATAACCACTAGACTTACGGGAACGTTACTCCCTAGTGCTGTTGTTTCATGGCGGTACCTTACAGCATTCTAGAGACGTGAGTTAAAATGATCGATAAGTACATGATTTGGTGTAAGATTTTTGCCACAAATAGAAAATGTGTACATTAATGTACTTGTCTAAAATGTAAATTATACACACTGTAACAAAGTCTAACACTCGTATGCGATGTTATCCTCCCTCTCCTAAGTATATATACAGTTCAACTTAATACTCGCAACAGCCTGAACAGAACATTCCCGGAGCATAACACAACGATATGCTATTGACGTCAGAAAAGTTGGATGGCGCAGCCACGCGGCAGGATGTTGAAGCTGTAACATTGTGATTGGTGAGATTTATTTAGATGGTGAAGCATTGACGTCGTGATGGAAACAGAAAGAAATTTGTCAAAATCGAGGAGGTACTGCTCTGTATAAGGTTGCAAAACGTATAAAACGGCTACGAAATATCTTCACTACTTTCCTGTACAAAAAGTTCAGAGAGAAAGATGGGTTTTGTCGCTGTCAATTGGAAAACGTGTTACATGTTACATGACAGTGTGCAGCCTGCATTTTTGTGAAGACGACTTCTTTCCACCGGTATTGTTGATTATTGATAGTTATTGTCTCTAATTTGTATTCACATGGATTTAGCTACATCAAAAATACTGATAAACTTATAGCCTATTACTTCTGTGCCGTACAAAGAATGTAATCCGCTCTTCGTCAACTTATTTAAGGGGTTCTTCCGATTGACAATAGCCGAATGGTTAGAAAACTTAAGAAAAATGCTGTTACTAGCCTTAATTTGCCAGAGAATTTATATTCTTGCCTTTGAACAGCAAGTATGTAGGTCATTGAAGTATGATTTGGCTTAAATTGTGTTTTTCGCTATGATCTCCCTACTGTTGAATTTAGTTAATTAAAATGTAAAATCTTAGTTTTAAGTACCGGTTTGGTGACCCATCATCCCAGGCAGGCCGGTAACACCTATACTACTCAGGCAGATAGGTCACTTAGTCGTAATTTTAAAGTTATAGTGATGTTAAGTATAGGCTACATATGCGGTAATGTAGTGGGAGACCGGATCGGCCTAGGCTATTCTAACTTTAATTAGTTCTCATTTCAGGGTTTTACAGTTTTGAGTGCGAATAGTTGGTTTGAAAGTTGTACAACAGTAAGGAGAGTATGTTTTGTATAGGTTTTAATTGGTATTATGGTTTATGTCGAGCTGAGGAGTGAATTTGGTTTGGCTTTTAGTGTAGTTTTTGATCTGTTCCGTTTGCTTATGGCAAGTTCAAATGAAGACTCCAGCTTTGTTAAATATCTGTATTTTAAATATTTAATTAAATATATTGATAAAGAGGATGCCTCCATTTTAACTTGCCTGTGGCAAGAGATTAATAAATTAACATTCTTGCCTTTGAACAGCAAGTATGTAGGTCAATATTTGCAATATTGAAGTATGATTTGAGCATCCCAAGTAACGCTTCTTTGAACCCAAAACATTCATGCAAATTCAGGGTTGCTTGATTCAATTTATTATCAGGGAGTCATCCTTTGTGTTATGTGAGAGATATATATACTGTGAAATTAATAAAAAACATCGATACCGCTAGGCTCCGAAGTACAGGCTTCATATATGTAACAGCAGACAGTAAATTAACTATCTACATGTGGGTAATATTTTTAACTGGTAGTAATTAGGCACTGCATTTAAATTGATTATAAAAATATTTCTATCAATGAAAGGAAATATGTAGTATTTTGTCATCATAAATTAGAAGCCATAACAAACGCACACCCAATTACTTCACGTCACCATATCGCCGCCATATTGCAAACAGCTGACCGTAAGCTCCTCCCCCGTTTCGGACGTCAATAGCCTATGTAGCATATTGAAGGACTCTCAAGGCGACTTTCACTCCCTTTTTTATGCGTGGGCGCAGGGCCGGATTTAAGGGTAGGCTATGCCGCCTATTCTATAGTTCATATTTGCTTAATACATTAGTGTTTTATACAACAAAAGGATAGAGTTCATTGGCGTTTTCATCTTTTTTAAACATAAAGATCATAAAACTACAATTTTAATGGCTTACATAATAAATGTTATACTGAAATTAGTTATCTACTTGTCTTTTTCTTACTTACTTCTTTTAAGATTCGTTAAAAATGAAATGGGTCTCCAACTTCATTAATTAATTTGTTCTTGGAGATCAGTGATCACTATTTTACACATATTTTTATATTTTAATGCTAATGACTATCTTTTGCGTAATTGAAGAACTGTGTTCAATTTGAATTAAGTTGTCCTTTATGGTGAAATGAAATTACACAAAATGCAGTTAATTACTGGTTTATTTGTTGAAAAATATACAAACTTCTCTAAAACAACTCACCCCACGTAATCTTCATGTTCAAATTTATATAGCTTTCTTGGGAGATTTCTTATTGGCAAACTCGTTAATAATGTCCTCATATGAAAGTGTTTTTGTTGTATTTGCCTCATTACAAAGTAATGAAAGTGAATTTAACCGTATTTCAGAAATACTAGTTCGCAGAGAGTTATTAACTCTTCTAAGGCAGAAAAAGCTGTAAAAGGACTAAAACAAAGTATTAAGTAGGCCTAACATGTAATCTTAAATTCGTGCGGAAAATATCATTAACGTCTTAAATACTTCATTTTAGCTTTTGAACGAATCGCCACACTGCCGCCTCTGAAAATTTGCCGCTCTAGTCTGCAGCCTACTTAGCCTATTTAGAAATACGGCCCTGCGTGGGCGTCCGTAGCTACCGTAGATGGCAGTCCTTGTCCTGCAGGTTTAACGTTAAGTTATGAGGAATTAATGTTCTCGGAAATTAGTCTATTCATGGTAAGAATACATCATCCCATTGTAGTCTCTTACCTCGTCTCTACATATTTTAAACATTGAAACATGAAGCGTTACCCTCGATGAAATGGCAAGCATACTCTGCTGGAAATTGCCTGACCTGTGGCGGTCTTGGAATAATGGAAATCACCCAAGCAGTCAGATCTTATAGGCCAATTTACACTAGATTGATAACTCGCAATCACGGTGATAGATGGTTGGTTGGTTCCTCAGTTTAGGGACTGCGACAACGCGGTATGTAGGCCCGTGTACTTTGGGTGCGTGTAGAATCTGTCTGATAACCGGTGTAAATATTGTGATGGCTGTATTAGTGTGTGTTATCTGTTTTTAATTCAAGTAAGAACTGTAGACATTGAATTTTCAAGTAGTTCCTACTTTTGCTGCCAAACGCCATCGTCAACGACTACTAGTTCAGAACGTGGTTACTAGATGCCACCGCAGTCGGCTCCTGGCGACGAACGTTGGAACCTAAGAACGTTGGTCAAAGTTAACCTATAATTTAGCGTCATAACAGGTTGCAACGAGACAGTCATTGCGGCCGGCGACTTGAATTGTCGCATAGATAAATACACTCTCGAGACAACTCATGTCATGGAATTTTTTGAAGAAGCCGGTTTCACCCTCATTAACGAAAGCAATAGACCCACATACTTCTGCCATAATGGATCCAGTGTAATAGATCTAGTTTTCACAAAAGAGTTTAATATCAAGGCGGTTCAGCAGAGTAGCCTACTCTTGGAGAGACTCTAAGGAAACACTTGCCAGTTTTGACAATATTTGAAATGTTCTCCGCCGATTCCAAGAAGTACGGAAGACCACAGTGTACGTCTCGTAAATTAAATCCAGTTTTGTTGAGTGAGTCGGAAATAAGTAAGTCCATGGAGCTAATTTCATTAGGTAACTTGGACGCGGCAGCGATCAGGTTAGAGTCTCTTATCACAAAAGCCACGTTTGCCGCTTCAAGGGAAAGAAAGGCAAAGAGGTGGTTTAATGAAAGTTGCTACATGGCCCGTAAAGAAGCATTAGAAGCTCTACACATAGCTCGCATGGATCCATCAGAACATCTTCTGAAGGTTTTTCGGCTCAAGAGGAAGAAGTACAAGGACATACTACAAACGGCCAAAGAATCCTACCACCAGGAGGAAGAAAGGAAACTAATTGACGAAGCAGAAGATAACCCTTATAAGGCGCTGAACCCTAGGCAACCAAAATATCCTAGAAACATTCCAATAGAGACTTGGGAAGACCACCTGACAGTAGTTTTACAAGGCAGGGATACCCGTCCTATTATTCAATCACCGCCCTTCCCTATTTTACTACAGGAATCAGAGCTGCTCTCTGACATGGAGGTCATGATGGCTATACGAAAATCAAAGAATAACAAGGCGTGTGGACCTGACCTCATATACAACGAGCACCTAAAGCTTGCATCAATAGAACTGAGTAGATGCTTAGTCGCTCTTTTTAATGCATGTTTAAGATATGGTACAATCCCTCACAGGTGGAGAAAATCGACAATAAAGATGCTGTATAAAGGAAAGGGTGATTGTGGGGACCCTAACTCGTACAGAGGAATTGCCCTAGAATTGACAGTATTGAAACTCCTCAGCAATATAGTTTGCATTCGTTTGACAAAGGCAATAGAACCTCAGATACCGGAAGAGCAATTTGGTTTTAGGAGGGGACGATCTGCAACTCAGGCTATACAATGTCTGCAGGCTGACATAGAAGAAGCCCTGATACCACCCGGGGGAAAACTATATGTGGTATTCTTGGACTATGCAAAGGCCTTTGATACCATCAATAGACAAATGCTAGTAAGGAAATTAGACAACATGATTGGCGAAGGCAACTATTTGGCGAGATTTGTTAGGACCCTGTTGAGCGAAAACTACATCGTTATTTCGGACAACATTACAACTTCCAAGGAAATACAGCAGACAATTGGAGTACTGCAGGGGGATCCCTTAAGCCCCATCCTCTTCGCTCTTGCTACGGCAGATGTGGTGGAAATATTACCCCCAAATGTAAAAATATACATTTACGCAGACGATATGGCTCTAATTTCAACCAGTGAAAAGGATTTACAGCAGGCGTTGGACAGAGTTGCGGAGTGAGCGGAAGAGAATGAACTCTATCTGAATGAAAGGAAAACAGTTGCAATGACTTTCAGAAAAGGGGGAAGAGGAGCGACAATTCTCTACAAAAATAGACCGCTGAAATGTATCTGGGGGTGACGTTCCAGACTCACGGAAACGTCTTCACTATTCACATCAAGGACAGAACAAACGCGGCTATAAAGGCCATGAGTGACATACGACATCTCCGAACACTGTCATTACAGACAGCGATGAGACTTTTCTCGCTGAAGATCATTCCTGTAGTTGCATATGGTTTGGAAAGAATTTGGCATCATCTTAAGTATAAGCACCTCGTAGAGTTGGAGAAGGTGAAAGCTACCTACCTGAAAAGGGTAATGTGTCTTTCGAAATTCACTCTTTCTCGGTTAGTGTATGAACTCGAAAAAGAGCCTCCTTTTGTTGAAGACCTCAGATTACAGCTGCTCCTGCCATCTGCATCGGGTTATGAGAGACTAATGCAGGAAATGAAGTTAAAGAGAGGAAGCATATGGCAGGAATTAGGTAGATTTCATTAGAAATCTAGCTATTGCAATGGGTCCCATGTTTCGACTTCCGGAAAATTTCGACATATCTTCGCGTTTCACATTCCCCAGACCCCAAAACCACCATCACTTCAAAAGTTTATATATAATTTATGTATGTATATATGTATATATGTATAGATATCAGTTTCTTGTGGACACGATTATTGCCGTAATTTTTTACCAATCACTTTGAATTTTCTACATAATATGTATTCCCTTAAAATCTGGGTCGAGTTCCTTAATGAGCAAAATCGGTTAAAGGTGGTGAAAATGGGAGGCTTTTTTCGAAAAATTGAAATATCACTATAACTCTCTTAATATCTGAAATATTGAATCCATTCAAAGTTCATACTATGTATCGGATAAGGCCCTAAAATTTATGTTTGAAACGTTTTTTGATAGCACCAACCATTGACCAAAGGGGTGGGAAAATGTGGGTTTTTCGGGAAACATTAATCATATCTCTGTTAATAGGCGCAATATCAAAACCGTACAAAATGGACAATATTCCTCCAATGTATGTCTACCCCTTATTATTCCCGTTTTTTCCAACGGGGTCGGGGATGAGATGCGATGGAAGTCTTTGTGACGATGGTTTTTACGGCCGGATGCCCTTCCTGACGCCAACCTCATGAGAGGAGTTAATGAGAGATGAAATGAATGATGGTGAATGAAACTGGGCAAGGATGTGGAAGGAAGCGGCCGTGGCCTGTCAGAAGGTACCTCCCAGCATTTGCCTGGTGTTGAAAATGGGAAAACAATTTCAAGGACGGCCGACGGTGGGGCTCGAACCCACGCGTCTACCGAGTCAGCAGAGAGCTTGGCCCCATGACCTAATGCTGCGCGATAGCCAGCGTAGCCACTACTGTCGGTGACAATATTCCTCCAATAATTACCTAAAACTTTTGTCTGAAAGAATTTTTGATATGACCCACCATTACGCCACGGGGTGAGCAAAATGATTTAAATTATAAGAAAATGCCAAGTGCCAAGAGAGGTTACCATGACAACTTTACTTTTAATTGATAAGGGATGAGCCATCAGCAGTTGCTATGACAACGCCAATGCACGAGATCACATTCAGTTTTCCATCTGTCTGTGGGAAGCGACTTCGGTATCGGAACTGGTAGCATGCTGAACTTCTATGCCCAAGGACGCGGGTTCAAATCCGGCTGAAGTCGTCGGATTTACTAAGAGCGCTGAAAAACCCTGAGTATGCTTTCCTTCGGAGGGGAAGTTCCAACGTTCGTTGCGATTTGATGGTTCCGGTGGCATCTAGTAGCCAAGTTCACAGCTAGGTGTCGTTGATGGTAGTATTTTTAATTATGTAGCCTATTTTAGTTAGATTTCATCAGAAAGCTAACTATTGCAGTGGGTGCCATGTTTCGACTTCCGGAAAATTTCGACATATCTTCGCGTTTCACATCCCCCAGACCCCCAAACCACCGTCAGTTCAAAAGTGTATATATATGTGTATATATATATATATATATATATATATATATATATATATATATATGCATATATATCAGTTTCTGGTGGACACGATAACTGCCGTAATTTTGCACCAATCACTTTGAATGTTTTACATAGTATGTATCCCCTTAAAATCTCGGTCGAGTTCGTTAATGGGCAAAATCGGTTGAAGGGGGTGAAAATGGGGAGGGGGGGGTTCGAAAAAGTGAAATATCGCTATAACTCTCTTAATACGTGAAATATCGAATCCATTCAAAGTTCACAAAATTTGTCGGATAAGTGCCAAAAATGTATGTTTGAGAAAGTTTTTGATAGCACCAAACATTGACCAAAGGGGTAGAAAAAAGTGGGTTTTTCGGGAAACATTAATCATATCTCTCTTAATAGGCACAATATCAAACCCGTACAAAATGGAAAATTTTCCCCTAATAATTACCTAAAACTTTGTCTGAAATAATTTTTGATTTGACCTACCATTACGCCAAGGGATGAGAAAAATGATTTCGAAATTAAAGAAAATGCCAAGTGCCATCAGAGGTTACCATGACAACTCTTCTAAATTGATGAGGGATGAGCTATCAGAGGTTGCCAAGACAACGCCATTGCACGAGATCACATTCATTTTTCCATCGGACTCTGTGGGAAGCGGCTAACTGGTAGCATGCTGAACTTACAGTATATGCCCAAGGTCGCTGGTTCAAAGCCGGCCAAAGTCGTCGGATTTTCTAAGAGCGCTAAAAATCCCTCAGCATGCTTTCCTTTGGAGGGGAAGTTCCAACTTTCGTTGCAAGTTGCTGATTGCGGTGGCATCTAGTAGCCAAGTTCTCAGCTAGGTGTCGTTGAGGTTAGTAGGCTATATGGTACAAAATTAGGAACTACTACTTAAAATTGACTGTCTGCAGACCTTACCTGAATTACAGACTAATACAGTCATCACAATTAACACCGTTTATCAGATTCTACACACACCCAGTGTACACGGGGTTACATGACCACGTTGTCGCAGCCCCTGAACTGAGAAACCAACAAAAATCTCTGCGGGAGATAATATTTTGCGTGAAGAAGTAACAGACTTTCAGATAGTTACACATCAGTTCCAAACCTTGCATAAGGACAGTGTGATCACGAGTATAAAAATGAAGCCCAAATGACAAGAAGGTTACCATCTCCATAAGACAATAAAATGATAAAAATATGCATACAAAAACGAAAAAAAAAAGTTAATTAACCTCCAAATGTAAAATACTTTCTTGCAATCAATGAGGTCTGATCCTCCTACGAAAACCTGCATAGTTTGCCTATTATAGCCTATCCCCTAGTTTGCCCGGTGAAATCTACCTCCGCCTTCCGGCGTGCCAAGAGGAAATTTTTTATATCACGGATGCGATGACATCGCGGGATTGGACGAGGGGTTTCTATGAGATGAGACACTTGATAACCAGATTCGCGGTGCATGGATTCCACTTCAGGGTGTGTGCAAACAAAATGTACCATCAGCCGGATTGCTGGTGCGTGTGTGCCCTCTGTGGCAAAGCATGTGATAGATATCATGTAATGCAGTGTGATCAGAGGAAGTTATCTCAGTCACAGTTTTGTACTCGTGATAAGTAATTAATGATGATGATGATGATGATGATGATGGTCGAGGAAAAGATAAGTCATGTTTCATTCAATTGCATATTTTGTGCTCTAATAAATGTATTATCAAAAGTAATTTAGCTTCACACACGTGTAATTAGTGGAAGGTTCTTTAACATGCCATAAATCTATGACATGGGACCGCCGGCTTTACTTTCCCTCAGAAAGAAGGCATACTGAGGGATTTTTAACGCTCCTAAAAATATCCGACGACTTTGGCCGGGTTTGAACCCGCGATCTTGGGCCTAGAAGCTCGATGCTACCAACTACGCCACCGAAGCCGCTCGATAAAGCGAGCTAGTTTGGCTCGGTTGTCGAGCGCAACTGTCATCCTCAGATTAGGATACGAACAATATTGCCAATCTCAGACAGACGCATTCACTCGATGTCTCGCTCCCACGGCTGCAGTGAAGCCTCTTGCTTATCGGTTGCATATGCCTGGTGGTGCAGACAAACTTCGCTCAAGCTGTATGGCGCGCTCGTTGAAAGGATGCTTATATAGGTTTATTTACACCCCAATTCTGATGGGAAATTGTTATCATGGGTTGTTATAAATGAAAATGAAGACATTTGGTTTGTACGCTGTCATTCTACAACATTTCTTTAATTCAAAACACAGGACAATGACTACAATCTACAGGAGAAGAGAAGTGATACATAGGCCTCTAGGGAATCTTTATTGTCACGCACTCTAATATAAAAAAGTATTGTAGTAGATTTCAGTATAATAGGAAATATTCGCTTGTTGGATATTAAGCGGCACATTTTGATTTTCAATATTTTAGGTATATGCGAACTTGAGCAAATTCCATGCCTTCTTTCCTGCAGGCCGATATATATACCCTACGATCATTTATGTACAGAGGTGTACAAATTGTTAGACTCAAATAAATATTTTAAATCAGTCACTATTTTTTAAATTTTTATAGTCGCCTCCTTAGCGTAGCAGTCAGCGTGGTTAGCTGCCGCGCCGGAGGTCCTGGGTTCGATTCCCGGCTCTGCCACGAAATTTGAAAAACGGTATGAGGACTGGAATGAGGTCTACTCAGTCTCGGGTGGTCCAAATGAGTAGAGGGGGTTCGATTCCCACCTCAGCCATCCTCGAAGTGGTTTTCCGTGGTTTCCCACTTCGTCTTCGGGCAAATGCCGGGATTGTACTGTCCCCGATAATCCGGATAGTAGGCTGTCAGATATCCGCCCCCTCAATCGGATTGCCAATAATCAATCGCACCGGCACAGCTACATCAATGAAAATGGCACTGACAGATACTACCGAGATTAGAGCACAGTAGTTAACAAGAAATTATTGTGGAACACACCAAAATATACGGGGGTTCATACTTACCTTTTACTTACCTATTCAATTTAATCTCGGGTCTGGGTTTTCAACTGGATCACTTAATAGTATGCCCTCACAATAACCTCCACCATAATATTTAAAATGAACCAAGTCGGAAACAAGAAAATTTAAACTGCACAATAATTTATTTCACATAAAGAAAAAATTAATTTAACAAAATTTAACAACAAAATATACGTGGCAATCAGAAGCCATTGTCAATGCATCCATGTCCTCCTGTAGGACTTGTAGACTTCACATACAAAAATTCAGCTTTCTCTAGCTCAAAAGAACGTAATAATAATAACAATGCACTTTGGAATGGATAAGGGAGCTGGGACGAGACATAAAGCATTTGTTTCCTTTTTCATTAACTTCACATTTTATTTATAACCGCAAGGCTGCTATGTAGATGACCTTGGCCTCTACCATTCAGTTATCTGGCCACCTGTAATACACCCTGCACCGTGTCGCATGCTTGCTTCGTCAAATGGACGCACCAGTCCACCCAATGTTAGCATATGCTAGTAACCTCAGAGCCTAGCTCCTTTTCAAAACACTTTAAATGTTCACATCTCAACTCAAATATTATCACGCAAATCTTTTAAATGCTCCGTTCAAATATCAATGGATTACTCTAATAATCCCCAATCTTGTTTAATTGTATATTCCAATTGTTGAACTAGCGTTGTTTAGAGTATAATAACGAAAACGCTTAATGTTTATAACAAAATGTTCATTAATTATTTATAACATTTTAAATTGTTTATAACATTGTCAAACGACAATTGAAAAATTTATACACGCCTTTATTAATCCCGTTCGTTTCAAATTATTATTAAAGATATTTACATAGTTATTTACATTATTTATATTATTTATATTAGAAATACATTAAACCACACGTTTATCCGGTTGATAATTACTTAAATCGTGGTGATATAATCGACCAATGAAGGTTAGTTATATTTAAATTTTAGATTCAGGTTTAATAAGATTTAATAATTATTATTTGTGACGGTAACCTCCATTCAAAATCGTTTATCTCAAATTATTTAAACAATCTTGTTAATTTTAACAGTAACTTCACATGAATAATTTTCAATGGACCTGAACAATACACTCCGCGGAAAAATACCTCGCTCAAAACGCACAAAATTGCACCAAAATTGGCCCATAATTCATCATATATCTCATTATATATGGCATCAAAATCTTCCACAATACACACAAAAAAAAACTCCACTTATAAATTAATCATCTTCATCAATATTACTGTGGGAACCTCCTTCACTTATTACAGGGCATTATTCATCAGCGACTTTTACACGTCCACTGAACTAACGATTATACATCCATAGTTCCTCTTTAAAAATTCTTATATTCATCAATTGTATCGAAAACTGTTATTATATTTAACCTTCGTGGGTTTCATTCATGAATCGATATGAAGTAAAAATTTGCCAATCACAAATAAATTTAATAGCAAATACGATTAGACACGCCTCCCTGGTCTATCAAAATTGAGATTAATATCATCAAAGTATCGCAGTATAAAAATACTATCTTCAATCAAAGTTCATCTAAACTGCATAAATAGTCGAATAGAATACAATTAGACTGTGGAATGCAAACATTATTGTTCCAATCTAGAATTGAGAAAAACTCCTATCAAATGTTCATTACTATAGTGTACTCAATAAATCGTAATCAAAGTTCATATTTCATAAAATTGTCTATAATGCAATGGTATTTCAGAATTGACGATAAATGTCTATGTTCCAATCATGTTCATAAAACGACTAGTATTTCCAAGATCGTCGATAAAGTAGTAGATTTTAACGCTCTAAAATCTTTTAATCATTCTTCTTTCTTGAGGATGACAGAAAATTGGTCAAAGTAATTTACTGAACAGAATTACTTTAATAAAATGACACGCTGTCTGAATTCAAATTTGCCATAGAAAATCGTTAACTTTACAGTCAAATCGTGACTACAAAAATATGCAAATTACTGAAAGAATATATAATATCAGTCTCAACTGATCCAAAATTATTTAAATATGCCAATGACATAATAATGTCTCAATAAATCGTAGAAAACGGCATAAATCAGCAAAGTGATTACAGAGTACAGAAATATCAAGCAAGAATATGGGGCAAAATATATGGGACAGAAAATATGAAAAAAATGGTTGCTCAGATATCGCTAAATGGCTCAAATAAATCAAGAAACGTTCACGACTACCTTATCTGTTGATTGAAGTTCTAGAGGAAATTTTCCAAAGAAGACTGCTGTTGGTTCCATTTCACCACCGTAAAGATGTGCTCCGACCTCGAACCTGGAACCTGCGCCCTCGGAGAATAGAACAGTTTCCTCCTCCGGAACTCGCACTGCTCCGTGTAGACGATAGACATCCTTCTGGCAAAACTCTTCTGTGTGAGCCGGGTCCACCCTGGCCTCTCTTGAAAGTTCCCTGAAGTTCTGGTAGAAATTCGCCATGAAGTTTATTGCAATTATTTCCGCAGAAATGTTCATAATTGTGGAGTATGAAGATATTTCCACTGCCATTTGATGTAATTCAGCGATGGATTACGATGCATGAGTGTAGTTGGATGTTCACTACATGCTCGCTTTTGTAGAATGACGATTAACGAAGCTCCATGCTGCTATTTCACTCCATTGATATATGTCCCAATTGCATTAAAGTTTTAGTCTTCCATCTCCACTTCCGTTATAATAATAGTCGAAAGTACTGCCAGATTATATTGTTCCATTGTAGAATGTAGCGTTGTATCACCAAATGTAATCTTCAGTATCACGGTTGCAATACATGTGTCAGCCGTAGCGTAGAATGTGGTATTATAAAAGTGCTTCTCAGGTGTCGAGAAAATCACTTTTGTCTGCAGTCTTAAAACGCGAATATCTTCCAAAGTATAATAGTGAAAATGTTCAACTTTCGTACACGCCTCAATATTGTAATGCACAATTGAATTAGCATAAATGCAGTAGCTAACTCTTGATAGATAATCTTGTAGACTCGTTTATGTGTGCGCTCCAACTTCGCCTAGTTTCAGTAACCGTAAAATTGTACTGCTGCACGCTCAATGCTTGTTCGATGCTGTGGGCTCTTACCACACGTGCTAATGACGACTTGCTTCACTTAAGAACTCGAAGTCTGACAATATGAGAATCAGAAAAATGAGCCATGAGAGCCTCCTCTCTGCTGTGCAAGGCCTTTTATCAACTTCTTAAGGGGCGTATCCATCCCTTCCATAGCTTGTTCCTCCGTCATTGCTAGAAGTTCTAACTTTGGCTATACTTGACGGATTTTCAAATTTCAAAAACTCATAATTAATTTCTTCAAAATTCCAAATCAATGCCATAACTGAAAATAGATTTCCATAATTCTGCATGCCAAAAGTAATTAAATATGGTAGTTTCAGTAATCTACGTCTCCCTCCAAGCTATCATTCATTGGTTCGAGCCTCTCCTCCAATAGCGTAACTTCTTCCTCAGCACAATTCCTTGTTTCCCTGCGACTGCGTCGTAAATCTCAGATCCTTCTCGAACAAAATCATGATGTCACCAAGAATCTCAGCTCATCCAGCCTACTTGCATAAAGTCTGCGTCATCCGTGCCTACGTCATAAATATACACGTCACAACTATGACGGTCATAACTTTATTCACATATGCCAATACAGCCACCGTGGTCTCAGTATAATTCAATTTACGGGGGCATTCTCCCGTCACCACGTTTTAAAAACAATTGCAAATTGTTTTTAAACTCTGTTATAAATATCTGAATTCACTTGAACACGAAATTGAATTATAATTCTACTCTTGTATGATATTTCCTCTATGTTCCTTAATCATAAGTCTCTTCTTCTCTGGGTTGTGTGTGGCTAATGCATTCTCTCCTCTCTACTTTCTCTTCTGTCCTGTATTCCTGTTTTCCAAATTCTGCTGGCTTGTAGAAGGACCAGGATCGATCACTACATCCTGTCTTTTCTTCTGGTTTTCAGCTTCCTTCTCTCGTAATTCCTTCAAATACTGCTGACTTTCTTTCTCTCTCTCTTGATACTTGTCCGGTGTCATAACCTGACCTTGAGAATTCTGATTCCGATTCTGTTACTGGTTATTTCTGTTGTAGTTCCTATTGTACCCATTGTTATTATAATATCTAACTCTTCCGTTATTATAGTTCCCTCTATTGTTATTCCAGCCTCGTCTTTGCTGATATGGACGGTAACCTTGTGATCTGTTGTTGCGAAAATAATTGTTCCTGTGAGGACCTACATTTTCAGTTTTCTCTTCAGCAGGCGTATCAGTTTGCTGAACTTGATCCATGTAGACTGTATTAATGTCTTTGAATTCGTGCCTCTGACCTTTTTGAACCAAATTTGGCATCGGACTCGTGTAGTCAAGCCTTCTCAATAGTTCGTCCATACTGGTCAAATCCCTGATATTTGACGATATAATAAGCCTTCTTACCTCCACAGGCAGCATACGTGAAATAGCATCTATCAACTGCTCTGTCGACAATGGGGGTTGTAAGAATCTCAAGCGCGATAACTGGCTCGTGAAGAAATCAGCGTACCGTGTTGGAAGAGTACCCGAATACTTCCTCGAGTATACCTCAGCTCTTAATGAATTTTGTGCTTCTATTGACCAGAATCGTTTTATCAATGACTCTGCAAATTCATCGAAATTACTAAAAGTGTACCGAAATGCTCTGAACCACTCAAGGGGTCCTCCAGCTAGAAATCTTTCTACGATTCTCATTTCTCTTTCTCTAGGAATATGGGCTTCAATAAAATAGTCTTTCAGGTTTCTGATATACTCTATCGGTGTTAGACTATCTGTATTACTAAATTTCTGAGGCTTGTCCTCAAAGTTTCGGATGACTGTCACATTTCTTGGATATGAATCCATGTAATTCTTCCCACTATCACGATATTTCCATTCAGGTTCAATATTCCTATCCTCTTCTTCTTCCCGGAATCTGAATATACGTTCCTCAGGACTAATATCTCTCTCTTCAGTAGCGAGGTTACATCTTCTCACGTAATTCCTATTATCTTCACAAGTCAACCCTTCTGGATCCTTATCTGTGATTTCCGTGATAACTTTCCTAATCAACTCTTCTTTATACGTTTCCAACATGCTAGCTTCTCCTAGTTTCAAATTCTGAAGTTTGCTCGTAGTTTCATTGACATCAGAGACAACCTTATGAATTTGTTCCTCTAACGCGGTTTTTAATGCTTGCACGTCCTGGCCTATTTGAGTTCTATCCTCTACCTGCTTTTCGGATAGCGAATCCATCCTTATACTCAAATCCTTTCTAATTTGAACTACCTCATTATTTATATCTACTTGTGTACTGGCAAGTTTTCGTTCAATTCGCTCCTGAATCTGATTGACATGTTCCCCACTTGACCTGTTCCATTCATCTTTCCAAACTGTTACATTTGCAGTTAACATTTCAGCAATATCTACTTCAATGTCTTCCTTAAGTAAACGATTTTGATCAAAGACTTGGGTCCTCATGACCTCTACATCATGTTTTAATCCAGCTAGAGAAGCTGTTGTCCTAACAGACTCGTCAACCAATCTAGTTGTTAAAGCACTAATGTTACGAGTACAAAGCGTTTTTGAAGTTTCAATTTCTTCTCTAACCTTATTAACATCAGTTTGAACTTTGGCAATGTCTACAAAAACTGTATTAACTTCTATTTGCATCTTATTGATATCGCTTTGCATATCATTAACATCAGAATGAATATTATTTATGTCTACTTGAACGTTTGACACATCGGTTCGAACATTTCTAATCTCTCTTTGAACTTCTTCTACCTTGTCTTGTACAGTAGCAACATCATTCCTAACAACGATTACTTCTGCTCTAGCACATGAAATATCACTCCGGACATTGGCAACATCAAGATTCAACATAGTAAGGTCTTTCTGGACTGAATCAACTTTTCCCTGTACATTGGAAACATCAACTTTAACATCTGAGACATCCTTGTGAATGTCAGTCACGGCATTCTGGATTCCCTGGGTACTGGTCTGTAAACGCGACACATTATTTACCAAGTTTGCAGAACTGGTCTGTAGAACTTTCATATTCTCCTCCATTCGACTAGCATTCTCCTCCATTCGACTAGTATTCCTAGCTTCCATCTCCCTCACACTTTCATTCATGCTAGCTTTCAAACTGTTGGACATCTCCTCCAACATCTTTCTCATACTCTCATCTGCCATCTCAATAATATTTCAATAATAGACTGCGTTAGGGACATACATCAAACAGAGCAAGATAACAACATCTGAGCAACATCTTTCACCATATATATAAGTTTGAGCAATTTTCTGTCTTAAATCTAACTTATAATTAGCCTATCACTAACTTCATAAACACCCTATGTTGAAATAAACTCAAGCACATGTTCAAATTTCTTTGGTTCATTTTAAATATCCTAACACAAATAATTTACATTTACAATCCAAATAGTTTAATTTTATCTTTAATATGACTAAACATGTCATAAGTCGGTCAAATAAAATAAGACTCCAGATCATAGGCGATTTTTCTAAGTTTCCAGCCTATTTAACTTCTTTCAGGTTGTATAAGATCAGATCTTTTCTGAGTGTAATTTTCCTAATACAACACAACATTTAATCCCTATATAATCACACTCTCAAATTCTACAATTGGCCAAGACATCTAACAAAGAATCAACCTCTTTATTTGAGTCTTCACAATCCCATAGACATCGATAACTTGGTAATCCAATGTTATTCGAACACTCCACACGTTGATTGTACCAATTCTATAGCGTTCAACCTGGTAATCCAGTTTTGCAGAGCCCCACGAAATTGCGGTGCCAATCCTACTGTCCCCGATAATCCGGATAGTAGGCTGTCAGATATCCGCCCCCTCAATCGGATTGCCAATAATCAATCGCACCGGCACAGCTACATCAATGAAAATGGCACTGACAGGTACTACCGAGATTAGAGAACAGTAGTTAACAAGAAATTATTGTGGAACACACCAAAATATACGGGGGTTCATACTTACCTTTTACTTACCTATTCAATTTAATCTCGGGTCTGGGTTTTCAACTGGATCACTTAATAGTATGCCCTCACAATAACTTCCACCACAATATTTAAAATGAACCAAGTCGGAAACAAGAAAATTTAAACTGCACAATAATTTATTTCACATAAAGAAAAAATTAATTTAACAACAAAATATACGTGGCAATCAGAAGCCATTGTCAATGCAACCATGTCCTCCTGTAGGACTTGTAGACTTCACATACAAAAATTCAGCTTTCTCTAGCTCAAAAGAACGTAATAATAATAACAATGCACTTTGGAATGGATAAGGGAGCTGGGACGAGACATAAAGCATTTGTTTCCTTGTTCATGAACTTCACATTTTATTTATAACCGCAAGGCTGCTATGTAGATGACCTTGGCCTCTACCATTCAGTTATCTGGCCACCTGTAATACACCCTGCACCGTGTCGCATGCTTGCTTCGTCAAATGGACGCACCTGTCCACCCAATGTTAGCATATGCTAGCAACCTCAGAGCCTAGCTCCTTTTCAAAACACTTTAAATGTTCACATCTCAACTCAAATATTATCACGCAAATCTTTTAAATGCTCCGTTCAAATATCAATGGATTACTCTAATAATCCCCAATCTTGTTTAATTGTATATTCCAATTGTTGAACTAGCGTTGTTTAGAGTATAATAACGAAAACGCTTAATGTTTATAACAAAATGTTCATTAATTATTTATAACATTTTAAATTGTTTATAACATTGTCAAACGACAATTGAAAAATTTATACACGCCTTTATTAATCCCGTTCGTTTCAAATTATTATTAAAGATATTTACATAGTTATTTAAATTATTTATATTATTTATATTAGAAATACATTAAACCACACGTTTATCCGGTTGATAATTACTTAAATCGTGGTGATATAATCGACCAATGAAGGTTAGTTATATTTAAATTTTAGATTCAGGTTTAATAAGATTTAATAATTATTATTTGTGACGGTAACCTCCATTCAAAATCGTTTATCTCAAATTATTTAAACAATCTTGTTAATTTTAACAGTAACTTCACATGAATAATTTTCGATGGACCTGAACAATACACTCCGCGGAAAAATACCTCGCTCAAAACGCACAAAATTGCACCAAAATTGGCCCATAATTCATCATATATCTCATTATATATGGCATCAAAATCTTCCACAATACACACAAAAAAAAACTCCACTTATAAATTAATCATCTTCATCAATATTACTGTGGGAACCTCCTTCACTTATTACAGGGCATTATTCATCAGCGACTTTTACACGTCCACTGAACTAACGATTATACATCCATAGTTCCTCTTTAAAAATTCTTATATTCATCAATTGTATCGAAAACTGTTATTATATTTAACCTTCGTGGGTTTCATTCATGAATCGATATGAAGTAAAAATTTGCCAATCACAAATAAATTTAATAGCAAATACGATTAGACACGCCTCCCTGGTCTATCAAAATTGAGATTAATATCATCAAAGTATCGCAGTATAAAAATACTATCTTCAATCAAAGTTCATCTAAACTGCATAAATAGTCGAATAGAATACAATTAGACTGTGGAATGCAAACATTATTGTTCCAATCTAGAATTGAGAAAAACTCCTATCAAATGTTCATTACTATAGTGTACTCAATAAATCGTAATCAAAGTTCATATTTCATAAAATTGTCTATAATGCAATGGTATTTCAGAATTGACGATAAATGTCTATGTTCCAATCATGTTCATAAAAAGACTAGTATTTCCAAGATCGTCGATAAAGTAGTAGATTTTAACGCTCTAAAATCTTTTAATCATTCTTCTTTCTTGAGGATGACAGAAAATTGGTCAAAGTAATTTACTGAACAGAATTACTTTAATAAAATGACACGCTGTCTGAATTCAAATTTGCCATAGAAAATCGTTAACTTTACAGTCAAATCGTGACTACAAAAATATGCAAATTACTGAAAGCATATATAATATCAGTCTCAACTGATCCAAAATTATTTAAATATGCCAATGACATAATAATGTCTCAATAAATCGTAGAAAACGGCATAAATCAGCAAAGTGTACAGAGTACAGAAATATCAAGCAAGAATATGGGGCAAAATATATGGGACAGAAAATATGAAAAAAATGGTTGCTCAGATATCGCTAAATGGCTCAAATAAATCAAGAAACGTTCACGACTACCTTATCTGTTGATTGAAGTTCTAGAGGAAATTTTCCAAAGAAGACTGCTGTTGGTTCCATTTCACCACCGTAAAGATGTGCTCCGACCTCGAACCTGGAACCTGCGCCCTCGGAGAATAGAACAGTTTCCTCCTCCGGAACTCGCACTGCTCCGTGTAGACGATAGACATCCTTCTGGCAAAACTCTTCTGTGTGAGCCGGGTCCACCCTGGCCTCTCTTGAAAGTTCCCTGAAGTTCTGGTAGAAATTCGCCATGAAGTTTATTGCAATTATTTCCGCAGAAATGTTCATAATTGTGGAGTATGAAGATATTTCCACTGCCATTTGATGTAATTCAGCGATGGATTACGATGCATGAGTGTAGTTGGATGTTCACTACATGCTCGCTTTTGTAGAATGACGATTAACGAAGCTCCATGCTGCTATTTCACTCCATTGATATATGTCCCAATTGCATTAAAGTTTTAGTCTTCCATCTCCACTTCCGTTATAATAATAGTCGAAAGTACTGCCAGATTATATTGTTCCATTGTAGAATGTAGCGTTGTATCACCAAATGTAATCTTCAGTATCACGGTTGCAATACATGTGTCAGCCGTAGCGTAGAATGTGGTATTATAAAAGTGCTTCTCAGGTGTCGAGAAAATCACTTTTGTCTGCAGTCTTAAAACACGAATATCTTCCAAAGTATAATAGTGAAAATGTTCAACTTTCGTACACGCCTCAATATTGTAATGCACAATTGAATTAGCATAAATGCAGTAGCTAACTCTTGATAGATAATCTTGTAGACTCGTTTATGTGTGCGCTCCAACTTCGCCTAGTTTCAGTAACCGTAAAATTGTACTGCTGCACGCTCAATGCTTGTTCGATGCTGTGGGCTCTTACCACACGTGCTAATGACGACTTGCTTCACTTAAGAACTCGAAGTCTGACAATATGAGAATCAGAAAAATGAGCCATGAGAGCCTCCTCTCTGCTGTGCAAGGCCTTTTATCAACTTCTTAAGGGGCGTATCCATCCCTTCCATAGCTTGTTCCTCCGTCATTGCTAGAAGTTCTAACTTTGGCTATACTTGACGGATTTTCAAATTTCAAAAACTCATAATTAATTTCTTCAAAATTCCAAATCAATGCCATAACTGAAAATAGATTTCCATAATTCTGCATGCCAAAAGTAATTAAATATGGTAGTTTCAGTAATCTACGTCTCCCTCCAAGCTATCATTCATTGGTTCGAGCCTCTCCTCCAATAGCGTAACTTCTTCCTCAGCACAATTCCTTGTTTCCCTGCGACTGCGTCGTAAATCTCAGATCCTTCTCGAACAAAATCATGACGTCACCAAGAATCTCAGCTCATCCAGCCTACTTGCATAAAGTCTGCGTCATCCGTGCCTACGTCATAAATATACACGTCACAACTATGACGGTCATAACTTTATTCACATATGCCAATACAGCCCCGTGGTCTCAGTATAATTCAATTTACGGGGGCAGTACCTCCTGTATGGCACGGCCGCCTCCTTCCCTCTTCCTTGCCTATCCATCCTTACCTTTCATTCCCTTCCCTCATGTGGCACCTGTTCGCTTTGCAGGTGAGGCCGCCTGGGCGAGGTGCGAATCCCACCTCACCAGTCGTATCCACTCCGATGAGATGTTCCCAGCTCTAGGACACTGCCTGGAAAGGCGGTAAAGGTGAGTTCCCTCGCTGAGTCCGTGGGAGCCACCAACCTGGAGGGTAAACTCGATTTAAAAATAAAAAATATTTTTATTCAAAATTATTTAATTTATTTATTGCCCCACTTAGTATTATTTTCTCCCCTGTGGACGTACGAAATTTTCCAAAGGGAATTGCAACTGAAAATCTTCGAAATTGGAGATCCTGAGGGACACCAGAGCTGAGTTCGTCTTTCCTTTTTTTATTGACTTTGGACTGAATCCTCTGAATCAGGTGATTCAAATCCAATGTCCACGAATCTGTGAATAGCTCTAGAGTGGACAATCAGTAATAGAAGACTTACTGTACAATCTCTCTGGTCTAAATTCACACGAAAACTAGAATAAAATAATCAAAACAAAACGTGTGGCATTCTGGATTAACAAGGCTCCTCTTTTAGTTGAAACTGTAAACAATTATTGTGGTGTTTGAAGCCATATTTTCAGTGTTGCCTTAGTAAACAAGAGTTTAGTGCTTTTCAGTCGGTCAACACGAATGTACCCAAAAGAGATGGGTTATGCCCTATTCCTGAAATAAATTACATGAGATTAATAAAACACTAGGATGACCAGTTTCGATCGTCAAGCGATCATCATCAGATCCATTACACTTAGGCTACAAAATCTATGTTTGATATACAGGTGAAAATATTTACAATATGTACAATTATTTAGTTGCAGTATTGGTACTGCAACTGTCAGTGTATGCAAAATGCAGTATATATGTTAGGTGAAATGCTAAATGGTGATAGCTATCCGTAGATTGTACTTTAGAGAGATTAATAGGTAAATGTTATCTGGATCAGGTGTACGATGTACTTTTCTTCTGCAATAAACCAAGGCCCATATTCGCGGCAGTATTAAAGGTGCCGGGACGTCCTCATAAGACCGTCAACGCTTAGTTCGAATGGGTTATGCTCCACGCGTGGCGAGGGCTAATCCACGGTCTTTAATAATTGTAGACCCACCTCATTCAATAACATACATCTTATCTAGGTTGGCAACACCTCACATAAACACATCGCTATCACTCCCCACAGCACGTAGGAGCAGGGGGGAGAAAGCAGGGAAAAACCAGTCGTTAAGATAACCACCGCAGTCTACCGCATAGTGAGTTCCATTGAGCACGAAAACTGCGAGTAGCTGTTATACGGAAGACAATCAGATAAGTAGTTAGCCTAAAATTTTATAGTTTAACCATAGTTTACAACCATATAATCTCTCTAAAGTACAATCTACGGATAGCTATCACCATTTAGCATTTCACCTAACATATACACTGCATTTAGCATACACTGACAGTTGCAGTACCAATAGTTCAACTAAATAATTGTACATATTGTAAATATTTTCACCTGTATTTCAAACATAGATTTTGTAGCCTAAGTGTAATGGATCTGATGATGATCGCTTGACGATCGAAACTGGTCATCCTAGTGTTTTATTAATCTCATGTAATTTATTTCAGGAATAGGGCATAACCCATCTCTTTTGGGTACATTCGTGTTGACCGACTGAAAAGCACTAAACTCTTGTAAACAATTAGTTTACTGTCATATTCTTTAAAAATATGTTATCAAGATTAATGATTAAACATTTGAAATAATTTCACTTCCGGGCAAATCTTTTGTACAGTATTAAGTCACAAAACATACAAAGTAAATGTTGGAAAACTGCCATCGAGTCTTAATTTGCACACCTCTGTGCATAACGGTGCATCACAGGGGCGTATATAAGGGGGCGGGGCTGAGGGGCCTGCCCCCCCCCCCCCCCCATCCCCCAGAATTTTGGTCACATGTATTATTTGGTTATGAATTCAAACATTAAACACCAATATAATCATGTACTATTGTTACTAAGCGACGTGTGGCAACGTTGCAAAGCAAGGCGAAGGTAGAGCGATGTAAACAGTGCGACAATCAGTTTGCTCTGATCTTATGTGTAACAACATAACCTCTTATTACTCTCCAATGCCTTCGCTCTTATGAACGAACCAAGAACAGCAACAAGTGCCCTTGAAGCGTTTGACAAAAGTCTTTTCCCTAACTTTTATACCCTTATCAAACTTTTGGCAAATTTCCCTCTCTCTGTAGCTACCGGTACTGCCGAACGGAGTTTGAGTTGGTTGAAAACATACTTAAGAAATTCTACTTCTGAAAACAGACTCAACGGTCTAGTATTGGGTAATCTATTCACAGAGACATACATCTCACTGACGATGAAGTTATAAACCGATTTGGTAATACTTCAAGAAACCTTGGCTTCATATTATAGTGTGAGTTGTAAATCAAAACGGTAACATTAATTATTTCCATGTAAACACTATCAAGTGAGCAAGATGATTGTATTAATAACAAGTAGTTCCGTGAAGAACTATACAGCCTATTTTCATATATCCTACTTATGTTAACTGCCACTATCAACATACACAATTTCAGTTTGATTGCTGTAATAGATTCGTAGATATTGAGAACCGACTAAATATTTCGGATGGTCGTCATGTAGGATTTTATATATGTAGGTCCTAGAGTTATGTACTGTTACATGCAGATTATTGTGTACGTGTAGTATTCAAACTTCAATCGCATAATTAGGACACAAGAAGTAACAAGGAGATTTTAAAATTTCGCACAGCTGCCATCTTGAGGTTATGGAAACAATTGAAATAAATTAGATGCCAGTGGATTATCATTCGTATAAGGATTTACTGTACCAAGTTTCACTGCACTCGGATGGTTAAATTGCGAGAAACGTCCATGTGAATATTTATACTTCGCGTCGCCGCCATGTTGTATTTGTGATCACCAGGTTATTTAAAGTCCTATAGGTGAACTTAAGTTTATAGCCCCTATAAACATTAAAAAATTCAGTTTGATTGCTATAATAGATTCGTAGATATTCAGAGCCGTCTAAATATTTCGGATGGACGCCATGTTGGATTGCTAAATGTATAGGCCGTAGAGTCATGTACCATTAAAGGAAAATTATTGCGTAGGTTCATTATTCAAACATTCACTTCGATCGCATGACTACATCACAAGAAATAAATTCTTAATTTTAAAATTCGCACAGCCGCCATCTTGAGGTTATGTAATCAATTGAACTAAATTAGATACCAGAGCATTACAATGTGTATAAATATTTCCTGTACCAGATTTCAGTTCGTTTGGAACATTAAATCGCGAGAAAGGTCTATTTAAAATTTTCAAATTCGCTTGGCCGCCATGTTCGTTTTGTAGCTAACCGGTTTTTGAAAGTCTTATAGATGGACTTCCAGTAGTGCCCTTTATCTCCGTACAAAATTTCAGGGAGATACCGCTAATAGTTTCAGAGATATAGAATGCCGTTGTAATATGTCGCACATCCGCCATCTTGTGGTTATGTAAACAATTGAACGAAGTTAGATATCGGTGCATTACAATGTATATAAGCATATACTGTACCAAGTTTCATTGCGTTTGGTTGGTTAAATTGCGAGAAACGTCTATTTAAAAGTCGCAACTTCGCTTGGCCGCCATGTTGGTTTTGTAGTTATCAGGTTTTCAAAGATCACATAAGTGAACTTATAGTAGTTCCCTTTATCACCATACAAAATGTCAGGATGATATCGGTAATAGTTTCGGAGATATTGAATGCTGGTGAAATATTTCGCACAGCCGCCATGTTGGATTGGTGAGTCGTAACAAAATTTGAAGGGCACGGTCAGGGTCGCCCGGAATAGTGCTATGAACTTACCGAGTTTCATTGAAATCGCTCCAGTTGTTTAGATTTTATTAGGGGGGGACACACACACGAATCACACACACACGCACACACACACGGACGAAAGGTGATCTCATAAGCCTATTTTTTTCAAAATTGAAAATAGGCTAAAAAGTAACATACCGTAAAATGGTCTTAGTTGAGTTTGACATTAACCAAACATAAACATCACAACAAATTGGTAGAAGAAGTGTTGTCAGATAGCCTTAAAATTCATCATTTTGCACCAAACTATACAAAAGTTTCTCGGGGAGGCCCCCGGACCCCCTATTCTTTGGGGCCTATACCATGCCCCCTAACCCACGGATGGGCATCCCCTGAAATAAAACTCGATATACGCCCCTGGTACATCAGGTAGTTATGGCTGTTCCAAGGGGTGGAATAGCGTGTTCATCTGCCGGTGTACATACAGTATAAATCATCCATAGGGTCATTCCATTAAAGATGGAGATCAAGCCTTTCTTTTATACAGAGAGTAGGCCTACATTTTGTTTATTCAGATGGTGTTTGATCTGTATTATTTTGGCAACAAGTTAATCTTTGAACTTTAACTCCAATTTATCACTGAATTTCATTCTGAAGTTTGACTCTAATGAAGTGTGTTTGTTGCAACAATAATTACTCTACTAATGAAATTGTTCCTTTTTATTATTACATTGAGCACACATACAATCTGCAAGGTACTTACTATGTAACTTGCTCACAGGTCAGAGTTCCAGTCCCTGCAGAATGAGGATATCAGAACAAGAAAGAGAAGGGGGCATGAGAGGTAGAAAAAGGAAGGATAGGCTACTCTACCCCCAAAAAACATTAACCAAATAGATTTGGGGTCAGACGAGAACATGAGTTAACCAAAGAAGTTCAGGCATTTTATATGTTAGCCTGAAACATGTCAAAGCAATGTTCTATGAAAATGTATCCTTCCTGAAACCTAGAAAAAGTTTGCATCGATTGCAGTAATGTATTACGTTTATGATTGAGAGAGAAAGATAAAGCTACTGTGCACTGCCAACATAGTCTGGGCTGCAGAATTCTGAACCTTTTTTACTATTCTCTAATCATATGACAAACCTTTCTAACAAACATATAACCAGGCCATTTAAAGTACTTATCATATTTCTTTTCTTCTCAGATCCTCATAAATCATTATATTTCAGCTCTATATATGAATTTTATTTCGTCATACTGTAATTACTTGTAAATAATGTAACCTACAGTTTGTTTTATAATCATTCGTGTATACTCTTTGCCATACTTCTGTTGCTGCAATTACAACGTTTTAGAGGACTTATAAGACCACCTGAAGGTGTAGTGGATAGCATTCTTGGCTTCCCAAGTCTGAGGTTCTGGGATCTGCCAAGAGTTTAAAAGTCTTCGTATGGTCTGGTTCGGGGTCTCCCAGGCTTGTGATATTAAATGGAAACCTGCCAGATATTTGTCAGGAGGAGCGGACATTTACTGGTTGCCCTGCCTCGAGCCAACTTTGGCTCAGGATGCCTGTCTAAACAGGATGAAAGTTCATCCTGTTTAGACTAATTAGTTTATCAATACGGAACCAGAATGAACCTGTTAAGTTCTAAAATCAGGATGCCTGGTTAGTGATATCTTGTGGATATGACACTCAATATGCCTGGTTAGTGATCCCTTGTGGATATGACACTCAGGATGCCTGGTTAGTGATCCCTTGTCATATCCAAGGACTCTGATCAGGTTGCCTACCCTACACCCCTTGTGGATTTGACACTCAGGATGCCTGGTTAGTGATCCCTTGTCATATCCAAGGACTCTGATCAGGTTGCCTACACCCCTTGTGGATATGACACTCAGGATGCCTGGTTAGTGATCCCTTGTCATATCCAAGGACTCTGATCAGGTTGCCTACCCTACACCCCTTGTGGATTTGACACTCAGGATGCCTGGTTAGTGATCCCTTGTCATATCCAGGGACTCTGATCAGGTTGCCTACACCCCTTGTGGATATGACACTCAGGATGCCTGGTTAGTGATCCCTTGTCATATCCAAGGACTCTGATCAGGTTGCCTACCCTACACCCCTTGTGGATTTGACACTCAGGATGCCTGGTTAGTGATCCCTCGTCATATCCAGGGACTCTGATCAGGTTGCCTACACCCCTTGTGGATTTGACACTCAGGATGCCTGGTTAGTGATCCCTTGTCATATCCAAGGACTCTGATCAGGTTGCCTACCCTACACCCCTTGTGGATTTGACACTCAGGATGCCTGGTTAGTGATCCCTTGTCATATCCAGGGACTCTGATCAGGTTGCCTACACCCCTTGTGGATATGACACTCAGGATGCCTGGTTAGTGGACCCTTGTCATATCCAGGGACTCGGATCAGGTTGCCTACACCCCTTGTGGATATGACACTCAGAATGCCTGGTTAGTGGACCCTTGTCATATCCAGGGACTCGGATCAGGTTGCCTACCCTACACCCCTTGTGGATATGACACTCAGGATGCCTGGTTAGTGATACCTTGTGGATATGACACTCAGATGCCTGGTTAGTGATACCTTGTGGATATGACACTCAGGATGCCTGGTTAGTGATCCCTTGTCATATCCAAGGACTCTGATCAGGTTGCCTACACCCCTTGTGGATATGACACTCAGGATGCCTGGTTAGTGATCCCTTGTCATATCCAAGGACTCTGATCAGGTTGCCTACACCCCTTGTGGATATGACACTCAGGATGCCTGGTTAGTGATCCCTTGTCATATCCAGGGACTCGGATCAGGTTGCCTACCCTACACCCCTTGTGGATATGACACTCAGGATGCCTGGTTAGTGATCCCTTGTCATACCCAAGGACTCTGATCAGGTTGCCTACACCCCTTGTGGATATGACACTCAGGATGCCTGGTTAGTGATCCCTTGTGGATATGACACTCAGGATGCCTGGTTAGTGATCCCTTGTCATATCCAGGGACTCGGATCAGGTTGCCTACACCCCTTGTGGATATGATACTCAGGATGCCTGGTTAGTGATCCCTTGTGGATATGACACTCAGGATGCCTGGTTAGTGATCCCTTGTCATATCCAGGGACTCTGATCAGGTTGCCTACACCCCTTGTGGATATGACACTCAGGATGCCTGGTTAGTGATCCCTTGTCATATCCAGGGACTCTGATCAGGTTGCCTACACCCCTTGTGGATATGACACTCAGGATGCCTGGTTAGTGATCCCTTGTCATATCCAGGGACTCTGATCAGGTTGCCTACACCCCTTGTGGATATGACACTCAGGATGCCTGGTTAGTGATCCCTTGTCATATCCAGGGACTCGGATCAGGTTGCCTACCCTACACCTCTTGTGGATATGACACTCAGGATGCCTGGTTAGTGATCCCTTGTCATATCCAGGGACTCTGATCAGGTTGCCTACACCCCTTGTGGATATGACACTCAGGATGCCTGGTTAGTGATCCCTTGTCATACCCAAGGACTCTGATCAGGTTGCCTACACCCCTTGTGGATATGCCACTCAGGATGCCTGGTTAGTGATCCCTTGTCATACCCAAGGACTCTGATCAGGTTGCCTACACCCCTTGTGGATATGACACTCAATATGCCTGGTTAGTGATCCCTTGTGGATATGACATTAGGATGCCTGGTTAGTGATCCCTTGTCATATCCAGGGACTTGGATCAGGTTGCCTACACCCCTTGTGGATATGACACTCAGGATGCCTGGTTAGTGATCCCTTGTCATATCCAGGGACTCTGATCATGTTGCCTACACCCCTTGTGGATATGACACTCAGGATGCCTGATTAGTGATCCCTTGTGGATATGACACTCAGGATGCCTGGTTAGTGATCCCTTGTCATATCCAGGGACTCTGATCCGGTTGCCGACACCCCTTGTGGATATGACACTCAGGATGCCTGGTTAGTGATCCTTCGTCATAGCCAAGGACTCTGATCAGGTTGCCTACACCCCTTGTGGATATGACACTCAGGATGCCTGGTTAGTGATCCTTTGTGGATATGACACTCAGGATGCCTGGTTAGTGATCCCTTGTCATATCCAGGGACTCTGATCAGGTTGCCTACACCCCTTGAGGATATGACACTCAGGATGCCTGGTTAGTGATCCCTTGTGGATTTGACACTCAGGATGCCTGGTTAGTGATCCCTTGTCATATCCAGGGACTCTGATCAGGTTGCTACACCCCTTGTGGATATGACACTCAGGATGCCTGGTTAGTGATCCCTTGTGGATATGACACTAAGGATGCCTGGTTAGTGATCCCTTGTCATATCCAGGGACTCGGATCAGGTTGCCTACACCCCTTGTGGATATGACACTAGGATGCCCGGTTAGTGATCCCTTGTGGATATGACACTCAGGATACCTGGTTAGTGATCCCTTGTCATATCCAAGGACTCTGATCAGGTTGCTTACACCCATTGTGGATATGACACTCAATATGCCTGGTTAGTGATCCCTTGTCATATCCAAGGACTCTGATCAGGTTGCCTACACCCCTTGTGGATATGACACTCAGGATGCCTGGTTAGTGATCCCTTGTCATATCCAAGGACTCTGATCAGGTTGCCTACACCCCTTGTGGATATGACACTCAGAATGCCTGGTTAGTGATCCCTACCTGTAGAATTGAAGTAATTGGTAAAACAAAATAGAGCGATAATAAATTTATATGACATACCCTTTAAAACCCAGTCGAGATTTATACGCCAAATTCAGACATTCATACTTATAACACGTGTTAAACAGATGACTTCGCTCTCTTTCAAATCCGCTGGTATAAATTTGGTAACTGTAGCTTTAAGTGCTCAGCCATTCAAGCTTACAACCATCTTCCAAGCGATTTAAAATCAATTTCCAATCTGTCGACTTTCAAATTTAAATTAAAGAGACTGCTTTGGAATCGGTACCTAATAAAGTAGGTAGCCAAATTTAGTGAATCGGCATAATTATCTCATTTCACTCTGGATTGATAAAATTATTATTTAATTATTATTTAATCATTATTTTACCTTTTTTTACTTTTATTGTAAATTTTCATTGTTGACAATTAACTTAATCACGCAGCAAATGTGTATTTAAGGTAACTTATATATATATATATATATATATAAACAAGAAGTTCCGTGACGAACTAAAGAGCCTACTTTTCTTAAAATTTAAGATTCATGCCAATGATTAATCTATATGGATCTATCTAGAATAATGACGAAATTAAGTTGGTAATATCGAAATTTCTAATTAGTTCGAAATACTGTATACCTGGCAAAATGTAGCCTAATAGAGCACTACAGTTGGCAGCCCTGGTGACTGAATATATTCTTAGTTCCATCTCTTAAGGTACAGAATACAATATTTGGTTGAAGTCCAATGAATAGCATGGACGTTACATGCAGTTAAACATTCGATCTAACAGCGCGCGTAAAATCATGTTGGCAACAATGTCATGCATGTAATGGTCAGAAATAATCTGATATAATATGATCTATTGTTGTGCCAATTTTGAATGAAATCCATTAGATAGTATAGAAGTTACATGCATTTTAAAATTGGACCTATCAGCTGGCTTAGAATCATGTTGGCAGCACTGACGTATATTAGTTACTCCAAATTCACCTAGAATGCTAGGTACTATACGTGTGCAAAGTTTAGAGCTATTGGCTTGCATACTTTCTGATATATTGATATTGGGTAACAAAAATAGAGACAGCACATATTAACAGTTGGCAGCCCTGGTTGCTCTTAAGAATACGCTTAGTCATATCTGTTATGGTACACATAACACATACGAAATTTGGTTGAAATCCAAATGATTGTATGGAAGTTACATGTATTTAAAGTTGGACATCTCAGCAGGCTTAGAATCATGTTGGTAGCACTGACGTATATAAGTTACTCCAAATTAATACAGAATGTCAGGTACTATGCGCGTGCATAGTTTAAAGCTGTCGGCTTGCATACTTTCTGATATATTGGTATTTGGATAAAATAAATTAAGAGCATTTATTAACAGTTGGCAGCCCTGGTGGGTCTTAAGAATACGCTCAGTCATATCTGGTTATGTACACATACAACATACGAAATTTGGTTGAATTCCAATTGATAGTGTAGAAGTTATATGCATTTAAAAATTGGACCTATCAGCAGGCTTATAATCATTTTGGCAACACTTCCATGTATGGCCTCCTGGAAATTAAACTGCAATATTTTTATCTATACGTGTGCCAATGTTGAAATAGCTCCCATTCATACCTTCCAAGATATCCAACATGGAGCTCAAATTTCAATTGCGATTTTTTAGCAGTTGGTAGCACTGACATCATTTCCAAATATGGCCGTGAGATATTCAGGTATAGATCTTTACTTCTACCAAATTTTGTTTCGATTGCTCCAGCCGTTTAGGAGTTGATAGGGGGGACACACACACAGACAGACAGACAGACAGACATTTGCCCGATCTCATAAGTCTACTTTTTCCTCATTTTTTTTCAAAATATGAAAAGTAGGCTAAAAATTGTAGTAGACGTCAATAAATTAGTATTGTACCATTCCTATTTAAGAGCCTCTGGTTCGTTGGGATTAATTGTTCAATAAATGATGATGATGATGATGATGATGATGATGATGATGATGATGATGATGAAACACATAGTCAGTGACAATGTGTAGTACGGAACCTGAACAACCTGTATTTCTCATGCACACTTGTGCGAATTTATTAAATTATTATAAATATTTAAGAGAGGTAATTCCATTCAGTGATTTGATCACGTACAAATTCACTTCAGCACGTGGAATATCTGTCAAAATACGTTTCACGTTTAACTCTGCCAAATGGTGCAAGAAATAATAGAGCCAAGAGGATTTAATGCTACTTTCGGTGACTTTAGTCCTGTGTATGAGTTCGTCTAGAACTGGTTGGATATCAGTAATCTTGGCTACAAAACAAGCCACAAATATGTTACAGCAGCAGCAGTTGAAACAAAATTTGGTTACAAAGCAATTCAATCCATAGTGGAATAACACGGTGGGACTCTTGTGCACACAATATGGGCAACAGGCACCTGTTTTGATATACCGGTAGATCTTCCTTCGATAAGCAACAACATTGTTAGAACAAGTATGGAAAGTTCCAAGATCTTTCTCCTAGCATATGTAAAGGAAGTTGTATTACACAGTAATATGTTAGTTAGTTGATTAGTTATTGTTGCTTTAAGGAGCGGAACAGCTAGGTTATCTGTCCCTCACAATAAGAAATAACGTAGCATATCAGAGCCAAGTCTAACAAATTGGCCAGATACTGTATATCGGCAAATTGATTGAGATGTCTGAGCAATTTCATGTTCATTGATAGATTCAGGTCAGACATTAAGGGGCTCCAGAACGCTGAAAATATTCAAAACTTTCCAAACTTAATTTTATGCGTCATATTAAACTGAGGACCTTTCGCTTTGTAATGGTATACTTATTTTCTTTACATTTCATTCCTAAGGCTAATTTCCCACACTTGTGCGTCCGATTAATAAACACACTCATGTAGATTTATAAAAAAATCCTCGCTATTAGTCAATAGGCATTAAAAAACAACAAGAAATCAAAACTAGTGTTGGAGTGTTCCCCACCCTAAAACCTAAGCTGTCGTCGTTTCCTCAGCTGGCGGGGGGAAAACTGAATTCAATTTCTCGCTAAAATCTATTTAATAATATAACAATTACCTTTATCCCGAACTTTTCAAGATACAAAGCTGAAATTTTTAGAAGTAATATCTTCTTATATATTCTATATTTTAACACATTAGCTTTTCTACATTTAAAAGCAAGCAAAAAGCAAAGCCAACTCCGTACAGGCCATGGAAGCCCTGGGAGTAGTGGAAAGTAGACGCTTCCACTTTTTATGACATCGGCACTAAATGGGATGGAGTTATCAACTCTACGCCCGGCCTTCTTTGCTCCCGGGTATTACCTTGGTACTCATTTCTGGTGTAGGCTGAGTGAACCCCAGGGCTATTTGCGTTTCCGAAAGTGGTAGTTTTGTTTCTAAAATCCACTACCTGGGTGGAGATCGAACCCACTCCCTTCCAGTTAGAAGCTCAGCGCCTCTACCGACTGGGCCACGCAGTCCCCTTTAGTTACATGTACTTAAGTTTAATTTTGACAGCTGGAAATGTTCAAGAAAATGCTGTTAAAATTACGCTATTTGATAAATATAATTGAAAAATCAAATATGTATTTATTTTCTAAAATCCCGAACTAAAGTAACATTCATAAAAAGAATCAATTAGTTCTTGTCAATAGTTCCTCAGGAAAAGGTAAATATAAAGTTGAACATTAACATGGTCACTATAGGACATTCTGAAGTCACGTAAGACGTGTGCGTTTTTTCGGGTACGAAGGCAATCCACCAGTCTTATATACAGTCGAACTTTTATTAGTCGATATCTCGAAGTAATTTTAATCCTCCGGTGAAGTTCTGCAGAATTTATGTAATGCTTTTTCTATAATTAGTAGTTCTATTACTTGATTATCTCGATAACTCGAATGATATTTTGTTCCCCAGACATAAAATATGTGTCTTTAACTCGAAGTTATGGTGAAAATGCAGTTGAATTATGTTCTTTAGGTGTAACATGGGAGTTACAAAATGGATTGAGTTGTTTAGGGTACCTGGACTGTGTATTTCTGTCAACAGCTATTATTCTCGGAATTCCAGCTAATACGCTGTCAACCACAATGAAAAATAAGCACAAGATTTTTAGCGCTATGCAGGAGTCACGTTTTTTGACGTGACAATGTCAAATAAATTGTTGGAACACAGTGACGTTCGTGAAAATTGTGTTAGAGTGAAAGGTGATAAAATCGTTTTATCTCTCTTCTGTTGCTGCGCTTGAGTGTCGCTACTGTCGTTTTTGGATGTCACAGGTGAACCTCTGGATGGATTTTGATGCGTTTTTCACCATTCTGTAAAGGATACCTCAAGGAATATTTATGTAGAAAATAATTTATTTATGAACAATGGAAGTCGAGCAGTAACGATTTCAGTGTAAAAGTCGAAAAAGAAAACACATGGTGTCCGTACGCTTTTTAAGCTTACCCTGGGCAAACCGTTAAAAATATCTATATACTTTGAGTGTAAGAAATGTTCAGCATGAAGAGTTCTACAAAAAAGTCCTCGAGAGCATATCTCTATCTTCAATACATCGCCCACTATAAGTGTTTTTACGTTTTAATTTCTTCCAACAATCACCATTCAAATACTGAGGCGACAGTTTACGAGCTGGCCCGGGGCGAGTCTATCACCCCAGTTACAGCCTAGCTAGCGGGCGAGTCTATAACCCCCAGATACAGCCAGCAGCAAACTGTCGAGTCGTGTTGAGTTAAAACTTCAGAGAAGAGAAGAGTTTCCCCGGAAGTGCAACTCGGCTTTTCTTCATTTCGCCTGTGAACTTTCCGTTCCGCAAAATACATAATTAAAAATATACTGTACGAAGCTGAAATTTCGCAAGAGCGACAGTTTAAACAAATCAGTCCGATAATACGCTGTCACCCTCAAATATCGTCGCGCTCACACCCAAACATTTTGTAAAGGAACGGAAAATGCATACAGTAAAATTAATGGAAATTTATCTGCAACATTTGCACCGCAACATTTAACCCTAGTTAGTATGAGTAGACCAAGTCATGGAGCAACAGTTGACTATTTATGTATTTATGATAACATAACCCCATTATTTCATGTATTTCTACCTAGGTACCGGCTAAAATGTTCGATAACGCGGAGTAATTTTTATTTCCGAAAGCACTTCGAGATATGGAAGTTCGCCTGTAATTTATTCTCTAGCAGAGTCTGTGGCGTTGTGTGAGTGTGTGTATAATTGTTCGGTCCTCCATAAAGCAACTATTGATTGGAGGGAAGGATTTGTTATCCTCGGGATTGGTACAATGGATTTGTTCGCCACCTGTGCAGCGCTCTATAGGCACAATGGAGTTACAACCACAGACAGCTGACGAATGGCCACACCGTCAGCTGCCAAGATAGAAGACGGAAGTCACGATGAAGAGACTTCTTGCTTCACTAGAACTATAGGTATTCTGTGCTGGTAAAATTAGCGGTTCCGAGGAGTGAATAAGGGTCTCACGCAAGGAGGAGCGCAGTTTCCTCCACTGAGACTTTTGGCTACAATCTATACATGTTTGGGGTTGTAAATGAACGTTTTTTTTATTTTCTGACATAGGCCTAATATTAATAGGCGTTAATTTTTTATTTCTATGTACATCAATTCACGTCGTTACGAAAAGCAAGGGATCATAGGTGTAAATGACAAGTAGTCTTACAGTACATTATTAATAGTTTTCCAGGAACATTAATATTTTCATTCCTCTAGACCAGGGGTTTCCAACCTTTTAGACACTGCAACCCCCTTCTTTGGCTGAGTATTTTGGCGACCCCCCAAGTGTTAACGTTAAAACAATAATTAAACAAGATGTTCAGTAAAGAACATATAGCCTACTTTCTCCTAAATGTATGAGTATAGTTATAACTCGTTGTTATTATCAAAGAGTATAATAGAACTATTCTTTGTTGAAGACCTTAGAAACGATTTACCTCTACCAAACGCCACAACCTAGATAAAAACTGCTACCATCATTGAAGAAAGAAAGAAAGAAAGAAAGAAAGAAAGAAAGAAAGAAAGAAAGAAAGATAAGAAGTATCTAAAGAATGTTATGGATCTAGAGACATTATCGACCGGACTGGCGGCGTGGCTCAGCGGTAACGTTCTCGCTTGCTGGACCGTATGTTTCAGGTTCGTATCCTGGCGCAGTCAGCTGGCATTTGAGGGTGCACAAATGCGAGGGAGCCGTGTTAGTAGATTTACTGGCACGTTAAAGATCCCCTTCGGGACAAAATTCTGGCACCCCGGCGTCTCTAAAAGCAACAGTAGTTAAAAGGGACGTAAAACCAATAACATTATTATTATTATTATTATTATTATTATTATTATTATTATTACATAATCGTCCTGACGCGGGCAACATCCAACTTTGAGTTGAGGCATGTCTTTACACGTCTGGCTGCGTATGACTTTCACAACCCTAATTGAATTAACAAATCTTTCCATGACCCTACAGAGACGTGTGTATACCAACTATGTGGATATTTTCGATTGCTATTTGGCTGAAATAGAAGTATTAATTAATATCCTGAACTAGCACCAACGGTAGAGTTCAGATACTATGTGAAATCGTTTTGTTCTTTACTTCAATTAACATTTCCAATAACGCACAATAGGCTGTTACAAACCCTTTAAAATAGAAAGTAAAAATGTATCGTAGTATCATCTTGTCATTCTTCAAATTCGATGCGCATAGAATGCAAATGGTATAGTAATCAATGGAGCCCCACGTAGACTAGTCGTGATATCTAGTGGTGAAATATCTAACAATATAATCCTAACAGAGCGAGTGCATTCTAGCGGCCAGAAGAAGAAACTTTTCAATAAAATCTGGTCGGCGTGCAGTTACCTTTTCGGCAGCTAGATGTCTCGAGTAAATCTGCTGGCGAATTATGTTTTAATTAAATATATATTTTACACCATAATATGCACAATATAACGCTTAATTTTAAGACATCTGAGTCATTACAAAACAATAAACATATAACATTTCAAGCAAAAAAAAATAGCTCTGATCGGGTTTGAACCATAGGCATTTGAGCGATAGGCTAACGCTCTACCACTGAGCTAATTGTGTCAATGAATATCGTTCTATATAAAATGACTTACATACAACTTGTTTGCAAATAGTGATTTATACTAAACGATTTCATCACTGGAGTATATTATTTATATATAAAGCATTTCATACAAAGTGTATTTATTTTATATCAGTACGCTATATTGCATGCAATACTCAAATTAGTGAAATATAAGTCAGGCACAAGATATCCGCTGCCATCTTGTCTTATTACTAAATCAGCTCAGCTTTTTAAAATCACGTCTGCACTATAGTATTACAAAATAAACTTTTAATTTCGAACGTGCCTCTTCCTTTAGAACAGTTAAAACGATTCTCGGCTCGATAATCGGAACTGGTGGGTCCCATGATATGGATTATAACGTTTGCATAATTCGCACGGCCGCCATCCTGAAATAGTATGGCGGACGACCTTGTAGTTTGGTCACAAGACGCATCCTATACGAAGGTATGTTGTTACCAAATTTGGTAGAGATCGGATGATTTGGTTAGTCGTTATTTGATTTTACGTTTTGAACGTTTGAGTGGCCGCCATTCAGTTTTAGTAAAGATGGCGGCGATATAAAACATGACACTGAGGTGTCCTTTGCTAGTGCTACCATTGTACCAAATTTCGTTCAATTCGCATTCACCGTGTTCGAATTGATAGGGGGGGACAGACATTCAGAGTACACACACTCACACACACACACGCAGACACACAGACACACACACACACACACAGACTCACACACACACATACACACACACAGACAGACACACTTTTTTCGCCCTGTGTTGATCTCATAAGTCTACTTTCATTTTTTGCAAAAATCGAAAGTAGGCTAAAAATTACAATAATTGTTAAGTTTTATTCATAAAAACACTTGTAACTAATATTAATAAACATTAATTCATAAATTGGTTAATTCCAAACAAGCTCAAGTTTCTTATTAATAGAAAACAAGATGTTCAGTAAAGAACCTATAGCCTACTTTCCCCTAAATGCATGGGTATTGTTATAACTCTTTGTCCTTTTCAAGGAGTATAATTGAAAGTTGGTTGTAGTAGCTGTTGAAATACAACGTGCTATACGGATATTGAACATGAATATGAGGTGCCCTTTGCTAGTGCTACCTATGTAAACCACTTCATTCAGTTCGGTTTCACCGTGTTTGAATTAATATGGGGAATCGATTTGCACACATACATGGCCACCATATGCAAATTATTGGACTGATGATCCTGTAGCTTGGTCAAAGAACGCTTCTCACATAAATGTATGATGTTGAAAAATTTGGTAGAGATTAGATGATTTGCTTGGTCGTAATTTGATTTAAGCTTTTTACATTTGGGTGGCCACCTTTACGATTCCGTCAAGTTGGCGGCGATATAAAATATGACACTGAGGTGCCTTTTCCTAGTGCTACCTCTGTACCAAATGTCGTTCAATTCAGTTTCACCGTGTTTGACAAGATAGGGGGAATCGATTTGCACACATACATGGCCGCTATCTGGAAATTATTGGGCTGACGACCTTGTAGTTTGGATAAAAGATTCTTTATACATAAAGGTATAACGTTGCAAAATTTGGTAGAGATGAGATAATTAGGTTGGTCGTAATTTGATTCAAGCTATTAACATTTGGGTGGCCACCATTACGTTTTCGTCAAGATGGCGGCGATATAAAAAAAATGATACTGGAGTGCCCATTGCTAGTGCTACCTCTGTACCAAATTTTGTTCAATTCGGTTTCACCGTGTTTGAATTGATAGGGTGAATCGATTTGCACACATACATGGCCGCCATCCGCAAATTATTGGGCTGATGACCTTGCAGTTTGATCAAAAGATTCTTTATACATAAAAGTATAGTGTTGTAAAATTTGGTAGAGATCAGATGATTAGGTTGGTCGTAATGTGATTCAAGCTTGTAACATTTGGGTGGCCGCCATTACTTTTTCGTCAAGATGGTGGCAACATAAAACATGACACTGAGGTGTCCTTTGCTAGTGCTACCTCGGTACCAAATTTCGTTCAATTCGGTTTCACCGTATTTGAATTGATAGGGGGAATCAATTTGCACACATACATGGCCGCCATATACAAACTATTGGGCTGATGACCTTGTAGTTTAGTCAAACGACGCTCGCCATATAAATATATGTTGTTGCGAAATTTGGTAGAGATCGGATGATTAGGTTAGTCGTAATTTGATTTAAGCTTTGAACATTTGGGTGGTCGCCATTACGTTTCCGTCAAGATGGCGGTGATGTAAAACATGGCACTGAGATGCCCTTTGCTAGTTCTACGTCTGTACCAAATTTCATTCAATTCGTTTTCACCGTGTTCGAATTGATAGTGGGGGACAGACATTCCGAGTACACACACACAGACAGACACACATTTTTGGGCCTGTGTAGATCTCATAAGTCTACTTTCATTTTTTGCAAAAATCGACAGTAGGCTAAAAAAACGTAAAAGTTTATTACAATGTGAGTGTATTCTTCTTTTAATAAGATACTTCAGCAATAACTATTTTTTTAAACATTTTTCTGCGTATCTTGCGACCCCCCAAGACACATCCTAGCCCGGAGGAGGGAATGTTGTGGAAGCTCTTAGTTCCCGCAGCAAGTCTGGCTGCGTGGCTCAGCGGTAACGCTCTCACTTGCTGGGTCCTAGGTTGCAGGTTCGTCTCCTGGCGCAGTCAGCTGGCATTTGAGGGTGCGCAAATGCGAGGGAGCCGTGACAGTAGATTTACTGGCACGTCAAAGATCCCCTTCGGGGCAAAATTCCGACACCCCGGCGTCTCTAAAAGCCACAGTAGTTAAAAGGGACGTAAAATCAATAACATTAAATTATTCCCGCAGCAAAGACGTGCGATGCGCTTCACATATGATATATGGGGCGTAGTGCATGGTCCACTACCCCAGTGGCGGTCCGGACAGGGTCACCAAGAGCCTGCTGATGAACCTGACGATGCATCTAGGCGAAGCCCCGCAAAACACACGGCATAAACCTACAAGAATTGCTAGATTTTTATTTTCTTACCACTTTCATGTCTACATTACGTGCGATTGTTACAGTCAGTGTCCGCTGCACTCGCTACGGTGCAGTGCTAGATTATGGGGCCAGGTTATCTCTGGATTCGATAGACGAGTCCTTGTAATAGTTTCAAGTGATTTCCCATTTTCAACTCCAGGTAAATACTGGAACGGTTTATGTCATCTCTAACTCATCCCATGAGGTTGGGGTCAGGAAGAGCACCTGCCAGTAAAAAAACTCACCCTATAGAAATACATCGCATCTCGTCTTCGGAAAGAGTAACGAGTGAAAGGAGAAGACATGCATTACATGTGACTGTTGTGTACCTTCATAATTTTTCACTCAAATACTTAATTTTCTTTGTTATGAAACACATCGGACGAAAAACTGGCCATCACTTGGAGACATCGTTGTAATACTGTGAAACATCGCTTTTTTATTTACATTTATGGCGTTAGGCCACATTGACCTGCATCCAGAAAAATATAAATATGGTGCAGGTTTCAAGTACTTGAAATAAACAGGGAGAGCTGCAAAGAAGAATACATAAAGGAAAATAACGTCGGAAAGTTTGATAGAATTTAATTATTTGTCATTGTTCAGAATCACTTGTGGCTGAGAACACTGGTCCACACTCAAATGTTGGCAGACGTCTTCAAGAACTGTGCGAGGGCAAGGCAGAACACCGCTTTGATTCGGCGAAGAAGGGAGACCTCAAGTTTCTGCCGATATATCTACATCTACTCACTGATCATAAGATCCCGTAGAATATTGATTTCTGCGTTTCACGCGTTTTTCCAAACAGAGACGTGTAATGACCAAGTATGGTCACTTAATTTCAATCATTCCTTAGTTTGGACTCGAATGAGTAGTCTAGTGATTTCCAGTAGGCTACTCAGAAATGGTGCAGTAAAAACTCGAACGTAAAATGAAATATGGGCGCTCAAATGCAGTTGGTCATTTCGAGTACGGTACCTGAAAGCTCAGCCCACTCGGAATATCATGATTCATGAGTCAGCGAATGAACGGGATGTGCATTCTCCGCTCTCCCACTAGCTTCTCAACCGCAACAGTGATGCCATACAGTATTGGAGATTCAGTTATAGTACAGGGCAATCGTTCTGCTGGAGTGCTGGTGCCGGTTGGCCAGGAACGCATGTGGCTGCAATTAGCCAAGCCAGCTTGGTGCGCTGCTTCTGCCTTGCTTACTATTGCACAATCATCGGCTCGAGCTGACTTGGCTGACTGCAACCACGCGCGCTCCAAGCTAGCTGGATCAGGCTGTTCCAGCCGAGCTGCTCGCCCGTGAGCACCTGAGTACTCGCCGCCTTGTGTGAGTAAACCTGCAATATGCAATACAGCTCTGCTGTAGGGGTGGCCGTTACTAAGCGGTGGATACATCAAGATTGGCAGGAAGCGCATGGACTTGTACTATGACCTTCGCCCAGTGACGTATTGGCTACCACCCCCAGTCCCTCTCCAACCGTGCTCCGAGCATTATTGCTGAGTACTTGCGTGTACGCATACTCAAACTCGTGGATTTGGAACAGCCTGTAGGTAGCTAATGGACAGCTGCGCTCCAATCAAGAATCTCAGTCCGTGTATATTATTAAGTGTTTGCATTTATTGCGTAGTAATCAACTTCATTATTGGATTGTTTCCTAATCGTTAACTTATTTATTTCCACTTAAGTACAATAGACAAATTGGTCCTGGTAAGAGTGGTGCGGTTTCTAAGATAATTCTAATTTGAACAGCCATGAGCGATGGAACACCAGCAAGTGTGACTTTCCGATTAGATTTCAGTTGTTCTGTACACTTGTCAAAATATCAGGTTTTTCGTTGGGGGCTGTTTGAATCTGTCATGAGAAGGTACGTAAAATGAGGTGAAGTGGAACTAGCTTGCTTGATTAAGATAATGTCCATAACTTATTAAACGTCAAATATATCTTCTACCAACCCTCTACTGTTACATTCTTTGAGGTCGAGTTCCCTTTTAACCATTTATATTAGGTATTTCTATGGATTAAGTAATATTTCACTTTCATTCAGTGTGGTAAAGTTTATGAAGATTGAGCGTAATCGATTATTTTGGATAATTAATTATTTAAAGAATTTGGGTCATCATAATTGAGGCGTTCAAAACCGAAGGGATGTAAGTGGAAAATCGCCGTAACGGAAGTATGCTTTAAGGGTCATTTACCCACACTTCTCAGCCAACACTTGCACTCTTTTGCTTTTAAATGTCTCAATTATAATGTAATCGATTAATCTGGTAATCAGCCACATATTGTAATAGATAGCTCCACCCCTGAGTTTCTGGTTGGTTTCCCGGCTCCGCCATGAGGGTTGGAACGGTGGTTCCCTCAGCTATCCTAAAAGTAGTTTTCAACGGTTCTTTACTTCTACTCCAGGCAAATGTCGAGATGATTTTAAACTTAAGCTCTCAGCTACGCCGATCGCAATTATAGCCTCAATTACAGTACACAATCTACTCTAGATACCCCACAATAACGTAGGATATCAGAAAATTCTTCTCACTGCCAAGTATGCGATGCTGATGACACGATGTCCAATCCTCTAAATAAATAAATAATTAAATAAATAAATAAATAAATAAATAAACCAAATTGTGAACTCTACAAGTCGCCTCCGGGGTGTAGTGGTCAGCGTGCTTAGCTGCCACCCCGGAGGTCCGAGGTTCGATTCCCGGTTCTGCCACGAAATTTGAAAAGTGGTATGAGGACTGGAACGGGGTCTACTCAGCCTGGGGTGGTCCAAATGAGTAGAAGTGGTTTGATTCCCTCCTCAGCCACCCTTGAAGTTGTTTTCCGTGGTTTATCATTTCGTCTTCGGGCAAATGCCGGGCCGCCTCCTTCCCTCTTCCTTGTCTATCCCTCCCATTCTTCCCATCCCTCATGAGGCCCCCTGTTTGCTTTGCAGGTGCGGCCGCCTGGGCGATGCGCTAGTACCGCCTTCCACGTTCTATCCCCAGAACCGATGTCAAGCTCCAGGACACTGCCCGTAGAGGCGGTAAATGTGGGATCCCTCGCTGAGTCCGTGGGAAAAGCCTACCTGGGGGGTTATCTGACTACGTGAACTCTACAAACGACAGCAAAACCTCACATATGCCATCAGATGGAGACGCCTGGCTTTGTACAGAATGGACCACCACAGGCTGTCGTATATGATCTTCAAAGTAGCCAAGTAGGGTAAAGCCACTGTGTACTTGTGGATCAAACAAGTTGAGAAGGATCTTGCAGAACTTAATATTCAGCAAGACAATAAATGACAGACGTCGCTAGAATTGAAACCACACCTTTCCTCAAACCAATTACAGAAGCTCACCACACCACAACGCGTCCAGGAAATGGTCCGAGGAACGTAAGATGGAGTTTAGCAAGAAAATGAAAGATTACTAATCCAATAGAAAAGCTCAAGATTTCAGCATGAAAGCGGCCGCCCACCAATCCACCAAGAACACCAGAAGTGGCAGACAACATCTAAGGTGGCTTCGGTGGCGTAGTTGGTAGCATGCTGAGCTTCTATGCCCCAGGTCGCGGGTTCAAACCCGGCCGAAGTCGTCGGCTTTTTAAGAGCGTTAAAATCCCTCAGTATGCCTTCCTTGAGGGGGGGAGGGGGGTAGTAAAGCCGCCAATCCCATGTCCCATGTCATAGATTTGTGGCATAAAAAGAGTCTTCCACTACACTAGTGCGAAGCCAAAATTTGAAGGTTAGAATTGATAACGGTCTATTAGATCCAACGTTCGCCACCAGGTGCTGACTGCGATGCCATCTAGTAGCCAAGTACGCAAGCTAGGTGTCGTGGACGGTAGCATTTGATAGCAAAAGTAGGAACTACTTGAAATTATTGTCTGCAGACCTTACTTGAATGAAAACAGATAACACACACTAATATAGCCATCACAATTAACACCGATTATCAGACAGATTCTACACACACCCAAAGTACACGGGGCTACATGACCACGTTGTCAATTTCGTGTACTGCTTGCACTACATTAATCAATTATAAAGTTGGAGAAGTTACTGTAGTTATTAATCTCATTAGGGATGCCATAATACTGTATGTTAAAAGTTTGTTAATTATCTGAACGGGCTTTATACAAGAAGTTTAACATGCTGATCAGCTTGCCACGGTAGGTTATCGTGTCGGACTACCAACCCCAAGCGTGCAGGTTCGCTCCTGGCCGTGGTAAGTTTTTTTTTTGAAAGGCGACAAAAATCACGGCATGTTGGCCTATGTCATCCGTTGTTGGCATGTTAAAGAACCTATTTGAATTCAGTAGGCCACATTCATAATGGCAAAATTAATCTCGAGATTTTCCGCCAACAAAGTTCCTCCTTTCTCTACTAGAAAGCGCTATAGTGTCAAGGAGCTTAGATATAGAACCTCCTTGACTTTCACAGCGCTCCAAGGAAGGTCAAATTTCGACTTGCAAGCTACCCTCTGGGCGTTAAATAACAAATCTTGTACCCGGCATCCAAGGCCATGCGATATTATTATATTATAACATGCTGTTGCAAGAATTTGGCTCGTATACGTATTGTACCTTCTTGAGAGTACGTGGACTGATTAACAAAGCGCGCCACCAAGGCGGGTCGCATCATGAGATTAACAGCCAGGTTCATCGGAAAGTGCCAAATCAATAAGGAAGACTATTTTTACGGCGTTATTTTTGGACAGGGTCAGCTAAAGCTATGAGTCCACTAAAATGAAACCTTCCAAAAGAATTCCATCATATTTCATCCCACTTACTTCTACCATAATTCAAAAATGGATTTTATATTTCGTGAGATACGGAGCGCAAGACTTGGTAGTTTAGTTTCAAATATTCCATTTGAGTTTAGCCCGCATAATCTGTGAGGAAATAATAATAATATTAATAACAATGAAAATGAAACTCCACAGCATGTTCCAGTCTCCGACCGGGTCAGGGATGGAATTAATGAAGCCCCCGTCTAGCGGCGAGGATATGAACTGTGCCGGCTGCCGAAGCCTGTCGCACACCTCAGGGGCAATGATTAAATGAATGACAGATGAAATGAAATTATAGTGGAGAGTGTTGCTGGAATGAAAGTTGTGACAGTGAAAACTGGAGTACCCCGAGAAAAACCTGTCTGCCCCCGCTTTGTCCAGCACAAATCTCACATGGAGTGATCAGGATTTGAACCACGGACTCAGCGGTGAGGGGCCGGCGTGCTGCCGCCTAAGCCACGGAGGCTTAATATTAATAACAATAATAGAGTAAAACCTGCCTTTAACAGAATCGAACGGTACATATCGTATTCAATGTTATACGTTTTTACGTGTATTTCTGTTACAAATTAAATTAATACAGCACTGTATCTGTATCACTTTTACTCTAGTGGCAGATGACCTCGCTGTTCCGCCTCTTAAAACAACAAAAACTAACTAACTAACTAACTCACTTTACGATCAAGCACAATTCTTGCTTTCGAAGCCATAATGTTTACTGCCGATCTATGTCAATAATGTAAACATGCCTTCATCGTGCGTAGGGAAAAGCTGAATTGATAAATATGATACATTGAAAATCCACCTGATCAATACTAAGAGAAGTTGTTTATTGAAATATTAAACGACGTAGGCCTACATGTTTCAGAATATCAATGATTCCATCCTCAGGGTGAAAAATATTATACCTTAAAAACTAGTTAAACATTGTCAAAAAAAAAAAAGTTGATGATATCCTTACAAATGTAAATTAATGAAAACTTGTAAATATATGAATTGATATTCTATTAAGGTACCATTTGGCAGCACACGACAGAGACAAGCGACCGAGACGGACGACAGCGACGAGAGACGGAGACAAGTCAACGTGTCGCCGCTCCCGAAATTTGATGACGACCGAGACTGACGACACGCCTAGACATACTGTACAGTAGGTGTTTATTGGGATGTGCGTGCACATATTCTTTGAAAAATGGTTACGAAAAATATTCTAATGAAAAAGTTCCTCGAAGAGGAAGAAGACGGTGATGTGTTGCTGTGTTATTTGTTGCGAAAGGAACCAAAAAAACCTAGAGTTCAATATTCAAAACCAGACGCGAAGAAGGATCTTTCTGTTTGTTAATAAAGAATAAAGATATTTCCATGTTTGTATGACTGAACTTCAGGATCGAACAGCGGTGGGTTATCTCCGACTAATCCTACTAATATCTCGTCTTCTTCACCAGTAAATTTTATTTCCGACATTTTATCACTTCATAAGACACGTGCCGCGTCCGCTTGTCGCGAGAAACTACTGCTCTGAGAGCGGTCTCCTGTGGTTTGTCTCAGTCGCCGATCCGTGTCGCCTGTCCCTGTCTCGCGCTCTCAAATGTACTTCATATGGTTGAATGGAGAGCAGATCGAAAGCGACCTGTCTCGGTCTCGCAATTCTGTCGTCTCTCTCGGTCGCTTGTCTCTGTCGTGTGTAGGGAAATGGTGCCTTTAGTATTACGAGAAATATATTAATAGGAGACTTCCTTTTTCGAATGTAGATATGTGAGAAGGCAAGTAAACCGTCGTTAAAATTTGGAAGGATTTTCAATGAAAAACGTAAATAAATATCAAAAATCAGTCGAAAATTCAAGATGATTCTTCACTCTGTAGATTTTTCTGATCCACTGGCAACACAATGTGCGTAGCAATTCTATAATAGGAACTAATATTCAAGCTTACTTGTCATATAAGCGGTAATCATGTGTACGCATTCTAAAAAGCTGAATTCTAAGCTGATTGGCAAGGGCCGAGGCGAAGACAGCTCATTAAAGCGAGCATTGGAAAAGGCTTGGGAAACAGGAAACAGGCAATTCGCCGTATACTTTGACGTGTAAATTGGAGAACTAAAGAAGGATGACCTATTTGCATATTCCTTGTTAGCTATAGAATCAACTGTTACAGCACACAAGGTAGACTTTTACAGGGTGCCTGGAAATTTCCTAAACACTGCATTCCGGAACTTGGAACGTTGATGTCCGTTGTCCACGTAACATAGTTTACGTTTAATGAAGGGAATTTAACACGTTTCACCCATGAGTTCACGAGGCAGTCAATTATTTCCGTTTAAGACAAGTGTTAATAATTATTAACAATTATAAGTGTTATATCTTTGAAGTGAAGGACTTTGGTCACTATTCTTTGTTTCTCTTTTTCTTTGTTCGTTTATTCCGAGCGGGCTCTGTATCTTGTTCTATATTCTGATTGAAGGACATGGCTGAACATGTCTTCTTGGTTGTTTTTTTTAATAAAATAAGTCTTACAAAAATAAATATAAAAAAACAACGAAAGTATACACATTTTTTACAGTTCACTCCAAAAACCTTGATGGCACTTGTACTTTTCTTCCACATCTTGTCTTCACCATGGAACAACCAACACCTACAGGTGTCTCCTCAGCTACTGGTCCCAACGGTGACTGGTCTTCTAGAGGTAGGGTCGACTGGTTACCACTACACCAAGCTTCAGATGAGATCTCTAAAGGACAGAGTCTTTGGACTGGCCGAATCAGAGTTCCAGATGATGTCTTCAGCCGTGCTACCCTTTACACTCCAGCCTTCCCTGGGATAAGTTCCTGTACAATAGCATCAGCCCAATCAATTTTCTTGCTGTTGTCTGAGCCTATTATAACAACTTCCCCAGTCATCAGGTTGTGCCAAGCGGGCTCCGTATCTTGTTATTTATTATGATTGAAGGACATGGCTGAACATGTCTTCATGTTTTTTGGAAATAAAATAAGTCTTAAAAAAGAACTTACACGCCGGTTGGGCTTTCGAGAGATATAATTTCGTAACAACAAGTTTCCGTTTGATAAAGGGTCCGTTGAAGGCAGGTTTAACAGACACAATCCGCAAACGGAGAGTTCGTCTCTACGACGGATGGACAACTCTCGAGGGGAAAAAACGAAAACGCATCTGTAACAATTATGACTTAAAGCCAGAAACAACAATTCCCCGTACGCTAACCTCAAGAAATGGGTGTACGATCAGAAGAAGCGCACACCCGAGAACGTTTCAGAACAACTGAAATACAAACTCTCTCGAGGACTATTGAAGAGTATTTTTCAAGCACTCATTGAAGCTCATCTCACAAACATGATCCATATCTGGGTATGCTGCATTAAAGATTGCTTTGAAAAGTCAATATAGGCTAGTTCATAAAAGAGCACTAAAAATACTCTTCAATCCACCCAGTTTAACACCAAGCAAACTGGTATACCGATATAGTAATGTACTTTCTCTAAATAATCTCCGTAAAAAAGCCACTGCTGTATAAAATGAAAAATAAGTTAGCTCATTCCAATACATTGTGTAAGTAGAACTCTGACTTGTATGCGCATCAAACAAGAGGCGCTAACAAAATGTATTGTAACCCCATTCACTCGTCCGGGTATGGTAACAACTCTTTGCGGCATTACCCTATTAATGTCTCCCTGAGAGGCTGCTTCTCTACCAGAATGTAAAAGAAATCTTAATAATTACTTGAAACTATAGGCTACATGTTTATGCAGTTTTGTCTCTTTATATACATTATGTTACTTCTGTTCATGTACCTTATAACTTGTAAAACATGTAATTCTTTTCTCTGTCACCAAATATAATTTCTTTGTACTGCACCATCACGAGCCATGGCTCATGTGTCTATTTTAAAATCAATAATACAAAAGTATCGTGACTTTTGGAACTTTCCGAGATGAGAAAAGAACAACTGGTGAGAAATGCTCGACACAGTGAGCTAATGAGTGATCGATATTACAAGTTTCCAGTCGGTTAAATTACTGGGACATTGTGTTGTAATATCAATTACCAATAAAGTAACACTGAAAAATGGCTGAGTGAAGTAGAATCTAGTGCCTAAACTCAGCATCGACTAATTTAGAGATGAATAGACAGAAACTAAGTCTAGGTAATTGTATCTCTCTAAGATAGATCTTTGTTTCCACTCGAAACTATCGAGTTATAGCCTGTCAATCACTTTCCTCCCCTCCCTCCTCTGAGTCGGGAATCGAGTCGTGCCCAGTCGGGACAATGCGCAAACACGCACCTTAATCATGTCATCCAGTGAACATGAAGATTGTAATAAATATTGTGCAAACAAACATGTATGTGAGAATATTGCCCGTGCAACAGGTAAAAACGTTAGTATTGCTCAATAGAATAAAATATTCATAAACATGAAGAGTCAGAAGAAAAAGGAAGGAAATGAACCTAAAAGTTATCGGCAATAAATCAACTACCTAAGGTAAAGGAATGGGAAAAAGAGGCAGGAGTTAGGGCTCTTCCTCGCGTTTCTTCTATTATTTCCAAAACAAATCTACATTTTCACTAAGAAAACGTAACAGTTGTTTACAGCTATCCAAACTGTACGTTTTCTCTTATCTAACTGGAATGAGCATTGCCATAATAAAAACTAACAAGCATTTCTCAACGCAATCTTTAATATATTAAGATACATCTATATGGAATAAGTACGGTCTACTTATTATTCACACCAAAATCATGATATATCTAGCCTGCCCGGAAAAAGCAAGATACATTCTAGTACTTTTTATTCACACAAAACAAGAGATACAGTACATCTCAAAAATGCTCAAAACAGCCACAATAACTTTTATTCACTTCACTAAATGTTAACGATGTGGATCAAACGAAGAGTAATTAATCGCCAGGATGTATAATAATAATAATAATAATAATAATAATAATAATAATATATCGAGATTACATGACAATAGACTATTAAAACAATTTTTAGCCTACTTTTCACATTTTGCAAAAATGAGGAAAAAGTAGACTTATGAGATCGATCGGGGAAAATGTGTGTCTGTCTGTCTGTCTGTCTGGCTGTGTGTTTCCCCCCCCCCCCCCTATCAACTACTAAACGGCTGCAGAAATCGAAACCAAATTTAGTATGACTAAAGATGTATACCGGAATAGCTCACGTCCATATTTGAAAATGATGTCAGTGCTACCAACTGCTGAAAAAACGCACTAGAAATTTGAGCTCCATGTTGGATATCTTGGAAGGTATGCATGGGAGCTATTCCAAAATTGGCACACATATAGACAATACTATTTCAGTTTAATTTCCAGGAGGCCATACATGACAGTGTTGCCAAAATAATGTTAAGCCTTCTGATAGGTCCAATTTTTAAATGCCTATAACTTCTACACTATCAATTTGATTTCAACCAAAATTTGTATGTAATATGTGTACATAAACAGATATGACTGTGCGTATTCTTAAGAGCCACCAGGGCTGCCAACTGTTAATAAATGCTCTCTCTATTCTTTTATACAAATACCAATATATCAGAAAGTATGCAAGCCGACAGCTTTAAACTATGCACACGTATAGTACCTGACATTTTAGATTCATTTTGGAGTAACTTATATACTTCAGTTCTACCAACATGATTCTAAGCCTGCTGATAGGGCGAATTTTTAAATACATGTAACTTCTATACTATCAGTTGGATTTCAACCAAATTTCGTATGTGCTATGTCTAACATAACAGATATGACTAAGTATTCTTAAGAGCAATCAGGGCTGCCAACTGTTAATAAATGATGTCTATATTTTTAAACCTAATATCAATATATCAGGAAGTATGCAAGCCAACAGCCCTATACTTTGCACACGTATAGCACCTGACATTCTAGATTAATTTGGAATAATTAATATAAGTCAGTGCTGCCAACATGATTCTATGCCTGCTGATAGGTATAATTTTAAATTACATGTAACTTCTATACTAACAAATGGATTTCGTCCAAAATTGGCACAACAAGATATCATAATATTTCAGATTAGGCTATTTCTGACCAGCACACGCATGACATTGTTGCCAACATGCTTTTACGCGTGCTGATAGATCTAATGTATAACTGCATGTAACGTCCATTGGACTTCAACCAATTTTTTTAATTCTGTACCTTAAGAGATGGAACTAAGAATATATTCAGTCACCAGGGCTGTCAACTGTAATGCTCTATTAGGCTACATTATACCAGGTATATTTTGAACTAATTAGACATTTCGATATTACCAACTTAATTTCGTCATTATTCTAGATAGGTTCATATACTGTAGATTAATCATTGGCATGAAACTTAATTTTAAGAAAAGTAGACTCTTTAGTTCGTCACGGAAATTCTTGTTTAACTACTTTTGTAAAAGTAAAACAAAAAATAACTGGTTCTAAGAAGTTCAAAATGATTGAGAAAGTTGAATATTACAATGCAACAAACTGCAAATAGAGAAGAAAAAATGATTTAAAAAAACAAATTGGCAGGCAAATATGCGTTTAAAAATCGCAAAATATCCATCAAAATGGCAAATAAGAAGCACTAAAAACCAACCCGAATGTAGCCTACCATCTCTTTAGCATTTAAAATTACTCAGTATATGTGAATCATGCCACTTCGTTCTCAGCTAAAGGTTTTATTCCAAGGAATAAGTGGCCACCAAAATCAGGAAAAGATAAAAGTAATAATGTTTATTATTATTATTATTATTATTATTATTATTATTATTAATAATAATAATAATACAATTGAATATCTCTTCCTGATAATAATTATGTGAACAGGACACTTCCAATGAATCTTAGCAGCCAGCTGGCTCCAAGCAGAATCAGAAGACAGAAAGAACGCTGTTGTCCTCTCTAATTCCATTTAAGTGGCTGGTAGCTAACTGCAAAGAATGCCTGCTTGCAGCGGGTATCTGGTAATAATGAAAACTAACTAAGTACAGATGGGTGGAAAAATACGACTTAAAATCTTAATATTTGTCGTTTGAGGTACTTAACATGCAAATATCTACAAAATAGGCACTAATGCACGAAATAGGCATTTATTGGCACTATAAAACCCATGTATTTCCTTCTCAAAGCGACTGAAACAGATTTTAGACTTATGAACAAACAATTCTGGGCTGAGGATAACACAAGTAGTTCCGTGAAGAACTATACAGCCTCTTTTCATATATCCTACTTATGTTAATTGCCACTATCAACATACAAAATTTCATTTTGATTGCTGTAATAGATCCGTAGATATTGAGAACCGTCTAAATATTTCGGTCGGTCGCCATGTTGGATTTTTATATAATAGGCCATAGATTTATGTACTATTAGATGACTAGTTTTGCATAGGTTCATTATTCAAACGTTTACTTCGATCGCATGATTAATACAAAATAAATAAAAACTTAATTTTAAAATTGCGCTCAACCGTCATCTTGAAGTTACTTGAACAATTGAACTAAATTAGATGCCAGTGCATTACAATGTGTATGAACATTTACTGTACCATATTTAACTGCGCTCAGATGGTTAAATCGCGAGAAAAGTCTATTAAAATGTTTCACCTGCGCTTGGCCGCCATGTTAATTTTGTATTTTACAGGTTTTTGGAAGTCTCATTGCTGAACATCTAGTAGTGCCCTTTATCACCGTGAAAATTTCAGGGTGATATCAGTAATATAGAGATATAGAAAGCCGTTGAAATATTTCGCACAGCCGCCATCTTGAGGTTATGTACACAATTGAACTAAATTAGATGACAGTGCATTTCAAATTTATTAAAGATTTGCTGTACCAAGTCTCAGATGGTTAAATCGCGAGAAAAGTCTATTTAAAAGTTTCGACTTCGCTTGGGCACCATGTTCGTTTTGTATTTAACAAGTTTTCAAAAGTCTTCTAGGTGAACTTCTAGTAATGCCCTTTATCACCGTACAAAATTTCAGGGTGATATCGGTAATAATTTCGGAGATATCGAATTCCGGTGAAATATTTCGCACAGCCGCCATCTTGAAGTTATATAGACAATTGAATTAGATTAGATGCCAGTGCATTGAAATGTGCATAACATTTGCTGTACCAAGTTTCAATGCATTTGGTTGGTTCAATCGGGAGAAAAGTCTATTTAAAAGTTTCAACTTCGGTTGGCCGCCATGTTCGTTTTGTATTTAACAGGTTTTTAAAAGTCTTCTAGGTGAACTTCTAATAGTGCCCTTTATCACCGTACAAAATTTCAGGGTGATATCAGTAATATTTTCGGAGATATAGAATTCCGGTGAAATAATTCGCACAGCTGCCATGTTGGATTGGTGAGACGTAATAACATTTCAAGGGCACGGTCGGGGTCGGCCGCAATAGTACCTTACTGAGTTTCATTGAGATCGCTCCAGCCGTTTAGAAGTTATTAGGGGGGCGGGGGGGGGCACACATAGACACACACATACGCACACACACGCGCGGACAAAAGGTGATCTCATAAGCCTTTTTTTTTTCATAAAGCTAGAATGAAGAGGTTTTGGGAGAGGAGGAAGATGATGACAGTTAAATTCCATGTCAATTCTTGGATGTCTTATATGTTTGATTTGAGTGCTCCAATGTGGGCGTACACTAAACAAACAAACAAACAAACAAATAAATAAATAAATAAATAAATAAATAAATAAAAAATAAATAAACAAATAAATGGTTTTTCTCGTCGATTAGATTGTGGAACGCCTATTCACCCTTCACTTTGGGAAATGAGTGTTCCCAACAAGAGAAGGGATCTGCGAGAAAGCGCCACTGTCACTCAACAGTCGATTAGGCCTACTCCTATTCGAGAGTAGCCTGTTGCTTTGGTAATACGCAACGAGACATTAAAAAAGAACAGGTTTTTTGAGTAAATACCCAATCAAGAATTTAGATTAATAAAGTATGATTGATTGATTGATTGATTGATTGATTGATTGATTGATAAATGTCTGTAATATTACGTCGTATTATTGTGCTTATTACACTAACAAGGGAACGGATTGAAGTGTAAAATTCTAATGTGGTTGACATTTAGTACACGATATTCCTACAACGTTGTACAATGACGTAGTGAACACCGCACGGGCCACTTTCAATTTTGAACTCCAATATTGAACTCCGAAAACCTCCAGAGTGACGGCATGAGCGAGGAGGTGCGAAGAGGTAAAGCTGACCTTGAATCCTAGCAGCACTCGATGGTTCCCGGCCACCAGCTTTCACAGCGATCACTTTCAGCAAAGCAGCTTTGTAAACAAACTACCACATTCCAAGGATTAAAATTTGGAAGGTGTTCCAATTGAACATCGCCATTGTCACTTTCTGACATTCGTAAATATTCTGACTGTAAAGTAAAGTTTTTATTGTTGTCTGTGCCAGTAAAATTAAAAACAGACGAAATAGGGGTGTCACACTTTTTGATGACTGAACGATTGGGGACCTGTCCATCTGAAACATCACTTTTGTTTTGAAGTAGCCCTACTGAACTGATGAGGGAGGGGCGGGTTGACGAGAGGGTGGAAGGTGGGGAATGCAACGCAGCACGGTAGGTCACTGTCTGGTGGTCGCGAGCCATCGCGTGCTGCTAGGATTCAAGGTCAGCTTTACCTCTTACCACCTCCTCGCTCATGCCGTCACCCTGCAGGTTTTCGGCGTTCAATATTGGAGTTCAGAATTCAAAGTGGCCCGTGCGGTTTTCACTACGTCATTGTACAACTTTGTAGGAATATTGTGTAATAAATTTCAACCAGATTAGAATTTTACACCGCAATCCGTTCCCTTGTATGATGTATCGTATCTCACGTAATATAATGTGTCTGGAATAGTGATTGAGTCAGTTTAAAATGAAAAAGACAGTTTGGTACAGTTAGTTATTGTTGCTTTAAGGGGCGGAACAGCGAGGTCATCTTCCCCAGACAGTTATGTACTATTCTTATTGAGGAGAAGATTGTGATAACTCTCATGAACAAGTAGATAAAGTGGTTTCAGTGTCAGAAGCACTGTTCGGCAACACTAAGCATTGTTTCAGGTTTTAACCACATGACTTCATACACCAACATTTGCACCAACTTTAACTTAATCAATACTAGCAACCCGCCCTGGTTTCGCCCGGGAACTGTTATGAATGTATTACGTGATAAGGACTTTTGTTTTCGATGTCAATGAACTACGACCTATATCCGTTTTACGTGGGTTAAAATCACTGACTGGAATTTAATTATATTATCATGGAGATGCATGCGTAACGAATTCTTGTCAGACGTAATTTAAGAATGGCGAGGTGCATGAAACACAAATCCCCCTACCATCCAAACTTAACTTGACTGTGTATTTTGCGGAACGAAAAGTTCACAGGCGAAATGAAGAAAAGCCTAGTTGCACTTCCAGGGAAACTCCAAACACAACCACTCTTCTCAGAAGTCTTAACTCAACACGAATCGACAGTTTGCTGCTGGCTGTATCTGGGGTAATAGGCTCGTCCGCTAGCTAGGCTGTAACAGGGGTGATAGTCTCGCCCCGAGCTAGCTCGTAAACTATCGCCTCAGTAGTTGAATGAAGATTGTTGGAAGAAATGAAAACGTAAAAACACTTATAGTGGGCGATGTATTGAAGATAGAGATATGCTCTCGTGGACTTTTTTGGTTCTCGAGATTGCCCGTGACATCCAAGAATCGGGGACTTTGTTTTATACTAAGTAGAGTTAAAACAGTTCAACAAAATAATCGAGCGCTGGTTTAACAGTCGTAGTTCCAGATTTTCAAAATGTGGGCTAGCTCGATATATAAGCGCTCCCTTGTTGTTTTAATTCGGAGCTGTCTAACGCCGCGAGCCTTCCTCGTCCACAAAGGGTTGTAGTGCGTGTCTGAGTAGGCCACGAGCCGGTACACACGCACGCACGCAGGAAGCCCCCTGTCAAGTTGGATGGACGGAAGCTATTGATCCAATTGCGTGCAGTTCACATTCCTCTGGTAGTAGATGCGTGTCTTCAATCGATTGTGGCATGTCTGAAGGATTGACTGTTCTACCCAGACCTCAGTGAGAAAATCCTTTAATTAGCATTCCGCTTAACCCAGATCTTGGGTTGCCAACCCCTCTTCGTTGCTTTCATCCTTAAGGGCTCACAACCAACGGGACATGAATTGGCGACCACGGCATCCTAGCTGAGTCCAACGTTGCTTCCACTTACGTGTGCGCATTTTGAGAGTCACCAGGCCTGCCAACTGCCGATGAATTCTCTCTGGAATTGTGTCCTCATTTCAATATCTCAGAAAATATTCATCGAAACCAGGCGTGCTCGAACATTTTGAGACTGTGAGCAGCGCCTTCACGCCATATCAAGTGCTCGAGAACCATTAAATTGATAATAATAATAATAATAATAATAATAATAATAATAATAATAATAATGCAACAAACATGCGCCTCTCTTCATTTTTCCTGTCGCTTTCTCCCTTATAATTATAATAATATCGTATCGCCTCGGGTACCGGATGCAAGATTTGTTATTTGACGCCCAAAGGGCAGCTTGTATGTCGAATTTTGTTGTTCCTTAGAACGCTACGAAAGTCAAGGAGGTTAGATATCTAAGCTCCTTGACACTATAGCGCTTTCGAGTAGAGAAAGGAGAAACTTTAGTGTTGGGGGAAAATCCAGAGATTAATTTTGCCATTATGAACACGGCCTACTGAATTCAAATGGGTTCTTTAACATGCCAACATCGTATAACATGCGAGCCGTGATTTTTGTCGCCTTTCAAAAATCACTTACCATGGCCAGGAGCGAACCTGTAATCTTGGGGTTGGTAGTCCGACACGATAATCCACTCCTCCCTTAGAAGTGGTGAAATAGCTAAGGATTCACCACTCACCAGGCATGCTGCAACTGCTTGCATGGCTCATGCAGTTAAGATGCGGACAGTTGAATCGAATCAGCATGTTTGTTGTTCCTCATAAAACAGGGATGATCAATTATTTTTACTGAAAATTTAAAAAAAAAACACAAAATGTTCAAATTTCTGACTGTCAAAACTTGTAATGAAAACACTATTATTCTGGTTCGTGCAACAGAATTTAAATTGAAGAATGGATCCCAGGGGAGCTTGTGCTAGCGAGCACTCTTTGGCTCAGATGACGAGAGCCCCAAATGTCATTTAAAGAGCACCAGGTCGGAAACGCCTGCCTGAGAACATTCAATTATTTCGAAACCATACGTAGCCTACAGTTCTGAATTATAAATAAGAAGTGTGGTTTAAATATACACAGTCGTTTTCCTGTCGGTGAGACAAACGTATGTGCAACGAATTCTTGTCAGACGTAATTTAAGAATGGCGAGGTGCATGAAACACAAATCCCCTTTCCGTCCAATCTTATCTTGATTGTGTTTTTTACGGAACGGAAAGTTCACAGCTGAAATGAAAAAAAAAAGCCGAGTTGCATTTCCAGGGAAACTCCAAACACAACCACTCTTCTCTGAAGTCTTAACTCAACACGACTCGACAGTTTTCTGCTGGCTGTATCTGGGGCAATAGGCTCGCCCACTAGCTAGTCTATAACTGGGGTGATAGGCTCGCCCCTAGCTACCTCGTAAAATGTCGCCTCAGTAATTGAATGGAGATTTTTGGAAGAAATGAAATCGTAGAAATACTTATAATAATAATAATAATAATAATAATAATAATAATAATAATAATAATATCGTATGGCCTCGGGTGCCGGGTGCAAGCTTTGTAATTTGACACCCAGAGGGTAGCGTGCATGTCGAACTTCGTTGTTCCTTGAATCACTATGAAAGTCAAGGAGGTTAGATATCTAATATCCTTGAACACTATAGCGCTTTCTAGTAGAGAAATGAGGAACTTTGTGTTGGCGGAAACTCCCGAGATTAATTTTGCCATTATGAACACGGCCTACTGAATTCAAATGGGTCCTTTGACATGCCCACATCGTATGACATGCGTGTCGTATTTTTGCCGCCTTTCAAAAATCACTTACCACGGCCAGGAGCGAACCAGCAATCTTGGGGTTGGTAGACCGACACGCTATCCACTCACCCACCATGGCAAGCTAAAATACTTATAGTTGGCGATGTATTGAAGATAGAGATATGCTCTCCCGGACTTTTTTGTAGAACTTTTCATGCTGAACAATTCTTACACTCATAAAAAGGCCATCTCCGTACAGGCAATGGAGGCCCTGGGAGTAGTGGAAGGTAGAGGCTTCCACTTTTTGTGACATCGGCACTAGATGGGATGGAGTAGTCAGCTCCAAGCCCGGTCGTCTTTGCTCTCAGGAATTACCCTGGTACTCATTTCTGGTGTAGGCTGAGTGAAGCCCATAGCTATTTGCGTTTCCGAAAGTGGTAGTTTTGTTTCTAAAATCCACTACCTGGGTGGGGATCGAACCCACTCCCTTTCAGTTAGAAGCTCAGCACCTCTACCGACGCAGCCCCCACACTCATAGTATATTGATATTTTTAACGGTTTGCCCAGCGTAAACTTAAAATGCGCTCGGGCGCCAGGTTGTTTTTTTTTTTCGACTTTTTTACTGAAATCGTTACTGCTTGGCTTCCTTTGATCACAAATAAATTATTTTCTACAGAAACCTTCCTCGAAATATCCTTTACAGAATGGTAAAAAACGCATCAAAATACATCCAGTGGTTCTCGATATTATCCGTTACATCCAAGAATCGGGGACTTAGTTTCATACTAAGTAGAGATAAATCTTTGAGCGACACAGACGGGGCGAATTTGGAGCGTAGTTGTTACCCCTCTTCTTGCTTTGCATTCTTTCTAAGACATACCAGTGTATCTGATCTACTCCGCCAAACAGAAAAGGTACAATGCTGTAGCTCTGGCACCTGTGGATGAGCGGTGCTAGGGTGCGAGGTCAGTTGTGGTGCCAGGCACTGCTAGTGAGAGCACGCAATGTTCCCGGGCCTCAAATAGCCTGTGGATACGGTAATTTAGCACTTGTTAGCAGATATCTGTGTCACTGCGTAACATCTGATAAAACCGCAAAGATAAACCAAAAATACACTCAGCAAGCACATGAAATACACCATCCATCTGCCGTATTTCCCGGACCATAAGACGTTCCTTTTATTATTGAAATATTAGAAGCCTTTTTCAGTGTTGCCTAAGTTATCTATTAGAAGAGGGTTTTCAGTAGGTCAACATGCGAGTGCAATTAGACTGGGCGGAGAATAATAATTGGATAATCCAATGTAGCCCCCCATTCGCGTGAGAAATATAAACTATAAATAATGCATGTAATTTATTTCAGGCTCTAGGAACTTAATTGTAACTCCCCACCCAATCGTGTAGACCGACTGAAAAGCTTCCAATAATACAGTACTTTCTTTAACAAAAAATACTCCATTTAGGCTGATTTGGCTGCATCTTATGGTACGAAGGTCTATCATATTTATGTATTTATTTATTTATTCATTTATTCCTTGATTCATTCATTCATTTATTCATTCATTGATTCATTCATTCGTTCATTTACTGATTCGTTCATTCATTTATTTATGCATTGATTGATTGATTGATTGATTGATTCACTCATTCATTGATTCATTCATTTATTTATTTACTTTTTATTCAATCATTCATTCATTTATTCATTTTGACTGACAGCGGTAGCTATGCTCGCTAAAGCGCAGCGTTAGGCCCTGGGCCCAAGCTCTCTGCGGACTCGGTAGACGTGGGTTTGAGCCCCACCGTCGGCCTTCCTTGAAATGGTTTTCCATGGTTTCAACTCCAGGCAAATGCTACGACGGTACCTACTCACAGGCCATGGCCGCTTCATTCCACATCCTTGCCTAGTTTCATGCATCTTCATTCATTTCATCACTCATTAATTCCTCTCGAGGTTGGCGTCAGGAAGGGCATCCGGCTGTAAAAACCATCCGCTACCTAGTATTTCATCGCATCTCATCCCCGACCCCGTTGGAAACGGAAATAATGATGGATAGACATACATTTATTTATTTAATGTCTTTGGTAGTGGAAAAGTTAGGTCTCATGGCACTCTCTTACACATAACCATGCACTATTGGTACACATGAAACAATGCCATGGAATACAATACATACAAATTCATTATGATGATGTAGACAAAGTGTATTGCTTCACCCCCCTCCCTAGGGGCTCACATCTAGTGGGACGTGGATTGGCGACCACGGGATCCCAGCTGAGTCCGACATTGCTTCCACTTACTTGCAGGGGCGTATATACAATTTTTCGGGGGGGGGGCTGACTATCGTGGAAAATTGTGAGTACTTAATGAATGTTCTATTATAGCCTGTGGAGTATGAATGGCAAGTATCTAAATGGATTACTTGTTAATTTATTCAGCAAATTTTACAAATTGATAGGCATTTCTTAAAAGTACTGTGAAATACATTGTATTTTGTACCCAAGTTGGCTTTTCGGGGGGGGGGGGCTGGAGCCCCCTCAGCACCCCTCTTATATACGCCCCTGCTTACTTGTGCCGGGCTCCTCTCCACCTTCTTTCCAATCGACCTCTCTTGGTCAACTCTTCTTCTCTTCCGACCCCGACGGCATTAGGGTATCTGAGGTCTAGGGAATCTCTTCCTTTCCCGCCTTAATTGGCCCTTGTCTCATCTTTCCTGATACCCTCGTTCTGCGAGGGGTCAGCCTTTTATTTCTTTTCATGTTATCTTCTGCCTTCTGCTCAAGGCCCTCAAGGAGCCCAACCTCTTCTGGTGTACCCTGGATATTCCTACTACCCTCATGGCTCACGGCTGGTGAGTTCGGGAGTTGGCGATCCCGAGGGATTCCTGGGCTTGGTCTGTTTCTTCCCCTTCCTTCACTGACTTTGAGGCCGGTCCTCTCCTCTTCCCCTTTCCTATCTGCCTTTCATGGCTCTCCTTCCTTCCTAGTCCCTCAATCCTCATTCTTCGAGGGTTGATGGCATATATTTTTTTCCTTTCCTTTATTCCCCTTATCCTTTATTAGTTTACCATTTCTTCTTCTAGAATGTAAGTCTGTAGTTAGTATTAGTTAAAGTTTTCATTCTCATCTCATCTTTCACTATCACCCACACCATTAGGGGGTCGATAACCTAGATGTCATACCCCTTAAAACAACAATTATCACCATCATATTGTTACACCAATGCTCAAATAATTCCCTCCCTCTTTTATTACTATTATTTTCTATTTGAATTGTAGCCAATGGCCACAGCAGGGCATTTCAACTGAACGCCCGTAGGCTCGCAACAAGTTCAATTTCAAGTAGTTCCAACTTTGGCTACCATACATGCCACTGTCACTGACACGTAGCGGTGAACGTTGGAACTTGATTGAGTGTTTCTAACCAAATAACCTACAAATTTCGCTTCACACACTTGTGGTTAGTGGAAGGTTCTTTTACATGCCATAAATCTATGACATGGGCCCGCCGGCTTTACTTCCCCTCCGAAGGCAGGCCTACTGAAGGATTTTAACGCTCTTACAAATCCGACGACTTTGGGCAGGTTTGAACCCGCAATCTTGGGCATATCAGTTCAGCATGCTACCGACTACTACAGTTAAGAAAGTGGCCTCCCCCTCCCCCTTGTTATGATGGCTCGGAATAGAATCTCTCTTCAGCCCCATTCCCCTTGACTTCACGCCTGCATTTGTCTCACAGGAATACGGGGCTCAAATCCGTTTAAACGTTTCCCTGAGCGCAGTGCCATGTGGCTAGACTATCCCCGGACTCGGTAGACGTGAGTTGTTGTCAGTAGTCCTTGAAATGGTTTTCAGTGGTTTCCCTTTTTCAATACCTTCTAATAGGCCCTGGCCAGTTTCTTCCATCTCCTTGCTTACGTTAGATCCATTCAGCTCCTCTCTTATTTACTCTAGACTGGCTGCGTAGCTAAGCAGTAACGATCTCACCTGTTGTGCCCTAGATTGCAGGTTCGAATCCTGGTGCAGTCAGTTGGCATTTGAGGGTTCCCAAAAGCAAGGGAGCCGTGTTAGTAGATCTACTGGAACGTTAAAGATCCCCTTCGGGGCGAAATTCCGGCACCCCGGCGTCTCTAAAAGCCGCAGGAGTTAAACTGGACGTAAAATCAATAACATTGTTATTATTAAAACTCATCAATGTTTTCTAGGTTTATGCCGTGTCTTGTGTGGGGTTTAACCTAGGAACACCAAGCCGGCTCATCAGCGGGCTCTTAATGTCCGGGCCTGCCCCCCCCCCCCCCCAGGAGTGAGCTAACTGTGCAGTACCTCCCTTGTTATGAAGCACTCCTGCGCTTCTTTACTGCGAGAGCTAATAGCTCAAGCAGCCTTTCGCCTCCCTAAAAGGGCTTCCTAAAAGATGGTATATTGGCTTTCACGGCCCGCTGATGAGCCAGCTTGGTGTTCCTAGGAGAAATCCCTCACAAGACAACGGCATACACCTAGATAAAATTGCAGAATTTTAATTCACTGGCCGTGAAAGCCAATATACCATTATTATCATGATTAACTCCTCTGATGAGATTGGCACCCAGCCTAGAAAACAATCCACCACATTGAACTCATTTCACCTCATCTTCCCTGACCCAGTAGAAACTGGATGTCAACTGATAGCGGGAGCGCTTGCTGTGACGTTCAGATCTCAGATGTTATCTGGAGAACATCTAGATTAACGAGTGTGTTGCCTCGCTCCGATGAGAACATTCCTGTCAACTCCATGCATTCCGCATCACCTCCACTACCGTCACGCAATAGCCTGTGAATGAAGCAGATAACATTTTTACGAGTCCCAATTCTGTTGAGCAAGTTTTATGTGAGTGAGTAGGCCTACATCGCAGTACCAGAAGCCCTTCACCACCAGCAAACCTGTCATATGAAACAAAATACAAAACGCAATGCTTTTATTCATAAAGCTATCTCGAATGCCTACACGCATTTGAGATTCGAGACGAACCTTGGATGATTTTTGCTGAGTACGTAAAATCTTGAGTCTATAATCTTAGTACCGGTATATTCAGTGATTTAGTTGGAAAAAAATATTTACATGAACTCATCTTATTAATTCAGCAATTTCCAAATGGACTCGTATTGGGTGTCAAAATCAGCGGCCTCGTGTTTCCGACAAGTTGTTTCATCAGCTGAACGTCTCCCCTTTCGTAGCCATGACTTGACATATGGTTGTGGGTTAAATAAATGCACAGGAGGTCCTACGCTGCTTATGAAAATAAGTCTGCTTGATCTTTCAACCAGCAGCCTATTTCTCTTTTCGGTGTGGATCTCATTCATGGTACTGAAAGCTCTTTCAGCTTCTGCTGAGGAGATGGGAATGGTCTGAACAGTCTTGATTAAAGGCATCAGCTCCACTGGAATTTCCTTGGTCTCGACATACTTTCTAAAAGCATTAATGTACCTCCTCTTGTCTGACATGTGGAAAAAGTCACAAAGGTTGCCGACACTCTCATCACCATAGCAGATATCCAAAGTAGAAGTGGAGTGTATAGTACCTTTGAATCACTGATAACGTTTGTCATTATCTCATGTCTCTGCTGACTAGAGCTGGAACCAAGATGAGATGATGTGGACACATTTTCCATAAGCCTGTTATTTAAATTGTTCACAAGACTTCTGAAAACCTGCTTTCTGTCAATTTTTACAACATTTTTAGAATCATGTAATCCTATGTTTCTAAACTTTTTGTTTTCTGCTGCTTTAAGAACTGTTCTGTAGTATTCTCCAGAAGCTGAATTTCACATAGATTCAAACACTTTTATAGTGCGCTTGATTGCATTTTGAGCCTCTGTCAGACTTGTCTCTCTTTTCTGCAACTCTAATGACAAATCAGCTAACTCAACAAGAGCATCATACATAATTGCAATATTTTCTAGAAATTCTACACAAGCAAACATATTTTCTAGACCTTGGAATTTTGCCCTTTCTTTGGAGTCTCTCTGGTGGTCATTTTTGGCCTCACTAAAATGTTTTACTAGAGCACTGTAGTTTTCCCAGACAGCTTTTACAGTTCTCTGGCTTGAAACTACCCATCTTATTGTAAATATTTCCCCAATCTTATTAACTCTTTGTTCCAGTGAAGCAGCACAAATGTTGAGTTCCCTTTGATTTTTGGGAGACATGCTGTATAAAGAATACAATTTGTCAAAGAAAGAATGGAAATGGTTAACACCTGTAACTTCATTCCTTGTAACAGAAACGGCCAATTCCAAGCGATGGTTTAAACAGTGCCAGATTACTATATCTGGAAATAACTTTAAAAACTGTGCTCCAACTCCATTTTTTTACCTAACATTACAGAGGCCCCATCACATGCTAGACCAACTAAATGTTCTGCCAGAAAGTTTTCATTCATCCCATGTGAAGAAAGATTCTTCAATATCTCTCGAGTAATAACATCAGCTGTAGTTGATTCAAGTTCTATCAAGTCCCAGAAAAAGGAAACAACTTCAGAGTTATCTGAAAGAGCACATCTCAAACATAATACTAACACAGATTTTACACTAACTGTTGTTGATTCGTCAATCATAATACTGATTTTCCTCTGATTTTCTGTTATAGATTTTGTTATTTTATTTCTCATTTCCTGTGAAATGTGTTCAATAATATTAGCACAACTAAAATTTGTATGAAGAACTCGTCCCACATCTAAACCATTTAATTGTTGAAGTTCAACATAAGCCTGTAGGTCTACGAAGGGTCTATTTCTTTTCGAAATACTCGAACGGTGGTTTCTAGGTGTTTGACATTCATAGTGTCCAAGCAACTTTCAAATATCTTTTTATTGGATTCTGATTTTTGTAACATAGCTTTTTTGTGAGATTCTGAATTTTTGTGCTCAAATATTTTTTTTCCTAAGGCTTGTTTGTTGTTGATTAATATTATTTCCGTTGGGATGAACCTTGCATTCTACCCATACTTTCATTAGCTTAAGTCCTGCCCCTTTAGAAACTCCTAATCCTAATTTACTTTCCTCTTTACATATATTGCAGCCTAAATTTTTATTTCCTGCAAACAACCACTCGTTCTCTGACAAAAAAATAACGGTACTGAGACTCGTTCCAACAGTCTGGAAAATCTTGTTTTCGGTAGGTGGGTCCTTGAATTTCACAGTCGATGGTAGAAGGTGTAGAACCAGGTGTCCGGACAGTTCCCCACACTGACACTTCCACACACTGCCCAAAATACTGACAGTTCCACACAGCCCTTGGACGTGGCTACCTGTTTAATGACTCAGAAATAATCTCGACTGACATTTCCACACACATCTCCCCTCTCCCCCAAGGCTACTATGGAAAAGATCAAGTTGACTGCTTCGTTGACAACTGGCTAGATAACCAAGACATTCCGATCGAGATGTGGAACTACCACCAAGCACGACACAGGACAACGAATGCTGTTGAGGGCTGGAACAACCGACTCAACAATCTTGTCGGGAGACCTCACCCCAAATTAAAAGAGGTTGTCAAAGTGTTCAAGACGGAAGCTGAGAAGACAAACTGCGCATTTTTAAAGGCCGAGCTCAACATGGAAGGAAAAAAAGAAGACGAAAATACGTAAAACTGGACGGACGGATTGACAACATTCAGAAAAAGTTCGAAAATGACAAAAATATATGAAAAGTTTTCTGAAGGCAGTTGCCTATTCACAGAAATTGGAGTAGGTTAATATTATTGTTGAACAAATATGCAAAAAAAAAAAAAAAAAAACAACTGACGAAGCCTAGAAAGCTGTTTTTAAACACGCCTAAATGATAACACCAAAATGATCGGTTTTGTTATTATTTTGCAAGTCCACAGCCTGGATAAAGTGTAATGGAAATCAGACTCCGTATTTATTTTATTTTGATGGTAATTACACTACATCACAATTATATTTTCGAGACCGTGGTATGTAATGAAGTACATAGACCGAGCGCTTTACTTCACTCCAAATGAGTATTATGTTAAGGTGCATTGTCACAGGTGCGGCTGTAACGATGATCACTGAAGCCTATAGCCGTAGGGGTGGGGAGATGTGTGTGGAACTGTCAGTCGGGAATATTTCTGAGTCATTATACAGGTAGCCGCGTCCAAGGGCTGTGTGGAAGTGTCAGTATCTTGGGCAGTGTGTGGAAGTGTCAGTGTGGGGAACTGTCATGTAATCTAGAACCATAACCTAGATTCTCCCTTGAATCTGCATCACACGTTTCAGCAACATTTAACCCAGGGTCTATCTCTATACTCATGTCTTTAATGAAACTAATGTTCTCGGAACTCAATTCAGTTTCGTTTTTACTTGAGACATCACACACCTTTTTAGTATTCTTTGATTCTTCATATTCATCCCCAGCACGTTTTTTTGAACCCAGCCACTTAAGTAAACTCATTGTCACAAGTTATGACTTTCACAGTCACTGGAAAACTTGAAAGGTACTACGGGGCTACTGATGTTCATTAACTGCAGAGAGATTCCGTAATATCTGCTTCACAGCAACACATCGAGCAAAACATAAAATAAAACTTGGATTCACACAAACATAACGAGCGGAAGAAAGTTGTTGTGCTCACTTCCCGCTCTCCGTATCCAATAGCAGTGTAGCCAACCTTAGAGAACCAGAAAAACGCCCAGGAGTGTAAAAGCGACCGTATTTTATGAACATAAAACCGTAAGGTTCGATATTAGTCCGCTATAGTACACCCGTGACCTTTCAGCGCTATGTATAGATTATAAACGATTTTCTTACTGAATGTAAAATTGTTACGTCATTCTAAGGCGGGAAGATATTTTCCGGATCGGCGTTCCGGCCCGTTCTGGTCCAACTAAACCACTGGGTATATTGTTTAACCTTTTTAGTGTCAGGGAACCGATATATCGTCCAAGAAAGCTTCTATTAAAAGTAGCGGCTTCGGCGGCGTAGTTGGTAGCATGCTGAACTGCTGTGCCCAAGATCGTGGGTTCAAACCCGGCTGAAGTCGTCGGATATTTTAAGAGCGTTAAAATCTTTCAGTATGCCTTCCTTCGGAGGGGAAGTAAAGCTGGTGGTCCCATGTCATAGATTTATGGCATGTAAAAGATCCTTCCACAGACTAAACTTGTGTGAAACTAAATTTCTAGGTTAGATTTCGTTGAAACGCTCTATCAAAGTTCCAACGTTCACCACTAGGTATCATTGACATCTGGTAGCGAAAGTTGGAACTACTTGAAATCGAACGGAACCTGTAGCTCACCCTATGGGTGTCCGCTAAAAGCAGCTACAGCCTCTGGCGAGCCGAATATGTCCTCGGACACTCCAGACACTAAAAGCCATACGATAAATAAATAACTCGTATTTGAGATTTGAGACGAACCTTGGATGTTTTTAGCTTACGTAAAATCTTGAGTCTGCAATCTTAGTACAGTATATTGTTTAACCTTTTTAGTGCCAGGGAGCAGATATATCGTCCTATAAAGCTTCTATTAAATGTGTCATGGGCCGCGATCGGTTCCCTTTTTTTTATAAACCTTTTAGTATTCGCCAGCCACACACTGCTATCAACGTTGTAAGCAAGACAACGTGGGAATCATTCTCACTGAATATATCCATGTGTTTACTATTGCGAATAACTGGATTCATAATATGTATTACTGTATTTGCACATACTTAGCGCGCGTATTTAACTTTTTAAATATGTTTGTTTACGTTCTTGATCGGGGCTAATTAAGATACCTGGTGATAAATATGTCAAACCTTTGAATGAAGGGGAAATAATTAAGGTTTTGACAAAATATGCTATGTAGATTGTATCTGTTAGGTAGTCAGCCCGAAGGCTGGTTGGATCCTCAAATAGTACCGCCGTTAGGTTATGTGGGTAGATATCCACAAAATCTCAAGGCAGCGCAATACTGAGGCGTACTAGGCAAGAAGAGGAGTGGGGTAGTTTGTCATTGCTTTCCTCACTAAGTCAGAACAGTAGTACTAACCCTATGAGTAGAACCTTTCACAGCATCCACAGGCACTGACTGTGCTCTGAATGTCATTACTAGGCACCACACATACTTCAGTAGCTTCCATATTATCACAGCCATGAGTGAGACTGAGACATCGGTGAAAAGCCACCTTTTACTCTAGCCTGTGCCAACAGACAAAAGCAAATGTACTGCATTCATCAAGAGATGGCAAACAGGCCAGTAGATTGTATAGGCTATGTTTTTATTTTCAAGTTTCAAAAAATGGTTTAATGAAACAATAGTACGGTACATTATGCAACGAGCCTATAATGACAATAATTAAGACACGAGTATGTTTATAAAACGAGCGAAGCTAGTTTTACAATTTCGATACGAGTGTCTTAATTACCATTATAGGCGAGTTGCATACGACTGTTTATGTTCGACGATAATTATAACTTTATTATATGTTCTAACTTAAATATTCATAAATATCTGTCGAGATTCTGTCAGTTGACTTTAGTGAACAGAGCGCATGCGCTGGGCTCCCACTAAGTATCAAATATCTTCCAAAGCTTTGTTCTTCTTCATATCTTCCAAAGCTTTCTTCTTCTTCTTCTTCTTCTTCTTCTTCTTCTTCTTCTACTACTACTACTCCTTGGGAATTGTGTGGGCTCAGTATTTGCTCTCTACCCACTAACAAATTCCAAAGCTTTGAAACATTGTTTATCCTGAACTAACACCAACAGATAGCGCACAAGTCTTATCTGGGATCATTTTGTTATTTTGGTGAAATAGCACAAAATAGGCTGTTACAAACGCTTTAAAAATAAAATGTATCGTATTATCAACTAGTTATTCTTTAAAATTCGATGCGTATAGAATCTCAACGGAAGGCAAATCAATGGAGTCCCAAATAGAACAGACTTGACATCTGGCGGATAAGTTTCACATAAAAATCCCGTTACTGAAGAGAGCTGGGTTATTAATTGATATCCGTGGAACTAATGTCATATGCTTGCTACCTCCATGACATTCTGGTGTGTTTATATCAACAACAGCATTCACTAAAATTGTCGGCGAAATCGTAGGCATTGCCCTGTGTAGAAATTGGAGTTGCGGATATTAAAGTACAGTGCTATTTCTTTGTCATATTCCCCAGTTTGTTTATGCATTGATCGGATATCCTTTACATTGTCAACTTTCAAATCATGTAATTCATGTCCGACATGTTGGATTTTGTTTGCATGTGTGAAGCTATCAAGCACCTAATTTGTCATACAACTGTTTCATAATGAAAATCTTGAGCTCTTATTGGTGGAGAGAAATTGTATCATGATGAGAACTAGTACTGTAGGCTTAATGACTCTCATGACGTATAATATTTACTCAGCATTTTTTCTAGGTTTGTGCCGTGTCTTGTGTGGGGTTTCGCCTGTGGGGGTCCGGGCACGGTAACCAAGAGCCCGCTGATGAGTCAGCTCGGTGTCCTAGGCGAAACCCCACACAAGACACGGCACAAACTTAGAACAAAAATGCTAAGTTATAATTCACTGACCGTGAAAGCAAATATACGGTACCATCTTTTTTGGAAGCCTTCATAAAGAGGTTAAGGCTGCTTGAGCTTTTAGCTCTCGTAGTGGAGAGGCGCAGCTGCACACCATAAAAAGGGAGGTAGAGCGCAGTTTGCTTCTCCTGTGTGGCTCCAGGCGCGGACACCAAGAGCCCGCTGATGAGCCAGCTTGGTGTCCTAGGCGAAACCCCACACAGGACACGGCACAAACCTAGAAAAATTGCTGAGTTTTAATTCACTGTTCGTGAAAGCCAATATACCAATCTTTCATTAATTACACTATTTAGCATCTAATACTTGCTACGGAAAGATATTAATATTTTATCTTAAAAAGTTAGTTAGTTATTGTTGTTTTAACGAGCGGAACAGCGAGATCATCTGCCCCTATCTTAATAATACAGATAGGAAATAATATTATAAACAAGTTGTTCAGTAAAGAACATATAGCCTACTTTCTCCTAAATGCATGGGTATAGTTTGTACCCAATCGTCATCATATGGAACATGTGTTCGTATCCCAGCTAACTCACGGTCCTTCGAGGTATGGGACGTTCAACCCACTATACGAGCACATATTCAGGATTTGAGTCTGTCAGGTGACTACTCTACTTGAAAGAAACAACATATTCCTAAGTATAACATTTAATGTTAGTAATTCATGGCAAAACAACATAAAACACAAAAAAATACTGTACATTTATTTCCCACAACAAAAATCAAAATTATCTGTGAGTCTCTTCTCCTCAAAATTAGTGCTTCACCTCATTCAAGTCTATCCTAAACATCCTATTGTTGATACTCTTCGACATTTGCGAGTGTCCATATTGTTCTTCACGTGGCACAATTTAACACAAATTGGAATATCACAACACAATAAACACAAATTATATTTAAATGACATTAAATCTGCAATTATTAAACATTTATCCGTTTTACACGGGGCATTTACTTTAAATAATATTAATTCATTAGCTTATGCCTTGTTTAATAGGTGTTGTCTCGTGCGAATCGTATTCTTTTCCCATAGGTTTCAAACGCTGAAGTGGTACACTTTCCCCTCCAAAATACACATAGATATAGATATTTTTATAGCTTCACCATACAACGATTTTCTGGGTCTGGTCAAAACATTATCGTTACAAACGTGTCATCTCATTCAAATTACGCTACCCGTATGAATAAATTAGTGTGAACTGGGTAAATACACTTTACAAAAATGCCTCTATTTATTTGGTGCAGTTAATTCCTCCTCAGAGAATAACTGGGCCAAATGTTATCCGATTACTTCATTCCAACATTGCATATGTATGGAAATAGTGCATCTAATTCAATTGATATCATCATATCAAGCACATCTTAATTACTTTTCGAAATATCGAGATTCTTCAGTGTCCCACTACAATCTTAAAATAAAAGGATCAGGTCTATTGACTTCCTTTCGTGCGAACAATGAATTAGTCATGGGCTGGCCTCGGCAAGATGGCTGCCGGGTTAGTGGACTATACCTGCTACCCCGTCTGACTCCCCGCACGGTCAAGTTCACTCAATGGTGCAGCGGTGCTAGAGGTACCCTGAATGGGTCGTGTCCTTACGAATTGAGTCATTCTAATTATTTAATACCTACATTTAGAGTATTTAATGGGCTCATCTCGGCTCCTAATTAGTATTCATGGCAAGGGATGGATCACGAAATAGTTTTGCCGTTCTGTGGTCGACATCAGTGGCTTTTACGCGCGTCTCAGGTGAGTTTCGGTGTTATCTCACTGGACGGCATGCATATAACAAGAGGAAATCGACGTTTCCTACACGAAGAACCATTTATCTTACCTCTAAGGGCAGATCAATTAATATATCGGCCTACCTAGGGTCTCTAGCAGTTATCCCTGGTGGCGAAGATTCTGCGAACAGTGGATACAGACAGACTCTGTTCCAGCTCTGTTGCGAATACACATGTATGCTCTAAGGCAATACTATATCGTAGCTTCAAAGATTAGCCGACTAGATTCGACAACGCGCTAACTATTTTCGGATGATCCCCGCAACTTATTGACGTAAATCTCTTGATTCTACGTTACATGCTCGCTGATCGCGGCTCAAACAATATTTCTTACAGATGACTCAATTCTTAAAGCAGTCACGTCCTCTATGCATTTACTCATAAGCCAAAATTCTACGTAGCTCCAAAACAAATATAAATTTACTGGCATACATCAACTATCTTAATGGCTCTCAAATACAACCCTGTAGAATATACCATAATAAAACATTTATTCAACATTTCAATGACACTGAAAAGCTCTCTTTATCTCGATATTTAACTTTCTTTCTTACTTTTCACAATAACACAGTGTTCTTACGCTAGATATGACACACTTTGCACGTACTATAGGCCTGACATGCCCATTTATTTATTTATTTATTTATTTATTATTGTTACCGACCCCAGATTATTATTATTATTACTATTTAACGTTACCGTTACTTTCATCAATGTCTTACGCCTAATTGGCCGTAATCAAGTCATCCTCAAAGCCATATTTTACCAAAATACGAGGGATGTGATCTCGTACACAAATGACTGTTAATTCTTAATCGTTGAGGGAATGCTTCGTTGTATGGTGAGCTATTAAATCATATCAACATATTAAATTTGTACTCACTTTCATTTTAGCTGGGTTGGTCCAGCACGCCAGCCTCTTGCCTGCCATGATGCTTGTTTTAAGCTATCATGATATTTTTCACACGACACATTGCATAAACTTAACACATGGTGATTATATTTTTCACTATTGGCATTTTCACTTTGGCACAATACACATTCTTTTACCATATAAACATAAACACTTTTAAAGATCACTGTAATATAACTTTATACATAATTCTCGCACAACTTTCACACACGGTCCTTGATCGGATTCCCACTATCGCCTGACCTCAGAGATGCGATGCAGCTAACTCCTGACAACCGCTGGTCTCCTTGAAAGTCTATCTTGCGTGTGTGTGTTCGTCTCCCGTCACCTACAGTTTATGTCTCCTCTACTGCAAATTTGTTCAATCCTAGGTCGCAACTACTTGTGACGCCTCCCAGGCTCCCGTAACTGTAATGTTCATTACAATAGTATGTTTCATATTACCCATGATAACACTTCCTGGTTATGCTCATTGTTTGTAAACATCATCCTACATTATCTCTACGCTGTACTGATTCTATACTCGCGTATACTGTTGCTTATACGTCTGCTGTAGACTAATTATTATATGATGCAGAATTACTGTTATTAAGCTGCCTGATGCGCATTTCATTGTTCAACGCTAGTATATTTGAGCGTCAATACTTTATAAATTCCGCGCACTTTCTTGCGTGATCCGACAACGTGTTACCCCACGGTTTGAGTCAAGACGAAATGAACTCCGCTCCAGCTTCTCCCCATATAAAGCTTCCTGATACAATGTAGTTCACTGGATTTCCAGGAGCGACTCTCTTCTTCAAATAATGCATTTTCAGACAAAGTGAAGTATGATCCTTATTCGTCTATTCATGGAGGTTCCAAATTCACTCGCGTGCAGGCAATCGCTTCGGCCAATTAATTATAATTAATTGCTTTCTTCCACGGTGTCATGATGCTACCCCGGTACTTCCCCTCTGGCTCCTTTAGAAATCCTGACTCTGCCGCGGATTAGGTCTGTGCATAAGTTCCTTTATAGATGCAGGCCTTAATTTAGGCGTGAGAACACTCATAAATTATCTTTCCTAGATTACATGCATCTGGGTGTAAGTTTCATCTCAATTCATTGCTCCATTTGGCCGTAATTAATTAATATCTGTGGGCGATCACCCCCACTCAACTGTTTCGCCTTGTGAAGGGGGAATTTCTTGGTCGTTAATCACGGCCTTCAGCCTCCAGCCACGCCGAAAGTAGTGCCTAGGCGCCAGGTCTACTCCGCCCACATTCAACTTCGCTTTGTCAAAATGTCAAGCTGGCTCGCTTTCTTGAGCTCTAGCATCTTAAACGTACATAGGCTTGTATTTTCTGCAATAATCCACCTTTAAAGCTATAATATTCCCGGTCTGGCCGTGATATCCTGCTATTATAATTACATGCAGATATAACTCATTGTTCCTCGGGTTCACTGTGGCTGTTCCCCTCAGAGATCAATGATTCGATTCTGTGCAGAATCATGGGCCTGGTCTTCCTTGTGATAAAGACCCCGGTTCGATGCCAGTCAGCCGTGTCTAATTTGGCACAAGTTATAACTCTTTCTCCTCTTCAAGGAGTATAATTAAATGTTGGTTGTAGTAGCTTGTTGAAATACAACGTGTTATGCGGATAGTAAACATGAATATGAGGTGCCCTTTGCTAGTGGTACCTCTGTACAAAATTTCATTCAATTCGGTTTCACCGAGTTTGAATTGATATACATACATGGCCGCTATCGTCAAGCGATTGGGCTGATGACCTTGTAGTTCAGTCAAAAGATGCTTCCCACAAAAAGGTATGTTGTTGCAAAATTTGGTAGAGATCAAATGATTAGGATGGTCGTAATTTGATTTAATCTTTTAACATTTGGGTGGCCGCCATTCCGTTTCCGTCAAGATGGCGGCGATATAAACATGAGAGTGAGGTGCCCTTTGCTAGTGCTACCTCTGTGCCAAATTTCGTTCAATTTGGTTTTACCGTGTCCGAATTGATAGGGGGAACCGATTTGCACACATACATGGCCACCATATGCAAAGTATTGGACTGATGACCTTGTATGTTGATGAAAGAACGCTTCTCACATGCAGGTATGTTGCTGCAAAATTTGGTATAGATCAGATGATTAGGTTGGTCGTAATTTCATTTAAGCTTTTAATATTTGGGTGGCCGCCATTACGTTTCCGTCAAGATGGCGACGATATAAAACATGACACTGAGTTGTCTTTTGCAAGTGCTACCTCTGTAGCAAATTTCTTTCAATTCGGTTTCACCGTGTTTGAATTTATAGGGGGAATCGATTTGCACACATACATGACCGCTATCTGTAAACTATTGGGCTGATGACCTTGTCGTTTGGTCAAAAGATGCTCACCACTTAAAGGTATGCTGTTGCAAGATTTAGTAGAGATCAGATGATTAGGGTGGTCGTAATTTGATTTAAGCTTTTAACATTTGGTTGGCCGCCATTACGTTTCCGTCTAGATGGGGGCAATAAAAACCATGACAATGAGGTGCCCTTTACTATTGCTACCTCTGTACCAACTTTCGTTCAATTCGGTTTCACCGTGTTTGAATAGATAGGGGGAATCGATTTGCACACAAACACGGCCGTCATCCACGAATTATTGGGCCGATGACCTTGTAGTTTGGTGAAAAGATTTGTCATATGGAATAATGATGCATAAGTTGGTAGAGATCAGATGATTCGTTTGCTCGAAATTTGATTTAAGCTTTCAACATTTGGGTGGTCGCCATTACTTTTTCGTAAATATGGCGGCGGTATAAAACATGACACTGAGGTAGCCTTTGCTAGTGCTACCTCTGTACCAAATTTTGTTCAATTCGGCTTCACCGTGTTTGAATAGTGTACAGCCCAGGGGCAGTACCCCTAAAGACCCACCCCTTCATCTTTCATCAAAACCACTCTCATAGGCATACCATAAGCCTCATATACGTCTTCAAACACAAGCAGGCCCGGCATACTGCTGACAGCCACGCTTTCATAATACACACACACAAACACACTAACTGGAGCGGCAGCAGTGATGAAACGCTGACCAAGCAGTGGGGGAAGGCCTTAAAGGCTAGGCCCAGAAGAGCCCCATTATCTGTTCTTGGCTAACGGCCCTGCTCCTACGAGGTCCGTTCCAGCTCTTCGCCAGGTGAGAACTAGCCGTGTGCTCAGATTCCTTATCTTTGTAAACACCTACCCTGAACACTTGTGCATTTTACAACTTGTACTTCATTTTATATCTGTCTAACTCCCAAAAGGGACATCACATCACAGCTACTGGCCAATAAATACTTGGTCAGTAAACACACACGTTTATTACTAATTACACCCCATTTTACATCCTTATACCCAACCTGACCTTAGTCATAATTGCCCCTGGCTGTGGAGACCAGGAACTGCATCGTCAGGAGTTCTATTGTACTCGAGCAAGCGGCCCGGCTGCAGAGTGTCAAGTCACCGACTCTGCACGTGAGCTCGCTGAATCGCTCGCTTCACTTAATTGGCAGGCTAGATTAATAGCCCACACTTAAACATTCATCCCCTAGCAGGTAAACGCATCCTGTAGGGACGTCCCTAATAGATTAAGTACTCACACCAACACACTACACTGGTAGTCTTCCCCAATTACGGGAAACTACCCTTATTCGGAAACAGCCCTTAAATTAGCACGTTTACACTACCCTGTTTATCCCACCCCCAACATAGGGATAAAACAATAGATAGGAGGAATCCATTTGCTCACAAACATGGCCGCCATCCACAAAGTATTCGGCTGATGACCTTGTAGTTTGGTCAAAAGATTCTTCATATGCAAAGGTATAATGTTGCAAAAATTGATAGAGATCAAATGATTTGTTTGGTCGTAATTTGATTAAAGCTTTTAACATTTGGGTGGCCACCATTACGTTTTCATAAATATGGCGGCGATATAAAACATGACACTGATGTGCCCTTTGCTAGTGCTACATCTGTACCAAATTTTGTTCAATTCGGATTCACCGTGTTCGAATTGATAGGGGGGGACAGACATTCAGAGTGCACACACTCACACACAGACTCACTCACACACATACACACACACAGACATACACAATTTTTCGCCGTGTGTTGATCTCATAAGTCTATTTTCATTTTTTGCAAAAATCGAAAGTAGACTAAAAATGGCATTTCACAAAACTTGGTCATTTTTGACATAGTCTACACACTGATATAGCTTGGCATCAAAAAGTTAATTGAGCTCACAGTGTAATGCTGTTTCCAAACTGGAGCGTTATGGAGATGTGAAGTTCTGAAGCATCTTCCGAGTGTGTTTGAAAATTATATTGAAATATTTAGAAATTTTATTTAATCAAATTATTTGTAAGGATATTTTTTATTTTATTTTATTTTATTTTATTTTAATATTGTATGGTATGGACTCCGTCTTGAGGGAAGAATTCATGATGAAATTAATAAATGTAAAACAAAAATATTGGAATGCAGCCGAAATAAATCAGAAACCTCTATGGACATCAAATTGGCAGGTGAAAAACTAAAGGAAGTACGAGACTTCTGTTACTTAGGAAGCAAAATAACCAGTGATGGACGAAGCAAAGAGGATATAAAAAGTTGGTTGGCTCAGGCACTGAAAGCATTTCTACAGAAAAGGAATCTCTTGACATCGAATATAGATTTAGGTATTAGGAAGTCATTTTTGAAAGCCTTTATCTGGGGCGTGGCGCTCTATGGAAGTGAAACTTGGACTGTTGGTCTAGCAGAAAAGAGGGAAATTGAAGAGTTTGAAATGTGGTGTTACAGGAGAATGATGAAGATCAGATGGGTAGATAGGGTTACAAACGAAGAGGTATTAAGACGAGTGGGAGAGGAGAGATGTTTCTGGCGACTGCTAATGAAGAGAAGAGATAGGTTGGTAGGGCATATACTAAGACACCCAGGAATAGCAAGCTTAGTTATGGAAGGAAGGGTCGAGGACAAGAACTGTAGGGGTAGACCAAGGTTAGAATATGTTAAACAGATTGCCTCGGATATAGGGTGTGGTAGCTATGTAGAGATGAAACTGTAGCTCAGGACAGGGAGGCATGGAGAGCTGCATGAAACCAGTCAAAAGACTGAAGACTCAAACAACAACAACAACATTGTAAGAACGCTGAATAAGATATCATCGTATATCGAAACATGTACTAACATTTGAAGGCGGTTTCGGTGGCGTAGTCGGTAGCATGCTAAGCTTCTATACCCAAGATAGCGGGTTCAAACCCGGCCGAAGTGGTCGGATTTTTAAGAGCGTTAAATATCCCTCAGTGTGCCTTCCTTCGGAGGGGAAGTAAAGCCGGCGGTCCCATGTCATAGAATTATGGCATGTTAAAGACCCTTCCACTAATTACACCTGTGTGAAGCTAAATTGTATAGGTTAAGAATGTAAACAAAGCTTTTAGGTTCCTACGTTCGTTGCCAAGAGCCGACTGCGGTGGCGTCTGGTAGCTAAGTTCTGAACTAGTAGTCGTTGACGGTGGCGTTTCGCGGCAAAAGTAGGAACTATTTCAAAAATTCAAAAGTCTGCAGTCCTTACTTGAATTAAGAAACAGTTAACACACACTAATACAGTCATCACAATTAACACCGGTTATCAGACAGATTCTATACACACCCAAAGTACACAGGGCTACATGACCGCGTTGTCGCAGCCACTAAACTGAGGAACCAACCAACATTTGAATAGAATTTGTATTGACTGGCAGCGCATTTTAATTAATTACTAGCTGTACCCGGCATGTTTGCAATGCCAACCAAAGAAAGTGTTGGCGTTGTAACTTTGTTTGATGAAATGGTTTTGGATACACGGTATATTTTTATCTTTACGTTACTTCCTCTAAACTATTGTAAAATGGATTTTCTATCTCAGAAACATTCGTGGGAGCGTGCTCAACAACTTACCAAAGTTCCATCGCAATCATAAGAATGGTTTATGAACGCATACGGGATTTTGTTGAAACGATTCGCGCGCTGTCACTCCTCTATTGAATCTAATCGTGCGCTACCTATTGCAAAATGGATTTACTAAGTCACAAACCTTTGCAGGAGTGTACACAACAACTCACCAAAATGTCATCTCAATCGGATTAATGGCATATGAACTCATGTGGGACTTCGTGGAAACGAATCGCGCGCCATTTTGTTGAAGCTACTCGCGTGATATCTATTGTAAATTGGATATAGTATGCCTATACCATCCCGGGAGTAGTTTCAACAAATGAGTGTTGGCGATGCCTTCATATACCATTCATCCGATTGCGATTAAATTTTGGTGAGTTGTTATGCACACTCCCGGGATGGTTATAGGCATACTATATCCAATTTACAATAGATAGCACGCGAGTAGCTTCAACAAAATGGCACGCGATTCGTTTCCACGAAGTCCCACATGAGTTCATATGCCATTCATCCGATTGCGATGACATTTTGGTGAGTTGTTGTGTACACTCCTGCAAAGGTTTGTGACTTAGTAAATCCATTTTGCAATAGGTAGCGCACAAACAAACATTCATCCTTTAATGTATAGTAGATTATGTATTAGTGAAGTAGGTTGGCAACACTGGCGAGGTGAGACGCCACCTGCAGTGTGCCCTTAACTTCTCAACGAACTGGAAACCTATCTTCTGACTCTCAATTGAGGGCGGGACGAGCATACTGAAACTATTGTCAACTGTTTCCTGCGTTCAAAACACTGGCATGATGTCACGATTCATTACCCGTGAACATGACCCACCCATTGGTTAATTTAGCCTTAAATATCCTAGTTTATCTCCATCCTGATGTAGGCTACGTAGGTCTGGTACTCCTCGATCGTAAAACTTGGCAGTTGCATTGCGCCATGACCCCAGACACCACACAACGCTGAACTTCTGGCCAAATAATGGATACACGAAAACCAAGTAGGCTATTCAGAGTAGTTCGTATGTATAAGTTATATCTAGTCACGCAAAGAAGTCCAGTGAGAGAATAGAGGGGATGATATGTGCGAGAGAGAGCGTTGGCTGCACTCTCTGTTGAAACACGTATAAATGCTATTGGTCTAACCCTCGTACTTAGGGAACACTTCCTCTGCATTTGCACCATGTTTCAAGGTTAAGAAAAAATAAATAAATGGATAGGTTGGTTGGTTTTTCAGTTTAGGGGCTGCAACAACGCGGTCATGTAGCCCCGTGTGATTTACGTGTGTGTAGAATCTGTCTGATAACCGGTGTTAATTGTGATGGCTGCATTAGTGTGTGTTATCTGTAATTCAGGTAGGAATTGCAGACGATCAATTTCAAGTAGTTCCTACTTTTGCTATCAAATGCTACCATCAAGGACACCTAGCTGCGAACTTTGCCACTAGATGCCACCGCAACCAGCACCTGGCGACGAATGTTGGAACATAATGAGCGTTAATCAAATCTAACCTTTAAATTTAGCTTAACACAATTGTAGTTAGTGGAAGGTTCTTTTACATGCCATAAATCTATGACATGGGACCACCGGCTTTACTTCCCCTCCGATCGAAGGCATACTGAGGAATTTGTAACACTCCGACGACTTCGGCCGGGTTTGAACCCGTGATCTTGGGCATAGAAGCTCAGCATGCAACCAAGATAAATACATACATAAATAGATAAATAAATAAATAAATCATCATCATTTCACTTATGGGCCTTTAAGGCCTACAGCAGAAGAACAAAAGAAATAAAAAGAAGAGAACAAGTGGTAACAAAGGAATCAGTCACAAAGGAGGAGGTATCTACTGCAGATAACATTCCAACGGTGTCGGTCTCTAGCTTCATCTTCCACAGCATTCGGTTCCACTTGCTGAAGTATTGTCAATACTCGATCCATCACGTCCTGGGACGTCCCCTTGGGCGTCTTCCAGCAGGTAGTGAATGAAGGACTCGGTTTTGGATGGATTCATCAGCTCGAAAGATGTGGCCAAACCATAGATAAATAAACAGATAAAAAAAACAAATACGGACATAAATAAAGATATAAATAAATAATTAGATAAGAAGATATATACATAAATAGATAAATACATACATAAATAAATATAGGCTATCCTCCCTATATTATTATGCTAAGGTCCCATTCCGGTTTTGTACCGAAAATAAGGTCCTGTTAACACCATCCTACACATATGGGGTACCTACAGGTTCCGCATAACCCCATGTGTATCCGAAACGCACTCACTTCCTCTTTAAATGCCTCTCAATTAAATAAATACCATAAAAAATGTACATTTACAATGGGAACACCGTAACCTGGCGAGCCTGCGCTAGAGCGCAGGGCAGCGAGACGGCGGCAGCCATCTAGCGGGAGCGTGGCGTACTGCTAGGCGAGCCTACCGGTAGAGCGCAGGGCAACACGGCGGCGGCAGCCATCTGGTGGGAGCGTGGCGTACTTCGTTCTCCCACATTCTTTCCTAATATCCCAAAAAACCTACATTCACGTTGCGAAAGCTCGCACGGGCCCACTAGTAAATAGATAATTACATAAATAGATAAATAAATACATTAAAACTAAATAAATAAATAAATAAATAAATAAATAAGTTACATAAATACAAAAATAAATGGATAGGTAAATAAGTACATAAATAAGTGTAAAATAACTTTTGGTTAAGATGGTGGCGATATAAAACATGGCACTGAGGAGCCCCTTACTAGTGCTACTTCTGAAACAAATTTGGTTCCATTCGGTTTCGATGTGTTTTAATTGATAGGCGGGAGGAGGGGTGGGGGATGACCGATATACACACACAAAACACACAGGAACTTTTGGCCCGCGTAGATCTCATAAGACTGGTTGGTTCCTTAGTAAAGGGGCTGCGACAACGCGATCATGTAGCCCCGTGTACTTTGGGTGTGTGTAGAATCTGTCTGATAACCGGTGTTAATTGTGATGGCTGTATTAGTGTGTGTTATCTGTTTTAATTCAAGTAAGGACTGCAGACAATCGATTTTCAAGTAGTTCCAACTTTTGCTACCAAATGCTACCTTCCACGACACCTAGCTTGCGGACTTCGCTACTAGAGGCCATCGCAGTCAGCACCTAGCGGAGAACGTTGGAACCAATATAGTCTTATGAATTCTAACCTACAAATTTTGGTTTCACCCATTTGTAGTCAGTAGAAGGTTCTTTATCATGCCATCAATCTATGACCTGGGACCGCTGGCTTTACTTCCCCTTCGAAGGAAGGCATATCGAGGGATTTTAACGCTCTTAAAAATCCGACCTTGGGCATAGAAGCTAAGTACGCTACCAATTACGCCACCGAAGCCGCCTCTCATATTTCATATTTTGCAAAAATCGAAAGTAGGCTGAAAATACAACGTCGAGGAAGAAAGTGAAAGAGATAGTGATTCGAATATATTTATTGTTCGATTCTTTAAATATGCGCTTGTAATTAAAAATACCTAATCTTTATAAACATATGCATTTTAAATATTGGGGTGGCGGCTGCCACCTCATGCAACCCCCGATATTTGCCAATGGAAGTACACAGGGTTGATGACCAAAATGCCCCAACCCCTAAAATGAATTAAGAGCAACTATTTTAAGTAACAATAATAATAATAATAATAATAACCCCTGGCACTACAGCCCATGAAGAGCCTAGGCCTACCAAGCGACCGCTGCCCAGCCATTTGGCCTGCAGATATTTGGGTGACGCGTGCGTGGTTAGCACATCAGGTCCCCTCGGCCGTTAATCTTGGTTTTCGTGATCGGGGCGCCGCCTCACTATCAGACAGCTACTCAATTGACCTCACGTGGCTGAGTGCACCCCGTTCCAGCCCTCATGTCAGTTTCTAAAATCCCTGAGGAGCCGGGAATCGAACCCGGGGCCTCCGGGTGGGAAGCAGCCGCGCTATCCCAACACCACGGGGCCGGCACTATTTTAAGTACAACACAAGAACCCGAGGCCGGACTCGAACCGGTGTTGACCTCTCAAGTTGCAGGTCTGCTCACAAGAAGCAATGTTCTAATTGCAGCTGAAAGTGTATCGATAGCTATGTGAGTGGTTTATGAACTATATATTAATACAACTGGGCCAACTTGAACTAATGTCGCCTCGGGCAACCGCTGTGCCAGATCCACGGCAATCAAACAAACCTGTTCTCGATCACCTTCATTGACTGGAACAGAGCAATGCAGTTGTTGTTGCTTCAATTAGAGGACGTCCGAGATCAGATTCGTACCCGTGCAAAGCGTCATTTAGGCGCCACACACAACCCCCCGCTCAAAACTGACCCGACCCGATCCAACCCCCATCCCCACCCCCCTCGAAATACGCGTTGTGTACTATTTTTATGCCAATACCTAATTACCCAAGGTAATTCCAGATCGTAGTGTTAGTATAATAATATTATCGTATGGCCTCGGGTGTCGGGTGCAAGCTTTGTTATTTGACGCCCAGAGGGCAGCTTGCATGTCAAATTTTGCCGTTCCTTGAAACGCTATGAAAGTCAAGGAGGTTAGATATCTAAGCTCTTTGACATTATAGCGCTTTCTAGTAGAGAATGGAGGAACTTTGTGATGGCGGAAAATCCCGAGATTAGTTAGTTAGTTAGTTAGTTAGTTAGTTAATATTGTTTTAAGGGACGGAAGTATGAGGTCATCTGCCCCAATCCCGAGATTAATTTTGCCACTATGAACACGGCCTTTGAATTTAAATGGGTTCTTTTATATGCCAACAACGTCTGACATGCGTGTCGTGATTTTTGTCGCCTTTCAAAAATCACTTACCACGGCCAGGAGCGAAACCTGCAAGCTTGGGATTGACAGTCTGACACGATTGTATTGTTAGTAATAGTACAGTAGATTCGGTTTTAGCGTATTTATTGAATAGCCTATTAGGACTACTGGTCTACTCTCACATTTTTCAATTCAATTTTTCTCTCAATTATTATTCCTAGGCAGCGAGTGGGGTAAGGGAAATAACGTTTTCATTGAAGCAAAATATACAAGTATACAAATTAATGTAGGCCTACTGCCAACGCTGTACTAACACGGTAAGTAGCGGCGCACTACCCAAGTTCAATTAAAATATGTAGGCCTATTGTCTGAAGTAGGCCCTTAGATTCGGCATCCCGTGTGGGGTTTAGAGCTGCCCCTGTGCTTGGGACTCTGTTTGGTCACCAACCCAGTGTACATCGCGTAACCTGTGTTATTGAAGTGATTGTGTGTATTCGCAATTATTAGCATCTGAGAGTGGGGTAGGTGCCTCTGTACTTATAATAACGTACCATCCCGCCGGTTGCCTGGATTGAATACGCCTATGGTAAAATCCCTGGGGGAACCCACACTGAGGATGGCCGCCCGTCAGCACTGGGATCAAACCTAGGATCTCCCAATTGCAACTCCCTCTTGCAGTCGTGTTGCTGGGTTAGAGCTAGCTGTGTGTATTGCAAGGGAGCTGACTATAAGGGTGAAACCTCACCACCCCCAACACTGTAGTAATAACTAGTACAGTAGAGTCAATAATCCGGATTAATTGTGACCAGACCCTGTCCAGATTATCAAAATGACCGGATTTTCGAAATGAGAAAAAAAAGGTTGTTTGAGTTCATAACAAAAAGAAAACTTGCTAAAACTGTTAATTATTCACTTTAGTGGTTAAATAATTGGATCAGATAATAAAACCATTGGTTAATATGAACTTATAATGTATTTTAATGAAAGAATATACGTACGAGTACATATGTAATGTACAATAAGTACATATTTACACAATACTGTACAGTTTATACATTGCCAGAGCTCTTAAATGATCTGTTATTGATTTTTGAACTGCAGTAGAGGTTCGCTCTTTTGCGGCCAAGTCTTTGATTCGTAGCTGTAAGACGACCCTGCCCAACCTGTCGTATCAACGCTTTTGGTTGACAAATATGTAAGGTCTACTTTTATTTTCACCAGAATTGAATCCAGTTTATCGACCCTCTACTGTATTTGGAAACTCGAAACTCGGTATCTCGAACCTCCATTACTCGAATTTTCAATAACTCGCAATAAATATTATTTCGCGAACAAACTTCCTATATTGAACATCTATAATTTTCTCTTTAAGTCAAATTTCTATAACTCAAATTTTTCAATATCACGAAGCTTCAATTAGCCTATATCCCTAGCACTTGTTGTTTATCTCGAATATTTACGCATTTTTGCAGTGCAACTATTCTAATTCAAATTTTCAACCGATTACTGCAGTTGAGTGCAACTTAGATAAGATTGCATATTGGCTTTCACGGCCAAGGAATTGAAACTCAGCAATTTGTCTAGGTTTATGCCGTGTCTTGTGTGCGGTTTGCTGAGTTTTACTTAGATAATGTTTGTAATAAACCTGTTATCATTACGAACATCTATTTTTAGCCTATTTTCACTTATGAAGAAAATAGCCTTATGAGATCACATTTTGTCCGTCTGTGTGTGTGTATCTGTGTGTGTGAGTATGAGTGTGTGTCCCTCTAATAAAATCTAAACGACCGAAGAGATTTTAATGAATCTCAGTAAGTGCATATTACCACCTCGTCCGACTTCGATCGTGCTTTTCAAATTTCAATACGTTTAACCAATCACCATGGCGGCCGCACGAAATATGTCACTGGCATTTTATATCTCCGCAACAGTGAAAGATATCACCCTGAAATTTTGTACGGTGATAAAGGCCACTACTAGAAGTTCATCTATGTGACTTTCATAAACCTGTTAAGTACAAAAATAAAAATGAACATTTCAAAAATTTAGATAGACATTTCTCACGATTTAACCATCCTAGCGCAATGAAACTTGGCACAGCAAATGTTTATACACATTGTAATGCACTGACATCTAATTTAGTTCAATTGTTTACTTAAACTCAAAATGGCGGCTGTGCGAAATTGTAAAATTAAGATTTTATATCTTGTGTCCTAATCATGCGGTCGAAGTGAAAGTTTGAATAATGAACCTACGCAACAATCTTCACCTAATGGCACATAACTCTAAGGCCTACATAATATAACACTCCAACATGGCGACCATCCGAAATATTTAGACGGCTCTCAATATCTACGAAAATATTACAGCAAACTGGCATTCACCTATGGATCATTCAATAACCTGCATCGCTATATCGTGAAAGAAACTCGATCTGTCGTGATATATCGATTTGAATGGCTGCCTGTTATTGGCTAGTTAAAATTATTTCATTTCTGACCGCTAGATAGCTGTAGCGTAGCACTGAAACTTCAAGTCGGAAGTAAGGATGACTTTACTATAAAACGAAATCCATACGGTAATCATATCTTCACTTCGTGGGCCATTCAGCCAGAAGGACGCACGATACGGAAAGGGCTATTGTAGACGGAAAAGTAAATAGTGTACGCCAGATGTGAGCAGTTCACGAAGGTTGCTCGTGCTTGCAGTTTCAGTACGAGCTAGCCCTAGCCGCTAGTGCGCTTGCTGTAAAATACCAAGGAGTATACAGTACAATAACAGAGGACTCTCTGTGTAGTCAGTAGTCACGAACTTCTTTGATGAGACTTACGGCCAACGGATGAGATCCGTGGATGAGACCCACAAGCTAAGAATATAAGTGACCGAAGGACCTAGGAGAGTTTTGCCGACTACCTGTGCCAAATTATGCAATAAAAAGAGAACTCATCGACGTGAGCTATCATTAACATAGATCATTATTGATTGTATTAAGTAACGGACTTGAGCATTTAACAACGAAAAATTACAGAATCTGTGATGTTTCGAGGCAATGTACCTGCGGAAATTAAGATCTGTTCACTGGTTTTACTCCACAATGTTAGTAAGATTTCTAATTTAGATGGTTCAGTCGCGGTTTTATTTGCCCACTTGTGTATAGAGAAGTCGCCTCCGTGGCTTAGACGGCAGCACACCGGCCTCTCACCGCTGGGTCCGTGGTTCAAATCCCGGTCACTCCATGTGAGATTTGTACTGGACAAAGCCCAGGCAGACAGGTTTTTCACATGCTACTCCGGTTTTCCCTGTCACAATTTCATTCCAGGAACACTCTCCACTATTCATTTCATCTGTCGTTCATTTAAAAATCGTTGCCCCATGGGAGTGCGACAGCTTCGGCAGCCGACACAGTTCGTGTCCTCGCTGCTAGATGGGGCTTCATTCATTCCATTCCCTGACCCGGTGGGTCGACTGGAAGCAGGCTGTGGATTTTCATAAATTATAGAGAATGTGGGAATACAGGAGAATTATTGTTCTTCGTAATGCCCCAACTTTGTATAGTAATAAAATGTGAACTATTGCTAATATTTTGCTATTCCTAGCAGTTCCCTTGGCCTGTTTGCCATCTCTTGATGAATACAGTACATTTGCATTTGTCAGTTGGCACAGGCTAGAGTAAAAGGTGGCTTTTCACCGATGTCTCAGTCTCACTCATGGCTGTGATTATATGGAAGCTACTGAGGTATGGGTGGTGCTTAGTAATGACATTCGGGGCATAGTCAGTGCCTGTAGATGTTGTGAAAGGTTCTGCTCATAGGGTTAGGACTACTGTTCTGACTCAGTGAGGAAAGCAATGGCAAACTACCTCACTCCTCTTCTTGCCTAGAACGCCTCAATATAGCGCTGCCTTGGGTTTTTGTGTGTATCGACTCACATAACGTAACGGCGGTGCTATTTGAGGATCCAACCAGCCTTCGGGCTGACAACCTAACAGACAAACAGCAGTTCCCTCCCCTCTCCGACTCCCGCCCGGAGATCAACAAATGGCTTGTTTCTTGATTTGCATAGTATATTTGGTGACAATATTACATCACTAAAGCAGTTATGTTGCTTCCTGTGGTTCAATGAACCGTGAAGATGTAAAATTCTGATTTAATATGAACAAAAGCAAACAAAGCCAACTCCGTGCAGGCCATGGAAGCCCTGGGAGTGGTGGAAGGTAGAGGCTTCCACCCTTTGGGGCATAGGCACTAGATGGGATGGAGTTCTCAGCTCCATAGAAATTACCCTAGTACTCATTTCTGGTGTAGGCTGAGTGAACCCCAGTGATATTTGCGTTTCCGAATTAATATGAACAACAAAATCAAATAAAAACTAGCCGACCCGTACGAGAAACCTCGCATGCTCATAGGCCACACTTTCCCGAATAGATTTATAATAAGAGACTTAAGGAGAAAGGTTGTTATGCTTTTATTTGAACCAAATGATTATAGAACACTATTTACGTTTCAGGCGTCCTTACGGCCAAAATGCGAACTGAACAGCAATGATGTCGCGTATTTTCCTACAACAACAGTATTTGCAAATCGCACACTTCTTACAAAAATTGATACCGTATTTAAGAAATTAGAATACAATTCGTCACTGCTAATGTCATTTGTGTGCTTAGTCCATTGATTGATAGCTTAGCCTTGTACCCGTTCGTCCTGGGGATGCGATGACCCATCTGCTATAACATCGCATTCCTGGAGTTCCAGGACAGAGCGGAGTTAAATGAACCTCTAGTCAAATAAGGAATGTGTCGGAAATTCAGCTGAGTTATCGAAAAAGCAGTGGGTATCACGAGACAAAGTATCTCTAGGGTCGTTACGGGCTTAAGTTTAATAGAAATAATGCAAATATAAATGGGCGCCATCAACTGAATTCCTAGCAAACCACTTCCTTTCCGGATAAGCCTTACTCAAGACAAGGAAAGAAAAAGGAACATCACACCATCATCAGATCACAACTAAGATAAAAACAAATTTATTTTACTTTGATAGTCAGACAGACATTTTAAATATAACTCCTACCTAAGAGTATGGTCGAATGCCAACGTTAAATTGTCATTGTCCAAAAATCGAACCATCTCTTTTCTAATCCAAAATTATTTCATCCACATAACAAGAAAAATCTCTAAAGTTCTCTTGGGTTCTCAGGATCACTGTAGCACTATGTCTTTCGTCACTGACATTTGTGAAACCTGAGTCCTAATTTCTCTTTAATTTAACATCATCAATGTGGATTAAAAAAAGTTATTAATCTGTCTAAACATACACATATTATAATCACATATATTAAACATCACGTAATTTATGGTTTGCATGGCATAATTTAAATGTTGAACATGTTAGTCAAATGCTCCTAAACATCGAATAATTAATTTACACTATTTACATTGTCATTCATAATTACTTATCTGTGAATTACAGAAAATTCATGGCTCATTGGTCATCGTTATCGTCATCATCAAAATTAAATATTTCTCACATTAATTCTCACTTCAAAATTCTACATATTCCTGTCAGAATCATTAATTCATCACCATTACATCATTTAAATCTTCAACTCAAGTTGCAATTCCTTCAAATTATCTCTCAATTAAATTTATTTAATTCCATATAAATTCATTAATCATCAGCTTCTTTAATTAATTATCACCTTCTAATTCAGTTATTCATCATCATTACAATCGTCTATTAATTTATTTCAATCAGTTTATTTTATCCAATCTTTAATTCATCCATTTATTTAATTCATTGATTTATTCCAAAATTTAATTTATCAAATTATTTAAATTTCAATCTTCTGGTTATTTAGTTTTTATTATTTCATCTAGTCATTCTGATTTTTATTTCATTAGGTCAGATCGTTAATATGCTTAAATCTCAGATTATTATTTCATTAATTATTATTTTCAGAAAATCTTGTATTATCAACTTTATTTTTTTGTTTAATTTCCTAACAAATTGTTTAATATGGTTTATAGAACGTTGTCTTACAGTTTTATCACTTCCAAGTTATATCTCGTACTTAATTTATCATGCCAAAAAATATTATTGCCTCCACGACATCACGTTGGATCTAACTATCCACAACGACATTACATTTCCTCAATACTTCAAATATCACATTTGAATACAACAATTACTCCACAAAACTCCATAAATATTCAGCACATACAGCATGAATCTCAACAATTACGCTAGACTGGGTACGACGACCTCATGTCTGCTTCAAAATACATTATCAACATTGCTACTATCACTTGTCAACTTCCACAAAATGCCTACCACAAACTCCACTTAACCATGTTGCATGATCTACAAAAAATATATAACTGGCTTCAAATTATCAACGCACACAATCTCCAATAACTGTAATTAATCTGATCACATCTAGACAACTTCTTAAACAATTGGAAAAATATATTACCTCAGTAATTTAAGATCTGCTTTCAAATAGCATAAATTCTCTTACAATTTTCATAACTCACATCACAGAAAAACACCAATGTGCTATAATCTCATATCAAAATCTGCAATACTGATCTGCCTTAAAATAATTCTGACCATTAATGATTAATCTTACAAGATTCAATTACTTCAAATCCTTCTCAAAGGTATCAAACACAATTATAAAAATCATCAAAGCATCAGCTATAACAGCTGTTAAACTGAAATTACTCTCAAAAGAGTATAGCAACAAAATATTGGATTGGCAAACAAGAATTACTAAATGCAATCCTGCTGACATTTATCGTTACTTTATTTAACAAAATTTCGACTGATATGTGACTAGTAGTTCCTTGTTTGATTCACTTACAATCTCGTGTACACTCGGATGATAAAAATGAGTCCCTCAATGGCGAGTAAGATGTGTAACCACCGTACAGTCGTATAAATACGAAAGACCTCGCCCCGTCGACTTGGATGATAGTGCCCTGAACGATGGGTAAGATGAGTACCACCATACAATCGTATAAATACGAAAGACCCCATCTCGTAGACTATATGAGTGAATGTACCAGATAGGAATCAACAAGTCTCTAGTTGTCATATAAAAGCGATGTTCATTCACTAAAGTGAATAGCTTCTTAATATCTCCAAACAATCCAATGGAAAAAATCCCTACTGATGAATAATACACACTCGCTAGTATGCAATGAACTGACGAAGTAATTTTAGATAATCAATTGCAGATCACGAGTTCGAAATACTCGTTACACAAAAAAAAACTATTTATGAAAAATATCCTAGCTGGAAAAATGTCTAAAAGACCAAACATCTGCTTAATAAAGCCAACCAATGGTGAGAATTTCGTATAATGATGCCTGCCATATCATATGGTCACTCCATATTCTAGCAAATTCGAAGTATATAAAGTCAAACCATGTCTTAATAATCGTATCACTCCTATTAGAAAAATATACATGTGTGCCCAGTATTCATGAAAATAATCGTATCAGGTAGTTATAACTCTTACAGTACCTTTTTCATAATCAGCTGTAATTAAATTTCCAAGATCGTCGATTTTCCCTACATAATGAATTTCTCGAAAGATCGGCGTGAATATCATTCCATCCATGAAATGACGATTGCATTCGAAATCCCAAGTGAATCAGCTGGTGGACCTCCTCTCGTCAGGACTCGAATCCATCGCTATGCGGTGCCATCTTGTCTCTATCTGCGTCTACTCTGACATGTTGAACTTCGGATTACCCATAGCGGATATTGTCCAACTCCTCTCGAAAAAGTTCATGGAAACAGCGTACCCCCTACTCCTCTTCTAAGTTACGCCACTGTTCCATTAAATGTTCAGTTTGAGTATTGAAAGACCAATCTCCAATAACTGCTAAGTCTCACTTTCGTAAAATAAAATTTTACATAAGAGTGTTCAAGTTTACGAAACACCCTGTAGTTGTCTGTATATGGTAATTCATGAAACTGCATAAGAAATAAATTTCATTAATGCACGATCTAATGTCCATCAGTGCCTATGCTAACAACATTCCGCTTGCTTGAAATTGTTAAAGTAACTTTGAATGCGTTATGGAAAAGCATAGTCGTAAAGTTATTCATAAGAACTGTGTTCAAACTGCGTTGAAATGTAGCTTGTAATAAAGTCTCCAACTACTTGCAGTGCTGTTCTAACATATCCCGGCCGTCTGTGATTGCTTGCTCGGCAAGTCCGCCTGGATCAATGACCTGCTTGGCGTTCGCTGCTCGGCGATGCTGAAACTGTCGCCTACACTCTGCCGTGACAGTTTCGGTATGCTACGCGACCTTCACCGTGCGTCTCGCTTGCGCTACAGAGCTCAACCCTACTTGCTCGACTGACAGAGCTCCACTGAATGTGCTGGCACTGTCTTCACTCTTATCTGCCTGGCGCAGACACGTGGTGTTGTCCCCCACCACAGTGCTCTCGCGTCACGATCATAGTCTCGAACCCTCATCATCTCGGCTGTTCCGTTATAAAATAACTTAAGGGTTATCTAACTTCCTTACAATTATTTCCACATATAATGCATGTTATATATCCTCTTCTAAGATGTTTAATTACCATATTCCATACATATCTCAATAAAACTTCACATCTCTATCCATAATTCCATCTTCTTACAGATGTCAGTGCCTCCTTGATTCTAGACCTCCTACGTCATCTTGACATTCTTCTTGACTCGATCGGTGCGCTATCTTTTCCTAACTCTTCCCAAAACCTCAACTACGGCTTAATGTCTGCTGGCGTAGCCGATAGCCTAAACTAGGTATCGGGTACATCTCTCCCGTGCATCTCCTTTTTTTTTATCAGGATTGAGAAAAAAAATACACTCTCAGGCATTCTATATATAATACATATACACGATAGCTCTATAATTCCCTTCCTCAGCATGATGGTATTTCCTGATGCTAGCTGCATTAAGTTCCTACAACTTCATCAGTATCCATTCTGACAATCTTGTAGCTATTATTCTGGTATGTTTGTTCAATACGGAACGGACCAGCGTACAATGGAGCAAATTTATGGTAGATCTTCAGTTGAAGGTTCGAAGTGACTGGCTTCCTAATCAGCACCTCATCATTTTCTTGAAATGGCTCGTGGAACCTCCTTCCTGCCTGTCTCCTGGCTCTCTTCTCCGCCTGTCTTCTGAGCCTCTCTCCTGCCATCTCGACTCTTCTTTCTTGTGTGGGTTGAGGATCTACTGGTGCCCTCACGACTCGGTCCCATGGTCTATCCGGTTTCAATCCATGATGAAGCATGGACGGAATCTGTCCTGTGCTTTCATGTACTGTGGAATTCAAGCATTGGCTAATGATGGGTATCACTTCCATCCATCTATGGTGTTGCCTTGACACATATAAGCGACACATCTTACTTATCTCCGGCATAATTCTTTCGGCTGGATTTCCCTCTGGATACCGTACAGAATTAAACACATGCCTTATTCCTAAACGTTCCATAGCAGTAGAAAATTCCATACTAGTAAATTGCGATCCATGGTCACTCAACAAAACTTCAGGTTTCCCCATGCTCGGAATAACTGTTTTCTCAAGTCTGTTTATCACGTATTTGGATGTAGCTTTCTGTATAGGGCATAGAGATACGTATTTTGAAAATACGTCAACTGTTACCAAAACGAACTGATATCCTTTCGTCGAACGAGGAATCGGACCGAAAATGTCCGTCGCGAAAAGTTCTCTTGGCTTGCTGGGTAATATTGATCTAGGAACTTCTTTCATTAACTTAGATGAGTATTTACTTCGCTGACAACTGTCACAGGTCTTTATGACGTCGCGAATCGTTTGTCCCATTTGTCTCCAAACGAAAGTTTCTTGAGCGAGAGCCAAAGTCTTGTCTACACCTACATGAGCTGCAGTTCGGTGTATCATCCAAATAACTGGTTTGACAAGCTTGGGTGGGATCACTACTCTAAGTTTAGTATGATCCTGGTCGATATATTGGCATATAACACCTCCCATAATATGATATTTTTTAGCCTCTATCTCAGTTCTTTGAAAATCCGGATCAGCGTTGTCCATTCTGCGTGTCAAAAAACGGTAAATTCTTCGCAAAGGTGCATATCTCTTCTGAGTTTGCGCTAACAACTTCAACTTTTCTAGAGTACCATTATCCTCTTGAATCAAATTTATATGGTTGACAATTACTTCCTCACAAGGGTTTCTGCTCAACACATCTGCTAACAGATTTAACTTCCCAGGTCTATGTACAACAGTTGGGTTAAATTGCTGTAAGAACAGAGCCCATCTGGTGATGCGGTCACTCGCTAAGTCTGTCTTCATAATAAATTGGAGGGCTTTATGATCTGTGATCACTGTTATGTCATGTCCAAACAACACCTTCTTCCACGTTTTAAGAGCATGAACCACTGCTAATGCCTCTAACTCAGTTGCATAGTAATTCTTCTCACAATTCCTAAGCTTGCGACTGGTGAAAGCTAAATACCTATGTTTCTTGTCATCATCCAACTGATATAGGATCCCACTAATACCTATTTTGGATGCGTCTGTCTCTACAAAAAATCTTCTTGTAAAATCAGGGTACTCAAGCTTGATATTTTGGATCAACATTTTCTTGGCCGCTAAAAACGCTTGATTGCATCTGTCGTCCCATTTCCATCGATTTCCCTTTCTTAGTAAATCCTGCAGAGGTGCCATCATCTCAGTATATTCAGGACAATGTGTTGAAAAGAACTGACACATGCCTAAAAACTTCCGTACCTCTTTAATCTTTCGTGGGGTTGGAAATTCTGAAATTGCCATGATCTTCTTTGGATTGGGCCTATAACCATCTCCATCGATTCTATGTCCAAGAAATTCAATTTCTTCATGAAAGAACTGACATTTATTGAAATTCACCTTGAAGTTCGTCCTCCTAAGATCTTCAAAAAGCATTTGAAGGTGCCTGATATGTTCTTCCGCTGTCTCAGACGCTATAATCAGGTCATCAATATAGCTTACCACATGCTCCTTAACTGCATCTGACAAATTTTCATCTAGTGCTCGGATCATCACCGGACCACTATTTTTCACTCCAAAAGGTAACCTATTGAATACATATGTTTTATGGTCAAACAAGAACCCTGTGTATTGTTTGCAGTCTTCTGCTAGCTCAACATGATAATAAGAACTAGTCAGATCGATTGTCGAAAAGAAACTCTTTCCTCTGAATCTGCGTAACAATTCACGAATAACAGGTGGTCTGTCATGTTCAGGAAGAACTCTTTCATTAAGGGCTCTAGCATCTAGACATATCCTTAGCTTACCATTAGGTTTCTTGACTACAGCTAAAGGATTCAAATAAGCAGTTGGCATTTTCTTAATTATTCCATCTTTCTCCATATCGCTTATCATTATGCTAACTTCCTCCTTCCATTTATCCGGAATGGGATATAAATTTTTATGGTATGGTTTGTCATCCATCAACTTGATGCTGTAGGTAAAATTTTCTATGAGACCTGGTTTGTCATTGAATATGTCCTCATATTCTGAAATTACTTGATCAAACTGCCCCTTAATTTCTGGATTTATTTTACTTGTCATGCCAGTTTTATCTTCTATAGACCTTTCAACGCTGCATACAATCTCATCCAATATATCCTCTCTAAAGAATGTCATCTCCGATTCCTGATTTTCCATGACCCCTTCTTGAAAGTACATGCGCCTACTCTGCATATCTATGATCAGGCCACTCTCACTTAAGAAATCCACTCCTAGGATCATGTCAAAATGTAGTTGACCCACTACTAGGAACATCTGTTCAAAACTTCTGGTTCCAATCCCAACATCTAAAAGTACCTGACTTTTACATTTCATACTCCTGTCTGGGATCACCCCTTGAATTTTGCTAACAACAGTTGGCAACATTGTAACATCTAGACATATCCTTAGCTTACCATTAGGTTTCTTGACTACAGCTAAAGGATTCAAATAAGCAGTTGGCATTTTCTTATTTATTCCATCTTTCTCCATATCGCTTATCATTATGCTAACTTCCTCCTTCCATTTATCCGGAATGGGATATAAATTTTTATGGTATGGTTTGTCATCCATCAACTTGATGCTGTAGGTAAAATTTTCTATGAGACCTGGTTTGTCATTGAATATGTCCTCATATTCTGAAATTACTTGATCAAACTGCCCCTTAATTTCTGGATTTATTTTACTTGTCATGCCAGTTTTATCTTCTATAGACCTTTCAACGCTGCATACAATCTCATCCAATATATCCTCTCTAAAGAATGTCATCTCCGATTCCTGATTTTCCATGACCCCTTCTTGAAAGTACATGCGCCTACTCTGCATATCTATGATCAGGCCACTCTCACTTAAGAAATCCACTCCTAGGATCATGTCAAAATGTAGTTGACCCACTACTAGGAACATCTGTTCAAAACTTCTGGTTCCAATCCCAACATCTAAAAGTACCTGACTTTTACATTTCATACTCCTGTCTGGGATCACCCCTTGAATTTTGCTAACAACAGTTGGCAACATTGTAATTTCTCCTAATAATTTCAATTCATCCAGGCAACCTATGGATATCAAGCTCACCATAGCCCCCGTGTCTACAAGTGTCTTTATTTCTTTTCCCATGACGTCCACACTAATAACTGGCAATTCATGTCTATTTTCCCGATGTACTATGTCTTCCTCCTCGATTAAATCCTCGTCCTTGACCTGATACGTTTCCACAATGATGATCGATTCCCAATGATTAGCATTTTTCTCTAGAGTTAATTTGACGGTTTTTTTTCCTTCGCCACTCGTGCTTGCTCGATTGACATCTCTCACTGTCTCCTCGAGTGGTGCACTAGGCTGTCTATCTTCTTGCCTCGACCTCTCATGTCCACGATTATCTCGTCTGTCGTTAGGATCGTTTCTTCGGCCATCCTGCCTGTCGTTCCCATTATACTGTTGACCTTGGCTCCAATTATTTCTGCCCCGATATCTATTGTTATATCGATTCCTGTCTTGATATCTGGAATTCTGGTTATAATTTCTATATCGGCTATCTCTTGCTTCTTGATCGTATGGCCTCTCATATGGTCCTCTATATCGATCATTTCCTCGAGTGTTACGGATGTTTCCTCGATTCCCTTCGTTCCGTCGGTTTTCCCAGGAATCTCTTCTGTCCGTTTGAGCTGCATTGTCTACGACTACCGCATTCACTTCTTGCGTGTTTCTATTGTCGTTTCTGGTATTTCTAGGCGTAACTTGAGCGCTTGTATAGTCCAATCGCCGTAAAATGTCGTCATAGTGCTCAAGTGTATTGGCTCCCGACGCTATTAGTGATCGCCGTACCTCAATCGTTAACTGTCTCGCTGTAGCTTGCAAAAGCTCTTCTTCTGGCATTGGAGGAATCAGAAACTGTAATTTAGCCAGCTGTGACGTGAAATAGTTGGCATAATGCGTCGGATGTGACGTAGAATAGCGCTTTGAGTACATTTCCGCTCTTACGTTAAGTTGATCCTCGGCACTCCAAAATCTCCTCAAGAAAGCTATGGCAAATTGCTCCATGTTCGCAAAATTGCTTCTGAACGCTCTAAACCAAGTAAGCGCAGACCCATCTAAGGCGCGTTTGACTATCCTTAGCTCTCTTTCTTTGGCTACCCTATGTTCCGCCATGTAGTCTCGAATATCTCGCAGAAATTCGACTGGTGTGACTCCTGTATTTCCCGAAAACTTTCTCGGCTTGTCATCCAGATTCCTAATAATGGTGACTGGACCTGAGTATCGTTCGCTTGGACCCAACGTACTCCTATTCGAACTTGGATTACCCTGAGGGGTTGAACTGGCCCTTTCGAATGTCACATTCGGTTGCATTTGACGGTCTTCTCCCATGCTAGCTTCCTGATTAGTCATACTGCAGTCTATCGCTGTCTGATTTATCAATGTTTACCCTGATGTTATATTCTGACTGGTGAAACTGTTGAACATGGATTCTAGTTTAGTTATCCTGTTTTCTGCTAATTTCTCCACGGTCTTGACCTGCGTCTTCAACTCATCTAACGATGTAACATCCTGCGTTTTGTTACTCTCGTCTAAGTCGTTTCTTAACTTGTCAATTTTGCCTTCGCACGTGTTCTTTACTGACGCGACTTGTTCCTTTAACAGATCAACATCTGTTCTAAATAGAGTTGAATCTATCTTCATCGCTTCCTTGTTCTCCGTAAACCTCGCTTCTAAGTTTGCCATACCTGCGATTAATTTTTCATCTAACCCTTCACGTTTCTCTTTTGCTTCGGCATCGACCTCACTATACCGTTCTTCCACAATTGCACCGACTCTATTTTTGAATAAAGCTAAGTTTTCATTAACCTTTTGCTCTATATCGTCGTCTATCCTCCTAATATCTTTCTGCAATTGATTTTCTAATGATTTTAAATTAGAATTGACCTCTCCTAAGACTTCCTCTTTAATGGTCCCAATTACTGTCTTTAAATCTTTAATCTCATTACCTAGATTCATTTCTAGACCTTTAATTTTAGTCTCGAAAGATACTTCGGTAGACCACTCTAGAATTTTGCCTACATCTGCCACTAAACCATCGATGTCGAATCTCAACTTCGATACATCTGATTTAATGTCTTTCTGTATGGACATAACGTCTGTTCTTAAAGTAAAAATATTTTCTTCTCCTCTACTTTCTAATTCAATAATATTTTTTCTTAATATTTGAACATTTTCCCCTCCTTTCATGTTTACTGCAATTATGTCTAATTGTAAAGTCTTTAGCATTTCATTATTCTTTAAAGTTAAGCTATTCTCTAATCTAGTTAACTTGTTTTCTAATTCAGTGTTAGTTTCTTCACTACGAGACTGTAGTTTTTCTTCCAATGACTTAAAATTGTCTTCACTATTTGACTGTAATAATTTTAAATTTTCTTCATTACTAGTCTGTAGTCTAGTCTCTAATGACTTTAACTCATCTTTACTATTTGACTGTAGCCTAGTCTCTAATGATTTTAAATTATCTTCATTACTAGTCTGTAATGCTTGCACATTTTCTTTACATTTAGCTTCTAATCTAGCTTCTGAATTATTAATTTGTTCTTTAACTTCCGTTTCCATTTTAGAAATAGTTTCTGCAATACCAGACATACCCGTCTGTAACTCTCCTAACACCTTAGCTAAATCTTATGGCAACATAATTATATTTTCAATATACGTTTTATATAGAGACGTTAGACAACAACACATCACAATGTCTCAATTCCTGCATTCACTTGGGTAAAGGAAAAATGACTTATAACTAACATGATATAATACTAATACGATTAACATGAACACTGAAATGGGCACACAAGTACATTGTCTGACTAAGTTTAATAAATTTTGTAACACACTTAAATGAACTTGAGATCAATCTCTCAGTAATCTAAATCTGATGTGATTCCATAGAATAAACAAATTGAATCCCCACGTTGGGCGCCAATTCTCCCTCTCTCTCTCTGTACCCGTTCGTCCTGGGGATGCGATGACCCATCTGCTATAACATCGCATTCCTGGAGTTCCAGGACAGAGCGGAGTTAAATGAACCTCTAGTCAAATAAGGAATGTGTCGGAAATTCAGCTGAGTTATCGAAAAAGCAGTGGGTATCACGAGACAAAGTATCTCTAGGGTCGTTACGGGCTTAAGTTTAATAGAAATAATGCAAATATAAATGGGCGCCATCAACTGAATTCCTAGCAAACCACTTCCTTTCCGGATAAGCCTTACTCAAGACAAGGAAAGAAAAAGGAACATCACACCATCATCAGATCACAACTAAGATAAAAACAAATTTATTTTACTTTGATAGTCAGACAGACATTTTAAATATAACTCCTACCTAAGAGTATGGTCGAATGCCAACGTTAAATTGTCATTGTCCAAAAATCGAACCATCTCTTTTCTAATCCAAAATTATTTCATCCACATAACAAGAAAAATCTCTAAAGTTCTCTTGTGTTCTCAGGATCACTGTAGCACTATGTCTTTCGTCACTGACATTTGTGAAACCTGAGACCTAATTTCTCTTTAATTTAACATCATCAATGTGGATTAAAAAAAGTTATTAATCTGTCTAAACATACACATATTATAATCACATATATTAAACATCACGTAATTTATGGTTTGCATGGCATAATTTAAATGTTGAACATGTTAGTCAAATGCTCCTAAACATCGAATAATTAATTTACACTATTTACATTGTCATTCATAATTACTTATCTGTGAATTACAGAAAATTCATGGCTCATTGGTCATCGTTATCGTCATCATCAAAATTAAATATTTCTCACATTAATTCTCACTTCAAAATTCTACATATTCCTGTCAGAATCATTAATTCATCACCATTACATCATTTAAATCTTCAACTCAAGTTGCAATTCCTTCAAATTATCTCTCAATTAAATTTATTTAATTCCATATAAATTCATTAATCATCAGCTTCTTTAATTAATTATCACCTTCTAATTCAGTTATTCATCATCATTACAATCGTCTATTAATTTATTTCAATCAGTTTATTTTATCCAATCTTTAATTCATCCATTTATTTAATTCATTGATTTATTCCAAAATTTAATTTATCAAATTATTTAAATTTCAATCTTCTGGTTATTTAGTTTTTATTATTTCATCTAGTCATTCTGATTTTTATTTCATTAGGTCAGATCGTTAATATGCTTAAATCTCAGATTATTATTTCATTAATTATTATTTTCAGAAAATCTTGTATTATCAACTTTATTTTTTTGTTTAATTTCCTAACAAATTGTTTAATATGGTTTATAGAACGTTGTCTTACAGTTTTATCACTTCCAAGTTATATCTCGTACTTAATTTATCATGCCAAAAAATATTATTGCCTCCACGACATCACGTTGGATCTAACTATCCACAACGACATTACATTTCCTCAATACTTCAAATATCACATTTGAATACAACAATTACTCCACAAAACTCCATAAATATTCAGCACATACAGCATGAATCTCAACAATTACGCTAGACTGGGTACGACGACCTCATGTCTGCTTCAAAATACATTATCAACATTGCTACTATCACTTGGCAACTTCCACAAAATGCCTACCACAAACTCCACTTAACCATGTTGCATGATCTACAAAAAATATATAACTGGCTTCAAATTATCAACGCACACGATCTCCAATAACTGTAATTAATCTGATCACATCTAGACAACTTCTTAAACGATTGGAAAAAATATATTACCTCAGTAATTTAAGATCTGCTTTCAAATAGCATAAATTCTCTTACAATTTTCATAACTCACATCACAGAAAAACACCACTGTGCTATAATCTCATATCAAAATCTGCAATACTGATCTGCCTTAAAATAATTCTGACCATTAATGATTAATCTTACAAGAATCAATTACTTTAAATCCTTCTCAAAGGTATCAAACACAATTATAAAAATCATCAAAGCATCAGCTATAACAGCTGTTAAACTGAAATTACTCTCAAAAGAGTATAGCAACAAAATATTGGATTGGCAAACAAGAATTACTAAATGCAATCCTGCTGACATTTATCGTTACTTTATTTAACAAAATTTCGACTGATATGTGACTAGTAGTTCCTTGTTTGATTCACTTACAATCTCGTGTACACTCGGATGATAAAAATGAGTCCCTCAATGGCGAGTAAGATGTGTAACCACCGTACAGTCGTATAAATACGAAAGACCTCGCCCCGTCGACTTGGATGATAGTGCCCTGAACGATGGGTAAGATGAGTACCATCATACAATCGTATAAATACGAAAGACCCCATCTCGTAGACTATATGAGTGAATGTACCAGATAGGAATCAACAAGTCTCTAGTTGTCATATAAAAGCGATGTTCATTCACTAAAGTGAATAGCTTCTTAATATCTCCAAACAATCCAATGGAAAAAATCCCTACTGATGAATAATACACACTCGCTAGTATGCAATGAACTGACGAAGTAATTTTAGATAATCAATTGCAGATCACGAGTTCGAAATACTCGTTACACAAAAAAAAACTATTTATGAAAAATATCCTAGCTGGAAAAATGTCTAAAAGACCAAACATCTGCTTAATAAAGCCAACCAATGGTGAGAATTTCGTATAATGATGCCTGCCATATCATATGGTCACTCCATATTCTAGCAAATTCGAAGTATATAAAGTCAAACCATGTCTTAATAATCGTATCACTCCTATTAGAAAAATATACATGTGTGCCCAGTATTCATGAAAATAATCGTATCAGGTAGTTATAACTCTTACAGTACCTTTTTCATAATCAGCTGTAATTAAATTTCCAAGATCGTCGATTTTCCCTACATAATGAATTTCTCGAAAGATCGGCGTGAATATCATTCCATCCATGAAATGACGATTGCATTCGAAATCCCAAGTGAATCAGCTGGTGGACCTCCTCTCGTCAGGAATCGAATCCATCGCTCTGCGGTGCCATCTTGTCTCTATCTGCGTCTACTCTGACATGTTGAACTTCGGATTACCCATAGCGGATATTGTCCAACTCCTCTCGAAAAAGTTCATGGAAACAGCGGACCCCCTACTCCTCTTCTAAGTTACGCCACTGTTCCATTAAATGTTCAGTTTGAGTATTGAAAGACCAATCTCCAATAACTGCTAAGTCTCACTTTCGTAAAATAAAATTTTACATAAGAGTGTTCAAGTTTACGAAACACCCTGTAGTTGTCTGTATATGGTAATTCATGAAACTGCATAAGAAATAAATTTCATTAATGCACGATCTTATGTTCATCAGTGCCTATGCTAACAACATTCCGCTTGCTTGAAATTGTTTAAGTAACTTTGAATGCGTTATGGAAAAGCATAGTCGTAAAGTTATTCATAAGAACTGTGTTCAAACTGCGTTGAAATGTAGCTTGTAATAAAGTCTCCAACTACTTGCAGTGCTGTTCTAACATATCCCGGCCGTCTGTGATTGCTTGCTCGGCAAGTCCGCCTGGATCAATGACCTGCTTGGCGTTCGCTGCTCGGCGATGCTGAAACTGTCGCCTACACTCTGCCGTGACAGTTTCGGTATGCTACGCGACCTTCACCGTGCGTCTCGCTTGCGCTACAGAGCTCGACCCTACTTGCTCGACTGACAGAGCTCCACTGAATGTGCTGGCACTGTCTTCACTCTTATCTGCCTGGCGCAGACACGTGGTGTTGTCCCCCACCACTGTGCTCTCGCGTCACGATCATAGTCTCGAACCCTCATCATCTCGGCTGTTCCGTTATAAAATAACTTAAGGGTTATCTAACTTCCTTACAATTATTTCCACATATAATGCATGTTATATATCCTCTTCTAAGATGTTTAATTACCATATTCCATACATATCTCAATAAAACTTCACATCTCTATCCATAATTCCATCTTGTTACAGATGTCAGTGCCTCCTTGATTCTAGACCTCCTACGTCATCTTGACATTCTTCTTGACTCGATCGGTGCGCTATCTTTTCCTAACTCTTCCCAAAACCTCAACTACGGCTTAATGTCTGCTGGCGTAGCCGATAGCCTAAACTAGGTATCGGGTACAGCCTTAACACTCAATAGTTATTCGATATTTATGAAATTATATGATTTGAGTAGCCTACTCATTCCTTTAAATTACTGTTTCTGAAATCCATGCAAAATGATAAAGGAAAGACCACAGAATGTTAAAATGACATGCAACAGGCGTCCCAGCGTCCAAAAATTGAAGTGGACAGCAATTATGGAGCTTATCTTCCTGCAGCAACAGTATCTGCAATTGGCACACTTAGTACAGTTTTTTAAGTCATTTTTGAAAGAAATTATAGATATTTATGAAATTAGAGTGCAATGCGTCACTGCCAATCTATATTCTCTTTCATTTGAATGCTCATTTGTCACAATCGGTCGCTTGTGAGAGCCGCAGGAGGGATCTATACTACTGAAATAATATACATATATATAGCGGACTCGTGCGAGAAATCTCGCATGTTCATAAGTCATACTTTCCCCAATAGATTTATAATGAGAGTCTTAAGGAGAAAGGTTGTTGTGTTTTTATTTCAACCAAATGGTTATAGAACAATATTTACATTTCAGTTAGAATTACAAGCTCTACGTTCTCTAACTTCAGAAGGCAATCACTAAAAATTGGATCATCATAACACTCACCAGTTATTCGATATTTATGAAAGCATCTTATTCAAGATTTCCTGCTTTATCTTGTTAGCTGAGGATCCTCTTTCTCCCTTATCAGGACAGCCCTCGTTGGAAAACTTCTTCACGCCCCGCTTACAGTGAGACTCCCTTGTTCCTAAGTGCAACGATCAGCGTTAAACGCTTTCACACACTGCCTGCAGGGCAGCTTTTCCGTTCCTGTGTGAGGCGCTCAGCGCTAAACTCCTTTGCACGTTACCTACAGGGGTGCTTTCGCTTTCTTGAGTGGAGCGTCAGCATGAGAGCGTGCTGTGGCTGGTATCTTTCTGTGAGCATTGTATACTGCTTCCTTGATTTGATTTTCCGTGTTTTCCTGAAGTCGGGTTTTGATGTATTGTGTTAGGTCCTCGACCTTTTCGGCAAGGGCGGCTATTACCACCCTACAGGATTTATTCATGTCCAGTGCCTCAGTTTTACATATTTCACACAGCCATATCAGTTTCCTGTTCTTTCTTTCAAGGTCTTTGACTTCCTGACCAGTGAGGCCAGTACAGTTCTCGTGGGTCTTTTCTCTGCACCTATCGCATTCGATTGAGCTGTCCTCAATAGTAAGGAAGCTTGGAGTTTTACGTGACCGTTAATCGTGCGATCATAAGCCACGGGACCTCCTTTGTACGTGGAATCCGAACCACAGGACATGGCATTTCACACCGAAAATCACACATGCATTGACCGGGAATAGAACCCGGTCCACCTTGGTGAGAGGCCAACAGCTTGACCACTGCGCCACCACGCCCCCGTCCTCAATAATGCATTGCCTCTGACATAACGGGCAGAATTCCTTTTTGTTGCTTCTTGGTGCACTCCGAGCAGAAAGCATCTTGGTCAAGATTTCCTGCTTTATCTTGTCGACTGAGGAGCCTCTTTCTCCCTTATCAGGGCAGCCCTCGTTGTAAAACTTCTTTACGCCCCGCTTACAGTCAGTGTTAAACTACTTCATACACTGCCTGCAGGGCAACTTTCCCGTTCCTATGTGAGGCGCTCTGTGCGAAACTCCTTTGTTCCTAAGTGCAACGATCAGCGTGGCTGGTTTCTTTCTTTGATATTTATGAAATTAGAATGCAATTCGTCACTGTTAATGCCATTTGAGTGTTGAGTCCATTGATTGATAGTTTAGCCGTAACACTCTCCGGTTATTCGATACATTAACTTTCAGTCAGAATTCCAAGTTGAACGTTCCCTAACTTAAGAAGGCAATCACTGAAAATTGGATCATCATAACACCGGTTATTCGATATTTATGAAATTATACGATTTGAGTACCCGTGCGAGAAATCTCGCATATTCATAAGTCATACTTCCCCAATAGATTTACAATGAGTGACTTAAGGAGAAAGGTTGTAATGATTTTATTTCAACCAAATGATTATAGAACACTATTTACGTTTCAGTTAGATTCCAAACTCTACGTTCTCTAACTTAAGAAGGCAATCACTGAAAATTGGTTCATCATAACACTCACCAGTTATTCGATATTTATGAAAGCATCTTGGTCAAGATTTCCTGCTTTATCTTGTTGGCTGAGGATCCTCTTTCTCCCTTATCGGGACAGCCCTCGTTGGAAAACTTCTACACGCTCCGTTTACAGTGAGACTCCCTTGTTCCTAAGTGCAACGATCAGTGTTAAACTCCATACACTGCCTGCAGGGCAGCTTTCCCGTTTCTGTGTGAGGCGCTCTGCGCTCAACTCCTTTGCACGTTACCTACAGGGGTGCTTTCGCTTTCTTGAGTGCAGCGTCAGCATGAGAGCGTGCTGTGGATGGTTTCATTCTGTGAGCATTGTATAGGCTACTGCTTCCTTGATCTGATTTTCCATTTTTTCCTGAAGTCGGGTTTTGATGCATTGTGTTAGGTCCTCGACCTTTTCGGCAAGGGCGGCTATTACCACCCTACAGGATTTATTCATGTCCAGTGCCTCAGGTTACACATTTCACACAGCCATATCAGTTTCCTGTTCTTTCTTTCAAGGTCATTGACTTCCTGACCAATGAGGCCAGTACAGTTCTCGTGGGTCATTTCTCTGCACCTATCGCATTCGATTGTGCTGTCCTCATTAGTGCATTGCCTCTGACATAACGGGCAGAATTCCTTTTTGTTGCTTCTGGGTGCACTCCGGGCAGAAGGCATCTTGGTCAAGATTTCCTGCTTTATCTTGTTGGCTGAGGAGCCTCTTTCTCCCTTATCAGGACAGCCCTCGTTGTAAAATTTCTTCACGCCCCGCTTACGGTGTGGCTCCCTTGTTCCTAAGTGCAACGATCAGTGTGGCTGGTTTCTTTCTTTGATATTTATGAAATTAGAATGCAATTCGTCACTGTTAATGCCATTTGTGTGCTGAGTCCATTGATTGACAGTTCAGCCGTAACACTCTCCGGTTATCGGCTTCGGTGGCGTAGTTGGTAGCATGCTGAGCTTCTATGCCCAAGATCGCGGGTTCAAACCCGGCCGAAGCCGTCGGGTTTTTTAAGAGCGTTAAAAATCCCTCAGTATACCTTCCTTCGGAGGGGAGGTAAAGCCGACAGTCCCATGTCATAGATTTATAACATGTTAAAGAACCTTCCACTAATTACACCTGTGTGAAGCTAAATTGGATAGGTTAAGAGTGTAAACAACGTTCTTAGGTTTCTACGTTCGTTGCCAAGAGCCGATTGCGGTGGCGTCTAGTAGGTAAGTTCTGAACTTGGCCTAGTAGTCGTTGACGGTGGCGCTTGGCGGCAAAAGTAGGAACTATTTGAAAAATTCTAAGTTGCAATATGTACTTAAATCAAAAAACAGATACACACATTAATACAGCCATCACAATTAACACCGGTTATCAGACAGATTCTACACACACCCAAAGTACACGGGGCTACATGAACGCGTTGTCGCAGCCCCTAAACTAAGGAATCAACTCTCCGGCTATTCGATACTTTAACTTTCAGTCAAAATTCCAAGTAGTAGGGCCTACGTTCCCTAACTTAAGAAGGCAATCACTGAAAATTGGATCATCATAACACCAGTTATTCGATATTTATGAAATTATACGATTTGAGTACCCAATCCATTGATTTACTAATTCTAAAAACCATGGGAAATGATAGAAGAAAAACCTGTAAAAGAATTAATGTTCGATAGTTCTAAGGTTTTAGACGCCGTAACACTCGCCGGTTTTATGATTTAAAGTAGGGCCTGCTCAATCCATCGATTTACTGTTTCTTAAATCCATGCGAGATGATAGAAGAAAAACTGTAAGGGAATTAACGTTCAATAGCACACTCCTTACAAAAATTAATAGGCCTATTTATGAAATTAGAATGCAATTCGTCTCTGCTAATTTATGAGGCCTATATGATGATGGTGATAGTTTTAAGGTTTTAGACGACAACTCATATTATGGTATGATACAGCAACAGTATTTGCAAAAAGCACTCTTCTTACAAAAATCGATATTTATGGAATTGGAATGCAGAAGAAAAACCTGTACCCAATCCATTGATTTACTGATTCTGAAAACCACATAGCAAAAAGCACAATTCTTACAAAAATCTATATTTATGGAATTAGAATGCAGAAGAAAAAAAAGTCCTCTCAGCACGCCGGAAGGCGGAGGTAGATTTCACCGGACAAACTTGGGGATAGGCGAAAATAGGCAGAATATGCAGGTTTTCGTAGAAGGATCAGACCTCATTTATTGCGAGAAGGTATTTTATAATTGGAGCTTAATTAACTTTGTTTTTCGTCATTTTATGCTTATTTTAAACATTTTATTGTCTTATGGGAACGGTAACCTTCTTGTCCTTTGGGGTCCATTTTTAGCCTATTTTCAATTTTGAAAAAATAGGCTTATGAGATCACCTTTTGTCTGTGTGTGTGTGTGTGTGTGTGTGTGTGTGTGTGTGTGTGTGTGTGTGTGTGTGTGTGTCCCTCCCCTAATAAAATCTAAACGGCTGGAGCGATTTCAATGAAACTCGGAAAGTTCATAGCACTATTCCCGGTGACCTCGACCGTGCCCTTCAAATTTTGTTACGACTCACCAATCCAACATGGCGGCTGTGCGAAATATTTCACCAGTATTCAATATCTCCGAAACTATTACCGATATTACCCTGACATTTTCTATGGTGATAGAGGGAACTACTATAAGTTCACTTATGTGACTTTTGAAAATCTGGTAACTACAAAACCAACATGGCGCCCAAGCGAATTTGCGACTTTTAAATAGGCGTTTCTCGCGATTTGACCAACCAAACGCAATGAAACTTGGTACAGTATATGTTTATATACATAGTAATGCACCGACATCTAACTTCGTTCAATTGTTTACATAATCACAAGATGGCGGATGTGCGAAATATTTCACCGGCATTCTATATCTCTGAAACTATTAGCGGTAAAACCCTGAAATTTTGTACGGAGATAAAGGGCACTACTGGAAGTCCATCTATAAGACTTTCAAAAACCGGTTAACTACAAAACGAACATGGCGGTCAAGCGAATTTGAACATTTTAAATAGACCTTTCTCGCGATTTAATGTTCCAAGCGCACTGAAACCTGGCACAGGAAATATTTATACACATTGTAATCCACTGGTATCTAATTTAGTTCAATTGTTTACATAACCTCAAGATGGCGGCAGTGCGAATTTTAAAATTAAGATTTTATTTATTGTGATGTAGTCATGCGATCGAAGTGAAAGTTTGAATAATGAACCTACGCAATAATTTTCCTTTAATGGTACATGACTCTATGGCCTATACATTTAACAATCCAACATGGCGACCATCCGAAATATTTAGACGATACTGAATATCTACGAATCTATTTTAGCAATCAAACTGCATTTTTTAATGTTCGTAGGGGCTATGAACTTAAGTTCACCTATAGGACTTTAAATAACCTGGTGATCACAAATCCAACATGGCGGTGACGCGAATTATAAATATTCACATGAACGTTTCTCGCAAATTAACCATCCGCGTGCAGTGATACATGGTACAGTAAATCCTTATACGAATGTTAATCCACTGGCATCTAATTTATTTCAATTGTTTCCATAACCTCAAGATGGCAGCTGTGAAAAATTTTAAAATCTCCTTGTTTTTTCTTGTGTCCTAATTATGCGATTGAAGTTTGAATACTACACGTTCACAATAATCTGCATGTAACAGTACATAACTCTAGGACCTACATATATAAAATCCAACATGGCAACCATCCAAAATATTTAGTCGTTTCTCAATATCTACGAATCTATTACAGCAATCAAACTGAAATTGTGTATGTTGATAGTGGTAATTAACATAAGTAGGATATATGAAAATAGGCTGTATAGTTCTTCACGGAACTACTTGTTATACTTGTGGTCACACTGTCCTTATGCAAGGTTTCGACACTGATGTGTAACTATGTAACGGTCTGTTACTTCTTCACGCAAAATTATATCTCCCGCAGAGATTTTGGTTGGTTCCTCAGTTTAGGGGCTCCGACAACGCGGTCATGTAACCCCGTGTACTTAGGGATGGCTGTATTAGTCTGTAATTCAGGTAAGGACTGCAGACGGTCAATTTCAAGCAGTAGTTCCTAATGTTGCTACCAGGTACTACCGTCAACGACACCTACCTGTGAACTTGGCTACTAGATGCCACCGCAACCAGCAACTCGCAACGAACATTGGAACTTCCTCTCCAAAGGAAAGCATACTGAGAGATTTTTAGCGCTCTTAGAAAATCCGACGACTTCGGCCGGCTTTGAACTCGCGACCGTGGGCATAGACATTCAGCATGCTTGCTACCAGTTACGTCACCGAAGCCGCTTCACAATTAGTCAGATGGAATTCTGAATATGATCTCGTGCATGTGCGTTATCTTGGCAACGTCTGATGGCTCATCCCTCATCAATTTAGTAGTGTTGCCATGGCATCCACTGATAGCTCTTGGCATTTTCTTGTAATTCCGAAATCATTTTTCTCATCCCTTGGCATAATGGTGGGTCATATCAAAAATTCTTTCAGACAAAATTTTAGGTAATTATTAGGGGAATATTGTCCATTTTGTACGGTTTTGATCTTGTGCCTATTAAGAGAGATATGATTAATGTTTCCCGAAGAACCCACTTTTTCCCACCCCTTTGGTCAATGGTTGGTGCTATAAAAAAAACTCTTCAAACATAAATTTTTGGGCTTTATCCGACACATAGTATGAACGTTGAACGGATTCGATATTTCACATATTAAGAGAGTTATAGTAATATTTCCCTTTTTCGAAAAAAGCCCCCCATTTTCACTCCCTTCGACCGATTTAGCCCAGTAACGAACTCGACCGAGATTTGATAGGTACACATATTCGGTAAAAAAATCAAAGTGATTGGTGCAAAATTACGGCAGTTATCGTGTCCACAAGAAACTGATATACATATATATATATATATACACATATACATACATAAATTATATATAAACTTTGGAACTGACGGTGGTTTTGGAGTCTGGGGGATGTGAAACGCGAAGATACGTCGAAATTTTCCGGAAGTCGAAACATGGTACCCATTGCAATAGTTAGTTTTCTAATGAAATCTACCTCTGGTAGGTTCCTCAGTTTAGGGGCTGCGACAACGCGGTCATCCAACCCCGTGTACTTTGGGTGAGTGTAGAATCTGTCTGATAAACGGTGTGAATTGTAATGGCTGTAGTAGTCTTAATTCAGGTAAGGACTGCAGACGGTCAATTTCAAGCAGTAGTTCCTAATGTTGCTACCAGGTACTACCGTCAACGACACCTAGCTGTGAACTTGGCTACTAGATGCCACCCCAACCAGCAACTCGCAACGAACGTTGGAACTTCCCCTCCAAAGGAAAGCATACTGAGGGATTTTAGCGCTCTTAGAAAATCCGACGACTTCGGCCGGCTTTGAAACCGCGACCTTGGGCATAGACATTCTGCATGCTACCAGTTACGTCACCGAAGCCGCTTCCCACTTAGTCAGATGTCAAAGTCAACCCCTGGCACCATCCAGCCCATGACGGGCTAAGGCCGACCAAGCGACCGCTGTCCAGCCATTTGGCCTGCAGATATTGGGGTGACGCGTGATCAGCGCGTCGGGTCCCCTCGGCCGTTATCTTGGTATTCGTGATCGGGGTGCTGTCTCACTGTCAGACAGCTACTCAATTGTCCTCACGAGGCTGAGTGCACCCCGTTCCAACCCTCACGTCAGTTTTAAAATCCCTGACGGAGCCGGGGATCGAACCCGGGGCCTCCGGGTGAGAGGCAGGCGCGCTACCCCAACACCACGGGGCCGGCTTAGTCAGATGGAAATACTGAATCTGATCTCATGCAAGTGCGTTGTCATGGCAACGTCTGATGGCTCATCCCTCATCAATTTAGTAGTGTTGCCATGGCAACCTCTGATAGCTCTTGGCATTTTCTTATAATTCCGAAATCATTTTTCTCATCCCTTGGCGTAATGGTGGGTCATATCAAAAATTCTTTCAGACAAAAGTTTTAGGTAATTATTAGGGGAATATTGTCCATTTTGTACGGTTTTGATATTGTGCCTATTAAGAGAGATATGATTAATGTTTCCCGAAAAACCCACTTTTTCCCACCCCTTTGGTCAATGGTTGGTGCTATAAAAAAACTCTTCAAACATAAATTTTTGGGCTTTATCCGACACATAGTATGAACGTTGAACGGATTCGATATTTCACATATTAAGAGAGTTATAGCAATATTTCACTTTTTCGAAAAAAGCCCCCCATTTTCATCCCCTTCGACCGATTTAGCCCAGTAACGAACTCGACCAAGATTTTATAGGTATACATATTCTGTAAAAAATTCAAAGTGATTGGTGCAAAATTACGGCAGTTATCGTGTCCACAAGAAACTGATATACATATGTATATATATATATATATATATATATATATATATATATACATACATAAATTATATATAAACTTTTGAGCTGACGGTGGTTTTGGGGTCTGGGGGATGTGAAACGCGAAGATACGTCGAAATTTTCCGGAAGTCGAAACATGGGACCCATTGCAATAGTTAACTTTCTAATGAAATCTACCTAAAACCTGTATCGCGGCATGTTTACAAACCTGGTATTTAATAAATCCATTCTTTAGACGGATGAGCTTAAATCATGTGTGTGCTGAGTCCATTGATTGAAATCTTAGCAGTAACACTCGCCGGTTATACGATTAGGGTACTAAATCCATTGATTTACTGTTCCTGAAAACCATTCGAAATGATCGATATTTATGAAATTAGAATGCAGAAGAAAAACCTGTAAAATAATTAACGTTTAATAGTTTTAAGGGTTTAGACGACAACTCATAATTGCAGCTTGTTAGAGCATCAGTATTTGCAAATCGCACACTTCTTACAAAAAGTTATATTTATGAAATTAGAATGCAATTCGTCACTGCTAATTTATGAAATTATACGATTTGAATACACATTCCTTTGATTTACTGTTCCTGAAATCCATGCAAAATGATAAAGGATAGAATGTTAAAATGACATGGAACAGGTGTCACAGCGGCCAAAATGTAAAGTGGTCACCAATTTTATGGAGCGTATCTTCCTGCAGCAACAGTAACTGCAAATCGCACACTTCGTCCAGTGATTTACTGGCACGTTAAAGATCCCCTTTGGGGCAAAATTCCGGCACCCCGGCGTCTCTAAAAGCCAGTGTAGTTAAAAGGGACGTAAAACCAATAACATTAACTTCGTCCAGTTTTTTTAAAGTCATTTTTAAAGAAATTATAGATATTTATGAAATTAGAGTGCAATGCGTCACTGGTAATGTATATTCTCTTTCATTTGAATGCTCATTTTTCACGATCGGTCGCTTGTGAGCGCCGCAGGAGGGATCTATACTACTGAAATAATATATGTGATGATCCCTCAACTAGCTACACACACAAATGCAATTATACCTTATTTGAATAGTAATACTAATAATAAATGGTAATAATAATAATAATAATGGGAACAGAACCATGACCACGTTACAAGATGCTTCTCTAACGTTTCCGCCAGATGTCATGACTGTTCTATGTGGGATTCCATTGATTTACCTTCCGTTAGCATTCTATAGCATCGAATTTGAATAATGCTAAGTCGATAATACGAAAATTTTCATTCTAAAGCGTTTGTAGCAGCCTATTGTGTGTTACTTGAACTAAAGAACAAAATTATCCCACATATTTCATGTGCGCTATTTGCTGGTGCTAGTTCAGGATATCCCTATTGCCGAATTAGCCGATAGTCATTTGTTTCTTTACAGAACCAACACAACAGACACTAAAGTCACTTGATAGGGTTGGCAAATACGAGCATTCCACGCACTTATTAGGTGTTTTTCAATTGCTTCGGTGATGGCCATTGACTACCACTTTGTACACAAACGCAAAACAGCAGTCGCAATGATTTCTATGAAGAGTTTAAGGCCTGACAAAATACAAAAGGCCTTGGCCTTACCAGCCAGAGGGACGAAGTTAATAGGGAGTGGCATGGGTTTCTGAAAAGCTTCGTTCTGGCAATTCTGCCAACGAATGAAGAATTAATTTTAGTACTAAGGTTGCGTAGTTGGCACTGATCAACGATCGCACCAAGCCGATTGGTCGGAGTTGTTTGCATTCTTTGCATTCTTTCGAAGTAGTGTTTGCGATCTCGTGTTGTTCGTGGTTCCGTCTTCTGATTTGCCTTTACTCAAAACATATTTCATATGTTACAAGAATTGTGTGCGTTACTGTGAAGCGTTATCGAGCCTCCGTGGCTTAGGCGGCAGCACGCCGGCCTCTCACCGCTGGGTCCGTGGTTCAAATCCCGGTCACTCCATGTGAGATCTGTGCTGGACAAAACGGAGGCAGACAGGTTTTTCTCCGGGTACTCCGGTTTTCCCTGTCAAAATTTCATTCCAGCAACACTCTCCACTATCATTTCATTTCATCTGTCATTCATTTAATCATTGTGCCAGAGGAGTGCGTCAGGCCTCGGCAGCCGGCACAGTTCATATCCTCGCCGCTAGATGGGGGCTTCATTCATTCCATTCCTGACCCGGTCGGAGACTGGAAGCAGGCTGTGGATTTTCATTTCACTGTGACGCGTTATCGCTATATTACCTACTTGTTTTGCGAATAATTCTCGTACGTGCTCTGCTGTGTTTACAACTGTTAGTGAGATGTGACGAATCAGCATTATCATTTATTCCGTAATTGATGCATCCTCCCTCCCTTATTAAAGTATGCAATTCAATGTCTTGTTCCCCTTTGTCCTTTCGATTCTATTTCAATGAAATTGTTGCTTAGCCATGGGTAGCATTGAGAAGGGGTGGTGGTAGGCAATCGTGGTCCATAATAATCTGCGTTCCACTTACATTCATAATAGGGGCAGATGACCTCGTAGTTCTGCCCGTTAAAACAACAATAACTAACTACATTAATAATAAATCATAGGATTTAAGTAGGGGGCTGCGTGGCGCAGTCGGTAGAGGCGCTGAGCTTCTAACTGAAAGGGAGTGGGTTCGATCCCCACCAAGGTAGTGGATTTTAGAAACAAAACTACCACTTTCGGAAACGCAAATGGCCCTGGGGTTCACTCAGCCTACCAGGGTAATTCCTGGGAGCAAAGACGGCCGGGCGTGGAGCTGGCAACTCCATCTAATCTAGTGCCGATGTCACAAAAAGTGGAAGCCTCTACCTTTCACTACACCCAGGTCCTCCATGACCTGTACGGAGTTGGCTTTGCTTTTTATAGGGTTTAAGTGAGGTTATGGAAGTTTCATAATGAAAGCAGTGGGCATATTGATGATGATAAATGAACTTGGGAGCATTTGTAAACATGAATAGACCAATATTTAATTAATATAAGACTAAATTAAGATGCTAGAGCCGTGAGAGAACTAATTTTAGCAAATGTGTAACCAACATTGAAGTAATTGATTAGCATGTTCCTTTTTAAATCACCAAGTATATGCAAAGTAATTCATTGGGGACGCATATATACAATATTTCATATTACGCATACATCATTTCCATTTTTGCAAGCAATACCGTTGGTTTACATGCAATATTGTACACATTCATTCTCTTTGTGTTGGCAGATTTGTCACAACGTAGCATAGCCTGAGGCGGCCGTATCTCTAGGCACTTTTATAACCAAGAGTGACGAATCTCTTAAATAGCGGCTTCGGTGGCGTAGTTGGTAGCAGGCTGAGCTTCTATACCCAAGTCGCGGGTTCAAACCGGGCCGAAGTAGTCGGATTTTTTAAGAGCGTTAATCCCTCAGTATGCCTTCCTTCGGAGGGGAAGTAAGGCCGGCGGTCCCATGTCAAAGATTTATGGCATGATAAAGAACCTTCCACTAATTTCACTTGTGTGAAGCTAAATTATAGGTTATATTTGACTAACGCTCTTAGGTTCCAACGATCGTCGCCAGGAGCAGACTGCGGTGGCATCTAGTAACAAAGTTCAGAACTAGTTGGTCGTTGACGGTGGCGTTTGGTAGCAAAAGTTGGAACTACTTGAAAATTGAATGTATGCAGTCCTCACTTGAATTTAAACAAGAAGTTCCGTGAAGAACTATACAGCCTATTTGTCATGCCAATGATTATTCTGCAGTATATGAACCTATCTAGAATAATGACGAAATTAAGTTGGTAATATCGAAATATCTAATTAGTTCAAAATATACCTGGTATAATGTAGCCTAATAGAGCACTACAGTTGGCAGCCCTGGCGACTGAATATATTCTTAGTTCAATCTCTTAAGGTACAGAATACAAAATTTGTTTGAAGTCCAATGGACGTTACATGCAGTTAGACACTGGATCTATCAGCACGCGTAAAAGCATGTTGCCAACAATACCATGCGTGTGCTCGTCAGAAATAATCTGAAATAATATGATATCTTGTTGTGCCAATTTTGGATGAAATCCATTTGTTAGTATAGAAGTTACATGTATTTTAAAATTGGACATATCAGCAGGCATAGAATCATGTTGGCAGCACTGCCTTGTATTAATTCCTCCAAATTAATCTAGAATGTCAGGTGCTATACGTGTGCAAAGTATAGAGCTGTTGGCTTGCATACTTTCTGGTATATTGATATTAGTATAAAATAAATATAGACAGCATTTATTAACAGTTGGCAGCCCTGATTGCTCTTAACAATACTTATAGTCATATCGGTTATGGTACACATAGCACATACGAAATTTGGTTGAAATCCAACTGATAGTATAGAAGTTACATGTATTTAAAAATTGGTCGCATCAGCAGGCTTATAATCATGTTGGTAGAACTGACGTATATAAGTTACTCCAAATTAATCTAAAATGTCAGAATATACGTGTGCATAGTTTAAAGCTGTTGGCTTGCATACTTTCTGATATATTGGTATTTGGATAAAAAATAAAGAGAGCAATTATTAACAGTTGGCAGCCCTGGTGGCTCTTAAGAATACGCTCAGTCATATCTGTTTATGTACAGATATTACATACAAAATTTGGTTGAAATCCAATTGATAGTGTAGAAGTTATATGCATTTAAACATTGGAATTATCAGAAGGCTTAAAATTATTTTGGCAACACTGTCATTGTTGGCCTCCTGGAAATTAAACTGAAATAGTATTATCTACATGTGTGCCAATTTTGGAATAGCTCCCATGCATACCTTGCAGGATATCCAATATGGAGCTCAAATTTCTAGTGCGTTTTTTCAGCAGTTGGTAGCACTGACATCATTTTCAAATATGGACGTGAGATATTCCGGTGCACATCTTTACTCATACTAAATTTGGTTTTGATTGCTGCAGCCGTTTAGGAGTTGATAGGGGGACACACACACACAGCCAGACAGACATACAGACAGACAGACACACATTTTCCCGGATCGATCTCATAAGTCTACTTTTTCCTCATTTTTAGCCTACTTTTCACATTTTGCAAAAATGAGGAAAAAGTAGACTTATGAGATCGGGCAAATGTGTGTCTGTCTGTTTGTCTGTCTGTCTGTCTGTCTGTCTGTCCTTCTGTCTGTCTGTCTGTCTGGCTGTGTGTGTGCCCCCCCCCCTTTCAACTCCTAAACGGCTGCAGCAATCGAAACAAAATTTGGTAGGATTAAAGATCTATACCTGAATATCTCACGGCCATATTTGAAAATGATGTCAGTGCTACCAACTGCTAAAAAATCGCAATTGAAATTTGAGCTCCATGTTGGATATCTTGGAAAGTATGAATGGGAGCTATTTCAAAATTGGCACACGTACAGATCATAATATTTCAGTTTAATTTCCAGGAGGCCAAACATGGCAGTGTTGCCAAAATGATTATAAGCCTCCTGATAGGTCCAATTTTTAAATGCATATAACTTCTGCACTATCAATTGGAATTCAACCAAATTTCGTATGTTGTATGTGTACATAACCAGATATGACTGAGCGTATTCTTAAGACCTACCAGGGCTGCCAACTGTTAATAAATGCTCCTAATTTATTTCATCCAAATAACAATATATCAGAAAGTATGCAAGCCGACAGCTTTAAACTATGCACACGTATAGTACCTGACATTCTATATTAATTTGGAGTAACTTATATACGTCAGTGCTACCAACATGATTCTAAGCCTGCTGACAAGTCCAACTTTAAATACATGTAACTTCCATACTATCATTTGGATTTCAACCAAATTTCGTATGTGCTATGTGCACCATAACAGATATGACTATGCGTATTCTAAGGATCAACCAGGGCTGCCAACTGTTAATATGTGCTGTCCCTATTTTTGTTACCCTAATATCAATATATCAGAAAGTATGCAAGCCAATAGCTCTAAACTTTGCACACGTATAGTATCTGGCATTCTAGACGAATTTGGAGTAACTAATATACGTCAGTGCTGCCAACATGATTCTAAGCCTGCTGATAGGTCCAATTTTAAAATGCATGTAACTTCTATACTAACTAATGGATTTCATTCAAAATTGGCACAACAATAGGTCATATTATTTCAGATTATTTCTGACCAATACATGCATGACATTGTTGCCAACATGATTTTACGCGCGCTGTTAGATCCAATGTTTAACTGCCTGTAACGTCCATGCTATTCATTGGACTTCAACCAAATTTTGTATTTTGTACCTTAAGAGATGGAACTAAGAATATATTCAGTCATCAGGGCTGCCAACTGTAGTGCTCTATTAGGATACATTATGCCAGGTATACAGTATTTCGAACTAATTGGAAATTTCGACATTAGCAACTTAATTTCGTCATTATTCTAGATAGGTTCATATTCTGTAGAATAATCATTGGCATGAAAAGTAGGCTGTATAGTTCTTCACGGAACTTCTTGTTGCAAAATGTGAAAAGTAGGCTAAAAACACAGATAACACACACTAATTCAGCCATCACAATTAACACCGGTTATCAGGTAGATTCTGGTTGGTTGGTTGGTTCCTCAGTTTAGGGGCTGCGACAACGCGGTCATGTAGCCCCGTGTACTTTGGGAGTGTGTGTAGAATCTGTCTGATAACCGGTGTTAATTGTGATGACTGTATTAGTGGGGTGCAAGGGGTAAATTCTCTCTATCCAAACGTCATCCTCACCTGCACGTGGTACACCCTGCTCCATACTGACGAGGCTCTGACGACCGAATAACTCCCGGGATAAGGAGTTCCCCTCTCTCCTGCCAACGGCTTATGTAAGGCGGATGAGCAGATTGAGGTTAGGGCACTCTCTTGCCCTTGAGATGGGAAACTATCTCTTAAGGCGGATGAACCAATAATGGTCAACGGCATAGAAGACCTCAACGGTGGACCAAGCGCATGAGCAACTAGTATTGCCCGAACGGTTGGGAAGGCGGATGAAGGCTGCAACAGTCCAGGACCACCAGTCGTCATAGCTTCTATGCCACTGGATAAAGGCCCTGTATCTGTCAAGTACTGTGTGTCTGTTGATGTGCAACAACATGCCCACGTTAAAAGATGTCACGCACAGGCGTCTTCTAAACAACGAAGGAAGGAAACAAAATCTATTCGCCAATTAATCACAAGTCCTGCGGCGATCGGGGAGTTGTGACGGGAGCAGGATTGTGTTGTCTGGGAGCTCCTAGTGATGAACCGGCACGTAGGCGACGAATGTGTGATCTTCGCTTTGCTTGAGGATGGGCTGTAGAGCAATTCGTATGCTGCATTCGTGACTAAGCAGGCCTGTTTAGGATCCACTCTGCTTACCCTGAATGGGGAGGGGGCTAAAAAAGGTGCCCTAAAAATAGTCAGCCTAATATCACCCGACTGGATAACCGCGTTCAGAGGGTACACCACAAGCGGTCGAACCACAATGAAAATTAATTTTGCTACATGGAATGTCCGTACTTTGATGGACAATGACACACATAATCGACCACAAAGGCGAACGGCAATTGTTGCCCGTGAGCTGAAAAGATTCAACATTCATATTGCCGCACTCAGCGAAACAAGGTTAGCCAATGAAGGACAACTGAAGGAACATGGAGGTGGCTACACTTTCTTCTGGAAAGGGAAAGACACTGAAGATCAACGTATTCATGGAGTTGGCTTTGCCATTAAGAACGAGCTTGTCAACCTTCTCGATGAACTTCCACATGGTATAAATGAAAGGCTTATGACACTACGACTAAAGTTAAAAAACAGCCGACGAGCGACTGTAATTAGTGCATATGCTCCAACTCTCACCTCTGATGATGAACAGAAGGAAGTATTTTACTCTCAACTTGATGTGATCTTGAAGGATATACCGCAATCTGATAAAATCATCCTCCTAGGAGACTTCAATGCTCGCGTTGGAAGAGACGCAGCATTATGGGCTGATGTTATTGGAAAAGATGGTGTTGGGAAATGCAATTCTAATGGGACACTCCTTCTATCCAAGTGTTCTGAACATAGCCTCGTAATCACAAACACACTATTCCGACAGAAGGACAAATTTAAGACTTCATGGCAGCATCCTAGATCAAAACACTGGCACCTACTTGATTACGTGATTGTGCGAGCAAGAGACAAGCGTGACGTACTACTCACAAGGGCTCTGACAAGTGCTGATGACTGCTGGACGGATCATCGATTAATAAGATCTGTAATGACTCTACAAATTCTCCAAAAGCACAGAAAACAGAGAAAGCACATCAGGCGCAGGGTGAACACCGAACGTTTACAAAACGTTACTGCTAAAAGGAAATTTCATGAACTTCTGAATGAAAAGTTACCAGATAATTACCCTGAAAAGGTTGAGGAACATTGGCAAACAGTCAAGTCTGCTATACTCTCAGCGTGTGAAGAATCGATGGGTTTCGTCAAGATGAGGCATGCTGACTGGTTTGATGAGAATGATGCAGAAATCCAGAATCTTATTGATAAGAAGAGGAAAGCATTCCATGCATGGCAAGCCAATCCAACTTCTATCTCCAAACAGCAACTGTATAAAGATGCAAAGGCTGAAGTGCAAAGGAAAACTCGGGTCTTGAAAAATCAATGGTGGATCTCCAAATCCCGTGAAATGCAGCATCTAGCCGAAACGAATAATACTCATGCTTTCTTCAAAGCAACAAGAACTATATATGGGCCACATTATCATGGTTTGAATCCTCTGCAGTCTAAAGATAGCACGGAACTTCTTAGAGACACAAACTCCATTAATTCCCGTTGGAAAGAACATTTTGAAGAGCTACTCAACAGGGACACACAGGTTGATAATAACATTTTCACCCGACTTCATCAGAGACCTCCTAAATACCATCTTGATGATCCTCCGCCTCTATCAGAAATTGAATCTGCCATCAATCAGCTCAAAAACAATAAAGCATCAGGCATGGATGGGATTCCTGCTGAGCTCTTTAAAGTAGGGAATACTACTCTAGTTCATCACATACACCAACTCATACTTAAAATATGGACTACCATTACCATACCTAAAGACCTAAGGGATGCCTTGATAATAACCATCTTTAAGAAAGGTGATAGGGCACAATGTGGTAATTATCGAGGTATATCGTTGCTTTCTGTTGCTGGTAAAATCCTGGCCAACGTCTTATCCAACCGTTTGAAGCCGTTGGCCGAAGAAATACTGCCTGAAACTCAGTGTGGCTTTCGACCTAATCGAAGCACAACTGATATGATCTTCTGTGCTAGGCAGATGCAGGAGAAATCCCGAGAGCAAGGACGCCCTCTATATATGGCTTTCATAGATATTGTTAAAGCATTTGATTCGGTCAATCGAGAAATGCTATGGAGGATTCTTGCCACACTTGGCTGCCCCCCAAAATTCATTCAAATTCTTCGATTACTACATGATGATATGAATGGCACGGTCCTTAACAGCAATGGCCCTGGAGAGCCATTTAAGATTACAACGGGTGTCAAACAGGGATGTGTGATTGCCCCCACACTCTTCTCAATATATGTTAGTGTTGTACTAAATTTGGTCCAAGAAAAGATTCCAAAGGGTGTTGAAATTATATCCAGGACAGATGGAGGTTTATTCAATCTCAACAGATTACGTGCAAAAACTAAAGTGTCAGCTACATCCGTTCTTGATCTCCAGTATGCTGATGACAATGTCATCTTAGCAAATTCAGATGAAGATCTTCAAACCACCCTGAATGTGTTCAATGAGGCATACAGAAGCATTGGTCTGGATATAAACACCAATAAAACACAGGTTCTTCATCAGCCTACATCACATGACAGGGCTACTGCTCCTGCTATCATGATTGATGGACATAAACTAAAGAATATAGATCATTTTCCCTATTTGGGTAGTCACCTATCAACAAATGCAAACATTGACGCTGAGATTCAACACCGCCTCCAATGTGCCAGTGCAGCCTTTGGTCGTTTGCTCGTTCGCGTGTTTGACAACCACGACATTAGCATTCTAACAAAATTATACGTTTATCAAGCTGTTGTAGTTCCCACTCTGCTTTATGGCTGCGAAACCTGGGTTACTTACAGAAGGCACCTCGTATCTTTAGAAAAATACCATCAACGATGCCTTAGGAGAATTCTTGGTATTAAATGGCAAGACCGGCGCACTAACACAAGTGTTTTAGAGGAAGCTAGCACTATTAGTATAGAGGCTCTCATTATAAAACACCAACTTCGATGGACAGGACATGTAGTTCGCATGCCTGAGTCCCGCCTCCCAAAACAAATCTTATATTGCCAGCTGAAAGTCGGTCAGAGAAAGCAGGGTGGGCAACAAAAACGCTACAAAGATGTTCTGAAGACCAACTTGAAGAAATGTCAAATTGATACAGGTAACTGGGAAGCTGTTGCATCCGACAGATCAGAGTGGCGCCGCAACGTCCATCAAGGCCACTTGTACTTCGAACAAGAGAGAAGAAGGCTTCTGGCTGAAAAAAGAAATGCCAGGAAAGAGCGCATGATTCGCAGAATGATCAACCCCCAAGATCCATTGGCTGCTCAAGACCTTGTGTGCCAATATTGTGGAAGAGTCTGTGGTTCTCGGATCGGACTGTACAGTCACCAAAGAACTCACGCAATATGATTAGGCCTAATGTTGGATTACAGCGAAGATTTACATAAATGTAACTTGGAAGACAATCATACTCGTATCACGAGTGATAGCCTAAATAAAGTGTGTGTATCTGTTTTCAATTCAAGTAAGGTCTGCAGACATTTAATTTTTCAAGTAGTTCCTACTTTTGCCACCGAACGCCACCGTCAGTGATTACTAGTTCAGAACCTGGTTACCAAACGCCACTGCAGTCGGCCCCTGGCCGTTGGAACCTAAGAACGTTTGTCAAATGTTTAACTTAACCTAATTTAGCTTCACACAGGTGTAATTAGTGGAAGGTTCTTTAACATGCCAGAAATGTATGACATGGGACCGCCGGCTTTACTTTCCCTCCGAAGGAAAGCATACTGAGGGATTTTTAACGCTCTTAAAAAATCGACGATTTCGGCTGGGTTTGAACCCGCGATCTTGGGCATAGAAGCTCAGCATGCTACCAACTGCGCCACCGAAGCCGCCCGGATAGATTCTACACACAACCAAAGTACACGGGGCTACATGACCGCGATTTCGCAGCCCTTAAACTTTGGAACCAACCAACCAATCTCTTATATTCCATGATCCTTGCTTAGCAGTGTTGCCTCAGTCACACGCAGAGTTTCCGTATCAGCGCTCAGACCGACACGGTCCGGCAGTGAACACGGCAGATGTTTTTAATGTTGAAAATATTTAAATGGCACTTAGCGCACTCAGGGTCCAGTTTAGCAAAAACGAAAATTTAAGCTATTTTGACAATTGTGCCAAATGTTGAAAAGCTAGAAGACCCGGAAAAGCGTCACAGCTCTATCTTACAGGGCCATCCAATCATTGCGCTCTGGGAGCGTGGCCGCGCTCGGGAAGCACTGGGCAGTCAGACTAGCGCTCCTTCCCCTACCACCACTACACTGTGGCAGCGAGGAGACAGACGATGTTCGGACCACGCTGACTAGATACGTACGTACAGTCGTGCTGGGTAGTTTATTGGCTGAGGAATAACCCACCCACCAAGGGAAGATGATTAAGAAAAGGATATAGATTTTGGATTGTAGAAAAAGGATAGAAAGATAGGAGGAGAGTCCCACAAAATTAATAAGTTTAACTTTAAACACACTTAAAGGTGGTTGTGACCGCAAATCCGTTCTCGGATACCTAAAGTGGGTACGAGCTTGGTCGAAGCTGACTGGGACCGCAGCTAAGACTTGGGCGGTTTGCCAAAGAAAGGCTTTAGTGTGTTTCCTCCCAAGCATGCATAAAAGTACTATATGGAAGGGTGATGGTCTGGCAATACAAATAGTAAAAGCTTTATTGAGTATGAACGAGGGCATAAACCTAGGAAGAGCTAGGAAAGCCAGGATCTTGTCTAACTGTAGTATCAGAGAAATGATGAATCCAAAAACAAATATTTAATTTATTAAACAATGCAAAGAAGTTTGAGGAAATTAACAAGCATGTAATATAATTTTGACAAACATAGTTCATTTAAATTGTTTAACAAATGGGGTCGCAGACCTCCTAACATTAAATGGTTGCTCCAGGCAATTAATAATTTTTAAGGTTTTAAACCTGGTACTAAAATCTTTTTAAGATTTTAAAAAGGCAATGAAATGATTAAAGTTTAAACATTAAATTGAGTACAAGGAGTGTACTATAAGAAATTTCTAAACGAATATTCTAGAGAGAATAACAACTTCGAAAATAACAATAAGGAAAACATAAAGAATAAAATAAAAGTTCCTACAAGTTCTTATATTTAAACAGAATTACTTTATGAGAATTATACAAAAGAGGGCAGGTCACTTACTGTGAAACCTGAAGAGATAATCAAAAGGAAGGTTCTCGACCTCCTATATTTTAGATAGGAATCACGAGCCAAATAGGGCAGTTTCCATTTAGTGAGACCTAAAAATAACTCACACAAGAGTTGAAAGAATTGTTTTCCCTTATTATAGGAAAGGAACAATATGAATTTGAAACTTGTATCACACAAGCAATAATGCAGAATTTAAATTAATGTTAAACTAGCAAAGTTGGAAGGGCACTTCGTGAGTGACACCTTATAGAAAAGTTACAATTTTATTAATATTGGTTGTTAGTAGAAGGTTGAGGAAAGATCATTGGGATATAGGATCAATGTTCATGGCCGTATTTAATGTAAACGGACGATCGCGACGCGGTAGAAACTTGGAGCAAGCACTGGTTATCACTGTAGTCTATAAAATTGGATGCAAAGTTCACTATAGAAACACTAAAGTTTATGAGAAAGAAAGTTATTGCAATTATGGAAATAACTGATTGCACTATATAGGTGAGAGTCTATTTCTTGAAAAAGTTGTGATTTACAATTAAATGTACCATAAAACATTCCAGTGGTTCCAGCGGTGGAAGAAAGTTAGCTATTGCAACAATTTGTAAGGAAGATTCCTCATTTTAAATATTATTGTCACAAGTGAGTGAAAAATACCTGACGGCAAGACTCGCAGATAGAGTACAAGATCTCGAAGGTTCCAGAACGACCTTAGTAGAAAAATGGGGTTGAGAAAATCCAACGGAGGAACTAGCTTGATGAATTATAGACAGCGGGTATTAGGTAATATCCCACGTAGTGAGAGGATTTCTCATTTGAATAGCTTAAGAAAAGCTCTTTTTTAGTAAGGTTGGCTTATACAAGCGAAAGCTCAACATGGCAAATCCCACGAAGAATGATTTTTGCCCCAAAATAAATAATTTCACACTGTCTATAAAAGAATCATTAAAAGCACGTGGAAGTTAAAACCGTGAAGATGAGGTTAAAACTTTTAAAATGGTACTTATCTTGATTTCATGTTGAAGGCGAAGTTTCCCTGGATGACAACTACCTTGCCAACATGGCGTAGAAGAGTGTGAGCCTCTTGGTTTGAGGAGACTAGCTCGAGAGGAGCTTTAACTGACCGAGTCAACTGCCGATTGCGAAGTGAGACCTGCTCAACGGAGCACGGAGGGTCCAAGGTAGGGAAAAAGAGTGGGGGGTAGGAGACAAAAGGAGAACATATAAACATTGCCAACTTTAAAACAAAAAATTGATCTTCTCTTGCTGAGCCGGTCTTCAAAGAGTTGATAACAGATGATACTAGCACAACATGGTGAGTAAAAGAGTAGACTTAGTCCTCTTGCTCAAGGAGAAAATGGCTGGCGATGGTAACAGGATCTGGTGGCCAGATGGAGAAGGAATTCCTCTTGCACGAGGAAGAGTTGAAGAGCTTCAGATATTCGCTGCTATATGACGCTAGGTGGGTCATAGAATATATATCTGGAACAGACTCATAAAAGATATAAGCGACCTGAACCCCTAAGAGAAAACAGAAGATCACTGTTGGTGTTTGACAAAGAGGAAGGAAAGAACATGCAAAGGCATTGAAAATTATAATCTCTGGTACCGTGTATTCCAAGAATACACCACGTGCGGCTGACGGCTCTTGTGGGATTGTTGACATAGGGGGCACATACAGCTTAAGGAGCCACAACAATAACGATTTTAATATTAAAACTATGCCTGTCATATTTGGGGCTACATGACCACATTGTCGCAGCCCCTAAACTAAGGAACCAACCAACCAAGCCTGTCATAAATCTTGTACAACAATGATATACATTTCCAAGGAAACACTCACACCTTGCTATTAGAAGCAAAGTTAAAAATTTTTCTTGTTTTGTGCTGACCTTCACCGTTTCCCTGATATCTCCCATGTTTATAGGAATTTTTGGAGTTTTCATTTTTTAATGTGGGTGTTAAACCTTCTGCTACAAAATGAATCCCACTCAAAACCATTGTGGCTTTAATTAGTCTTTCTATGAAACGTAAATATTTTGTTTTTTTAGTTTGCTCAGAATAAAAATGGAAATAATGGCGCATAATTAATTAATAATGTGAAAATATGCGAGATTCATTTTGCAGCAGAAGGTTTAACACCCACATTAAAAAAGAAAACTCCAAAAAATCCTATACACATGGGAGATATCAGGGAAACGGTGAAGGTCAGCACAAAACAAAAACCAAATTTTGAAAAAATTGATAAAAATAATTACCATTTGAATTTCTTGAAAATTTTAAACTTTGCTTCTAATAGCAAGAGGAGCAGATGACCTCGTAGTTCCATCCCTTAAAACAATAACTAACTAACTAATAGCAAGGTGAGTGTGTTTCGTTGGAAACGTATATCATTGCTGTACAAGATTTATGACAGGCTCAGTTATAATATTAAAATCGTTACTGTTGTGCCCCCTTAAGGGCTGTTTTGTCATAACAAATATACCGCATACACAAATCGAATGGTACTCCGATGTATGGAATATACAGGAAACGAACACAAGTGTTAAGTAAAGAATATTGTGATTTATTCCAAACTAAAATGTGAACATATTAGAGAGGAAAATTCAACAACAAATTGTGTTCTTTTTTTAACACATTACATCCCTGTTACACACTAAACATTTGGCATGCCCTTAATAAGCTGTACAGAAAAATGAAATTTCTCATTCTGCTTTAAAGACTGCTGCTTCACCACTCCTTTTTTTTTTTGTATGCTGTTCAGTCATAACCACTGCGAAACTGATTTATTTACACGCTGTCAACAAAGCGCGTTGGACTGTACTAGCGACTGATGGATCGGCTGCACACTTCAGCGTGCTCAGCCAGCCAAGCTCCTCCCACCACTACCCTCCACCAAAGCGCTCGGAGCATTGGCTTAGAGCGCGGCCGGAGCGCTGTCTGGATGGCTCTGCATCACATGGGATCTCCCTCCTCAGGGACAAATTAACCATCTGGAACATGGAGAGGATTGACAATATCAAAACTAGATTTTTGAAAAGAGCTCTAGGAGCAGGGAAGTACGCCCCAAATAGAATGCTATACGCCCTTTCCTGAGAAAGTTTCTTCCTAGAGGACTTAAGGATTCAGCTACAGCCACCATATACAGACGCATACAATACCGTGATAGCCAGACGAAAGAAAAAGCAAGAAGAAATCTTTGAAGAATTTTTTGGAACTGATGCTATGATAAACAGAAATTGGACAAAAACAAACCAAACGCAGAGGCTTGTCATACATGGTTTTCACCATGAGTTATGTGTAAATAACCAAAAAATTCCTCCACGCAAATGATCAATGTATATGTGTATTGTGTGACCAGAAATGTGAATGGTATCACTTTATGTGGTGCAAAAATAGAACAAGAACACTCAGTGAATATTGCAAAGACAATACGGTACTAGAGAATAATCATGTCATGTTATGGTATACAGCATTATGTTTATTTTACAATTTTGTAACTAATGGCTTTTCAGCTGCAATGAAATTTATATTGTAAAATAAATATTTGAAAATTACTTCCGGATTAAATGATATTTTTAAAGTACATGAATTGAAGCGTTTGAAATGTGGCGTTACAGGAGAATGATGACTATCAAATGAGTAGATATGGAGGTATTAAGACGAGTGGGTGAGGAGAGATGTTTCTGGCGACTGCTAATGAAGAAATTAGGACACGTCATACTAAGACACCCAGGAATAGCAAACTTAGATATGGAAGGAAGGGTCGAGGACAAGAACTGTAGGGGAGACCAAGGTTAGAATATGTTAAACAGATTGCCTCGGATGTAGGGTGCGGAAGCTATGTAGAGATGAAACGATTAGCTCAGGACAGGGAGGCATGGAGCGCTGCATCAAACCAGTCAAAGGACTGACGAATCAAACACATCCACGCTAAAAACGCTTGTTTTTAAAATGGAACTTGTTCTACAGATTTAAATGAAATAATTAAAGTTTGATTGTTTTAATCTACAGTATTCTTTGATTCCTGTAGGAAACAGATTAAGTTATAGAATTTCACAAAACGGAAGTAGACAATTCGATTTTGATTTATGGTAACCATGTATGGGTCGACACTACCGTTCGTGGTGATAGATTTAGTGAACTACATAGACTACGACAAAGGATGTGGTCTAAAGCTTGGTGTCCATGATTTGTCAGTTTAGTGTGTGTCACCATGCCGCGTTTGGTTAATGCACAAAATATTCAAAAGCGAAAAATAAAATTAAAACGCTGAAAGTATTAATATTCAGAGACGAACCTGGAACGAGTCGGCAACAAGATGAAGGCATTGTAAACATTGAACGATCATCAATTACAAATGAAATTACTTGAAGAAATCCCTTAGTATACCTTCCTTCGGAGAGGAAGTAAAGCCGGCGGTCCCATGTCATAGCTTTATGGCATGTTAAAGAACCTTCCACTAATTACATTTGTGTGAAGCTAAATTATATATAGGTTAAACATTTCACTAAAGTTCTTAGGTTCCTACGTTCCTCGCCAAGAGCCAACTGCGGTGGCTTCTTGTAACTAATTTCTGAACTATTTGGTAGTTGACTGTCGCGTTTGGCTGCAAAAGTAGGAACTACTTGAAAAAGTTCAATGTCTGTAGTCCTTACTTGAATTAAAACAGATAACACACACTAATACAGCCATCACAATTAATACCGGTTATCAGACAGATTCTACACACCCAAAGTACACGGGGCTACAAGTCTGCGTTGTCGCTGCCCCTAAACTGAGGCACCAACCAACCAACTTAAAGAAACGCAAACCTCACCAACAGAACACGAAGACAGACGATAGACTACTCGTATGGTTTCGTTCAAACAGTACCTGGACACCAAGCGTTAGACCACATCCTTTGTCGTATGTAGTTCAGTAATTCATATTGTGAACATGGCAAGTGCTCTTAAAATTATGGTTGATACGGTATATTTTGTTCTTTGCAACGTGGTTTTACAACACGGTAGTTGCGGAAGGAAATATGCTTTAGTTACATGATGTTTACTGTTACATGAACTGGACTACTGTATTTGTGCATGTTCTGTGCTCTATGGTCCTACGAGAGATTAGATCAGTATTATTCGTGACACGGCTGGTTTTGTTGTCTGTTTCAGCTATACGGGACATTGCCCCAGTCTCAAGTTTCGTGTCGGCAAGCGATACGGTGCGAATACCAACGAGATTATCAAGGTAACGCCACATGAATTTATTTGTTTATTTATTTATTTAGTTATTTACTTGTTTGTCTTTTGTTAGTTAGTTAGTTAGTTTTAATACATAGCCGAAGCCGTCAGATTTTTTAAGAGCGTTAAAATCTCTCAGTATGTCTTCCTTCGGAGGGGAAGTAAAGCCGGTGGTCCCATGTCATAGATTTATGGCATGTTAAAGAACCTTTCACTAATTACACCTGTGTGAAGCTAAATTGTCTAGGTTAAGAATGTAAACAACGCTTTTAGGTTTCTACGTTCGTTGCCAAGAGCCGACTGTGGTGGTGTCTAGTAGCTAAGTTCTGAGCTTGGCCTAGTAGTAGTTGACGGTGGTGCTTGGTGCCAAAAGTAGGAACTATTTGAAAATTCTAAGTTGTAGTCTGTACTTAAATTTAAAAAAAAAAAACAGATAACACACACTAATACAGTCATCACAATTAACACCGGTTATCAGACAGATTCTACACACACCCAAAGTACACGGGGCTACGTGACCGCGATGTCGCAGCCCCTAAACTTAAGAACCAACCAACCAGAGCTAGTTAAAAGAACAGATAAAATGAGTGCTGCAAATTAGTGTGATCAAAGAGCTAACTAATTGTAGAATGTGAGGTATAGGTCGTCCCGCGACGTAGCCTGCAATGGAGCGCTGCATCGTCCGGAGATAGGTTGCATCTTGCGTGTATCTTTCTACACTTCTTCCAGGAAAATGACGGGATGGTATATTACTCCAAGTCTCGCGCCATCTACCCCGCACACTACTATAGTCTCCAAAAAAACACAGGTTATCAAACTTATCCAATGCACACCCAAGTAGAAGTACTGATGAATAAGATGTCTCTAGCTCCGAAAATGATTATTAATAACATCGAAACTAATGGAGCTTCTATGCCCAAGATCGCGGGTTCAAACCCGACCGAAATCGTCGGATTTTTTAAGAACGTTAAAAATCCCTCAGTATGCCTTCCTTCGGAGGGGAAGTAAAGCCGGCCGTCCCATGTCATAGATTTATGGCATGTTATAGAACCTTCCACCAATTACACCTGTGTGAAGCTAAATTGTATATAGGTTAAAAATTTGACTAACGTTCTTAGGTTCCTACGTTTGTCGTCAAGAGGCGACTGCAGTGGCATCTGTTAACTAAGTTCTGAACTAGTTGGTCGTTGACGGTAGCATTTGGCGGCAAAAGTAAGAACTACTTGAAAAAAATTGAATGTCTGCAGTCCTTACTTGAATTAAAACAAATAGCTTAATATGATAATAGTGGAAACTCTCGCAACTCAACACGCGTAGCAGCGGCGACAGCGCACTGTGCTACCATCTAGCGGTTCGAATAGTCAACTACTCGAACGAACTATTTAAGAATAACACTATTGACTACGAAAACGCAAAGAAATACAGATTTTAAGGCCTTTGCGTACTAATTGTTGCATAATATAAGGAAGGGAGATGGATGTTGATCCTAAAGGGGCAGTGTTAAGAATGACATACGTGTATAATCACATTAAAACATTTGATCGTCAATTCATGACAGCAGTGTGATAGCCTACAGATAAGTTTTAAGCAGCCTACAGATTTTCCACAAGTTAATTACACGTGTAATATCTTATTGAGCTTGATATTTTTAGTGATATTTTTCACTGATGAATCATTTGTTCTATTCACATATGCCTTAATAAGGATTTTGAAATATTTGTCAGTCAGTAATTTCATACAGCTGTCACAGATACCTTCACTAGAGTCAGTAGGCCTAATTGATAGAAAATAACCAGTTAATTTGCTTTTTATCCCATGAGTGTTTTCTGACAAAAAATGGCAAAAACTATTTTCAAATGCCTCTGACATTTTGGCAGACAACTTTCCACCACACACATTTGGAAATAGCATTTTGGAATTATCATCATACTTCTTCATTTCTATGTGCAAATTTCCCATACTAGAATCATTATCATAAGATGATATTACATTCCTACACTCAGCATGGGGAAACTTGCTACAGGCCCAGCCCATGACATAGTGGTCAGCATTTTCTTGAATTACATCATAGTCATGATCATTTGCCTTATCACTTAGGTCACACTCTTCACTGACATTTGCTTCAAAATATCTCTTCATCACATCATTATGAGTCAATAGAAAGTTTGCAGCATCAGATTCACAATTACTGTCGTCAGAAGCACAAAGTAATTGATTTACCATAACACTTTTTATGGCACTGCGAAATTTTGTTGCATCTGGGGTTACATTGTTGCCTCCTTTTGATCTAATGATTGAAAAAATGTTTTCAATGCAATCCTGTGTGATCCTCCTAGTTAGCAAATACCGGAAATCATAATCATTGTGTAATTCTGACCACAATAGTTTCAATGCAGAAATATTGTCTGCCCAACCCTGAATACAATGCCTTTGCGGTTATTCAGTACTTCCAGTTTTTTGAGACAGTCACAAATTTCATTCAGTTTTTGCATATGCCTTGATTCATTGCTTAAAGGTTTCCTATACTCCTTGGGGCTACTGACAGTGGAAGAATTAAAAATATCACACAATGTGTCACACATTTCTATAAACTCTGCAGTGTGTGCAGCACTCGATGGCAAAGAATTGAATGATACATGAACTAGTATTCCAGAAGCTACAGAATGACTGAGAACCCTGGTAGCTAAACATACCCTCATATTTGAAAAAGGGGGAAGTGTGATACATTTCTTTGTTAACTTTGGAGCCAACCTTGGAATCATTTTGGAGTCCTTAGCATAAAATTCTCTTATGTGAGACCAACTACAAACTTTACCACTAGAAACAAAATCATACTTTTTCAGATTGTTTCTCACTGACTTAATCAAGTGCGGAGGATCATGAAAAAAATAAATGTTTTCACCGTTTACCTCAATGAATGGCTTCTCTGCAGTCACACCTAAAAGTTTCCTCACATTCATGTTATTACTTCCTTGATCACACACAACTGCTTTAGGAATTAACCCGATTGCCTGAAGTTGATTGACAATAAATAGCACCAGCTCTTTGATGTAGTGCCCTGCCATAGCATTGTTTGATAAGAAGTACCCAATTATTTGTTTATAATTGAGGTACAAACCTTTAATCATAAATACCATAGCCTGGTTACATTGTTGGCGGATGGGAGCTGTGATTGGCTGTACAGGAGTATCTACACCAAAATCTTCATATCCCTCCAATTGATCCTTCTGAGGATCATATGACAGAGACGACTTGATGGAAATTTCATCAAATACCAAGGAAATAACCTTCTCCTCACTTTTCATTTTTTTAGCTTTAATTTCTAGTAAGCTTAGAACCATTTTATTAACACCAGGTTCCACTCGGGCATTTTGTAACCAGCTTCTTAATGACCTGGTGCTGGGCAAAGAAAAATGCTTTTGCATGAACTTGTATGATTTAGGCGAACAATAATGCAAAGCTAATGCAAAACTTTTGTCATCATTTGAATATCTTCGGCCCTGAGCTTTACGATTTCTTTGATTCATTTGAAGATTTATGAAGTTCTGAGAAACACTCTTATCAACAACATTCTTTTCACAATTACACTTCGACTGATTTTTCTGCACCCACAGATACTTTTCTTCTTAGATTTTTATTTAATGATCTGTACTTTGAAAGCAACTTCTGACAATTCCTGTATTTCAACATTATGTTTGAACAGCATTCATTCAGTCTTTCTTTCACCAGTAGTTTGTCATTTTCCTGGACAGCACTTTCTGTTGGTAAATCATCTGGAATTTCTGGGGTAGACTCACACTCTCGTTTTCTTTTTTTCGGGCTGCATCTAAAGTGTGTCTGTTTGACATTGTGGCACTGCAGTGAGGGCACTGCACCAGGCCAGATTCTGTAACAAATACGATTCTTTAATCATCAGGGGCATTCACTAGTGCAAAATGTTGAAATATGGCCTATGTTGATGAGAACTTGAAATTCCAACAGTTAAAAAAAGTCCATAAGTAGGTACAAGAACAAATTATATACCCTTGGCTTAAGAGATTCTTGTTTCTGAAATCCTTTTCCGTAAAGTGGTCCGAACACACTACATAACTTTTATTCAAACGTTCTGGTCCTTTTGTCCTCAGAATTTCATCTAAATCGGCCCTTCTGCTCTTCACAACCCACTGAGCACACCTGAAAAAGGATTAAATGGATAGGTTTAATCACAACAATGTTTTAAAGAAAGTATGGTATGTTCAGATTAATAGAAAATAAAATACAGGTACCCGTAAACATTAGTAGGTATACTCACAGCTGTTTGTTTTTTGGAAATCTGTAAAATGACTTGGGATCACTTTGTATTTTATAATTAAAACACCCATAGATACTACAAATAACTCCTCTTCCAGCCATTACCAAAATTGTGGCACATAACAGCACAAAACAATACTATTTTAATTACAAAAGTAATATTTCGAATGTACTTCACTTAAACTTGCCAGCTGATTGAACTCCACCACGTAGTTGACTGCGCGAACCGCCAGGTAGCGCGCAGGATCGATGTCGCCAGTTTCTCGCGGGAGTTTCCACTATTATCATATTAAGCTATTTGATTAAAAACAGATAACACACACTAATACAGTCATCACAATTAACACCGGTTATCAGACAGATTATACACACACCCAAAGTACACGGGGCTACATGACCGCGTTTTCGCAGCCCCTAAACTAAGGAACCAACCAACCAACCAACCCATTTTCCCTGTTATTTTCGCTACACTTCCCAAATTATCTTCACATTTGCACGTGTCTTCCTCTTAGAGAATCTCTCTTGCTAATATCATACATTAGCACACCACTCTTATTCTACAGCTTTAACCAGAACTAACTCTCCCATGAATTTAATTTAATACAGTTATATATCTGGCGAATGAGCTTTGCTGTACCCATAAAATTGACAATAATAAAAGACAAATTAGAGCCGGCATAGCATACAATTTAACCTCTTGCAATTTGCCAATTTAATAAGTTATGTTATTAATCGTTGCTCAAACCGGGTAATTTTCCTGTTACTGGTTATGAAGTTTATAAGTGGCCTTCACCTTCTCATTTCTCCCTTAGCAATTCACTAATTATTCTTCATATTTTTTTTCTTTTTAGGCGGATTAGAGGCCAATCTCTGCCATTGCAAGTGTTGAAATTATGCACTTCATAAGCTTTATATTTGGCAAGATATAATTTCAGCGCAGTGACTTAATTGGTTTTATTACCTTTTATATTTCTACATTGCTGGTGAAGTATGAGGAATTAAGTGTTCCATAATTACTGCTGATTCCTACATGTTTTCATGGTGTTCTGAACTGTTGCTGTCGTACTGAACCGGTACATTTGTTTTTTCAATAGCATCTAAAGACCACAGTGAGGCATCTATTGAAAGTGTTTATAGGCCTAGTTCATAAGACTTTTGACATCACTCATATTAGGCGTAAAATGTTTCAATCTCTCTTTATGGTGCACCATACAAGATTCAATTTTAAGGGAATTTTAACTGTTACGCAAAATAATCTTGTATCGTTCTCTGTCATATCGGCTGATGAAGAGGCCAAAACTATTAATTTGGCCTAGGAACATGTCCCATTAATGACCACACAGTGATCATAATTAATAAAATTATTGATCAGGCGGAACCTTTAACCTGTATATACTAATTAGTTTATAAATACGGAACCAGAATGAACCTTTTAAGTTCTAAAATATACTTTTCAATCCAAGCAATTTATTAAGGAAATTAGAGATTAAATTAAAGTAGGCGTAAAGATTCAAGGAGAAATCATTTCAACTCTGAGACTTACTGATTGTCATCTTAGCCGACAAACCAGAGGATATGAATGAGATTTTAAATGGTATGGACTCTGCATTGAGGAGAGAATTCATGATGACAATTAATAAATGTAAAACAAAAATAATGGAATGCAGCCGAAAGAAATCAGAAACCTCTATGGACGTCAAATTGTCAGGTAAAAAGCTTCTGCTACTTAGGAAGCAAAATAATCAGTGATAGACGAAACAAGGAGGATATAAAAAGTAGGTTGGCTCAGGCAAGGAAAGCATTTCTACAGAAAATAAATCTGTTGACATCAAATATAGATTTAGGTATTAGAAAGTCATTTTTGAAAGCCTTTGTCTGGAGCGTGGCGCTCTATGGAAGTGAAACTTGCAGCAGAAAAGAGGAGAATAGAAGCATTTGAAATGTGGTGTGACATGAGAATGATGAAGATTGGATGGGTAGATAGAGTAACAAATGAAGGGGTACTAAGACGAGTGAGGAGGAGAGATGTTTCTGGTGACTGTTGATGAAGACAAGAGTTAGGCTGGTAGGACACATACTAAGACACCCCAGGAATAGCAAATTTATGGAAGGAAGAGTCGAAGATAAGAACTGTAGGGTTAGACCAGGGTTTTACCAACGTAAAACAGATTGCTTTGGATGTAAGGTGTGGTAGCTATGTAGAGATCAAACGATTAGCTCAGGACAGGGACGCATGGAGTGGTGCATCAAGCCAGTAATGAGACTGAAGACTCAAACAATAAACAACTTTCTGTGTCTCATATCATTTGCCACACCAGAGTAGATACAGTACAATGCGCGTCTTCAACGCTCAAATGCACCGCCCACTGAGGCGTTAAAGGCAGTAGTTTGAACCGACTGGTTCCACCCAAGTATTTCTATTGAATGCTCTGCTCTACGCCTCATAACGACTTGTGCTATCATATAATACTGCAATCACTGATTTTCATTGCTGTTTTTTGTGATCTTCCTTTCGATGGAGCATTGTTTCCACGGAGGACAGAGTTACTGGAACTTACAGTATACCAATTGATATATTATGCCAAGGTTTCATGGAGGATGGCAGCTCGTAGATCAAATAATATCCTCGGCGAGCTTAGTTCCTAGTCCACCATTCACTAGCACCCTTACTTTGCAACGTAGCCAGGAGTATTAAGTCACATCCCACGACCCCTTTTGCAAGTCTGAAGATCCGAGGTTTCAATCCTGACGCTGACATTCTGACAGTGTTTTTCTCCCTTGAGTAGTTCGTAATCCTCCCAGGCAAATGCCGACCGGATTATTTGTAGTCGTCGTTAGTTTGGATATTACTTCGTGTAAGCATTTTAGGTCCTCCAAATCCATATGGCCTTGGTTAAATATTCCTCATGAAGGTAGTTTTCTTCTTCTCTTATGGTTTACTTTAGGGCCATGTCCCTGGAGACACCAATCGGAAGTTTCCACATTGACACAAGAAATTCAGAAATAAACAAGTAGTTCCGTGAAGAATGAAATAGCCCATTTTCATTGAAAAGTGTCCCGGCTATTAAGAGGATTTTGATGATGATGATGATGATGATGATGATAATAATTTTGTTGTTTTAAGGGGCCTAACATCTAGGTTATCGGCCCCTAATGGTTTGGATGATCGTGAAGATGACAATGAGATGTAAACTATAACTAAACCTAACTACTAACTTATATACTAGAAGAAGAAATGGAAAACAAAAGGAGAATAAGGCAAGTAAAGGACAGGAGGAAACGAAATGCCCTCAACCTGCGAAGAATGCGGATTGAGGAACTTGGAACGAAGGAGAGCCATAAAAGGCAGATAGGAAAGTGAAAGAGGAGAGGGTCCGCCCAAAAGGTAATGGATAAAAGGGGGAAAACCGCACCCAGCTCAGGAATTCCTCGGGGTCGCCAACTCCCGAACTCACCAGCCGTGAGCCCTTGAGGGTGTAGCAATATCTAGGGTGCACCAGAAGTGGTGGGGCTACACACACCCTGCCTCCTTAAGGGCCTTGAGCAGAAGGCAGGTGATAACAGGAAAAGAAAAAGAAGGCTGACCCCTCGCAGAAGGAGGGTATCAGAAAAGATGAGACAAGGGCCAATTAAGGCGGGAAAGGAAGAGACTTCCTAGACCTCGGATACCCTAATACCGTCAGGGTCGGAAGAGAACAAGTGTTGATCAAGTGAGGTCGACAGGAAAGAAGACGGAGAGGAGCCCGGCACAAGTAAGTGGAAGCGATGCCGGACTCAGCTGGTGTCCCGTGGTCGCCAGCCCACGTCCCACTAGATGTGAGCCCCTGGGGGAATCAGGATTTTCTATTTTTTTTTTTTTTTTTCGAGTGGCTTTTGTGGCCGGGAGTGTCCGAGAACATGTTCGGCTCACCAGAGGTTGTAGCTGCTTCTAGGCGGACACCCATTGGGTGAGCTACAAGTACCGTTGTTTGTTTGTTTGTGTGTGTGTGTGTGTGTGTGTGTGTGGAGTGTTGTTTGGGGAGGAAAGTGTGTATGTAACGACGAGGAATTGGAAGGTAGCGGCTGTGGCCTATAGTTAGGGACCAACCCCGGCATTTGCCTGGAAGGAAGATGGGAAACCACAGAAGACCATCTTCAAGGTTGCCGGTGGGAGGATTCGAACCTCCTCGCGTCCCGGATGTGAGCGACTGCCTTCAGCCACGCCGTAACGACCACGGCTAACTCATCCGGTAGGATTTTCTATGACTGTGATGTATACGAAATAGCTTTCGATACACGACCTATGTCTCCATCAACACCATTGCATTGAGAATTATTATTCTAGTTCTTTCTTCGATTTTTTTTTCAATTAATTGGGGTCGCCGGAGCCAACCAGGCTTATTTTGGTTTTGGCCGGGTATTTAAGGTCGGATGTCCTTCCTGACGCCACGTGATTTTTCAGGTGAAAATTCCACCCTGTTGTCACCGGGATTCGAACCTCGTCCGTCCGGGTGAAAGACGTGCAGGTAAGCCACTGTACCATCACGCTCCCCTGCATTGAGAAATTAAGTGCTAGAATATAGGCTATAACCATTACGTGGGCAGTACACTATCGCCGAACATTCGCCCGAATGTTTCGCCGAATGTTCGGGTGGGATTGCGACCGCGAATGTAGACGAATGTGCAACCCGAACCACCCCGAACTAACCATATACACCATTGCCTAAGTTCGGAAGAATCATGCCGAACCCAATCAGGCGTATTCGCTGCAAAACATTCCTGCCAAACCCCACTCATTGTGGCCTTTATCGTTAGAATTTTTTTTTTTTTTATTTTTTTCCAAAAAAGTCCATTTTTGAAATTCCTATATTTTGGAAACTAGGAAGTTTACAAAAATGTTTGTTTCGCGTAAATGAATGGTCCTTACCCCCTCTAGCGCCATACCAAGTTTCAAGTCGCTAGGACAAAAACCAAAAAAGATCAATTTTGAAAGTAGGCGATTTTTCGAAAACCAAGCATTCTAAAAAGTGTTATATGAGCTTAAAAGAATGGTCTCTATGTTCTTTATCGTTAGAACAAAACTTTTTTCATTAAAAAAAAAAGTCCAATTTTGAAATTGGCTATATGTTGGAAACTAAGAATTTAAAAAAAAGGTTTGTTTGACATAAATGAATGGCCTTTACCCCCTCTACCCATACACCAAGTTTCAGGTATCTAGGACGAAAAATAACAGTAGGGGGTAGTAAGCGTTTGGGTTTATGTGTTGGTTTTTTGTGTTGGCTTTTTGTGTTGGCTTTTTATGTTGGCTTTTTATGTTGGCTTTTTGTATTGGTTTATGTATTGGCTTTTGTATTGGCTTTTGTATTGGCCCATATGTTGGCTTTTGTATTGGCTCTCTCATATTTGCTCTTACTTGTTGGCTTATTTGGTCTTGGAAAGTGCGAAAGTATCTCAGCCCTTTTTATCACAGCATAATGCTTTCCGCCATGTTTGTAAGCAACAACACACTAAAATTCCAAAAAATCCGAAGTACTCTAAGGTTAATTATTGACTCCCAACTCTTACATTTACCTCTATCCCACTCTCAGTCAAAAATAAGTTAATATTGTATTTTTTAGCCTACTTTCGATTTTTGCAAAAAATGAATGTAGACTTATGAGATCAACACAGAGCGAAAAAAGTGTGTCTGTCTGTGTGTGTGTATGTGTGTGTGTGAGTCTCTGTGTGTGTGTGTGTATGTGTGTGTGTGTGTGTGTGTGTGTGTGTGTGTCTGTGTGTGAGTGTGTGTACTCTGAATGTCTGTCCCCCCCTATCAATTCGAACACGGTGAATGTGAATTGAACGAAATTTGGTACAAAGGTAGCACTAGCAAAGGACACCTCAGTGTCATGTTTTATATCGCCGCCATCTTGACGGAAACGCGATGGCGGCCCCACAAATGTTCAAAGCTTAAATCAAATTACGACTAACCTAATCATCCGATCTCTACCAAATTTTGCAACAACATACCTTTATGGGGGGAGCATCCTTTTACCAAACCAATAGGTCATCAGCGTAATAGTTTGCAGATGGCGGCCATCTTTGTGTGAAAATCGATTCCCCCTATTAATTCGAACACGGTGCAACCGAATGGAACGAAATTTGGTACAGAGGTAGTACTAACAAAAGGCACCTCAGTGACATGTTTTATATCGCCGCCATCTTGACGGAAACGTAATGGCGGCCACACAAATGTTCAAAGCTTAAATCAAATTACGACTAACCTAATCATTTGATCTCTACCAAATTTTGCAACAACATGCCTTTACGGGGGGAGGATCCTTTGACCAAACTAATAGATCATCAGCCTAATAGTTTGCGGATGGCGGCCATCTTTGTGTGAAAATCGATTCCCCCTATTAATTCGAACATGGTGCAACCGAATGGAACGAAATTTGGTACAGAGGTAGTACTAACAAAAGGCACCTCAGTGTCATGTTTTATATCGCCGCCATCTTGACGGAAACGTAATGGCGGCCACACAAATGTTCAAAGCTTAAATCAAATTACGATTAACCTAATCATCCGATCTCTACCAAATTTTGCAACAACATACCCTTATAGAGGAAGCATCCTTTGACCAAACGAATAGGTAATTAGCCTAATAGTTTGCGGATGGCGGCCATCTTTGTGTGAAAATCAAACACGGTGAAACCGAATGGAACGAAATTTGGTACAGAGGTAACACTAGCAAAGGGTATCTCAGTGTCATGTTTTATATCGCCGCCATAGTGACAGAAACGTAATGGCGGCCACACAAATGTTCAAAGCTTAAGTTAAATTACGACTAACATAACCATCCGATCTCTACCAAACTTTGCAACAACATACCTTTATGGAGGAAGCATCCTTTGACCAATCTAATAGGTTATTAGCCTAATAGTTTGCGGATGGCGGCCATCTTTATGTCAAAATTGATTCCCCCTATTAATTCGAACACGGTGGAACCGAATGGAACGAAATTTGGTTCAGAGCTAGCACTAGCAAAGGGCACCTCAGTGTCATGTTTTGTATCGCCGCCATCTTGACTGAAACGTAATGGCGGCCACACGAATGTTCAAAGCTTAAATCAAATTACGACTAACCTAATCATTTGATCTCTACCAAATTTTGCAACAACATACCTTTACGGGGGGAGGATCCTTTGGCCAAACTAATAGATCATCAGCCTAATAGTTTGCGGATGGCGGCCATCTTTGTGTGAAAATCGATTTCCCCCTATTAATTCGAACACGGTGCAACCGAATGGAACGAAATTTGGTACAGAGGTAGTACTAACAAAAGGCACCTCAGTGTCATGTTTTATATCGCCGCCATCTTGACGGAAACGTAATGGCGGCCACACAAATGTTCAAAGCTTAAATCAAATTACGACTAACCTAATCATCCGATCCCTACCAAATTTTGCAACAACATACCCTTATAGAGGAAGCATCCTTTGACCAAACGAATAGGTCATTAGCCTAATAGTTTGCGGATGGCGGCCATCTTTGTGTGAAAATCAAACACGGTGAAACCGAATGGAACGAAATTTGGTACAGAGGTAGCACTAGCAAAGGGTATCTCAGTGTCATGTTTTATATCGCCGCCATAGTGACAGAAACGTAATGGCGGCCACACAAATGTTCAAAGCTTAAGTTAAATTACGATTAACATAACCATCCGATCTCTACCAAACTTTGCAACAACATACCTTTATGGAGGAAGCATCCTTTGACCAATCTAATAGGTTATTAGCCTAATAGTTTGCGGATGGCGGCCATCTTTATGTCAAAATTGATTCCCCCTATTAATTCGAACACGGTGGAACCGAATGGAACGAAATTTGGTTCAGAGGTAGCACTAGCAAAGGGCACCTCAGTGTCATGTTTTGTATCGCCGGCGTATTGACAGAAACGTAAAGGCGGCCACACAAATGTTCAAGGCTTAAGTTAAATTACGACTAACATAACCATCAGATCTCTACCAAACTTTGCAACAACATACCTTTATGGAGGGAGCATCCTTTGACCAATCGAATAGGTTATTAGCCTAATAGTTTGCGGATGGCGGCCATCTTTATGTCAAAATTGATTCCCCCTATTAATTCGAACACGGTGGAACCGAATGGAACGAAATTTGGTACAGAGGTAGCACTAGCAAAGGGCACCTCAGTGTCATGTTTTATATCGCCGCCATCTTGGCTGAAACGTAATGGCGGCCACACGAATGTTCAAAGCTTAAATCAAATTACGATTAACCTAATCATCCGATCTCTACCAAATTCTTCAACTACATACCTTTATGGAGGGAGCATCCTTTGACCAATCTAATAGGTCATTCGCCTAACAGTTTGAGGATGGCGGCCATCTTTATGTCAAAATTGATTCCGCCTATTAATTCGAACACGGTGGAACCGAATGGAACGAAATTTGGTACAGAGGTAGCACTAGCAAAGGGCACCTCAGTGTCATGTTTTATATCTCCGCCATCTTGACTGAAAAGTAATGGCGGCCACACGAATGTTCAAAGCTTAAATCAAATTACGATTAACCTAATCATCCGATCTCTACCAAATTTTGCAACTACATACCTTTATGGAGGGAGCATCCTTTGACCAATCTAATAGGTCATTCGCCTAATAGTTTGCGGATGGCGGCCATCTTTGTGTCAGAATCGATTCCCCCTATTAATTCAAACACGGTGAAACCGAATGGAACGAAATTTGGTACAGAGATAGCACTAGCAAATGGCATCTCAGTGTCATGATTAATATCGCCGCCATATTGACAAAAATGTAATGGCGGCCACACAAATGTTTAAAGCTTAAATCAAATTAGGACTAACATAACCATCCGATCTCTACCAAACTTTGCAACAACATACCTTTACGGAGGGAGCATCCTTTGACCAATCTAATAGGTCATTAGCCTAATAGTTTGCGGATGGCGGCCATCTTTATGTCAAAATTGATTCCCCCTATTAATTAGAACACGGTAGAACCGAATGAACGAAATTTGGTACAGAGGTAGCACTAGCAAAAGGCACATCATATTCATGTTTAATATCCCTATAGCACGTTGTATTTCAAAAAGCTACTACAACCAACATTCAATCATACTCCTTGAAAAGGACAAAGAGTTATAACAATACCCATGCATTTAGGAGAAAGTAGGCTATATGTTCTTTACTGAACATCTTGTTTTTAAGTTGAATTGGGAAAGTAGGCTATATGTTTATACTAAATATCATATAAGGTCATATGTTAACTCCTACAGCTACCTCTATCCCACTCTCAGTCGAAAAATAGTGTAGTTTTTTTCTCTAATTTTTCCAAAAAAATATTTGTAAAGTAGGCTACATTTCGAAAACCAAACATTCTAAAAAGTGTCATATAGGCATAAAAGAATGGTATCTATGTCCTTTATCATTAGAACAAAACTTTATATTTTTTTCATTTTTTCCAAAAAAGTTTAATTTTCAAAATTGCCTATATTTTGGAAACTAAGAATTTTACAAAAAAGGTTGTTTGACTTAAATGAATGGTCTTTTCCCCCTCTACCCACAAACCATGTTTAAGTCTCTTGAACAAACAAATTAGTAGGGGAATGGTGGGGCTTCTGACGTCAGAGGGATTGGAAGGAGGGGGGGGGGGTCAGGGAAACAACAGCGTTTCCTCATTAGACCACTCCATCAATAAATACAGAAATCGCACCACTTAACAAATAAATAATCAACTATCACTGCACTGAATACTGTAGACAGAGCGCGTGCGTGGCTACACGAATGCTAGCGAGTGTGTACTGGCTCATGTTAGTACCTGTCCGCGCTCGGCATTCGCCCTAGTTCGTTTTCTTTGATTCGTGTCGGTAGACCGCCAAAATAGCGAGCGCAGCCGAACACGAATGTTGGCGATGCGAACTACCCCGAATGCACACGAGCACACCGGGTACACTATCGCGCTCGTCTCTGTTCGCCTACATTCGGCGATAGTGTACTGCAGGCTTGAGTATCGGTTATTCACTTCCTCCCGCGAGATGGCATCTTTCTGTAACGCATCACGAGAGTTTAATTTAAGAAAAGTCAAATGCACAGCTTCTATGATTCACGAAAAGTAAGCTACAGAATGGAATGCCATTAATATATGATTATTATAATAACCTAACATACGAATCCTCTCTTCAATCGCTTGAATAGGGTATGTGAGATGAAAAGAACAAGGTTTTAAAACCCAGCAATTCTTCTAGGCTTGTACTGTGTCCCGTGTGGGGTTTCGCCTAGGACACCAAGCTGGCTCATCAGCGGGCTCTTGGTGTCCCCGCCCGGACCCCACTGGAGTAGCAAACTGCACGCTACCTCCATTTGTATAAAGCGCACCTGCGCCTCTCCACTGCGAGAACTAAAAGCTCAAGCAGCCATAACCTCCCTAGGAAGGCTTCCGAAAAGATGGTATATTGGTCTCCCCAAGAGACCGCTGATGAGCCAGCTTGGTGTCCTAGGCGAAACCCCACATGGGACACGGCACAAACCTAGAAGAATTGCCGAGTTTTAATTCACTGGCCGTGAGAGCCATTATAACAAGGTTTTAAAATTTCGAACTGATGCCATCTTGAATTTTTGAAAACAATTGAACTTGAGATGTCTCTATACCAAAGGGGCAGATGACCTCATATTTCCGCCCCTTAAAACCTCAATAACTAACTAACTCTCTATAGTATACTAATCTCAGAATAAAGATTCGGTGTTCTTAGCATCATTGCTCTCGGGTGTTTTGGATATTCCAATGAGCAGGCGCGAGCCCACCGCACGCAAGTACCGGAAGTACTGGAATTGCAGTCAATAGCAACACAATTTCTACGCACTCTCTTGGCTCTGAGGAACCACGGACTTGTAATATATTGGCCTCAGCCGTCCTCAGCCGTCACCTCTAAGAACGAATATCCGTGTATTGTTTTGAAGTACTGGTATTTGAAAATCACTTGGCCGTAATGTTGCTTTTGTGTTTCTCAGGATTTGGAAAGTGACATACAAAGGTTTATAAATTATTATAATTTCCGAACATTTCATTTTTACTTTTCATGACTTAATGCAGTAAAAATCTTTTGCATGGCACAGAAATTGTGTTGAATCTTCTTCTTCTCCTTCTTCCTCGTCTTTTCCCGTTACGCGGGGTCGGCTTTCTTAATCCTGAGGCGTCAGTCATTTCGTTGTAAAGAATCAGCAGCAGATAGGCCCAATATTCTCATGTCCCTCTGGACATTCGTCATCCATGTTGTTTGAGGTCTGCCGCTCCCTCTCTTTTGTGTAGCCATGGAAAGGCACTTCTTCACTACATGATTTTCCGGTCGGTGACTGGGTGAAGAGCTCTCTCAGGCCCAAAAATTCTCCTGAAAGAAAGAAGAAGAAAGATTTTCCGGTCTTCGCATAACATGTCCATACCACCTCAGCCTGGACTCTAAAAGTTTCTCAGTTATAAGCGCTACGTTGAAACTGCCTCGCACATGATCATTACGGATTTTATCTTTGAGATTAACTCCACCTGCCCAACGTAACATACGCATTTCAGTGGTATGTAGCTTTTGCTCATGTGCCTTTGTAGTAGCCCACGTTTCACTACCGTAGAGTAGGATTGGTCTTACGGCAGTTTTATAAACTTTACCCTTCGTTCTTATGGGGAATTTTCGGATCACATAAAACACATGTTAGTTCGCGCCATTTGTTCCACCCAGACGTGGCTCTATGGATTATATCGGTGGTTATCGTGCCATCTTCAACAATGACAGAACCTAGATATTTAAATTTTGTTACTCTATGTAACGTTTCACCATCTAATTTAAGTCAAATGTTTAACCAATAGTGTAAACTACATTTTCATTTACGAAACTGACGGTAAAATGATATTTAGGACCTTCACTGAAAGAGGAGCCTTCCTAATGCAGAATTCCACGTTTGATGTGAATTTAAAGCAAAGGGATTCCAAGTCTTTTATAACTGGTGGTCCGCTCTTGGACTATTCAAAGTTTCGTGGACCATGTGATTTAGCAGAGGATACATTCCAAAATCAATGATAAAGGAGTTGGTTGGTTCCTCAGTTTGGGGGCTGCGACAACGCGGTCATCTAGCCGCGTGTACTTTGGGTGTGTGTAGAATCTGTCTGATAACCGGTGTTAATTGTGATGATTGTGTGTAGCTGATTTCAATTCAAGTGAGGACTATAGACATTTAATTTTTTCAAGTAGTTCCTACTTTTGCCGCCAAATGCCACCGTCAGCGACTACTAGTTCTAAACTTGGTTACCAGACGCCACTGCAGTCAGCTCCCGGCGACGAACGCCGGAACTTAAGAGCATTTGTCAAATGTTTAACCTAACCTAATTTAGCTTCACACAGGTGCAATTAATTAGTAGAAGGTTCTTTAACATGCCATAAATCTATGACATGGGACCGCCGGCTTTACTTCCCCTCCGAAGGAAGGCAAACTGAGGGAATTTTAACACTCTTAAAAATCCGACGACTTCGACCGGGTTTGAACCCGCGATCTTGGGCATAGAAGCTCAGCATGCTACCGACAACGCCACCGAAGCCGCCGAAATGATAAGAAAGAAGACGGACCCAGCATAGGTATCCCTCAGAATCTCCCATTCAGAATATTTACAGACGCATTTTCCTTATGGGAAAAGTTGTAAGTTTATAGGGGAGAAAACATCACTAAGTAGAGTGATGAAAGATGTCAGCAGTTAATCAATACTAGCATTACCCGTCGCGGCTTCGCCCGCGAATATTCTGTTTGTAAAGAGTAGGTACACTTAGCAAAATCTCAATCATGAATGCTATGACTGATTTATCCTTGGAATGAATAATCAGACTTTATCAATTCAGCTACTGGTGCAGTGGTTAGGGGTTTGTCATTCCTTCATAGGTATATCAGAGCGAAGTTAGTTTTCTGGGAATATCACAGACACCATTGCGTCTTACAGAAATAGATGGACCTGTGAGACTCTGTTACCATGGTCACCGTGTTGCATTCTTTCATTATTTCATTGTAAATATACATTTTTTAGGGTATTTATTTAATTGTGAGGCATTTAAAGAGTAAGTGAGTGCTTACGCATTGGGTTATGCTGAACCTGTAGGTACCCCATATGGGTAGGTTGGTGTTAATGGGACCTTATTTTCGGTACAAAACTGGAATGGGACCTTAGCAGAATAATATAGGGAGGGATAATGATTTTGAATAGTAAATTGTGACTTGCTTAAATTCTTAATTTGATTCTAATAATTTTCACACCTCTGTATAGCCTATACACTTAGTAAATAGTCCTCTATCACCATACAAAAATTCAGTCTGATTGCCTAAATAGTTTCGGATAAAATGTGAACCGGTGGAATATATTGTATAGACGCCATGTTGGATTGTTTCACATACGGGCTATAGAATTATATGCCAGCAGAATATATCCTAATGGCAGTGCATTATACCAACCTATATTTCTATTGCTTGGTTAGGACATGAGATATAAAAACGAGATTTAAAAAAAATGCACAGCCGCCATTTTTAAGTTCTCATAACATTCCATTAAATTAGACGTCAGTATATCAAGGCTTGAATGATACCGTGCTAAGCTTCACAGCGCTCGGAAGAAAAGTCGAGAGACAAATCTATTGAAATATTTAAATTTCGCGTCACCACCACGTTGGTTTTGTGCTCACCAGGTTATTGAAAGTCCCGTAGCCTCTATCAACGTACAACATTTCAATTTGATTGATGTAATCGATTCGTAGATATTGGAAGCAAAAGGGAAGCTTGTAGTTTAACGTGACCGTTAATCTCGCGATCGTGAGCCAGGGGAGTAGATATTGGGACTTACTTACGTACTTACTTACTTAATTCCTGTCGCTCCTTCCGGAGCATAGGGCCTTGGCGAAATTTCTCCACGCAGTACGGTTCCTGGCCATTCTCTTCACTTGACTCCAGTTCTTGTCCACCTCTGCAATTTCATTTTCGATTTTCCTCTTCCAGGTCTTCTTAGGTCGACCTCGCTTCCTGGCGCCTAGAGGATTCCAGTCCAGCGCCGCCCTTCTTAGGTCGACCTCGCTTCCTGGCGCCTAGAGGATTCCAGTCCAGCGCCGCCCTCTCAACAGCTCCATCCGGCTTCCTTAGTGTGTGACCAATCCAGCGCCATTTCCTCTCCTTGATCTGGATGCTAATCGGTTGTTGATTGGTGATGGTCCAAAGATCTTCATTTGAGATTATGTCCGGTCACCTCACATTCCTGATGCGACGCAGACATCTGTCAATGAACACCTGTAGCTGGTTGTTGATCGGTTTTGTGACTTTCCATGTTTCACAGCCGTAGAGAAGAATCGACTTTACGTTGCTATTGAAAAGGCGGAGCCTTCCTGGAAATGTTTCTATTTCTCCAGCTGGGGTAGAGCTGGACAAACGCACCATTTGCCTTCCTGATACGGCTTCGAACATCTTCCTCTGCTCCCCCATCATTTGTGACTATACTTCCAAGGTAGAGGAAGGACTCAACTCGCTCAATTTCCTTTCCGTTGACTGTCAAGCTAGTCGTGACATCAGAATTTATCCTCATCTCTTGGTCTTGTTGGGAACCGTCTAACTATTTCGGATGGTCGCCATGTTGAGATTGTTATACTGTAAATGCACGGTACCATTAAAAGAGGATTATTGCGTAGGTTACGTTTACTTCGATCGCACGATTAGGACTCACGAAATAAAAACTTAATTTTAAAATTTTGCACAGCCGCCACCTTAAAATTATGAAAACAATTGTATTAAATTAGATGTCAGTAGATTAAATCTTGTATAAACATTTATCGTACCAAGTTTCACTGCACTCGGATGAATAAATCGCGAGAAAATTCTATTTAATTATTTTAAGTTTTCTTCACCGCCATGTTGGTTTTGACAGGGTTTTGAAAGTGAACTTCTAGTAATAATCTTTATTATAGTACAAAATTTCAGGGTGATATCTGTTACCGTTGCTGAGAATGCCAGTAAGTAGTGGTTTTGTGGGGGTTCTACACCCACCTCCACCTCACCACCTCACAAGATGGCGGCAACGCGATATCTCTCGAACGCATGGTCGGATTTTGACGAATGAACTCAGGCTGACACCCCCTTTCCAATAGACAACATATCTTTACCCCAAAATAAAACCTACCCCTACTAGGGGGTGAAATTGTAATTTTTATAAAATCTCTCTTTCCAATTGCAACATGTGAGAGTTTGAATGCCAATATGGAATAAAACGTTGTTCTACACAAGAGACATGTATACGGTGGAAAGCCACTATGAATTAACATGCTTGTTTTTTCGTTTTTAAGCATGCCCACTCATGGCTTTTGTAAGAGGGTGGGGGAGCGGATCCCTGTGGACGGGTTATTGTTGACGGTCATTGTTGGCGGGTCATTGTGGACGAGTCCTTGTGGACAAGTCCTTGTGGACGAGTCCTTGTTGATAGGTCATTGTTGACGAGTCCTTGTGGACGAGTCCTTGTGGACGAGTCCTCGTGGATGAGTCCCTTTGGACTGATCCCTTTGGACCGGTCCTTTTGGCCTGGTTCCTACGGACTGGTCCATGAATTTATTTAAATTATGTCAAAGGGCCTAACTACATTTTGCGTGTAAAGCAGTGTGTTGAACTGACGTTGTTCACTAATCCCCCACTACTATAATGCGATAACGATGTGAAAGGAAAGTGACGAAATACATGTGAACACGTGTGAAATGTCATTATTACCGTCCTCCTTGTGAAACAAGTCACATTCTGTTTTAGTTCATACATGAGAAAATGAGAGTTCATGTGTAATATGACCTAACACACAGGTGTTCACCTGTACACGTGCACGATAAGAGCTAACAAGTCACAACCTGTTTTGACAGTGGTGGGAGGTGAAGGGGAGGGGAGGGGGAGAGTCGGTGTAAGAGAGAACACAGGTGAAGAGAGAAAGAAATATGTATTGCTCATAATACATGTGGAGCTGAGGACTGCACATAGGACTGTAGGTTAAGTACAACCTGAGTGAATAATTAAATACAAGGCACACAGGTTCACACAACATGTAATTTATTAATCCAAGAATTAAAGGCTGAGCTAAATCCCAACCATTTTACATATAGTTTATTTCCTTTTTGTTTCAACACTTTTTCCGCAAGGTAATGTTTAGGAAACGCTGTCTTTTGGAGTTCTTGGAGATAAAACCTGCCTTTTATGGGTTGATGGTTGAGGTCCTCGAGTAAATAGGTGACTGGACTGTTCAGGTTGACTTGACGAATTCGAAATAGTTCAGTCCCCCAATTTGGTGTGTAGCCCTTATTGAAGGCAGACTTGAATTTGCTCACACGAACATGATCCCCGATGTTAAGGCGATGACGTTTATGGGGTTAAACAGTTTATTCAGTTGTGGAATATTTTTGGTCACAAGTCGTGGCTTGGTCCCAATGGTTCTGTGTTTGGTGTCATTGTAACGTGACACTAGCTCAGGCAACAAGTCCAACCAGCAATACGTGCCCTGAGCGGTAAACGCTTTCCACATATTGGTTTTCAATGTTCGGTTGAACCGCTCGACCACGCTGGCTTTGAGATTGATGTACGTGGTGTAATGGTGAATATCCTTAGATTTGAGAAAACTGGAGAAATCCTTGTTGAAAAATTATTTTCCCTGATCGGTTTGCAGCAGCTGAGGTTGACGTTTGGATTGTCGAATAATATGTTGAAAGGCCTTGGTGACTAGTGGACCAGACTTGCGTCGCACAGGTTCAACAAACGCCATTTTGGAATAGACATCAATGACGGTCGACATATAGCGTACACCATCGTTAACGCTAGCATAGGGTATCATTTCAACCAAGTCAGCCTGCCAAAGTTCATCCACACCTCGTGAAATCACTTTGAGTCGCTGATAGTGACGCCTAGCTGGACGATGCAACTCGTGAGCAATACCCATTTTAATGGGTGAGGGTTTAAACAATAATTTTGGCATTTCGAAGTTCTTCCTCAATTTCTTGAATTTCCCAATCGTGACCAGTATGGCCGGCTTGACGTGAAGCATGCAACAGCTGTATTCGCTGGACGAGTTTATTGGGATTGTGCCAGTAGGTAACATCCACAAGGGGTTTTAATGGTTTAAATGTCACTCCCGAAGCGGACACTTTACGACGACCACTTTGACTAGTGAGAAACATTTTTGCAATGATGGTTTTATATTTTTGAGATATATTGGCATTCACTTGTTGAGTGGGATCATACTGTCTTTTGTGGGCATGGGTGTCCAATAAAATGGATTTATATTTATCAAGGTCCTCTAGCGTATAATCTTGGGATGAGGGAGTCCGAGAGAATAGTAGCTTTAACAGTCCAGGTGTTAATTTATAGTTGATCTTTTTAATGACAGCTTTAGTACGACTAAATTTAATCGATGAATCACCAATTTTAAAACTATCATCCTCATAGCGAACACCATACGTGGTATCTGTGTTTCCAATAAATAGATTGGTGAAATAGGGTTCCAGTGTTGATCCATAATATTTTACTAAAATGTTTTTCAGTTGAGCTTTATGTTGAGGGGTGGCCAAGAGTTGTGAAAATGGAGACGATCTGGAAGGGCAAGGTGTTTCGACCATGACCAAGGATTTCTTTTTTCTTAAAAACTCTGCAAGGGGTGATGCCTTTTTTGAGGCGTAAACACTTGTTCCTCATTATCCTCAACTTCGCTAACACTAGTTAAATCTTCCTGTTCCTCTTCCTCTTCCTCAGGGTCCTCGTGGTGCGTCTGAGTGGCTTGTGAAACGCTGGGTTGCGTTTCAGATGGCTTGAAAGAGGGTTTCAACATAGCTTTTAGCGGAGGGGCCAAATGTTGTTGAATAAACAAAGCATGATCCGCACGTGATCGTTTCAATTGACGGAACTTTTGGCGAATAGTATTTTTTGCTCTAATAATATGCTTTTTCAATTGACTCTCTGCTAACGCCATGATGTCGTGACAAATGACTTGAGAGGGAATGATACAGTGCCTTAAATAGCAATAAAATGATCAAACCCTAAGCGATACCGCCCTTGGTTGAGTTCATTTTGTTTGTCAATCACTAAACAGGCATGACGTTGTGTGTTCCAGCACTTGCCACACAATTCTGTAAACATTTGAAAGGTCATATCCGGATTCACATGTTCATTATAAATGTGACGACTGTTCCTCTCGTCCTGGCGAAATAAAACAATGACATTGGCATTGTCACGAATCAACTGTTCGGACATTTTAGAATACGTTTGTCCAAGATAGAAGCAATCGATATGTGTGTGTCGACCCATGCTGAAATAGCTTTGAATGATGCCTTGTCGTTCAGTGGATACATCATCGAAAATCATGAGTGAATCAGGTTTTACCTCATCCGGTGAAATAACATTTTCTTGCGTGGAAAATGTAAAATACCCCATATTCTCATTTTGTAATCCAGACATGACTTGATCCAGCAACACGTAGAGGGGTTGGTGGAGAGATTTTGCGAAAATATAAATATTTTGAAAACACAGACCATTGGGCGCTGTAATAAGTGTCAGCAAAAGATTGGTCTTTCCACAGCCAGAAGGTCCCACAATGATGCTGCGAATGGAAGATGGAAACAGTGAACCATGGCGTTGTTCACGTGATGTAGGGCAGAGATGGGAAACCATGTCCCTCACGGGGAATGACTCTTGCTGCTTAATTATCTTCATTTCAACTAAGGCTTAGAGAGGCTAGCAGGCTGTCTATATACATCGCACCGAGCCTTGTCATAGAAACAGTAGACTCGTACTACAGGTTGACGATGGATGTCTTTGGACGTGCGTTGATGGTCAAAGCTAAGTCTGTTCCCATACATGATCCTAAACAAGAAACAGATCCTGCTAATAAACACTATGTGGATAGGTCTGTAGTGCCACGCACAAAACAGGGAGATTATGACTTTAAAGGAAAGCGGTTAACCCATGTATAACATCCTCAAGTGTCAACAGACGTTACTACAAAAAAGTATGTGGATAACAAGGTGTATGATAAAGTGCCTCAGCTTATGGTGGATGGCTATACTGCTAATCATCACCGCATTATTCACATGGAAGACCCACAAGAAGATGATGATGTCTGTACCAAGCGATACGTGACCTATGAAATGAAAAGGCTTTATAAATTTACCCCATCTGTATTTTTAGTGTATCTGACAAATGTAAAACCTGTGAATGAGAGAAACAATATACCGCTAGTTCATGACCAGCACTTGACCTATGTGCTTGCTTCGGGTTTAAGCCACTATCGATTACACTGTGATGGAACCATTCACATCAAATACGCCATACCTGATGAGAACCATTTAGAAATAGAGATAAATGGTCATAGGGTGTTGGTCCATAACCATGAAATGGTCAATGCAGGAGACGAATTATCCCTTCATCTCATGTTGACATGGGATGAAAAGCAAGCTGGAAAAACCATAAACGATTTCCCACTTTATGTAGAATTGGAATATACAGCCATGAAATAACAATCTGACGTTAGTTGTGACTTAAACTTTCTTGTGAAAGGTTGTTGGTCATCATCGTCATGGTGAAACAAAGATATGTGGTGAGAAAGACTAAAAATATGACCCTGTCCTTGGCAAAGCCTGGGCTTAAGACATTCGTGGACAACCCCTTGCGAAAGAAAAAAAGAAAAAATAATGTGTTGACCATAAGGAAAGCTCTTCGAGTAGCACAAAGACATGTTATTCCAAAAGTCAACGATAGGGTTCAAAACAAGGGCGAGTGATTCCCGTCCCCAAACGAGCGGGATTTTTACCTGCATCATTCGCTGGTCTGGCTGATGTAGGTTCACTTTTAGGTGGCGCCAGTGCAGTGGCAAAAACTATTAAAGCCGCGCAACAGGGCAAGCAACAACTCAAAGAAAGTCAGCGACACAATGAAACGATGGAGGCCATTGCTATGGGGGCTATAAATATCAATTTGAAGCCAGCCTTTTATCAACAAGGATTTGGAATGTCACCTTTTCGAAATAAAAAAACATCTTTAACCTCAGCCATAGCAAGACATGCCCTGACGCATCAGCAAGTGGAAAGCTATGCTAAACAACTGAAGCTTTCTCATTTTCGAGGTGTGTTTATGCGAAACCAATTACCCTCACAACCCTGGAAACATAAATGTGCTGTTGTCAATTTGGATGATCACCGAGGACCTGGAACACATTATGTAGCATATGTCAAAGAGGGATCCACTGTATGGTACTTTGACAGTTTGGGGAATTTGCCCCCGCCCATGGAACTAGTGGCCTATTTTGAAAACAGGATCAAGATATATTATAATGTGAAACGTGAGCAAACGTTTAACAGCCAACAGTGTGGACGTTTGTGTTTAATTTTTTTATATAAGACGCAACATAAGCAAAAACGTCAACAGTATGTCGGTGGAAAGTAAGACGTTTTCACTGCATGGACGTGGACCTGAAGTGAGCTTAGACTTTTACCCACCTATCGAATTGAGTGAAAAACTCTATGGTTTAGGACTTGTTTCTCTTGAAACGTACAATCGAATATACAACATACGTGAAAATGTGAACAACAAGTTTTACTATGATGATTCTGTGGTCACCCTGAACTCTGGTGGATACACGATAGATGACATTTATGAACACATTTATGTGGTGTTGATCAATGAATATGGTTTAAAGTGATTTCTCGATGGAACGCGCAAGTTTGAACTTGTAGGAAATACTAACACTCATCGCTGCAGTAATTTTTCTACATTCAAAATTGACTTTAAAACACACCCCGATTCCATTGGTCCATTACTAGGATTTAAACCACGCGTGTTGGAGCCCAACAAAAAACATGAATCAGACCATGAAGTGAAATTCATTGAGGACCATCATGTGTCGGTGACGTGTAATATTATTAGTCAAGTGTACACCAATCAAGAACCGTCGCATTCGCTTTATGACTTTATTGTAACATCGCCCAATGGCTATATTATTCGTGAAAACCCTCCAGTGGTGCTTTTTCATTCTGTGGCTGTCGATGGTATTAGTAATATAACATTAAGACTGATCAATAGAGAGCAACAACTCATTGATCTAGATTCCACCACACCAGTGACTTACAAGTTGGTGCTAAAACCACTATGAAGTTTGTATATAAAGCAACAGCACCGTCTAGGAATGGTGTTAGTTGTTTACCACGTGAATACACGTTAACATCTCAGAACAAGCAGATTTTACAGCATTTGGGTTACCACGTCAACCCCCACGATGAATTCTATCCTAGAGGTAGCGAACCACATCGAGGAGCAACCAGGAGTGGTAAGAATTGATCTGCATTCTTATCAAGCTCAAACACCTGGACTCAATAACAATGATGAAATTCAATTTGTTATCAACAACCAAGATATTTACACTCTACCGCATGAAAGTGTTATTCAGATTGAAGGTCGGCTCACCAAAGCCGATGGCTCTACACCCACTACATCCAAGTTAGCCAACCATGCTTTCGCCTTCCAGTTTTCTGAAGTGCGTTATGTGTTTAACGATATCGTGGTGGATAGCACTCGAAATGTGGGTATTTCCAGTGTCATGAAACTATATCCCTCTTATAGTGAGGAAGGAGCTAAAACACTTTGCATGGCGGGTGGGTGCCCTGACTCGATCAATGACTGGATGGTACACACCGATGGCACCTTTACTGGATGTTTACCTCTTAAACTGATTTTAGGCTTTGCTGAAGATCACCAGCGCATTGTGGTCAACGCAAGGCAAGTGCTTTATCTAGTGAGAGACAGGAGTGATAATAATGCACTCAAGGGAGCCGACAATGCCCCCATTGATTCAAAAATTCAACTACAACGCTTGCTATGGAAAGTGCCTCATGTGACCCTTAACGATAGCAAAAGACTGGACATACTAAAATGGTAAAGAGAGATATACCTCTACCCATGGAATTTAGAAGCTGGGCACTCCATGAGTACCCGTTATTGCCCACCACCAACACACACAGTTGGTCTATAAAAACAGCCCGCTATACAGAGAGACAGACCTCTCTACATGATTGTGGGTTTTCAAACGAATCGCAAGTATCAACAAACCAAATATGTCACGCAATTTGATCACCTGCAATTGAGAAATGCACGTCTTTTCCTCAACGGTGCTGTGTTTCCCTATGAAGGGTTGGATTTAGATTTTTCAAAAAATAAGTTTGGCCCCCTGTACGACTTGTTTTCTAAATTTAGATGGTCGTATTATCAAAAAGAGAATTGCCCAATGTTGTCACCCCAAGCTTTTAAGACAAGGGCGCCACTGATTGTCTTTGACTGTTCCTACTTGGAAGAGTCTGTCAAACCATCCAATATTGACATTCGACTAGATTTTGAAACGCATGACAATGTTCCAGCCAATACCACGGCCTACTGTTTGATTATTCATCACAAACAAGTCAACTATTATCCACTGTCCAACCAAGTGACAAGTGTATAAATAGTAGGTCAGCCCACATCAAACCGCTCAGTCATGTCTTGCTTTCAATCCTCAAGAGAAGTTATATCCATGAATTTAAAATCTGAGGAACAACGTTTCAAGACCTTTGCGACGTGGCCGGTGCCTTTTATAAACCCTCAAGCCTTAGCGGCCGCTGGATTCTACTATTTAAAAACAAGAGATGAAGTGAAATGTGTGTTTTGTCCCATCATCTTAGACCAATGGCAAGAGAGCGATGAACCCATGCAGGAACATCAGCGCTGGTCACCTGCCTGTCCCTACCTATGCAGAATAGAGGTGGGTAATATACCCTGTCATTCAAGTTACCCCTCACTCATGCCTCCAAGTGATGAAAAAAGTTATGATACGTGTGGACTTTATGGTGTCAACAGTGCTTCAGTGAAAAACAGTCAAAAACACCTAGTTGAGAGACATTAGAATATCATCGGTGTTATGGACACTATAAACACAAAATACTTTTTGTTGTATGAGATGGTACCGCCTCTATCCTAGAATGAAAAAAGAATGTAAAACTTGTTATGCTAATAAAATAATGAAATAAAAAATTGGTTGTTGTTATATTATTATTTCTTATGCCCCCCTGTCATATCCTAACCTCAATAGTGACTACTCGATGTTTTTATTTTCTTTTACTAGAATGGAATGTAAGTAAATGACATGGGTACACTTTACTGAACAATTGTCAGTCTGTGGTCAGTTGGACTTGATCCAGACAAGAGTGAACATGCTACGTACACTGATTGTCGACTGTCAAGGGTTTAAAATTGGAGATAACAAATTTATGTTTAAAGAAGTGGCCATTATCGATTGTTCCACTTTTTGGATATCGCAAGCTACCCATTTGGTGTTTAAACCACCTTATGCGTTTGATTTGTTGTGTGATAAAGACCGTAAACAAACCCAGTGGATTGAAACTCATATGCAACTAGACTGGAAGCAAGGAACCATTTCATATAAGCACCTGGACGTGGTCATGAAAGCCCACTTGTCTTCTGCCCATGTAGTATTTGTGAAAGGTAGTGAAAAACGTCAATGGCTACAACCATTTTTAGCGTCTTACAGTCAATGTATCGATTTAATGGACATGGGCTGTCCCTCGCTGCAAACACTCATGGACCGCTGCCCCTGTGACAATGTTACCCATAAAGCCTTGGCACAGGTGTGGCAATTGTTTCATTGGCTAACCACCAATGCCTGCTGGGAGTTGTTAAATAAAATAAAAAACTGAAGGTTTACCTGTGGATGACACCAGTGAGATTTCTACAAGCGACGTGTAAACATCAACGTGATACCATGGAGAAAGGGGATGCTACCGATAAAGTGATTGGAAAGTTATTTGTGTGTAAAAAGAAACTAGACAGTTTTACCAAAGAAGAATTATTGGCTCTTCCAAAATCGTTATGTCGCAGCAAATGCAGTGAAAGAAATCTGGCAACATGTACCAAAATCATGGACTCAAGACCCTGTGTTAAGTGAATTGCAACCATGTACGGATTATGATCATCATAAGCAAGTGGGTATGGCAAAAATACCATCTATGAGACAGTGTGCTACTTGCCAGCTGGTCAAACTGTATCACGGTCATAAAGGTCCATGTAAAGACTTTGTTTCTTCATTCCACGGGTGTGATGGAGAAAAAAAAGCAGCAACAACAAACATCATCCACAGAGGAGGAGGAAGATCAAACCTTTTCTCCACTTATGGAAAAGGATATGCCAGACCTGTACTGGCAATGGCGTCATTGATAAAGTAATTCAATACTTGACTTTCGAAATCTACCAACCTGGTTATTATTTGTGTGGTCCTGGAACTTGTCTTAAAGAACCTTTAGCGTGGTGATATACCTATTAATCCTTTGTATCGAGCATGTGCCTTTCTTATCACCACAGTCATCCTGCATTAAGACGTGTAGCGGATAAAGTATCGTTGAAAAGCTAAACAACGTTTGACATCCTGTGATGTCTCAGTGGGAGAGAGGTTGGCAGCCCTCATTGTGATTGGTGCTATATAAGGAAAGTTAATGATGAGTGGACATGAACATTGAAAAGGATTGAGGAATTGGTATTTTCTTTGTATTCTATTTTTTGTAAAGCTCTATTTGTTGTGAAATAAAAACAAGGTTTACAAGATCACAATGTCTTTTAATTTTAAAAATGGTGATAGCCATTTCTTCATTTTCATTTTTTCACACATGAATATTTACAATTTCCACTTTACATTTTTTTACATTCCCCTTGTTTAGTTCACACATTCAGTACATTTTTTGTTGTGAAATAAAAAATAAGGCTCACTAGATCACTATATCTTTTAATTTTTAAAAATGGTGATAGCCATTTCATTTTTTTTTTCACTCAAGGATATTTACAATTTCCACTTTTCATTTTTTACATTCCCCTTTGTTTACTTTACACATTCTGTACATTTTTGTTGTTGTGAAATAAAAACATGGTTTACCAGATCACATTGTCTTTTTAATTTTAAAATGGTGATAGCCATTTCACTTTTTCACACATGGATATTTACAATTTCTACTTTACATTTTTTACATTCACCTTGTTTAGTTCACACATTCTGTAAATTTTTTAAAATCTTTTTCGTAATATACAAAAGCAAACATTTTACACTAAAATGTGTTACTTATCTTATTTTTACTTAACTACAGTAGCCTAACATTATACATTTTTACAAAAAATATTACAATATAAAACACACTACAAATATTACAATATAGTGATCATTAGACTTAAGTAAAGTAATAGTCGTCAATGCGACTGTTTCCCCAAGCAAGAGTATCAAATGTGTTGGTTATAATGAATCGTTTGTTGTCTTCATTACTTAAAGCAACTTTGTTCAGCAAATTGGTATGTAGTTGATGATTTTTACTTCTAAATACACACATTTTCTTATATAATACAGGAGGGTTACTAACTATACAGTTTTTATAATCACTTATATCTAACTCTTTACTAACAACATTCTTTTTCACTCCTTTTAATTTTTTACTACTACATCATCAATTGTCATATAGCTGTATGATTTAGATTTTGTGCCTACAAAGGTGTCTATAATAACACCAGCACATTCATCCTTAAATTTCCCAAGAACCTTTTTGTTTACTAGAGGTAAATGGTAAATATTATCCTCGAGATAGTCACTTGTATCAAACCTATTGAGCTCAGTTTTGATATCCTCATAAAAAATCATCAGTTTTAAACTCATAAACAAAAGAATCTGTGTCTGTGTAGAGTAATTTAGCATTATCAAGATAGTTTTTCTTTACATAATCATAGAGAAATTCATACATAAGTGTTTTTGACAATTCCAGAATTGTGTAACCCACATATATGGGTTTGTTGTAAGTTACTTTAAGACGATTCATTTGTATTACAACTAAATCCTCATGAATAATTGAACAGCTATGAAAGTTAGGCTTGCTTATTAAGTTGCTCGCATCATACCTTTTACCATCATTCTCCCACTTTGTTATCAGCTTTACATCAACTCGTTTATCAACATTCTCCATAGTCTTTCCAAAAACACTATTATTCATGAGTTTATAAAAATCTTTTTCAAACGCGTTTGTTGACTGTGTTCTTAAATTATTGTTTAGATCAATATACGGTTTGAGCCATGCTGACTGATGAAATTGCAATACGCGATGAATTTTAGTTAATTTCAATCCATGCTGTAGACACTGTTTCAAGCTTTGATAATGTATTACATATTTACATTTATCATTTACATTAGCAATTAACATTTTTGTTCGTGATGTGATGTATGGAGATTTCATATTCTCAGGACAAAATGGTAAATCATTATGATCATCATGTAACTCTTTAGGGTACTCAAGATTTACCTCTAAAATATATCCTTTATCATGGTTATCATTAAGAGTGTCAATATGTAAGGCATCAATTTCAGGTTGTGTCAGCCAGCGAAAATCTTTCAGTGGTAGATATTGACTCATAGCCCAACCATATTGGTTATTTGCATCGAGGTAGACAATATACTTTGACTCTTCACAAGGGTTGTAGCTAGGCATGTATTTATTATTCGCTTTAGAGTACCGTCCACTACATTGGCTTAATCCACCTCGAATTGATGATTTTATAAAATTGATCATGTCTATATCAGTCATTAATTCTACATTCACTTTCGTTTTCTTCAACATTGAACTGAAACTTAACCCAGGAGCAGTGAATTACTGACAAGGATCAAGGTCATAAGTTTTCATACAAACATTCGGAAAGTTTTCAAAAATATCTGCTAATAACAACACATCTGTCTTCAAATATATGTCTGAAAATTCTCCTAAAGTTTGAATGTGGAACTGTGTCCATACACGTTGTGCATGTAAATATTCCTGATCACTGATATGACTTGTGTTTAAGGAACTGTAAAATGCATCTTTCGGTGGTAAAGAACACTCCTCAAGACGTTCCACACAGTTAATATATTCATAAAGGAATATACCCTTTTGACGAATCAAATTAAAATCATCTTCTTTAGGAAAGACACGTTGAATTTCATGAAACTGATCTGATTTTAAATTACTAGCCAGCTTATCAAGACTACTCGGCATAAAGCGGAATGAATCTAAAAATCGCAGTTTAATGGGTTTTTTTTATTGCTAGTTTTGATGAATTTTGTGAACGATATGTATTGTTCCTTATTATTTGCAATCACATCAAATTTCACATGTGAAGCTTCAAATTCTTTAACGATAAAGTGGATATCGTATTTGCTACCGTTATGTAGAATGACCGGAATGAATTTACTTACTCTATAATTTAAATTACATTCTTGGTGAGCAGCACCACGATATTTTCCTGTTAAATGGTCATGATCGCGAACCCTGTCCGTATATAAACATTCTCCACATATAAAACAATTAGTTTCAGTTTCAAAACCCATTTGCTGTGATGATTTTAGTGGCTCCATTGGAATGATCGTATTTAAAATAGAGGATATACGGATGGCATCTTTCTCAAGTCTTTCCATAAAAACTTTAGGTGCATCAGGTCCTCTATAGATCTCAAACTTATTTAAAGAGTCATCATAACTACATTTAACATAATATGCAAAGCTAAAAGGTTCATGAATGTGAGTAGTGTTGGTAAAAGGTTGGGCTGGATTCGATGAACATGTATTAAATGGTTTTGGTAAAGCCTCGAAGTCAGCATATATAACAAATGGTACTCGAAGCTGTTTCTCATAATCCTTAAATTTTAGAATGTTATTTTTAGGAGTCGGTAATACCGTACACACATGATTACACCCCCATTTTTGGTGTTGAATTAGTTGGTCCTCTTTCTGGAAATGTAGCAAACAACCATCACACAACCACTTCTTAGATTTATGTTTTGATACTTGACTTCCAACAAGTCTACTTAAATGTTTTATCCAACAATAGTGGGCATTTTCACCTTCAGTTATGTACAGTAAATTTACATGAGCATCCTTTTTTTTCCTGAGTATAATATACAGGACCTACTATACTCTTATTTTCAGTTCCATAAACATTAATACTTACATTGTTCAGCTCTTCAAAACGTTGAATGTCTTTTATCGCCATAGGAAATTCTATTTCTTTTAAATCTAACACTGAAGAATAGTGAGGATAAAATGACGTTCTATTCTCATGCATCACTGCTGGATGGAGAGCTGAGGTTACAGCCCACGCAAAACATGCTTGATCACTATTCATTACGTTCACAACAGCTTTCTTTCGTTTGATCCATCCTGGCAAATCAATGTATGATGATGCTCGAAGGGGGTTGTATTTATTCAGGTTGATTTCTAAATAAAGTACTTCAACCAACGCCCAGCCTGACTCCCTTTCCTGGAACTCTTCACTCTTCACAATGATAGCACTTGAAATATTTTGATATATATCACTAATATTAGTTGATTCGCTAACAATCATGTTTTTGTATTAAAGGATTTGATATCCGTAATTTCACCTTCGCTCCCATTTTTACATAGAGTCCAAAAAGTTCAAAATTCATTTTTAATTGTTTTATGCTCTAATAAAACATTACATACCAAGCCAAACACAGTAGGTTGAACATTTTTTTAAAAATTATTCAATACTTTGAGTTTTTTCTTTGCTATAAAGTCTATAACTAGCAATTCGACTTTTAAATGCACTACCAATTTGTTGAACATTTCCAGAATTTCTTTCGTGGCAAGCGTTATTTTTATGATGAATACTGCGTAAATGTCCATGAATGATTGAAGAAGGTATATCAATATTATAAACATCACAATGTGTTATCGAAGGTTCACCATTCTTCTTTCTTTTTGTTGCACTACTATTATCACAATCTTGAGAACGTTTACGCTTTTGAGCATCACATTCATTTAAAGGTTCCGTGCTAGTTGTTGGTTTTACAGTTTTTAATTCTTGTTGTTCACCATGCACTTCAACCATGTGGGATTGATATCGCTTTACAGCGGAAAAAAACAAGTTCGCAAACTGAACAGGAAAATAGTGCTGAACTAACATGCATTAAATTTACATGACGTGCAAGATTATCTTGTCTGTTAAATGTGGTAGCACAATGACTGCACACAAACATTTTAATGTCATGTTTAACATTTGCGTGTCGTTGAAGGCTGTCAGGTCTTGAGAACTGTTTCTTACAGTCACCACACTTGAACATGATGATCACTTTCGAAATTACCTATAAAAGAAAGAAATCATAAATGTTGATAAATGATAAAACAAAGTACAATATAAATAGTTTAATTACATTCCAGTCAATGGTTGTAGCAGGGTATTTAAATCGATCATTTGTGAACTCCTAGCAAGTCTAACTTCATGTAGTTCTAACTAAGGGTTACTATATACCACTGTCACTGACACTTAGCGGTGAACATTGGAACTTGATAGAGTGATAGGAACCAGTGATCGCGAGTTAAGTGAGCTAAGTGTGACGTCATAGCCAGTCTTAAAACAAGTCTAAACTTGTAGAACATGTCACGTGATAGAAACCAGCGGTCGCCAGTTAAGTGAGCTAAGTGTGACGTCATAGCCAGTCTTAAAACAAGTCTAAAGTTGTAGAACATGTCACGTGATAGAAACCAGCGATCGCCAGTTAAGTGAGCTAAGTGTGTCGTCATAGCCAGTCTTAAAACAAGTCTAAACTTGTAGAACATGTCACGTGATAGAAACCAGCAGCCACCAGTTAAGTGAGCTAAGTGTGACGTCATAGTCAGTCATAAAGCAAGTCTAAACTTGTAAAACATGTCACGTGACAAGGTTAAGGTGAACTGAGGTTGAGTCTTTAAATATTCTCTATGTCACTGACACCTAGCAATGAACATTCAGACTTAATAGAGCGGTAATCAAAATCTAACCTACAAAATTAGCTTTACACACCATGGTCAAGTAGTTCCAACTTTTGACTGCTAAATATACCATTTTCACTGACATGTAGTGGTGAACATTGGAAAATATCACTCTAACTGTTTAAAAGTTATTAGAGGGGCACTTACCTTTTTATAATTTATCAACTGCTGCCACTGAATGAACAGATTGTAGGAATCTGGTAACCTACAGGTACACAATTATCTGTAAACAAATCAATCAATCAATCAATAAATACATTCCAATCAATAACTTCATCATCAATTAGTAATAAAAGACTACAATACATTAATAATAAGTACTTACCTTGCAAAATAATTTAATGATTTTCTACCAAAAATGTTTTTTTTTTTTTTTACAACTCTTGAGCAGTAATAGAGCACTGTTCACTCAAAGCGAGTAATAATGACTGACAGTCGGGAAATATATGACACCTCTCTTATATAAACTCTCATCGCTCGTGTCAGCAGTTTTTTGCAGATCATTGCAATTCCTTTCCCAATACAGCTGAGAGTCCAAAGTACACTAGGAACACCTGTGTGGTATTCAATGACTGCTGACTTTGCATGATCATCACCCATTGTCTTGATGAACACTTGCGGTTTCAAATTACTGCAGCGTTAGTCATAGCAACAGATCTGCGCGCTCTCTGTCATGTCTGTAATATGACACAGGAAGTAACAAGACGTCTTACTGCACGTACCATCTCCTCAGTTTTAACATCTTAAGAACATGTATTATTCCCTTTCAACTACAAATGACACATCCATCCACCAAGTTAGATCTCTTGTATGTTCACATGTATTTCGTCACTTTCCTTTCATATCGTTATCGCATTATAGTAGTGGAGGATTAGTGAACAACGTCAGGTCACCACACTGCTTTACACGCAAAATGTAGTTAGGCCCTTTGACATAATTTAAATAAATTCATGGACCAGTCCGTAGGAACCAGGCCAAAGGGACCGGTCCAAAGGGATCAGTCCAAAGGGACTCGTCCACAAGGACTCGTCAACAATGACCTGTCAACAAGGACTCGTCCACAAGGACCTGTCAACAAGGACTCGTCCACAACGACCCGCCAACAATGACCGTCAACAATAACCCGTCCACAGGGATGCGCTCCCCCACCCTCTTACAAAAGCCATGAGTGGGCATGCTTAAAAACGAAAAAACAAGCATGTTAATTCATAGTGGCTTTCCACCGTATACATATCTCTTGTGTAGAACAACGTTTCATTCCATATTGGCATTCAAACTCTCACATGTTGCAATTGGAAAGAGAGATTTTCTAAAAATTACAATTTCACCCCCTAGTAGGGGTAGGTTTTATTTTGGGGTAAAGATATGTTGTCTATTGGAAAGGGGGTGTCAGCCCGAGTTCAATGACACCTCATTCGTCAAAATCCGACCTTGCGTTCGAGAGATATCGCGTTGCCGCCATCTTGTGAGGTGGAGGTGGGTGTAGAACCCCCACAAAACCACTACTCCAGTAAAATATTTCGCGCGGCCGCCATGTTGGATTTGGTTGGTTGGTTGGTTGGATGGTTCTTAAGTTTAGGGGCTGCAACAACGCGGTCATGTAGCCCCGTGTACTTTGGGTTTGTGTAGAATCTGTCTCATAACCGGTGTTAATTGTGATGACTGTATTAGTGTGTGTTATCTGTTTTTTAATTTAAGTATTGCAACTTAGAATTTATCAAATAGTTCCTACTTTTATTCATAATGTTGAATTTTGGGCTTATGCCGTGTTTTATTATATTGCAATTCGACGCGTTTCGAAAGAAACCATGTCTTTCATCGTCAGGAATAATCTGGAATACGACAATGTTGCTAAGAGAAAGCAACGAAGAACATATAGAAGGTGCCCAAAGATGGACGCCATTATAGCCCCATGTTAGGGACAACGGAAAGCAGCAGTGAATTACTTTCTCAGGGTTCTGATAATAGGTAGCCAGGATTCACTGAGATTGTAGCCGGTGTCGCGGTTGAAATTATCTGGGTGTTTACGTATTTCAACCGCCTCCCTGATGATTCTGGGACGATATTGCTTTATACGGGCAAGAACATCCACCCCTTGGAACATGACATCATGGCCAGGTGTTAAAGCATGATCGGCAACAGCTGATTTATCAGGTTGAATGAGCCTGATACATCTATTATGTTCCTTAATGCGAGTGCATATTGTTCTCGAAGTCTGCCCGATGTAAACCTTGCCACAAGTACAGGGAACTCTGTAGATACCCGGTTGTTGCAATTTAGGCAAACTGTCCTTAGTTGGTCGCAGGAGTTGCCTAATCTTAACAGAAGTTCCAAATACAGTCCGTATGTTGTATCGACGTAGGATTTTAGCAATACGATCCGTTGTGTTATGTATGTACGGAAGGTAAGCAGTTCCTCTTACATCTCTTTTCTCAACTGACGTCCTATTATTATTTGTTGGTTTCAGAACCGTAGAAATCAAAGCCTTGCTATAACCGTTGCTCTCAAAGGTGGTTCGCAGGGTGTTAATTTCTTCTTGTAAAGAAGACACTTCACAAATCCTCCTAGCCCTGGTAGTTAGAGTTGTAAGGATACCATGTTTCTGGGCAGGGTGATGGTGAGAACTTGCGTGGAGATATCTATTGGTGTGTGTTGGCTTACGAAAAACGCTGTGTCCTAAAGATCCATCCTCTTTCTTGGTGACGAGAACATCTAAAAAAGGTATTTTGCCGTCAGATTCCTTTTCCATGGTGAAACAAATAGAAGGGTGCTGGAGATTAAGGTGATCCAGGAAATGGCTAAGATTTTCCTCACCTTCCGTCCAAACAACGAACGTGTCATCCACATAACGCCACCAGATCTTCGGTTTGAAAGGAGCCGACGACAAAGCTTTCTCTTCAAAGTTCTCCATGAAGAAATTAGCCACAACAGGAGAGAGAGGACTACCCATGGCCACACCATCAGTCTGCTCATAAAAATTCCCATTCCATAGAAAGTAGGAGGAGGTCATGCAGTGATAAAAAAGTCTTGTGATGTCTTCAGGAAAAAGGCCATTAATGAGAGACATAACACCATCAATAGGTACTCTCGTAAACAGAGACACCACGTCGAGACTCACTAGAATATCACCCGGCTGAAGTGTTATAGCTTTTAACTTTTCCACGAAGTGTGTGGAATCCTTAATGTACGAAGGCGTGTTACCCAGAAGCGGCTGAAGTAGTCTACCTAAGTATTTGGAAAGGGCATATGTAGGAGAACCAATCGTACTAACAATGGGTCTAAGAGGAACATCGTCCTTATGTATTTTAGGAAGACCATAGAGTCTCGGAGGAATAGCATCCCCTGGAAGGAGAGTCTTCGCTGCATCCGCTGGAATAGATGATTGCTTGATCAATTTGACGGTGACATTTGAGTAGCGAGTAGTAGGATCACGACTATTAATCCTATATACAGGATCTGATAACAAAGACGAGATCTTGGAATCATAATCAACCTTATCCAATACCACTGTCGCATTACCCTTGTCAGCGGGGAGAACGATAATATCAGAATTGTCCCTTAGATCTTTAAGTGCCCGGCTTTCGCCTTGTTTTAAGTTGGTGTTAGGTGGCTTAGCTGTCTTGAGAACTCGGGAACATTCTTGCCTGGCTTCCTCGGCCTCTTCAGGTGTGAAGTGATGTACTGAGGATTCTACGGATGTAATAAGTTCTTCAATAGGAATTCTTCTAGGCGCTACAGCAAAATTGAGACCTTTAGCGAGAACTGCCTGTTGGGTATCACTTAGGGGGTTGCTGGACAAATTTACGACAACCTTGTTAGCATCAAGTCTAATGGCTTGAGATTTCTGCAACTGACATAACCTATCATATTTGGAAATATGTCTGTCCCTCACCTGATCTAGAACGCTGTTAGCTTGCACTGAAGAAATACGATCGAAGATAATCCATAATTCCTCACTTACGAAGTTTGAGAGGCGTAGATGTAGCTGTAGTAACTCCCTCGAAATAAAATCCAACTGCTTACGAGTATGCTGTAACCTCTCTATCAATAACGCCTTGCTTGCACGACGATAGATTCTCGTTGCCTTAGGTGTTCTGAAGGAATGCTTCAACAAAACAAAATTCGGTAGAATATCATGATCCCGGCATCTTAGGAGAAAAGCGAGTGAAGAGATTAGACACACCTTCTTGCGTCGTAACCTACTGAATCTAGACATCAGTCGGAAAATATCCTCCCCATAGAGGTTTCTAATATTGTCATTTAGACTTTCACGGCCCGTGTAATTATTCATAATGTTGAATTTTGGGCTTATGCCGTGTTTTATTATATTGCAATTCGACGCGTTTCGAAAGAAACCATGTCTTTCATCGTCAGGAATAATCTGGAATACGACAATGTTGCTAAGAGAAAGCAACGAAGAACATATAGAAGGTGCCCAAAGATGGACGCCATTATAGCCCCATGTTAGGGACAACGGAAAGCAGCAGTGAATTACTTTCTCAGGGTTCTGATAATAGGTAGCCAGGATTCACTGAGATTGTAGCTGGTGTCGCGGTTGAAATTATCTGGGTGTTTACGTATTTCAACCGCCTCCCTGATGATTCTGGGACGATATTGCTTTATACGGGCAAGAACATCCACCCCTTGGAACATGACATCATGGCCAGGTGTTAAAGCATGATCGGCAACAGCTGATTTATCAGGTTGAATGAGCCTGATACATCTATTATGTTCCTTAATGCGAGTGCATATTGTTCTCGAAGTCTGCCCGATGTAAACCTTGCCACAAGTACAGGGAACTCTGTAGATACCCGGTTGTTGCAATTTAGGCAAAATGTCCTTAGTTGGTCGCAGGAGTTGCCTAATCTTAACAGAAGTTCCAAATACAGTCCGTATGTTGTATCGACGTAGGATTTTAGCAATACGATCCGTTGTGTTATGTATGTACGGAAGGTAAGCAGTTCCTCTTACATCTCTTTTCTCAACTGACGTCCTATTATTATTTGTTGGTTTCAGAACCGTAGAAATCAAAGCCTTGCTATAACCGTTGCTCTCAAAGGTGGTTCGCAGGGTGTTAATTTCTTCTTGTAAAGAAGACACTTCACAAATCCTCCTAGCCCTGGTAGTTAGAGTTGTAAGGATACCATGTTTCTGGGCAGGGTGATGGTGAGAACTTGCGTGGAGATATCTATTGGTGTGTGTTGGCTTACGAAAAACGCTGTGTCCTAAAGATCCATCCTCTTTCTTGGTGACGAGAACATCTAAAAAAGGTATTTTGCCGTCAGATTCCTTTTCGTAAGCCAACACACACCAATAGATATCTCCACGCAAGTTCTCACCATCACCCTGCCCAGAAACATGGTATCCTTACAACTCTAACTACCAGGGCTAGGAGGATTTGTGAAGTGTCTTCTTTACAAGAAGAAATTAACACCCTGCGAACCACCTTTGAGAGCAACGGTTATAGCAAGGCTTTGATTTCTACGGTTCTGAAACCAACAAATAATAATAGGACGTCAGTTGAGAAAAGAGATGTAAGAGGAACTGCTTACCTTCCGTACATACATAACACAACGGATCGTATTGCTAAAATCCTACGTCGATACAACATACGGACTGTATTTGGAACTTCTGTTAAGATTAGGCAACTCCTGCGACCAACTAAGGACAGTTTGCCTAAATTGCAACAACCGGGTATCTACAGAGTTCCCTGTACTTGTGGCAAGGTTTACATCGGGCAGACTTCGAGAACAATATGCACTCGCATTAAGGAACATAATAGATGTATCAGGCTCATTCAACCTGATAAATCAGCTGTTGCCGATCATGCTTTAACACCTGGCCATGATGTCATGTTCCAAGGGGTGGATGTTCTTGCCCGTATAAAGCAATATCGTCCCAGAATCATCAGGGAGGCGGTTGAAATACGTAAACACCCAGATAATTTCAACCGCGACACCGGCTACAATCTCAGTGAATCCTGGCTACCTATTATCAGAACCCTGAGAAAGTAATTCACTGCTGCTTTCCGTTGTCCCTAACATGGGGCTATAATGGCGTCCATCTTTGGGCACCTTCTATATGTTCTTCGTTGCTTTCTCTTAGCAACATTGTCGTATTCCAGATTATTCCTGACGATGAAAGACATGGTTTCTTTCGAAACGCGTCGAATTGCAATATAATAAAACACGGCATAAGCCCAAAATTCAACATTATGAATAATTACACGGGCCGTGAAAGTCTAAATGACAATATTAGAAACCTCTATGGGGAGGATATTTTCCGACTGATGTCTAGATTCAGTAGGTTACGACGCAAGAAGGTGTGTCTAATCTCTTCACTCGCTTTTCTCCTAAGATGCCGGGATCATGATATTCTACCGAATTTTGTTTTGTTGAAGCATTCCTTCAGAACACCTAAGGCAACGAGAATCTATCGTCGTGCAAGCAAGGCGTTATTGATAGAGAGGTTACAGCATACTCGTAAGCAGTTGGATTTTATTTCGAGGGAGTTACTACAGCTACATCTACGCCTCTCAAACTTCGTAAGTGAGGAATTATGGATTATCTTCGATCGTATTTCTTCAGTGCAAGCTAACAGCGTTCTAGATCAGGTGAGGGACAGACATATTTCCAAATATGATAGGTTATGTCAGTTGCAGAAATCTCAAGCCATTAGACTTGATGCTAACAAGGTTGTCGTAAATTTGTCCAGCAACCCCCTAAGTGATACCCAACAGGCAGTTCTCGCTAAAGGTCTCAATTTTGCTGTAGCGCCTAGAAGAATTCCTATTGAAGAACTTATTACATCCGTAGAATCCTCAGTACATCACCTCACACCTGAAGAGGCCGAGGAAGCCAGGCAAGAATGTTCCCGAGTTCTCAAGACAGCTAAGCCACCTAACACCAACTTAAAACAAGGCGAAAGCCGGGCACTTAAAGATCTAAGGGACAATTCTGATATTATCGTTCTCCCCGCTGACAAGGGTAATGCGACAGTGGTATTGGATAAGGTTGATTATGATTCCAAGATCTCGTCTTTGTTATCAGATCCTGTATATAGGATTAATAGTCGTGATCCTACTACTCGCTACTCAAATGTCACCGTCAAATTGATCAAGCAATCATCTATTCCAGCGGATGCAGCGAAGACTCTCCTTCCAGGGGATGCTATTCCTCCGAGACTCTATGGTCTTCCTAAAATACATAAGGACGATGTTCCTCTTAGACCCATTGTTAGTACGATTGGTTCTCCTACATATGCCCTTTCCAAATACTTAGGTAGACTACTTCAGCCGCTTCTGGGTAACACGCCTTCGTACATTAAGGATTCCACACACTTCGTGGAAAAGTTAAAAGCTATAACACTTCAGCCGGGTGATATTCTAGTGAGTCTCGACGTGGTGTCTCTGTTTACGAGAGTACCTATTGATGGTGTTATGTCTCTCATTAATGGCCTTTTTCCTGAAGACATCACAAGACTTTTTTATCACTGCATGACCTCCTCCTACTTTCTATGGAATGGGAATTTTTATGAGCAGACTGATGGTGTGGCCATGGGTAGTCCTCTCTCTCCTGTTGTGGCTAATTTCTTCATGGAGAACTTTGAAGAGAAAGCTTTGTCGTCGGCTCCTTTCAAACCGAAGATCTGGTGGCGTTATGTGGATGACACGTTCGTTGTTTGGACGGAAGGTGAGGAAAATCTTAGCCATTTCCTGGATCACCTTAATCTCCAGCACCCTTCTATTTGTTTCACCATGGAAAAGGAATCTGACGGCAAAATACCTTTTTTAGATGTTCTCGTCACCAAGAAAGAGGATGGATCTTTAGGACACAGCGTTTTTCGTAAGCCAACACACACCAATAGATATCTCCACGCAAGTTCTCACCATCACCCTGCCCAGAAACATGGTATCCTTACAACTCTAACTACCAGGGCTAGGAGGATTTGTGAAGTGTCTTCTTTACAAGAAGAAATTAACACCCTGCGAACCACCTTTGAGAGCAACGGTTATAGCAAGGCTTTGATTTCTACGGTTCTGAAACCAACAAATAATAATAGGACGTCAGTTGAGAAAAGAGATGTAAGAGGAACTGCTTACCTTCCGTACATACATAACACAACGGATCGTATTGCTAAAATCCTACGTCGATACAACATACGGACTGTATTTGGAACTTCTGTTAAGATTAGGCAACTCCTGCGACCAACTAAGGACAGTTTGCCTAAATTGCAACAACCGGGTATCTACAGAGTTCCCTGTACTTGTGGCAAGGTTTACATCGGGCAGACTTCGAGAACAATATGCACTCGCATTAAGGAACATAATAGATGTATCAGGCTCATTCAACCTGATAAATCAGCTGTTGCCGATCATGCTTTAACACCTGGCCATGATGTCATGTTCCAAGGGGTGGATGTTCTTGCCCGTATAAAGCAATATCGTCCCAGAATCATCAGGGAGGCGGTTGAAATACGTAAACACCCAGATAATTTCAACCGCGACACCGGCTACAATCTCAGTGAATCCTGGCTACCTATTATCAGAACCCTGAGAAAGTAATTCACTGCTGCTTTCCGTTGTCCCTAACATGGGGCTATAATGGCGTCCATCTTTGGGCACCTTCTATATGTTCTTCGTTGCTTTCTCTTAGCAACATTGTCGTATTCCAGATTATTCCTGACGATGAAAGACATGGTTTCTTTCGAAACGCGTCGAATTGCAATATAATAAAACACGGCATAAGCCCAAAATTCAACATTATGAATAATAACACGGGCCGTGAAAGTCTAAATGACAATAGTTCCTACTTTTGCCGCCAAGCGCCACCGTCAACGACTACTAGACCAAGTTCAGAACTTAGCTACTTGACGCCACCGCAGTCGGCTCTTGGCAACGAACGTAGAAACCTAAGAGTGTTGTTTACATTCTTAATCTATCCAATTTAGCTTCACACAGGTGCAATTAATTAGTGGAAGGTTCTTTAACATGCCATAAATCTATGACATGGGACCGCCGGCTTTACTTCCCCTCCGAAGGAAGGCATACTGAGGGATTTTTAACGCTCTTAAAAATTTCGACGGCTTTGGCCGGGTTTGAACCCGCTATCTTGGGCATAGAAGCTCAGCATGATACCGACTACGCCACCGAAGTCGCCCATGTTGGATTTGTGAAACGTATTAACATTTGAAAGGCACAGCCGAGGCCAGACTAGGTATTAGTATGTACGTATCGAGTTTAATTGAAATCGCTTCGGCTGTTTAGATCTTATTAGTGGAGGACACACACACAAGTATCACTTTGCAGAAGTTATTTTCCCTCATCTCACTGCGAAGACGCTGCTGCTGTGACGTCTCATACGTCGTTGGAGGTGAACAACAAAACTTATACCGCGTGGGTCGATGCTTCAAAGTTGGAGTGTGATTTATAGTCGGGCGGCAAAGTGACGGGATAGGAGCTCACTTATCGGCATTGCTTCTCAGCCATCGCATTCATACAGAGAGAAGCCGTGAAACACAGGGTGATTCACTGAAAAGCTTTCGATATGAAATTCTTAAAAATACTACTTGAAAGCCTTTCAGTCGGTCAACACAAATTGTGCCCAATTGCATCAGGGGGGAAAACAAGTATTTGTATGCCCTAACATGAGAAATATTACATAAGATATGTTTCTCAAAATAACACCCTTTTATGTACAACAAGTAGTTCCGTGAAGAACTAAAGCCTATTTTCATATATCCTACTGGAGAAAAATGGATCCAAGGAATCCAACAATATCTCAAAGCAGTTGGACTCAAGATAATAGATGCCGAGGAGAAAAGTAAAATTAACACCATTCTTAAAAATCACAAATTTTCTGCAGAAATGACACATAGAAAGCCTATGGAGATTTCAGATGAGTTGAGAAAATTCCGATCTGAAAGATGAAAAAGTACTGGAAAGAGCGCAAGAACCAGGCAGTACTACCTTCAAAGAAGAAGTGATTGTGGAACGACTCAAGTGGTCCAATGTGACCAATCAAGATTAATAATAATAATATTATTAATAATAATAATAATAATAATAATAATAATAATTGCCACTATCAACATACAAAATTTCAGTTTGATTGCTGTAATAGATGCGTAGATATTGAGAACCGTCTAATATTACGGATGGTCGCCATGTTGGATTTTTATATATGTAGGTCTTAGAGTTATGTGCCATTGCATGAAGATTATTGTGTACGTGTAGTATTCAAACTTTAATCGCATGATTAGGACACAAGACGTAAAAACGAGATTTTAAAATTTCGCACAGCTGCCGTCTTATGGTTATGAAAACAATTGAAATAAATTAGATGCCAGTGGATTAACATTTGTATAAGCATTTACCGTACCAAGTTTCACTGTATTCAGATGGTTAAATCGCGAGAGACGTCCATTTAAATATATATACTTCGCGTCACCACCACGTTGTATTTGTACCACCCGGTTATTGAAAGTCCTATTGGTGAACGTATGTTCATAGCGTCTATGAACATTAAAAAATCAGTTTGATTGCTGTAAAAGATTCGTAGATATTGAGAACCGTCTAAATATTTCGATTGTCGCCATTTTGGATTGTTATATGTATAAGCCAAAGAGTTATGTACCATTAAAGGAAAATTATTGCGTAGCTTCATTACTCAAACTTCCACTTCGGTCGCATGATTTCGACACAATAAATAAAAAATTAATTTTGAAATTTCGCAAAGCCGCCATCTTGAGTTTATGTAAACAATTGAGTTAAATTAGATGCCAGTGCATTACAATATGTATAACCATATACTGTACCATATTTCACTGCGCTTAGATGGTTAAATCGCGAGAAAAATCTATTAAAACGTTTCCAATTCGCTTGGCCGCCATGTTCGTTTTGTACTTTAAAGGTTTTTCAAAGTTACATAGATAAACGTGAAGTAGTGCCCCTTATCATCGTACAAAATGGCAGGGTGATATCAGTAATAATTTCGGAGATATAGAATGCCAGTGACATATTTTGCACAGCCACCATCTTGAGGTTATGTAAACAATTGAACTAAATTAAATGCCAGTGCATTACAATGTGTATAAACATTTGCTGTACCAAGTTTCATTACGTTTAGATGGTTAAATCGCGAGAAAAGTATATTTAAAAGTCGCAAATTCGCTTAGCCGCCATGTTGGTTTAGTCGTTACCAGGTTTTTGAAAGTCTCATAGGTGAACTTCTAGTAGTGCTTTTTATCACCGTACAACATTTCAGGGTGATATCGGTAATAGTTTCGGAGATATTGAATGCTGGTTAAATATTTCGCACAATTGCCATGTTGGATTGGTGAGACGTAGTAAAATTTGAAGGGCACGGTCGGGGTCGGCCAAAATGGTGCTATGACTTGACCGAGTTTCATTGAAATCGCTCCAGCCGTTTAGAAGTTATTAGAGGGGGACACACATCACACACACACATAACACATCACACAGACACACATACGCGCACACACGCACACACACACACACACACACACACACACACACACACACACGGATAAAAGGTAATCTCATAAGCCTATTTTTCATTAAATTAAAAATGGGCTAAAAGAGCCGATCGAAACATGCCATCCAATTAAGTACCCGCCCCCCATTTTTGAAAGGAATGAGGGAGAGAAGGGGGAAGGTAGGATAATTGTACCGACTGAAAGTCCGAAGTGTAGCCCAGTGTACGGTATTATTCTAATCAGCTGATTTAAGAACTTGTCAACACAGCTCAGCTATTCCAAGCTCCTGCCATTATCTTTCACGTTCTTTCTGTTTATTTCGCAATACAGAGCATAAAGAACACTGAGAATCGTACATTCCTAGAACAGCGGTCTCATAAGAAATGCTTGGAAACATTCAAATTTGAACTCAATAACACATGTATTTTCTTCTACTGGGTTTCCGCGAATATATTTTACACACAAAGATATGTAATTAGTGTATTGAACCCTTCAGAATAGCAGTGTTTTATGCAAGAATCTTAGATCAAGGGGTCGCGTTAAGTTCATAGTGTGGTGTTTACGTCCGCCAAACTACGTGCTTTTCTGAGGCAAGGGTTATAGGATGAAAACTATAACTAAGAAAGAAAGGAGACAAAACGTAAGATAATAACAAGATTTAATAACTAATTTGTGCATAAAAGAATAAAACAAACAATAATAAACAAAACCTCCCTGAATTTCCCCTGACAGGAATATTAATCACTTTGAGGAGTCAGATGGATCTCCCTTTTTCTAATAAAATGTGGATCCAAGTTCCACTATCTTGCATGTGAATTTATGTTCGCGTGATGACTATCTACGAGAAATGAGTACTTAGATGATCATTCGTTCACAACGGGTTAACAGCCACAGTGCCCACGAACAATCATCTCGTAAAATCAACTTTTATGGCTATGGGCATAATATTAATAAAAATCCTTAAATCTAACTCTGACACACATATTACAACTCTACTATTTACAGGCATCTCTCTGAGACCCTTATTAGTGTGGTGACACACTTCACAAATGAGCCGCCACACTGGCCAGATGTTCAACAACAAGGAAACACAGTGCCGCACGTGACTCACGGGTCACTGACATGTAAAATAAACAAAGAATAAACCAACAACAACAAACAACCTGAGTGGTTAAGATTACTTTATATTAACAAAACTGCATGTTAATGAAACGCTTCGAAGGTAATCGTGTTTCGTAGGCAACTCCCATTTACTTAAACAATTTTACCATTGATCAGTTTCTCACATTTATATTTATTTTCAAGTAATTGGGAACCAGACGTGCACTCCCTTAATGAGCTCTGCTTGCGAAACTCAGCCAGCCCTTGTGACAACAACTCACCCATTCCACAATACCAGTCATGTCCCCCATCCAGTGTATATAAATAGCCGACCAGCGGAACTGTTATCTCAAGGAATCAACAGCCGCTAACATCTCCTCCCACTCAACATATGGTCAGACAATAATCACATATCCATAATTGTCCTCGCAAGGATGCAATCTGAATCTGGTACCAAGCTGACAGAAATCAGTCTCTGCTGAAGTTCCCGCTTGTAATACCACAACAATATACTCACAGTACACACATCTGGGACTGACATAACGCCTTTTCACATGGGTCTGCTGAATTAAAGCTCGCAAACATTTAACACAATATTTAAAACCTACGATAGAGCTGAGTACTCTTCGTCACAAATTACATTGCTCCAAAGGCAATAATCACACTGAATCTGATCAATAATAATTTTCAATAACATTTAATTACCCTCCAATCTACTATATAATTAGATTAATTCAGTCCTACTTCTGAAACACGACATATCTCCGAGAGACGTTTTTAACCGCACTTCGTAACATAGGCGAACACGGCCGTTCACATAGATACGTTAGTTAACACAACACAAAGAAAAGAACCTTCCATTAACTACCATTGTGCGAGCTGCTTCAAAACAAAAGTGTGTCAGATCAAACTAAATATACTACAGTAAATCACACAAGCAAAGTATTTACAAAAATATGTCCCATAAACCATAAGTTAATTTAATAAATAATAAAATATTATTTGTACTCATCTCGTGTTGTAGTCACCCGTCAAAGAACATCAGATGCCATTCCCCAACTGGATGCTCTTTATCTCATAGCAGCCATCTGGACGGACTGTTGAGACTTCCACACTTCCTCTGCATTCATCGATGTCATCCTTGCGCTGATACAAAAATTAGGTTATTATACACTTTATGTCTGGCTACTAAATTCGCTTGTTCAGGTACTAAATTCCCTGTCACTGTTCGTTGGCGAATTATCGACGCTACTGTCCCTATAACTATAGTACTAAGACTATCTATCACTGATTTTACCACTTTTCAATGAATCTCCTGTGTCCTCGACACAAAAATACAAGTCTACGTTCGTAGACGCACAGAATAATAATAGTGTGTCCTCAACACACGGAATAAAAGTCAATGTCTTGGCTCTTCGACACACTTATAAATGAACTGGCCCTTGGGTCTAGATGGAGGGGGATTTTATGTAAAAATTTCTCGAAATAATTGTGATACAGGAATGAAATACATATCACTGAACTCGTAATATTGCACAGGTCAAGAATATGCCCATTAATCCTAGAATCGATCGTAGAGATTTTGTCTAGGCGATTTCCCGCGTGAATACTAGCCACCGCGTACCCCAGCCAGAGTTGGCGCGCAAGTAGGCATTCTCTTCTCATTGGTTCTCCATTTTCTGTAAATTGGCGGTTTCTAGTAGATCTTGGCGTCTTGGGAGTGTCTATTTTCTTCATCAGCCATTCACGTTACTGCATCATATTTCTTCTAGGCGCGAATATCACAATGAACATACCAGAACCATGTCTCACCGCGCGTCGCTTCTAAAATTGAGGTAGCCACACCTGTCCTTATGATACATCGCTCTGCTATTTCTTTTCATAGCTCAAGTACTTAGCCTTTTGTTAAACTGATGCAGGTATGTCCCTACTGTCTCCAACAAATGCTTGAGATTTCCTCATCACTGTCTGGCTTCTTTCATGATGCTGGTTGAAATATTTATTAATTGAAGAAATAGAAAGTAGAATCATTTAACCAACATAGGGTAAAGGGTTCACAACTCTCCCACTCACAAAATTTCGAACTTATGAATAAAGTCGACAATTTTACAATACTTCCGTAGGCCAATTTGTTTTATTTCCAGAATCACCCCTTTTTCTTACTTGGTCTAGGCGCTCCTGTCTTCAATGGCATTTACTCGTTTTCATTTCCTGCTTGTCTTTTCCCCTTCCAATCTTGCGTGACGCTCGATGCCTGCGGCAACACCTTACTTGCCTCGTTAATGTTTGTCAACAACAAGTCTACTTCCTCCTTCATCACGTGCCGTAGTCAATTGCTCCCCGTTGACTTTGTTGATAGTAGGACGTCCGTATATTCAAACTGCGTCATTATTTCGGCGCTACCATGGTTCACTTCGACGATATTTCTTTAGGTTGGCAGCGTTGTAAACTGACATTGTTCCTGTGCTCAATTCTTTCACTCTGTAAGCATTATTTCCAAGGTTTCTTACGATAGAATAGGGTCCTATGAATTTTTCGCAGAACTTACTAAAGATTTTCTTTTCTGGGTCCGATATAGCAGGTCGTTTCACCAAAACGAGCTGGTTGACTTCAAGATCACCGTGGAACCTCTTATTTCTTACTCGCCGTAATCTGCGGTCTGCTTGTTTCCTCATGTATGCTCTCGTTCTTTCAATTCTCAGGTCTGGTGCTATCATGGGATCTTGTGGACAGTTAATGATGCTTTTCCACGTTCTTACTGGATACTCGTTCTTGTGTAGGACCATAGGGATTTGTCCTGTTGACTCGTGCCTGGTAGAATTCATGCATGTCTCTACGTCCTTAATTTTATCGACCCATTTGTGGTGTTCGTTCGGAATGAAGATTCTCAAATATGCAGTTACAGATTTAATTACTCTCTCGCTTGGATTTGCTTGGGCATGTCGGATACTGCTTAAAACATGTTTTATACCCATGTCTTCCATTCCTTTCTTGAATTCGGCGCTTGTGAAATAACTGCCGTGATGTGATAATATAAACTCTGGTTTTCCAAGGGTTGGAATAACTCTATTACGAATGCGACTGAGTACCTGCTTCGATGTTGTTTTCTGAATAGGGCATAGTACTACAAACTTAGAAAATACATCAATGCACACTAGCAAATGACGGCAACCTCTCCTTCCCTTCGGAATTGGACCAAGACAGTCCATCGCCAGCAGCTCACATGGTTTTTGAGGTAGCAATGGTCTAGGATATTGCCTCAGTAAATAATTATTTGGCTTTGTTCTCTGACACGGGTCACAAGTTGTAATGACGTCACATATAGTTGTTCTCATACGTGGCCATGTAAATGTCTCTCCAATTGTCGCTTCGCACTTGTCTAAGCCCACGTGACCGTAACTTTCGTGCGTATGCCATGTCAATCCTCGTTGTAACGATGCAGGTACTAATATGCGTAACTTGGTGTGGTCATTATCTACCCATTTGTGCAGCAAATTGTTGACATAAACATATCTTCCTTCTTTGGCTTTCGCTTCTCGAAATGCAGGTGTTCCTGTAGGTAGTTGCTTTTTGAAGTATTTAATTAATAGCATCATCCATGGTTCCGCTTCCTGTTCTCGCTGTATCTCACGTAACTCCTCCAAGAATTCCCGGTCCTTCGGTGTTAACTCCAAGTGTTGTACCATCGCTGTTTCTTCATTATCAGGCTCTGGGTTCCTGCTGAGTGCATCCGGTATCACGTTCATCTTCCCTGGACAATGTTCAATTTCAATGCTGAACTGCTGAATGTATATAGACCAACGTGTCACACGTTCGCTTGCCATTGACGTCTTAAACAAGAATGTTAATGCCTTGTGGTCAGTTCTGACAACAATAGGGTAACCATAGATTATTCGTTTCCATTGTTGGAGCGCATGAAGGATGGCCAACAATTCTAGCTCGGTTACAGTATAGTTCCGCTCGTGCTTACGCAATTTTCGGCTGACAAATGCCAAATATGTTTTGTGCTGCAGGTTAGCTGGATCCTCTTGGTAGAGCATAGCACCTATCCCAATTAGTGAAGCATCCGCTTGGATTATAAATTTGTGCTTGAAATCTGGATATCCTAATTTAATGCAGTTTTCCAATAGATGTTTTGTTGCTTGGAATGCCTTCTCACATTCCACATTCCATGACCATTTGTTATTTTTCTTTAACATTTCTTGCATTGGAGCTACAGTCTCCGTGTAACCTGGACAGTTTTCTTTAAAGAATCCCGTTACGCCTAAGAAAGCCCGAATGTGCTTGACTCTCGTTGGTGTAGGGAAATTCTTTATTGCTTCAATCTTGGCTGGGTTAGGCTTCACTCCCTCCTTGTCAATGACGTGACCCAAATATAAGATCTCGCTCTTGAAGAAATGCGATTTCTTCAGGTTTACTTTGAAATTCGATGCTTTCAAGTTGCCCAATACTTTATCTAAATTTTCCATGTGAGTTTCAATGTTGTCGGATGCCAACAGAATGTCGTCAATGTATCGCACCGTCATCTCCTTTACTTCCTCGGTTAGGTTCCGGTCCAGTGCTCGGATTAAAGCACAGCCCGCTGTTTTGACCCCAAAAGGCATTCTGACGAAACAATATGTCTGGTTATCGAATAAGAAGCCAGTTAGAAGCTGTGACTTCTCATCCAATTCAAGATGATGGAACGAGCTCGTCAGATCGACTGATGAATAAATGCTCTTGTTTTTAAAGCCTTTTAATACGTCTCTGATAATTGGCGCTCTGTCATACTCAGGAAAAATGAGTCTCATGTTGAGATTTCTGGCATCTAAACAAAGTCTAATAGATCCATTTGGTTTTGTGACTGCCAAAATCGCATTTAGATAAGGTGTAGGTGTCTTCCTTATCACTCCAGCTTCTAACATCTCATCTATAATAATTTTAACTTGACCACGATATTTTTCAGGAATTGGGTACAATCTGCTTTTGAAAGGTGACCAGTCCTCGACTTGCATAGAGTACTTGAAATTTAAAATTTTCCCAGGTACTGTATCAAATACTGATTTGTGCTTCCTCAAAATCTCTTCCAACTGTTTTCTGTGTTCATCCCCAAGTTGAATGTCCTTGAGCCGCTCCTGTAGTAACTCTTCAAATTGTGCATCACTGTCATCTCCTTCTGTTAATAAAGACCATATCTCCTGGGATTCTATCTCCTCATCTAGTTCCACAACAGCCCCTTCTATGATGTTATCTTCCGCCTTTCGTACCTCCTCTTCCGTCTCTTCTGATATTGCTTCCAATGCCCACGAATTTACATCTCTTCCGGTAGTGATTTCATCCATATGCAATCCCACGTTTTTCAGCTGGTCATATTCTCTAAAACTGACTGTATTCTTGTGTAAATCTATCACTGCTTGATAGTCACAAATAAAATTTGCACCAAGAATTATATTGAAATTCATCTTTGCCATGATAATAAATGTTTGCCCAAAAGTGTGTTCCAATATGTTCAGCTCTAAGTATGCCTGACGTTTACAAGTAACGGTGCGTTCAGGAATAACACCCCTCACTTTGAGCTGTGGTACCGGAATTACAGGAATATTCTGAGTCCGTCCCAACTCTCGAACCAAGGCCTCCGATACTAGACTGATCTGTGACCCTGTATCCAATAAACATCTTATATTAATTCCACCAATCCTTGCGTAAATAATGGGTAATTGCCTAATTTCATCGTTCCGTGGTTTCACCGTCTCCTCCAGGCAGTCTTCTGGTAAAGCAATCCATTCTTGTATGTTCGCTACTATCCATCCATCTTCAACTTCCGACTGTTGTGTTTTGAGACTGTCTCCTTGATCCAAAATTAACATTTTTTTTAGCTCCATTTCGACTCCCATCATCCTTTTGTCGCTCATGTCCTTGATATTCCTCTTGTCTCAGTAGACTTCCAGCTTCCTCAGTATGTGTATCTGGGTTCTTTCTGTTCCCAATGGCCTTTTCCCATCTTCCTAGCTCTCCACCTTGATTAGCGTGTAACTCCTCTAAGTAATTTTGTGATTGAGCGTGCCTATCATCCCAGTCATCTCGATAGTTACGTTGATCTCCTTGATTTTGATCTCTCCTTCCTTTCCATCGTTGATTGGCATTATAATCACCGTATCTTCCATAAGGCCTGTCATTCCTTCGATTATCACGCCATTGTTGATATCCTCTCTGTTGGTATCTATTGTTGCCCTGGTACCTATTGTTGTAGTAATTTTCGTTACGCTGATATGGTCTGTTTTCCCCTTCTTCCTGGTTTCGCCTAGGTGTGGAGGTGCTCGTATTAGTACCCTGCGTTTTAGTATTTCCCTGTTTTGTCTTTACGACCTCTGTAGTGTTGACTAATTCCAGCTGTCTTCCTCCTCTAAAATGACTATGAGATGTGGTCTCATCTATTTGCCGTAATATCTGCTCTGCATGTAGGGCCGTACTGACGTTTGCTGCTACTAGCACTTGCTGTACATTAACTGGCATTTGCCTTGCTATTGTCATCACCAAATCTGATTCGTTTAATGGGTAATCCAGATCGCGAAATTTTAGCATTTGCATGTTAAAGAAATCTGAGTATTTTGTCTGCTGGGTAGTTTGGTATTTTCTAGAGTAAAGCTCCATTCTTAAACTCTGTTGTATGGCGGGAGATCAGTATTTGCGCAGAAACGCTAAGTTAAAGTCTGACATGGTTCCAAATGTGTATTTGAAACTTAAAAACCAGGTGAGAACATTCCCTGATAAAAATCTCTCCATCATTCTCAATCTACGTGCTTCAGGTACCCCAGTGTCATTAAAATGGTCTTCAATCTCTTTGATAAAGGCCTTAGGTGTTACCCCTGAATTTTCGGTGTATTTCTGCGGTTTATAGTCATTTGAGCGAATTACTTGAATAAGTTGTGTGGGCTGATGACCGTCCTGTGGTGTTGAGCTTCTATCTACGTTCTTACGAAATCCTTCCGTGTTTGTCGTTAATGGGCTCTCTGCTTGAGTGTGACTTCCTGCTATGCTGGGTTGGGGACTATGTGAGTCATCCTGCTTGTCTTTCAATGCTCCCGTTTTAAATATAGATGATTGTTCTAATGAGCGGAGTTCGGCTTTAATGATTCTGTCTGTCTGTTCTTTAAGTCTATTTTTTACCTCTTGCTCCAAAGCTTGAATACGCGTGTGGTTTTCGCCTACTGTTTTAAGAATAGTGGATCTTTCCTCTCTAGAATCATTATTCATTTTCTTCCAATCTTTCCTGATCTGTTCTTTAATCGTGCTTATTTTTTCTTCAATCTGGCTCTTATTTTCATCCTGATTACTTTCTATCTGGCTTAGCCTTTCGTCTAATGTACTCTTAAATTGTTCTTGTTCCGTTTCTAGGCTTTTCCACTGTTCCGCTGATTTTATCTCGAGGCGGTCCATATCTTTAATTATGCCTGATATGTTCTCATCTACTGCTGATATTTGTTGTTGAATGACCCTGCCACTTTTCTCCATCTCCTTAAATCGACCTTCCAACTTATCCTGGGCTATTTTGACCTCGCTTGTATTCATTGTGCATGCTATTTCAATCTGCTCTAATTTAGCTAACACCGTTTCATCGAGAATGCTGAGTTTTTTATCAAAAATACTCTCCATTTTTTCAATCTGCTCTAATTGTTTCTCATTATTTTTGCTTACATCACGGGCCAGTAATATCATCTGTTGGTTTGTGTGCTCTTTCATCTCTGCGGTTAACGAAGCTAATTGGTTCGTGTTTTTATTATTTTGCGCCTCTAACTGTGAATTTATAGTGTCATTAATTTCACTCTTTAATAACCTAGCTTGTTCCGCCTGATATTCATTTTGCTCAATTCTACTGTTATTTAACTGTGTCCGCAATGATTCACTTTGTTCTAACAGTTTAGTATTTAGCGATTCACTTTGTTCTAACATTTTCGTATTTATTTGTTCAGATAATTTTGTATTCAACGCTTCACTTTGCTCTACCATACTAGTGTTTATAGATTGACTCTGTTCTGATAATTTAGTGTTCAACGCTTCACTTTGCTCTGCTAATTTAGTATCCAACAATTCCTGCGTTCTCCTCGCTGCACTTTCAATGATCTCCTGGATCTGCGCCACCGTTGCCATGTTTTACAATATATATGAGACATATGGGAAATGGCCTACACCAATGCCCTTTGACACGCACATAAATCCAATGCACATTTAATTTCTTTATTCTACTCAGTTCATTTATTTTTACCTTTAATCCCATTAGTCGATTGCATCTCTGAGTAGTTCTAGTTTTACTCAATTTAATTTTAAACCCAAGCACATATTTAGTCATTAAACAGTTATCCTGATCTGATATTAACACTGACTAATTAACAAAGTATTAATTGTCATTTTAGGCTACAGCCTCCTAATATTTCCATGAGTTTGACTTTCTACACAAATCTAGTTTTAACTTTATCATTGGGCGCCCGGTATAACATCTTAATTTTACTTTAATTTAAAAGATAACAACGTGAACCGTATTTTACTTTGCAAACTCCTGATTTTAATTTAGCTTTCACACATTTGGCGGTATCCACTTCGCCTCAACTACTTTTAATAAAATATCACTTCCCGGTGATTAAATACTGTCATATCTGCCTGCACTTGCGGCATGCCAGTTTTACTCAAATGCGCCACTATTGACATGTGTAATCTCCCCGTTACACCACAGTGAATAGCCCCACCGTTGGCCGCCAGTTTTCACCTATGAACCCTTCAGAATAGCAGTGTTTTATGCAAGAATCTTAGATCAAGGGGTCGCGTTCAGTTCATAGTGTGGTGTTTACGTCCGCCAAACTACGTGCTTTTCTGAGGCAAGGGTTATAGGATGAAAACTATAACTAAGAAAGAAAGGAGACAAAACGTAAGATAATAACAAGATTTAATAACTAATTTGTGCATAAAAGAATAAAACAAACAATAATAAACAAAACCTCCCTGAATTTCCCCTGACAGGAATATTTATCACTTTGAGGAGTCAGATGGATCTCCCTTTTTCTAATAAAATGTGGATCCAAGTTCCACTATCTTGCATGTGAATTTATGTTCGCGTGATGACTATCTACGAGAAATGAGTACTTAGATGATCATTCGTTCACAACGGGTTAACAGCCACAGTGCCCACGAACAATCATCTCGTAAAATCAACTTTTATGGCTATGGGCATAACATTAATAAAAATCCTTAAATCTAACTCTGACACACATATTACAACTCTACTATTTACAGGCATCTCTCTGAGACCCTTATTAGTGTGGTGACACACTTCACAAATGAGCCGCCACACTGGCCAGATGTTCAACAACAAGGAAACACAGCGCCGCACGTGACTCACGGGTCACTGACATGTAAAATAAACAAAGAATAAACCAACAACAACAAACAACCTGAGTGGTTAAGATTACTTTATATTAACAAAACTGCATGTTAATGAAACGCTTCGAAGGTAATCGTGTTTCGTAGGCAACTCCCATTTACTTAAACAATTTTACCATTGATCAGTTTCTCACATTTATATTTATTTTCAAGTAATTGGGAACCAGACGTGCACTCCCTTAATGAGCTCTGCTTGCGAAACTCAGCCAGCCCTTGTGACAACAACTCACCCATTCCACAATACCAGTCATGTCCCCCATCCAGTGTATATAAATAGCCGACCAGCGGAACTGTTATCTCAAGGAATCAACAGCCGCTAACATCTCCTCCCACTCAACATATGGTCAGACAATACTCACATATCCATAATTGTCCTCGCAAGGATGCAATCTGAATCTGGTACCAAGCTGACAGAAATCAGTCTCTGCTGAAGTTCCCGCTTGTAATACCACAACAATATACTCACAGTACACACATCTGGGACTGACATAACGCCTTTTCACATGGGTCTGCTGAATTAAAGCTCGCAAACATTTAACACAATATTTAAAACCTACGATAGAGCTGAGTACTCTTCGTCACAAATTACATTGCTCCAAAGGCAATAATCACACTGAATCTGATCAATAATAATTTTCAATAACATTTAATTACCCTCCAATCTACTATATAATTAGATTAATTCAGTCCTACTTCTGAAACACGACATATCTCCGAGAGACGTTTTTAACCGCACTTCGTAACATAGGCGAACACGGCCGTTCACATAGATACGTTAGTTAACACAACACAAAGAAAAGAACCTTCCATTAACTACCATTGTGCGAGCTGCTTCAAAACAAAAGTGTGTCAGATCAAACTAAATATACTACAGTAAATCACACAAGCAAAGTATTTACAAAAATATGTCCCATAAACCATAAGTTAATTTAATAAATAATAAAATATTATTTGTACTCATCTCGTGTTGTAGTCACCCGTCAAAGAACATCAGATGCCATTCCCCAACTGGATGCTCTTTATCTCATAGCAGCCATCTGGACGGACTGTTGAGACTTCCACACTTCCTCTGCATTCATCGATGTCATCCTTGCGCTGATACAAAAATTAGGTTATTATACACTTTATGTCTGGCTACTAAATTCGCTTGTTCAGGTACTAAATTCCCTGTCACTGTTCGTTGGCGAATTATCGACGCTACTGTCCCTATAACTATAGTACTAAGACTATCTATCACTGATTTTACCACTTTTCAATGAATCTCCTGTGTCCTCGACACAAAAATACAAGTCTACGTTCGTAGACGCACAGAATAATAATAGTGTGTCCTCAACACACGGAATAAAAGTCAATGTCTTGGCTCTTCGACACACTTATAAATGAACTGGCCCTTGGGTCTAGATGGAGGGGGATTTTATGTAAAAATTTCTCGAAATAATTGTGATACAGGAATGAAATACATATCACTGAACTCGTAATATTGCACAGGTCAAGAATATGCCCATTAATCCTAGAATCGATCGTAGAGATTTTGTCTAGGCGATTTCCCGCGTGAATACTAGCCACCGCGTACCCCAGCCAGAGTTGGCGCGCAAGTAGGCATTCTCTTCTCATTGGTTCTCCATTTTCTGTAAATTGGCGGTTTCTAGTAGATCTTGGCGTCTTGGGAGTGTCTATTTTCTTCATCAGCCATTCACGTTACTGCATCATATTTCTTGTAGGCGCGAATATCACAATGAACATACCAGAACCATGTCTCACCGCGCGTCGCTTCTAAAATTGAGGTAGCCACACCTGTCCTTATGATACATCGCTCTGCTATTTCTTTTCATAGCTCAAGTACTTAGCCTTTTGTTAAACTGATGCAGGTATGTCCCTACTGTCTCCAACAAATGTTTGAGATTTCCTCATCACTGTCTGGCTACTTTCATGATGCTGGTTGAAATATTTATTAATTGAAGAAATAAAAAGTAGAATCATTTAACCAACATAGGGTAAAGGGTTCAGTATGGACCTTTTATACTCGCATTATTGATGGATACATGAATAATCACGAACAACTGCATTATGCTTCTGTTACTCTTAAAGAGTTTTCAGAAAACTAACCAATTGAAGACCTTGATAAGTCAGAAATCAATGTCTCACAGTGTAACTGCGCAACAACACTGGAACGGTTGAGAATCCAGAGGGCCTCACTTTCTCCAGCGAAACGAAGATCACAGTTTAGACCAAGAGTTCTCAACCTGGTGCTCTCGTCATACGAGTCCAAAAGTGCTCGCGAGCACAGGCTCACCTAAGATCAATTCTACCAAGAGATGGTGCATTGGCTTTCACGGCCAGTGAATTAAAACTCGGCATTTTTTCTAGGTTTGTGCCGTGTCCTGTGTGGGGTTTCGCCAAGCTGGCTCATCCTTGGGCTCTTTGTGTCCCCGCCCGGAGCCCCACGGGAGTAGCGAACTGCACGCTACCTCCCTTTTTATGAAGCGCACCTGCGCCTCTTCACTGCGAGAACTAAAAGCTCAAGCAGCTATAACCTCCCTATGAAGGCTTCCAAAAAGATGGTATTGCTACGTGTCTATACAGGCATTAAGCGGCGCTTTATGCGGTGGGGTGAGGAAACTGTTTATGAAATCACCAAAGACGAGATTGTCGAGGCAGTGGAAGAAGAAGGGAAGAGACGGGTCGTGTCGGCTGTGGTGGTTTGTGATTGTCGAGTCTCTGTGAAGACAGGAATGGAGCGATTAGAAGTTGTGGTGAATAAATATCAGAATTAGGAAGGGATGATATTAATTTATAATCTTACCCTCGAAACGTAACAATTGGCATCAGAAGCGGGATAGAAATTGGCCGTGAGAGTGACTTTTATTTTGGAAAGTTGTAACTGTTTAAAATTAAGTGAAATGAAGGTTATAGAACTGAAACAGGAGCTGGAAGAACGCGATCTAGACACTACTGGAAACAAGGCCGCTTTGCAGATGCGACTTCGCTCGACCTTAGAGGCTGAAGGTAAGGATCCGGAGGCCCCCTTGTTAGAAAGAGCCATAAGCATGAAGGACCTTGCCGAGATGATGAAGAACCAAGCTGAAAGCTCCAGACTGCTAGAAGAAAAGATAAGTGACATTTCCAGAAACCAAACTGAAACTTCAAGGTTACTCGAATGAAAGATGGTGGAGATTCACCAGTGGTTGGAAAATAAGTTAGAAGAAAGAATTCACGAAAATTCTAGGGCGTTCAGAGAGGAGCTTGAGAAAGTTGAAAAGGATGTCCAGTTAAGAATTACCGCCATCGAAGAAAAATTTGATTCACTCCAGAAGACCATGGAAACAGGTACCAACGAAATTATACCAACAACCGGAGCCAATGTTAGGAGCGTCCATATAAAGCCACCCACGTATGACGGGAAAGCCCTATGGTCCACGTACCTGAAGCAGTTCGAGACTGCAGCTACTGCCAACAGATGGACAGAAGCAGATAAAGCCGTTTGCCTGGTAACTAATCCCCGAGGAGACGCTCTGAACATTCTACAGACCATTCCAGACAACGAGCAAAAGGTTTACACATCCCTGGTGGCAAGATTGGATATGAGGTATAGGGACAAACATCTACAGCAAGTCTATCATAGCCAGTTGATTAACAGACAACAGAAAAGCGGAGAGACACTGCAGGAATTCGAGGCGGATATCGCGCGTCTTGTTCGGGTGGCATACCCTTCTGCCCCGAATGATTTCTTCGAGTGGCTGTCTGAGGGAACCTTCCTCATGGGCGTGAAAGACCCGGAACTGCAACGAAACCTCCATCTTGCTCATCCTCAGACGCTAGTGGACGCATTGGCACGTGCATTGGAGTTCGAGGCTGCCACGCAGACGTCAAGGACGAACGCACGGCTACGATGCGTCGTCGAGGGAGAGTCCCTGGACGAGAAGGTTGAACGGATCGTCTCGAAACTTCTACCGAGCAACGACGGTCCGCGCCGGAGAAGGGGGATACGCTGCTGGAACTGTGGTGAGTTAGGTCATGTGAGAAACCGCTGCCAGAATGAAACCAAGAACCAGGAAAACTCCTGTCGATCAAAATATTATGTGCACTCGAGTTTGAAGGTTGTTTGTGAAGTAACCAATAGACCTACATAAAATCCAATAACATCATCATTTTCGTCGTTCTATTTTACGTTAGTTCATGTAGGTTTGGAATTTTTAGTTTATTTTTACTATTTTTATCGCAGTTGAAACACAAAAAATTGCCCGTTTTTAAGCGTGTTTCAACCATGCGTCACATTTATGAATTATTATCTCACAAACCCGTCATCAGATCGAATCCAAATTTTAACACAATATACATTGGAATGTTGTATAACTGGTTTATTATTTTCAAAATTTTATGTGTTCAAGAACGAAAGTTGTTATCATTTTTGTAAGGTAACTTTTTCTCGGCTCGGGGTCGTTGGAAAATGTAGTTCTTGGTTGCGTTGTAATCCTTATACATCAAAAAGTTATGCTGTATGACTGTGAAATACGTAAATTATTTCACTTATTTTATATAGGTTTGTATTTGTACGGGGAATTAAGACATGGTTCACCAGCTAGCCACTCCGGAAAATGCTGTACAGCGTTGCTGATATGGAGCCCATTACTTCCGAGCGAGGCGCGCCATGACGCGTGATGGAGCCCATCTTGGCAACGCTGTACAGCTTTCACCGGAGCGGCTAACTGGTGAACCATGTCTTAATTTCCCGTACAAATACAAACCGATATAAAATAAGTGAATTAATTTACGTATTTCAGAATCCTTTGGATGTATAAGGATTACAACGCGACCAAGAACTACATTTTCAAACCACCCCGAGCCGAGAAAAAGTTACCTTACAAAAATGATAACAACTTTGTTTCTTGAACACACAAAATGTTGAAATTAATAGATCTGTTATATAACATTCCAATGTATATTGTGTTAAAATTTGGATTCGACCTGATGACGGGTTTGTGAGATAATAATTCTTAAATGTGACGCATGGTTGAAACACGCTTAAAAACGGGCACTTTTTGTGTTCCAACTGCGATAAAAATATTAAAATATAAATTAAAAATTCCAAACCTACATGAACTAACGTACAATAGAACGACGAAAATGATGATATTATTGGATTTTATGTAGATCTATTGGTTACTTCACAAACAACCTTCAAACTCGAGTATATATAATATTTTGGTCGACAGTAGATTGGGCCGGTGCTGTGGGGCGAGCATCGAGGAACGGGCCTACTGCCCCTAATGGGCATGTGCTGGTTATCTCCCTAATGCGTCAGACACAACGTTTCTTCGTGGATGGAACCATGAATGGCATGGAACGTGGCATGCTCCTGGATACTGGGGCTACTATCACGATCGTAAGGAAAGGCACTCTTAAAGGAGCCCTCCAGCCGACGAGACTTGTACTGAAGACAGCGACGGGTGAGCTGGCGAACACCTACGGTGAAATCAACGTCATCATCGGAATGGGCAGCAAGTAGATCAACCACCGAGTGATAGTGGACGATATCACTGAAGATGTCATCGTTGGTATGGACCTGATGATTAAATTAGGACTAACCCTGGATTTAAAACATAGAAGCCACAGATTCGCTGATGAAGAAATCATCCGTCATGGACGAGGCGATGGAGCGGTGCAAATTGTCCTGAACACGGATGAAGTTCTTCCTCCCAGAAGCGACAACGTGACCATGGTTCGACCGGACAGCGATAACCAAGAGGCTACTGGGATCATCGAAGCTGTAAGAGGGGACGAGATTTGTCGAGGGGTTTTACTGGGAAGAGCTGCTGTCAACGCCACGGGACCGGTGCCGGTTCGAATGATGAACCTGAATGAGTACCCAGTCACCCTGAAGAAAGGCACTCAGGTCGCTTGGTGTAGACCGGTATCAACGATTGTGCATGGGAAAACTCCGAATGGCGTCCAACGAGACATCGGTGGTGTCGGGAAGCTGACGGAAACTCTACAACTTGAACGAGCAAGGATAACCAAGGATCGAAGAACCAGGATCGAGGCCCTTCTGACGAAATATCTGGATGTCTTCGCCATCGAAAAGAACCAGCTCGAGAGGACGAATGCGGTGAATCATCGGATTAACATCGGAGATGCTCAGCCAATCCGACAGTGCCCTCGACGTTTGCTACTGCCCAAGAGGGAAGAAGCCCAGAAGATAATCTCCAACATGCGCCAACAGGGTGTCATCGAGCCTTCTACTAGCCCTTGGACTTCACCAGTTGTGCTCGTAAAGAAAAAGGACGGCTCAACAAGGTTCTGTGTGGACTACCGACAGCTCAACAACAAGACCGTCAAGGGCAGCTATCTACTGTCCAGGATTGACGACACTTTGGATACCTTATCTGGGTCCCAAGTGTTCTCCACTTTGGACCTGAAGAGTGGATACTGGCAGGTTGAAATGGAACCCCAGGATAAAGAAAAGACGGCTTTCTCCATTGGGTCGTGGCTCTGGCACTTCACTGTGATGTCCTTTGGAGTATGTAATGCGCCAGCTACGTTCGAGAGGTTGATGGAGACGGTGCTACGAGGCTTTTCGTGGAAGACTTGCTTGATCTACCTGGACGACGTCATAGTTATTGGGAAGACCTTCGACGAACACCTGTCGAACCTGGAGGAGGTTTTCAAGTGACTGCAGAGCGCCAACTTGAAGTTGAACCCGAAGAAATGCCACCTTTTTCAGAGGACGTCAAGTACCTGGGACACGTCGTATCTAGGAATGGTGTAGCCGTAGATCCTGAGAAGGTCAGCGCGGTGAGAGAATGGCCAATCCCCAAGGACGTACATGAACTACGAAGCTTCTAGGGGTTACGCTCCTTCTACAGGCGTTTCGTACCCGGATTCGCCAGCATAGCCAAGCCATTCACGACGCTCACCGAGGAAGGACGAGACTACTGTTGGGACGAACACTGCCAATCATCCTTCGTACAGCTGAAGACGTTCTTAGTTACTGCACCTATCCTTAGTTATCCGTGCACCGTTGGTATGTTTATACTAGACACTGATGCTAGCAACAAAGGCATTGGTGGAGTTCTGTCACAGATACAGGATGGCCGGGAGAAAGTAATCGCCTACGTCATCAAGGTACTCTCCAAGCCAGAGAGGAACTACTGCGTCACTCGACGGGAGTTACTGGCTGTGGTGAAGTCTGTGAAACCTTCTATAAGTACCTGTATGGACGACGCTTTCTACTGAGAACGGATCATGGAGTCCTGAAATGGCTTATGCGGTTCAAGAACCCCGAGGGACATATTGCTCGATGGATTGTACACCTACAGGAGTATGCCTTTCACATTGAGCATCGAGCCGGGACCAGCCACAAGAACGCGGACGCACTCTCAAGAAGACCATGGCCTGCGGACTGCAGCCACTGGGCACGGCAAGAATCGAAGGCTGGTCTGGTCAGACGACTGACAGTTGTTGGCGACTCATGGCAACCTGAGGAACTCCAGAAGGTTCAGAGTGAGGACGCAGATCTTGGCCACATCATCCAGTGGCTCAAGAGAGGACGCCGGCCTACGTGCGAAGAAGTCGCTCCGCGTAGCCCCAAGACTAAATCATATTGGGAACAATGGGACCCGTTACGTCTGGAAGATGGAGTATTGAAGTGCATCGTCGAAGACTCGAATGGGACTTCAACCAGGACACAGATTATCGTTCCTCAGAACAAGACTTCGGATGTATTGCATCATCTGCACAACGAGAGTTCTGGAGGGCATTTTGGCGTAAACAGGACCCTTGCGAAAGTCAGAGAAAGATTCTACTGGGTAGGTTGCAAGGAAGGCGTCAAAAATTTGTGCAGGAAATGTGAGGTCTGTGCTGCTGGAAATGGTCCGAGAGGAAGAAAGAAGGCACCCATGCGCCAGTACAATGTTGGAAGCCCATTCGAACGGATTGCGATCGACGTGGCATGAGCATTCCCCGACGCCGGGAGCAGGTACATTTTGGTGGCCATGGACTACTTTTCAAAATGGGTGGAAGCTTACGCAATCCCCAACCAGGAATCGGTCACCGTCGCCAAGATCCTAGTGAACGAGTTGTTCTCACGGTTTGGTGCTCCTTTGGAATTACACTCGGAACAAGGGAGGAATTTCGAGTCGGCAGTGTTCCACCAAGTCTGTCAAATCATCGGAATTCGGAAGACCAGAACGACGCCACTACACCCACAGTCGGATGGAATGGTCGAGCGGATGAATCGGACAATCGGAAAGCATCTCTCTAAGGTGGTGGCAGAGAACCAACGCGATTGGGACGAACATCTCCCCCTGTTCTTGATGGCATGCCGAACTTCGGTCTACGAGACAACGATGCAGACACCGGGTTTTGTACTTTTCGGGAGCGAACTGCGATTACCATGTGATCTGGCATTCGGCTGTAAGCCCGGCGAAGAACTTGTGGCAGGAGATGATTACATCATATGCCTGAAGGAGAAAATGAACCAGATCCACAACCTCGTCCGAAGGAACCTCGGAAATGGTAGCGACGGGATGAATCACCCTATGATGCACGGGCACGAGGAGGTGGCTTTAACGTGAAGGATCTGGTATGGCTGTTCAACCCACCACGGCGACGCGGTCTCTCATCCAAGCTGCAGCGATCCTGGGATGGACCATAAAGGTGATAAAGAGGATCAACGACGTCATCTACCGGATACGAAGACTTCCACACGGGAAGCCTAAGGTAGTCCATTTCAACCAACTAGCACCTTATGAGGGAGCTAATCCGACGGTTGACAACGGTTCCGTAATGACCTTATACTGTTCCGGGGCGGAACAGGCTTAAGGAGGGGGCAGTGCTACGTGTCTATACAGGCATTAAGCGGCGCTTTATGCGGTGGGGTGAGGAAACTGTTTATGAAATCACCAAAGACGAGATTGTCAAGGCAGTGGAAGAAGAAGGGAAGAGACGGGTCGTGTCGGCTGTGGTGGTTTGCGATTGTAGAGACTCTGTGCAGACAGGAATGGAGGGATTGTATTAGAAGTTATGGTGAATAAATATCAGAATTAGGAAGAGATAAAATTAATTTATAATTTTACCCACGAAACGTAACAGTATATTGGCTTTCACGGCCAGTGAATTAAAACTCAGCATTTTTTCTAGGTTTGTGCCGTGTCTTGTGTGGGGTTTCGCCTAGGACACCAAGCTGCCTCATCAGCGAGCTCTTGCTGTCCCCGCCTGGACCCCCACAGGAGTAGCGAACTGCACTCTACCTCCCTTTTTATGAAGCGCACCTGCGCTTCTTTTCTGCGATAACTAAAAACTCAAGCAGCCATAATCTCCCGCTGATGAGTCAGCTTGGTGTCCTAGGCGAAACCCCACACAAGACACGGCACAAACCTAGAAAATTTGCTATGTTCTAATCCATTCTACAATTCAAATTCTGTTGGACGAACCGGAATAATAATGTTTCCATTACAAGTTTGACAGTCAGAAATTGTATTATTTGGTGAAATAGTATTTTTAATCTACAGTAAAAATAATTGGGCATCCCAAAGATGCTGATTTGACTCAACTGTCCACACGTAATTGTATCTTATCTGCATGAGTCATGCAAACAGTTGATGCCTGCCAGGTGAGTGATGAATCGCTAGCTAGTTCAGCACTTCTGAGGGAGAGAGAGAGATGGAAAATATAAGGAGAAGAACATGTTTGTATTATTATTATTATTATGTTTATGTTGTTATGCCCTACTCAGGAGTACGTTTGAACCTGCTTGTGTTGGCCTCCGTTTCCTCCCAAAATCTCTTCATCCTCTCACTGAGCTTCTTCCTTCGTTCTTCTGTCCAAGTTATAGTGGCTCTGTTTTGGGCTTGACTCCAAATTGGTGATTGTCGATTTTGGTTCTGAATTTACATCTGTCCCGTACAATGTCTTCTGGGATATTGATTTCTTGGAAATCCGTTTCAATTTTTAATGAAGGGGCCAGGATGAGAATTCTTTTAGTTAGTCTGTTATTGTTCATTCTGATAATGTGTCCATAAAATTTCAATCGTCTTTTCCGAAAAGTGTGAGAGTTTTTTTTTTCATATTGGCAATGTATTTCCTGGGATGATTTTTTTTCACCATATTCTCTCTATACAAATTGGGTCAAAATTTTTTCGTAAAATTTTCCTTTCTTTGGTTAAAGATCCGCCACCAATGATTATGGTTAGAAATGTATATAATGCATCAGGTTTTATTACAGTATCATAGAGTCTAAGTTTGGCTTTCCGAGATATTGATTTTTATTACTGTTCCAAGTGATCCTGTATTATTATTATTATTAAAGTTTATTGTTTGACAACATTATCACGGCAAATACCGGCTACATTTTCTGTTACAGCCTGGTTCGGCCTTAGCAAGGAACCATCTGTACGGAGATAATTACGATAACACTGTTCAGAGACTTCACATCCATGTCGTGCCCGCAGTCTTCACGAGTCTCCTTCATTTGTAGGATGAGCTAAATTCCCATCTGGATCATCGAGCTTCGCTGAGTATTCGGCCAGGGCATTGTCACCAAGGAACTTCCTAACAATATGGCATGTGTTTAACAGAACTGCCTTCTGAAGTTCAATATATATCTGCGGGTGCAGATTCAATATTGATAAACTACTGTGGAGAGTGTTCTGTATAACACCAGTACAAGATACAATTATTGGGATGGTAGCCACCGAATCAAGTTTCCACATCTGCTTTATCTCAATTGCCAGCTCTGTGTACTTAGATATTTTAGTAGCAGCTGTTGTTTGGATGTTTTGAGTGTTGGAGCATGCGATATCTATCAGTAATGCCTCTTTGTGTACTTTATTGATGACAATGGTATCTGGCCGGTTGTTACTGACTACGACATCTGTCACAACTCCTCTGTCCCAATAGTGCTTGTGTGTGGCATTTTCGAGTACTGCAGATAGTGTGTATTTCCAATAGGGGACGGAGCTTTGAAGAAGTTTGTACTTCAAGGGCAGTTTCTGGTGGATAATGTTGGCAACTTGAACGTGTCGATGTTTGTAGTTGGCAAGGTGAGAACAACCTGATATAACGTGTTGAATGGTCTCACTACATTTGCCACAGCGGCGACACTTCTCACTCTCTGTTGTTGGATCTTTTATGATAAATTTCCGATAGCTTCGAGTAGCAACAACTTGGTCTTGGATAGCTACAACAAATCCCTCTGTTTCCGGAAAGAGGACCGAGTGGGTCAGCCATGCTTGCGACGCTAACTTGTCGATGTGAGGCTGGTCCAACTCATGTGGAAACTTCCCATGAAGCGCCTTCTGTTTCCAATTCCCGATCTTGTATTCAGTAGTTTTCATTTCTTTTACTGGTGGATCTAAAGATGACAGATGGAGCGGTGTGTAATTATCATCAGCTGAAGATACAGTGTGATGGAGAGGGGATGTTTCTCCTTTGTTGTGGAAAAATGCACGCAGAGTTGTCACTTGTTTTGTATGAAGGTTCATGATGTCTATCAGTCCTCTACCATCTTCAGACCGAGGTAGTCAGGCGCTCTGTTGCTGATTTCGGATGGTGCATACGATGGCGTGATAAAAGCACCGATGTTTTTCGTTGCAGATCGTGCAGTTCAGTTTGAGTCCACCTGATTATACCAAAGGAGTATGTAACTACGGGCATTGCAAATGTGTTAACTGCCTTAATGATATGTTTAGCGCTAACTTTTGAAGAGAGAACACTGCGAAGTCGTGAAGTATACTGCTCAGTTATGTTCTTCTTGATATCACCATGTCTGAGACGGGTACTCTGGGCGAACCCAAGATATTTGTACAATGCGCCTTCCTCCAACGGCTGAATAATTCTCTGTCCCTCTCCAACAGGTATTCCTTGTGCAGAGTGCGAGCCTCTAATAACAGTCTGTGTTCTGCACTTATCAAAACCAAACTGCATATGGATATCTGAAGAAAAGCTCTGAGTGATAGAGACGAGATAGTGTAGGTGCACTTTAGTTGATGCATACAGTTTAATGTCATCCATGTAAAGAAGATGGTTCATCTTGTACGCTTCACCATGATTACCCTTAATACTAAATCCGTAGTTGCTACTGTTCAGGATTTGCGAGAGAGGATTCATTGCCAGACAAAACCAGAGTGGGTTTAGCGAGTCTCCTTGGAAAATTCCTCGGCGAATCGGTATTAATGAAGATGTTAAACGAGTGCCACCCACTGTAAGTTGGAGAGCAGTGCTCCATGAAACCATTGCGCACTTAAGGAAGTTCACTATATTAGGGTTGATCTTGTAAATCTCCAAGCTCTGTATAAGCCATGTATGAGGCACGGAATCGAAAGCTTTTTGGTAATCAATAAAGCAGGCATAAAGATTTCGTGATCTACGACAAGCTTGCTCTAATGCCACGGCATCAATAGTGAGCTGTTCCTTACATCCTTGAGAATTCCTTCTGCAACCCTTTTGCTCCTCTGCGAGAATGGCGTTTTCCTCACAATGCGCACGAATTCGATTTGCAATAATGGATGTAATGATCTTATAAAAGTTTGGCAAGCAGGTGATGGGACGATATTTAGATGGGTTTGTGATTGTAGAGTCCTTTGGCTTGAGATAGGTTAACCCACTGGATAGGAAAACTGGAAATGCTGCAGGATTTTCCAGAAAACATTGTATGTGAATAGCCAGTAAACGGTGGGTTCATGTGAGACTTTTATAGTAGTAATTATGGATCCGGTCAATTCCAGGTGCTTTCTAATTCTGTAGGCTGATGATGACCTGGCGTAGTTCCTCAACATCAACGTCTGTATGTGCCATTTGATTTATTCGTCTGGTAGCATTCTCTATTTCCTTAAACTACGGAGCTTCATTGTTGTGTTCTTCCGGCCTAGACCATATTGATGACCTGTAGTCGGTAACACTCTCGATTTAATGGTGCTCGGGTACTTGCCATGGTGTGAGGGTAGTGCCCACAGCCCCACTGACAGCAATACAGATCGTGTACGGTCTACATTAAACGATTGTCAGGATGGTGTAGGGAGGAAATTGTGAAAGAAAAGTCCATAGGCTTAGCGCAAGGTATCGTCTACTTGATATATCGAACATCGAAAAATCATTCCCGAATACGTGGAAGGACGGATGCGAGCCTACAGTATCTGTTTTCTGAATCCTAAAGCTGGTGCTTTAGCATGGGTGAGGTATCTGCCATATCGTACGCTTACTGGTATGCAATTATTATTTATTTATCGTATGGCTTTTAATGCCGGGAGTGTCCGAGGACATGCTCGGCTCGCCTGAGTCTGTAGCTGCTTCCAGCGGACACCTTAAAGGGTGAGCTACAAGTTCCGTTCAATTTCAAGTAGTTTCAACTTTCGCCACCAGATATCAATGATACCTAGTGGCGAACGTTGGAACTTTGATAGAGCGTTCTGACGAAATCTAACCTAACAAATTTTGCTTTACACAAGTTTAGTCTGTGAAAGGATCTTTTACATGCCATAAATCTATGACATGGGACCACCGGCTTTACTTCCCCTCCGAAGGAAGGCATACTGAAGGATTTTAACGCTCTCAAAAAATCCGACGACTTCGGCCGGGTTTGAACCCGCTATCTTGGGCATAGCAGTTCAGCATGCTACCGACTACGCCACCGAAGCCGCTACTGGTATGCAATGACAATATAGGGAATGTCTCATAGGCAGGGTGCGGGGTCTTAGTGCGTAAACGGTGCTATCAGATTAGTATCGCACGGAGTTGAAATGACGCACGCCCTATGAACTGCCAGCCCGTCCACAACACACGACGAACCATGGGATCAGTCCATTTATCCTCTGTGCGTCACATGCACTGATCTCTATACATGGATCGCTGATGGCAGCTCTCCGCTGCACGAGGAAGTACGCCAGGTTGAGCGCGCGGTCCGCCATGTTGGTGTACCCATTCTCAAGCTCTTCTTATGGGGAAGCAATGATAATTTAGTCAATTTTAAATCGTAATCAATGGTGCTTTGGAACAAATAGAAATATAGAGATATGTTCACTCATAGCATAAGAGCATTGGGATCACTGACACGTCTTTCCGAGGTCAGTAAATCTCCGGAATATCAATAAAAATGAATGTATAATAACGGCTGACAAATATCAACTTAGGTGCTGAGTACAAGCAATAAGCGATTAGTAACGAGTGAAAAACAATTTCTAGAAACATTCTTGTGAATTGTATATACGGTATACATGTATATATGCCCACGAAATTATGCATTCTTCAAATGATGTACCTATAAACGTAGCTCACTATACAGCCCTAGATTCGACATATCGTAATCGGTCCTTGGTAATGAATTCCCGTTTCCATGAAATAACCAACACTTCCCCCAAGTAATCCCAGCACTCTACATCAAATACTACAGCTTTTAATCACGCTAGCAGCACAATAAACTTAATAATAACGGGAAGTAGATCAAAGCCAAAAATGCACTTTAAGCCTAACCAATTTCACTCCTCAGCTCCACTTAAAACTTAACACAACTAAAAACCTACTCAAAATATACTCTCCCCGCCGTTTTACAACTATTAAGCGAACTATTCGCACCCAGAACCGAAAAACCCTGAAATGGGATCAAATTTAAACACGCAATAGCCTAGCCCGATCACGTCTGGTTCAGCACCACCGCATATGTATACTTAACTTCACAATAACTTCAAAATTAAGGCTAAGTGACCTATCAGCCTGAGAAGTAAAGGTATTACAGGCTTGCTTGGGATGATGGGTCACCAAACCGGTACTTAAAACTAAGATTTTACGCTTTAAATAACCCAATTCAGCCCATTTTACAACTACAAGAAACACAACATATTTACTACCAGTATAAATACATGTATAACATCAGACTACCAGTAACCAATCACAGAGCAGGATTCGCAATATTGCACCATGCGCTCGCTGCCATCTTACTATACCTGTCATCGTCTATTCGGCTTACTGCTGCCGTAGCTATCGGCCATCCATGCATAGAGATCAGTGGTCACATGTGATCATTGGCACACCTGAAGGTCACAGGAGGAGCTTCCACATGCCCTATAGTAGTCTACTTCATTGCACACGTGCTAATATCCCGCACCCCACTCATAAATAATGTCGTGTTTTTTTAAGAAAATTTTATTTGGAAAGTTTTCTGTCAATAAATTAAACTATTCCTCAAAGTAAAGACCAACAGATTCTATGGTCTTGAGCCATCTTTCATTGAGGTTTCTTATCCCCCGATGGTACCAGTCTCTGGGTTTTGATACGAAGAATTCTGTGAGACCCACTTCCACAGCTTCAATGTTTTCGAAATTTCTTCCACGCAACAAATGGGTCATGAATCGAAAAAGATGGTAATCTGAAGGCACAAGATCAGGGCTGTATGCTGGATGTGGTTGCATTTCGACTCCTCCCAATTCCTGAATTTTTGCCATGGTTGTTCGTGCAGTATGAGGTCTCGCATTGTTTTGCTGTTAACTAATGCTGGGTATCTCCATCTCAAAATTTCATGAGCCAGTTGTTGAGAATAAAGATCCACATTGACTGCACGTCCGTTTGGAACGAACTCCCAGTGAATCACTCCTTCAAAACTCCATCAGGCACACAGCATCACTTGGGGGCCGGACCGATCCTTTTTAACAATGACTTTGGTAGGTTGACGGGGACTGAGTCACTGTTTCGAAGCGTCAGCGTTGCGGTAATAGACCCATTTTTCATCTCATGTGACAATTCTCCTGATAAATCTATCATGCATGGGGTTACCGATAAGTTGACGATAGATATCCACTATATGTTGAGCCTGTTCAGGGGTCAATTCATGAGGTACAGATTTGTTTGATTTTCCAAGTTATTTTAAATCTGGTGATATAGCCTATGGTATTTTTTTGATGCACCAAGGAAGGGAGGTAGTGCACAGTTCGCTACTCCTGTGGGGATCCGGGCGCGGACACCAAGAGCCCGCTGATGAGCTAGCTTGGTGTTCATAAGCGAAACCCCACACAAGACACGGCATAAACCTAGAAAAATTGCTGAGTTTTAATTCACGGGCTGTGAAAGCTGATAAATGTCACTCAAAGTATATGCCAATATACGGTATGATTTATTTCCAAAACGTCCATACTCCAACTTACAGGAGATGATTACCACCATTTCCATTGATAGGAGAATACGTAAAACACAGTGTCAGGATGTGCATACAAGTAATGAATTAAATTACATTATATTCATAATCATATCTGAATTTAATTATACAGTACAACCGACAGTAGTGGCTACGCGGGCTAAAGCGCTGCGTTAGGTCATGGGGCCAAGCTCTCTGCTGACTCGGTAGACGCGTGGGTTCGAGCCCCACCGTCGGCTGTCCTTGAAATGGTTTTCCGTGGTTTCCCCATTTTCAACACCAGGCAAATGCTGGGACAGTACCTTCTGACAGACCACGACCGCTTCCTTCCACATCCTTGCCCAGTTTCATTCATCTTCATCCATTCCATCTCTCATACCGACGCGCAGGTCGCCCACGGGCGTCGACTCGAAAGACCTGCACTCGGCCTCTCAGGAGGCTACACGACAAAAAGAAAAAAAATTACAGTACGAAGAAGCAAAAACGCGATTTCTGAAGTTTTGCATTTCATGGATTTACATCACTTTGGAAATAAGTTCTTCAATTGTATCTTATACACCAAACTTAAAAATCGACAACCTAATAATATGCTATATTATAAAATATTATAAAATTTAGAATTATGACTCAAGTCATAGATATTCATAATAATATGCTGACGCTGTTCTGTGTTGCAGGAATATCGTGACAAAGGTGTCTCCATACGGCATGAGCCTTACCGCCAAGGCGATGCTTACAAGAAAGTCTTGACACCTATCGACCGCAAAGAAGGACAAACTGAAGACTACGCTCTGGACTTAAAACATAGATGTCGTCCATACATCCTGGGCTATACTGGTGAGTTCTGTTTTCTTTTTCCAATAATCACCTAATATAAACTAAATCTAATTCAGAAATATGTCAATTCTTTTAGGGGTTTTGCGACATCGTGGGCATTTAGCCCCGTGTAGTTGGAGTGTGTAGAATTTGTGTGATAACCTGTGTTATCGTGGTGTCTGTAGTAGTGTATGTATTTGTAATGTGGGTGAGGATTGCGAAGGAGGTGGCCGTGGCCTTAAGTTAGGAACCATCCTGGAATTTGCCTGGAGTAGAAATGGAAAATCACTTCAAGGATGGCCGAGATGGGAAACGAACCCACCTCTTCTTAGTTTTGCCTAACAAGGCTGACTGGACCACTTTCTTTCACTATTGTTTTCAAGCACAGGGTCACCGTGTAACCGGAGCCCTTCCTCTCCAATATTTTCCCATCAAAACATTCCAGGGCAACGGGGTTAACAGCTTTTCCACGACATGTATCGCATGACATAACCGTATTAATCTTCAGAGTTGAGTCAGAGTTTAATAATTTATCGATTTTGAGATATATTTAAGGGGTTGGAATCATCATGAGATCTGGCACCCAGATTACTGCGCATGCTCATTGCCTATTAACTACTTGAATTGGGGACGTTTCTCAAAGGGCTGTACATGCGAAATGATTTTCAGTCGGTCAACACAATTGTACTCAATTGTATTGGGTGTTATTCCCTAAACCTGAAAAAGAATTACAAGAAATTAATAAATTCACTTGGATTACTAGTTTCGATCGCCAAGCGATCATCATCAGATCCTTTACACTCAAGCTTTAAATCAATATCTACGAGTATGTGTATGAAGATATTTACAGTAACTTATATACAATTTTACCATTTTAGTTACTGAAGTTTATTGTTAACTTGTCAGGATGTGTTAGTTACATGTGTTATGTTTTGGTATTGTTGGTGGATATTGACCTTCAAGTTTACTTGTTCAGTGTGATACTTTGTAATGGTTCGTAAACATTCAAGTTGGTACCATTGTAATTTGGAAGTGGATTAATGAACTTAGCTGGTTATTTCGTTGATGTAGTTACATTTTCGAAGCAGCTTCTGTAACTGTGCACTTGCTCTGTCAGCAACGGACATAATGACATTTTCTATGTTCGGGCTTTCCACATCGTTACTTGTTCTTCCCCCTCCAATTCTGCCGTGTCTGTATTCGACCTCGCTGTAACATGTTTCTCTGCTTGCCAGGTCTAGAATCTTCTTGACGTGATGTATGCTAACGTATTCTGGACATCTTCAATTATTAGAAGACCAATCTCCGCTCCCGCCACGCATAAGCTAAAACGCACTCTTTGTATCACACCCGGTCTATTGGAAGCGTCTTGAACTCCTTAATGTTTACTTTATGTCGAGGATACTCCCTTTCGTTTCGTGATATATGATTTTAAGTATGTTTCTGTGTAGGTGAAACTGTGTCCCGCATCGAACATATGTTCGCATATGGCTGAATGTGTACCCATTTTATTGCATTTCTGTGTTCCTTGTAGCATGTTTCCATTCGTCTGCCGGTTTGTCCTATGTATTTTGCTGAACACTCTGTATATTGGCACGTTATAAAGTACGTTTGAGTACGGGTCTTGTTTATGTAAATTGCAGCTGTGCAGATGCCAATGTACTGTTTATTGTGAAGGCCATTTTGTTGCCTTGTTTTTATAATTAGTGATTTTGTATGTATTCGCGTTCACGAAATTGAACTGCGAGAATTTGTTCTCATTATTGTCCAGATTTTGAAATGTTCTATTTCTATTTCTGACTGCAATATGATCTATTTTGCTGGGTGAGAAAATATTTTCTTTAGCAATTTTAATTTCTCTGTTGTAGTCAATTTTTGACATTGGTGCCTTATATTTAGTGACCTGTGTACCAATGAATTGAAGCCCGCTAGCGTGTGCGTGTTAGGATGGTTCGAGTGATTGACAATTACGTGCGACGTTTGTGTAGGTATGCGGAAAATTGAATATGAGAGTTCGTTACCTTTACGTTCGATAATTGTGTCAAGATAATTTATTTTCCACTCGGTAGCTATCTTGTGTACGCCTTATTGTGTAGGGGTTACAGTTGTTGGTTGTCACTCCAAAGGCCCGGTTTCGATACCCAGCACTCCGACAAATTTAGTTCTGCGTTGAAATGCTGCAACATGCAAGTCACCCAATGATGTCAGTATCAGGTTACATAAGTTTGTTAAAAATGAGTTGTTGATGGGTTTCTTTTCTTTCTTTAGGGGCTTTGCGACATTGTGGTCATGTAGCCCCGTATACTCGAGTATGTGACGAATTTGTATGATAACCTGCGTCACCGTAATGTCTGTACTTATGTGAGTATTTGTAATTGAGGTGTGATTTGGATAGAAAGCAGCCGTGGCCTTAAGTTAGGTACCATCCCGGTATTTGCCTGGAGTAGAAGTGAGAAACAACGGAAAACCACTTCTAGGGTGGATGAGGTAGTAATGGAACCCTCCTCTTCTCGGCTTTGCTTCACGGGGCCGAGTGTACCACGTTCCAGCCCTCACATCAGAATTAAAATTGCTTGCAGAGCCGCTATTCGAACCCGAACTTCCGGGGCGACAGCCAAGAACGCTACTATGAGGTGGTAATAAACGGCGTTCTACCTTTATAGGCAGGTATTCACATAGTAGTCATTTCGTTTTCCTTGTCTGTCTCCGTTGACATATCTTCCTACCCTTTTATAATATCTGTCATTCTCTTCTTATCTTTCCCATCACCACTCCCTCCGTAGCACTCAAACACTTTCTCTTCTTAGTCTTTATTTGCACATATTAGCATGGTATTGAGAACATTGATTAGCTCTCACACAGTCCTTACTGGGGTAGTGAAATCTTTTATTGGTGCAAAGCTTGTGATGGCGTGGCTCATGAGAACAGTTTCAGTAGTCTACCTATTCTACTGTTGAACAGAGAGGCACTACGTCTTATTACAAGATTCTGTCGCCATGTCTCAATATTCGCACCATACAAACAACGCGAGTGCCGATGATAATGCAGTAGGGGATCATGAGAGGGATATTATCATGCAAATGTATGGCTGGACCGTACAGATTAATTCGGTAAAACACTGTTCATCCATTCGCAGGAAAGTGCGGAAATCAGCTGATTCCAATTCCCTCATGAGTGAACCTGTGCTTTTCTTTATACATCTTCTTCTCCAATACTCTTCTCTTCTGCCGCGTATCCTCATCACTGATCAATGCAACACACAATGATAGCCTAGTCCTATTTTCTGTTGTTTTGAAAGATGCGGCGCCATCACAATACCGTATTTAAATACTCATCAAAATAACAATAATCTTCTTACTTATTACTGGGTGGACGACTCAATACAACAAATTTAAATTCTGGAGGTGTGGTATGTTGGTGTGTATGCAAAGTAGTCCCCCGACCTAGCGACATGCCCATCCACGTCTGCTGGTCTGGTCTGGTCTGATAGTGTGTAGGGGATTTTAATCATTAAGCCCTAAAACAACTGTAGAATTGTAAACTAATATGTGCCATGGCCTACAAGAAAGCTACTGAAATTTAAATTCAGAAAGTGGTTGTCTGAGGAGCCTGTTGACATTTTGCAATTTCAGATAAGTATCCACATCAGATCTTTCAACACATTAATAGTAGACTATTTCGTATGTTGTAGTTTTAGCTTTCGTAGCAGAGTACTTTTAGTTGCTTAACGCCTTAACAATTACCACTCTTACTAATTTTTGTGACGGGTATTTTTGTTTCTGGAAGGCAGAGACTGTCTGCGGGTGTAATTGTAGGATTGGTACTTTTTGTAGAGCTATTTGTCTAATAGAAATAGATCTGATGATGCTCGCTTGACAAGCGAAACATGTCATCCCATAGTTCTCTCCTTCTTCAATATTCCATAACAATATAGGCATATATATCTTAATCACATGTAATTTATTTCAGGTTTTTTCCTCCACATATTCAAGTAATTGTTCCCCCAGGGGCTAACATTTAGTGGGACATGGGTTGGCGAACACGGGGCCCCAGCTGAGTCCGGCATTGCTTCCACTTACTTGTGCCGAGCTCCTCTCCGTCTTCTTTCCTGTCGACCTCACTTGGTGAACTCTTGTTCTCTTCCGACCCCGACGGTATGAGGGTATCTGAGGCCTAGGGAGTCTCTTCCTTTCCCGCCTTAATTGGCCCTTGTCTCATCTTTTCTGATACCCTTCTTCTGCGAGGGGTCAGCCTTATTTTTCTTTTCCTGTTACCTCCTGCCTTGAGCTCAAGGCCCTCAAGGAGGCAGGGTGTATGTAGCCCCACCACTTCTGGTGCACCCTAGATCTTGCTGCACCCTCAGGGGCTCACGGCTGTTGAGTTCGGGAGTTGGCGACCGCGAAGGATTCCTGAGCTGGGACCGGTTTCCCCCCTTTTATCCATTCCCTGTGGGGCAGACCCTCTCCTCTCTCACTTTCCTATCTGCCTTTTATGTCTCTCCATCCTTCCAAGTCCCTCAATCCGCATTCTACGAGGGTTGAGGGCGTTTCTTTTCCTTCTGTCCTTTATTTGCCTTATTCTCCTTTAGTTTTCAATTTCTTCTTCTAGTATATAAGTTAGTAGTCAGGATTAGTTATAGTTTACATTTTATTATCATCTTCACGATCACCCAAACCATTAGGGGCCGATAACCTAGATGTTAGGTCCCTTAAAACAACAATTATCATCATCATCATCATCATCATCATAAAGTAATTGGCATCATTTTGTGTTGACCGACTGAAAGTTACAAAATCAACTGTTAATGTGGCAACACTGAAAAATGGCTTCAAAGCTGAATTTTACATCAAGATGACTCTCACTCCTACAGGTATCACCACGATCCATAAGACCCTCAATGAAAGCAACTCCAGCGGCACGCGCTATTGATGATGTCTTATAGGCCAAGTGTTCTTGCCCAAGGTCTCATTTGAAGTCATGGAGCCTCTCTGAAGGCAGCTATTAAGGGTCTTTTTTGCTCTCGGTATGATTTTCCAGACAGTTAACTGCTTCATTAAGTAACAAACTCATATAAATGCAAATTAACTTGATAAACTAACTGATCAAATTATAGTAATACTGTATGTATATCCATAACACGAAGTGGCGACAAAAAGTTCCGAGGTAGTTCCTTAATTCGGAAGTGCTGTAGAGCACAGCACGCGCTGGGGACATCTTCTGTGTAGCCAAGCACCACCATCTAAACTTGGCTATTCACCCAAAACAACAGCTGTAATAATAATAACTTATTTACTTCTTCTTTTACTCGGCTGCTTACATGAAAAGCTGAAGACACAATTTACAAGATAGACCCTTGCGCGCAATACGATAGACCACCTCATTGTGTAGTGGCTGGCACTCTTGGTCCGGGTTCGATTCCCGGCTCTGCCTCGTGAGGCAAACCTGAGAAGAGGTGGGTTCGATTTACACCTCAGCCATCTTGGCAGTGGTTTTCCGCTTCTACTCCAGGCAAATGATGGGAAGGTTCCTAACTTAAGGCCACAGCCACCTCCTTCCCAATTCTCAACTTATTTAGAACCTGCACACACTAATACAGTCCTTCCCAATCCTCAGCTGAATTAGAAATACAAACACTAATACAGCCATCGCAATAACACAGGTTATCATACAATTTGCACACACACACACACACACACACACACCCAAGGACACGGGGCTTCATGACCACAATGTCGCAAAGCCCCTAAATCAATCATCAACACAATATGATACCTTTTTAATACTGCTGCTTTCTGCACGGTGGAGATATAATGGAGTCCAATAATTGACTCCAGGCAGTGGCGGCCCGTAATAAGTTTGCAGAGTTGCACAACGCCCAGATTAATTCATGAAAAGCAATTAATACCGTAATAATGTTTTTAGTAATATATGTTTCCTTTTATATGTATAGGAATTCATAATTCTGTTCTTAAATAATTCTGGAAATCTTATAGTGTAGTAAGTTACTGTGAACTGTCTGAGAAACCGAAGCGCGCCAACCGTCTAAGAGCGCTCGTCCGTTTAGTCGTTGCCAGGCCCAAGCACCGACCAGATCTCAATGGTGAAGGGTATGGCAGAGATACTAGACCGAGTAAGTCCTATCCCAACAGTTAACTCGGCAGGTCGTTGCCCGCAGATTGCAATAAGGGAGCCGAGGCGCGGCCGGAGACATCCGAGATGCTCCGTCAACTGCCGAAACCATGTCTTGCAATGTTGCGCGTACTTGTGACACTCGCAGTTCTCGCCCTCGTATATAACTTACGTTGTTTCGTTCTCGTGAAGGTTTTCGTGTAGACTAACTTATTTTCCATTTAGGATAATCCGATGAAAATGTTCTCTGAACAGCGGCATTCGTTATGAATGAAGTACATCCGTTTTTCCGCGCAATTGAATAGTTTTCTCCGATATCAAGCAGTATTTTACCCTATCACCTCATGGGCGTCCGCGGGAAGGAGGGAGGGCAAGGAGCGGCCGTGCCCCTGCCGCCACCTGAAATCCCGAGAATATTTCGTTTGATCATTGTCACACTTGTTTATTTCATAAATTGAAATTACTGACGGTTAACTGTTTTAGATGTAGGGATAATTCCACAGTTTTATTTAACTTAGTAATTTGGGATTGTTTGAATATATCTTCAGTTATTTAAAACATCGGCGAATCGGATTAACATTACCATCTTATTGAACTGCTTGATTTTTAGCCTATTTTCAATTTTGAAAAAATAGGCTTATGAGATCACCTTTTGTCCGTGTGTGTGTGCGTGTGTGTGTGTGTGTGTGTGTGTGTGTGTGTGTGTGTGTGTGTGTGTGTGTGTGTGTGTGTGTGTGTGTGTGTGTGTGTCCTAATAAAATCTAAACGGCTGGAGCGATTTCAATGAAACTCGGTAAATTCATAGCACTATTTCCGGCGACCTCGACCGTGCCCTTCAAATTTTGTTACGTCTCACCAATCCATCATGGTGGATGTGCGAAATATTTCACTAGCATTCAATATCTCCGAAACTATTACCGATATCGCCCTGAAATTGTGTACGGTGATAAAGGGCACTACTAGAAATTCACCTATGAGACTTTCAAAAACCTGGTGACTACAAAACCAACATGGCGGTCAAGCGAATTTGAGACTTTTAAATAGACTTTTCTCGCGATTTAACCATCTAAACGTAATGAAACTTGGTACAGCAAATGTTTATACACATTGTAATGCACTGGAGTCTAATTTAGTTCAATTGTTTACATAACCTCAAAATGGCGGCTGTGCGAAATATTTCACTGACATTCTATATCTCCGAAACTATTACAGATATCACCCTGAAATTTTGTACGGTGATAAAGGGTACTGATACAAGTTTACCTATGTATATTTCATAAACCTGTAAAATGCAAAACGAACATGGCGACCAAGCGAATTTGAAATACTTTAATAGACTTTTCTCGTGATTTAACTCTCTGAGCGCAGTGAAATGTGGTACAGTAAATTATTTTGCAGATTGTAATGCACTGCCATCTAATTTAATTCAATTGTTTACATAACCTCAAGATGGCGGCTGTGCAAAATTTTAAAATTAAGTTTTTATTTCTTGTGTCGTAATCATGCGATCGAAGTGAAAGTTTGAATAATGAACCTAGGCAATAATTGTCCTTGAATGGTACATAACTCTATGGCCTATACATATAACAATCCTAAATGGCGAGCTTCCGAAATATTTAGACGGTTCTCAATATCTATGAATCTTTTACAGCAACCAAACTGATTTTTTTATGTTCATAGAGACTATGAACATATGTTCACCTATAGGACTTCAGTAACCTGGTGAGCACAAATCCAACATGGCGGCGACGCGAAGTATAAGTATTTAAATGGACGTTTCTCGCGAATTAACTATCCGAGTGCCGTGAAACGTTGCACGTTAAATGTTTATACAAATGTTGATCCACTGGCATGTAATTTATTTCAATTGTTTGCATAATCACAAGATGGCTGGTGTGCGTACTTTTAAAATCTCGTTTTTACTTCTTGTGTTCTAATCATGCGATTGAAGTTTGAATACCACACGTACACAATAATATTAATGTAATAGTACAAAAATTAAAATCCAACCTGGCGACAATCCGAAATATTTAGACGGTTCTCAATATCTACGAATCTGTTACAGCAATTAAACTGAAATTTAGTATGTTGATAGTGGCATTTAACATGAGTAGGATATATGAAAATAGGCTGTATAGTTCTTCACGGAACTACTTGTTATTTTTGTCGATACATGGTGATACAACTACTTCTTGCCTGTTTTAAAAAATGAGCATTATGACGATGATTCACAAATAAAAGCGAACTCCTATGGGCAATAACTCTGAACTAAAGAAATTCATGCCACAAAGATCATGTTGTACCCAATGGTTTAAGAGCAGCCAAATAATGAATATCACGAAGCAAGTAAGACATGAAACGAAAATTGCGAGGGGAGTGTACGTCTGAATATCACCTAGTGACATGGGTAAGTAATGAAATGGAAAAAAATACTTGCCCCCCACTCTAGAAAAATCCTGTGGGTGTCCATGGACTACCTCCTCCCCCCCCCCCCCTCTCCCCCCTCCAACCCAACCCCTAATGAAAATAGTGCAATACCCAGAACAATTATCCGCCAGCCGCCACTGAGTCCAGGTAGACCTTCAGTTTCTTCATATTTTCACAGGTCTGCGCACAGATTACCTACTACTACAGATAGCCGGGGTCTGCGTGTTGTAATTAGCGTAATGGTCTGGTAACAGATTAAATGCAACGCCGCTAGATGGCAGCTGTAGCCAAATAACAATACGTAACATAACCTACAATACAACACTTTAGAACATTGGTACATTCTAACGTTTGCATTATTGCAGCGATATTTTCCAACTGTAGCGAAAATATCTACGTTGGCAGCAGTGGCGGCTCGTGCATTTTTGTTATGAGGCGGATAGAAGTTAACTGCATAAAATGACGCCATCTTAAATAAAACATGCAATAAATTACCCTACATCCAGATGCACAATTTCAAACATCGCTCTATAAAATAGACAACCTGACTAGGCTAAAGCTTTCAAATCAGATTGAAAGTTTCAATCCATGAATAGTAACTTAAATAAAATACAGTTAATAATATTCATTTTAAAATGAAAATAAGTCATATTTTCACAGCTCTGGTTGCGTAATGGTCAGGTAACTGATTGAATGCAACGTCACTAGATTTCAACTGTAGCAAGTTAGCCACACTACAAGTTGGAATTAAGACGCAAGAGCAGAACAATAGGAGGATATCCTCCTCTGCCGTTCATTTGGCTGCGTTAAAACTGTAGTTATTTCTCTGGTCACTAGTGTGCCTGTGTCTTTGTGTGTTAAGTGCAAAACAGAAGAAATGTACCGTATGCGTTTTCCTCCCTAGAATCAACCCGATTTTTCAAGTAGTATAAGAGTGCGCATGGTTTAAAACCCAATAAAACATGTTCGTTTTATTGTTCTGAAATTAAAAATAATCCAAAGTAAACATTGTATAAGCCAATTACCGAAAATTTTGAGGAGGAAGTTCCTCTCTTCGCTCCCTCGAGGAACCGCCACTGGTTGGCAGTTTTGTCTCTTCTGACAAATGTTTCTTTAAATCTTTCTCTGGAATTGTTAAAGCAAATTTCTCAGTTTACAGTTGGTACCACAACCATATTATATTTTTAAATGGCGGTGTGGTATTGTTAATGAGGTATCCTAACGTATAGCCTGTAACTTGCAGGCTACATCCCTGGTATGGCCTTCCGGTACGGCGTGTCGTTCCGCCGGGCTGCTGATGACAGTGTGACGGAGTTCAGCCGTCGTATGACTCAGGAAGAAGCACGCCGGGAGAGGGAGCGACAACAGAGGTCCCGGAGCGCGCCCAAGATGCCCTCCATCAGGTCCCGGGACCAGGTGCGCTCCTCCCTCAAGCATTACGAAGGCCACGCCGCTCTCACAGGTACGGCAAGTGTAATACGTACTGTAGTAGCTCAGTAGTGGCGACATCTGCACTCACCCCTCATATGCAAGTAATTTGATTACATGTTTTTATAGCTTTGTATTCTTATCAAATCAGTAATTTAAAAATGCACAGTACGCTGGCTTCCAAAACTCGGTGAGCTCGTAGTCTTGAGCGTTCCCAAACTTAGATCTCTTTATACTGTTGAGTAAACTTTCTCAACCAATTGCATACATAATATAGTTCTGGGGCTGGGATATTAGGTCGAGTGAAACTTTTAAAAACCAAAGTTTCGAGACAACTGCGTGTCCCTTTATCAAGGTTTGTCAAGAAAGAAAGAAAGAAAGAAATAAAGAAAGAAAGAAAGAAAGAAAGAAAGAAAGAAAGAAAGAAAGAATGATTAAACAATGGCATATACCCTCCATAGATAAATGGTATAAGATAGGAAGCCATGTCGAATCAAATAGTTACTCCATGACCTCCTGAGACCAAGAAGATGTTGGTAATGAAACTATAGAGGGCAGCCATGATTTACTCAAGGGATAACCATCGACTATATTAAAGTTGTGTGGTTGCTGACTTATTTCAATCGCCTCCCAAATCATACGAGTTGTGAAATGTTTCTCCATACAGATGACAGAAGTTTCATCAAAAAGAATTCGATGGTCATTCTGTATGGCATGTTCAACAACCGCAGACTTCTCTGGTTGGCAAAGACGTAAATGCCTACGATATTCATTGACCCTTGTTGTGATTCACCTACATGTCTCTCCAACATATACGTAAGCACAGGAACATGTAATCTTTATACTCCAGCACAGTTAAGACCAACTGAATCCTTGACTGATCGCAAGGATTTGCCTACGGTGACATTAGGCTTAAATATGGTTTTGAGATTGTGTCTTCTTAGAATATTGCTAATTCTGTCCGTGACAGATTTCACGTACCGTATGGCAGATAGGCCAATTTCGCAGGAGGAGGATTCTGCGATAATCTGTCTTTCGGTTTAGGATGTAACAATCTAATAGTTTTCTTTTTCACCACTGGTGAAAATGATTCGTAATAGTCTACCCGATACCTTTGATCAAATCCTTGAGCCACTAGTCTAGCTTTGTAACAGTCAACATTGCCATTAACATCTTCATACTGTGATTTGCTGTTCTTGATTATTATTATTATTATTAATGAGTATCATTGAATTATTATCAATAGCAGTAGTGCTTTCACATATTAGCTCACGTATCAGGTGACATACCTTGATTTAATTATTATTATTATTATTATTATTATTATTATTATTATTATTATTATTATTATTATTATTATTATTATTATCATTTTGATTATCACATTTTTATAAGACATTTAGCCGTCATTTCAATGCATAGTAATTCATTTCATTTGGCTTGAGGAACATAGCGAAGGGAAGTGTGGTAGTGTTTCATAATTTAGGGATGGGAGGCTGGCACCAAGAAGATTACGGAGACTACAATTCACAGCATGAGATGTCCCAACCATGGCTCTGCAGACAAGGGGAGTGCTCATTTCCTGGAAACTCGTCTGGGAGAAAGGCCCTTGAGCTAGGTCTACGGCTGGTCGCTTGAACATGGAGACAAAGCACTGACGTCATGGCAAATGAACAGTGATTGGCTGTGAGGTAGCGACGATTTGAAGAAGACGAACTCCCTGGTGGGAGGTGAGGAAGAGTTTTAAAAAACTGAGGCAGAGGGGATTCAGGCTCCAGGGATATTACTCAAAGGACATCTCTGACAAGTTGCACATCAGGGTGGTTCTCAATGAGCTCGCCAGTAAGACATCATATCGGTCGAGCGTGGTAGGCAAATTTATGCCTATATGCACCAATGGGGATAGTCGTGTCTGGGCTATCACCGTAAGAGTGATTTTAGGGATTATATCACATCACTACCGATAAAACAGAGAACATATCTCATCTCTGTTCACCCAACTTAAAATTTAATTCAACGCATCTGGACGAGCAGAGGAAGGATGACAACGAACCAACCCAACATCACATCACTGCCGTGAACCACGAGGATGAGAGAGGATCTGCATGGGTGAGCCAAATGAAGCGAATTACGCAAAGTCTCTATTTGCTGTTACTTTCATCGGCAAGTCAATTCTAGCTTTTGTTTTAAACTTTAACTTTTATACCACCTCCAGTTGCTATTTTCGCCGAGCCCAAGTAAATTCAGTAGAGTCATATGATTATTATTATTATCATCATTTATCGTCATTTTCTTGTTTTTATCATAATTAAATCTTCTGTATTATTTGATGCAGTTATTTTCTTCCTTAGTAGTTAGAAATAGCTTTAAATCATCTATTATTCCCAAAATAAATGCTATCACGGTTAAAGACGGAGTCTTACCACGTCTTGAGAAGAAGAGTTAGAAATAGCTTTAAATCATCTATTATTCCCAAAATAAATACTATCACGGTTAAAGACGGAGTCTTACCACGTCTTGAGAAGAAGAGATCTCAGCTGCTCTACAGATTGAAGTGTTTATATGTTTAGTCATTTGAGGGAGATCATGACCATGGCGCCCACCGAGTAATATATATTTATCCATGTTCAATATCTTGCAATCACTTGTTATTTCAATTTTCAACTCAAATTTCATTCGTCAGTCTAGAGGAAGAGTTGCCGTGGTATTTCCTCAGTCCCTCCAGGAGACAGTTACATTTGTCGCCCAAACAGTGGGACGATTCATTTTCAACCACCCATGTTAAAAATAAGTTATATTTGGTGCCCAACGTGGGGAGCTTAAAAAATTACAATACCAAGAACTGTACTGTTATCTGGTCTTGGAACAAGAATCCAGACATTATTTTCTTTGAATGACTCATTTTCCTTACTCATTTCTTCAATCCACAGCTCTCTTTATCTGGTATTTAAATGAATCCTTAAAATTTACAGAATCAGACAGATCCTTACAGTTTCCAATGGATTGACAACAGTTGGTATATTTATGAACTGGTTTCTTCTCTCTAGTGGACCTACGTACCTCCAATATACCTCTGTCTTCATCCTCTTGTTGAACACCCTGTCCTAGAATAACCTCTACATCTCTTATTACATCCTGGTTATCATCATCCACCTGCTGAACATTTTATTTATTTATCTATTTATCGTATGGCCTTTGGTGCCGGGAGTGTCTGAGGACATGTTCGGCTCGCCTGAGTCTGTAGCTGCTTCCAGCGGACACTCTTAGGGTGAGCTACAAGTTCTTTTCTATTTCTAGTAGTTCCAACTTTCACTACCAGATATCAATGATACCTAGTGGTGAACGTTGGAACTTCGATAGAGCGTTCTGACGAAATCTAACCTAACAATTTAGCTTCACACAAGTTTAGTCTGTGGAAGGATCTTTTACGTGCCATAAATTTATGACATGGGACCGCCGGCTTTACTTCCCCTCCGAAGAAAGACATACTGAAGGATTTTTAACGCTCTTAAAAATCCGACGTCTTCGGTCGGGTTTAAACCAACTATCTTGGGCACAGCAGTTCAGCATGCTACCGACTACGCCACCGAAGCCACTTGCTGAACATTAACAAACACTGGTTCAAGCATGACATCATCAACCTCCCCTGTTTCAACTATGACATCATCAACCTCCTCTGTTTCAACCATGGCATCATCAACCTCCCCTGTTTCAACCATGACATCATCAACCTCCCCTGCTTCAACCATGACATCATCAACCTCCCCTGTTCCTACCATGATACTATCAACCTCCCCTGTTTCAACCATGACATCATCAACCTCCCCTGTTCTTACCATGATACCATCAATCTCCCCTGTTTCAACTATGACATCATCAACCTCCCCTGTTTATACTATGATATCATCAACCCCCCGTTTCAACCGTGACATCATTAACCTCCCCTGTTTCAACCATGACTGCATCAACCTCTCCTGGTTCAACCATAACATCATCAACCTCCCCTGTTTCAACCATGACATCATCAACCTCCTCTGTTTCAACCATGACTTCATCAACCTCCCCTGTTACGAGCATGACATCATCAACCTCCCCTGTTTCAACCATGTATTCAACCTCCCCTGTTTCAACCATGATATCATCAACCTCCCCTGTTTCAGCCATGACATCATCAACCTCCCCTGTTTCAACCATGGCATCATCAACCTCCCCTGTTTCAACCATTACATCATCAACCTCCCCTGTTTCAACCATGACATCATCAACCTCCCCTGTCTCAACCATGACTTCATCAACTTCCCTTGTTTCAAGCATGATATCATCAACCTCCTCTCCTTCCAGCACAACATTGAGGTCACATAAAACAGTATCAGATGACACATTGTTGTCACATTGAATTTATTTTAATTCACCCTGATATTTAGCGATGCCGGGAAAGATTCCTTCGATAAGCTCAACATCCCTTGATTCAATGGCACATTTGTCGGCAACACACCACAGCCTATAACCTCTTCCTTCCTCAGGATAACTCAACATAATACATAGCTTAGTCCTGGGTACCAACTTGTTGTTGCTAGTGACATGTACCCAAGCTTTGCTTCCGAAACTTATCATTAGACCTACTTCCACATAACTAAGCCTTTTACCCGTCCACAACTCGTATGGTACAACATTGATACCACTTGAAAAGCATCTGTTCTTGATAAAACATGCTGTGTTGATAGCTTCGCCCCAGAAATTGGATGGTAGCTTTACCTGAATCAGTAGACACCTTGTTATGTTCAATAACTGCCGGTTGAGTCTCTCACTAACTCCATTGTATTGAGGAGTTCCTGGTTGAGTCTAACAACACCCTCACTCTTTAGGCAAGCAAAAAACTCAGTACTGAGATACTCACACCCATTGTCAGATTGCAATGCTTTCAGCCCTTTACCATGAAAAGTCTCAGAGACAGCTTTCACCATCTTAAAATACTCAAAAGTGTCAGACTTTTTCTGCATAACTGCTACAAATGAAAATCGGCTGAAGTCATCTGTGATTGTAGAAAAATAATTGTGTCCACCAATGGACTGCACATCTAAACCGCAAACATCTGAGTACATCACATCTAGTGGGTTTTCTGAAATTGCCTCCCTAGCCATGAATTTCTTTCTGTTCATCTTACCCTTATGACAGGTGTCACAATCCTTAAAATCGAGAAATACAAGATGGCGGATGACGTACATTCCGTAGTGGAAACTTTGGTAGAAAACCTACTGAAGTTAACGGAATCAGGTAGCAAGCTGAAAAAAGACTTATGTGATGACATCATACAGTAAGTATGTTAAGAAAAGCATTCAGAGAGTTAGAAGATAATATAAGAGCAAAGGACATTGAAATTCTTGAACTGAAGCATCGCTGTCTATAGCCTAGGCTAATTCTCAAGCCGTGCTGTAGGTAGAATTGGCAACGTTTAGAAGAGTCCGCAAGTTCTATAAACACGTAAGATCACATGCTAAGTTTTATTCATAAATATCGTTTATTTTGATATGACAGCGTCTGAAAGCTGTTCGTACTAACTATTTCAACACCCGTGAAATTCCTCGTTGTAAATCAGACCGGTTGAAAGTTGTAGAACTAAGTATTTCCCGTATTAAGTTGCATGTGTAACTAATACCTACTAATGAATTTAACCAAATAATTCTTCACTAATATTTCATTCAACTATTTCAGATGCCGAGGAAGTGTTGTGTGCCTGACTGTAAGGCAATTATGGCAGCACTATTAAAATAACTGGTTATATCACTACGTTTTGATCACTACAGCGAGGTGGACTTTCAGTGCCTAGTAATTTAGTTTTGGTATATACCTTCATGTGGCCTCTATATCCCAGTACATTATGAACTGTACTCAGTTGGCAAGTGCCTTTAGGTAGATTTCATTAGAAAGCTACGGTACCTATTTTGAAAATAAGTGAGCAGTGGAGCATTATTGTTAGACTGTCTGCATTAAGCTTGGAGGCCTATTGTGACTATGATGAGTGCATGTGTGAACAAAAAGTGAAGATTTTTTTTTATCAAAGGCAGTCTCTAAGTTCGTAAGAATAGTCTTAAAAATATTTCTGAGCGCGCCAATGACGTCAGTGTGCTTAGCAGCAATAAAAGGAAACTTCAGACATTGGGACATTGAGATACAGTATAGCCTTTCATTATTACCTTATCGGGAATCGACAGCAAGTAGCATGATAATATGTATACTCTACTTGTGATATTTGTGTGTAGATTTAGCGGACGTTATGTTCTGTTGTATTTTCGGAAATATTTGGCGTCAAAATCTATGTGTTTACGCAGTGTTAACAATTACCATGTGCTTGCGCTAGGGCTCCCAGATGACAGATGGACGGTGTTGCCAAACCTTTTGACACGGCTTGTGAATTGTAGACGGCGATGACTGAAGTCTAACGCACAGAGGTTAGAAAATCAGGAACGAAGCAAGGAAACTCAAGCCTTTCCCGGTTGTGGAGAGAGACAGGTGGTGACATCTTCTGGCGGAAAGCAGGAAACGCCTCCGAATAATGTTCGAGAAGAAGTGACATCTGGTGGCCAACATCACCTACATCATGATGATGGGGCAGAGTTTTATGGCCCCATTGAAGGAAACAAAGTTGTAGGCATAGAATAGCTAAATCAGATAGTAGACTTGGTTATGGACTTCATAAGCAATAAAATCAGTAATGTCATACAAACTCACATTATGAAGGCGCTTTGCCAAGAAGAAAGCATGGATGTGAAGTCAGAGAACTCCTTCAACAGTCGACAAACTAACACGAGTGAAGGGGACCAACAAAAAGTCACAATGGACAACATCCCCTGGTCTCAAGATGCTGGAAGAAGTAGAAATTCAGTGCAAACAACACGCACGCCTTTAGTTATTGGAACAAAACTGGGCGATGACCTGCAGGCCGCTGACCAAAGGGTTTGGCTGTACGTAGGAAAATTGAAGAACTCCTCCACAATAGATTTAGTCAAGACTTACCTCAACAAAGGTGGAGTTGAAGGACAAATAACTAGCGAAGAACTTAATACTCAAGGCGATATAAAGGCCTTTAAAATTGGAATACCTTTTCAATACTTAGAGGAAACTTTAGACTCAGGCTTTTGGCCAAAATGGGTTTTAATACGGCGATTTCGTTTCTCCCGTAGGAGAAATGATCCCACCTCCCTTGAATAAAAATAAACCTACCAAGTTCACCCTATGGAACGCAGAAGGAATAAGGAACGCTCTCAGTATATTCCACCAGAAATGACAGAGATTCCGGACGCCCTGATAACAACAGAGATCTTTCTATTAGAACCTATAGATATCCCTGGATATTACGGTATAGTATACACATGCTCGCAAATCCAACGAAAGGCAGACCGGAAGGTGGAGTCTCTTGTTTTTTGAAACCTACAATTGGCACCATAAAAGCAACATATAGGGAAGAAAACTTTCTCGTTATAAGGACTACCGACATCACTATTATTGCCTTGTATACAACCCCTACGCCTCGACAAACGACGTCATTGAAATACTCGCTAAAGCCATTTCAAAAAACAACTGGAGAAGACAAAAATATGATCCTAGCCGGTGACCTCAATTGCCGAATTGATAAACTAAGCCGGAAAACAGGGTTAGTACTTGAAATGCTGACTGAGAAAGGATTTTCACTAGTGAACAGAAAGGAAGAAATGACCTACTTCTGCAACAACGGAGCGAGCGCAATTGATCTTGTATTTTACAAAGGCAATGGAATATCCATCAAGAAACAGGAAGGACTCTGGAGATCTGGAGCAGCTCCCATAAGAAAGCATATTCCAATAGTAACCGACATAATTATAATAGATCAGACATCGACACAACACCACAGAAGGCATATATCCTGAATAATTGACCAAAATCAGATCATCCATGAAGATATTATCAGAGCAGAACGCCTCGCAAATGAAGGTCACACAAATGAAGCACTGAAAATAGTCACAGATTTAAATACAATCAGCTAGTCTTCGTATGAAGAAAAGAAGGACTCAAATCTGGTTTCATAAGAAATGTTACGACAAGCGAAAGGAAACTCTACAGGCACTCTACAAGGCAATGACACGAGGCACGGACGAAAATCTCCAAATATATGCACAGCATAGGAAATTATATAAACATCTCCTACAAACAAACAAAATCAGAACACATTGAAAGAGAAGCAAAAGATCTAGCAAGGAAGGCCAAATCCGATCCTTTTCTTGCTGTAGGAAGACCAGTAACACTCCGACCCAATGAAATTACCATGCGAGAATGGGAAGAACATTTTAAGTCCCTTCTAAATCAAGAAACCAAGAGATGCAATTTCTCATCAGATAGATCTTCTTCAGATGAGGATACGTTAATTATATCCTTGGAAGAAATCAAAGCAATAATAAATTGCGGAAAAAACAAGAAAGCTCCTGGCCCAGACCTCATTCGCACAGAACTACTAAAGCAGTCACAAGATATTCTCTTACCATTTTGGACCAATCTCTTTAATGCATGCATAAGATTCGGGACCATTCCAGACAGATGGAGAATTTCTACCATCAACATTCTCTACAAGGGAAAAGGGGACACCAGTGATCCCAACTCATACAGAGGTATTGCACTTGAGAACAACATCTTCAAGGAGCTTCTCTCAACAAAACTAACACCAATAGCAGAAATTCCAGATCGCCAATTTGGCTTTATGCAAGGAAGAAGCACAACACAGGCAGTAACTTATCTTTTAAGTGAAGTGCAAGAAGCTATAAGAAAACCTGAAGGAAAATATTATACAGTATTTGTGGATTACGCAAAAGATTTCGACTCGTTACTTCGGGAACTACTTATTCAGAAGATCAAAGTTTTGACCAATGAATTAATACCAATAACGACCTTACTAGAACATATACTGGCATACAACCTCATAGAAATAGACGACACCACATCTTATTATATCAGACGGACGAACGGAGTTTTGCAGGGTGATCCTTTAAGTCCGCTTCTATTTAATATTACTACGGCAGACATTACCAGCATAATAAAGGACTCTCCCAATACCACACGCTTACTCTATGCGGATGACATGGTATTGTTACGGCTGTGAGTTTGTGTCATCACTCGCCGCATGAGTCACAACTGCCCCAGGGCTGGGCTGTGGCCTGCCTCCTGTATTGCGTGTGCCTTATGCAACATGGCTACTAGGACAAAGGGGTAGTCCAGAATATTCGTGACTGGACCAGCGATGGAAACCTCGAGAAGCCGTGAACCCTGGATGGATCTAGAAGCATTTATTGAGTCACCGGCCTGCTATATAAGTGCGTCCTGTCTAGCAGTTGTTGTTGTGTTTTACGAGCTAGTGCGAGCGATTATCTTATGCGACAGAAGTGTGGTGACAAAGTGCTGTGCGAGTTACGAAATCCAGTGACATTGTTTCTCCAGCTTGTGGACAGCGAAATAGCCTGCAGCAAGTGATCATAAGTAATTGTGGTCGGTGAACATAAAGGAGAGGAGCAGGTAGTTTCTGTCAAGGCCACCGTACTCATTAGGACGGATTAACTTCTGTGATCTGTTGACAAGTGGAAGGGCCAAGAGCGCTCAAGGAAGAGACTTGAGGAAACTGGAGTAAGGCTCATAATTGCTTGTATTTGCTGATTAGTGTAATTTTCTGGCCACAATAAAGTTAATTATTTCTTTAAGCAGTAATTGGTGTTGTGCTTTGTACCCCCACCGTAATCCAGTTAACAAAAGTGCCACTAGGGGGTGGCACGTAACAACTGGTGTCAGAAGCCGGATTACGAACTCAAGCACAACACCTGACGGTCCTGGTTTCAAAACCCGAGCAGGTCATTTTCTCTAATTTTCCTGTGAGTGCATGCCCTTTACAAGGCAAACAACTAAAATGGAGGCGCAATTGGCAGCATTGCTAGAAAAGTTAAATGGCATAGAAGACGGCCAGAAGAATTTAACCAAGGACCTAACTGCCAAATTAGAAGACGGCCAGAAGAATTTAACCAAGGACCTAACTGCCAAATTAGAAGACGGCCAGAAGAAGATGGAAGACAGCCAGAAAAGTTTAGCCGAGGACCTAACTTCCAAATTAGAAGAAGGTCAGAATAAGCTAGCAGAGGACCTGAAGGACGGCCAGAATAAGTTAGCAGAGGACCTAACCGCCAAATTTCTGGATGGACAGAAAAATCTGGAAGAGTGTCTGCTGACGAAATTAGAGGAGAGCCAAAGGAAATTAGAACAGGGCCTACGTGAGGAAGTCGCAGCAGTGGAAAAGAAGTTCGACGCCTTACAAGTGGAAGTTGCCGAGCTGCGTCAACGCCCGCTGATGGGGGTGGAGGAGAAGTTCAACGCCTTGCAAGTGGAAGTTGCCGAGCTGTGCCAACGACCGCTGATGGGGGTGGAGGAGAAATTCAACGCCATACAAAAGGAAGTTGCCGAGCTGCGCCAACGCCCACTGACGGGGGTGGAAGAGGAATTCAACGCTCTACGAGAGGAAGTTGCCGAGCTGCGCCAACGCCCGCCCACAGTTACACCGGGAATATCAGGAACGGGACATAGCAGAGTGACGCCCCCAACTTTCGACGGAAAGGTCCCGTGGAGCACCTACTTACGTCAGTTCGAGGCAGCCTGTTCCATAAATAACTGGAACAACACAGAAAAGGCTACAGCTCTCATTGTAGCGCTGAGAGGCGACACCCTTAACGTCCTTCAGGCCATCCCGACTGGATCCCAGGACTACGCTTCACTGATCGCCCATATGGAGTCCCGATATGGAGATAGCCATCTTCAGCAGGCCTACCAGATGCAGCTCCGGACCCGGGTACAGAAGAACGCGGAAACCCTGCAGGAGTTCGAGATGGACATCGCACGCCTCGTAAGGCTCGCCTATCCAACAGCGCCGGCCGACTTTCTGGAACAGATTGCGACGCAGACCTTCACCGACGGGCTACGGGACTCGGACACTCAACAGGCGCTGCGACTCGCGCGCAATAAGACCCTGGCAGATGCGCTGAGCCACGCACTTGAGTTCGAGACGGCAAAACAGGCATCTAGAATGCACGCGCGGGTGCGTCAAGTGGACGTCGACGAACCAGTAAAAACCAACGAGACCAAGCCCCTGGCCGACGAATTGATGGATGTGCTAAGCCGTTTCTTCGACAGTCGCGCCAGTACCACCAACAAAAACGTAGCCGAAGAACATCCGGAGAGGCAGCCCGGAAGAGGACTACCGACCTGCTGGACCTGCCGTAAGAGAGGCCACCTGAGCAAGGACTGCGGTGATCGCCGCCGCCAAGGGTTTCCGTCGGGACAGTCAGTCGTAGGGAAACCGCGCGGCCCAGGAAAGCAAGTATCAGCCAGCCTTGGGGGGCAAATGTTGGCTTGTGACAGTCGTCAAGCCCCAGCAGTCCAAGTGCGTGTGACGAAGTTACGGAGGGACAATAGCAGCCTGATGGTCGACGGAGTCGTCAACGGAGTGAGCTGGCCCATGCTGATCGACACGGGAGCGTCGAGGACCATCGTCAATCCCACCGTGATCCCGAAGTGGAGAGTGCAACTCACACAAAGGAACCTCCAGCTAATAACCGCGACCGGAGAGACCGCACCGGTACATGGCGAAGCATCACTGGAGTTCGTCATTGGTCGACGGGCGATAAAGCATCCAGTGCTTGTGGCTGACGTATCAAATGAAGTGATCATCGGACTGGACTTCCTGGACCAGAACAACATCATCTTGGATCTGAGTACCAACACTCTGCACTTCGGAGGTGAGGAACTTGCTTTGCAACCTGCGCACGAGTCCATCACCGCACGGCGAGTAAGGCTGAGAGAAGACGTCATCGTTCCCGCCAGGACGGAGGTCAGTGCTGCCGTAATTGTCGACGGAACTGCTGAGGGAGTGGCGGCTGTCATCGAGCCAAAATATGAGGACATCCAGACAAAAGGATTGCTAGTTGCCAAGACTCTCATCAACACGACGTCTCGGCCGTACGTCCGCCTGTCCAACCTGAACGACTACGACATTACGATTCACCGGGACACCAACCTAGGAGTCTGCGAGCCCGTTACCTGGATTGCCCGCATCACAGATACGACAGACGGACACCTGCAGACGGACAACCGAAGAAGACGCACACTGCCAGAAGAACTACAGAAGCTGTACCAAGGATCCCAGGACCATTTAGACGAGGAACAATCACGCCAACTTCAGGACCTGCTACGCGAATTCCAGGACGTCTTCTCCGTGGGGAGCAAAGACTTCGGCAGGACAAGCTTGGTTCAGCACAGAATCGACGTTGGGGACAGCGCACCGATTAGGGCCCCATTCCGACGTGTCCCGCTCGCCAAGCAAGCCGAAGTCGACCGGATGGTAGAAGAGATGAAGGAGCAAGGGGTGATCGAGCCATCACATAGCCCTTGGAGTTCTCCGGTCGTGCTAGTGAAGAAGAAGGACGGTTCCACCAGGTTCTGCGTGGATTACAGGCGGGTGAATGACGTCACGAAGAAGGACAGCTACCCTCTACCCCGGATCGACGACACCCTGGACACCATATCAGGGTCGAGATGGTTCTCCACCTTGGATTTGAAGAGTGGCTACTGGCAGGTGGAGGTCCACCCTAAGGACAGCGAGAAAACTGCGTTGTCTGTGGGCAGCGGGCTCTGGCAGTTCACCGTCATGCCATTCGGTCTGTGCAACGCCCCTGCGACCTTCGAAAGGCTAATGGAGTCCATTCTGAGGGGACTACACTGGAAGACCTGCCTGGCCTACCTAGACGACGTCATCGTTCTGGGGAGAAGCTTCGAGGAGCACTACAGCAACCTGAAGGAAATCTTGATGAAGCTACGGGCTGCCCAGCTGAAGTTGAGCCCCAAGAAGTGTCAGCTCTTCCAGAAGCAGGTCCAGTACCTTGGGCATATCGTCTCCGAGGAGCGGGTGCGCACCGACCCAGAGAAGACCGCAGCTGTGAGGGAGTGGCCAGTTCCGAAGGACAAGTCCCAACTACGGAGCTTCCTGGGACTCTGCACTTATTACCGTCGCTTCGTGAAAGGATTCGCCGACATCGCCAAACCTTTACATCGACTGACTGAGAAGGACCAACTCTTCACGTGGACAGCAGAATGCCACAGTGCCTTCGAACAACTCAAGCAGGCTCTGTGCACCGCACCTATTCTGGCCTACCCCTGACCTGGAACAAGGTTCATCGTCGATACCGATGCCAGCGACTTTGGCATAGGGGGAATCCTGTCGCAAGTAGTGGACGGCGAGGAGAGAGTAGTGGCCTACTTCAGCAAGGCCTTGTCAAAGCCAGAGAGGAACTACTGCGTCACCAGGAAGGAGCTGCTCGCCATCGTGAAGACCATTGAACACTTCCACAAGTATCTGTACGGGCAAGAATTTCTCATCAGGACCGACCATGCATCCCTACGGTGGCTCCTGAACTTCAAGCAGCTCGAGGGTCAACTCGCGCGGTGGTTAGAGAGGCTTCAACAGTACAACTTTGAGATTCAGCACAGGAAAGGCCAACTGCATTCTAACGCCGACGCCCTGTCACGAAGACCGTGCCCCGAAGACTGCACCTTCTGTGCCCGAAGGGAGGAGAACACCGGGATACAGTGCCGAAGGACTACCGTGGAACTTCAAGGGAGCTGGAACCGCGAATCTTTCACGCGGGCGCAAGCAGAAGATGATGACCTGGGACTGATAGCCGAATGGAAGAGGGCCTGTGTCCCCAGACCTGGGTGGAACATTGTGAGTGACTGCAGCTCAAATTTTAAGTCCTACTGGACGCAGTGGGACTCGCTGATTGTAAGGGATGGCCTCATCTGCCGTACCTGGGAGAGCACCGACGGGAAGACATCTCGGGAACAAGTCGTCGTTCCAAAGGCTATGACGGAGGAAGTCCTGAAGGAAGTTCATGGAGGATCATCTGGTGGACACCTAGGGATAAAGAAGACCCTGGAGAAGCTGAGAGAGCGGTTCTACTGGATCGGATGCCGAACAGACGTGGAGAACCACTGCGCGAGGTGCCACGATTGCGCAGCCAGCAAGGGCCCAGGACGAAGACGACGGGGTCCACTGAAGACCTACAACGTGGGCGGCCCCATGGAGAGAGTGGCCATCGATGTTGCTGGGCCATTCCCGTTAAGCGAGGCAGGGAACCGCTACATATTAGTCGTCAGCGACTACTTTACCAAATGGCCGGAGGCGTATGCGCTCCCTAACCAAGAAGCCGCGACGATTGCAGAGACCCTGGAAGGAATTCGTCAGCCGGTACGGAGTACCCATGGAGCTGCACTCCGACCAAGGGAGGAACTTCGAGTCGCAGGTGTTCCAGAACCTATGCCAGCTGCTGGGAATCCGGAAGACAAGGACAACGCCACTACACCCTCAGTCCGACGGGATGGTAGAGCGATTCAATCGCACCATCGAGAACCATCTCCGAATAGTCGTCAGCGAGCACCAGAGGGATTGGGACAAACATCTTCCACTATTTCTCCTGGCCTACCGCGCCGCCGTGCACGAAGCCACCGGGTGCACACCAGCCCGGGCCATGTTTGGGAGGGAGCTCCGCCTACCTGTCGATCTTGCCTTCGGCCGACCTGGGAATGATCCGATCCCGGTAAGCCAGTATTGTCAAGAACTGGTCGACCAACTGGAGGACGTGCACGCGTTCGCGAGGAGGAAACTGCGGATCGAGACCGACCGAATGAAGACCCGATACGACCAGCAGACGGATGCCAGCGGATTCCACGAGGACGACCTGGTCTGGCTCTTCAACCCATTACGGAAGAAAGGCCTGTCACCCAAACTGCAGAAGTTCTGGGAGGGCCCGTACCGAGTCGTGAAACGGATCAACGATGTCGTCTACAGGATCCAGCGGAGCCTGAGGGCAAAGATGAAGATCGTGCACCGAGATCGCCTGGCAGCCTACGGAGGGACACAGACGGACCAATTATTGATCGGGACGATCAGCCTTTTTAGGAAGGGGGTGGTGTTACGGCTGTGAGTTTGTGTCATCACTCGCCGCATGAGTCACAACTGCCCCAGGGCTGGGCACTGGCCTGCCTCCTGTATTGCGTGTGCCTTATGCAACAGGGCTACTAGGACAAAGGGGTAGTCCAGAATATTCGTGACTGGACCAGCGATGGAAACCTCGAGAAGCCGTGAACCCTGGATGGATCTAGAAGCATTTATTGAGTCACCGGCCTGCTATATAAGTGCGACCTGTCTAGCAGTTGTTGTTGTTGTGTTTTACGAGCTAGTGCGAGCGATTATCTTATGCGACAGAAGTGTGGTGACGAAGTGCTGTGCGAGTTACGAAATCCAGTGACATTGTTTCTCCAGCTTGTGGACAGCGAAATAGCCTGCAGCAAGTGATCATAAGTAATTGTGGTCGGTGAACATAAAGGAGAGGAGCAGGTAGTTTCTGTCAAGGCCGCCGTACTCATTAGGACGGATTAACTTCTGTGATCTGTTGACAAGTGGAAGGGCCAAGAGCGCTCAAGGAAGAGACTTGAGGAAACTGGAGCAAGGCTCCTAATTGCTTGTATTTGCTGATTAGTGTAATTTTCTGGCCACAATAAAGTTAATTATTTCTTTAAGCAGTAATTGGTGTTGTGCTTTGTACCCCCACCGTAATCCAGTTAAAAAAAGTGCCACTATGGGGTGGCACGTAACAGTATTATGGTATTCAAAAAGAAATAGAATTACAGAGTGTATTGTTTGAACTATAAAAATGGGTAAATGAAAATCACCTTGATATTAACTTTCAAAAAACGGTTCAAATGACATTTCAAAAAGGAGGTAAACCTGTGCTTAAAGACATGCTCACATTGTACAACGAACCATTAAACGCAGTGAACAAGTTCAAATACCTGGGCATAACCCTGCAGACTACAGCCACATCCTTCAGTCATCATTTACAAGAGAGGTCAGCAACAGCTATCAGAGCCATTTACAAGATTAAGAATCTACCATCGTTATCGCTAGTTACAGCTCTGACCCTTTTCCATACGACCATCTCGCCAGTTGTTACGTATGGTCTTGGAATAATATGGGATCATCTCACATTCAGCGATCTTGAAAGTATAGAGCAAGTTAAGTCGAGATTTTTAAAATACATACCGTACTAAGAGTTGGAAAGATGGCTCCCACAGATTGTCTACGAGTTAGCAAAGGAAATCTTCTTCATTGAAGACCTAAGACTGAAAGTACCTTTGCCGGCTACAAGATTCTCTACTGATTTTTTGGAGTCTAGAAGAGCAAAGAGACGGGAGATAGATCCAGACTTTTATATCACTGATGCCATGATGGACACAACGTGGTCTAACGAGGATCAAGATCAAAGACACATAATAACGAGACTCGCCATTCACGGATTCCATCAGAAGATATGCTCCAACAGATCCTTCCATAGTCGGAATGACAATTGTGCTTGTATTGTATGCAAAGAAAGGTGTACCAGGTACCATATTACGACGTGCCGCAAAAGATTAAAATAATTAAGTGATTATAGTAAAAATTAATGCCCATTCGGGTGATCCTTTTTCCTTTATTGTGTTTTCAGTTAGGATGTACAGTTTTTGTTTCAATAAAAGAATTCTTTAATCCTTAAAATCACCCTTTTCAAACAAATCAGGCAAATTCAGAGCATGCCCAAATCTTTCCTGCCAAACATTCTTTGTTACGGCTTTGTTTGACTTTGCATGCACTTCCTCGTTACCATAGTTACAATCATACCACTCACATTTCAACTCTTACATGTTTTTGACCCGGTCAGCAATCAAGAACACACCACCTGCATCTGTTCATTTTACCATTTTTAACAATTAGTTTAGCACCATTGCTATCAAATTGGGAAACTGACAAGAAATTTTCTTTAAGATCTGGTACATAGAGTACTCGTTTCAATTCAATGACTGATCCACCACAGTTGTTGATCAGCTTCATTTTAACACTACCTAATCCTACTATCCTTACAACCCCACCATTTGCAGTATCTACCTGACCAGTAATATTTTATGAAAAATTATTCAGAATTCTCTTACAATAGGTCATGTGTTCTGTTGATCCCGAGTCCAATATCCAAGTCATGCCATCTTGAGAACTTTGTCTTACAGAATAAGCTCTTAACATTAACAAACCTCTGGTCACATGCTTCATTTACAACAGAAGATTGTGCTGTGTTGGATTTAGCTGCACTATTTTGCACAGATCCCCTTTCACCCTTCTCAGCACAAAGTTCTGACAAATGTCCTATTTCAACCCAATTGTAGCACAACACTGTATTCAAGAAGAGTATAAAGGAAGGACTAATGAAAAACCCTAAACAAACTTCATTGCAGACGAATGGGCACGTTTGAAGAATGAAATAACAAAATCCGCAGAAGAAAACATTGGTAAGAAAGAAATAAATAGGTAGAAAACCGTGGATCACTCAGGATATACTAGAATTGATTGATGAAAGGCGGAAACACAAGAATGTAAGAGATGACAAGGGGGTAGCAGAATACAGACGTATGAGGAATAAGGTTAACAAGAAGTGCAAGGAAGCGAAAGAAGAATGGTTGAAAGAGAAATGTGCAGGTATAGAAAATTGTCTAAAATTAGGAAAAGTAGACACAGCTTATCGAAGGATTAAGAATATTTTTGGGCAAAAGAAGACTAAGTGCTGTAATATTAAGGACACAGATGGAAAGCCTCTAACATATAGGGAAGAAAAGGTTGGGAGATGGAAAGCTTACATAGAGTGTTTGTATAAGAGAAAGGAGATTGAGAATCATGTAATTGAAAGGGAAGAGGAAATTGATGAGGATGCGAAAGGAGATTCAATATTGAGATCAGAATTTGACAGAGCATTGGAAGACTTAAGCAGGAACAAAGCACCAGGCATAGATCATATACCGATTAAGTTGCTGCGCTGCATAGGTGATGATGGTCTGATCAGGTTATTTCACTTGGTGTGTAGGATTTATGAGACAGGTGAGGTACCCTCTGATTTCAAGAAGAATGTTATCATCCCTATACCGAAGAAAGTGGGAGCTGGCAGATGTGAAGATTACCGTACAATCAGCTTGATTACTCATGCCTCAAAGATCCTGTCGAGAATAATTTACAAGAGGATGGAAAGCCAGATAGAAACGGAGTTGGGTGAAGACCAGTTTGGTTTCAGAAGAAAAGTAGGAACAAGGGAAGCTGTACTAAGTCTTAGGCTGATTTTGGAAGGTGGAATAAGGAAAGATAAGAGAACGTTCATGGCATTTGTAGACTTGGAAAAGGCTTTCCATAACTTTGATTGGACTAAATTGTTTGACATTTTGAAAACGATTGGAATAAAGTACAGGGATAGGAGGGTGATCAACAATCTATACAGAAACCAGACAGCAGTCATTCGAGCTGAAGGACATGAGAAAGAAGCTTATATTCAGAAAGGTGTAAGGCAAGGCGGCAACTTATGGCCCATACTTTTCAATCTTTACATTGAACAAGCAATGAAGAAAATTAGAGAAAAATTTAAGTGGGAGTGAAGATTTAAGAAGAAATAATTTCAACTCTGAGATATGACATCGTCATCTTGGCCGACACGCCTGAGGATATGAATGCGTTTTTGAATGGTATGGACACCGTCTTGATGAAAGAATTCATGATGAAAATTAATAAATGTAAAACAAAAATATTGGAATGCAGCCGAAATAAATTAGAAGCTTCTATGGACATCAAATTGGCAGGTGAAGAGCTGAAGGAAGTAGGAGACTTATGTTACCTAGGAAGCAAAATAACCAGTGATGGACGAAGCAAAGAGGATATAAAACGTAGGTTGGCTCAGGAAAGGAAAGCTTTTCTACAAAAAAAAAAGAAATCTGTTGACATCGAATATAGATTTAGGTATTATGAAGTCATTTTTGAAAGCCTTTGACTGGAGCGTGACACTCTATGGAAGTGAAACTTGGACTATTGGTGCAGCATAAAAGAGGAGAATTGAGGTGCTTGAAATGTAGTTTTATAGGAGAACGATGAAGATTAGATGGGCAGATAGGGTTACAAACTAAGAGGTATTAAGACGAGTGGTAGAGGAGAAATGTTTCTGACGACTGCTAATGAAGAGAAGAGATACGTTCGTAGGACACATACTAAGACACCCAGGAATAGCAAGCTTAGTTATGGAAGGAAGGGTCGAGGACAAATACTGTAGGGGTAGACCAAGGTTAGAATATGTTAAAAAGATTGCCTCGGATGTAGAGTCTGGTAGCTATGTAGAGATGAAACGATTAGCTGAGGACAGGAAGGCATGGGGAGCTGCATCAAACCAGTCAAACGACTGAAGACTCAAACAACAACAACAACAAAAACTGTATTTTTAAGCTTTGCTTCTTGCACTAGATCACAGAATCTGGCAATATGCCCTTCCTTGTTGCACTTATGACACACAAACACTGTCTTCTCATCCCCTTTCACTCTTGGAGGTTTATATCCTGGACCTGGACCTGCACCTGTGCTCCGCCCTGGACCTGAAGCTGGACCTCGTTGCTTTACAGCATAGGCACTCGCTCCGCTTTGGACTCCACCCTCGGCTTCCTCCTAGTGTTTGATTTTCTCGTAGATTTCTTGTTCCTATTTCGCCCTCAGGACGTCAAACTTGCCTTTCCTTTCTTCGACCAACAGTTTGGATCGGGCCTTTTTCATTATCATCTGTTGATCATCATCTTCAAGGTACCGGTACTTGAAAACATTTGAAATTTCAGTTTCTTTAGGTAAACCAGCAAGTATAAATGCAGCTATGTGTGTTTCAGTAAATGGAAGTCCTGCAGTTTTCAATCGTTCAAACTTGGATTGAACATTCTCAACATAGTTTCTCATAGATATTTCGTCGGTCTTCTTGTACAAGCACATTTCTTGCAGAAGTGTTATCATCTGCATTGCACCACTATCACAACATGACGATTGCAATGTCAACCATGAATCTAGTGCATGTGTGCAGCCCTGGATGTTGGGCAAAATCACATCTTCCACCAAACCAATTATTAAACTTATCGCATTATTATTTTTGGTTGCCTTATCAGTCTTTAGTTCGTTAATTGGTATTTTTTGGCCTTCTTTCTTGAATCCTGGTTCAATAGCCACCCATTCATTACCTCTTGGTCATGAGCAATCTCTGCGTACGAACATGCCATGTATCCCAATTTTCTTCGTTCAAAATGCTGTTTTGAGAACACTTCTTCCTTCATACATCGTTGCAAGATGATTGAAACTAGTCCAAGTGATACCAGTATTTAACCACCGAGTCCAGTCACGCAGTCACTCACACACTTGAGTTACCTTACAAATTTAGTCCATATGCATCACACTGTCACTTCACGAACATTTGCACAGATAGAACAGTACCTGGGCCCATAACCTATTAAAATATGAGTTTATTTAACCCTATCAACATGATGAAATAGGGTTTGATTAGTAAGCATGGAGCAACTGATATACCGGTACCTTATAAACCACCATTTTATTTGAACAAGAGAAAAACAAATGAATGAAAATAAAAGATGAACAAATCACAGAGTGTGTTCTTAACTACTACATACTGTGCATTCAGGATCACTGGCCATTGATAAAAAATATAACAAAAACATCATACAATTAATTGCGGACATAGAGATAGACAGCAGTAAGCTGCCAGAAGAAGACAGGAAATTAACCAAAAATCTGGCCACTAACGAGGTAAAAGAAATCCTCAAACAAGAATGCAACAGCAATACTCGTAACACCCACAGCAGCACACAATTAATTATGCCATTGAAACAAGAAACAGGACTTAATTATAACATAAGCGGATAAAGGCATTACCACAGTAATCCTAAGTAAAACTAAATACATATACAAAACAATAGAATTTCTGAACAAGAATGAAAACAAGGAGGTAGAAAACAACTCGACCAATAATTTCCAAAGTGAAATAAAAAAGCACTAAACGAAACAAGAGTACATTCTCACCAAAGCCGAGAAAACACAATTAATAAACATGAACCCAAAATTGCCGTCTTTAAGAGCACTACCAAAAACACAAATAGAGACTGCCCAATAAGACCAATCGTCAACTGGAGGAATGCGCCAAACTCAGTACAAAATCAGTAAGGAACTACTCAAAAATAATGAAACTCCGCATGACCCACAATAAAAATAACTCAGTAAATGAAACTCCGCATGACCAACAATAAAAATAACTCCGTAAAGAACACAACAGAGTTAGTAAACACACGGTAATTTGAAACCTAGTTTGAGGCTAGTATTGTTCGACATAGCGAACATGTACGGTACATTAATATACGGTAACGGTTCCAATATAAAGAAGCCTTCAATACAATAGGAAACAATCTAAAGAGAAATAACTCGATAAACGAAACGGAGGAGATCACGAAATTACTGAGAATCGTTCTCAACCAAAACTTGTTTCAATTCTATTATAAAATATGCGCGCAAACAGAGGACTTAGCAATAATTTAATTTTTCATTTCATATCAGTGCCTTACACTATATTTACAGTACACTGAAGGGAGTCTCTGAAAAGAGAAAAGCCCCACTTCGCATTCGGGATGCGTTAGAGCATCCTAAACCTACCACTAAGTGGGCTAATAGCCAACATTTTCATAAACAGATTGGAAAATGAATTCTTAGAAAAGAACTCGACAAAAGTAATAGTAGAGTGGAAATGATACGTAGATGATGTAATATGTGTCTACAACACGGAGCTAACAAACGATGTGGCCATACTCCAAGCAATCAAACACTACTCAATTAAATTTATCAAGAAACCCGAAACCGAGCGGAAAATAATAATTATCTCGGCATGACTATTGAACGTAAAGACAACGAACACTCATATTGAATCTTCTGCAAACATACACAAACCTCGCACGCAATAAATTGACAATCACTCGAACCATCCTAGCACCCACAAGCTAGCGGGTTCCAATGCAATGGTTTTAAATATACCAATGCCAAAAGAATACAATAGAGAGTTAAGAATAATAAAGCAAATAAAGAAAATAATTTTCTACCCAGAAAAATAGATCAATTGTAGCCAGCCATAGTAACGAAACAATTCAAAAGGTGGACAGCGCGGTTTAATTACGTAAACGCGAATACTTACAAAAGCACCAATTATGTATTCAAGAAAAAAGGCATCGAAATACTCTTCACAACAAATAACACGAACGGCAAACATCTGCCCTACAATGATTTAAATAAACAAGATCCGCAGGCTACTCTTAATCAGGGGTACACTCAATAATATGCCAAAACACAGGGTGTCACGCAAATTACATAGGCCAGTCAGGCAGAAGAATGAACACACGATACAGGAAACACAGAAATGCGATAAAATACAGGATACATTCGGCCGTATTCAAACATATGTACGATGCGGGACTCAGATTCACCAACATGGCAACAGACTTAAAAATCATAGATCACGAAAGGGAGAACTCTTGACATAAAGGAAGTAATCGAGAAACGCATAGCTAAAGTAAACAACCTAATAATCTAAACGAACACACACTCATGGAGAACTTACGTCTTTGGGAAATATCCCCCGAGTAACGGAAAACAACATAATGGTTTAGCCAGGCTAGATAAGGCGGGAGACCTTAAGGGAAACATGCCATTGGGATAGAATGTACTCTGTAGCATATCTTCAAGGCCGTCATTACGGCAGCATTAAAGAATTCAAGACGTGGTACCCAATAGACCATTTGTGCTTAAATACGGCTGTTTAGCTTACGCGTGGTGGGTACTGAACCCACAATTTAAAGGACTAAAGACATGCCATGTGACTGGAGTTGAACCGCCCGCTCATGGGAACACAAGCGCCGATGTTATGGAACTAGTTAGGCAACCTGCAGAATTGTATGAAGTATCATTACTGTAGCTAACTCAAGGAGTGTGTTGAATGCTTTCCGTATACATTTTGTCACGGCGAGAAGAAGAAATGAAAAATGATATTTTTTAACATAGCAATGAATGAGAATCAATCTAGTCTGTAAATTGGCAAGTTACCGGTAGCGATATTGTCAGTGTTCCTCCATTGGAAAAACCAGTTAGGGTGAGCCACGAGCCACAGAGAGGGGGAAGGTGACATTTGCACGCGCGAGATCGAGAATACATGCCGCGGGAGGAAGGATTTATATCACATGACCGGATCTGAACCAATAGGAATAATATATATTGGCGGTCAATAATATTTAATAATTATATAAAGACATTTCTAGAAGAGATTTAATGGCAGAAATGTGAAGGGAATTAAAAATAAAATCCAATGATATAAATTTTATAAAAAGGTGAATATGGATGAAAAAGATATTTACAGATGAAGATTATTTCAAAGTCTAATGCCATGAACGCCATTTTAATTAGCTACTTGAGAAGGGAGAGAGCGTCAGTAGGATCATTCCGTATCTGACTTCGAAAACTGATAGACGTGTTAGTCAACTACGGAAAATATAAACCGAGGAATCCAGAGAGGCTTTGACGGAGGAGACAGCATCGCCACCGGCCAAGCTGAATACGAGTTCCGATGAAATATTACAGCAGAAAGATATAATATTATTTCTACGCGAACAAGTATTATAAATCGAATAATTATAAAGAGAATTCATCGCTACATCGACGAAAGAAAAAGTCTACGTATTGAAGCTATTATTTACAAGCGAAAGCAACATTTTTCCAAAAGTACAAGAGTTGTTGGAAAATTAAGTCGATTTAACCAAACGACATTCAACGAAGTATTTCCAACTGCAATTTCGGAATAAAAATTTGGTTATCAAATTGGAGTCAACGAGGAAGTTTAACATGGTCTACAACTTGGATGTTATGAAGTCGTACTAAATTATGGAGGAGGAATAACCATTTTACGATATGTGGATTCCATCAGTGACTTAGCCACACATCAACGCACAGTCAATGAAGGTGCTAGCTCAACATCACGCTTCACTGAAGTCACTATTGCACATACAGCTACGAAGTATTTCTACGCCAACTTATAGAAATACTAAACATATTAAACAACTATATATTCGCCAGAGAACTTCTAGTTCGGGGTTCGCTTGAAGATGATCATCAGAAACGCTCTTAGTATCGGAAACGTACGGGAGTGTAGGAGACCTGGATCGATGAGGAAGAAGAAGAGAGTCGGGATGGAGCCGCACTTGCTACCAGCTGATATCGAGGCAGGAGGAGGAGAGACACGTGGCCGGCTTGCTTGCTGTCGCATGCCCCGATACCAGTCCCGTTACCCAGCTGTGCTGCTTGCTTCAGTCCATGCATGCAGGACACAATCACTTCAGGTTTATCTTGCCATCAGAAGAAATATCCGGGCAGAAGGTAAAGGGAACTCTTCGAATATTATAGTAGTTAGTTGTGCAGTAATGTAGATACTCTTGACATGACAAAATTGTGTGTGGCAAACTTGATATTTTAGTGTTTAATTGTTTTAGAGCTTAACTAAGCATCGTAATTTGTTTTAACGTTCAAGTAAATTGTTTTAAGACGTCGTCACTTAGATTTTGACGTGTAGTAAATTTACATAGTCTTCGACTCTTGATATTGTGAAATTATTCGAATTTTATACGTATCTTTGCTAGATTAATAAGGGAATATTTTAAAATACGTCAGCTTGTATTACTTTGTTGAAAGTATATCAATTTATATTGGATAAAATGGTAAATTCTTGACAGATAAATATTGCCATATTTATGGATGACAAATAAGTTATTGATCAGTTCTGTTGAGAACGACAATGAACTTATTCTCTTGAAACAACGCTTTATTGAAACGTAGTGCTTTATTTAAATAGAATTGGCAATCTGATGTTGTAACACAGATTATAAAACGCTATGTTGCGGTACGACAATACGAAATGCAAACAATTATAACGAATTGTAACTAAGAATATTATGAGAAACATAAGTACCGTAATGAATAAGTTGATTTTATATTCACGAAATAAAAGAAAGGTGAGGATATGCAGTGTATTTATATTAACAAGACGAGAATATACAGACAGATATCTTTAATAGGTAAAGTTCAATGAACTGTGGTTTCATGAAATGGTAAGAAATGAATAATATCGCAAATGAATCGCTCAGGAAGGTATAAGACATGATATATGTAAATGAAATAACAGGAACGGTTAGACAAGTCATAAAGATTTACGTAGTTGAAAGAAAGATGTATAATCGATAGATAATGTGTAATTTGAACTATATAAGTAGGATTGCTGACTTTCTTGCACCCCAGAGTGTGTATTGAAATGGAAAATGGTATTATTATTGCAAAACTTGTGAAGAGGAAGGCTGTACAAGCGTACGTGTTAACGCTGACTTGTATTTAAGGTGAAAGATAATGTTCCTATGGATTAATTAAAAATAGAGCGAAGTAAATAATGAAGTTACCACAGTGTTGTCGATGTATTAAATATGTGAATTTGCTATTACGATATTTTGAAGGAAGACGTAGTGAAACTTCATGTACAACGTATTTGAACAAACCACAAACGATAGTCTGCTATATAATTCGTCTACTTTATTATTTTATCACGATTATGACTATGCCGAGCAGTTATAAGCTTTACCGCTTGTAACAATATGTTCACACGGGATATGTAAATTAGAAATGGATTTAACACAAGAAGTAGGTGATTTCAATGGAAAATGTAAGTGAAGGAATGAGTAGAAAGAATTATCTGTAGATCATATAAAGAGATTATCGCCTAGCTAACGATAATTGGTGTAAATATGTAAATAATTTATTATTGAGGATATTTTAAAGTTTTAAATATGTGAAGTTAGATTTGTGTCAGTGAAAATTAAGTATGTATTGTGCCCATCTCGGGAAATATGTGCGATGACCCGGCAACTAATTACACCACAGAATTTCCGAGAAAGAACAGGGAAGTGAAGAAAAAAATGTAGCAGAAGAAACGAATGTGCCTGAATTCTAGTTTGAGAATATTTGAAGAAAAACGGCTTGGGTGGCACGAGACAGAGTATCTCCGGGTCGTAACGGGATGGGAAAAAAAGGGCGCCGTCAAACTAGAGTTCGTAAGGACACATTCTTGGTGAAGCCAGCGTTAAAAGAAGGAAAATAGAAATGTCACAAATAAAAGAAATTTAAGAGAAAAAAAGGGAAAATAATCCTTATTTATTCATGGATTCAGCTTGCATTAAAAATTCCACACCCTGCCCATGATCTCGACGGCTAGAGAATCCCTAAGTTATGGTGTAGTGTATTTCTGAATCTTGCGAAATCGGATCATTAGAAAAAAAATGACATCACAGGACTAAAACGAAAGTCAACTAAAAGTCTCTTCTGTCGCTGCAGGGATTTTTCGGCGCACACGACACGAAAATAATTAACACTCATCCCTGAGCGACCTAACTCCAATTATATGAAAGAAGAAAAATACACCATCAAATAATCAAGCTAATGTGCCCTGTGATGCGAAACTTGCTAATAATTTGTTACTGGCATTGTACTATCGTAATTGCACACAAAACAGTCAATTCAATTATCCAAACGTATTTACATTTATGACTGACAATAATATAATGTGAACTTATCTATCTCAGTTCCAAAAATAAATAAAAATTGTTTAAATCAGTCCACTGATTATCAGGATCAGTTCAAAAAATACTTTGAATCAAATCGAAACCCTTAATTAATTCAATATCTCATGCTCAATCCAAAATCTTTTAATCAATTCAAAATCTAATAATCTTGTTCAAAAATTCAATAATCTTACATTTTATTCAAAAATATTTTCGTCAGTTCGATAATCATCCCTAATGCCCATAATTATTACTATAATCATTTCGTGGTATCGTGGTCTCAAATCCACAACTAGATTCAAACATAATCCAGAATCAAACTCCATCAAATAATCATTGAAAGTATCAGCGCCATCCATACTCGATGATTTTGTTAAATTACTCAGGCAAGTGCTGATCCAAATAATTAATAAAGAGGACAGAGAAAGAAAAAATTAATTTTTGCCTCACAAAAGCAATGAGCTTAACTCAAAATGAGCCATAAATTCTCTAAGAGAGAATAAGTAACTAGATCAAAATATTTAAACGTCATGATTGAATTATAAATGACTCATAAGAAATACACCATATCATTTGCCAATAAATCGTTCCACTAAGGCAATATACCTCTTAATAACTCGAGCAGCATGTCACAATAGATCATGGCCCATCAAACTATCATTCAAAACCAGAAAGCAGATCATTTCCGTATATGACTTCAATAATTCTTCATCACAAATTCAATAACCAAGTGGAAAATTTAATATTTAATATTGGCTATCTTCACACTAGAAAATGCGGCAACCAGAATGCATAAATCGAACAGTCGAATCTGAACAGATATGCAGACATGATAATACTAATAATCCAATCGAAATGTGAATGGTTCAAGGCAAAACTCCCAAAATCCTCAAATGAAATCCCAAAGATCAATCAAAGACCGTCCTAGAAAGAGACCCGGAATTCAAAAAAACATCGCGCAGACTGCAAAGTCATCCAACAACTTCCATTTCAAATCCCCAAAGAAAATGTGGACCAAAAATAAACACCTGTGCATCTGATGCTCAAGACCTTAAAATCCTTGGATAAACCCATAAATCGAAAAAGAATGAAGCATGAATGAATCGCAGAAAAAAATGAAATAATTGCCATCGCAATTATGCAAGAGAAAATAATAATAATAATAATAATAATAATCGTCAAAAAAACAATTATTATCATTATTAATCCCAGCAAAATTCATTAGACTCCAATGTGCACAATTAGATAATGCTCTTGCCATGCCGTGGAATTGTGCAAAGTCTAAATATGATCATGCGCTCTGGATTGCAACTCATTATGGGAAGATTTAACTCACGTGGGCTGGCGATACATTTTTACCTCTCGGCATCTGCGTTAAGCAGAAACAAACCTCTTCTGCAAGTTTAATAGAGTGCAAAGATTCCTGATAAGTGATCCCTGGTGTCGTGTTGGCGGCTGGCGTCTGCTTGCGAAAATCGTCGCGACGCCTCCCGGATCAAAGTTCCATCCCCCCATCACGTCTTCCGCGTGTCTTAATGTGCCATGGAGTAATTAGAAATATTCGACACTGTATGTCTCTCCTTCCTCACGAAGACATTTACTTCATTAATATGTGGCCCCGTTATATTAGGGTAACACGCCAACACTGTTCCAATTCGATCTAGAGTGTTCAGAAGTGAGATTGTGTTCAGCGTAATTGGCAAAAACTGTTCCAGAAGTCCGGCGTGAAGCAATGTTCAATGAACTATGTGAACTATTATACAGTTCCAATCCAATGACGCCTAAAGCCATGTTCACTTGCCTTCACGGTTTTGATTAAATGTGCAATGTTCTGTCGTAAAGGTGTCCCAACTGATTTCCATTGAATAATGTGTAGACTTGTAGCACAGGATGAGAAATATCCAGCCCTCAGACTGTGTATCCCTGCTGCTTTATGCTGGTAATATTTATATGATTCTTCAATTTTTGTGGCTCCAACTTCTTCAGTATCTCAGTGCAGGTCCCAATACTTACGTATATGAACCACCACTTCCACACTGATATTAAACCGTAACTTTGCTTGGCGATTTGTAAGTGACGAACTTACATTTAGTAGCTCAGCCCACGTTATGCTTACGGTCATAGAAATACATCACTCACGACAATATCGGCACGCAATAAAAGCACGTTCTATACATGAGCGATACCAAGATAAGAATGAGATGGCTCATTGAGCGACCACCCGTCAACCGGTCTCGCTGTACTCGTACTGCCTGCCGAAAGGGGGGGGGGGGGGGGGGTGTTGTCACTCACACATGCTACCACTCCTTACTTCCGGCAGTGTGACCTTGCCTAATAAGTTTCTACAGCTCGCGAAGATTTTTACCTGAACTTTTGATTGACTACAATAAAGAATCAGGTCTCTTGTACGGTAACGAAGTTCTAGTTGTTTCTATAAGCGAATAACTCGGCGGATATTCAATATAATACTCCACATGGTTAAGGGAATCAAATCAGCGAAATAATTGCTTCTCCAGCCGTGACATCATCACTCAGATGCACTGACCTCTGCCGGTTATCTACATAAGACAAAACCACCGTGACGTAATATCTGCGGCTCCAAGTGGTTCACGTAGCGCCGTAGCTTAGTGGTCAGACTCCAAATTGGGTACAGTATCACGCAGGGGAAGGATTGTCAAGCAATAGCGTGAGGATTTAATATTGTTAACAAGTACAGATAAGATCCACAAGTGTGTGGACAGTTTAAAGAATATATCTAGATGAGTTGTCTAGGACATAACTTTTGTTATTTGAAGTTTTTATTCAGCGTTTGATTGTATTATGATCTTATATGGACATTATATGTCATTGTTATTCTTTTATGAATAAATGCTAGCAGGCACTGGTGAGTTTGCCTGTCCATTTTATAGAAAACTAGCAGTAGTGCCCGGCTTCGCCCGGTGGATTTATTTGTTTTATGGATGATAATAAATACTACTTCAGAACTGGCACATGATACTTAAACTAACAGAAAGAAAAAAAAAATATAACATTTTGTGGTGGTGGTGGTGGTGGTGGTGGTGGTGGTGGTGGTGGTGGTGGTGGTGGTAGTGGTGGTTGTAGTGGGGGTGATAAGTAGTACAGTATAATGGACGTAACATTCAGGTCATTTTCCCGTTATGATTATAATGATAATAATGAATAGAGAAACGGCTATTTTCTAACTACAGCACTGACACATGTTATTTACAAACAAATTTTAAAAAAATATTAGAGAGAGGATTAAGTGAAATAAAAGACAATGCCTAGGGCCTATATCTCATTGGCTGTTAGAAATGTAGAGACCAATAGTGTCGTCTTTTGTCGCATAGCGCCGTAGGAAAATAATCAGAACAATTTGGAAAACTTCGGCTGTCCCGAGCTACTGAGGTAGCAGTAGTAGGCTATCATTTATCGCCACATAGCACTCAACGATAAGGTTCGGAATAATTGAAGGTAAATTTGAAAGCACCAACACTTATTGCAGCTGGTAACCTCAATGTACTTCACCAACACCATTGCACTTATTCCGAGGCATAATATTTTCATGATGATAACTGTTTTGAGGTGCCTAAGAGATCTTTTTGCACTAATCGCTCCCCGTGACTGCAATTTATAAACAGCGCTAGATGCAACTATTTTGGCAATTCTGCACCAGAATACTGGTAGGGGAGACGTGATGCAGCCCGAACTACCCGTCAACAATAGACTTATTAAAATACTCTTACAGTTACACTACTACGGACATGAATGGTTCTAGGGCCTTAATACGTGGTTTTCAAGTTTATTTTGTCTGTTATTCCAAATGAAGGGAATGGACAGCGTTGTCCAAAATATCAAGTGGACAGTGTTACCAGCATGGGTTTCAAAGTGTATGTAAAATTTGGTTCAATTAGGAGAAACGGTATATTTTTGTGATAAAGGGCCTAAATACAGGGAATGGAGTGGTCTGTCCTAAATTTAAAGTGGACAGTGTCGCCCGCAGGGTTCCAAAGGGTAAGCATACAAAATGTGGTTCAGATCGGTGAAACGGTGTATATTTGTGCCAAACGTTGTATATTTATGCCAAAAGGCCTAAATACAGGGAATGGAGTGGTCTGTCAAAAATTCCATGCAGACAGTGTTACTCGCAGGGTTCCAAAGGGTAAGTAAACAAATTTTGGTTCAGATCGGTGAAATGGTGTAGATTTGTGCGAAAGGGCCTAAATGCAGGGAATGGGGTGGTCTGTCCAAAATTTCAAGCAGAGAGTGTTACTCTCAGGTTTCCAAAGGGTAAGTATGCAAATGTTGGTTCAGATTGGTGAAAAGGTGTAGATTTGTGACAAAGGGCCTAAATGCAGGGAATGGACTGGTCTGTATTAAATTTCAAGTATACAAATTTTGGTTCAGATCGGTGAAACGGAGTAGATTTGTGCCAGAGGGCCTAAATGCAGGGAATGGAGGGGTCTGTCCGAAATTTCATGTAAACAGTGTTAGTTACTCGCAGGGTTCCAAATGGTAAGTATACAAATTTTGTTACAGATCGGTGAAAAGGTGTAGATTTGTGCCAAAGGGCCTAAATGCAGAGAATGGACTGGTCTGTCATAAATTTCACGTAGACATTGTTACTCGCAGGGTTCCAAAGGCTAAGTATACAAATTTTGGTTCAGTTCGGTGAAACGGTGTACGTATCACTAACCATAACGCCAGCGCATGCGGATAGAGCAGATCAGGAGCGCTTGTTCTACCGACTTACTGAACAAAAATCAATCTTTTAGGTTATTTGAGAGGTGTAGCCTAATACTACATAGCCTAAACTATTCCTCTTGAATCTGGCTATAATATAAAAGATGATTTCGATTCGGACTGGTAGTTCCAGAGATTAGCTCGTTTAAACACACAAACACACAAACTCTTCAGCTTTATTATATTAGTATAGATAACGATCTCCTTATTTAACGATCTGACGCGATAGTACTGCTAGTTAGGTACTGGCGCCCGTTGCACTATTAAACCGTTCACTCCCTGAGATTCCAAGAATCTCGTCCTACCATACTTTATTGTAGGATTTGTACGAAACTAAGTAGGAGTACTATCGTAGTTTTAAGAACTAGTGGGCCCGTGCGAGCTTTCGCAACGTGAATGTAGGTTTATGGGATAGTAGGGAAGAATGTGGGAGAACGAAGTTTTAAATATTGAAGAAATGTATTTATTGTTGTTAAAGAACACAAAGAATTATGTAGAACAGTGTTTTGTACTTGTTACAGCACCTCTTTGTAGACAATATTCGATGTTACAACGAATTCATCGGTTATTGTTTGCTCGGAAGTTTCTTCTACAGCAATTTTTACATTTGCAAAGGATTGAACCCTAGAGAAAGTCTTGGCGAGATCACACCGGAGCAATCTGCTGAGAGACTCCTCAGCTAGCAGTACGCCTCGCTCCCACCAGATGGCTGCGCCACCGCGCTGTCCTGCGCTCTAACGGCAGGCTCGATTAGCAGTACGCTGCGCTCCCGCCAGATGGCTGCCGCCGCCGCGCTGCCCTGCGCTCTAGCGGCAGGCTCGCCAGGTTACGGTGCTCCCATTGTAAATGTACATTTTTTAAGGTATTTATTTAATTGTGAGGCATTTAAAGAGGAAGTGAGTGCGTTTCGGGCACACATGGGGTTATGCGGAACCTGTAGGTACCCCTTATGTGTAGGTTGGTGTTAACAGGACCTTATTTTTGGTACAAAACTGGAATGGGGCCTTAGCAGAATAATATAGGGAGGATATACCTGTATCAAGAGATTCCTAGCTATTCATCTAGCGAGGTACAGTTGGTTTATCTAGATGGGTATCAACGTCCTTAGAGATCCCTTCCATCTTCAGGATAATAGGTGATGGCTACGTGAATTTCGGGTAGAGTAGAGATTGATCTAATTGAAGAGGTCCAGAATAAATCATTTCTGGAAGAGTCTAGACCAGGCCGAAACAGAAACATGCCACAAACGAGGCGGATATAGACAGGTAGGAATTCGAGGCGAGGCGAGACAGATAACGGGCGGGGCAGGCCAATATAAGGAAATTCCTTCCTGTTCACCGTGGGTAGTGTTAGAGTTAGCTGAACAAGAACGAATACCACATCGCTCAAATAACCAGCTAAGTTCTTTAATCCATTCCAAGTTACAAACACCAACCTGATCATTTACTAACCATTACAGATTGTACACTAACAAGCAAATCTGCAGGTTAATAGCCACCATCAATATCATAACAAACATCACACAAACCTAACAATCCTGACAAGTTGCGCAAGTTCACAATAAACTTCTAAATCTTCTTTATTTTTTATTTTTATTTTTATAGAAGATTATCTGTACGGTAACTAAATAAATGTACATATTGTAATTACCATAACCCACATATTTGTAGACATAGATTTAATAGCTTGCGTATAAGAGACCTGATGATGATCGCTTGACAATCGAAACTGGTCATCCAAGTGAATTTATTAATATCATATATTTTTTTCAGGGTCAGAGCATAACACCGAATACAATAAAGTACCATCGTGTTGGCCGACTGAAAAGCAAGAGCAGCATAAATTTCGTTTACTAAGTCAGTTTTTCGAGCAGGCTATGTGTTCAAAGTATTATTATTTCCAGCTCCGCAGCTAAGTAGTGAGTGTGCCAGGCTTTAGGCCGAGGGGCCCCAGGTTCAATTCCTGGCTGGATCCTTGGTTTTAACATCACCTGACTGAGTGTTTGTGATGTCTTCATTCATATCATCATTGTCAGGTCACCTACAGGAAGACCTGCACAATCTTTAGAGTCCACATGCAATAGTAACATTTTTGATTAGTTTATACTATGGTCTAAAATATTCATAATATTTATTATGCATGAAATCCATTCCTAAAAAGTCTTCCTTTATCCTCAAGATTTTTCTCTGGAAACCTTTAACTTTATCATTTTTATTTATTTCTGTCATTTGCACCAAACTTAAAGGTAAGCGTTGAAGGAACATGCTTGGTAATCATCATAATTCCTACATGACCACAACACAATGACATCATGAAATGAGGAATATTCAGTCTCATCCCTCCTGTCAGAAACTCTCATATTCATCTACCTCACAGTTAAGAAAGTATTGCCTTCACCCAATTGAGGTGGATCCCCTCATCCTATGATACCCCTTCTGAACCAAATCAAAAAGCTCACTACTATACTGTATTGTCTTTATTAACCGGAGCAACAACTGCAGCATTCCTTGGGCAAACTCACAGAACTTGTTTGCTGATTGAGCAAAATGGACAATGTACAACTTTTCTCTTTTACAGATAGCCACATCTCTGCCGACTTCCCGCCAATAGCAGGCTACACAGGTCACATACCACGTCTCCGTGTGACAGACGCCTCCTTGAGCCAGCGATACAACATCGCAGCTCGCCAAGGGCTAGCCATGTTACAGAAGGAAAGAGAGAAGAGACGTGGAGCACACTCGGCTAATGATGCAGTGAGAACAGCCCTTGACAGATCAGAAGATCGATTCACGACACCAGCCATGTAAACATCTTAACAAGCCATTGTAGAAAAAGGGATCTAACAACAGAATAGCAAACTGTACATACACCTGAGATGGGTTGAAAAATTGACATTTAGAATCATGATGTTGGTGAAATTGCCCATACATTAAGTGCAAAATGCTCTTTGTCACCAAGTCTGTACAAAATTGAAACATCTGCTGTAAGATCCATTTCATACATTGGTCTGTACACACTGTATAATATGTTATTAAAGAATGTTGTTACAAGTTGTTCCTTTAAGGGGGGACCTACACATATACAGATCAAAATTTGTCATTTTTCAATTTTTTCTCTCTTTTTCTACGTTTATTGATCTTTCCTCTTCAAATCACTGCAACAATTTCTTTGATGTGTATAATACTTTTAAAGTTATGACCAAAAACGTGCAGGGGAGTTTTAGATGTTTTCCTACACATTGGTAACTTTGTTGCTTGTTTTCCGTAACTATGGATTTTCAAATCCGTTTCCTTAGTAACTGCCAGAGTTTTCAAGATAATGAAGTGAAATTTAGTATACCGTACATGTGTATCTTATAGGGAGAACAATATGACCTACAACTGTTGCTATACATGTTATAGTTTCTTTTTTTTTTCTTTTTTAATATTCAGTGAAAACTTGCAAAAAAGTTACACTTTAATATAAGCTTTTAAAAAAATATTTTTTCTCTATAGATTCCAATGATTCTAGGTCAATCTCGAGCTACTGAATTAGTAAATACAATGAAAAAAGAATTTTTGAAAAACAGTGATATTTGTGTAAAATATTACACAATGCAACCGCCATTATGCCTAATTTCCTGAAATGCATTCGCTATATGACTTGTAAACATACAAACATATTGGCAGAGCGTAAGGTGATTGGCAGACCAAATTACAATTCTTTAGTACTTTCTGTTGATGAGGAATGAAAAAGTGAAATATACATAATTTTTGGATTCTTATATGTGTAGGTCCCCCCTTAAATCAAATATCATAGTATTCTGAATATCATTGTGTTGTCTGTCTTGGAACTGAGATATTACAGTATAGAAATGTTAGCACCTGTAGTAAGCCTAATGAATCAAATTACATGAAATAAAATCATTCTTCATGTACGTACTAAAGTAATTTTAAATTCCAGTATGAAAGAAAATTAAAACACAGAAAAGTTATTGTTAAGAACTACTTAAACCCATTCCATGTTTAGGATACTACCTTCAGTATACCGTACCAGTACCATAGTTAACACAAGCAAGTTGTATAAGACATCATCACCCAAATGAATACCAGTAGGCTACCGTATTTGGTATCCTGGACAGTGGGTCCATTAGGAATTCAAGGATTCTACCACTTGTTTTGAATTCATGGCACAACAGAAAACATAACAAAATAAGTTAAATAAAATTGCTACCAAAACCGAATTTCTGCCAAGGTAACCATAACATTGCACCCTATGGTTGCAAAATAACTTATTCATTTGGTGGGCCTAAATTTACAGTCCTGCAGTTCCTATCATAATTAATTCTAATTGGCTGCTTTATTATTTATTATTATTTATTCATTTATTTACACCCACATTGGAGCTCTAAAATCAAACCTTATACAACAAAGTCTTCAGGAAAATAAATAAATTCAACTTTTAACACTTGACAACTTCTTTCCCAAAACTTCTTCATCCTGGATGATCGTGCGGCCCGTTCTTCTGCAGATATAACATATTGCTTATGCTGTGTAAGTTTGAGTTTTAGTCTTGTGTATAATTCGTTTCTCTTCTCTATGATCAATTTGATGCTTAGTAATTTTCAATTCATCTAAATCCATTTGTATTTCTTTAAACCATGTGTTTTTTGTTTTACTACCATATTCCAAAAGAAATTAAAAAGTTGTTTTAGAAGTCTAGTGCTGTATTCGGTAAACAAGAAATGTGGCTGCTTTATTATTGTAATGTGAAGTTATTATAAAAGCTTGTTATTTTCTGGTACTATGACTGCTTTATGGAAGATAAGATGATGGTCAAACACTTTTATTATGGTACGTTTACCCTTTACGTAATCTTTTTGTATTCCCTATAAAAATATACTGGTGGCTGCAATCAGCTAATAAGAGCTGTTTGCAAACATATTTTATTTCCAAGACAGCCAATATGATGGCAGTATCATCAGTTGATGGGATGCACAAGAATTCTTTCAGCCACTTTCATCTTGTTTAACTGTCCTTTACATTTTTTTCTTTTTTTAAGAAAGAAGATTCATTGGGTCCATTTCATTTCTTGCACAACATATTCAAGCAGCAATAAAAGGTGTATAAGTCTTCACCACTTGTTAATAAAATATTGAAATAACTGAACAGAAGGATATTTCTTTTATATACCATAGATGATTAGGTATGGATGTCCCCCTTTCTGGATTTGGAATGTATTCGTTAGTTGCTATATGAGTTCAAGCTTTTCATTAAAACTTCCATTTTCCTTTATGGTGTATGTTTAGATTAAGAAATAATTTAAGAATATCAATATCTATATGTGTCATATATAGGCCTTTCTCTTGGTGCTTCCTCCTCTGTGGGTATATCTATTCCCTCTTTAAAGAAATTCTGCCGACACCCATGTATTTGAAAATTTAATGATGTGCTCAATGTGTAGTGCTAATTACAAATATTATTTGTGACTTGCCGTGTGTAGAACATTGTAGCCTACTTATCTCTGTATTTTCTCCCAGACGTCATTTTTTTTTAAATTAGGAATTAGTTTCCAGCTATGCCATGCTTGAAAATGGTCATCAAGGTCTAAAGCACAAACAAGAAGAAGGAAGATGAGCACTGTGTTTGCTCAAGTTAGCACATGCTAAGTGAACAGAGGAATTATTGTGCTTTAATGTATAATTATTTTCCAAATTGCTCTTCTCTGACTTTGTGAACATTTAATTTTATTCTCTGCCTTAATTTAAAATTCTCTTCAGGTTTAGCTCACCGAGAAAAAAATCCACTACATTTTATGTCTCAATTTATATCCCATAAAGCTATTTATTCCTTTTTATTATAAACATTATGCACTGTATTATATATTTATGGATTGAGTCCCGTCAAGAAAAAAAATCTGGATAGGCCTACCGTTCAAGTTTGGTACAATCAGAAACTTGGTGAGACTGCCTCAATGCAACAGTCTACCATATGACAACAAGAGACTTAACAGTACTAAAATTTAGTAATTTTTCTAGGTTTGTACCATGTCTTGTGTGGGGTGCGCTTCATAAAAAGGGAAGTAGCGTGCAATTCGCTTCTCCTGTGGGGGTCCGGGCGGGGGCACTAAGAACCCGCTGATAAGTCAGCTTGGTGTCCTAGGTGAAACCCCACACAAGACACGGCACATCATCATCATCATCATCATCATCAAAGTCTCACTCCAGTCACTCCTTTCTGCCCTTCCATTTTTCCTGTTCCCTCACTTCTGCCACATCCAATCCAGCTTCTCTAATATACTTCAAAATTTGGTCAAACCACCTTCTTCTCGGTCTTCCAACTGGTCTCTTTCCCTTGACTTCTCTTTCTAATTCCCTTCTTGCTACTATTTCCTTACCCACTCTTTTTACATGTCCGAACCAACGTAACCTTGCTTTCTGTATCTTCTGATTTAACGGTTCCATATTTAACTCTTCTCTGATTTTAATATTTTGAATTCTATGCCTTCTTGTCTTATTAACTGAAGTTCTTAACAATTTCATTTCTGCTGCTCGTATCTTACTATTTTGCCTTTTATTCGTTACCAGTGTTTCCAGTCCATATGTTACAATTGGTATGAAATACTGTTTATATAGTGTTAATTTCGTTCTCTTGGGTACTTTGTCATCCCATAAAAGTTCTCTGGCTTGATGATAAAATGTGGCACCTTTACTTAGTCTGTTATTAATTTCAATGTTGATGTCATTACTTCCATTTATAGTTCTACCTTGATATGTAAACTGTTCTACATTCTCTAACCGTACCCCATCTATATTTACTTGACTTTTCTTTTTCTCTTTTCCACAGTACATGACTACAGTTTTCTTTTTACTAATTACCATTCCAAACTCCTTCAGATTTTTATTCCAAATGTACTGTCTCTTTTGTACTTCCTATTCTCCCTTTCCCCAAATCACCACATCATCTGCAAATACCAAAGCATTCACTCCATCATTACTGATACTCTGTTTTACACCTTTTATAATTTCATCCATCAGTATAATAAATAATAATGGTGATAATGCACTTCCTTACTTGAGGCCTTTTCTTGTATAAAATGTTTCAAAGTCACCACTTCCGACTTGTACACTGCTTTTACTCTCATGATTCAACATTTTTATCTTAAATGATTTTGATACATTCATTTTCAGTAGGCACTCCCATACATGTTTTCTCTAACTGTATCAAAGGCCTTTTCCAAATCTAAAAATACGAAAATGATTTCCTTGTTTCTTTCCAGATGTTTTTCTAATATCATACGTACTGTAAATATCAAATCTATTGTTGATCTATTTGGTCTAAAACCATATTGTTCTTCCTCTAACTGTCTTTATATTATATCCCTCAGTCTTTTGTCTATGACTTTCTCCAATATTTTCAGCCCATGTGACAATAATTTTCTATAATTTTCACATTTCTTCCTATTCCCTTCTTACACGGCACAAAACTAGAAAAATTGCTGAGTTTTAATTCACTGTCCGTGAAAGTCAATATACCATATTTTAACAGTACTAGTTTATAGACATGAAAATTAGCTCATTTGGTCTTTTCTGATCACAATACCACATAACCCTCATATTAAATGGTATACCGTACCTAATATTTCACCTTTTATAATTTGCTGTAAACTTTCTTTTTAAATGAAAACTGACAGTCGTAATCTAAACCACAAAATGGTGTGTGATATACAGGTGAAAGTAACATGTTTTCCAATAAAATATATGTATTATACCATTAGTCATCTAACAAGGTATACATACACACATTTTATGTTTTCCAATAGTCTGACTACTGTAAATGTCACAACAAGAGGGCAGTTCTAACAGAGAATAACATCAAAATCCTATTACCTTGCCTAGTCTTTATCCACCTATGTTTTGCAGTTGCCTATCATAATGTTCTCTCTGCTTTACACCTTGATGCTTTTCAGAGATTTTGGGGCCGATAACCTAGACGTTAGGCCCCTTAAAACAACAATTATCATCATCATCTATCAGAGACATGATCTAATAGCTAGATAATTGATTTCTAAAAATTTGTTCAATCATTGATATAACAATATCACCGTGAGAGATTAATTGTTGATCTAATTGTAAATATTGTCTTTAGATACATAGAAATCAACTAATTGAGATTAATTGTTAATCTAATTGTAAATATTGTCTTTAGATACATAGATATCAACTAATTTTAAATACTAACTCATTATTTTAAATCCTTGTCTATTTTTGTATGAAAAGTAAAAACATCAGAAACAGGTAAATGTATCAAAACTGATTGAATATGCATTTCCAACTCAGTATTAATAATCTGCATCTGTCATCTAAATGGGTCAACCTAGCAAAATGTTACAGTATTTTTGCTTAGAACTGTAATATTGACCGTCTGTTAATTTTGAAGTTTGATTTTCTTTTTCAACAAATTTGTTTGCCACAAATCCTCACTTGCTTCTGGTAAGTGAGTGGATTTTCACAGCCATGGCAATAATTAGTATTGTAAACACAAAGTAAAGTTTGAGCCATTTTAAATTAGCAGTTCTCAAGTAAAATTTCAATGTGGTGGGCTAGAACTTAGGTACGGTAGATTTTATTATTATGGTTTCTGATAATGAATTATTCTTATTTTTTTGTTTTCGTCATCCTTGATTTTTTAAATTCTTCAGGTTTGATACTGTACTTCAATTGTTAGCAATTCTCCTTCTAGTATATTTGTGAGTGTTCCTGATTGTATCTGACCACAGTGATTGCTACCAATATTCAATATCAGCCTAATTCCTCTCATGAGTTCAGACTGTTTTGGTTGTGAAGAGATGCTGTCTGGTCATACACTCAAGGAGATTGTCAGCATTATTCAGTCACTTTGACTGATTCTTTGTTTTGTCATCCAGCTTCCACAGTTTTTAATTTTCGTAAATTTCATCCTGATCATGCACAGATCCAACGAGAGGGAGAACTTAGAGTGGACAACTTTATTTTATTTAATGTCAAAACTATTATGAAATTTTCTGATATGACTCTGTTCGATGGAAATACAGCCAGTATCCAAAGCATTACAAAGGGAACATATTATAATTCACTTTATGAACAACCATTGTGTTTTTTGTTTTTCTTCCCGGGAAATGGCAAAGTTGCCAGAGCTGCCCATTTAATTTATATCGTGCTAGAGCTCTTTGTGGATCATCAAGTTTCTAATTCAATCTGAGAAAAAAATTGGCTCTTTTCTTAATACATTTATAAAAGGAGTATGGTTTATTCTTGTGGTGGATGAACATGTTCAGATACAACAAAAGTGGAATTTTTAATGCACAGTGATCAAAATGTTGAAGTAAAAAAAAAAAATTAGAGAGAGAAAAAATCGAGAGTTGCTGAATAACTAGAAACAAAGTATATTAATATTCATTTGAGCATGTTAAATTCCAAGGAGCTTTTTTGTTAAAGGGAGGGGGGTCAAAAATTTGCAAGCTTACCGTAAAACCGTAATTCCAAAATTGTCACAGGTTGAATAAAAATGGAGGGGCCAGGAACACCAAGTCCTAGGTCCCGTGGTCTCCCTCTACAGCCCTGATCACGCAGCATTCAATGTCACTTGAAGTGGTCACTTGCCAAGCTAGTCACTCATGCTCCACTTCAACCCCTTTTCGCCGTCATCCAGCTCATGATCATTTTCCAGATCTCATATTCCATTCACTGCAACTGGTTTTGTATGAGCAATGACTCAAAGGCATGATTCTTTTGCCTGTGATTTGTGACCATGCTGGATAGTTTTATCTTGCAGGCAACTTCATTTCAAACTCACTCATCTCCCTTTCTCATATGCAAGGTGTCTGAAAGTAACTTAAAGAAAATTTATGGACATAATCTCCCCAATTATGTAAGAGAGAATCCGTCATTCGCTGTATCCTAAACTGTTTGGGTAATCATCGCTTCATATCTCTTACGTCCAGTGACGTAGTGCACTGAATTTGCAGTGGTGCAGAGTGTTGATAATAGCATTCTAAATTCTCAAAGAAAATGCATGAGGTGTGTAGAAATGATCGCAACCTTTACTAGTCACCAGAGTGCAGATAAAAGCACATGACTGAGGACAGTGCAGCAACTTATTGTCTGTTCACATGTGTTGTACAGTTACCTAGCAATATCATAAAGTTCATTGCATGATTCAGCACATGTAGGAGAGTGGGAAAGTGGGGTAACGGGAAGAAGAAATTCAAAGCAGCACTGACATTGCATTTCATTGTCTGACGAGCTTTTCTAGCTGAAAATTGATTTTTGGTTCAAAAGCTGATTGTCCTCTTACAATTTTCATAACTTATTTTCAGACACCTTTGTGTTTGAAATGTTGAGGAGAATAGTGGTATAACTCAGTCTGGGATGTCAAGAAAGATAGTCTTAACATTTGGGCTGATAGTCTATATTATAACACTTGGACCCAATGACTCACATACAGGTTAGACTTGCATTTTATATCACAATTCTCTTCAATGAATCATAAAATACATTGGGTTTATGCATATGTCCATAGCATTTTTTCTTATGAAAAATAATTTATAGGTATTATTTATTGCACATGCATGAAATAAATAAATAAATAAATCAATTAATTGATAATATATATTCTATTCCATTTTTATATAAGACTGGTATGGTAAGTTATGGATTCCCCCCTGAATAAATCCGGTGGTTTGGAATTAAGAATTTGTAAAGCAGATGTTGGAGAACACCTTTATTAAGAAAGGAGATTCCTTAGAAATTGTTGAATAGGAAAGCAAAAAAGGCGATAAAAGCAATGAACAATAAAATTATAATCAACCGAGCTCATGGATAACCACGTTTGTAATGTTAGCTCTATTTTGAGATTAACAGTCGTATATGCAAAGTTACCATAATGCAGATTAATTTCTTTAACTTCAATGACTACATGATGCGTGGCCTCCAAGGAGGCTGGGTACATATCTTCCTCGAGTTGAAACCCATGATGATGAAATAAATAATGGAGACGTCACAAACACCCAATCCCCAAGCCTCTTACAATTGAAATTGAAATCCTCCAGACCCAGCTAAGAAGTGAATTGACCCTTTTGGTCAATGCCTAGCAGTCTAACCACTTTGCCATGGGAACAAGCAATCAACCAGTGACTGAATAAGAGTTAGTAGATACTCTTTTGCAATGACCATTCTCATGAAATGGCTATTGTATCTTCAAAACATTGGGACCAAAGGTATCCATTAATTTTCAGTAGATTCCTTTTAGATACATCAGCACAGGGAGGAACGATCCTTCAAACAAGTTTCTAATACACACATCAAAAAAAGTTTTGCATCACCTCGGTTCCCAGATCTCCGGCATATAGACGTTGACTGTGTATATTGTATCCAAGATACAGTCCCTTTGACTGTTCATAGATGTCACTAAAACTGCTCAAAGATGTAAACAACCATGCATGAGCAGGGCCTATTAGACGGAGGGGGTACGACAGCCGATCAGTTCCAGTCATTCCACCAGGACGAAGGTACGCTGCTCATGTTGTCTGTAGTTCTACCATGCCTAGAAGGTCAATACCGCAGTTCGATCGCGTCCGCATTGTTACTTTGTGTCAAGAAGGGCTCTCAACAAGGGAAGTTTCCAGGCGTCTCAGAGTGAACCAAAGCGATGTTGTTCGGACATGGAGGAGGTACAGAGATACAGGAACTGTCGATGACAGGCCTCGCTCAGGCCGCCCAAGGGCTACTACTGTAGTGGATGACCGCTACTTACGGATTGCCGCTCGGAGGAACCCTGACAGCAATGCCACCATGTTGAATAATGCGTTTCGTTCAGCCACAGGACGTCGTGTTTCAACTCAAACTGTGCGCAATAGGCTGCATGATGCGCAACTTCACTCCCGACGTCCATGGCGAGGTCCAGCTTTGCAACCCCGACACCATGCAGCGCGGTACAGATGAGCCCAACAACATGCTGAATGGACCCCACGGAATTGGCATCACGTTCTCTTCACCGATGAGTGTCGCATATGCCTTCAACCAGACAATCGTCGGAGACGTGTTTGGAGGCACCCTGGTCAGGCTGAACGTCTTAGACACACTGTCCAGCGAGTGCAGCAAGGTGGTGGTTCCCTGATGTTTTGGGGTGGCATTATGTGGGGCCGACGTACGCCACTGGTGGTCATGGAAGGCTCCGAAACGGCTTTACGATACCTGAATGACATCCTCCGACCCATAGTGCAACCATATCGGCAGAATATTGGAGAGGCATTTGTCTTCATGGACGACAATTCTCGACCTCATCGTGCACATCTTGTGAATGCGTTCCTTCAAGATAACGACATCGCTCGACTACAGTGGCCAGCATGTTCGCCAGACATGAACCCTATCGAACATGCCTGGGATATGTTGAAAAGGGCTGTTTATGGACGTCTTGACCCACCAACCACTCTGAGAGATTTACGCCGAATTGTCGTTGAGGAGTGGGACAATTTGGACCAACAGTGTCTTGATGAACTTGTGGATAGTATGCCACGGCGAATACAGGCATGCATCAATGCAAGAGGACGTGCTACTGGGTATTAGAGGTAGTGGTGTGTACTGCAATCTGGACCACAAATGCTGAAAGGCTAGCTGTATGATGGTACAACATGCAATGTGTGGGTCTCATGAGCAATAAAACGAGCTGAAATGTTGTTTGTGTTGATCTCTATTCCCTTTGTATTTAACGGTTCCGGAACTCTTGGAACCGAGGTGATGCAAAACTTTTTTTGATGTGTGTAGAATGTGAGTAAATAGCTTGACTGGGTGCTGAGTCCTCAATAATTCAATGGTCTTGAAACACAATCACTAGGCTGAATGTGGTCCTCCAATATGGCTCATGAATCAAGATCCAAATCTCCATAGAGGTCCCAATATTCAGATGTAAATACTGCATTTGTGGTCAAAAATTCAGTTTTGTAATGCAAATACATTCCAAGAAATAAATTTACAGCTGCTTTGTCTTAGGTCATGAAGATAATTGAAGTATTTACATCAGGGAGCAGCTTGCTACAACATAGAACATTAAATCTGAAACTACGATTTGAATGACTAACACACATCTAAGAAACTTACCATCATCAAACATTCAACCTGATAATTATAATAAACTGCTTCATATTCATCAAAGATGGACATTCCTGAATTTGAAAAAAAAAAAGTATTTTACAGGCTCTAAGAAAAACAATTGTTCACCGTATTTATTCATGGTGATTGAATCCAAACTGTGGAGAAAATCTTGTTATTGTTGTTTTCTGAGGAGCGGAACAGCAAGAGCATCTGCCAGGGAGAAAATCAATTTTGAGTGAATAAATAATTTTAATCAACTACCGGTAATTGACTAAGAAATTCAGTTCAATCAATTCATTTTAAAAATGCAGTCGATCTTTATTTTAGCCCACAGAAAGAAGCATGAATACCTATCCCTCATTAATCCCATTTCAATTGGGACCGAGGTGAGCAGTGATCCAGTTCTATGTGGCAGATGGTTTTTATAGCTGGAAGCCCTTACTGATACAATCCTTATGAGCCTCATGTGAGATTAAATGAATGAAGATGGATGAAACTGGGCAAGGAGTTAACGGCTGCGTGCTATTAGGAGGTAGCGTCCCAACATTTGTCTGAAGTTAAAAATGGGAAACCTTGCAAAACCAATTCAGAGAAGACCGATGGTGGGGTTCAAGCTCGCTCGTGTACTGAGTCTAAAGCAGCCTGGCACAATGGCCTTGCACCCTAGTGTGTGCAGCTGCCACGGTCTGCATTTGTATACAATGAAGTATTGGTTGATAGTTGTTTGGCACAAGAATATACACTGACCGGCACGAAAAATGCAACGCACAATAAATGATGTGTAATTATCTATTTAATCAAACTGTAGCACTTCAACCTATTTTTTTAGACGGGTTATGTTATTGGCGTTGCTTTGCGAGCAAACAATGAAGTGTCGATTGTTGATTACACTAGCCTCAATTGTTTTTTTCCTGCGCGACCTCGAAAACACATCACTGGATGTGAGCCAATAATGATATCCCGCTCTTATAGCGCTTATTGTTGTACTTTGAATTGTTCCCTTTTCAATCACATGTGTTTGTAGGATCTTTCTGTGATTTTCGTAATTAGCTTTCTGGAGCAAACATGCCCGTAAGTCCTGAACAAGCTGCAAAAGCTGTTGCTCTTGTAGAGGATGGTCGTAGCATGCATTACGTTCTAGAAGATAGTATTGAGGACTACACCTTTCACGATTTCCAGAACCGTACGAAGGTACAGGGAAACTGGAGGCTCTGCAAGGAGACCAGGAACAGGCCCGAGAAGAGCAACATCAGAGTGAGATGACCGCTTCTTACAACTTCAAGTTCTACACGACCGTCACACCATCGCCATTGAAGCGCGAAATCGACTCCACCAAGTTCGAGTGGTCGATGCTAGTGAGAGACCCGTCCGAAGAAGATTGGAAGAAGCCAATCTTCAATCCAGAAGACCAGTTACAGGCCCAGAACCCACCAGAGAACATCGCACAGCTCGACTACGTTTCGCAAGGGAACATCATGGCTGGACAGTACAACAATGGGAACAATTGTTGTTCACCGATGAGTTGCGATTTGGCCTGCGATCACCTGACGGAAGAGAGAGTGTCTGGAGAAGGTCAGGCGAAAGGTATTCCCCTTGCACAATCTCATTCAGGACACCTTTTCAGGGTGGTTCTGTGATGGTGTGGGCAGGAATCACTACTTCTGCAAGGACCGATTTGGTCTTTGCCGAGCATGGGAGCCTTACCGCACATCGGTATGTGGAGGAAATCCTTCTGGAGCATGTAGTGCCTTTAGCTCCATTTATTGATGATGATTTCACACTAATGCAAGACAATGCATGCCCACATGTTGCGGGAGTTCTTGGGTGAAGCAGGGATTCATGCTATGGCTTGGGATGCTCGAAGCCCTGATTTGAATCCTATTGAGCACGTTTGGGACCGGCTGGGGAGAAGAGCTCGTCAGTGCTATCCAGAGACCCTACAGGACCTACAGATCGCCCTCCTGGAAGAAAGGGTGATGATTCCCCAACAGGATATGACAGCATTAATCAGGAGCATCCCTGAAAGGTTGAATGACGTCATTGGTGCAAGAGGTGGCAATACACGCTTTCGAAGATGCGAACAAAGGTCTTCGAGGTCTGTGAAGTAAAGTGTGAAGTGTATAAAATCAAAACATAAGTGCATTATCTTTAGGAGCTTACTCAAAATTTCCTGCTCTTATAGCACCCTCTCCTTAAAGTGTGCATCTCTGGCTTTATTTTTAAATTTGTTTAAAACCATCTTTTCTTCTTTCATTGTTAGACACCTACATGGGACCGTACTACAATATTTCATCATCATATAGTAGATTAGTGTCATTAAAGTGCCATAAATTTAAAATAAATTTCAGTTTTTGTAAGAAATTGAAGTGTTGCGTTTTTCGTGCCTGTCAGTGTATTAATTTAAAAAACTTAGAAACATTTCTTCAGTGTCGCCTTGTTGCTCTGCAGTCAGTCCACAAGTACAGGGAAACGTGACTAAAGTGTGCTTTTACATAAAAGTATATATATTAATTTTCCAAAACATCTGTACAGCCCACAAATCTCCTGAGGGTTCAAAAGTGACTCTTCAGTTAGAAAAGATTCAAGATCACTTCAGAATAGGCCTGTCTGTGTTGTCTGTAAAATGTTCCCAATGTTATTGTTGTGGTGTCTATAGGCTATTAACTTTACTGACATAATAGGCATTAAACTCATGTATATAAAATCACAAATGCTAACAAATGTTCCACAGCCAGTGGGAAGAAACACTAACATTTTGTGTATTAATATTTTTTTTTAAATATACCGTATAGGCCTAGTACGTAACGATTATTATTTTAAACCAAATGTGCTATGTCTTGCAGGGTTTTACTTAATTCTTGTAAAATCTTTGATCAAAGATATGCAGAGAAAATTGCATGTAATTTATGTACAGATGGTTATAAACCAGAGACCTAGAGTGTTTTCTCTTAAGAGAACCATGTACCTGAATAAAAATAAAAAATAAATTACTGAGTGAAATTATTTCCTCATTTGACCACATTGCCTCTCCCTATACAGGATTAGGTGTTCCTCACAAGATTCAGTAAAGTCTATCACATTTGAACCCTCTGATATTCAGCCTTGTTTCTGGAGATGAATTTCTTTTTGTTAATGTGTATGATGAAGCAACATTCTTATTGCTGGGGAGTAGTGAACAATATTGTTATTGAGTTGGACTAAAGCATAAGATTGAGTGCACAGATAAACAATCTGTGATAACAACCCTTTAAAATAACACTACCGTATATTAAAAGAATATTTAAACAAGATGTTCAGTAAAGAACATATAGCCTACTTTCTCCTAAATGCATGCGTATTGTTATAACTTTTTGTAGGGTACTTTTCAAGGGGTATAGGCCTAATTAAATGTTAGTTGTAGTAGAGCTTGTTGAAATGAGACGTGTTATACGGATATTAAATATGAATATGAGGTGCCCTTTGCTAGTGCTTCCCCTGTCCAAAAATTCATTAAATTCGGTTTTACTGTGTTTGAATTGATAGGGGGAATGGATTCGCACACATACATAGTCGCCATATGCAAACTATTCGACTGATGATCTTGTAGTTCAGTCAAAAGATGCTCCCCACAAAAAGGTATGTTGTTGCAAAATTTGGTAGAGATAAAATAATTAGGTTGGTCGTAATTTGATTTAATCTTTTAACATTTGGGTGGCCACCATTACGTATCCGGCAAGATGGCGACGATATAAAACATGACACTGAGTTACCTCTTGCAAGTGCTCTCTCTGTACCAAATTTCGTTCAATTCGGTTTCACCGTGTTTGAATTGATAGGTGGAATCGATTTGCACACATGCATTACCGCTATCTGCAAACTACTGGGCTGATAACCTTGTCGTTTGGTCAAAAGATGCTTCCCACATAAAGGTATGTTGTTGCAAAATTTAGTAGAGGTCAGATGATTAGGTTGGTCGTAATATAATTTAGGCTTTTAACATTTGGGTGGCTGCCATTACGTTTTCGTCAAAATAGCTGCGATATAAAACATGACACTGAGGTGCCCTTTGCTAGTGATAACTCTGTACCAAATTTCGTTCAATTCGGTTTTACCGTGTTTGAATTGATAGGAGGAATTGATTCGCATACATACATGGCCGCCATATGCAAACTATTGGACTGATGATCTTGTAGCTTGGTCAAAGAACGCTTCTCACATAACGGTATGTTGTTGCAAAATTTGGTTTGGATCAGATGATTAGGTTGGTCGTAATTTGATTTAAGCTTTTAACATTTGGGTGGCCACCATTACGTATCCGGCAAGATGGCGACGATATAAAACATGACACTGAGTTACCTTTTGCAAGTGCTATCTCTGTACCAAATTTCGTTCTATTCGGTTTCACCGTGTTTGAATTGATAGGTGGAATCGATTTGAATTTTGAATTTGAATTTATTGTTTCTCTTATACAGGCCACTGAGGCTACAAAGCCTCTTTATGCAGCTCTCTTCATTCAGAGGGCGGTTAAATACAATGGAATAAATGAAAAAAGAGAAAACTTAACCTATACATACAGTTGACAATAGAAATTCTTGTTATTACATCCGTTCACCTTGAACATGATAATTGTATAGCTGATAGATTACAATGAAGGGAGTGTTTTATCGCTCTGATAGGAAGTCCTGAATACTGGTGCAATTTATATTTATTCCAGAGAATACTGCTGAAATACGGAATGAACCTTTGCATTTTTCGGTTCTGTGATGAGGTATCTGGAGCATTTGTGCAGTGTGTCTATTCGCACGGTTATGCACTGATTGTATGGGAGTTAGTGTGCAGTAAATATAAGACGGAATTTTGAATTTTAGAATTTTTATCACAGTCAGAGCCATGGCATACTGTCTTCGTTCCTTTAACTTTAGCCATCCAATCTGGACGTAAAATGGAGTTATATGAGACTCTTTTGGTACATTGAGAACAAACCGCAAGCAAGCATTTCGCATTCTTTGCAATTTTGTATTGACGACCTCTCCCATATCATGGTAAATTATAGATCCATAGTCAAATATTGGTAATATCAAACTCTGTATCAGTATCTTTCGTACATTTTGAGGCAAATAGAAGCAAGTGCGCCTAATTTGATATAATGACGATGCAACCCTTTTCAGAATCATGTTTGTGTGATCCTGCCACGATAATCGAGAGTCAAAAATAACTCCCAGATTTCTTACTGCTGACTGGTACGGAACTGTTTGGGATGCAAGCTGTAAAGGTGGTACTGGGTCAGGTAGGGAACTGAGTAATTTGGTATAGCCGATGATGATCGGTTGCGTTTTTTCGAAGTTAAGTATTAGATTATGATCGAGTGCGTACTGAGATAGGCTTTGAATGTCACTGTTAATTAGAGCTACGTTCAAATGAATGGATTTCATATCCGTGTGTAGATATAGCTGAAGGTCATCTGCGTACATATGATGTTGACAGAATTTAAGGACAGATGGAAGGTCATTTATATACACGGAGAACAGGAGTGGACCAAGGACCGAACCCTGCGGCACACCTGTTGTTACTTCACACCATTCTGAAACATTGTCATCTGCTAGGACTACTCTCTGACATCTGCCTGTTAGGTAAGACCTAAACCAGTTCGTTACTGACTTTGAAAGGCCTAGATTTCTTAATTTAACTAGTAGGATCTCATGGTGAACTCTGTCAAAGGCTTTGCTGAAATCGAATAGAGATAATATAGTCATTTCCTTCCGGTCCGTTGCTAGACGAATGTCGTCTGTGACTTTGATAAGGGCTGTCAGAGTGCTATGTTTTGATTTATATCCAGATTCGTTCGGGTTTAGGATATTGTTGGAATTTATATATTCATAAAACTGATCAAAAACAATCCGTTCTAACGCTTTCCCAATTGCACACAATATACTTATTGGTCTAAAGTCACTACAGTTTAAGGCGTTCGTGAATTTTGGTATTGCTTTGATGTTGGCTTTTTTCCATTGTGTCGGATAAATACCCATTTGCAGGCTATAGTTAAATATATGCAAAAAAACTGGCATGAGGAGGTCCATATTCCTTTTCAATAGCGTAATAGATATATGATCTGGTCCTATGGCTTTTGAAGTTATCCTAAATATGGCTAAATGAATGTCCTCTGGATATATATAGCCAAAATGAAATTCTTCCCGTCGGTCAGTAAATGTTTCCCTGTAGTTAGCAACAGTTGACAAAACTCTATTGCTGTCTACAACGGTTGATACGTTTAAATAATGCTTATTAAGCTCATCAGCGCTCATTGTTGGGTTATTGCTTTTGTGTATGGATTTTCCAACACCGAGAGTTTTTATAGCTCTCCACAAAGCCGAAGAGTTTTTAGCTGAATTAATTAGCGAATAAGTGTAACGTATCTTTGTATTACGAATAACTTGCTGGGTTCTGTTGCGTAAGCTTTTGTATTCTACAATGTCCTCGGGTTTCTGTGTTCTGTTGCACTTCTTTCTGGCTCTATTTCGAGATCTTATTAGATCTTTTATTTCTGTGTTGATCCAGGCAGCTGGTGCGTGCCTCACGTTAGCTGAGCACACTGGGGCATGGCGATCATATAAATCAATTCAAAATGTGTTGAATGTTTCAACCTTCTCATCTATAGTTTGCTGCTCGAGAACAGTGTGCCATGGAACTGAGATGGCATCAGCCTTAAACCTTTCATAATTAAACCTGCTGAAGTCTCGAAAAGTTCGAATACTGGGCTTATATTTTGGAGTTGACAGGGTATATACTGCGTATAAGAGATCATGTGCTGAGAAGCCAGAAGCAGCTGTTTGGCCAAACTCAATCACGTGCTCATTGCAGTTGGATGCTATTAGATCCAGAGTAGAAGAGGAGGTTGCAGTGTGATGTGTATCTTGGTACGGGAGCCACGACAGATTGCAAGTATTTAGAGTTTCTACTATGTTTTTCGTTTCAAATGTAGCCGACCCAAAATGGGCATTGAAATCACCGGCTAATATTACATATTTATAACTAAAAATGTGTGAAAGCATGTCATTTAATAGTAGTTCCATAAAACCGACTTTGGGTGCTCTATAAACACAAATAAATAATACCAATACTTTAGTATCTTATGATAATACTTTAGTATCTTTCAGGCAAATCTCTACGAATAGGTACTCAGGTCTGAAATTCTCATTATTTGGGGATTTGCAGATAACCCGGCACTTAATGTGCTGTCGAACATACACTGCTACTCCACCCCCTTCTCTACGTTGTCTGTAATTGCGGTAGATATTATATCCTGGCAAGGTTACAGATGAATCAGTAATGGACTTATTGAACCATGTTTCACTAACAGCGATTACATCAATACCGGAGTTAACAAATGTGTATTCAAATTCTGCGAAATGTTCTAGCATTTTAAGTGACTGCGTGTTCAGGTGAGTTACTTTAAAATCATTGGGTAATCTATCAGCTATATCACAAAGATAGGCATGCGTATCATACTCATTGGTACTAATATCCATGCAAAAGATAATTGAAAGTTAATGTAAAATTGTTAAACAAGAAATATCAAAAATTACAAAATCTAAAACTTAAGCTATTTTCTAAATATTAATCAATAATATCGGCTTGTATTTTGGCTAGACACTGTAGTTAAAGTTCCACCAGTACCCATATTATATGTTTGTGCTTACACTTGTAACTTTGATCAGTTGAGCCCCCTCACACTGGCACGTATGAGGGTCCTTTACGTACGAGGAGTGGGAAACTTTTTCTTCAAAAAGTCCAATTCTCGGAGTGTTTTCACACGATGCCTCGTGTCATCAATGCAAATCAGAACAACGCCATCTGCAGTCCAGACACCGTGTAACCCAAAGTGGCTTACTGTTTGTTTTACAATATCAGTCCGGGTTTTCGCCAGATCTTCTCTTACAGTTATGCCAGTATTCCTTAAGTATTTCTTCGACCTGAAGAGTGCTGCTCGATCTGCATAGGACACGAACCGCACTATTATTGGCCGCTTCTTTCCTGCATCCCGGAGTCCTACACGATGAGATCGGTCTATTCTTTGGGGATCGATTGTCACATTCAACTTGGCAGCAACATCCATTACACACCTGTTGGTGTCCTCGCCTGGAGTTTCTGGAATACCAAAAATTCTCAAGTTATTTCGAGGCTGGTACTGCTCTAGTTCATCAGTGCGGTCATTCAGTTGCAGCTCAAGTTGATTTATAGTGTCGTCTCGCCTGGCAAGTTCCTGTCTGAGTTCATTGATGACCTGGGTGTTAAAATCTATTGTTTCTTTTAGTTTATCAATCACCTTATTAGCAACTCGATCCACAAGCTCCTCGATTAGGTTCGTATTACTCAGCAGGCTTAAAATGTCAGCTGAGTCTCGGCGCACATCCTGCGTAGCTTGGTTGTGGTCCGCTGAAGAAAAAGTAGTGCCACTGTCCTTCCAGTTTCTTTTTGAGCCGTCAGCTTCGCTAGCATTGCGACAACCCCCACCCTGACTGCGATCCACGGTCTTCAATTGTTCTCCCGAGTTGCTACCTGCTCCGTTCCTCTCTAGGGCGCTAGGGTCGTCTGCTTTCACATGCTTGCGCTGTCCACCCTTCGTTTGTTCACGAACTCCGCGCTCCCCACTGCGGTTAACTGCCTTCTTTTGTTTGTCTTTGCCCGTCATTTTGTAGTTTTCAACTCTAACCTCTCACACACTTTAATACTTGTTTATCAAAATAACAGCAATATTTCAACTTACTGCGTTTATCACCGAACGTTCTGCTGTTGATTTACTTCTCACTGATCACTCTTGCAATGCACTGCTTCTACTTTGTCACCTTCTAAAAGCAATTCTGGCTAGGAACTATCACTCGCGTTTATACCGCCATATGGTTGCGCGGGAAGATTTGCACACATGCATTGCCGTTATATGCAAACTACTGGGCTGGTGACCTTGTCGTTTGGTCAAAAGATGCTTCCCATATAAAGGTATGTTGTTGCAAAATTTAGTAGAGGTCAGATGATTAGGTTGGTCGTAATATAATTTAGGCTTTTAACATTTGGGTGGCTGCCATTACGTTTCCGTCAAGATGGCGGCGATATAAAACATGTCACTGAGGTGCCCTTTGCTAGTGCTACCTCTGTACCGAATTTCGTTCAATTCGGTTTCACCGTGTTCGAATTGATAGGAGGGGGGGCAGACATTCAGGGTACACACACTCACAGACTCACACGTGACACACAATTTTTAGCCTATTTTCAATTTTAAAAAAATCGGCTTATGAGATCACCTTTTGTCCGTGTGTGTGTGTGCGTGTGTGTGTGTGTGTGTGTGAGAGAGAGAGGTGTGTGGTCCCCCCCCTAATAACTTTTAAACGGCTGGAGCGATTTCAGGTTCCGGGCGACCTCGATCGTGGCCTTCAAATTTTGTTAAGTCTCACCAATCCAACATGGCGGCTGTGCGAAATATTTCACCAGCATTCAATATCTCCTAAACTATTACCGATATCAACCTGGAATTTATTACGGTGATAAAGGGAACTACTAGAAGTTCACCTATGTAACTTTGGAAACACTGGTAACTACAAAACCAACATGGTGGCCACGCGAATTTGCGACATTTAAATAGACGTTTCTCGCGAATTAACCAACCAAACGCAATAAAACTCCGTACAGTATACGTTCGTACACAGTGTAATGCACCGATATCTAACTTGGTCCAATTGTTAACATAACCACAAGATGGCGGATGTGCGGAATATTTCACCGGCATTCTATATCTCTGAAACTATTAGCTGTATCACCCTGAAATTTTGTACGGAGATAAAGGGCACTACTGGAAGTTCAACTATGCAACTTTCAAAAAGCGGTTAACTACAAAACGAACATGGCGGCCAAGCGAATTTGAAAATTTTAAATAGACCTTTCTCGCGATTTAATGTTCCAAACGCAATGAAATCTGGTACAGGAAATGTTTATACAAATTGTAATGCACTGGTATCTAATTAAGTTCAATTGTTTACATAACCTAAAGATGGCGGCTGTGCGAATTTAAAAATAAAGTTTTTATTTCTTGTGTCGTAATCAAGCGATCGAAGTGAACGTTTGAATAATGAACCTACGCGATAATTTTCCTTTAATGGTACATGACGCTATGGCCTATACATTTAACAATCCATCATGGCGACCATCCGAAATATGCAGACGACTCTGAATATCTACGAATCTGTTATAGCAATCAAACTGAATTTTTTATGTTCATAGGGGCTATGAACGTAAGTTCACCTATAGGACTTTAAATAACCTGGTGATTACAAATCCAACATGGCGGCGACGTGAATAGAAATATTATCATGGACGTTTCTCACAATTTAACCATCCGAGTGCAGTGAAACTCGGTACAGTAAATCCTTTTACGAATGTTAATCCACTGGCATCTAATTTATTTCCATTGTTTCCATAATCACAAGATGGCAGCTGTGCGAAATTTTAAAATCTCCTTGTTACTTCTTGTGTCCTAATCATGCGATTGAAGTTTGAATGCTACACGTACACAATAATCTTCATGTAACATTTCATAACTCTAGGACCTACATATATAAAATCCTACATGGCGACCATCCGAAATATTTAGTCGGTTCTCAATATCTACGAATCTATTACAGCAATCAAACTGAAATTTTGTATGTTGATAGAGGCAATTAACATAAGTAGGATATATGAAAATAGGCTGTATAGTTCTTCACGGAACTACTTGTTCTCCCTGTGTTGATCTCATAAGTATACTTTCAGTTTTTGGCAAAAATCGAAAGTAGGCTAAAAATCTGGGATTTATGTTTCTAAATGTTTTATATTTCACCTGTATTTTCAACAATTACTTATTTGAATTTAATATACAGTTATACAGTAGAATACACGTAAGAAGAGCTCGACACAGAATCCTGCGCATATCTTCGGCAATGTTCGGGTTGGCTCGCTAGTGGCAGAATACGCCCCTCCCACTTTGTTTCAGTATCTCGCTATCAGCAGTTCTGAACGGACCGTCTAGCCAGCCGGAGCCGTGGCATGCTGAACTGTGACGGGTTGAAGTGAGATCTCAGCGCGTGTATGTAATGCAGTGCTGGATTACCCATTAGGCCCGACTAGGTCCAGGCCTAGGGCCCTAATTAACTGGGGCCCCCAGAAGTTAAAAAATAGTATGATTTGTTAAATTTTTCATCAAATCATCTGAAATGTTTTCAAATAACGATGATCGTTTCATTTGAAACAGGTGCTAAAAATAAAAATTATTTGAAAAAAATAAAGGGTCCCCAAAAATCTGAGAGACTTGGGCCTCATTTTATCTCCGGCACTGATGTAATGCCTTACACAGTTGTTATTACCTGAGCCAGGACACAGTAACCTAGACCCTAATTAGCCTAGCGTATATTGATTGCTGTTTCCTTGCACTCAACGCTTGAATAACAGCTGTAGACGGCGGCTCGCAGGGTTCCCAGAGAGTTGATGAATGCAGTGAACCCGGTAATCAGCATTCGGTGGACACACCGGAACCCCGCAAAGAGCATTTAACTATGCCGATTGATATTGGTCTCTGCGCATTGTTGAGTTTCGGCAAGCTCTTCTTGCGGGTACTCTACCGTGTATCTATACTGTTGTTGTAGTTGTTGTTGTTGTTGTTGTTGTTGTTGTTGTTGTTGTTGTTGTTGTTGTTGTTGTTGTTTAAGTCTTCGTTTTCTTTGACTGGTTTGATGCAGCTATCCATGCCTGAGCTAATCATTTAATCTTTATTCTCAGGTACCGTACGGCTGTAGAGGTTAGACTAGGCATGCCAGACATTTTGAGAGAGAAAACGCCTTTTATACTTATATTAAACCATTTTGCTTACCGTTTGTCTATTAATGGAACATTTTACTTTATTTATCGTGTTTCAGAGGATCTTTCATCGTTAGAATGCTTAAAATTGTCCGCTCTCAAGAAAATATGTTAATGTAGGCTCTCAGCTTTTTAAAACGGAACGTCAATCCACTGAACCAGACTCGAAAACGACATGTTTTTAGCAGCAATACCGTATATCTTTGTAGGGGAAGCAAGTTGAGAGCTTGCCGGCATGTCTTCTCCGATTTCTCACAATAATTGCAGACTGCTTGATAGGTTTTAGCTGAGAATTAACACTACCTAAGGGAAGATGATAAGAGAGAAAAGGAGATAGGTTTCGGCATAGAGACAAGTAATGGTAGATAGGATGAGAATCCACCACAAATTTTAAGTAAATTAATACAGTATATAGAACGAAATTTCGCTGTACAAAATTTAAGAGGAACCTAACTTTGATGGGGGCCTGTTTCAGGCAAGCGGAGAGCGTTGTCTGAATTGAGGTTCCCTGCAAGCGCTCGGCGATTGCACTTTCCCTCCCGAGCCGGTATTGCGGTACTATGGGGACGGGTGGCACTTTGGCGAGGCAAAGTAAGCCAAAAGGAAAGGACGTACTAACTTTCACTTCAGAAAGGTTATTTTTTATGATGCATTCAAGAATGCTGGAAGGATTTGAATTTGGTATAATAATTTTATTTCTGGGCACTGTTGGATCTTTGGCAAACCAACCGAATGCTCCCAGAGAGGGAAGAGAGGAAGTTATTTTCATGATTTTAGCGAAGTTGTTATTGTATTTTGTGAAATTCTTATACAAATACCAATTGTTGCACTTTAGGAAAACTAAGCTTTTACCCAGCAAGATGCAGACTAAAAGTTTAGAAAAGAGGAGGACCTCAAACCTAACTCAAACAAAACTTAAATTTTGAGAACAAACCATAAGTCAGAGAGAAAATCTCTACAAGTAAGAAGCTTGCGGAGCTAGCTATACTTGCTTCAATTGCTTGTTAGAATTGGCTTTGAAAACCAAGAGAAACTTTAAAAATGTTGTTGTTTGAAATTTTGTTTCTAATGCAACAGATGGTAAAGGATTTACCAGTGAAGAAATTCTGTTTTTCTTGTATATAAAGCTTAAGATTAGTGGAAGAATCAGGGAAGATAGGGAGGGTCCTGCCTAATTTTGATTCTAGCGAGAAAAGATAAAGAACAAAGGAAAACAAATTATTTATTTAACAATAATAAACGGTGAAGTAAATAACAACATTTTAGTTTTGATTTTAGTTTGAATTAAGAATAACAATTGGTTGTAAAATACAAAGGTCTCAGACCTAATAATAATAATAATAAGTTTACAATTTGTAAACAATATTAAATGGGGTACAAGTTTCAAACTTGTTACAAGCACTAAACCTATACAAAGGTTTTAAAATGTGCTTAAAATTGAGAAATTTAAAGCTTTTGAGGACAATAAATTGTACAGTGATTATAACTTTTACAAATTAAGTAAGTTGCAAGCGTTATTTGACTGCACTTGGCAAGCCAACAAGCTACAGACAAATAGATTAAATCCTGATCGTAACAGGAGAAAGAAAAAGAAAACAGAAAATGGAAAGCAGAAATTACCGCTATTTGAAACAGTAATTACTAGATGCGAAATACAAAAAATGTACAGGTCGTATTAACGAAACCTGGAAAGAGAAGATTAGATACATTAATACTTAGAAAGTTGCCAATTCCTGAGCTAGTAGGAAAAGAAAATTAAGTTAGAAAAAGTACAATTCCCTAATTTTTAGAAGGGAAGGGCGATTAAAATGTGGACTAGCCACAAGTTTGCGCAGAATTACAATGTTGGAAATGGAACAAATTTGGGAGGGCGCTTGATTTCAAGCGAGGCCTCTTAGTTTTTTGACTTAAATTTAAAGTTTAAATTAATTGAGTTAGTAAAGGTATTTTGGGGAAGGAAAATTGGAACTTTAGGAAGTAGTCCAGGCCAGATTTATTGCTCTAACGAACGCGGAGCGGATGATAGTTGAACGGGCACTGTTTTGCACTCAAGTCTATTGATGGATTGGAAAAGTTCACTATTGCAGCACAGAAAGTTTATGAAGCGAAAAGTTATTGCAGTTGTGGAGATCACTTAGTTGAATTTTGACATGTTACTTGCGTTGTACAAGTTTTAAGATGTACATAATAGTTCCAGAATTGTAGCAAGAATTAATTGATGCAGTAGTAGTTCCGCGGTGAGGTAGCGTATTCCCTTATTTTGTGTAGGAAATACCAGGTTTCATGACGATTAGAAAGATTGGTTTACGTAGAAAGTTCTGGAGTTATGATGATAGTTGAATAGGGCAGTAAAGTTCCCACGGAGGAAAAAGCTAAATTTTATAGACAGCGGTTTAATTAACATGAATCCCTCGATGTGAGAAAGTATTCCCAGTTATTTTGTACAAGAAGTACTAAATTTCCTCTTAGAAAGCTAGTTTAGATAGCCATAGCCTGACAAGGGACAATCCCTCGAAGACGGTTATTGCACAACATTTAGCAATTCCACACACTGTCTATAAAATTGAATTAAAAAGCATTTAGCTATTTAAAAATCCATTAAAATGTGTTTAAAACATTGAAGTTTGTACTTAGCTTTCTTTCATGCCGAGCAGGCGATGGTTCCTGGTGACGGTTGGTTTTACGAAGTAGACATGGCGTCTAGTTTAAAATGTCTCGTGAGTGCAGGAGACTTGCCCGTGGGAGGGCTCAAACTGTATGCTCAAAGACTAAAGCAAAAGTGAGAGCGAGCAGTTCCGCACTGTAGCCTTGACGGCCGAACAACAAGAAGTGAGCGAGCGGAGCGGCGCAGCGATAGAGGTAGGCGATACCACACACGTCAGAAGCAGGCGGGCGAGGGGGTAGGGGAAGGAAACAAAAGAGTTTATACAAACATAGGAAACATTATGAGAGCAAAATGTCTTGTATAAGGGCTTCTTCATGGAGTAGTTAGCTGGCGGCTTGGAGCATAAATACAATAGAGGACGCATTGCCACACTGCGCCTGTACTGTGACGTGAAACCAACATCTCGATCAGCTGACTGAAGGGTAATGGCTCAAGACCGACTACAATTGGCTAATGGCGAATGCTCAGCAACGTCAAGGAATACAAAAGGAGCTCCATATTGGATAATTATGTTATCACTATCCGCAGTTCCCTGCAGTCAGCTGATCGAGATGTTGGTTTCAACAATGTGACGTCATCAGCCATCTATTGAATTTATGGTCTAAGGCTGTCGGCGAACACGAAGCCTGGTGGATTGGTAAAGAAGTCCTCTTGACCTGAGGCGGTTGAAGAGCTTCAGAGGGTAGCGGTAAGATGCTGCTAGGCTGGTTCCGCAGAAGCTGCACCTCTAGAACAAACTTATACAAAAATAAGCAAATGCACGGGGAAAATAAAATGTAAGGGTTCACTGTTGGTGTCTGCGGGAAGGGGAATTAAATAAATTAATTAATGTAGAAAACCAAAGAGCAGCAGAAGCCAACTTTGTCTGACCGTGTATTTCGAGAAATACACCACTGCTAACGACCCCACCACGTGTCATCAACAATCGTGCACGTACACGTACAATATTAAATATTTTGTAATTTGTGTTTATAAATATTATTAATGTACCGGTAGCCTATTAACTTATTTGAGCTGTGTAAGTTTTGAACATGTGTTGTCTGTAGACCTAAGTCTGTAATACGGTATAGATAATTAGCCTAGGCCTAGCCTGATAAATTAATCACGCCGTTTCTGGCTAACACACCTTACATCCAAAGCAATTTGTTTTATCAGCTGTTGGTCTACCCCTACAGTTCTTGTCCTTTTATATCTAAGTTTGCTATTCCTGGGTGTCTTAGTATGTTGTTATACTATGTATACTGTTGTGCGCCAAATGTAATGGTTGCCACACGTTGCGAAATGTTATGTTTTTGATTACGGTATATAAACAAAATTTAGTACCGGTAATCATCATATATATTATTTCAGTAGTATAGATCCCTCCTGCGGCACTCACAAGCGACCGAACGTGACAAATGAGCATTCAAATGAAAGAGAATAGACATTAGAAGTGATGAATTTCACTCTAATTTCATAAATACGGTATCTATAATATCTTTAAAAATGAATTTTAAAAAATGTACGAAGTGTGTGATTTGCAGGTACTGTTGTTGTAGGAAAAGACACTCCATAATTTCTGTCCACTTCACATTTTGCCACTACGACGCCTGTTTCATGTCATTTTAACATTCTGTGGTCTTCCCTTTATCATTTTGCTTGCATTTCAGAACAGTAAATTAAAGGAATGAGTAAGTTACTCAAATCGTATAATTTCATAAATATCGAATAACCGGTGAGTGTTACGGCTAAGCTGTCAATCAATGGACGCAGCACATAAATGACATTAGCAGCGACGAATTGCATTCTAAATTCATAATTACCGTTTTTTGTAAGAAGTGTGCGATTTGCAAATAATGTTGCTGTAGGAAAATACACGACATCATTGCTGTTCAATTCGCATTTTGGCCGTAGGGACGCCTGTTTCATGTTCAAACTATTAAACACAAATGACATTAGCAGTGTCGTATTGCATTCTAATTTCATAAATATCGATTTTTGTAAAAAGTGTGCGATTTGCAAATACTGTTGCTGTAACATGCTGTAATTATGAGTTGTCGTCTAAAACCTTAAAACTACTAAAACTGCCGTTACATTAGTCCACCGGAGGCAATGTGTGAGGATTCACGAAATAGCTTTGTTCGATCGCTCTCATTCTGTCCAACGACTGCATGTACAATTACCAAACGAGCAAACGATCTACTTCCAACCAGGACAAGACCTACTGCTGCAAAAAATGTAGTGAAAGAAACGAAGCTGACTGCTTTTTTCAAACTCAATGAACAAGACGAAGCTGCTCTGCAATATTTGTACCCACAAATACCGGAGTACTACCGTACACTTGGATCAACAACATGTGCAATAAGTGCCAAAGCTTCACAAATCAATTGGACGAATGATCACCGTAATCCCCAACGACCGTGAGAGACATTTCCTACGTCTTCTCTTCTACATGACAAAGGACCAACAAGTTATGAAGATCTCAGGACCGTCGAGGGGATCCTTTGTGCAACATTCCAAGAAGCTGCGGAGAAATTACATTTGTTGCAAGATGATCAAGAATGGGTTCGATGCTTGAACGACGCAGCTTCCAAATGCCTTCTCAGCTCCGTCAAATATTTGCTATGATATGCCTCTTTTGCTCTCCTAGCAACATTCCTCAGCTGTGGGAAACCTTCTAGCAATCTTTGTCAGAAGATTGTTCAAGGCAACACGATGACGAAACGAGTGCGGACTGAGCCTTGGCAAACTTGCAAGAAATATTCCGCCAACATGGAAGAGAATGTGGGCAATTTGGTTTACCAACCCCACGTCACCGTGAAGAGTGAGTAGGGAACGCCTACAATTTACACTAACAAATGGCAGAAGGTATTGCGGGGTACGACAAGTTGAACAACGAGCAACGGCAAATCGCAGATGAAGTTCTGACGGCTGTGCAGAGTGGAAACCAACGATCTTACTTCATTGATGGACCTGGAGGGACAGGAAAAATATTTTTGTACCGGACGTTGTGCTGCATCTTGCGTGGGGAAAGCAAGGTTGTATTATGTGTTGCCTGTACTGGGATAGCTGCAAGTTTGTTACAAGGAGGTCAAACAAGTCATTCACTCTTCAAATTGCCAGTCCAAATTTTGGATACCGGTACATCAGTTTCAAGCATCCGAAGTTACTCCAAGCAAGCGGACGTCATCCGAAAAGCTTCTTTTTTTGTTTGGGATGAGATCTCAATGGTCCCAAAAGCAGCGTTAAACATTGTTGATCGGCTATTGAAAGAAATTTGCAACAGCAGAGCTCCTTTTGGAGGTAAGACTTTTGTGTTCGGTGGAGATTTCAGACAGGTACTCCCTGTTGTAAGACATGGCAACCGAACTACCATTGTTGAGAGCAACATCAAACAATCGCCTTTATGGTCTAAAATTCACAGTAGGGAGTTGACAAAAAACATGACAGCGAATGATGATCCAAATTTCAGTGATTGGCTTCTTAAGTTAGGGAACGGAGAATTTGGAATTCTAACTGAAATATCTCCAGACGCAGTTCAAATTCCTAATCATTGCTATGTACCGGAGTGTGACATTGTACGCAAAGTATTCAACAGGCAAGAAATAAATGATGACACCGTTATTCATTTTCTAGACTGTGCCCAAAAAGTGATCATTGCGAAATAATTAACAATTAAATTGTTGAAAGTATAGTTCGAGGCGAAGCAAAATCTTATTACAGCTGTGAATCAATGGTAAGCGAAGGTGATTTTCAGGAAAACCTTTACTCGGTTAAATTTCTTCACAGTTTAAATCCCACCGGCCTTCCGTCACACAAATTAGTACTCAAGAAAAATACAACTGTAATGCTCATTAGAAACCTCAATGCTAAGGAAGGCCTCATCAACGGCGCGAGAATGGTCATAACTCATAACAGCAAAAGTTATTAGTTCAAGAAAAATTGTTGTATTTCCCAGAATATCCCTAACCCCGGCGGATCCCACTATGCCCTTCAATATGACGCGCAAGCAATTCCCCATTAAAATAGCATATGATATGACTATTAATAAATCTTAAGGCCAAACATTGCGAAGAGCAGGACTGAATTTGCCCGAGCCCGTGTTCTCGCACGGCCAATTATATGTAGCTTTCTCCAGAGTAAAATCTTTCAATAACATCTTCGTTTCTATCTGCAAAGACAAGAAACAAGTTGTACTGGAAGACTGCATTGTCACTTCCAATGATGATGATGATGATGATAATTGTTGTTTTAAGGGGCCTAACATCGAGGTTATTGGCCCCTGATTGTCACTTCCAATGTTGTATTTAAGGAGGTACTGTAAATATACACTTGTAGGACTGAATTTGCCCGAAATGTTGACTTTACAGCTAAGAGTGAGTGGTAGTTTCATCGGAAGCAATTGAAGTGAATAAACGACAAAACTGATCAAGAATGCGTGTGCCAGAAACTGAATAGGGAGATATTTTGTACTGATACTAGGAAAGATAGATCACTTTCTTTAATTGTTTGGGATGAGATCTCAATGGTCCCCAAAGAAGCGTTAAACATTGTCGATCGGCTTTCAAAATGTTGACAGGTACTCCCTGTAACATTAAAAAAAACGCCTTTATGATCCAAAATTCACGGTAGCCACTTGCCAAAAAACATGACAGTGAATGATGATCCAATTTTCAGCAATTGCCTTCTTAAGTTAGGGAACGTAGAACTTGGAATTTCAACTGAAATGTAAATAGTGTTCTACTGTATAATCATTTGGTTGAAATAAAAACATAACAACCTTTCTCCTTAAGTCTCCTTAAGTGTGGTTTATGAACATGTGAGATTTCCCGCATGGGTTCGCTAGTATTTAATACTGTATTTTACAAATATCTATGGAATTCTTTCATCTGGGATACGAAATAATCTATACTTGGATCCCCCGACATTCAAATATATCAGGTGTTGGGTAACTTTGAGATAATGCGTACATCGACCTTTCCCTCGCTTCCCGAACATTCTAGTTGCTATGCCCAGAACATTCCAATCTGGAACCTTCCATACCCTCACTCCATACTTGGACTGCTCTGTATATATGCACCCGTGCCACACAGAAAATAGACGCTACTTCCTCTCTGAGCCGCTCAAGTTACGTGCATCTTATGTATCAACTAGTGTTAAGTAAACTGTTGAATTTTATTAACAAGTGTGCGCGTGCAGGGGCGGATCCAACCCCCCCCCCCCCCCCAAGAGAAAAGAAAAGAGGGAAAAAGAGAAAGGAAAAGGGGGAAAGCGAAGGAGAGGAGAGAAGGGGGAGGAGAGAAGCGAAGGAGGAGACGCACAAAACGAACTATAAACTACGATTTTAACCTAACTAGTATTCAGTAAATAATCGGGCAATATAAATTAAATTACCTAGCCTCGACGCTCTCTTCTCGCTATCCCGCTCGCACTGTTGCTATTGTTGTGACGAGCCGAGCTGACTAAGCACAGCGCAGCCGCCGCGCCCTCGCCCGCGCCTGTCCGAACGGAGCCGAGTACAAACAATCCTCTTCGGCCCGCTCCACCCGCGCCTGAGATTATGTCTATCGAGGTAAATTGTATGAAGACTTCATAAGCTTTATAAATCTCCTAGAAACAGTGCACAACCGTTTAAAGGGAAAATACGTAATTAAAGGGAAAGTAAAAGGAAGAAAAAAAGACGAAATCCCAGTATCCGAACAGGAAGATATCGCCCGAAACGAAGGGAATGTCGATGGAAAGAGAAATAAAATTAATACTGAAGGGCTAGCGCAAGAATCGCCAAATCCGAAAACTGGAGAAGAGCAGCTAAATGATGACAATACTGAAAAAGCAAACAGAAACCGAGCGAGAGCTACAGGAAGGAAAAGAACCAAAGAGAGCAGAAACCAAAGAAGAAATCCTAGATGCCGCTGGAAAGAAGAGACCTCAGGAACCGGAAACAGAAGAGGACGATGTAAATCCAAATGTGTGAAAAAATTAAGAGAACAGCAGAAACGGAAATACAAGCAAGAGATAAAGATGGAGAAGAAACTAAGGAGGATTCGAAGAGAAAATTTCTAGCCAAAAATAAATCCATGAAACAAGAAACCAAAGAAATTGCAGAGCCTACTATCAAGAAAAGAAGAAAGAATGTAGCAGAACCAGAGGATGAAGAAGAATACGACCAACAAACAAGAAATGAAGATGCAGATACAAGAACTATAGAGGAGAAGAAGAATACGCAAACCAAAGAGAGAACCAGCAAGAAACAAGAAACCAAAGAGTCCCAGAGCCTACCGTAACCGGCAGAGACGTGGGTAAAACTGTGTTGAGTATTCTCAAGCATCACAGTCTTGTCCTTTGTCGGTGTGTTGGCGTTGGTAGTGACGGGTGCGCTATGATGGCGTCAGAAGCTTGTGGTGCTGTCGCCGAGGTGCAAACCGAAGCAGAGCATGCCGTTAAGTGCCCTTGTTTAACCACGCTCTGAATTTGTCTATTTTGAAGTCCTCGAACGTCGTCGCCGTGCGAAATGCAATAGGAGTTATGAAGGCCACTATTACATTCATTGATTCGTCCTCAAAACGCTCCTATGTATGTGGACTTTGTGAGACGCGGTGGATCGAACGGCACGACGGTTTTGTACAATTTCGCTCTTTACTCCCGAACATAGTCGAGAGTTTAGACTCGATTACTTTATAGAAGGACTCAGAAAGTGCTTCTAAGGCAAAAACGCTCATAGCTGCTCTTTGTGAGAGTGATTTTATAGTTACCGTCATTTGCTTGTCAGAAATCCTTAGAGACATTAAAACACTCAGCATTTTGTTTCAAAAAGGGCAAATAGACTTGAAGGAAGCCCAGGATGCGCTAGACGACACTATTACTGTGTTGAGCAAGAGGCGCGAAGAGTGTGACACACAATTTGCTGAGCTCTTCCAAGATACAGAACCTCTGGCAAAACAATTTGGAACCGAACTTCTGCTCCCACGCATCGTACAACGGCAAAAGCACCGCGAAAATCATTCAGCGTCAACCGTAGAAGAGTACTATCGTCGGGCCGTTTTCATATCCATTTTAGGCTACGTCCTAGAAGACCTAAACACTCGCTTCCCTTAAGCAACGCAGGAGTTACACTGCCTATCAGCAATGATGCCAGTATCATCATGGACGTCAGCATATGTGGACACAATCGCTGCAAAGTACTTCAAACATCTCCATCAACATTCTGCCGCGTCTGCGGCAAGGCTTCTACAGGCTGAACTTCATATGTGGAAGGCAAAGTGGTCCCGGGAGCTTGAATCGGGGTCAACCATCCCAAAGAAAGCTATGGAAGCTATAATTGCCTGCGATAAAGAGTTGTACCCCAATATTCATCGATGTTTCAAGATTTATGCTACTTTACCCGTCAGCGCCACTACATCGGAAAGGTCATATTCTTCTTTGAGAAGGCTGAAGACATGGTTGCAATGAACTATGTCCGATGAACGATTAAACGGACTTGCTTTGTTGCACGTCCACTACGAGTTTATGTTGACCCATCTCGCGTGATTGATCGGTACGCGAAAAAAACGAACCGGTGACAAGAGTTTGTTGTTTGGCTTAAAATTGTTGTTATGAACAAAATTGCTGTATTTGTAATATTTACGTACAATTACCAATACACATGAACCCGTCATAATTTCGGGTAGCCTTGTTCTTATTTCGCTCAACCTATACCCCTAAAATAAAGGTTAAATATGGTTTTAAACTCCCGTTAATCTGATTAAATCGTGTCTTTAACGATCTTTTTCTCGTCGATCGATTAAAATTCCCCGAGCCGGGTTTTTATTTAATCTTGAAACTATCGTCTAAGCTATATAGTATAGTTATTTTTTTACGGTTGTCAGTCAGCAAACTATATAACTCTGATTTTACTCTCCTGCCCTTTAATTACATTAATACAGTAACTATAAACTATGAACCCGGTATGATAGCGTTTTGGATAAAATTAAAAGTCTATCTTTACGAAAGCGCTCTAGCGATATTATTGGCATGGCAAATGATAAAACAGAGTGCAGTGTTGGACTGGCCAATTGGGAAGAACGGGAGTTCCCATCGAGGCCTCTAGGAGACTCTGAGTGCCGAGCCCCCCCCCCCAGGCTCTTGCGCAAATAGGCCTGTGACCCCAGTTATTAGCTAGCTAATATATTCTGCGTCTTTGTTTACAACTTAAGAGAGGGAGGGCTACTCGCAAAAGGGACAAAGTCAATCATTACCTATGAGGAGGTCCGGGGGACTTTTGACCCCGCTCGGACCATTCAAGACATCTGAGGCATCAAGGGGCCTCGGGGCCTTAAAATTAATGACCTCGGCCCTTGTGCGAGTAGGCCTCTAACATCTGCTTATCATATTGTATCTAAAAATGGGGAAGGGGGGGGGGGGGTAGGTTCCGAAGGGGGCTCATTACGATCACAGTATTTCAATGCGCGCGATCCCCGTGTCAGTAAACTCCGCGTAAAAAATATTTTTCCGCGTAAAAATTGGAGCAAGCAACTGGGGAGGGGGGAGGGGAAGGCCCCTACTCTCCCGCTCCCGTCGAGGCCTCTTAGGGCCAGTCCGATACTGATAGAGTGTACGTAAGTAAAGGTAAGTATGAGCAAACAAAATATTGTTTAGTTACCACACAGAAAGTAGGAAAGTAACGAAAAATTTCACAATTCGAAAAAAAATCACATTTTGGGAAAAGTATGCGCAAATAATTCGATGTTTATTTTTAACTTCTACATTTGCATATCTAATTATGGTATATTCCCCCCCCCCTCCCCCCAGTCTATTTCGAGGACAGATATCATGACCGCCCCCCCAAGACCAGACTGGATCCGCCCCCGTGCGCGTGTTTTATTTGTTTTGTATCTCCCACGACTTAACACCAGGCAATGTAAAGGTCGATATTTTCGCTAAAGATGCTGCCAAGGGAAATGGCATCTTCTATGACCTTGCAGTACCGCATTATGATTTTGTTTGGTTCCTTATAGCCCGGTCAAGTTAGACATGGTAAGGTTACCAAAATTCGCATAGAGCAGAAAATTTGTACTAATGGTCGAAACACCATTATAAATGAAATGTGAAGAGTCCCCATTGGTCCGACAACGGCAAAAAATATTTATTCAAGGTCAAAGTTCGCAAATATGGATTTTTTTGCGTTTGTCAGCCAAACGGTAAGTTTTATCATAATAATAGAACAGACTAAAATTGTATATCATGCAATTATCTATAAAAATTGTCTCAACACTTTTTCTCCTAAGAGTCACCGTTCTTGAGATATAACTATTCAAAAGGTTGATAAAGTTGTAATAATAATAATATGCACAAGTTTCCACGCCACCTGTGAGGTAGTGTACTTGGCGCATTTTTTTCGTGGTTTCCCTGGTAGGCCTATTCCACTAACTATTGTGATCCTGTTTAATTCAATAATAGTGTAGGGGACCTGAGTGTGTGCCCTCTACAATGTAATATTTGGGGGGGGGTGAGAAATGGGAGCCTGGGCGGTTGAGCGGTCCAAGAGCGTGGACGCGGCTCGAAAGGAGAACTCCCAAATGTGCTGTTTGGTTGGGTAGTTCGAGGATGTGATAATATCGGAACAAAGGGGCGGTTTAGTGCAGAAGGATCTAAACAGCTGAGCCGCTACTTGGATTACTGCTAACGTGGACGACTGGCAGCTCGCGCAACACGCGAAGCAAGCACTGTGACGTATGACAAGTGGCTGTATGCGGAAGCCACGGAACAATTAAATAAGTGTTACCTGGATCCTACCGGGATGAGGGTTGAGGGGCAGGATCTTAACAACTAGAGAAATAAACTAAATGACCAGATACTTCTAAGATGTCTGACTTTAATGAGTACTTCTGACTTGAAGTACTACTAGATTTGGCAGAGCAGTTAATAATACAGATGCTTATTACATTCCAAGCACTAGGGGATGAAAGTGTAGTTGTCTGTGTGAGGATTTCTACTCGCTAGACACTTACCGATCCGGCACTCGTCGGGACGGCTCTCAGCAGCGGCCTGGCACTAGGTAGCACTAAGGAAGACTGACCCCGAGTGACCTCACCTCTACTGTTTTATAGATTTCCGTGTGTCGAGTGCGCATAATTGCAAATTCCTCAGGATGTGAGGTGCTGGCCGGGGTCGATGAAGTTTAAGTGTGGGGTTATTGGAGGTTATTGAAGTATTAGGCTTATAGATGTGTTGTAGATTTGTATGATTTATCCTGAAAGCGTTTATTTGGGTATAGATGTGTGGGTTGTAGATAGTAGGGGATGAGGGTGCCATCCTACGGATGCAACAACTCCTTTGACGGAGCTAGTCATCGTCCTCGATGACGGGACGAAGACTAGGCCGTAGGGGTAGTTTTTCTGGTGTGTGTGAAGGGACATCTTCTTCTTTCTTGTAGTGTCTTCTTTCTTCTGCTCTTCTCTTCTTTTATTTCCCTTCGGAAATAAGGTGGTGACGTCGGTGGGGGTGTGTGGATAGCCCCGTGTGAGGTGATTCGAAGAAGTGAAAGCCTTGTAGATGGAAAGGTGGGGTGGAGCGTGGAATGAAGTTTGGGGTGAGTCTGTGGAAAGTGCCTCGAAGAAAGTGTGTGCCTTTGGTTTGTGTCTAGCGAGCAGGTGTAGATGTGTTGGTTTTTTTTGGGTGGGGGGGGGGGGGAACAAAATTTCATTTACATACATATTGCTCCTTTCATCACAGCGTTGGTGCCCTAGGCACATAATAATGTATACAATTTAAGACATGGTAAAACAACAAACAAAACAAAAAATATAACATTTGGACATTAGCATTCGTAAACATGCATGCAGGGTAATTTGACCCAATATAAACATCAGCAATAGCAACATGAACCATCCCAAGGGGAAAAACATCTGGCAGGGTGTAACTTACCCTCTGTCCTCTCAGTAGTGGACGGGATGAAAAATTGCCCTCGGGTGGCTAAAATATATAGTACATACATAATGAACAATGTAAAATAGGAAATAGAAGAGAAAAAGGAAAAGAAATGCCTCGGTGTGTAATTTAAGGGTATAATAAAAATATGTTTATTGTGTGGGGGAGAAAGGGGGCATTTTTACAAGTGGGACGTTAGAAGAAGCGAAAGGAAAAAATTAAATAGTGTAGTGACAATCGTGGTGTGTGGAGCAAGTAAACAGTGTGGAAACATAAAATATTTGGGTGGTGTCGGCCTTGTAATATGTGCCGTAAGTGCATAAAAACTCTCTGTGCTTTAGCACCAATATGTATGATTATAAACGTCGCATTACTAATTCCACTCATGTGGTATACCTTACAATAGGAACTTAAGCGCGCTAGAATTTAAAACTAACTTATTCAATAGCTAACCTATGGCCATTGTAAACTATCCGTACCTTTATGGACCGTCCCCTGTGGGTGGACGTTCCATCATAGCAGGGAAGATCGTCCTTTACAAGCTGTGGGTACGACCCTCGCTGCCGTAGCTCACCTCTCATTGTAGGTGCGTTTGGATCCGTCCAGCTGGAGTGGATAGCCCACAATTATCCCTAACCGTGATACGGATATGATGTGAACCATCGTAGAAACATGTATGGGGAAAAAGTGTGAGAGCTGGGGGTGTTAGCTCTGTGTGTGTGTGGGAGAGTGCGACGGGGGCGTGTCAGAGCGTTGGCAAAATATATACACGGGACTATATACAGAACCGCCACCTGTGGGGAAAGAGAGAAATGAAAATAAGTGAGTAGTGTCATCCTGCTGGTCAGCTGCATGGTGGTCCTGTAAAACATACAGTGATCATGATTCGTCATCATAGGGACCTTCATCAACTGGTGAAAAAACAAGTAAAGCATAGAAATGTGTAGAGCAGATTGTGAAAAAAAATACAAGTGTAAATTATCAGCTGGGAACAATAAGCATAATACTGATATTGGCGCTGCTCATCGCCACATGTAGGGAAAGTACCTCTAGGTACCCTGTGTTTTCAGCTGGCGTCCAACGTTGGAGCTCTGTCTGAAAATAAAGCATGGACATATGATTAATCGAGATGAAATCATAAGCGGACGCCGATCGATAATCCATCGATCGCTCCTGTATACGGATCGCACTACCGTCTTATCGCACATTTCATCGTCGTGCCGTCGCATATCGCGACCTCGTGTCGGCGCATATCGCAATGGTGAATGATCGTATCTCGTGAGATCGAAGGATCGTGTTATCGGGCTTACACGGCTGCCTAAAATCGCAGGCCGAGGCCGATCGATGATCGATCGCCTGTGAAAAATCGCATGATCAAAGTGTCGTGTTATCGCATATCGCATCTCGCATATCGCACATCGTCGCAAATCGCATATCGCATAATGCATATCGCAGATCGCATATCGCATATCGTATATCGCATGTCGCATATCGCATATCGTCGCCAATCATCGCCTGAAATTGGCTTGGGACCATAGTATCCCTATGGCGAATACGAAAGGAAAGACATAAATGCCCCCCCCCCTGGGGTATGATCAGAGAGTCCATAGGTGATCAATACCTCGGCCAGGGAGAGAATCGGGAATATCTCGCCATTGTGACGGATATATTGGCTGCCCAAGCCTTCACGACACGCAACGTCGACATAAAAAAAACTCGAGATCCGCTGACCAACATGTACGTGGGCGTTGAATGCACTGCCCAACATTCCTTATCAATCTAGTTCCGTGGGCGTGGGATTCAACATAATATATCCATCACTATAAATCTTCACCTATATCGATAGGGCTTGTGTATATGCTTGCACCTATCGCTGTAAGGCCTATGTGGGCATGTGTTCGAGAACAGGGCTTAGCTTCGCGCAATGAAGCTGACTACTTACTTACATTTAGCTACAAGTCTAGTCAAATGGGTCGTCCCTAGGTGGATGTTCTATCTCGTCCGACGCTGAGTGGGCTATTTCTCCCGTCGGACCGTCAAGGTTCCACCTGCAGGTCTGGCTTTGCTGACAGTAGTGCATAATGGGTGTAACTCTTCTCCGCGACGGAGACAGGCTAGGTCACACGAAAACTTTGACGTTTGCCCGCAATACGTCATCGCCGCTTCGACCTTCCGTCAGTTCGTCAGAGTCCACGTCATGGGCTATGATGGCCCTCTGTCCAGGTCAACTCTTACCATCGTCCCATTTTCCAAGGGAAAATAGGGTCACATTTTCCAAAGTGTACCTATGTGCACATACCAAACAAGTATAGTGTAAAGCGAGCTTCTGTTTGTGTGGGGTGTGGTCTTTATTCTGGGGGGGGCTGTTTTGGCACAGTGCACCTCTTTGCGCCTGGCTTTCGGATGGCTATCTAATTTCAGCTGTGTTTATTCTCTCACATGTTAGTGGGTAAAGTTGAGGACGTGGAAGGGTGTTCTCCTGTTTGTGGGAGAATGTATGCATGCTAAATTCGTTTGTAATTGGGTGATCGGACGGTTAAATAGGGCCAAGGAATTGTGGTCCTAAGTGGATGTAGGAAAAACGTTAAATGTAAGGATCGCTCTACTGGTGAGGGTTGGGATCGTAATTGGCAAGGAACTGGGTTTTCAGTGCGGTTGTTAAAGTCCGTACTGAAGTAGGTAGGGGTGCGTATGAGCTAGAGATGACATCATGTCGCATGCAACGTTAAAGATCCCTATCAGGATAAAAAAATGGCATGCGGGAGAAAAATACAATATCTTATACAATTATGTTAGCAGGTAATTTCTTTACGCTAAGCTGTTAGCTTTGTAGATCCGAATTGTTGAATAACATTTAGCCAAGAGCGAAAAGCATGGGGTACACCCTGGCGGTTGCATGACCACCAAGTGCCTCGCATTAATAGGGGAAGGGGGTATTATGTGTAATATGTAGAAGTGTATATGATGTATCAGGGGAGGGAAAATGCTGTTGAGCTTGGATCAACTTTCTGTAATATTTGGCATCTGCGGCCGTAATTCGTAGTATACTGCTGTCTGCAATGTATAATTCATAACCTGTACTTATTCGCTAGATACCTTATATACTAATACTGGTCAGTTTATTAGAAAGAACCTGGTATCATAGTAACACTGCACTATATATTTCTGGGAGGGTCACGAGGATTTGTCAAGATACCCTGTGATCGATATTTCCCTCCAGTGGCATATTGTCGCTAGTATGCCCTCAAAATATATCAATTATGAGGTAAAGGCTTGCTATATATATGTGTTGGATCCCGATACAAAAGTATAATGGGCGCTGTATGAAAATTCGCGTCCGCGAGTGGTCTATCGCTATCGGCATTGCCGACTGTCGCTGTGTGGGTAAATATGTTTATCTTAGATAGTAGGCTGCACCGCTGTGCGGCGCCTTGCTCTTGACAAATCGTGTCATCTGTCAATATGAAAATTAGAATGCCGCCTCTGCGTGCTCTATTTTGTATCTGCTCCTGTGGACTAAATCCACCATTTTAGGGGGGGGGATATTGCTCAAAAAATATATAATCCATTATGTGGAAGTGTGGGGGAGCATAAGTGTGTCTTGCCAACCTAACATTGGGGGGGGGGTAAATATAATTGCCAATCATGTATTATCGGTATCTATAAAACCCAAGGGATGTATGCGTGTAAAGGAAGAAACCGAGATGGGGTAATAGGCGTGTGGCGGGAATATTGGTGTGCGACCGCTGTGAACGATCTTTCCCGTCCAAGACTGGAATATAGTATTATCACTAAAAGCTGTTATGCCTGGAATAAGAATTTCTGAATGGAGTGAACATTTATCTACATATGCCTGTGGGGGAATGCCCGTGCCTACCTATAGCGGAGGGCGGTGTTCTTACGAGGGTATATTAAAGGGCAAATGTTCTGTGAAGAAGGGCAAAAGATAGAACGGTGTGTATGTACATATGCGTTCCGTGTGTAGCACTGATAATAATGGCATCGTGCCGTTAAGTAGGCGCTCTCTGTGTGAGGTATATAGTGTGTGAGGGGGTGAATACTATTAAAATATGGATCTACCCTGAGAGGCAGTGTATACGTAGGTAAGTACGTGTTCCGACTCAACGGCATTTGAATGGAGCGCGCGAGTGTGGGATTAGTCGCTGTGCGAAATAATGGCTGCTCTGTGGGTCACGTGTTATTTAGGTGGAGTGACGTCAGAACCTAAGATAAGAGTTGTGTATGCTTAGATCATAAATACAATAGATGGCTGACGACGTCACATTGGTTGTGACCGTACGTTCTCTCCTTTTCGGGGACATGGTTGATTATACTCCAAGGGATATTTTATTTTAACAACAGGGCAGACATATAGTACATATACCTGATATATGTGATGGACATTCCTCTATTAACCGTTAATTACTCAGATCACCATCAATTAAAACATAAAGGAACCTGCACCTCACCATAGGAACACAGGTATTCATTTAATTCATTAATAATTCTCACTATACAGCTTTTTCTTTATCTATAAGCAATCCACTCTTATAATCCAAACCTAACGTATTTCTTTTTCTCATCTAACCATCTCAACAGATACTAACATGGCCTCCTACAATCCCATCTGAATCAAAGACCGAACACAATAATCTCCACCTTCGAGCATAAATACAATAGAGTGCGCATTGCCACACTGCGCCTGTACTGTGACGTGAAACCAACATCTGGATCAGCTGACTAAAGGGAAAACAGAGCAACTCGTAATGGAAGGTGATAGGAGTTGGTGGGGAAATGATTTTTAATGAGGGTTTAAACACACATTTCCGTAATTTATACGACATAGGGAAAAGCATCGCATGTTTCTTCACGTACCGGAAGGTAGCAAAGGTTAAGAATGTAACATATTTGGTGTTAAAAGTGGCTGTCGTGTTCCGTAATACTCATACATCCAGGATCCCCTCTTGTAAATAATTAATAACAAATCCAATTCTGAATTAGGCCTACTGATTTTTGAAGAGAATTGTTTTTGTGTAGCTGGTCATTTTTAATTGTACGCCCGAGAGCTCCAAACAAGTTCAATCTATTACTACATCATTTCCTAATTTATTTGTCATCATTATAAAATGTATTTTAGCTGATTTCAGTACTGGTGCATTACTTTACAAAATTTTATCGTACGATTAGCTCTTATTCAGCGTTACTTTCCACTTCAGTATTTTATGAAGGTGAACAAAACATAGGCAAATGGAAATAAGGAAGTCTATTGATTTAGTAAGCGTTGCTTTTTAACAACTATGCATTACATTTGCTACAACGGAAATCATTACGAGCAATGAACTGTTTCCTTTTAAATTCCATTTTCCACGAATCATAGAAACCTTCGCAGTAATAATCCAGAACTTTGAAATCCTACGAATTGACTAATTTAGGGCTGCAATGTATCCTAGAAGGATCTGAAAATTTCCTCAACCAAACGCACTGTCCATACGTTTAATAAGATGACAAATATTACCTCAGCGTATTTATTATCGAAGACTACATCGTCACATCAGTAGCATAACCCGCAATTTGACACTGAACATGATTGAAAAGGAAGGCTATTTGATGTTGTAATGGTCCTAATTTTGATTCATAGGCCTGTTCAGTGGAGTAAGGGATAGAGTAAATTTTAATCATTTGTAATAAATTTACAGATTAAATTATTTTTCTTTCATGTCTCGGAGTTAAGAGGAAACGTAAAGAAATGCAAGTAGTGAAGTCAAGAAATTTAGGGTTATTTTACAATGAATTAATTTAGGACTACCTATGGAAAGAAATGCCCGATCTTTTCCTAAACGTCTCCTTACGTCCATACGCTGCACAGTAATACACCATTCTGGCTTAGTAAGGTAATGAATTGAACAGAATAGTCCAATTCTATCATCACGTGTAGTATTTCAGTGCTCCAAACTATCCGCAGTTCCCGGCAGTTCCCTTTAGTCAGCTGATTGAGATGTTGGTTTCACAAATGTGACGTCATCAGCCATCTATTGTATTTATGATCTAAGATCTCCACAGATACTCTCATAAAAATCTTCCAGTATGGACTCCTAACAAATATAGTCACAGATATATATACTTCGAGCATACAATAGGATAGAGAGGGCGCCAGCTATGCTTCTACCGGCCGACCGTGGGGCCAAAATAAGATCAGCTGATGTTGGGCAAAACAAAGATGTCTCCCATAAGAATAGCATTACGAAGTGACTTAAAATCCCGATTCAAGCGTATATCTTGCGATTAACAGACTATTTCTGTTGAAGGTGGCGATAACTATAATTCCTTCTGAACATTGCTGTTCTTTTTTGTATGAAAAGTGTGAAGTATAATCGTTATATGCGATATTTTGGTGTGTTGACATATCAGTGTTGGAATGCATAGGTGACGTGTGTAGGGCCTACATGGTTAGGAAATTATAAAATGGTGAATAAAATACGTTTACGTATAATTTTTATCCGTAATAATTGTCTGACGTGGTTATATTTGTAATATTTTACATATCTGAAATAATAAACTCTACAAAGCATACTAGTACCAGGTTACCTTTTTTAGTAACATGTAGGCCCTATGCTTCTATTATGCTGGTTTTCCTTAAAAAATCAAGAAAGTTTGCCGATAATCATCCGATCGTATCTATTAACCTGTTTATAACTATCATCAATTAAAATTCATATTCATATTTATAGCTTAAGCAATTCGGGGTCTGAAGGGAAGCTGAAATAAGCGAATAGCCTACATTTAATTATGCGTACAAAGTGATATCCAGCACTGAATCTTAAAAGAAAACCAATGATATCCCCACTCCAAATATGTATCACCTCCAGCAATAAATCTTACAAATATCCTAATGTTATCCCCTTCCCCTCCATATTTAGTAAATTCAATTTTGATGGCTAGGGACTTCCGGGTCATCATCCCTGTGTACTTGAGTAGGCCTATGTGTTGAACTTGTCTGATACCGTAACTTAAATTTCTGTGATGACTGCAGTAGTATGTATAGCTGCATTGGTGGTTGTTAATTCATTTAAGGGGATTGTGACATCTTGGTCATCAGCACCGTGTAGTTGGGTGTGGGTTAAACTTGTCTTATAACCTGTACCGGTATTGATGTAATGACTGTAGTAGTGTGTAACTTTATTAGGGACAGGGATGAGGTAGGTGCCTCGGGACTTGAACTAAGGTGCTATCCCGGCATTTGCCTGGAGGAACTAAGGTGCTATCCCGGCATTTGCCTGGAGGGAGTGTGGAAAATCCTGGGGGATAAACCATACTCTGGATAGCCGCAGTCAGCGCCGGGATTCGACCTGCGATATCGGAGCGTGCTGCATGATTTAACGAGCACTGCTACGCCGCTGGGTGCCAGCTGTATTGGGGAAATGTATGTAATCAAGTCTGTGTATTTTAGGTCATATATTTTAATTCTTACCCGCGAAAAGATAGTCTGTTCCCTTTTCAAACCTCTGACGGCAATTGTAAGCAGCGCAAGATATAACCATTTTCGCTATATAACTTCACATTCAGCCTCTTACATAAAGGAAAATGCGTATTTTACATATTTGTAATATATTATACGGCAAAAATGGGCTCGTATATCGATAATTATTAAGTATAATCTGTACACTCACGCTGACAACTTGGGCATAGGCGCCATATTATACCAACATCAGCTGATATTATTCTGGCCCCATGTTCCGCTGGTCAAGGCCTCTCTATCCTATTGTATGCTCGAAGTATATATATAAAAACAAAATAGCATCAAAAAAGGAACATAGAAAGGAAACTGCATTGGCAAGGCCACCTGCCATGCCACACAGAGATGCAAACAGCACTCTCAGAAAGCGCTATTTTCTAACCTAAAAGAGCTGAGTTTTATAATCAGAATGGTTATAATCGCCCCTCTATGTGATTCTCACGTGAGAAGCACGTGAGGATCACATACATTAAAAATACATACATAAAACTTAATATGCATCAAGCATACTAAAACACACACAGAGTACAACAAATTATAGATTATCAACATCACATAACGTTGTATCACTCTCCTCAGACGAAGTTACCTAAACTATATCATCTAGTTCGTCTAACACTCCTCCTCCATCAGAAAATCGGACAGCATCATAATCAGAGGGAATGGCAGAATCGTTATCATCTTCGTTCTCCCCTTTCTCCTCCTGCCTCCACGCCTGCTTCGTCGTCTTCTACGATGCCTCCTGCCTCCCCGTCTCCTGAATTCCAAACCTCTCTTTTTCTTCTTCCTTTGGTCTGTCTCCTCTGATTCAGTATCATCATATTTTCCTTTTTTTTTCTTCTTTTGGTCTGTCTCCCCTGATTTAATATCATATTTTCCTTTCTTCTTCTTCTTCTTCTTCCTTTGGTCTTATCCTTCACTCTCTTATCTTCCTTTACCTGACATCTCATCTTCTTCCTACTCCTTCTCTTTGCTTTCCAACTCATTCTTTTATCTATTCTCCTGGTCCTCTTTGTCTTCATTCTCAACCACTTCTCTCTTCTTCCTTTCCACATTTTCCACCTCTTCCTCGTCTGTCTTGTCTTACTCAACAGTTCCTTTCTCTTCTTCCACTTTGTTTTCCCCTCTTTCTTCTTCACCTTATCTTCTTCTAGTATGTTGTCTTCTCCATGCCTCACTCTTGCACGTTCATCCTCATCTTTAGCCTCTTTTTCTTGATTGCTACTGTCTTCATTACCAACCTCATCTGATTCTCCTTTCTCTTCAGTTTCTTACATTTCACCTTCTCCGTTATCCGCTTTTCCTTTCTCGTGTACCTTTTCCTTCCTTTCACCTGCCTCCTTTCCTTCAGTTTCTTCCATATCACCTGCTTTCTAACGCCACCCACATCTCGGATAATTTTCCTGCTCCTTAATCGCACATAGCTCATTCACTTTCTCCATATAACCTTGTTCTTCTTCTTCTTCTTCACCTCGTTCTCTCTCTCTTCCTTGAGCTTCTCATTCCTCTCCATCAGTGTCACCTGTTCCTCCTTAAGGCTATCCACGCTATCCTTATTTTTGGCTATTCCTTCTCTCATCACAGTTTTATGTTCTTGTACTTCTTCGCTTAACTCCTCAATCTTAGCATTGGTTGCTTCAGCCTGCTTCTTTATTGCTTCGTTTACGTACACCTTTACATATTCTACCTACTTACCTATAGATTCTATTTGCACTTTCATAGACTCTCCTTGCGGCCTAACTTCTCCTATCTCCTTACTCACACTCTCTTTTAAAGACTCTATTTTCTGGCTTACTGAATCTTCCATACCGGTGAATTTACTTAGTGACTCTTCCATACCGGTGAACTTGCTAAGCAGCATTAGTAGCATATCCCGAATCATATTCTCCTCCATTTCTTTTTCTACTTTCCTTTATTCGTGCCCGACGTTGGGTTGCCAATTGTGACCGTACGTTCTCTCCTTTCCGGGGTAGTGGTTGATTATTCTCACAAGGGATATTTTATTTTAACAACAGGGCAGACATATAGTACATATACCTGATATATGTGATGGACATTCCTCTATTAACCGTTAATTACTCAGATCACCATCAATTAAAACATAAAGGAACCCGCACCTCGCCAAAGGAACACAGGTATTCATTTTATTCATTAATAATTCTCACTATACAGCTTTTTCTTTATCTATAAGCAATCCACTTTTATAATTCAAACCTAACATATTTCTTTTTCTCATCTAACCATCTCAACAGATACTAACATGGCTTCCTACAATCTAATCTGAATCAAAGACCGAACACAATAATATCCACAGATACTCTCATAAAAATCTTCCAGTATGGACTCCTAACAAAAATAGTCAAATATATATATAAAAACAAAATAGCATCAAAAAAGGAACATAGAAAAGAAACTCCATTGGCAAGGCCACCTGCCATGCCACACAGAGATGCAAACATCACTCTCAGAAAGCGCTATTTTCTAACCTTAAAGAGCTCAGCTTTATAATCAGAATGGTTATATGGTGAAACCAGCATCTCGATCAACTGACTAAAGGGAACTGCCGGGAACTGCGGATAGTTTGGAGCACTGAAATACTACACGTGGTGATAGAATTGGGCTATTTTATTCTATTCATTACCGTACTAAGCCAGAATGGTGTATTACTGTGCAGCGGATAGATGTAAGGAGACATTTAGAAAAGGATCGCGCATTTCTTTCCTTAGATAGGCCTAAGTTAATTCATTGTAAAATAACCCTAAAATTCTTGACTTCACTACTTGCATTTCTTTACGTTTCCTCAACTCCGAAACATGAAGGAAAATAATTTAACAAGTAAATGCCATTTATTACAAATTATTAAAATTTACCATATCCCTTACTCCACTGAACAGGCCTATGAAGCAAAATTAGGACCATCACAACATCAAAGAGCCTTCCTTTTCAATCATGTTCAGAGTAAAATTGTAGTTATGCTACTGATGTGACGATGTAGTCTTCGATAATAAATACGCTGAGGTAATATTTGTTATCTTATAAAACGTATGTACAGTGCGTTTGGTTGAGGAAATTTTCAGATTCTTCTGAAAGTGTAAGCAGCCCTAATTTACGGTACCAGCAGTCAATTCTTCGTAGAATTTCAAAGTTCTGGGTTATTTTTGCGAAGGTTTCTATGATTCATAGAGAATGGAATTTAAAAGGAAACAGTTCATTGCTTGTAATGTTTTCCTTTGTAGCAAATGTAATCCATGGTTGTTGAAAAAGCAACGCTTACTAAATCAATAGACTTCCATATTTCCATTTGCCCATGTTTTGTTCACTTTCATAAAATACTGAAGTGGAGGCTAACGCTGAATAAGAGCTAATAGTACGATAAAATTTTATTAAGTAATGTACTGAAATTAGCCAAAATACATTTTCTAATGATGAAAAATAAATTAGGAAATGATGTAGTAATAGGCCTAGATTGAACTTGTTTGGAGCTCTCGGGCGTACAATCAAAAATGACCAGCTACACAAACACAATTCTGTTCAAAAATCAGTAGGCCTAATTCAGAGTTGGATTTGTTATTAATTATTTACAAGAGGGGATCCTGGATGTATGAATATTACGGAACACGACAGCCACTTTTTACAAGAAACCAATTCTGTTCAAAAATCAGTAGGCCTACCGGTAGGCCTAATTCAGAATTGGGTTTGTTATTAATTATTTACAAGAGGGGATCCTGGATGTATGAATATTACGTAACACGACAGCCACTCTTTACACAAACACAATTCTGTTCAAAAATCAGTACCGGTAGGCCTGATTCAGAATTGGATTTGTTATTGATTATTTACAAGAGGGGATCCTGGATGTATATTACGGAACACGACAGCCACTTTTTACACAAACACAATTCTGTTCAAAAATCAGTAGGCCTAATTCAGAATTGGATTTGTTATTGATTGTTTACAAGAGGGGATCCTGGATGTATGAATATTACGGAACACGACAGCCACTTTTTACACAAACACAATTCTGTTCAAAAATCAGTACCGGTAGGCCTAATTCAGAATTGGATTTGTTATTAATTATTTACAAGAGGGGATCCTGGATGTATGAATATTATGGAACACGACAGCCACTCTTTACACAAACACAATTCTGTTCAAAATTCAGTCGGCCTACCGGTAATTCGGAATTGGATTTGTTATTAATTATTTACAAGAGGGGATCCTGGATGTATGAATATTACGGAACACGACAGCCACTTTTAACACAAAATATGTTACATTCTTAACCTTTGCTACCTTCCGGTACGTGAAGAAATATGCGATGCTTTTCCCAATGACGTATAAATTACGGAAATGTGTGTTTAAACCCTCATTAAAAATCATTTCCCCACCTACGCCTATCACCTTCCATTACGAGTTTCTCTGTTTACCCTTTAGTCAGCTGATCGAGATGTTGGTTTCACGTCACAGTACAGGCGCAGTGTGGCAATGCGCACTCTGTTGTATTTAAGCTCGAATTGTGTATGTATAGTGTCATGTAGCGGTTATCGCTGGCTGAGTACGCTGCGCTAATTGGCTACGGCGCTCTGTGGGAGTAGTGTCGACTTGTGCGCTATGCCGATTGGACAGGAGCTCTGTGAGCGACTGAATAAAAATGGCTGGTGTTTGTTGATGTTTTGCGAACTGAATGACAAGCGCATGTGTCGGCTGGTGACACGAGTGTATGTCGTTTATGCACAGTTGGTATGCAAAATAGCTTATGTATGATAGAGTGTGAGTGTGACTGCAGTAGGTCATGGTATATGAAACAGGAAATCTATGAATTCCTCCCTAAGTTGGAGAACGTTTGTGGGAAGTCTCTGTCATTAAAGCGTGATAAAACGGAGCAAATAATAATAAAAATACCTGGGCTACCGTGACCTCTGTATATAGGGTGTTGGCAATGTATGTAGGCCTGTTGCGACCCTATTCGCGTGTATGGCAATGTGTGTTTTCCCGTAGAAAAATCCTTTCCGTGGTCTAGTTACGTGTACTCCGGGAAAATGTTGGAATGCTATGGGGGTCAATGATAGTTCCCTCGGGGTGTATAAACTAGGGATATATATGTGAAATCTGTACTACTCCTGCTGTATTCCGCAAATGCCTGGATGTCCGTATGGTAGCGTAGTAGGATATGTCTACCGGACAACCCGCTGTATGGAAGTGACAGCTGTGTGTTGAAGCTCTGTAATGTAATGTGTTATCAGGGGGAGTATGTTTCCTTAATGTGTATAGTTTGTTTGTGTTCACAAGTGCATATTTAGTGTTTTAATGACGAGAATCATTGGGCCTTCTTTACCATTTTGCTATAAAACTTCGCGTTCCTTCGCACATGGCTGATATGTACCTTACATTATGGTTCTAGGGAGGATTGTTTTAATGTAGGATCTACAATGCTCTCCTAGGAAAACGTTAAGTACTTATGGGCCATGGACTTTGTGGCTACCTGTATAGATATATACATTTATGGCTGGATATTTATTTTACATTTTTTTGGGAAGAGACTCTTTGACGTGGCTCACAACGATACTCCTCCGCAGAACGTAAAAGAATTATGAGCCTCGTCAGTAATGATACGCGTATATACATATGGGGATATGTACATTGGTATAAGTCAGCGCCTAAGTGAAATGCATATGCCTACTTTGGCCAACGAATGATTGTGGTGATAAGTGTGCATCTAATGGGTATATATATATATATAATGGGATCGATATAAGGACGTTTGGGTCCCGTTGTAGCCTTGTGGCTCTTGTTAAGATATGTTCTTACTTCATTATTGAATGTTATGTCGGCATATGGCAGCCTATTACGGGCAGTTCATAACTCGGCGTTGATATGATAGTATGAAGCCCTAACCGGCCAGTAAGAGGAGTCGCCCCAACCAAGCGGGCTTGCCTCAAGTCCTGGCCTCGTCGGCTAATTTATGAATGAAACAATTAAATTTTGAATGAATTTCCCTGAACGTCGGCTAAAAATGGTGACGCCTTGTTGGTGAACTGACTGCAAAGCATGTCCCTATGTCGTTATGATATGGTCAATGCGACCGTGTAACAAAAACAAAAATTAAAGGTCTTATGTTAGAAAAAATAGAAGGGAGTGTGTGAGAGTTTCTGCGCCATATGTGGCGTGTACGTGTTGGAGGCCCTGCTACTCGCGGGTTGAGATGCTGCGGTGGCATTACTGCTTCAGGCATAGCGTGTATGGACCGCGTGTCACTGCCTATAATCAGTGCGCACGTCTGTGCGTTAGGAGTAGTGAAATGTATTTGCCAGTGTGGTGTGAATTCATTTTTATGCGAAACTGTTTTCCAAGGTAAGTAGTACGTAATCCTTCCTCCTAGATTGGCTCCTTTTTAAGGACCTGTGGCGTGCTAAGTTCTGAGTGTATGTGAACCTGTGCTATTGTTGTGACTGAACGGGCGTATGTCAGGACGGAAGTATGTGTGTATATCGCTGCAGTGCACTATGTAACTTGTGGCGATAGGGAATAGAATAGGCTGCTATGAATAGCCTGCATTGTAATGATAAATGGTGTGTCTATGTGAGAGTGAGTATTAAGTTGTGTAATTGTATTAGGCAGTTTCCAGACATGCTTAGGTCTAATAGCCTGTGTAATTGTGGTGTCCGTAATCATGTATCCGGTCCCGGTACTTCCGGTGTAGGGCATAGTGGACTGGATAGTGGGAATTCAGTATTTTAACTATATACTATCCCTGTGACCATTCGTGAACGAATTGCCTGGAATAAAGCTTGTAAGAGTATTGTCCTATTTTGTGTTAATGGAGTGGGACAAGGCTGTAACCTCCCCGAGGTGTAGATTCGATCTCGTAATTCGTATACCTTCTGCATGTGTGTATCGTTCCTTGTGGTAAATCTAGCACGTGTATAGCTGTAGATAATAGCTTGATAAGGGTTGGGAGATCCCATCGACCCTATATTAAAGGAAGGTAATCTTCAGTTGGTCGGCTTGTAGGGGACCTGAGTGTCCTGGGTGTGCTTGTGAGTGCGGCGATTTTAGGTGGACATATGTCCCTTCATATTAGTGTGTGACCTATACCGTATGAGTGGTAGTGTACTATAACTGAACCTTTCTGCGATTTCACGTGTGTACTCCGGGTAAATGTTCAGGAGTACGCGTGGCTGTGTATGCGTGTGCCTAGTTGCGTGGCTTGCATCGATCAACTGTTGCTATGAATGTATGTGGTAGTCGCTGAGTCGACTGTGTGGGTCGGATTACGATATCCGGTCGGGTGGGTAATGACCTACGCTGGTGTCTGATGAGGAAACATGTGTTTCACTGTACATACAATTGGTTCTCTGGCGATTGCTATCTGACCAGAGTATCATACAAGTACACAATACACTGTGTGGTAATACACTCTTAACATTTAAACATGCAACTTAGGCGTATGGGAGTGTATAAGGTTTGGGGGAACGAAATTATATGTTCGTAGTATATTGGGGTGGGTATGGCATCGACACCTATTTGTGAGTATGGCCTACCAGATGCCATAGCGTGTTTGGCGCTTTTGCCAATGCTTTCCTGGCATGTTATGTCCCTGGGGACTTACGGGGATCGTGAGACACGTGTAGCTGCTTCATGTGCAGCTTGCCTCGACATATCTTGCTCTCTATCAATACCTATGTAGAAATGGTGTGGTGTACCTATGTCCTCTGTGTGGTAGTGAGTGTGTTAGCTATCGTTTTCATTTTTGGCTACTGGGGCTATTCGTTGGATGGATTACTACCGTAGGATATACATTGGCCTACCTCGGATTATTACGGCGGCTTTCGCTCCTGGAATCCATTCCGGACGTCCATTTTGTTTAAGCCTCCCTGACACTGCGGTGTTTGTGAGTACGCTTTGCCGGTGTAACGGCACGGGAGTTCGGTGGGACGAAGCAATATTGCTCGCTGGCTTAGGTGATAGTGTCGTATGGGGCAGTGTAGCTGTGTGTATTGGCCTTTCTGCCCGTGGGGGCGCAAGTGTATGCAGATGTGGGTTTCTGTCGAGCGAGGATACGGTATGTGGCATATATTTAATGGCCACGCCGCCCTCCTTCCTAATTGGAGTGGGCTGTGTATAGTTCGATTAACTGGGCGCTCAGACGCATATATTCGGCAACGAGCTGTTCGAAATGGCGATGCAATATCGCATGCTGCGCCCTTATGCGTTGGAGGGTCGCGTTGGGAGGGAGGTGACCATAAACCATGTCAATTTGGGTATGGATCCTCTGGGTTCTGATATGTTTGGTCTGTAAAGCCCTATGGATGACGATTAAATTTCGATGTGACCGGGTGAGGAGAGCCTTCCGCGTGTCGGTGGGGGTGCGGATGTATTTATCCTGTGCCGCGCTTACCCTCGCCTGCAATGCTTGTATATGTATCTGCACTTTGTACATTCGGCGCTGGCGGCTTCGGAGGAGGGTAAAGAGTAATTCTGATTCCCTATCAGTGTGCAGGAGGTGCCTCCTCCCTCGTGTACGTGGTACATCCGGTACTTCGGCATGCGATGCCATGTTTAGTGTAGAAATATTCTGGGGAAGCGTAAACGTATAAATGTGTATGTTCTCTTGATGCGGGGACGCTAGAAATATCTAAATCCCAGCTTGCTCGGGGGGCTTTGTACTTTGAGCGCTAAATATGTGTGTATAGGGGCGTATTCTTTGTAGGGATGCGTTACTTATTATGTGTATCTTATTCTCCCTTACTAATGAAATATATGAATGTATTCGGGCTGTCCAAGCCGTGGGAATATTGTCCCTTTCTGTAGGGAATCTCCCCTCATTCTACGGGGTTGGTGGATTTGATGGTCCCTAAGCTACCCTGCCTATGGAACTGGGTATTTTTTGCTGGGCGGGTAATTAAATAATAATGTGGCCCCTTTCTACTGTGTGGGGTGGGCGTAATTTTCTATGGGGGATCTAAATGGCTGGCTTCTCTCTAGGGGTGCGTGTGAAAACCCTATATCTGATCGGGCGGGCTTGGGTGGGTAATTAATAATACCTGACCCGTACTCTGAAAAAAGTTCGCTTTGGATGGCGTATGCTTTACTGTAAAAGGTGGTCTGCGATCTTTTCCGCGGAATCACGTTGAATGTGACCCCTGAGGCGTTGTCCAAAAACAACGTCACGGTACCCAGCGCGTCCTCCAATTGTAGGGGACCTGAGTGTGTGCCCTCTACAATGTAATATTTGGGGGGGATGAGAAATGGGAGCCTGGGCGGTTGAGCGGTCCAAGAACGTGGACGCGGCTCGAAAGGAGAACTCCCAATTGTGCGGTTTGGTAGGGTAGTTCGATGGTGTGATATCGGAACAAAGGGGTGGTTTAGTGCAGAAGGATCTAAACAGCTGAGCCGCTACTTGGATTACTGCTAACGTGGACGACTGGCAGCTCGCGCAACACGCGAAGCAAGTACTGTGACGTATGACAAGTGGCTGTATGCGGAAGCCACGGAACAATTAAATAAGTGTTACCTGGATCCCACCGGGATGAGGGTTGAGAGGCAGGATCTTAAGAACTAGAGAAATAAACTAAATGACCAGATACTTCTAAGATGTCTGACTTTAATGAGTACTTCTGACTTGAAGTACTACTAGATTTGGCAGAGCAGTTAATAATTCAGATGCTTATTACATTCCACGCACTAGGGGATGAAAGTGTAGTTGTCTGTGTGAGGAGTTCTACTCGCTAGACACTTACCGATCCGGCACTCGTCGGGACGGCTCTCAGCAGCGGCCTGGCACTAGGTAGCACTAAGGAAAACTGACCCCGAGTGACCTCACCGCTACTGTTTTATAGCTTTCCGTGTGTCGAGTGCGCATAATTGCAAATTCCTCAGGATGTGAGGTGCTGGCCGGGGTCGATGAAGTTTAAGTGTGGGGTTATTGGAGGTTATTGAAGTATTAGGTTTATAGATGTGTTGTAGATTTGTATGACTTATCCTGAAGGCGTTTATTTGGGTATAGATGTGTGGGTTGTAGATAGTAGGGGATGAGGGTGCCATCCTACGGATGCAACAATAGATATTCATAAAAAATTGTACTATTGGAAATGATGAAAGCGGTGTGAATTTTAAGAAATTGGGGGAAATTATTCGGAATAATCTAATATTTCTGCTTCCTCATGTTCTTGTTGTTGTTCTTCTTCTTGTTCCTCTTCTTATTGCTCTTCTTCTGCTTCTTGTTCCTCCTCTTCTTGTTCTTCTTCTTCTTCTTCTTCTTCTTCTTCTTCTTGCTGGGTGCAGGTAAATTTTCCTAACAGCGATGAATCAGATGTCTACTCGCTAATATCGTATGAACACTCTTCTGATGGCAAATCAACATTGGAGCATGACTTGCCTTGACAACACTGGTATATGCTAATGAACAAAATAATCCAACTTTTTTGCAACCGCATTTAGCATTACGTCCCTTTATACGATTGCAATTAACGTTGTTGAGGAATTCCTCCGGTACAGGTGGGAGTAAAGTCTGGATTGGTTTCAATGTATTGCCGATTAACTTCCAACCCCAGTCTTCTGGGTCTAGTTGATTACCAAGCCGCACTTGAACTTGATAATATACTCGAAATAGATGTTGATGAGCAGAAGCAGAGGTCGGAGGAAGACAAGCTAATTGCACTTGTTTTTTGTTACGAGTATTCTTTACAAAGTATGCGTATCGAAACTTATCTAAGCAGGTAATTTGTTTTGGAGCTCCATAAATAGAAAAAGAAAGCGAATTCCGTTGGTGATTAGTGATTATATCTTGTTTAGTAGAGTGACGCTTTTTACAAACTTCAGCACAATGAACTAAATCTTGTTTCTCGAACATTTTAAAAACTGTTGTTTTACCCCTCCTGAAAAATGCTGATGTATCGCAGCCAGTTACTGCGTGTAAAAATAGTATATGGTTTTGACACTTTGCAAAAGCAGATAAACTTTTGGATGAATATATTTCCGACTGATGGTGAGCTTTCCCAGGTTTCTTTTTTGTTGGAGTTCGAGCAGTAAGTAATATCAGTAAGTCAACGTCTTCACCAACAACAATAGTTGTATTTGTCAAGTTGAACTGTTGTATTGCTGTTTCAATTGTCAGGACATCAGCATCATATTCAGCTTGTTTGACAAGAATATTTTAAGTGGTAAATCTTTCTTTCAACATTGAAATGAACCGAGACTTGTTGTGAGTATTGGCAAGAAATTTTTGTTGACTGGTAGGAACTGTCATAACTTGAATAAATAAGATATCAGGCGATGAAGATGTTGTTGTAGTACGACGACCTTGTTCTGTGGCTTTAATATTTTCGTACAATCGGTATAGCCATCAAATACTACAGTAACTGTATGGCCAAAATGTCGACGTACATACTGAACGTATTCATCTAAAATAACGTTAAATTTTTCTTCGCGATCCCACACAACGCGGTGTAAAAGATATCCTACATCGATGATGTAAGTCACATTAATGTTGTTAATATCAATGTTTAGGCTACTGTTTGAAAACAATCGTAAATGGCTGACGTTTGTGTTTTACGCATTCCAACATCATCGAACAGTGACAACTGGTAGGGAGCCAATTCATATTCGAAATATTTCTGAATTTCATCTTCAAATGCCGAAGTAATACTCATGCGTTGAAATAACAATTCATGGTCAAGAGATACTTTCTCATCGTGAACTTTTATGGTGCTACTCATAGGTAAAAGAGGGACTACCTTATCAGCGCGTTTTAATTTAATATTATTAAATGTCAGTCCTGTTATTTTGGACATAGAGGCAATCCCAACTTCACGAGTTTCATGGCAATTAATTTTCACCAACGACTCCACTGGCAATAGATATTGTTCTGACCGGGAAAGGGGGTTGGTCGAACAAAGGAGTGTAAGGGTGAATTTGGAAGGTGTTGCCTGATTGAGGAGAGTTTCAACAAATGTGCTAAAACTCCGGATAGGTGTGAATGAGGGGATTAGGGTGATCGGGAGAAGCTTTGGGTTATCGGGGTCGTAGATCTAGGGGATGCGTTATTAAACTGGAGCTATTAGCCTTCAAAACAAGTACCGTAGGTGAGCAATTTAACTACCTGCTGACCGTGCAATGTTAGGCTCGGCAGCCGCGCGATCCAACACTCAAGGCTGTGATAATGAAACCTAGTTATTGTCCGCACAGCAGTTTTGTAAATGACACTGGCAGGTCGAAGGTGTCAGATAGGGAAGTAAGAGGTAAAACATTGTTTATGAAATAAGTCTGCAATGGATGTGTACTGGTTGTGGTCATTTGTTTATGTGACCTGAAGGTGTTTTAAATGAGTGTCCCTAGCTGGGGACAGTGTAACACATTGTAATTGTTATAAACAATGTTAAGGTGTCAAATTGGGGAAGGAGTGTAACTTGCAATGTTAGGACTTCTGAGATACACACTTACCTCTAGGTGAGATGTCGCTGCACAGACGAATAGAGCTTCCGGCCATAGACAGACAATTAGTCCGGTGGGGGTCTCCTTCTTAAGCGTTTGGGAACTGCTGAGTCGGTGTTTCTTAATTTGTTGGTGTTCCAGTTAGCTCCAGTGTATGAGTATGTGAGTGATGCAAGGCTTGAGCAAGAGCTGAAGCTTCAACTCTGCTGGCCGCGTGTAATAGAACTGCATGCCGGTTGTTGTTGTTGTCTCCGGCCTGGGGTAGTTTTGGGGTAGAAGAGGGTGTTGAATGTGGGGCTGATTTGTGGATGTGTTAGGAGTAGTTGTAGACTGTAGATGTATGCGTGGTTGTAGAATCTTGTAGGTGAGTGAAGATCCAGTGGCGTGGCGCTATCTCTCTCTCGGGGGTGCGTAGGGTCCCAAAGGGGGTGTAGGGTCCCCTGGGCACTAACAAGACGCTGCCTTCGTTTAGTTCGTGTCCCCACGAACTGGTATCAAGTGTAAGGGTGCCTCTATCCTTCTTCTTCTTATTATTCCTCGTCCTCTTCTTCTTCTTCTTCTTCTTCCGCGGTGTGGATGCTGTGTCATCTGTGGTAATGTAGTTCCTCGGAAGTGTGTAGGTGTAGTGTGCTCTCAGAAGGGGTGGGGTTTAAGGGTTGGAACATAGTTTGTTATACATACATATCTCTTGTTATACAAAGGAAATACAAAACATTCTGGTCACATGTGATAAACAAAATATGTGGTTACATACCTTTCGTAGGAAATTCGTCATCAAGTTTTCTGTGATGCAAAAGGGAAAAAACATATATTTGTAGTCATCTTTGCTGTTCATGCAACTTGATGGGGAAAACATTGCCTTTTGCTTTTGAATTGCCCGTCGTAAATCTCATGTGTATGAAAGAAGGAAGAGTAAAAGTGAAAGAGATGTCCCATGGGTAAGTTTAGAGGTTTTATCAGAATTGTTTATTGTGTTGGGAGAATTAGGACATCTTTACAAGTGGTCGTTAGAAGGGTGAAATGAAAATCGTGTATGCAAGTATGTGTGAGCAGTGGGCAGTGTGATATACAATGTGTTTTAGTACAGTAATAATCGATGTGACATAGTAATGTGATGATGGTACTCATATGCTGATAATTCTAATAACATGGTGATGCGGTTAATGATGATTCTCCAGGTGATCATTATGCATATAATTTCGTAAGCTGTGATATATTGAATACAAAATAAAATACAATATATGATAATATCGAACAACATCTTTTTCTAGAGCTCTTTTTGTGTGGCCATTCTTCCGTGCCTTTCTCTCTTATACCGTCTAACCCTTATTCTCTAATACCTTATCTACTTTCCTTTTACTCGGCCGTTCTTGATCGTGGTTTAGCGGCTAATTCGCTAGTCCCTTTTTACCTTATCCTAGTGGACTTCCCTCGTGGGCGGGAATAATTCACCCTGATGGCGAGGGTAGGCGCTTACAAGCCTGCGCCGCCCCTGGCTATCGCATTATCACGCTTTATTTGCGTGTCACACATATATATTTGCGTCAGCGGCGTCCAGCGTCCCACGCCCGCTGTTCGCTGTTGAGCACCGTCGCCGTCACCTTATTGGTGCGACTGAAGAACGAAGAACAGTGTATTTGTGTGTGAGAGATACTATAGGAGTGTAGTGTATTTTGGTGTTGGAAATATATTTACAACAGATATGTGTACAATTTCTGCTTCATCTGGAAAAATGCATTATTAGGCATGTATTTAGAGATGGATGCCTTGTTGTTGCTTCCTTGGTCGTCTGAAATGGGATCAATGTCATTATAGCATATATGCATACTGTATATAATATAACTATTCGGTGAACATGTAATATATATTCTATTTTGGCGCCGCTTAACCTATCTTAGTCTAGGCTGGCTGTATTCTATTGTACTTACTTATCTCTATATTCCTTGTATTTATGTGTAGGTGTGTGCATTCTCAGTGTGTACAAAGTGTGTGAATAGTGTAATCGTGTCCTCAGTGGTCCACATTACCTGTTTACCATGATCATTTTTACTCATCCGTTGCTGCAGTGGCGTTGGAGCTCTTGCTGGAATATAAAACACATAGTTAATATGCCCTTGGCCAAATATATTATCTTATATGCTGCGCGAATCGTGCTGCGTTGTGTAGGGGTCGGCTAGCTTTAGCACTACCGCCCTTGGGATATCTTCGAACGTTTCGTTTTGTCGTATCGCTCCATCGCTTTATTGAGCCTTTATCTCGACCGTCGAGTACCGAACATTTACTACTCTAGGGGCCGCTGCCTCGCTATTTATAATAGGCTGTATCATTATTCATCTGGACCTAGTGCCAGGAAATTCATTTATCTCGGTTCATCGCGGAATATTACATCGCGGAATAATTGAATTAACGTTTTTTTTTTAATCAACGCTTATATTACTTTATTGGGCTTACCCTGCCAACTTTAATTGCCTTTCGGTGCCGAACGCGCTATGTTGCGTTCGTATCGCATAGAATTTTCGTTACCGTTTTGTCGGACTTACCCTGTCATCTGGTATGGCTTTCTGGTGCCGAACTGCCATCTACCGCCTTTGCGTTTAGATCGCTAAGATATGGTGGCACTCGTATGGCACTGTCCTCTGCGGGACGTGGCCTTCGCCCTTCTGTGCCGTGTAAGTGTAATCTATATCTTAATTACATGCTAATCTATATCTAGAAAAAATTTCCGAAATAGTTACTTAATCTATTGCCGAAATACCCCTTGTAAGTTATTGTCTGGGAACAATAGCTTGCTGAATTTGCTTATATAGGTAGGTGAGTTCCTTACATGCTAAAAAAATCGAGGAATATCTCCCTTAATGGGGGTTCCGCGCGTGCACACCCTGATGATACCGGAAACCACCAGGCAGCCAGACCAAAGTCCTTGTACGCTTTCCTCCTTATATACTGTACTAACTGTCGACATCCCCCTTAATAACTAATGTGTGTGTATTTGTGTAGGCCTTTGGTTGGTTGGTTCTTAAGTTTAGGGGCTGCGACAACGCGGTCATGTAGCCCCGTGTACTTTGTGTGTGTGTAGAATCTGTCTGATAACCGGTGTTAATTGTGATGACTGTATTAGTGTGTGTTATCTGTGTGTAGGCCTTTGTGCATGTGTGTTAAAATAGCATGTTATTCGCTTTGGATCGATCCTTTCTTTGTTACTTCATCGGGTGTCCCCGGACAACCGTATATTGCTAATTTTGGGAGCCCACTCCCTGTGGTGGTCGCTACCTACCATTTATAAACTTGCGGTACGTTTCAACCGACATTTATGCTCGAGAGTCGCTACTCAATATTTGTGGGCTGTGCGGAATATAATCATGTATGTATTATTCAGTAAAATTCATGTATTCATTTATTATATTCATTATTATATAAATCTTCACCATAGTTCCGGCTATAGACGTTTGCTTCACCTGATGTTCCGCTAGTTCAGGACTTTTAGACTTCACTCCCTTGAGAGCGGGAGACTACCCCTCACGCCTCGAGGGGTCTACCTAACATTAAAATTAGCTAGGAGTCTAGTCCTAATTTTGTCGTCCCTAGACGAGTCTTTTATGTCTGATACTGAGGTGGCTATGTCTCCTATCTGACAGTCAAATTCTCCCCTGCAGGTCTGGCTCCGTTGACTGTAAAGCATATTGGGTGTAACTATATCCGACACGGTAAGCAAGGTATTATTACCGAGATCTCAATGTTTGCCCGCGTTACGTCACCGTCTTCGGACCCTTCGTCGTTCTGTTTACTTTGTCACGATCTGTAATTGCCTTCTCCGGCTTTATCCTCCTGTGCAACCTTTGTCGTCAGTTATATATATTATCACCTCGTGTGTTCTCAGATCCTTTATTATCCATATGTGGATAATTCTCTGGGGGATGTGTAATTTAGTGTGTTATGTAATGTGTATTGTTTTAATGTAATATTTTGTTTACGTGTGGGGGAGGGGGTTGTAGGCCATTCTAAACGCAGTGCCTGCTTTCGCACGCTATTAGCTCAATCGGCTCATCCACGCCGAAATTTTTGTAGGTATGCATAGGCATATTAGTATAATTTTTTTGTATTTGTACAAAGTATAATTAATGGGTTTGATGGGCTGTTATTTGTTAAAAAGTATCATCGCGTAGGTATGGGAGGGTGCAGCACTGTCGGCTCGTTATTTTGCTCGGCCTCGAGCCCCTAATACTTTAAGGATGTCTTTATATTACTGGATTCCTTGTAGGTTGGGTTAGATTTCCCTAGGTGATTAAAATTTAAATATTGCATGCAGGTGTAATATTAATAAAACCCTGGGTTTGTGAGGGTGGGACTTGCAAGCGTAACGATGGATGTGAGCGTGTATAGCTGTCGCTCACGTAAGGGAATGTGTTTGTATAGGTTACATAATATTATAAGTTTACCATGCGGGAAGTATTACTTAAAATATTTGTTAGTGATTTCATGGCCGTCATCTATATATACATATAGATGTATTAGGCGTACCTCAATTGTTGACCGATCACCTCTTGTACTCAGGTGAGAGCTGTGCAATGCGGGGTGCAGTGGACCCGCTCTTTAGAAGCATGAACCCCCAACAACCTCTGTGTGAGGGTAGGGTAGTGTGTGTGTGTGAATTGGTGGGAAATGGGGTATGGATCTCTGCCTGTATGGTATCTATGGGAAACTGTGGATATTACATTTCTTTGTGCCTTTCTTTTGTTGACCGTTCTCACTTGGTCATGGCGCGTTTTCTCCGCTCATTGGCGCTATTTAAATACGCGCTCACTGGGTGTCTGTGCTCCCTATGGGTGCCTCATGGCGAATAATGTCTACTCTGATCTCTGTTCAATGTTGCAGTGAAATCATCATCCCTTGTTATCATTAAATTATACAATAAGATTTGGTAGCGTCACCACGGTTTTCACTGTTCGTTCTATACTGTATTGGTTTTACCATTCATGATTGCCCCTATTTTATTAAAAATATTAGTGGGAATGCGCCTTGCGCCCTGCCAAACATAGCGGTAATAATAGTTATCTAGATTCTATGCGATTGGCGCCCTATGGCCTGCCTATTTGGCTTGTGGGCAGCCTTGACTTTTATCTATGTATCTGTATATAATCTGTTCCTTTGCACTGATATGTGTATTAGTTTACTATGTATGTCCTTATGCTAGGGCCTTTGTTGGCGCTAATAATGTGGGTGAACATCCTTGTGTGCTATAATTGTAGACGTCCCTAAAAATGGGGGGTGTATTATTTATTGTGGAACACTATGTTTATCTGCCATTTTAGTCAATGATCTGCGGCGTCTGCGTGTCATTAAGACGACCGCACTATGTATTGAGCGTAAAAACTGCTGTACCTCATTAGGGTGCTTTATTGCTATAATCGGGGGTTGTATTATCTATTAATTCCCCTAGTCATTACCGTTTATTACCGGTGTTTGCCCGCTGGTATAATCATCGACCGTCTTTATAAAGAGAGCGTGTATGGGCGGGAGGCGGCCCTGGCCTTCTCGCGTGCTCGCGAGCCGTATCGGAGTGCCGTGCCTAGTGAAGTCACATGTCTCGCTGTCCGAGTGCGTCACCATATTTGAATGAATTGTCCCCACCCAGCGTTATCTCCACGTGTGTGGCAGTGTTCAGTGACATACAATGTTATCAGCCAATCCGGAGGTTGGATTTTCAATGGCTGCCTAGAGTAGTCATGTGAGCGGCTTAAAGCAATGGCGCCCCTTGTAATTCATGTCGTCATTGTATTATGTGTGCTAGATGTTCTATTATTCTAGTGAGGGTGTAGTAATATCATTAATAATAATAAACCGTGTGCTGATGCAAGTATGCAGTGTTACCTCCAGTGATTCTGTTTGTTTACCGACTGTCAGCATGTTTTGTTGCATTTTGTGTGTGCATACCGAGGCTGAAATTCCTTCCGGTATGTGTCAGGTCTTTGTATTGGCAACTCAAACTAACACTTGGGGCGCTGCAATCGGTCTGGATAAGTAGGGTAAAAATACTCAATAACACGAGTTTGATATGGAACACTTTTTATTTTTCGGTTATAATCAGTAAATGTGGTCCCTAAAATAATGACAGTGTTATTTTCAATTGTATATATGTATAAATGTGCGATACACGTGATCTACAAGCATCAGTTGACTGCTGGTATTTGTTTTGTGCAGTTCGAGTCATGGCGCTGTTACGTTTAAAAGCTATATTTGAGTTTGCTCACTGTACCATAGATTCTAGAAATTATTTGCTGCTTGGTAGGGCGAAGGGATGAATTCAACTTGTATTAAAACTCGGGGTAGACAGGAATTGCTTGATTTGGATGGTAGGTATTAACCCTGCGAAGTCGAATTAGGCCTATATGACTCGAAGTGGAATGGCTCGGATATCGCAGATCGAGGTGATGGCGGCTGGTAGGGTTATTGGAAATGAACTAGGGAGCGAGGAAGGATACCTGACTGATGAAGCTTGGCTGTACTTGGCTGGTGTGAGCTTGGCTGTCTTGGTACGGCTTGGCTCGGCGAGACTGTGCTTGGCTGCCTAGGTGCGGCTTGGCTCGGCGTAAGTGAACAACCCGTCCTGTCGTCAGTGAGTGTAGTGGTGAGTGGTCCAACCCGCTCTTATTGCCCGTATTTATTTGGTATCGTCACCTTTCGGCTATTGCTATTTGCATCTTTTGGAAAGTGATGAAAACGTATATCCGCCGCCCTCTTATACATCGACTTACAGCCGTAAACTGAGCAATATACTTTGCTTTTACTCATTCTGCACTCTTATCAACGAGTAAAACTTATAACTTATGTATAAACACGAATAATTTACCACGATCTGCTTACCAATACAAGAAACCATTATACAAACAGTCACCACGTGACAAATGTACCCTACTTGGTAAGTTTCTCATTTTTACCGCTAGATGTCATATCAGATAGCTGGAGTTGCCAATAGTCCAGGACACCTTAAATAAGTTACTAGAAAACCAACATGGCCGCCACATTTGGTGTTGCCAACTTACATCATTTAACACCAAAAAGTCAGCACACACATCCATGTAAAACGTATCGCAAATGATCCAAACTAAGTAAAGCCCCTTTTACGAAAATACGTTTTACATGAAGTTGTGAAGCAGTCCTTGCTCAAGTTAGGGACATCTTGGTCATCAGTCCTCGACAGTAACTCTTAAGCAGTATTATGGTAGTGACGTTAACTTAAATTATCTCTTCTAGATTGATTTTTAAAGCATCATATAAAATGCATAAGAACAGAAACATTAATACTTACTCAATTATTTTCGCCAGGGAGCTAAAGATGAGCATGTTCATTTTTTCTTATAGGCTATATTTTTATAATTAGTCCAAAAATGCAGACCATTCTGTTTTAAGATGAGTGTTCAGAGAAGGATGTAGGAGTAGGAGAGAAATATAATACTAGGGTACATATTAGCTTATTATTTCTTTATTTTTGATAAGTACCGTACTCATTTCTTGCATGTATAGGCCTACATATATGAAGGCAGAATTGAGACAAGCTGTTGAAAGCCTGTTGGCAAATCCCTATTGAGATGCAAGAAGATGGTTGATCCAATGCTTAGGCCTTAAACCATTCGAACTAGTCGTGGATTTTAGGGGCATAAGACTAATGGCAACTCGAAAATTTTGTCTTGGAATGGTATAAAGCAGCAGTTGGTTGATTTTGGGGCTTTGTGACATCATGGTCATGTAGATCTGTGTACTTGGGCATGTGGAATTTGACTGATAACCTGTGTTATTGTGATGGCTGGATTAGTGTGTGCATTTATTATTCAGATGAGGATTGGGAACGAGGTGGCCATGGACTTAATTTAGGAACCATCCCGGCATTTGCCAGGAGTAGAAGCGTGGAAACCACTTCCAAGATGGCTAAGATAGGAATCGAACCCTCCTTTTCTCAGTTTTGCCTCATGAGGCTGAGTGTGCCTTGTTCCATCCCTCAGACCAAAATTAAAATGCTAGCCGCACAACGCGAGATGGTTGGTAGAATAGTCTCCTGACCTCTCATCAACCGGCACATTAAAAGCCACTTGTAGAAAAATCAATGAATTCACTGAGAAATTGACGAGTTAAGTACAGGCGTTGAAAGGCAAGCTTTATCGACGGAGTAATATCTCGAAAATTATAATTATAAGATACCAACACAAAACATATTTCTGTGGAGAGCTGAGATATTTAAATTGCGAGAGCGGAATATATGAGAGGGAATTGAACTGAGGCAGCGTTGTCACGAATGGGTACGTCCTCTACACTTCCACTCATTTCTACATGATCATAATAATAGCATTATCATGACGAATAGAATACATAGTGTTATCGCTGACCGAGTTCAAGCGCGCCCCGCTGTTGGCCAGCGCTAGTGGTGCAGACCCCCAACGCTACAGTCAACCGCAGTCAGCTGTTCAAAAATGGGATACGCGCTGGCCTGCGTAAACCTCTTTACGAAGGCTGCGGTTACGCTGATTGCATCAAATTTTCAGTGCATATTCTAAAATAAAATAATAGCCCGCCTTCAACCAAAAATGTTCAAGGCAAAACGACATACGTAATAGAGGTAACACTTCAGGAGTGATGAACCAAGTAGAATACTTAAATTAGCCTAAATACCTTGTGTAATGATGAATAATAATTATGGAAGTGATGTCCTAATAGATGTTTTCTCCTTCGCTGTCTGTAACCCACCCGCTATGCCCTTTTATAAAACGACATATACTGTAGTGAAATTTCAGATTAATTCTGTACCATGTATCACTCTTTTTTCTTTTCGCTTTCACTTTGATAATATATCATTTTCATACCTTATTTCATCTTTTGGCGGGAGGGGGGGGGGGACATTATCAATTGTAACTACTAACCTTGATCACTTCTGCACCGGATATACTGATATCGCGCCAGGAGTTGGCAGTTGGGTTTGAACTGCAGCTGTCTTCCCGCTCACTGCGTAACGCGCATTCCAAAAACATTCAGTTTGTCACTACTTGCTTCACTCACTCAGTACATTCCTTCTTTCACTAGCTGCGTGTCGTCTGTTGCAATAATAACTATTGGCATGCGGGTAGCCGATATATTTAAGTTAGGAATAGGTGGACCGCGCATGCATACTGCGAGACCCCCCGCACCCCGTCACAGCGTGTTCAAACTGCCATCTCCTGCCGCGATGACAGTATGTGCTAAATCACTTAAACATGTGTTTTTATTTATTGTATATTTAACAACCGCCGCCATGTTCGACAGCATATTTGGTATGTGAAACTGCCGCAGTGAGCGATCACATTGACGTCATTAGTTACCAACATATCCGATACTAAATAGGCCTACATTAGACGACACATGTAATGTTGTAATTATGCGAGAAAAAGAAATAAACGAGCTCTTCTTGGTTAGACGACTGACTGGACGAAACCATTGGTCGCTACTTGGTTAGACGACTGTCTGGACGAAAATTACCGATTGCACTACAAGCAAGGAGGTCTGGGCGTAAGCCCCAGGTTAGGTTTGTTTTGTACGTAGAACAGTATTTACCACTGTAATGAACGCTGAACGCAAGAATTTCATGTTTCGAACTAATCGGGAAAACCAGCGCCTCACTGCCTAAAAGTTATTGGTCTAGGCACAAACCATGGGTTTGGATGAAAATTATTGATGCGTGTCCCCCCCCCCCCACTGTGCGTGACAAAATCCAGGGGTGTTTGTATGGCCTAATGAATTAACAATTATTGGTCTAGACAAAAACAGCTTGCACAATCCATTGCGAACTGGTTCAAACTTGGCGCTATTTTGTTTCATGGTACCGCGCTTATACAAAGTAGTCCCGTAAGTGTGGGATTGGCAATACTGTACTTGTGCATAATTAACAGCGAAAATGGCAGACTCAGCTGGAATTCCATCTATATAAGTCGTGATCCTATTTGGGACATCCTGAGATCTGAAAAATGCACACTTTGTCACGAACCTGGAAGTAAAATGGATAAGGGGCACCTGCCACATTGCAACAAACTTGATGTGACTGCTATAACTTCAGGAATCCTCACACAACTCTATTGGAATGCAAGAAAGCTGATGGATTGGAATCTGGGCTAGCCATAAGAAACAACAATGCTTTAATATGAAAAATTGAGGTAACGCGGGCCGCGTTAGCTAATATATAACACCCCCGGTTTTGTCATGCACAGTGGTGGTAGTCAATCTTTATCCAGGCCAATGGTTTTGCCTTTTATTTCATTATTCACGTGTCGTGAATTTTAAGAATGTCCAAGCTGTGTAGTATAGGCCTACGAGATCTATGAAATTTTTAGTTTTCTATTACCGTATAATGTATAGCCTACAAATATCGTTTACCTGTGTGCTAATAATTCTAGCGCAGCCATCACAGCATACAGTCACAATCATGTCCGATGCAGGTGTATAAGCCACTTTCTACTTCCATTCAGAAATAATACAAGTAGGCTATAGCAGCGACCAATATTTATAACGAATTGCAACCAGTGGCTTCGCCCAAACCATGTCATCTAACCAAGTAGCGAACAATGACTTTGTCTCACCCAACATTAGTACATCAGTAATTTTCACCAGACATTCAGTGGTGCAATAACTTATGTCGAGAACTAAAAGAGAGCTATGAGATATTGTTGGTATTCTCTGAAAATTTGCATATGTGACTCCAGCGCAGTGCATATACCATGCACACGTGAGTATATGGCTCTTCAGAATGATGATTGATTCATGTTGCACAACCCTTGAAGTTCGTTGAAGGGCATCACACTACTCTGTCACAACCATGACTGAAACAAATAAAAATAGGCCTAATATAAATATGTTATCTGCCTACTACTAAGTAGGCTATAGGTCAGTAGCCAAGTACATAAGTTATAAGCTTCATAAATAATCACCAATACATTCACTACCACCAACCGAGTGTGAATCATAGACTAGGCCTACTTCCAAGCTTAAGAGTTACATGTGCAATGTATTATAATATTATGGCTGACGGCATTTGGAAGTCGAGAATAATTTACATTACTATATTAGAAGGCGAATTGACCCTAAGAATATATTCCCGAGAGAGAACTTACATAGGCTATATTTTAGGTTATGTTTGAATTAGGCCTATACGGAAAATGCAGTCGGAAGACTATTTCAAAATTTCCAAAGACCATTAAGGTTTTTTATTACGTTATATGTGCTCTGACTGAATATAAAAATTAATAAAACAACGATTAAATAACTCTGTACTTTAAATTTTGTAGGTCTAGGCTAGGCCTACTTACTTAAATTGTAGTGATCTTTGTAGAGTTACTCCAATCCATCTCCAATCTTGTTCTCGTATTTTTAGGCGTCATGATGAAATCTAAATAAGAATTTATCCAAAAATTAATTAAATAAAAGCTTTGAAACATCTCAGACAAGTGGATTTGACACACACATATCAAGAGTCTATAATAACTGTAAAAACTGTTTTAATCGATGTATATTACTAGTACTTACCTTGTACAACTTGTTACAACTTCATAAGACTTGAATTTCCGAAGAAAACTGTGAAATTATTTAAATAATAAGTCATTAGTTACAGTCGTAATTATAATGTTGGCTGACTTTGTGAAAAATGCATTCTGGGAGTTATTGCCAGAAACATGTCGGCAACTGTGTGGTACGGAATTTTACTGGTATTATGGTCTCTGAAGATGGCGAGATTTTAAGCAGGGTTGGCGACAATGTGCTCGCACCGGAAAACAACTTACCTTCAAGAAATGCAACCATAAACCAACATTTACGTAGACATAGGGGACGGCTGTTAATGTTGCCTACCCTGTTTTAATCTAGTAACTTATTTAAGCTGTCCCGGACTATAATCTAGAAGTTAGTTTTATACATTGCATTCGAGCGCCTGTGTTTCTATTGCGCCAATGTGTTTATGATGTCCCAATCCTCGTGTGGAAATGTAAACAAGATGTGGTTTCGCGGGGCTGTGCATATTTCGCCATGTATTGGCCTAAAATGTGCCATCATGCTGAAAATTATTTCTATGTTTTGTCTAGGCCTCGCTTATCTAGGTGTTGTATTCCGGTGTCAATTTATCTAGTTTTTCTCTTTCATAGGTGCCTTGGGCCTGTCAACTGGTGTTATTTGTGCTTTCCAGTCTAAATGCCTGCATTATGCCTATCATTTGGGCATTTGAGATGTGGTGTTCCCAACTCTTTGCTAGTGATGGGTGTACCCGAAATATATTCCTGTCTCTATTATCCTTGCCTGTGTAATTGTGTATCTGAGTGCAAATTGTATTTTCCCCTGGAATACTTATCTTTGGTCTATGTTTCTCATGTATTGTTGCGGGCTCTCATTTATTGGGCGTCGCCCGCGCTTTTTGGAATTTCTGTCCTATACGGACCAGTTTGTGTGTGTTTAGAGCTTTACTCAGCGTTATACCGCTGGTGTACGTAGTTTAGAGGATTCGCCCGGGACTGATGATCTGCGTGTTTGGGGGCGATTGGTTTTCAGTCGGTGACTGTTTCCGACTACTAGCTCTTGTAGCCATCTGTGTTTATATCGTTATCTGGTAATTGTATGCAGTGTCATAGTCTTCCATAGTCTGCCAATCTGTGTCTGAGAGGTGTCGTGACCACTCGTTTTCAGTCGGTCGAAATTTGGCCTCTCGTGTGATCGTCTCAGTACCTCCGGAGGTCGTTCGCTCGACTCCCGGGGCGTCCGTGTGTATTTAGATCTTCGGACTTTTGATCATGTGTATCCCCTGCGCTCTATGTCTGCACGTATTAACTAGTGTCATTGTATGTGTCCGTATGGGACCTCCGGTAGTGTGCTTCGTAGCAAGGTATCGTTGGCTAACTTAATCCTTGCTACGCCCCTGTTCCCTGTTTTAATGTGTTTGTAGTGTCAACCCTTCGATCTGGTTGTTCACCCTTTTGTCTCCCGCTACGGTTATGTTGTAGTGGGTAGCAAAGGTGTTGCCCTATAATTATGGTCAGTAATTACTGTCATACTTCTATCCTCTGTTTGTATGCAGATCTCTGGGGCATATATAAGATACTTCTGTAACCTGCTCCACGCTAGGTCATGAATTGCATACTTTGTTCTATTGCCATGTGGGCTGTACGCGACCCACAAAGGTATTGTGTAGACCTTGTAGCGTCTGAATATGCCCTGAGTTGGTGATTCAGGATCCCCATTTCCCTAAATGCGGTCCCCTGGCGTGTAGTGTAGTGCTAAAATGTGCGTGGCAAAATATACACTAATTTGAATGAATTGCGGGACGCTAATTGTTCCTAGTGCCGTAATTTCGGGAGTTTTCAGGTGTGCAAAATGGTGTGAATGATTATGTGTTATTGTATTGCTATTGAGAGCGTTGCTAAACTTGGCTAGCGACTTGTCATTCTCTTGTGTCTGAACGTCGCTTTTCGCTGACTCGGAAATAGCTCACATTACAGTGTCGTAGCAAGCAAATCCTGCTAGCATAGGAGGTTGCTTACTGCATGTTTACCTGCTCATTGTGTATACAATCATATATGTGATCTGGCCTGACTAATGGTGTCGGCCTGTGTAATATTTCCTGTAAAAGAACCTTCTGTTCCACACATCTATGGTGTGAGTGAGATCGAGCATGGAGGCATATAACATGTAATAACACTGACGTACATATAACATACATGCATAATCACTGTGCACTTTTAAAATATAATTGGTGGGTCTGATTTTTTTTCTGAATGTTTGCTGCAAACCTTTACAGCTAAGTGGCACCAAGTTTTATAGATTGTATAGGGTTTGCCAGTGTTTTATGGCTTATGTGTCATTTATGTACGTGTCTGCCAGTGTTGTTTGGCCATAACGCGCCGTATGTGTCTGAACGGTCCTGGGTTCGATCTCTTCTGTTTGTGTGGCTTTTTAATCCCTATTCGAACCCCTGTAATGTTTTGTGGCATATTAGGCCTCTTGAATGTAAGCTGTAATTTTTACCGTGTCCTCCTGCTGAAATTTTGCTAGGACACTCAATGTTATGCACACAATTTGTGTAACATTAGTAATACATATACAATATGAATACATGACCACTGTGCATTTTTTAATTTATGCCCATAGGCTCGTTTTTCGGAATCTTCGTCCGGAAGCCTTGTTGTGTGTTTGGACCCTTATTTTAAATAATATGAATGCCGTAGCTACGTGTATGGATGGGGACCTATTCCCTAAGTTATGTGTAAAGGTATGAATATGTTGTCCGTGAAGTGTCGCCTGTGTTAGTGTCTACTGTCTGTGTCTATGGCCCTGGCTTCGATTTCGCCATGCCATATCAATTGGCGCTTATCCGGGTCATAATTCCTGTCTACTATCGAATATTTCCCTTGGTCAATCACTTTCACTAACGTCTGAGCGCCATCACTCGACGGGGGGATTGAGTTCGCCCTGTGATTCTCTTGTAGGCATCTGGCAGCCATTGGGGCACTTCTTTATTGCCCTCTGTAGGAGTTTTCAACAGGGTGAGTTTGGGCCTTTGTGTGGTGTGTTGCCCCCTTGTCGGATGGAGTGCCCGCGTGCCTGAAGGGATTATAGCTCGCCGCGGTGCACTGTGAGTATCTGGAGGGGTGTATGTCCCTCTGTCTAGATAGCCCGTGGGGGTAGGAAGCAAAGTTTTCCTATTTCCCCGTGTACTTTGACTATAGACGGGCGATGTGTGCTGAGGTGTGTGGACTGTATTTGGAGGGGTTGGAGTCAACACCCTTCTGTGTGTCTGGCCTGAGGGGGTTGGTGCTAGTGTTCGCCTAGGTTCTGGCATAGGGGTCCTTTGAACCGGCGCTGTGGGTCGTGTAAGTGTTTGTGTCTGCAGTGTTGGTGTATTCATGGAATACACGGTAAGATAGAGTATTCTTTTTAATGCTCTTTGCTTGTTCATTTCATCCTTTTTCTCAAACACCAACAGTGATCTCCTAGTTTCTCTTTGGTGGTGTCATGTCTCTTATGTCATTGTGAGTCTGTTCTAGATATATATCTTCCATGACCCACCTAGCGTCATCTAGCAGCAAATCTCTGAAGCTCCTCAATTCTTCCTGGTGCAAGAGGACTTCCTTTTCCATCTGGCCACCAGATCTCGTTGCCATCGCCAGCTATTATCTCCGTGATCAAGAGAACTTCGTCTACTCTTTCACCCACCAGGCTGTGCTAGTATCGCCTTCTATCAACTCTTTGAAGACCATTTCCTCAAGAGAATTTAAGTTTACAACATTGGTCATGCTTATATGTTCTCCTTTAGTCTCCTACCCCCACTCTTTTCCCTTCCTTGGACCCTCCGCGCTTCGCTGAGTGGGTCTCACTTGTAAGTCGGCAGTTGACTCGGTCAGTCAAGGCTCAACTAGAGCCAGTCTCCTCAAACCAAGAGGCACTCTCTACGTTCTACGCCATGTTGGCACATTAAGTATTCGTCAAAGGGAACTTCACCTTCGACATGCAACCAAGATAAGTACAGACTTAAGGTTTTAACCTCATCTTCATCAGTTTTATTATCTACATGCTTTTATTGAGAGATTGAGCGTGAGATTACTTATTCGGGGCGGTAATCATTCTTCGCGGGATTTGCCATGTTGAGCTTTTGTCTGTCTAAGCCAACCTTAATAGAAAGTAGCTTTTCTTAAGCTATTTAAATGAGAAATCTTCTCACCACGTGGGATATTATCTAATACCCGCTGTCTATAAATAACCAAGCTAGTTCCTCCGCTGGATTAACTTTGGTCCCATTCTTCTATTAAGATCGTTCTGGAACCTTCCAGATCCTGTACTTTATCTACAAGTCCTGCCGTCATGTATTTTTCACTCACTTGTGAGAATACTATTTAAAATTGAAGAATCTTACTTCTGAATTAAAGCTCAATAGCGAATTTTCTTCCACCGTTGGAATGTTCTATGGCGCATTTAATTGTAATCCACAACTTTCTCAAGCAATAGACTTTCGCCTATCTAGTGCAACCAGTCCTTTTTCATCATTGCAATAACTTTCTTTGCCATAAACTTTCGTGTTACTACAGTGAATTTTTCATCTATTCAAAAGACTATAGTGATAACTAGTGCTTGTTCAACTTTTCTACCGCGTCGCGATCGTCCGTTTACATTAAATAAGGCCATGAACATTGATCCTAAATCCCAATTGATCTTTCCTAAACCTTCTACTAACAAACCATATTAATAAAATTGTAACTCTAGATCATTTTCTATGAGGTGTCACTCTAACGAAGTGCCCTTCCATTTTGCTTGTTTATCATTAATTAATTTCTGCATAACTACGTGTTTTATACACGGTTCAAGATTACATTGTTTCTACCCTATAATCAGGGAAAACAATTCTTTCAACTCATGAGTGAGTTATTTCTAGGTCTCACGAAAGGGAAACTGGACCATTTGGCTCGTGATTCCTACTTAAACATAGGAGGTCGAGAACCTTCCTTTTGACTTTCTCATCAGGTTTCACAGTAAGTGACCTGCCCTTATTTGTATAATAATCAACAGTAATCCTGTATAAATATAAGAAGTTATAGGAACTTCTCCTTTATTCTACCCGCTTTCTTTTTTGTTATTTTCGAAGTTGTAACTTTTTCTAAAATATTTACCTGGAAATTTCTTAAAGTACACTCCTTGTACTCAATTTAATGTTTAAACTTTAATCACTTCATTTGTCTTTTTTAATCTTACAAAGATTTTAGTACATATATAAGGTTTGAAGCCTAAAGAATTGTTAATTGCCTGGAGCAAACTTTAAATGTTAGGAGGTCTGCGACCCCAAATTGTTACTGAAAATTGAAACTAAATACTTGTCAAATTTATCAACTTCTTTTGCCTTGTTAAATAAATTAAATATTTGTTTCTGGATTTATCATTTCGCAAATACTACAGTTAGGCAAGATCCTGGCTTTCCTAACTCTTCCTAGGTTCATGCCCTCGTTAATACGCAATAAATCTGTTACTATTTGTCTTGTCAGACTATCACCCTTCCCCATAGTAGGCATATGCATGCTTGAGAGGGAATACACTAAAGCCTTTCTCTGGCAAACCGCCCAAGTCTTAGCTGTGGTTCCCGTCAGCTTCGACCAGGTCCTTACCCACTTTAGGTATCAGAGAGCGGATTTGCGGTGGCAACAGCCTCTGAATGCATTTAAAGTTAAATTTATAACTTTTGTGGGACTCTCCTCCTATTTTTCTATCCATTTTCTCCAGTCCGAAACCCAACTCCTTTTCTTTATCATCTTCCCTTGGTGGTTAGGTTATTCCTCAGCCAATAATCTACCCAAAAATTGGTCCCGGAAACCCGGGAGAGTCCACTTGTCATTTTTCTGTTTAAAAGATTATTTGACAATACCTTGCAAATTATTAATATCTGCTTTGAATCTTTCAGCTATAACTACATCATGCAAAGCCTGTGAAGGGGAAAGAGGCCGCTCCTGTCTCCCGTGGTGTGTCCCTTTCTTTCAACTTATTTGCTGCTGCCAGCTTGACAGCATTTCCAAGGTTCCACAGTTTCGTGAGTTACATTTCAATTTATTTTCTTTGACATGGCTCCTACTGAAAAGGATAAGGATGAAAAACTTACTTCTAAACGAGCATCCTATAAAGGGCAAATTACCCGATTCAGAAAGTACATAAAAGAGTTAGATCCCTCAGAAGCTCAATTAGACTTGTTGAAACATCGTGTAAGGGATTTTGAACGTTCTTATGAAAATTATTGCAACATCCAAACTGAAATAGAAACTTGTATGCTCAATCAAACCGAAGATCGAGTCGAAGTAGAAAACCAATATTACGAAGGCATAGGTTCTGCTTTCAAAATAATACGCCAACTCGAAGAGGAGCAGAAAAAGGACGCTTCTGTTCTTGGTTCCCTTCACGAACCACAAACTTCTTTACGTGATGGTACTTACAAGCCCAAACCAATTTTACCTAAAATTGATTTACCCCATTTCTCTGGAGATGAATCTACTTGGGATTCTTTCTATGAATTATTTTGCTCCCTTGTTCATGACAATGAAGACATTCAAGTCATTTACAATTTTCATTACTTGAGATCTATCCTCCGAGGTCAAGCATTGCAGTTAGTTGCAGCACTTCCTCTAAGTGCCGATAACTACCACATCGCCTTTAATATCCTTAAAGAGAGATATGGCAATTTACGTTTGAGTGTTGCTCGCCACATCCGCTGTCTGTTCAACCTGCCAGCCTTCAAACCTAATGACGTCACCTCTTTAAGAGACCTGTTAGACTCTATTCAATTGCACGTGAGAGCGTTATATCAACTCAAGCAACCAGTCCAAACGTGGGACACTATTCTTATTCATCTGGCTACATCAAGATTCGATTTTTCGACATTAAAGGCTTGGGAGATCGAACTCACTCGCAACGAGGAACATTCGTTCGAACACCTCATCTCGTTTCTCAACAGCCGGTGCCAAGTCCTTACAGTACTCTCATTTCAGTGCGAAAATGTCGAAACGAGTCATCAGTGTCACATTTTTGAGAAAAAACTTGTCTTTTCAAATGGTCATCAGCCCCCATCTGTCGAGAACAAGCAAACTCGTTCTGCTTCTTTTAACCATCCAAGAGAACATATCAGGCCGCTCAACAAATCTTTAAAATGCACGCTCTGTAAAAAGTTGCACACTTTGTACTCCTGCAAATCTTTTAAAGAATTGTCTGTCGAAGACCGAAGGAAGTTTGTCTTCAATAGTAAACATTGCTTCAACTGCTTGTCACCTAAGCATTCTTCTTCTAAGTGTACGTCCTCCAACCTCTGTTTCCATTGCAAAAAACCGCACCATTCCTTATTGCACGTTCATGATAAATCGAGGTCACCAGTACCCGCTTCTTCAAACTCCATGCAGAGCAGCTCCGAACAAACTAATGCTTCTTCCTGCATTTCTAACGCCGAAACTTCTCACAGTGCGCAAGTCCTTTTGTCCACTGTACAATTCGAAATCCAAGATAAATTTGGAAATTGGTTTCGAACCCGCGGTCTTCTCGATTCCGCTTCAACTCACAACTTTGTTTCGCAATCGTTAATTAAAAAACTAGGTCTTTCGTCATCGCCTACTCCCATCAATGTATCCGGCATTGACAATTTGAAAACTCAAGCCTTGCAGTCTTCAAAATTGAAAATCAGAGACGTTTGCCAAAGAAACACCAATCTTAACTTAAACTGTCTCATTCTTAACAGTATTGGCAAGGACACTCCTAGCAACTCTATTAATACTTCCGGTTTAAAGATTCCTTCGCACTTAAGGTTAGCTGATCCTCAGTTTAATGCTCAAGGTCCCATTGAGATACTTTTCAGTGCCAATGTTTTTTGGAATTGCCTCCGTAAACAGGTTCGCAAGTTATCTTCAAACGTGGTCGCTAGAGACACCGATTTTGGTTGGGTTATTACTGGTGAAATCCAACATCCCAGTCTTCAAACCAAATCGCAATGTCATTTCGTTACTGCTGATATAAATCTCATTTCTGAAAAAGAGAACGCTCATGTTTTCGATCTCGATACTTTTGAAAAACACTTGCCGAAACGATGTCTCATCGTAAACAACTACACCACCTTTGTAAGTTGTTTAAATGGTTTTGCCTTCTTCCCGCATAAAATGGCAATTCAAGTTCGCCTCACCTTGTGTTACTTCGTTTACCTTCTCATGCCATTTTTATAGCAGGTAATTGCCTAAACTATCTATCGAAAACTATCTTCCCCTTGTGTAAAACCATGGCTATCAGTCTCCATCACTTCGCTGTAAGCTATGTTTCACTTCTTTCGCTATTTAGAAGGATGGCCACGGCTGGCTCCTTCCCCCTTCCTCACAATTGGAAGCCGCTTTTGAAACCGCTTGAAAATCTGAATTCTCTAGCATCTAGAATAACTATTCTTACGCATAAACTCTTTCTCAATGTCCCAGCTTCTCTTCCTTTTTCGGAAGAATTAAGCTTTTTTCTGTTGAAAATTGTCGGATTCCGTAATCCTCAAAATTATGCGAAATTGATTTCCTACTTTATGTCATATGTCTCTAAATTGGTTTTTCACGTCCAAGCCACGAATGACTGCATGTCGTGTCACTTGCTCCGCTTTAAGTCACAGCTGATTTCACTTGTGTTGTTTGTTTATTTCGAACTGCTTGTTTGTCAAACTTGTTTGTATACAAGCTTGGGTAAGGCCAAGCTGCTGTTTATTTCCTGTATGCTTGCCAAAGGTCAGAGCAAGTTTCCCTTATCTCAACTCTGGCTGACTGCCAACCATTGTCTTGCGAGTAGCTCCCGTAATCTCGGAAGCCGTTCACCTCATTACCAAAATAAACTTGTTCCGGTCAAGGACACCTTCAGATATTTATATTCCTTATCTCGCTGTACTATGTGGGTCAAGGCCGTGTTTGCCTGCCTCTCCCACTTGCTTACGCTCGTATCCTACAACTGCTTCGATTCTTGTTTCATATCATCGTTGCGTATTTATCACGCGCTCATGTATTGCTCCTTGCTTACATATTTTGCAATCTTATTGTTCATTGATGAACAAACTTCTGTCCTATACGGACCAGTTTTTGTGTGTTTAGAGCGTTACTCAGCGTTATACCGCTGGTGTACGTAGTTTAGAGGATTCGCCCGGGTCTGATGATCTGCGTGTTTGGGGGCGATTGGTTTTCAGTCGGTGACTGTTTCCGACTACTAGCTCTTGTAGCCATCTGTGTTTATATCGTTATCTGGTAATTGTATGCAGTGTCATAGTCTTCCATAGTCTGCCAATCTGTGTCTGAGAGGTGTCGTGACCACTCGTTTTCAGTCGGTCGTAATTTGGCCTCACGTGTGATCGTCTCAGTACCTCCGGAGGTCGTTCGCTCGACTCCCGGGGCGTCCGTGTGTATTTAGATCTTCGGACTTTTGATCATGTGTATCCCCTGCGCTCTATGTCTGCACGTATTAACTAGTGTCATTGTATGTGTCCATATGGGACCTCCGGTAGTGTGCTTCGTAGTAAGGTATCGTTGGCTAACTTAATCCTTGCTACGCCCCTGTTCCCTGTTTTAATGTGTTTGTAGTGTCAACCCTTCGATCTGGTTGTTCACCCTTTTGTCTCCCGCTACGGTTATGTTGTAGTGGGTAGCAAAGGTGTTGCCCTATAATTATGGTCAGTAATTACTGTCATACTTCTATCCTCTGTTTGTATGCAGATCTCTGGGGCATATATAAGATACTTCTGTAACCTGCTCCACGCTAGGTCATGAATTGCATACTTTGTTCTATTGCCATGTGGGCTGTACGCGACCCACAAAGGTATTGTGTAGACCTTGTAGCGTCTGAATATGCCCTGTGTTGGTGATTCAGGATCCCCATTTCCCTAAATGCGGTCCCCTGGCGTGTAGTGTAGTGCTAAAATGTGCGTGGCAAAATATACACTAATTTGAATGAATTGCGGGACGCTAATTGTTCCTAGTGCCGTAATTTCGGGAGTTTTCAGGTGTGCAAAATGGTGTGAATGATTATGTGTTATTGTATTGCTATTGAGAGCGTTGCCAAACTTGGCTAGCGACTTGTCATTCTCTTGTGTCTGAACGTCGCTTTTCGCTGACTCGGAAATAGCTCACATTACAGTGTTGTAGCAAGCAAATCCTGCTAGCATAGGAGGTTGCTTACTACATGTTTACCTGCTCATTGTGTATACAATCATATATGTGATCTGGCCTGACTAATGGTGTCGGCCTGTGTAATATTTCCTGTAAAAGAACCTTCTGTTCCACACATCTATGGTGTGAGTGAGATCGAGCATGGAGGCATATAACATGTAATAACACTGACGTACATATAACATACATGCATAATCACTGTGCACTTTTAAAATATAATTGGTGGGTCTGATTTTTTTTCTGAATGTTTGCTGCAAACCTTTACAGCTAAGTGGCACCAAGTTTTATAGATTGTATAGGGTTTGCCAGTGTTTTATGGCTTATGTGTCATTTATGTACGTGTCTGCCAGTGTTGTTTGGCCATAACGCGCCGTATGTGTCTGAACGGTCCTGGGTTCGATCTCTTCTGTTTGTGTGGCTTTTTAATCCCTATTCGAACCCCTGTAATGTTTTGTGGCATATTAGGCCTCTTGAATGTAAGCTGTAATTTTTACCGTGTCCTCCTGCTGAAATTTTGCTAGGACACTCAATGTTATGCACACAATTTGTGTAACATTAGTAATACATATACAATATGAATACATGACCACTGTGCATTTTTTAATTTATGCCCATAGGCTCGTTTTTCGGAATCTTCGTCCGGAAGCCTTGTTGTGTGTTTGGACCCTTATTTTAAATAATATGAATGCCGTAGCTACGTGTATGGATGGGGACCTATTCCCTAAGTTATGTGTAAAGGTATGAATATGTTGTCCGTGAAGTGTCGCCTGTGTTAGTGTCTACTGTCTGTGTCTATGGCTCTGGCTTCGATTTCGCCATGCCATATCAATTGGCGCTTATCCGGGTCATAATTCCTGTCTACTATCGAATATTTCCCTTGGTCAATCACTTTCACTAACGTCTGAGCGCCATCACTCGACGGGGGGATTGAGTTCGCCCTGTGATTCTCTTGTAGGCATCTGGCAGCCATTGGGGCGCTTCTTTATTGCCCTCTGTGGGAGTTTTCAACAGGGTGAGTTTGGGCCTTTGTGTGGTGTGTTGCCCCCTTGTCGGATGGAGTGCCCGCGTGCCTGAAGGGATTATAGCTCGCCGCGGTGCACTGTGAGTATCTGGAGGGGTGTATGTCCCTCTGTCTAGATAGCCCGTGGGGGTAGGAAGCAAAGTTTTCCTATTTCCCCGTGTACTTTGACTATAGATGGGCGATGTGTGCTGAGGTGTGTGGACTGTATTTGGAGGGGTTGGAGTCAACACCCTTCTGTGTGTCTGGCCTGAGGGGGTTGGTGCTAGTGTTCGCCTAGGTTCTGGCATAGGGGCCCTTTGAACCGGCGCTGTGGGTCGTGTAAGTGTTTGTGTCTGCAGTGTTGGTGTATTCATGGAATACACGGTAAGATAGAGTATTCTTTTTAATGCTCTTTGCTTGTTCATTTCATCCTTTTTCTCAAACACCAACAGTGATCTCCTAGTTTCTCTTTGGTGGTGTCATGTCTCTTACGTCATTGTGAGTCTGTTCTAGATATATATCTTCCATGACCCACCTAGCGTCATCTAGCAGCGAATCTCTGAAGCTCCTCAATTCTTCCTGGTGCAAGAGGACTTCCTTTTCCATCTGGCCACCAGATCTCGTTGCCATCGCCAGCTATTATCTCCGTGATCAAGAGAACTTCGTCTACTCTTTCACCCACCAGGCTGTGCTAGTATCGCCTTCTATCAACTCTTTGAAGACCATTTCCTCAAGAGAATTTAAGTTTACAACATTGGTCATGCTTATATGTTCTCCTTTTGTCTCCTACCCCCACTCTTTTCCCTTCCTTGGACCCTCCGCGCTTCGCTGAGTGGGTCTCACTTGTAAGTCGGCAGTTGACTCGGTCAGTCAAGGCTCAACTAGAGCCAGTCTCCTCAAACCAAGAGGCACTCTCTACGTTCTACGCCATGTTGGCACATTAAGTATTCGTCAAAGGGAACTTCACCTTCGACATGCAACCAAGATAAGTACAGACTTAAGGTTTTAACCTCATCTTCATCAGTTTTATTATCTACATGCTTTTATTGAGAGATTGAGCGTGAGATTACTTATTCGGGGCGGTAATCATTCTTCGCGGGATTTGCCATGTTGAGCTTTTGTCTGTCTAAGCCAACCTTAATAGAAAGTAGCTTCTCTTAAGCTATTTAAATGAGAAATCTTCTCACCACGTGGGATATTATCTAATACCCGCTGTCTATAAATTACCAAGCTAGTTCCTCCGCTGGATTAACTTTGGCCCCATTCTTCCATTAAGATCGTTCTGGAACCTTCCAGATCCTGTACTTTATCTACAAGTCCTGCCGTCATGTATTTTTCACTCACTTGTGAGAATACTATTTAAAATTGAAGAATCTTACTTCTGAATTAAAGCTCAATAGCGAATTTTCTTCCACCGTTGGAATGTTCTATGGCGCATTTAATTGTAATCCACAACTTTCTCAAGCAATAGACTTTCGCCTATCTAGTGCAACCAGTCCTTTTTCATCATTGCAATAACTTTCTTTGCCATAAACTTTCGTGTTACTACAGTGAATTTTTCATCTATTCAAAAGACTATAGTGATAACTAGTGCTTGTTCAACTTTTCTACCGCGTCGCGATCGTCCGTTTACATTAAATAAGGCCATGAACATTGATCCTAAATCCCAATTGATCTTTCCTAAACCTTCTACTAACAAACCATATTAATAAAATTGTAACTCTAGATCATTTTCTATGAGGTGTCACTCTAACGAAGTGCCCTTCCATTTTGCTTGTTTATCATTAATTAATTTCTGCATAACTACGTGTTTTATACACGGTTCAAGATTACATTGTTTCTACCCTATAATCAGGGAAAACAATTCTTTCAACTCATGAGTGAGTTATTTCTAGGTCTCACGAAAGGGAAACTGCCCCATTTGGCTCGTGATTCCTACTTAAACATAGGAGGTCGAGAACCTTCCTTTTGACTTTCTCATCAGGTTTCACAGTAAGTGACCTGCCCTTATTTGTATAATAATCAACAGTAATTCTGTATAAATATAAGAAGTTATAGGAACTTCTCCTTTATTCTACCCGCTTTCTTTTTTGTTATTTTCGAAGTTGTAACTTTTTCTAAAATATTTACCTGGAAATTTCTTAAAGTACACTCCTTGTACTCAATTTAATGTTTAAACTTTAATCACTTCATTTGTCTTTTTTAATCTCACAAAGATTTTAGTACATATATAAGGTTTGAAACCTAAAGAATTGTTAATTGCCTGGAGAAAACTTTAAATGTTAGGAGGTCTGCGACCCCAAATTGTTACTGAAAATTGAAACTATATACTTGTCAAATTTATCAACTTCTTTTGCCTTGTTAAATAAATTAAATATTTGTTTTTGGATTTATCATTTCACAAATACTACAGTTAGGTAAGAACCTGGCTTTCCTAACTCTTCCTAGGTTCATGCCCTCGTTAATACGCAATAAATCTGTTACTATTTGTCTTGTCAGACTATCACCCTTCCCCATAGTAGGCATATGCATGCTTGAGAGGGAATACACTAAAGCCTTTCTCTGGCAAACCGCCCAAGTGTTAGCTGCGGTTCCCGTCAGCTTCGACCAGGTCCTTACCCACTTTAGGTATCAGAGAGCGGATTTGCGGTGGCAACCGCCTCTGAGTGCATTTAAACTTAAATTTATAACTTTTGTGGGACTCTCCTCCTATTTTTCTATCCTTTTTCTCCAGTCCGAAACCCAACTCCTTTTCTTTATCATCTTCCCTTGGTGGTTAGGTTATTCCTCAGCCTATAATCTACCCAAGTGTATTGGAGGTTGGATCGGCAGGCTCCTGTTTTAGGGCCATGGCCTCCTCCTTCCCCTTCGTGTTGTCTGTTGTGTTTATGGACATCTGTGCAAATCTTTGCGTGAGCATTTCAATGTCCTCTGTTTGCTTTACGGGCTTTCCCGCCGCTAACTCAAATATGATATTGCTGGTTTGCAACTCTGTGTATGCTTCCCAAATTTCCGCGTATTCTACTGTGAGTGCTCAGCCACCCTTGTGTCGTGCGTGTTAATGTTGACGTGTTGGGCCCTAAGCTGATAATATGCCTGGTACATGGCGTCATGCTGCAAGTGCAGGCGCCAGTGCGTACGGTTGAGCTGTCTCCTTATTGTGGGGATTTTGGCCCTAATTGTGTTTTCCTTGGCTTTGTTACCACGTGGCCGGACAAGTGCCCTGAGGATCCGCATATATGAGCCTGCAGTAGTTCCTGGTACCTCCTCAGGTAGTCCTGCTTTGCTGCGATTCTCTTGTGCCATGCGATCAGATCCTGGTACCCTGCGATGCTTTTAAGCATGGTCAGGCGGTACAATGGAGTCATTTTGTCTATAGGGTGGTTAATGTAACGTGTATATGAGTGTTGGGGTAAGAAATGTGTAAGTATCAGGTGGGGGTCGTGTGCTATCTAGTGCCATTGATCAACTCTGCATGGGTGGGCTGGTATGGCTAGTATAAATTAATAAGTCCTGCTTAAAAATTTCTCACAATTCCTGGCCTCTGTAAAAAAAATCCTACCTAATGGAATAGCGTGGCTGTTAATTCCTATGCTTGGCTGTTTTGCAAGAGGTTTCGCTACTGTATTTCCCTATGGGGTGGGTAGCCGGCGGTAGCCCAAGAAAATTACATTAAAAATAAATAACTCTTCATAACAGTTTCAACAAAGCATTCGAACAATCGTGACTTTCATGCAAATTCTTCTTTATCGAAGGAAATAATGGTTAGTGGGTAGTCAACGCGGCAACGCAGTAGAAACCGAGTAAGAAAGCGGTAGCCTTACGCCGCTCTCCCCATCTCTCCGCACCCACCCTTGTTCCGTGCAGGCACAGCGCTCATACAATACAATACAATACAATAATACAAAACTCTTTATTTCCAGAACCTGCATCATACAGAATTGGATACGTCACACAACATACTCACAGTTAAATTTACATATTTACAACTTTTTTACATAATTAAACTGTTACATGTTTCTTTAAAATTCACTTAAATAATACAACACTTTCTGGGCTAGGTATATCTTGAGAGACTTTCTGAACCCAGTTCCAGTCAAAGATTTTAAGTGGTTTGGAAGCTTATTGTGGTATATAGCTCCTTTTTTGAAAGGATCCTTTTCTGCATATTGTTTATTTACCCTCTTTTGAAAATAGTCATTCTGCCCTCTGGTTTCATGATTGTGGACAGGTTGATTGTGACAACTTTATGTTGATTTTCCCTTACAAGCAAGATAACTTTAAAATATACAATGAAAATATTGTTAAAATATTATGCTTCTTAATTGCAACTCTGCATGATTCTCTCGGTTTCAACCCAAACAAGTATCGTATTACTCGTTTCTACAGTTTAAATATTCTCTCCATATTCCTATTTGCTGCCCCATCCCATATCTCAATACCGTATGATATCTGTGAATGTATTAATCCATAGTAGACTGTTAATTGGTATTCGCTGCTTAAGTATATTGAAATTCTCTTTAAAACGAAGGAGTTTTTGTTATTTTTGTACAGATTTCATTTATATGCTCTTCCCATGATAATTTATGATCTATTGTAATACCGTACCCAAATATTTTGCTGAGCTACCTGTTGAATATCATCAGATCCACAGTAAAGATTTCGATCTACTTCTAAATTAGTTCCCTTATGCTTGTTAAATATTACAAAGTTGGTTTTTGAAGGGTTTACACTCAACATTATCTCATTGAAATATTGAGTGACAAGGTCAATACTATTTTGAGTTTCTTGAAGAGTAATTGTTTTATTACAGTTCCAGTTCAAAATTGAGGTATCGTCTGCATACGAAACAATCAAACTATTTTTTGACTGTGGTAAATCATTTACATAGAGAATAAAAAGGAGAGGACCAAGGATTGAACCTTGAGGTACACCTTTTTTTAACTAAACCAGGAGTGGATTGGAACTTGGATATATTTTCACCATTCTTAAAAGGAATTTCTGTAAATTGCCATCTATTATTCAAATATGATTTTAACAGTTCCAATGTTATTCCCCTTATACCATAAGCCTCTACCTTATCCAATAATAATTAATGATCTACTGTATCAAATACTTTTGTCAAATCTACGAAAACACCAACAGCACATTTATTATCATCAAGAGAAGCAAGCAGAGTTTCATAAAATTATGCAATGGCATTTATAGTTGATAAGCCCTTCGTGAAACCAAACTGATTCTTATTTATTAAATCATTCTTATCAATAAACTCAATTATTCTATGGTAAATCACATACTATAAAATTTTACAAAATGTAGAGATAAGGGTGATCGGTCTGTAGTTACTTATTTTATGTCTGTCACCTTTTAAAAAAATTGTTTTAACAACGGATAGCTTCAGTATATCTGGGAAGATGCCCTTTAAGAGACACATATTTATCAGTTCAGTGAGAATGTCTAGGATTGGACCATAGCACTGTTTCAACAACCAGGGTGAAATTTCATCCCAACCATGACTATGTTTATTTTTAGCCTATTTTCAATTTTGAAAAAATAGGCTTATGAGATCAACTTTTGTCCGTGTGTGTGTGTGTGTGTGTGTGAGAGAGAGAGAGAGAGAGAGAGAGGTGTGTGTGTGTGTGTGTCTCCCTAATAAAATCTAAACGGCTGGAGCGATTCCAATGAAACTCGGTAAGTTCATAGCACTATTCCCGGCGACCTCGACCGTGCCCTTCAAATTTTGTTACGTCTCACCAATCCAACATGGCGGCAGTGCGAATTATTTCACTAGCATTCAATATGTCCGAAACTATTACCGATATCGCCCTGAAATTGTGTACGGTGATAAAGGGCACTACTAGAAGTTTACCTATGAGACTTTCAAAACCCAGGTGACTAAAAAACCAACATGGCGGTCAAGCGAAATTGAGACTTTTAAATAGACATTTCTCGCGATTTAACTATCCAAACGTAATGAAACTTGGTATAGCAAATGTTTATACACATTGTAATGCACTGGAGTCTAATTTAGTTCAATTGTTTACATAACCTCAAAATGGCGGCTGTGCGAAATATTTCACTGACATTCTATATCTCCGAAACTATTACAGATATCATCATGCAATTTTGTACGGTGATAAAGGGTACTAATACATGTTTACCTATGCATATTTCATAAACCTGTAATGTACAAAACGAACATGGCGACCAAGCGAATTTGAAATATTTTAATAGACTTTTCTCGTGATTTAACTCTCTGAGCGCAGTGAGATGTGGAACAGTAAATGATTTTGCAGATTGTAATGCACTGCCATCTAATTTAATTCAATTGTTTACATAACCTCAAGATGGCGGCTGTGCGAAATTTTAAAATTAAGTTTTTATTCTGGTGTCGTAATCATGCGATCGAAGTGAAAGTTTGAATAATGAAGCTAGGCAATAATTGTCCTTGAATGGTACATAACTCTATGGCCTATACATATAACATTCCTAAATGGCGAGTTTCCGAAATATTTAGACGGTTCTCAATATCTATGAATCTTTTACAGCAACCAAACTGATTTTTTTTTATGTTCATAGAGACTATGAACATATGTTCACCTATAGGACTTTCAGTAACCTGGTGAGCACAAATCCAACAATCCGGCAACGCGAAGTATAAATATTTAAATGGACGTTTCTCGCGATTTAACTATCCGAGTGCCGTGAAACGTTGCACGTTAAATGCTTATACGAATGTTGATCCACTGGCATGTAATTTATTTCAATTGTTTGCATAATCACAAGATGGCTGGTGTGCGTACTTTTAAAATCTCGTTTTTACATCATGTGTTCTAATCATGCGATTGAAGTTTGAATACCACACGTACACAATAATCTTAATGTAATAGTACAAAAATAAAAATCCATCCTGGCGACCATATGAAATATTTAGACGGTTCTCAATATCTACGAATCTGTTACAGCAATTAAACTGAAATTTTGTATGTTGATAGAGACAATTAACATGAGCAGGATATATGAAAATAGGCTGTATAGTTCTTCACGGAACTACTTGTTTAATTTTCTGACTATCGTACTTATTTCATCATTGGTAGTTGGTTTCAGGAAGATTGACTTATTACATGTGATTTGATTTATACTGCTATTACCACATTTATTTCCTACAACATTATGATCATTACATTTTGCTCTATTACTTTTTACATTCACGGTGTTCCTAACGGGTGACTGAATGAAATAATCATTGAATGCTGTTACTACTTGTAAAGGTGCATTAACAACATTGTTATTGATATTTATCGAAATATTTTCCCATGTGTTGCTTTTATTAAGACCTGAAATATCTTTAGCTATTTGCCATACTTCTTTGGCAAAGTTGTTAGAATTTGTTATTCTATTTTCATATTCTTGTGCTTTAATTTTTTTATTTCTTCATAATATTCTACTTTAAATTTTTTATAGTTATCTTTATAAAGCTTCAATACTGTTTTCGTGTAGCTATCGAAAGCATCAATCATGTTTTGTTTTTTCCTATGGCACAGATCAGACAGTTTTGTTGTTTTAGTGCTCTGGTGATTCCTATTTATTCTTTTAACTAATGGGCAGGAAAAATTAAGACACACTTTAAAAATAGAACAGCGAGCTAGTTGCCGCTACAGCCAGCGGTTTCTTTGAAGTTAAAAGCGTTTATAGCAACAAATAGCCTACAATAAATATACATTATCACGCGCATATATGTGAATACGTTTTAGAAGTTGTAGTATTTTCGATGTGTGATTTATTTAAGTGTGTGTATGCTGAAGAATCTTTATGTAGTGTTTTGTTTTAACTGTGCCAGTTGTGATTTTGTAAGAAGGTTATGGAACAAACACCTGCGGGGGCGCTTTAAATGCCAATGACTGTATAATAGAGAGTTTGTTAGAAATTCCTTTCAGCAGTCGTCCATACAGTGAGAATGTTCATATTATACATATGACAAGGCCTACACCTGAACTACAATAATTGTGTGCCGATGTATACACGTCATTTCACATCATCTACATATGCTATTTAAGTGGAATAGGTTATCTGGCAGTTCTAAACTGTCTAAATTTTATTGCTGGCCGTGTTTGTTATTTAGTCGTGAAGTTAATGTATGGTCAAATGAAGGGTTTTCAAATATGAACTCTTCACACTGCAGTTCAAAAACATGTTTTGTGAGGTATTAAGCTCAGTAGTAGCCCAGATCTTCAGACCAGTATACGCCACTGCAAAAATACATTAACAGACCAACATTTAGCTGCGTTACTAAGAATCAGCCTCTCCCAGTTTCCACCAGATTATGAAAAACTTTTAGAAGCACAGTCACAGTTTCACTTGTCACATACTCCTTCGTCTTCTAACATAATAATGAAGGTGTGTTCATAGTACAAAGATAAGGAATACTGGGCTAAGAAGAAAGCTTGCCAGGGTTAGGAATCACGTGGTCCAAGGGGTCTCAACGAACCAAGAAGAAGGTGTGTTCTTTTTTCCGAAGATTTTAACCATTGTAGCCTATAAGTTTTGTTTGATATACAATTTAGAAATAAAAAGTTTATAATATATTTGTAAACATGTGTTGTTTTATTTTCGGCCCGCCTAGATTATTTTGCATTGCATCTGGCCCTGGCCCTAAAAGGATTCCCATGTCTGGTTTAGAGGCTGCGGCAACGTGGTCATATAGCCCCGTGTACTTTGGGTGTGTGTAGAATCTGTCTGATAACCGGTGTTAATTGCGATAGCTGTATTAGTGTGTGTTATCTGTAATTCAGGTAGGGACTGCAGACGATGAATTTTTCAAGTAGTTCCCACGTTTGCTACCAAATGCTACCGTCCACGACACTTAGCCGCGAACTTGGCCACTAGATGTCATCACAACCAGCACCTGGCGACGAAAGTTGGAACATAGAGCGCTAATCAAATCTAACATACAAATTTTAGCTTCACACAGATGTAGTTAGTGGAAGGTTCTTTTACATGTCATAAATCTATGACATGGGCCCGCCGGCTTTACTTCCCATCCGAAGGAAGGCATACTGAGGGATTATGATTTTCTAACACTTGTTAAAGTAAATTTACGGCATGAATGGTCAAGGCAAATGCACGTTTATGCACGAACGAAGGCACACTTTTACCACCGATTACAGCCTAAAATACCAGTTCAACCATGTTTTTTTTACAGGAAAACCACGCGACGTCACATCATAACGATTGCGATGTGATGTTATCGATTCTCGATGTTTATTTGTATTTTTGTAACGGTCTCCTTCTCGACAATGGAGAAGAGCAACAAGGCTTCCTATGCAATGATTGTACAGTGCTATGATGTTGAGCAGCTTTGCAATAAACCCTGATTTGTCACCGAAGTGAGATGTATTCACTAAACGTTGAGAACCTGTAGATACGCGGGTAGCGTAAATAATATAATATACGGTAAAGTAACAACCCCAATGGCCATGAAAGTCTAAAACGAACAGTCTTTATATGGGCTGACGCTAATGACACACCACACACACACACTTCGAGCACTCGATGACCAACAAATTTAACAATTGCTGCAAAGTGGACACAACACGACCTAAGAGCTAACTTTTGTTAATTTCTCTTGATTTATTGCTAATTTGGTGAATATTAATCATTCCTAATAAATTCCTACATCATCCCATCACACACCATAGGTAAAAGGCCTTGATAGGGTTGCCGAAGCATCAGGTCCTTCCTGAAAAGAAGGAGTACCGAGGAGCACCAGGAGTAGAAGGAGGACCACTTACCTCTTCCAAGTAACAGGGATTTGGCACTTAAGAGACTAGAATACACAAATCGAAAATTACATGAACGCAATTTGTTTAGTCCCATACGATGCAGTTTTGTCCTAGTGGGAACAATTGGGGATAATTGAAAAGGTACCACCTCATCGAACTTCAATGTCCCAATGTCTGAAGTTTCCTTTTATTGCTGCTATGTTCACTGCTGTCATTGACGCACTCAGAAAAAAATATTTAAGACTATTCTTACGAACTTAGAGGCTCACTTTGATAATAAATTCTTCACTTTTTGTTCACACATGCACTCATCATAGTCACAATTGGCCTCCAAGCTTAATGCTGACAGTCTAACAATAATGCTCCACTGGTCACTTATTTTCAAAATAGGTACCGTAGCTTTCTAATGAAATCTTCCTAAAGGCACTTGCCAACTGAGTAAAAATACAGCAGTTTAAGTTAATAATTGTATGCGTATGTTGTAAATAAATCACCAACACAAGCTTGCAAAAGTAACAAATTTAAACTTTACCTCCAGAATGTTCAGTCTCTCTATAATAAAATTGATTACAAAAATCTAATGCTTAAAAATGAACTTAAAGACATCTCAGCACTATGTATTTCAGAACATTGGCTGAAAGAGGAACAACTCGAATTAATTCAATTCCCAGGGTTTATACAAGCTAGTAAATACTCAAGAACTAATATTAGCCATGGTGGTATTTGTATCTACCTAAGAAATAATTTAGATCATGAACAGTTAACAGCTTATGATTATCTAATTATGGAACAGGATTTTGAATTCTCTGCCGTAAAAATACAGCAGTTTAAGTTAATAATTGTATGCGTATACCGTTCTCCGTCAGGAAAGTTTCCTTTATTTATAGATAAATTAGAATTGTTACTCAATAACATGAGCAAAGTAAATTTCGATATAATAATTTGTGGGGATGTAAATGTGGATTTCTTAAAATTTGATAGAAATTGTGAATTATTAACACAGTTACTAATTTCCTATGGACTGAAACCTACAGTAAATACCCCAACAAGAATAACAAAATTTAGTAAAACCACTCCTGATCAAATTTTTTAAAATACCGTACAGATAAATATCACCATTCAATAGAAGTCTATTGTCGGGGTTTTAGTGACCACCATGGACAAATACTCAGTTTTGAAGTACCCGAAACAATCAATAATAATTATAATGGAGTAAAATCATAGTGCAGGTCATTCACTGAAACAAATGTTACATATTTCAATGACTTATTAAATAAGGAAACATGGTCAGAAATGTATAAACTCGAAAATTTAAATGATAAATTTAATGCATTTAACAGTACCCTAAAACACTATTTTGAAACAGCATTCCCCTTTAGACAAAGAACTGTTCAAAATAACAAACTAACAATTGGATAACAACAGGGATTATAAATTCATGTCAAAGAAAGAAATTTCTACACAAATTATATAAACAATACCACACAACACCTGAATTCAATTTATACTACAAAAATACACTAGCATATTAAATAAGGTAATAAGACTAGCAAAGAAAATGCATATTGATAATCATCTAACAAAAACAGGGCTATGTGGTCCGTGATAAAGAAAGAAACTGGAAAATCTGCTAAAATACAAAGGAACATTACACTGACCAGAAATAATAAAGTGATAAATAGTCCAGAGGAAATAGCAAACACTTTCAATGACTATTTTCTGGAAATTCCACATAAATTATTAAATAAATCACAGGTAAATACACTAAATTCTAATAATAAAATAAATATATGTAGTGATTATTTATTTATAAATCGTGTCACAAGTGAAGAGGTAAGAATAGTTATAAAAGAGCTAAAAAATAAATTTTGTGCTGGCTTTGATGGCATCCCAGATGCGATTTTAAAGAAATGTGCAGAAAATATAATAAATCCACTTACACACTTAATAAACAGTTCAATTCTCTCAGGAACTTACCCGGATATTTTGAAGTTATCAAAAGTAATTCCAGTGCACAAAAACGGTTCAAAAGATGAATTAGATAACTATCGTCCTATTACCTTACCAACTGGCATCGCAAAAATTGTGGAAAAAATCATGTATAGGAGACTGATAAGTTTTATAGAAAAAAATACAGTATTATCAAACTCACAACATGGATTCAGAACGGAAAAATCTACACAGACAGCAATTTATGAATTTATTTATAGTATACTGAAATTAATTGACAATAAGGAACATGTAACTGGCCTATTCTTGGATTTATCGAAAGCATTTGATGTTGTTGACCATAAAATCCTCCTTACAAAACTAAATCAATATGGTATTAGAGGTCTAGCTAATAAATGGATAGAGTCTTACTTAACAAGGCGTAAACAAATAGTAAGCTTGAGACACAAGGATGATGGAACCAAATTACTTAATGAAACATTTTCCAACGAGGGAATTATTAAATTTGGAGTACCCCAGGGATCTGTTTTGGGCCCACTACTCTTCCTTCTATATAACACTGAACGTTCATTCACATAAGGAAATTTTGTTTGCGGACGATACAACACTCGTAATAAAAGGTGAAACTAAACAGGTCATACAGCAGTCTGCTGACTCCGTTACAGGAGAGTTAACCAAATGGTCACAAGATAATCGCCTCATAATCAACTATAAAAAACAGTATGTCTAAATTTCCACACTATACGGAATAGGAATCCTGCGAAGCCCAATATAACATTAAATGGTCATCAAATAGAAAATAAATCAGAAACAAAGTTTTTAGGACTATGGATACAACATGACTTGAAATGGAATAAACATATGCAATATCTGAATACTAAACTGAACTCGATGTGCTTTGCGTTAAGTATTTTGAAAACCTGCACTAGCATGCACACATTAAGAAATACCTATTTTGCTTATTTCCATTCATACTTGAGATATGGGGTCATATTTTGGGGTATGTCGCCAGATGTACTAAGCACGTTCTATTGTAATTGTAATACCTAGCTGTAAGTTGTTGTACTGTGGTACAGTGAAGATGGCGGAAGAGGCGACCCAGTACTCAGGGGTTAAATATGAGTACAACCTGCTGCCTTGTAGGTGTGGTAGTGTAATACCAAAGGCTAAGGGAGACAACCCTGACAGAAAATCCTCCAATATGTTAGGCCTAGCAAGCCAATAAAGGAGTAAATAGTTATGCGCTTTCAACGTTAAAACGAGCCTCGGAAAGAAGAATACCCAAAATGGACAGCTCACACGCCTTACAGTTGACAGGAATGATGGCATCCAGCCTGATGTTATGCAATGTAAGGCTGTGGGAAAAAACAGAATAAAGAAAGATAAACCCAAAATTAGAATAGGAACACTGAATGTAATGACATTAACTGGAAAATGTGAAGAACTTGTAGATCTGATGGAAAGAAGGCAACTGGATATATTGGGTCTGAGCGAAACCAAATGGAAAAGGAAAGGGAAGAACATTTTAAGAGGAGGATATACCCTTTACTGGTGTGGTAAATGGAAAGGGTCACATAATGGAGTGGGCTTTATTCTAAGTAAGAAAGTAGATGCTGTTGCAGATATTAAATATATTATCGACAGAATCATTCGATTAGAGGTACCATCAAACGAAAAAATCCCAACCCTAGTGCAGGTTTATGCCCCACAAACGGGGTGCAAGGATGAAGAGAAACAGAAGTTCTTGGAACAGCTTGAGAACCAATTGGATAAGGAGAACATTATGATAATAGGTGACTTAAATGCTCAGGTGGGATGCAAAAGGGAGGATGTAGAAAGAGTGATTGGCCCATTTGGTTATGGAAACAGAAATCTAGAAGGGGAAGACCTGCTTGATATGTGCAGTCGAAATAGTCTTCAAATTCAAAATACCTGGTTTAAGAAGAGAGAAAGCCATAAAGTAACTAGATACAGCTGGGATGGAAGACATAGATCAATGATAGACCTTGTAATAACAGCGGGTGAAGCAGGAAAACAAGTTGTGGATGTCAAAGTCGTTCCCAGTGAAAGTCTCGACAGTGACCATAGGCTTGTTCTAGTTAGTATAACTGGTGTTAAACTGATTAATTATAAGATGGAAAAGAAACAAAAGATCAAGATCTGGGAGCTGGAGAAATCTGATAAACGTGAGGAATTTCAGAGAAGAATTTTAGGAAAAGTTCCAAAAACTGATACCAAAAGTGCAGAGGAAGAGTGGCAAAATTTTCGAAATGTCTTAGTTGAAGAAGCTGGAGAATTATGTGGCGAAACAAGTAGTAAAGTTCGACATAAAGAGACTGCCTGGTGGAGTAAGGAAGTCAAGACAATAATTCAATTAAGGAACAAAGTAAAGAGAAAATTAGAAGTGGAGAGACAAAAGAATGACAGAAATGAGGATAAAATCAGATCACTTGCTCAAGAATATCGAGAGCACAAATTAAGAGTTAAACGCATAATTAATGAAGAGAAGGATAAGATTTGGGATGAATTTGCGAAGAAACTGGAGGAAGATACACAAGGTAATAAGAAATTACTATATAAAACTGAGAAAAACAATAAAAGACAACAGGAATCAGTTACAGCTTTGGAAGGAAATAATGGAGAAGTGATAAGAAGCATAAATTAAATCAGGAAATTAATGGGACAGTATTTTGATCAACTGTTAAATGATGCATCTAATAATGACAGTGGGGACACGAACATCAATTTAAGGGCTAATGATGAAAACCACCAAGAACCACCCCCAACCTGGTCTGAAGTGGAAGAAGCTTTAAAAGCTATGATCAAAGGGAAATCCACTGGAGTTGATGAAGTAAGTTCAGACATGATAAAAGCAGCAGGAATTAATGGGATACATTGGTTGTACAGAGTATTACATGCTATATGGAAGGACAATAAGATCCCTGATGACTGGTCTAAAGGTGTAATAGTGCCATTGTTTAAAAAAGGAAACCGGAAAAAGTGTGAGAACTATCGTGGAATTACTTTGTTATCCCATGGTCTAAAGATCTTGGGAAAAATAATTGCGAAAGGACTACGCAGACACTTCGAAAAGGCTTTAGAAGAAGAACAACATGGCTTTAGACCAGGAAGGAGTACTATTGACTTGATCTTTGCTGCAAGAATGCTTATTGAGAAACATCTTGAAAAAGGGAAAGAATTAGTAATGGTATTTCTAGATATAGAAAAAGCTTATGATAGCATTGCAAGATCAAAAATTTGGGAATGTTTAGAAAGGCACAATGTCCCAAAAGGCTTGATAAACAAGATCAAAATGCTGTATGAGAACACAAGGGCATGTGTAAGAATAGGTAATGGGGAAAGCAGATGGTTCACAACAAAACAAGGAGTCCAACAAGGAAGTTCACTGTCTCCATTACTATTCATCACAGTGATGGACATAATCCTGAAGAGAATAAAAGAAGAACAGGGTAATGAAACAAATGCCCTTATCTTTGCAGATGACGTCATGATTTGGGGAGAAAGTGCCAGAGAGGTACAAGAAAAACTGGATTCATGGGACAAGCTGTTCAAGGAGTATGGATTGAAAATAAGCCAAAGTAAGACAGTAGTGATGACAACAGGACTGTCTAATGCAACCATTTACCTGAATAATCAGCCTCTACAAATTGTTGATCAATTTAAATATCTTGGTAGCACAGTGTGTAAGGATAACAACAACAACAGTGAAGTAACAAATAGAACTAGTAATGCAGCCTCCTTCTATGCACAAGTTAGAACACTACTGTGGGATAATAAAGTGCCCAGGAAGTGTAAACATATACTGTTTAAGACATACTACATCCCAATTCTAACTTACGGAGTAGAAACTTGCACCCTGTCCAGAAGAGAAGAAAGTAGGATTCAGGCATCCGAAATGAAGTTTATAAGAACAATGCTTCAAAGGACAAGGAGAGACAAAGTAAGGAACGAAACAAACAGAACAGAGGCTGGCATAGATATCAGTGCTACAAAATATTTGCAGAAGCAACGATTAGGATGGTATGGGCATCTTCAAAGAATGGGAGATGAGAGAACACCAAAAGCTTATTTCAACAAGATTATCCCAGGAAAAAGACCAGTAGGAAGACCAAAGAAGAAATTGTTGGACCAAATCAAGGATGATCTTGAAGACAAAGGGCTAGACTGGAGAAGGACCCATGAAGACCAACTATTCATGGACAGGAAAAGGTGGCGAGGGCTCGTTAACAGCACCCGGGCGACTGGAGCTGGAATTTGATGATGATGATGAAGTTGTTGTATTTATAGAATTAAGTTTTCATATTTTGATAATAGAATAAGGTGTAAATAGTTGTCCAATAAGATTGTATCTCTTAAGATCTGTTATTATAATAAGTTATAAATAGTTATAGTATTAGTATTACAGTATATACCTATTAGTACTTTTATTTTATAGATGTAAATTCTGATATGTCCTATATCAAAAATGTATTGTATTTGTATTTGATCAAATGGAATTAATAAAACTATCTATCTATCTACAGTTCATAATGTGCTGGAATATAGAGACCACATGAAGATATATGCCAAAACTAAATTACTAGGCACTGAAAGTCCACCTCGCTGTAGTGATCAAAACCAAGTGATATAACCAGTTATTTTAATAGTGCTGCCATAATTGGACTTACAGTCAGGCACTCAACACATCCTAGGCATCTGAAATAGTTTAATGAAATATTAGTGAAGAATTCGTTGGTTGAATTCATTAGTAGGTGTTCGCATTTGCGAATGTTACAAAGCCCTTAAATTTTAATTTAATATTTTCTTACATTCCGAGAGAAAAAGGAAGAATTCGAAACGTCGTTTTTTTTCTTCATAACCTAAAAGTGTGACATGTGTTCCACGTGGTTACTTAATTTTGTCTTAATTTATATATGCTATTTTCCTTAAGTACTTATTATACTCAACCCTTACTTGTTATGTATTCACAAATACAAGAGTGTTAGATACTTTCTTTAGTGTTGTTCTAGTGACAGCTCGCATACTATTAGCTGCGCAAGATATAACTCAAATGGTAGCCATTTTCTATCTCCTTCACTCTCATTGGTCGACCTTCTCGCTGGCCAATCACAGCGCTTCTTCTCAACGAATAGTCCAGAAACTATTCCTGCTGCTATATAACAGCTGGAATTTCCGTCTTCTCTACGAATACTTGTAATACCTTCGAATATCTTCGAACTACGAAGTACTGTTTTGGTCAATGGCACATCGCCGCACCTGCGACACATCCCGTCGCAAGGACATCAAATGACAACTAGTCATTTCATCAATTAGCACATCGCCGTACCTGCGACACATCTCGTCGCAACGAATACGTCGGAATACTTCGAACACTACGAATACTTCGTCTACCGACAACCAGTCACTTCGTCAAGGCATCTGCCTCTGCAGCGACATTTTCGTCGCTAGCATCCGGACTCATGTTTGCCAGTCAAACAGTCGTCTCTGAAATCCAGCTCAGGAAGCTGTGAAACTTCGACTTCATTTTCGAGAACGAAAATGCTGCAAGATTAACTGCCATGCTTTAAACTTACTTAAAGTGTTTAGGTCTGGTACCTACTTCTTTTAATATAAGTCTCCGGTTATGGAACTTGGCAGTTTTTAACTATTATCGTATTTTGTTCAATGCAAACATGTATCTCTGTTAATATTTGAAAGAAAAATAACACAGTAGCGCCACCTGGCGAAATAGACATGTACAATAAAGAAGAAAACAAAATACGAGTCAGTGCAAAGTCTGTGCGTGTTCGCGTGACATGTAACAAGCGTCTCTAAATATGATTTGTATTTTGTATTTTATTTCTCACTTGACAAATAAAGATTTACATTAAAACTAACAGGTTATGGACCCAGGCCACGTGTAAATGGTATTATCTCGTGAGTGGATCCGAAGCTGAGCGCCTGTGGAACACGTGCTCTTTTTTTGTGAGTTAAGGATAACCACAAAATGGCAACCGGCAGTGACTACAAAGTTCAAGTGGATAAACTTGAAGGACCTGAAGACTGGGCAAAGTGGAAATGGCATGTGATGATGGTTTTGCGGTCGTATGAACTGGAAAATATTGTTGATGGTTCGAAAAAGTGTCCTGTGTTGCCGGCAGATACAACTGCGCAACAAAAAGCGGCATCTAAGCAGTGGTTGAAAGAAGACGCGAAAGCGGCCAGTTTGCTAGTAGGTGAGCTACGAAAATCTGTTGCCGAGCTCGTGTTGACGTGCACCAATGCCAGTGAAATTTGGACAAAATTGAGCGCACGGTTCGAACGAAGCAGTACGCAGCGACTGCACATGTTGATCGATTCATTCTTCCGAGTGACACGTTGTAACGTTGAGTCTTATAAATATTAATATTATCCGGGAGGGCGCCAGCTCATAAACCAAATGCTTACGAACAGAATATAAGTTAGAGCACATCGTATCTCTCTAGTCTCTGGTCGTGGCATGAAAACAAATCACCAACCAGGAACACTAGGCAAAGGCAAGATATCATATACCGTTTTTTTAACATAGAACAATCGAAACAAAAGGAACAAATTTAATAAAATACTGAGGTTAATCTAAAATAAATAAATAAATAAATAAATAAATAATTTGAATACAGTATAAACTTGTGCTAGGTCACGTATAAGCTCACCGATGTAGGTAACATTTCGTTGGTTTCATACTATCTCCGAACTATGGAATTTCCGTAAGAAGCTGCTTTCTTACAGTGCTTTCATATACTGGCTGCGATTATCAGAAACTTGTACATTATCTATCAGAAAGGAAAGTATGTAACATGAGGAATAATTCATCGAGTAGCGATTCAATTAGATTTTCTTTTACATCTCTGCAATCTTCAAGTTTGTTCTTCCCTTTTCTCTTGTTATCAAATGTCCCCGAATAAATAAATATAGTAGCTCTCTTTGCTTTACTTGACGATCCGATTCTTTAGTTCTCCAAATCACCGCTAATTTCAAAGCCGCATCAGCCATCTTGCACATCTTTTAATAGCTTCTCCCGCTATCTTGCACGTTCCGTATATAAAGTCTGTTCATGGAGTCTGTTGCGCATCCATTATAATACATTCTCTATAGTTTCATTACTCTGTGCCGCTCTGTGCTAGCAAGTCAGAGTGCTGTGAACAAGATACTACTACAAGTACATTTATGGATCTTCTTAGACAAGCTACCCTTACGTATTTTTTCAACAACTCATCCCATTTGCACAAGTTCATATTTAAACGGTCCCAATCATGGTTTCTGGACCCGTTACAACGTGGCGACAAGGAGGACATCAGCACCCATGTCGCGAAGTTACAGAAGCCTTATCAGGATCTGAACGACGAACTCCAAAAGCATAACGAAAACACGTTATCTGAAAGGATTTTGAACGGTCAAATTTTATCCACATTGGGAAAAGAATATGATAATTACAAGGATGTGTGGGACACGATTCCGACGGAAAATCAAACTGTGAACTTGTTGATTGAAAAATTGTGCACGATTGAACTGCGTGACCAAGGAAACGTGGAATCGACTGCGTTTGTGGTACGTAGTGCTCCCAAGAAGCATTCCCAGTATGGCAGTGGCAAAGGCAGTGCTGATGACAAGTCGAAGAAAAATGTTCAACGAGTAAAGCAGAAGTTTCCATGTTTCAAATGTAAGGAATTGGGCCATTGGGCAAGTGAATGTCCAGTGAAGAAGAAAGAGGGTGACACTAGAAACAAAAATAAGGAGAACAATGCTTCGTTTCTGACACATGCTATGAGTGCGTTAGACGGCGACTTTGTTCAAGCCGACGAGTGGTACTGCGACAGTGGCGCCACAAATCACATCACCGCGAACAAACAGTATTTTACAACATACGTCAAGTTTGCTGCTCCTGAGAAGATTTTGCTAGGAAAACGAGGTGTGAGCATGCTAGCTCACGGCAAAGGAACTGTAAACATTCAAGTGCGGCTGAACAACGCTTGGTTGAGTGCTGAGATGACTGAAGTTTTGTATGTTCCCGATGCAATGGCTCATCTGCTTTCTGTGAAAGCTGCCGCAAGGAAAGGTGTTTGTGCAAGGCTTGACGACCAAACTGTTAGAATTGAAGACAAGGTTACTGGAAAGGCGATGATGGCTGGACGTGTGAGTCATGGTCTGTATGTACTTGACATGCGCGTCGTGAAACCGGCGCAACCCATTCAAGTGAATTTAGCTACATTGTCAGACAAACTGCAGATCTACCATGAACGATTTGGTCATCAACACAAAATGCATGTCAAGAATGTACTGAAGCAGATGAACATCAATGTAGACATGTGTAAAGAGGATTTCTGTGATGGATGTGCACTGTGAAAAATGCATCGACTGTCATTCAAGACACGAATGAATCGACCAACAGCCACCGGTGAACAAATCCACGCCGATGTGAATGGACCAATGTCTACTGAATCTCTTGGAAAGGCACGCTACTACGTATGTTTCAAGGATGATTTCAGCAAGTTCCGACGAGTTTTCTTTTTAAACACAAAAGTGAAGTGTACACCATTCTGGAACAGTTCCTGAATGAAGCCAAAACAAATGGACACGTCGTGAAGCTGTTCAGGTGTGATGGAGGAAAAGAATTTGATAACAAGAAGGTTTCTGAACTGCTCGCAAGCAGAGGCATAGAACACAGCATTACTACGCCATACACACCACAACAAAACGGAGTTGCGGAACGTGAAAATCGGACGATTGTGGAGTGCGCAAAATCTATGCTGAATCCCAGCAAGTTAACGAAACAACTTTGGGCTGAAGCCTGCAACACTGCGGCGTACCTCCTGAATCGCACTGGGAAGTCATCCATTGAAAACAAATCTCCCTATGAATTGTGTATGGACGACCAGTGGGACGTCTCAGTCGTCTGAAGATCTTCGGAACAGAATGCTACGTGCACATCGACAAGAATTTTCGCTCAAGTTCGACGACAAAGCTGTTTTTGGACATCTGGTTGGGTACGTGAACGACAGGGATGGATTTAGAGTCTGGATTCCAATTCGGGGAAAGTTTTTTCTAAGCCATGATGTGAAATTCAAACCTGAAGTTGTCTGCAATCTGCGCGCCAACGCCGGAAAGGTTGAAGTCACGCTTGAAGAACGTGTGGAGAGGAATCAGTCTAATTCATCGTCTGGTGTAGGCCTACAGAAGAGGTCAGAGCCAGATGAGAACTTAAGCGAAATTGAAGATTTTGCTTCGGCTTCCAGTTCCGGAGGAAGCGAAGATAAGGAAGAAGGAGCGACTGAAGAAAGAAGGAGAAGCAAACGTGAAAGTAAGAAGCCATCGTGAATGATTAGTGGAATTTACATGTACATGGCTGGACCATCTATCGTTGAAAAGAATCCTGCCTCATACTCGGAAGCACTGCAGTCTAGTGATAAAAAGCATTGGCTGAAAGCAATTAATGAAGAATTGGAGTCCTTAAAGGAAAATTATACCTGGAAATTGGTTGAGCGTCCAAATGGTGCACGGGTCCTGAAAAATCGGTGGGTTCTACGACAGAAGACAACGGATAGTGGAGAAGTTCGCTTCAAGGCACTATTGATAGCCAAATGATATGTGCAACAGCAAGGAATCGATTAGGAAGAAACATTTAGCCCTGTTGCACGATATGATACCATTCGAGCTCTGTTGGCAGTAGCTGTTGAAAAGGAGATGAAACTTAGTCAATTTGATGTCAAGACGGCCTTCTTGAACGGCGAGCTTGAAGAAGATGTGTTCATGGAACAGCCAGATGGTCATCAGGACGGTACTGGCCGAGTGTGTCATCTAAAAAGAAGCTTATATGGTTTAAAACAGGTTCCACGCTGCTGGAACAAGCGTTTCAAGAAATTCATGGAGAAAGATGGATTCAAAAACAGCAAAGCTGATCCTTGTCTCTTTTACAGCAACAAAAATGGAAAGTGGTTGGCTGTTGTAATCTTTGTGGATGATGGTCTGGTAATTGGCAACGAAGAAGACATCGAGCAGTTCATGGAAAAACTTCAGCAGGAATTTCACACGACCAGAGGATCTCTCAACAATTTCCTGGGCATGAAGATACAACAAAACCATGATGGATCAATGGCAATCAGTCAAGAGGATTATACGAGGAAAATCCTAGAAACATTTGGGATGGCCGAGCCAAATGGAGTGTCTACCCCAGTTTGACGCGAAGAAAGTGAAGACGGAGAAAAGGTTTCGGCCAGGGTTCCTTATCGTGAGGCGGTGTGATCCTTGATGTACCTGACTACAGCTACACGTCCAGATATCGCATTCGCGTTCAACAAAGCTGCTCGAGCCATGGAGAATCCTACAGTTCAAGACTGGAGTCAAGTGAAACGGATATTTCGATATTTAAAGAGCACAGTGAACCATGGAATCATCTATAGGAAAGAGGATGTTTTGAAGGTCTACAGTGATGCTGACTACGCCGGTGACAAGAGGACGAGACGTTCAACGACGGGTGTCATTTCGACCTACAATCATGGAGCTGTATCCTGGAGAAGTTAGTTACAGAAGTCTGTGTCAACATCGACAACTGAAGTTGAAATTGTGTCTGCAAGTGAAGGAGCAAAGGAGTTGATTTGGCTGAAAAGACTGTTTTCTGAATTACTGGGAACTGCTGACAAACCTCCTACGCTTTACATCGACAATGCTGGTGTAGTTAAATTGGCTAAAAATCCGGAGTACCATCGAAAATCCAAGCATATTGAGGTACGTCATTTCTATGTGAGGGAAAGATTTTTGGACGGAGATCTTGAGCTGGAGCACATCGACGGGACCAATCAATTAGCTGATCTAGTGACTAAACCTCTGGAGAGGGTCAGATTCGAGATGCTGCGAGAGAGGATTGGCGTGCAGAAGATGACATCGTAGAGGCTGAAAAGTGTTCAATAGTTCATATTGTTTATTTTTTTTCATTTGTATTTGATTTTTCTTTGGAGGAAGTGTTAATATTTGAAAGAAAATAGCATAGTAGCGCCACCTGGCGAAATAGACATGTACAATAAAGAAGAAAACAAAAGACGAGTCAGTGCAAAGTCTGTGCGTGTTCGCGTGACATGTGACAAGCGTCTCAAAAGATGATTTGTATTTTGTATTTTATTTCTCACTTGATAAATAAAGATTTACATTAAAACTAACAATCTCTACTAAAAGTGTCCAACTAAGTGAAAGTGCTTCGGAATGGCGACAATTCATGCTGGTTGCATTTTATTCTATCTTCTGGTGAGGTGTACAGTGTAACAAACTTCGCTACGAAAGTTCCAGCTATTGTTAACCTAACCAACGAATGTTCTATTCAGGGTATAGATAAGTAACATGTGTCATTTAACCTGTTTTCTTATCATCAAACTTTAAAACTAGTTTTCCATTTTCCTACAGGGCTCTGCATACAGGCCGTACAAATTTGTTTGAGCTTTTCATCTCTGTAATGCAGCATTAAAGTTCTCCTACCTATATTTTCTTGCCTTTCTTAAAGACAACCAGTGTTTGTCAAATCAAGTGTTCTATTTCACTTTCTTCTCATTTACTTGTTTTCCACTTGCTTCACTTACTTTATGAATCTCAAATTGGATTTCACATACCGGCTTGTTTTTGGCATATTCTGTCAGAAATTTAAAAGTGCCCTTCTGGCCTTCCTCTTGACATTGCTGCTTCAGGACTTGGCCCCTGAGCGCAATTACCTTTTCAGGTTATACTTATTTTCAGTGCGTGAATGAGACTTGTTTAGCAACAAGTACTGAAACTGCGACAGGCCTCGCCTTGCCTTTGTGGCGAGTCCCGTTATTTCCACTGGTCGTGAGGGGTGTGCTACCTGCCCCACCCCACGCCCAAGTACCGTACATTCCTTCGCCTGTGTCACTACTGTGCTCAAGACCACGGGGGTGAGAGCGAAGCAGACCTGCCGACATGCAGTCTCGGAACATTATATCGAACGAGTGACAGTGTATTAATTGTATTAACATGTATTGTATATAACTGTGTAAATAATAATCACTAAAATGTTCCACAGGAGTCCAGTGTGATTTGAAATCCCAGCGTGATAAATTACAGTCCACCAGAGTATAATCTTCACATTTATTATCAAACTTTCTTCAAGACTTAAGTGTTCAGTCTTCACGCACCCTTCTGTTCTTTCCTTCTGTGTTAAGATTTTCTGCCCTGTTTTGGGGTTTCAATCTTTCCGAGTTCCTTTCAAACTTCTTGGGCTGAGCACCCAAGTGTTTGAAAGTACCGTAGTTTACTTCTTTTTCTAGCCTCTTGTGCTGGAACCTTCACTCTTTTCCTTCAAGTATCTTAGGCTGAGCCCCCAAGAACTTGAAGTTGTTTTCTGCTGTTCTTTGGTATCTTGGGCTGAGCTCCCATGTCCTAAATAGCCCAATCCGTGACAGAGCTAGCAGAGACTTGGCGTTATGTGAAATTCAAACCCGTTATTCGCTACCGTCTACACACCGTTTTAAGTTATTCCAATCATTAATATTTATGAGATCATTCTCCTGTTAAATATACACAATTTAGATTGTTGTTTGTTACAAAGTGTTTGCATTTTTGTTTTGTTATATATTAGTTTATCCTCTTGTTATGCATGCAAATATTTATTGGCAATAAAATTTCCAACAGTACAAGTAGCTTGTTCTCCTTTCACATTTGCTGTGTTCAATGCCGAAACCTATTTTTCATGGAGTTCAACTTTATCTTAACGCCAACCACCTCATGGGGTTCTCTCCGATGCGGAAGGTCTTAAATCGACCGATCCTTATACCAGTAGGTATTGGTTACACATGTAACTTAATACGGGAAATACTCACTTCTACAACTTTCAGCAGGTCTGATTTACCACGAGGAATTTCACGGGTGTTGAAATAGTTAGTACAAACTGCTTTTAGATGCTGTTTTATCAAAATAAACGGTATTTATGAACAAAACTTAGCATGTGGTTTACGTGTTTATTGAACTTACGGACTCTACTGTACGTTGCCAATTCTACCAACAGCACGGCTTGAGAATTATAGACGGCGAAGTCATAATAACGCTTTAATCATGCAATATCTCCCACTTATATGGCACATATCTATCTTCGGAGACAATCGATAGATACTAAGAATCATTTAGTATTTCAATGTCGTTTATTTGAGACAAGTTTCACTTTTATTGATAAGAAAATAATTTATTTCCTTGAGATTTGTTGCTACTGTAGATTCCCAGCACATGGATTTGTATTCATCGAATTCGTTATTGGGTACAGCGTAATTACTGCGCCTAAGAAAACAATAGAAAAAATGACGATCGCAGAGCGTTTGTATCTTGGCAATGTTGTGTAAACTAAAACTGCCATAACCTGTATTCGTATTACAGTTAAATTTCATCTCGCCAGGACATTTTAATCGAAACATGAAACCTACCGTAGTTGCCGATGAAATGTTCCCAGAGGGTGCAGGGCCATACATGGATCTGGAAGAGGTAATTATTTCACTGTAATTAGGTTTGCGTGACTGCTGATTCAATGGCACATTAGGTTATGTAATTTGAAATACCTATTAAAAGTCCCTAGTAAACATACCACAATAAATTATTAATTACAATTGGAAGCCTATCGCTCCCTCGTTCCAATACCAAATGTTTTGACACATTTTGATTTGTATATCGGTACATTGTTTGATAGATTTGATTAGAGGTTTAAGTGGCAGGGACCCAGAGAAGCAGACGATCCATACATTCCTGCAGAACTTCCAAACTCTTTGCTCCAATTACTACATCATCTACGTATATATAAAGAGATATCTCCTCTTCCAAAGACTCGAGGATGTCAGCAGTTGAGAGAATGAACAGCAGCGGACTGATTGCGTCACCCTGTAGGACACCATTTATTTGCTCAATAGGATTTGAGAACTGAAGACCATCGGAGATAAACACGGAATTGTGATGAATAATGTTGGTTATTATCAGTGTCAGATAATCAGATTCACCGAGTATAGTCTGAAGTTTCTCAACTATGACCTGTCGACTTAACAGGTCGAAGGCCTTCTTAAAATCCACAAAGATGGCGTGAAATTTACCTCTATGGTAACGAAGTGCCTCATCAATATCTGACAGTAGGTTTCCAATTGCCTGTAGAGTTGATTTACCCTTCTGAAAACCAAACTGTTGGTCTGGGATTTTGTCAGAAACTTTTTCTGTCAGTCTGTCCGTCAGAATTCTTGTGAATACTTTCAATATTGTGTTCTCGAGCACTATTCCTCTATATGAATCCGGAGAGTCTGCACTTCCTTTCCCTTTATAAAGTAGTTTGATAAATGACCTTCTCCAGGATGACGGTATTGTACAGGTTTCAAGACACTTATTGAAAAGTGTAGGCAATATGTCACGAAGGTAAGGCAAAGCCTCTTTCAATTGTTCATTAAATATTTCATCAGGCCCGGGGAACTTGCTAGCTTTAAGACTGAGTGTAGATATCACAACCTCCACCTCAGTAATTGGAGGGAAATCAGCTTGTCCATGAAGAGTTGTTACCCTGCAAGAGTTACCAGTATTGATAATCTTTTTGGTAACCTGTAATGATGCCAGTCATTCAATTGGCATTTTAGGTTTGAAGATGTGCTGCATACTCACAAAGGTCAAAAGAAGCATCGAGAGCTTACTTCACCTTGCCACTACTGTGATGTCTGTATAATTGTGCAATTACTGCATCGCTTTCAAATTCAATTCCCTCTCATTTCCGATGTCCAGTTATAAATATTTTTTAAATCCAAACTGCTCCTTGAATGAAAATTGCAACACCATGGAGGATTTGTCCAATTGGATCAAATCCACATATAGCTTATCTGCAATACTCAAATGCGGCTTCGGTGGCGTAGTCGGTAGCATGCTGAACTGCTATGCCCAAGATAGCGGGTTCAAACCCGGCCGAAGTCGTCGGATTTTTTAAGAGCGTTAAAAATCCTTCAGTATGCCTTCCTTCGGAGGGGAAGTAAAGCCGGCGGTCCCATGTCATAGATTTATGGCATGTAAAAGATCCTTTCACAGACCTAACTTGTGTAAAGCAAAAATTGTTAGGTTAGATTTCGTCAGAACGCTCTAAGTTCCAACGTTCACCACTAGGTATCATTGATATCTGGTGGCGAAAGTTGGAACTACTTGAAATTGAGCGAAACTTGTAGCTCACCCTCCAGGGTGTCCGCTGGAAGCAGCTACAGACTCGGGCGAGCCGAACGTGTCCTCGGACACTCCCGGCACTAAAAGCCATACGATAAATAAATAAAAATACTCAAATGATTATAGTTGCAGACAAAATGCCATCACATTACCAGCACAGCATCACCACTAAGAGCAGCAATAAAAGTGTCTAAATATCGTGGCATGTCATCATCATCATCAGCCGATACTTGTATCCGAGTGCTCGTTTCTTCCCTGCACTCCTATGTTCTCGTGTCCGCACGATGGAGATGCTGCTGATGACTCAGCAGACTGATCCTCGCATAGAACATGCGGTTGCATACGTCTCATCTGATGGTAGGGGGTGGACGTGGAAGTGTTTGGCGGAGTTTTCTTCTCTGACGAGCTTCCATTTCCTGTCTTTGACGATTTTGTTCAAAAAGTAGAACAGCGTCGAAGGTGGTTTTGCACCAGCGCGAACGGTTCTCCACAAGGGTACACTATGTATCTGGATTGATAGATACAGTTTTGAAGGTTTCTTTGAGCTGATCTTTAAAACGTTTCAAAGGTGCACCTCTTGGTCTCTTGCCCATGCTGAGTTCACTGTACAAGATCTGCCGAGGGAGTCTGTCATCACTCATACCCTGGACATGGCCAGACCATCTAAGCCGATGGCCGATAATGATGGACTCAATACTCTTCATTTTTGCTCTCTCGAGTACCGTGACATTAGGTATGTAGTCATCCCATTTGATGTTTATAATGGAGCGGATTTTTTGCTGGTGGAAGCGTTCCGATTTTTTAATGTCCCAGCAGTGTAGAGTCCAGGTCTCACATCCTTAGAGCAGCGTAGAGATGACAACAGCTTGGTATACCATCAGCTTTGTTCCCATCCTTAGGTCTTTGTTCTGGAATACATGATGGAAGAGGCGTCCAAATGCAACATGCACAGCGTGAATTCTGTTATTTACATCTTTTTCGACAGTACATTGGGTCGACAGAATACCCCCAAGGTATAAGAAGTGATGAACTCGTTCCAAGGATGTGCCAGAGATGGTGTTATCAAAGTCAGCGGTGGAGGTTCCAGGGACAGGTTGAACCAGCACTTTGGGCTTCCGGATGTTTATGGTCAGGCCAAAGCATGCTTATGCTCTCTTGAAGCAATTAACAGATTGTTGCAACTCTTCAGCTAAGAGGGCTGGCGAAGCGTTGTCGTCGGCGTATTGCAAATTCTGTAACCAAGATGGTAGAGGTTAATCTTTTGGAGCGGAGGAGTCTGGTTCGGTTGAATAGTCCTCCATCATACCGATAGTCCAATATCTAATCTCCACGGCAGGAATGTTCGCAAACGATGTCTCATATAGCATGGCCGCCAGGTAAGGGCAAAAAGTGTAGCTGCAAGAACACAGCCTTGCTTGAGCCCATTGGTAATGGAGAATTCAGCGGAGATGTCATTCTGATATAGTACCTGTCCAACCATACCATCGTGGAGAGCTTGACTCTGTCCAACAAAATGTTCAGGACATCCAAAGCGCCTTTAAACCATCCACGTGGCATTTCTGGGAACAGTATCAAAGGCTTTTTCAAGATCGTAAAAGACTAAGAACAGAGGTTTCATTTGCTCCCTGCATTTCTCCTGCAGTTTTCTGACACAGAAGATCATGTCAATGGTTCCCCGGGAAGCATGGAATCCACACTGGGATTCAGGGAGTATTCTTTCTGAGATGGTGTGTAGTTGATTCAAGAGGATTCTAGCAAAGATTTTTCCAACTATAGAGAAAAGGGAGATACCGCGGTAGTTTCCACAGATACTTCGGTCGCCTTTCTTAAAGATGGTAACAATGGTGGCGTTGTTCCAATCAGCAGATACTTTTCGTGTTTCCCAGACCAGAAGGATAAGGTGAAAAAGTCAGGTTTTCAGGGGTAGGCCTCCGCTTTGAATGAGTTCCAGAGGGATGTTATCTGGTCGTGGGGCCTTCCTTGGTTTCAGACTGCTCAAGGCTTTGACAAACTCTTGGAAGTGTGGGGGCATCGCCATCCAAGGTTGAAAAAAAAAAAGAAGTTTGTAGTTTAACGTGACCGTTACTCTCTAGATCATGAGCCACGGGACCTCCTTTTTACGTGAAATCCGAACCACAGGACATGGCATTTCACTTCGAAAATCTCACATGCATTGACCGGGAATCGAACCCGGACCGCCTTGGTGAGAGGCATACAGCTAGGCCGCTGAGCCACCACACCCCCGTTTCCAAGGTTGAGGCGGATGTTGAGGGACAAGGCGCAGAAAGTCTTCAGCTGCAGTGGAGCTACGATTTAAAAGAGAGCTGAAGTGTTCCTTCCAACTATCCAAAACTTCTTGAGTGCTGGTGAGAATGGTGGTATCATCAGCACCTTTCAGTGTTCCTGAACAGGAGTAAATGGGTCCATATAACTCTTTCAGACCCGCTTAAAAGTTGCGTAGATCTCTGCTGTCTGAATATTTCTGGAGCTCCTCAGCCTTTTCGTGCCACCAGTTGTCTTTTATCTTCCGGATTTCAGCTTGACACTTCTGTTTTAGTGCCGGCCCCGTGATGTTGGGGTAGCGCGCCTGCCTCTCACCCGGAGGCCCCGGGTTCGATCCCCGGCTCCGTCAGGGATTTTAAAACTGACGTGAGGGTTGGAACGGGGTGCACTCAGCCTCGTGAGGACAATTGAGTAGCTGTCTGACAGTGAGACAGCGCCCCGATCACGAATACCAAGATTAACGGCCGAGGGGACCCTACGCGCTGATCACACGTCACCCCAAAATCTGCAGGCCAAATGGCTGGGCAGCGGTCGCTTGGTCGGCCTTAGCCCGTCATGGGCTGGATAGTGCCAGGGGTTGACTTTTTTTTTTACTTCTGTTTTAGTTCGTGGGGATGGTTTAGTTTCTCTGTGGAAGACGGGTCTCTTGTAAGAGAAAAGTAGGCTTCCCTTTTATCACTGGTTAGTTTCAGTATTTCTCCATGATTTTCCTCATGTCTCCCCTTTTTCTCAAAACCAATAGTGTCTTCTGCTGATTCTGTGATGATTTTCTGAAGCGTGATCCATTCGCCATCAACCTCCGTGTTGAATGGGTGGAGGGTCAGCTGTTCTTGAATAGTTCTTCGGAATCCATCCGCGACAGTTTCATCATACAGCCTTGAGGTGTTGAGCTTCTTTCCGAGTGGATTCATGGAGTGGGAGCATAGTCGATTTTGGATACAGAACCTGAGTCGACTGATCAGGAGTCGGTGGTCTGTCCAACAGTCATCAACATTTCTTGCAACCTTTGTGATTAGGACGACGTCATTCTTGTCACGTTGTCGGGTGATGATATAATCAATCATGTGCCAGTGTTTGGATAGTGGGTGCATCCATGTGGTCTTGTAGCGGTCGGGTAGTCGGAAATGAGTGTTGGTGATGTAGAGCTCATTCTCAGCACAAAGCCCGAGAAGTACGGTAATTGGCCATTGCTGTTGCAATTCCCTATACCATGATTTCCCATGACCTTCTCCCACAGATTTCTGTCTTTGCCCATTCTTGCATTAAAATCGCCAAGCAGCAGAAGCTTGTCGTTGCGGGGCACCTTGGTGAGGACTGTGCTTAGGTGTTGATAGAAGCAGTTCTTGGGAGTCCTCATCATCCATAAGAGTGGGGGCATATGAGGAGATAAGTGTGATGAATCTGCCTCTCGAAAGGAGAATACGGAGGTTCATGAGCCTTTCATTTATTGCAGTGGGAGAGAGTCGATGTTCATTCACCAATTTAGTTTTCACTGCAAAACCAACTCCATGTATGCAACTATATCCTCTTCCTTCTTTCCCTTCCAAAAGATGGTGTAACCTGTTGTAGTCTCCTTGATATTACCTTCCCCCGCAAGTCTAGTTTCACTCAGGGCGGCAACATCGATATTGAGTCTGCTCAGCTCGTGGGTGATAAGAGCTGTTCTTCTCTCCGGCCTGTTATCTGTTCGGTCCAATAACGTTCTGACGTTCCAAGCGCCTATAATCATTGTATTTGAGTTCTTATTTCGACCGCAAGATTGGGTGTCCCTCTGGGTGTGGTGTCCCAGACAGGATTGAAGAGTGGCATCCGATGTTTAGCCCACCTTTTCTAGGGCCGTCCCCGTTCGGGGTGGGCAGCGGAGATCCTGAATAGGCCTGCCCAGATGCAGGACCGAATCCCCGAGTTGCCACACTATGTCTCGAGGAGACGACCATCACACATCTGTCGCCAACGTGCAGGTCCAGACTAGAAGCTTCCAGTTTACCAAACCTGCTTCCGTCGCCCTTATCTCATCGCCGTTGGACTTAATAAGTTTGGCAGGGAAGAGTGCTACAGGCGGGACTTTGTTTAAGGTGGATTTCAACTTGCCAAGGACAAACCCAGGCACTATGATTCTGGCACCACCCACTGCGGCTCATATAGAATGAGACGTGCAGTTACAAGTACCAGAACAGCAATGGACTGCCGCAGACTCAAAAAGTCGTGAGTTGCGCCTTTACAGCCAGTCCATCTGGCATGACCTCTTCCGTCTCAGCAGCCGTTGGGTAACCTCGGAGTTGATAGGTACCACTTCCGCCTGCGTTGCCGTTGGGTCTTCACCAGAACCCCCCGTTAGCCGCCGCCATTTCAGAGTTCCTGCAGGGCCTTCACATCTACCGTAACGGTTCTGGGGCACGGGGAGTCCCCACTGTACTTCACCCCTACTTGGCGACGTTGCCCATCTCCCACGACGTGGACGAGGGGTTGGACTTATGGGTGGCATGCACAGTAATCAAATAAGATTATGGATGTGTTCCTGGGGCTTTGCTTGCCAGGCAGCTCCTATGCGAGTTCATAATTCATGGGTGTGATTGGTAGAAGAGGGTAATGGGTTAGTCAAATAGGGGCTATATCCCATATATGTTCAATCGGGGATATGAATGTTGAACAGGCAGGCCTAAGAAGAAGCAGTACCATATCTCCTTTTGCCTAAAACTGGCTTGGACATTCCAAGCAACATGTGGTCAAGTCTAGTCTGGCTGGAATATAGTGCCAGGAGTGTGCTGAAGGAAGGATTCATCATCGGTCTCTACAACCTCCCAGATGTAGCAATCACTGTTGAAGGTATATTCAATGTATAGGAATCATAACTGCCTCTGACAACCAGTAGTACCACCACCCCCCACCATTTGTGCGGTATGACACACTATGGTATAGGCAGGATGGTGACACCATAATACTATTGAATGGGAATCTGGCCATTGTAGTCCAAGTTAAACTAGGAATCATCATAAAAAAATGACCTGGTGCCATTGTCTGTACTCTTGTACCCACTTTTGCCCGAGTCATCCCTTATTCTAGGTAATAGGTAAACTCTCCAATGGAATGTTTGTCTCTAGTCCCATTGAAGTTTGTGGTTGAAGTAGACATCAGCTGTACCCCATTATAAAAAATAAAAAAACTACGAACCTTACAGTAGTCGCATATGATGTGTAACATCTGTCATAGAAGAAACCTCACGTGAAATTGTTGATACACCGGTATTTTATACCACTATTGGCACAAATATTAATCTATTGTAAAAGGGAGTGTTTTACAGATATTGTAGTTTATAATACGGAACTCATTTTATTAGATAATTTGTAGCTTCCACCAGCAGTAGCCTAAATAAAGAATACCATATGGATCAACTAGATTAATAGACATGACACCGCTCATAATCTTAAATTCCTTATAAACAGGTCCTCTTCATTCACAGACCAACACGTAATTTCATATGGATTCTGTTAAAATGAGTCATATTGATATGATAAATGTCGTTTAAAATGATAATCTGGTAGCAAAAATATCTACCCCGTCCGGGATTCGAACCCAAGATCTCTAGATTCACAGTCATAAGCACTAACTCCACGGCTATTTCGACTACGCAAATTTTGTGCACAAGATGGTGACTTATTTCCACGTTCCAATAATACTGCATTACGGAATTAAGTTTCATTTATATTTTGCTTGTTTCGATAATGTTCCTGTGTGAAATTGAGTTTAAAATGCCTTATGAATAGGCCCTCTTGTGAGTAAAGAGAATGTATTCAGTAATAGTTCATGACGGCTTGCTCAATTCTCGTATAGGCCTAACCACAACGATTATATTTTATTGATGACTGCATTACCGTTATGTGGGTTAATATTTGAATAGCCATTGTGCAGTAACATAATACCGGCAATGCCAATTACTTACAATGTTTGATATTAAGGCATTTTACCATTTAAATACTGATACGAAGACTTCGAACATGTACCATGTCATTTGTTTTAATCACTTGACACCAGAGTTCGCATGAGCGTTTTCCGTTCAGTATGTCATGTACATTCCACATGGCCGAGAGTACGTCATGGTATCAATTTTCGACACCTTGCGCTCATTGTTTCTCGTACCACTGCCAGCTGGGTCTTACCACTGCTCGCTGGATCTATCGAGCAGGCAGTGCATACTTCCGTTTTCCACCACTGCCAGCTAGTACACTTCTGATCGATCGAGCGGGCATTGCATACTTCCGCTTTCCACCACTGCCAGCTAGTACACTTCTGTTCGATTGATCGAGCGGGCAGTGCATACTTCCGTTTTCCACCACTGCCAGCTAGTACACTTCCGATCGAGCGGGCAGTGCATACTTCCTCCGTTCGATCCACCACTGCCAGCTCGATCGTTCCGCTCCACTTCCGTCCCCAATTTTCAAAATCACTCCCACTAAACTATCCAGCAACCGAGCGGAAATATGTTACACATCAATAATAATAATAATAATAATATCGTATGGCCTTGGGTGCCGGGTGCAAGCTTGCATGTCGAATTTCGTTGTTCCTTGAAGCACTATGAAAGTCAAGCAGGTTAGATATCTTAGCTCCTTGAACACTATAGTGCTTTCTAGTAGAGAAATGAGGAACTTTGTGTTGGCGGAAACTCCCGAGATTAATTTTGCCATTATGAACACAGCCTACTGAATTCAAATGGGTTCTTTGACATGCCAACATTGTATTGCATTGGTATCATCATCAGCATGAAATGATATTAAATCTTAAAAACTAGTACGGTATATTCTTACAAAAATAATGTTAAATTTAAAAGAATGAAGAGTTGCAAATATATTGACATACAATTGGATACCTTAAAAACAGCCTATGTTGATATTCTATTAATATTTTGAATATTATGGTAACAGGAGACTTCTCTATTCATAGAATGTAGATGTGTAAAAATGTATGTAAATCGTCGTTTCAAGTGGAAAACATTTTTGTAAAAAAAATTAACAAATACTATCAAAAATCAGTCGAATTTTCAAGATGATTGTCCACTCTGTTGTTTTATCTGATCCACTGGTAATATAATGTGTGGAAAATCATATACTAAAACTTATACTCAAGCATACTTGTATATGTAAGTCTAGTGACTTGTCAAAATATGTCTTCATATGAAATGTCGCCTTCCAGGTGGAGTACTGTTATGAGAAAAGTAAAAGTATTTATGTATAGACTCTTCTAACCTCCAAATGATTGCTGATGATTCTTACTTGTTGACTATAATGCTATGTTATTTGAGTTTTGGGAAACATAATGTGCATATCGTCTACGTAATCCAACAAAGACCAAGAAAATGATTGGAAATATTGAAGCAGTTAGTAATCGACATTCATTGAATAATCAGCTCAGGTCACATAGTCAGTGTAGCAGCTGTTCCAGCTTGTTGACTGGCTGCGTGGCTCGGCGGTAACGTTCTCGCCTGTTCCCAAGGTTGCAGGATCAATTCCTGGCGCAGTCAGTTGGCATTTGAAGGTGCGCAAATGTAAGAGAGCTGTGTCAGTAGATTTACTGGCACGTTAAGATCCCCTTCAGGTAAAATTCCGGCACTCCGGCATCTCTAAAAGCCGCAGTAGTTAAAAGGGACTTAAAACTAATAACATGATTTTTTATTCTTTTTTTACACGCGAATGGACCACTTAGGAACACGCTACAACTTCATTTGTTTTTCTTGGTGTGAAGTTTTCTCTGCACCCAATACTCCTTCATGCGTTCGCTGGCCTGTTTACTGTTCTTCCGTCCAGGCTCTTCCGGTCTTCTTAGGTCTTCTTGCGGCTTGAATCCCTTCCAAATTATTCAGTATGTTCCAAAATCTATTTCTGTCTAACAGTTGGTCTTCTGAGATGTTCAATCTTTTCATATCCGCCTTTGTTTCCTTAATCCATGCTGTTGTGGTCTTCTTTCTCCAGAAGTAATTGAATATCTATTTGGTGAGTCTATTTTGGTCCATTCTGTATAGATGTCCGAGAAACTTCAACCTCCTCTTCTTCATAGTCTCAGAGATTCTTTCTACTTTCTGGTAAACTTCTTTATTACTTCGAAGTTTCCATCCACTTTCGGTTTGAACAGCACCCATAATTTTTCTGTGGATTCTCCTTTCCAAGACCTCTAGTTTATCCAGCTTGTAGTTCATAGACAGACATTCACTGGCATAATAACATTATTATTATTATTATTTTCCAGCTTATTGCCAGTGCTATTATTCAGTGAGCTGCTCTGTTGGGCTGAGTGGTGCTGTCGCTGAAGTGTTTACCTTCTTAACCAAAGATAGCAGGTTCAATCATGACTCAATCCAATGGCATTTAGGAGTGTTTAAGTGTGAAATGTTGATAGGTTAACTGGCATGTTAAAAGATTATCTCCCAGGGCGAAATTGTGACACCCTAACATATTGAAAGAACAGCAGTTAAAAGAGACATTTAACCCATGACATTATCATGAGTATTATTGACCAAAGAGGACTTTCAGATTGTAATAACTGTACATGGATCTTTCATCAAATGAATGAATTAATGATATTGAATAGTCATTGTGGAAGTCATGGCATATATAGTTCACTTTAGACCATCCTCCCTTTTCATCACTTTTAACACCTCAGCTTATTGAAAATATATCATTTATGATATACATACCTTTCGGGGAGTTGTTGGGAGTCGTTTCACAATCTCTTCATACTCAATAGCCACTGCTGCACCGCAATAATTGTTATTTCACAGAAATTTTCCTTCACTTACGGACGCGATCGTGGACAGTCATGTGACACCCCAGGTTAGGTCTGTTTTTGTACGTAAAACATTAATAAGATAGAATTTATGTGACTACGTTACCAACTTGAATAAAGAAATTCACCACACGCCTTCGCTACTAAGTTAGGCACTGTCTTGCGGAAAATTACTGCTAGTACCACAAGCAAAGGGGTCTGGGGCGTAAGCCCCAGGTTAGGTTTGTATTTGTATGTAAAACATTAATAAGATAGAATTTATGTCCGCTACTAGGTTAGGTACTGCCTGGTCAAAAATTAATGCTAGTACCACAAGCAAGGAGGTCTGGGGCGTAAGCCCCAGGTTAGGTCTGTTTTTGTATGTAAAACATTAATAAGATAGAATTTATGTCCGCTACTAGGTTAGGTACTGCCTGGTCGAAAATTAATGCTAGTACCACAAGCAAGGGGAACTGGGGCGTAAGCCCCAGGTTAGGTCTGTTTTTGTATGTAAAACGTTATAAATACATAAATAAACACTGTAATTGAGTTCACTTTCCACTGAGTATAGTGATTTCATAAATCACGTGCGAAATAGTACCAAACGCGTGGGGTTGGCATTACTGACTCAGTGAGAAAGATGGAGGTCAGAACTTCGATTTTAACAATATAAGTCGTGTTGCTATTTGGGTGGGATGGTGGGTCTATGACAGCGAAGCAGTGAACATCTAATTCTCAATCCTCTCCTGATATCCTCCCGACTATTAAATCAGGTAATTTCAGTTTTAAAAAAATTTTATACAAAGGATGGTCTAATATGAACTCTTACCATCATGGCAACTATTGTTCCCAGTCCATGGCACTGCAACTTCCAAAGAAACATGCAAAAACCTGTTGGCCTTCGATTGTCACCACAACTCTATTTAGATCGGAGGAGAAAAGTACGTGCAAACTTGGTTGACAAAACCCCCACGTAGTGCTCATGACTGCAATGAGAATGTGCAGTCCAGTGATTGGTGGTCTGAATTGTGGCACTCACAGTGTGGTTTTCCCTCTGATGACCAAGCCTCTAAACTAAATTAACAACAGATTTATTTTCTTGATCCTTGTTTGTATATGATATGTTCCCAAGCACTCTTGGATTTCTGTGTAGCCATTCTCTGTTGTATGCTTACTGATTTAATTTTTATTCTAGGCTGGGGGTTCCAGTGGTTTGCTGATGGACTTGGCAGCAAATGAAAAAGCAGTGCATGCAGAGTTTTTTAATGGTAATATTTTTTTATCACATTAGTTCCTTGCTTTGACTTGATCTGTTTCAATGCTTTGTAATTTTAAAATCACATAATTTGATATGATGTTAGCACTAATGATTGCTGGGACAAATAATTGGAGCAATAATAGGCGGGCACTTGTAATGAAGAATAAAGGCTAAGCTAGAAATGAACACATTAGATGAAACTGTTTGTATGAACCGACTCGGATGGTGGGGTCATGTGATGAGGATGAGGGAGGAGAGATTTTAATTCTGAATGATGTATTTCTCTTTTCTTTTTTGCTTTCATTTCGATGATATATGATTTTCATACCTTACTTCATATTCTGAGATGTTTTTATTAATGCTCATTTAACAACAGCAGCCATTGCAAAGTGAGCTGTAAAACATACAACATACCTCGCTGAGGCAGCAGTAAACTCAATAGTGAAGCAAGGCACACATCCATCTCATTAGAAACCTTTTCACAATAATGAACTTGTAAAAGTTAGCTTTCCAATATTTCTAGAGGCTGTAGATGTTTTTGTATTTTTTAATATAAATTTTAAAACAATGCAGCCTATGGAAATGGATCTTCTTCTTCTTCTTCTTCTGCTTTTACGGCCTCATTGGACCACTTCAGTCAATCATTTCTTGGTCCTCTTCTTCAGTAAGTTTACTTTTTGAGTTGCCCAGTAGCTTTTCATTTGCTCTGATCTTCGCAGGTGTTCCTTATCTGTAAATACCCTTTTTACTGTATTACGTTGGTCTATTTTTGCCTGAAATCTTATTTTTATATCTTTAAGTTTTTTAAATTTTTTGTTTTGTTTTGCAAGTCATCCAAGGTTATTTCTCCAGAGGAGTGCGTCAGACCTCGGCAGCCGGCACAGTTCATATCCTCGCCGCTAGATGGAGGCTTCATTCATTCCATTCCTGACCCGGTCTGAGACTGGAAGCAGGCTGTGGATTTTCTTTTCCAAGGTTATTTCTAATTCTTTCATATCTTCTCTAATTTCCTTAATCCATCCTACTTGTTGTTTCATATTCCAAAGTTTCACTACAATTTTTCTAGATAACCTGGTTTCCAGTATCCTCATAATGTGAAAAAGAAAAGAAATCCGTTTCTCCCGAATAGTATCAGTTATGGGCTCCAGTTCTCTGTATACCACTTCATTTGGTACTATCTGCCACTGTCCATCTTTCTGATATTTTTTATTTATGCATGTTCTAGCTATTCTTCTTTCTACTTTTAAAATTTTGTCGATTCTGTTTTTGTGAGTAAATTTAAAAAGAGTTTCGCTTCCATAGGTCACCTCTGGTTGAACCACCGTCTTGTAATGTTTTAATTTTGTTGCAATTGAGACATTTTCTTTTATATGTAGACCATGTTAATTTTTGGGCTTTTATCATTTTATTAGTTCTTTCTTGCCATGCAGATTTCTATTACAGAAATCTTTGAATTTATATTACCGTACAGTATGAAGATGATCATTAGGGGGAAAATGACATATTAAATGGCGCATTAAACAAATTGATAAGAATGATGTTCCAATTGTATTTTCCTAAAAAAAAAACTTGTGTAATAAATGAAGTACATAGCATAAATTGACTAATTTAAACAAAATACTGACTGAAAAGTGGCTTCTATAATTTCCATAAAGATGTAACTACGTCTTTTGTAGTCTGTCTTTTGTAGATTTCCATGTGATGAAATAGTTTGAGAACTACTGGCGTACTGGCTGGTCAATAGCGGACAGTGCGCGTTGTCAATCCAAGATGTGATCGATCCACCTCCCAGCTGGACCTGATGGAACGGTGTGCATTGATATGAAGCTCCCTGCTGCAGACATCTTGCCATTGTCAGTAATGAGGACCCAGGTCCCATTTCAGTTGCTCTCTAGCACATCTGTTACTGGTGCCTCTTAGAGCGAGGAGGTGGGTGCACACTAGCTACAAGCACAAGTATGACATAGTCACCAGCCAATAGGCACAGTTGGTTGTATCTCTTACACGATTGCAGTTCGTGGGGCTTTGCCAAATGTCAGGAAAGAACAGTTGAGTAAGTTGATTAGCCTAGTGCAATCAGAGACACAAAGAGGGCAGTCCGACGACATGGCAATGAGTGACTCTTGTCTCACTGTGCGCAGAACGCTCTCCACTCCAGTGGAGATGTTCGTATAGGGAGGTTTAGAAACTGGATAGTTCCTGTGAAGGTGGTTTCTTACAGTCTGGACCAAAACAGCCTTCTCTTTGGCCTCTAGGTAGGCATAGTTCAGTTTTGTGGCTGTCCTCTCTCAGTCCTAAGATAGTGGTCATTAGCTGGTGAGTAACACGACGTCACTACAGAATAACGATGCATGTACGAGTACAGTAAATGCAGAGATTACATTTTTAGACGTATCGAGTCACTGAACAGAGCACACACACAGCATATTGCCAGTCAGGATTACAGATGCACAGGCCATTATCGACTCCAAATTTGCAGATGATCTACTGTAGCAATTCAAATCATACTAATATATAAAAATGAGATGGTGTGTGTCTGTCTGTCTGTCTGTCTGTCTGTCTGTCTGTTACTCAATAACTCAAGAACCACTGGTCCGATTTAAATGAAATTTTGCATGGATGTAGCTGATTTACCAGGTTTACATATAGGATACTTTTGATTTCGAAATTTTGCACTATTAAAAATGGCGACTATTTTAGTGACGTCATTGGACCCTTTGGTTTCAAAATTTCATATTTCCATTTCAAATAAAAAGAGAACGGTAGGAAATAGCAAACTTTCGATGGCACATACGAGCTTTGAAATTTAATTTCCTATCCGAAAGGTCCTTATCACTTTTCGTGTATCTCCAACAGTTAGCGAGTAAAGCCGACATTTGTGACGTCACTACACCCTTTGGTTTCAAAATTTCATATTTCCTTTTCAAATAAAAAGAGAAGGCTAAGAAATAGCAAACTTTTGATGGTATACATGAGCTTTAACATTTAATTTTCTATCCGAAAGGTCCTTATCACTTTTCGTATATCTCCAACGGTTAGCGAGTAAAACCAGAATCTGTGCAATAAAACACGGTCAACACCGGGCAGTGCAGTATATCTCTCTATATATAAAAATGAAAATTTGTGTGTTTATCTCTGAATTTCTACGGAAATTTGAGATGTTTACACGTTTCAGACTGTTTTATGATGGATGAGTGCGAAAATAATTTTTTTGTTTGTCTGTCTGTTTGTTTGTTTGTCTGTGGACAAATTTGTTCCCTTATAACTCGAGAACGGCTGGGTGTATCAACGTAAAATTTGGTATAGATATCCATCAGAGGCACGACACCAAACATTGATGTAACTCTTCTCCGTACCTCTCATAAAAGGGGGCCTACCCCCTTAAAATACATGCTGAAATAGGCGTAGAAGGACGAGACAAAACTCATTTTCAGCCCCTCAATGTGAGAGACAAAACTCGGGTCCCCAAAAACCACATTTTAAGGACCGAAGACCAACCGTTTTTTAGATATTCCCAGAAAACTAATTTAATTTAATAAACTAATGAACGAATGCAAGCCAGTAACCATGCCAACGGATTCTCAGAGGTCCCATCTATTGCTGTAAGACGCAATGCAATTCCATTAATTACATTAGTGTGAAAGTTTGCAAACGGCTAGAAGGTTATCACGGAACCAAAGCCGTAAAATTCATCAATACGTTTAACACGCTTAAGGGGATCAAGATGTACTGTAGAATTTTTTCATGCGATTTACACCTGCGGGTGTGGTACGGCAGATCTATTATATTCCTATCCCCATATTATTCATTCATTCATTTCGTATAGGCCATCTATGGACCGCGTCATTCCAACCGTCTCCTACTGGCTTTGATGTTTGCCCTGTACGCCCGCATTCGTTCTCGGTGGATTTCCTTCCGTTCCTGGGTCCAAATCTTTCCCGTTTTCAGCTTCGGTTTTTCTTGGAAACCTTTACAAGCTTGAAGTTTCCCTTTGAGTGGGACGCACTCCTGAATGTCTGTTGGTGTAATCCCCACTTCTTTCAGATCTTTATCCAGTTCAATGAACCAGGCCCATTTTGTTTTCCTCTCCTGTAAGTAAGTTATGTTGCGGTTGGTCAGTCTCGCTGGGCTCATTCGTTTCACATGCCCAACAAATGGTAACCTTCTCTTCCGGATGACGTTGCTTATCTTCTCCACATGAGTATATAGGTTATGGTTATGCCGTTTTCTGTATTCCCCATTATCTTTGATGGAAACCAATATCTTTCTCAAAATTTTTCTTTCTTTGGCCTCCAGTTTCTCGACCAAGCCTTTTTTGTTCATCGTGAGGCATTCAGAAGCATGCAAGACTTCCGGACGGATGACACTGCAGTAATGTTTTAGTTTTGCGTTGAAGGATATTGACCTTTTCATATAGATGTCCTTAGTTAAATGGTAGGCCATTTCCATTTTGCTCAAGCGCGATGTGAATGCTTCTTTCTCTGATAATATCCCTTCCCTGACCCGTCCTGAAAAGAAAAGTACATGGCCATTGGCTGAATAAAAAATAATAAAAAATAGGTGTTATAATTTCTCCTTATATTATATTATTATTAGTATTATATTATGACGTACTACGACGAGACAAAGCCCCTCGGTGCCAGCAACAAAACTCGGGGGCCCTAAAGGGTCCTCGAAAACTACATTATAAGGCTCTAAATCCAACAGTTTGTGAAATATTCCCAGAAAACTAATTTAATTTAATTTAACAAACTAATGAAGGAATGCAAATCGGTAACCATGAGAACATTATCTCATGGGGTGGCATACAACTTTCCATCTATTTCTGTAAGAAGCAATGACACTCCATTTATTACATTTCTGTGAAAGTTTGCAAATGGCTATAAGGTTATCACGGAACTAACGTAGACCGTATAATTCATCAATGCAATTAAGTGGGTGAAGGGGTAACCTAGAATTTTTTCATGCAATTTTCACGTTCGACATATAGTACAGAAGGTCTATTATATCTCCAAAGAGCAACATAATTTTCAAAAATTCCTGAATTGAACTAGCATGTTTTGCGGCTTTTAGGAATTTGGGCAATTTGAGTCTAGAGAACCTGAATTTTCATGCACCACAAGCCTTTATAATTTATGAAAGGGGTCTTCCTGTGTATGGGCACCTAGCACAACGTAGAGGGTCAGTTTTTATGTGACGTGTATTGCGTTTCGTCTACAAGACTTTCAATTGTATTTCACGTCAGGAAGTACACGTTAGGTGAATTTAGTCTGAGAGCACATTTTAACTAATTTTTTTTTGTCGACATACGTGTTCATCATAAGGATGATTTTATTTGATACTGTGTGGTAGATATACCCATATTTGGATATCTGGGTAATATGTTGTAGACAATAGAATTGTCTGTCTGTCTTTCTGTGTATCTTTATGTACGCCTATACCTCGTGTTTGGATGCTTGGTGCATCTTAAAATTAGGTATGGTAACCATGAGAGTCAATACACCAATCATTTATAAAACTCTTCACCGTACTTTTCATACAGTAGAAGGGTGGATATAGAGAAAAACTTCTCAATATATCCTAAAATATGCGAAATATAAATATTATCCTACAAGGACGACCAAAGCATATGTTGCGCTTCTCAATGTGAGACAGATAATTCGGGAATCTATAAAGGGTCTCCGAAAACTACATTTTAAGTGCCTTAAATTAACAGTGTGTGTGATATTCCCAATAAACTAACTTCGTTCTGATAAACTTGATGGAATGACAAACCGCTAACCATTGCACAGTAGCTCAATTGATAATGTCTGGTGTTAACTACGAACACCGTTCGAAGAACGGGTACTTCTGCTAGTCTACTATATAAAGCTCAAATACCACTCACTCACTGATTCATTCATCACGAAATCTCAGAAACCACCGAACGGATTGGAATGAAATTTGGTATGTCGCTTCCTCAAGGGCCGCAAACTCGCACTAAGAAAGGATCTTTGGATATCCAGGTTCTAAAGGGGTGTTAAGGGGGTAGACCTGCATTTCATTGAATAGCAATATCCCCCGATTGGTTTCATTGGGGGATGTGATACTCGGCATATAAACTCATCATTAAAAATAAGAAGACACGTGTCCAAGGGTTTTTCGATGTGGTGTATATTATGAGGTGAAAGGGGGGGGGGAAGTGGGGGTTATAAGGATTCCTAACGGAGCGTGTATCTCTTAAACGACATAGGCGAGGAGTTTGAAACTCAGCGGAAAAAATCATCATAAAAAATAAGTAAATAGGTGTTTGACCGTTTTTTTTTTCTTTCATAAATCCAATTTAAGGGGCCCATGGGGAGGGGTGAAATTCTGGGGGAAAACAAACAGGTAATATGTAAAATTATACATGGCCTATGTTGTAGACACATTACATCTATTTTGTCTCTTGCTATTTCATCATACGACGAATACTTAGGGAGTTATTAATGATTTTATACTTTTTGGCCGAAATTTTCTAAGTCCCAGGAATGACATAAAAGTTGATTCGAATGAAATTTCAAAAAATAGTTTTTTTAATAGTTTTATTATATTTTTCACGTCTTTTAGGGTCCGAAACCAACGTGATATTTTGATGGTTTTTTTTTTTCGTCCCATGCATTTTTTGTTTCAGGTGATAGAATTATTTTCCACTAGGAAAAAGGAAGGAAGATTGTAGTTTTACGTGACCGTGAATCTTGTGATTATGAGCCACGGGACCTCCTTTTTACGTGGAATCCGAACCACAGGACATGGCATTTCACTTCGAAAATCTCACATGCATTGACCGGGAATCGAACCCGGACCGCCTTGGTGAGAGGCATACAGCTAGACCGCTGAGCCACCACACCCCCATTTTCCACTAGGACCCATGCTTATCTATCTATATAACTAATGTTATAACGGGATTCCAAATGTTATTGCGGGCGAAGCCGCGGGTAACAGCTAGCATATATATAGCAAAACTTTTTCATTTAGAAGTGTGTTATAAAATGTTGGACTAGCTGTATTATTCAAAATATGGGATTTGTATGGTTGTCGGAGCAATTATATTATTTTAGTATAGCTTTTTTTTTACTTTTTTCCTTAAATGCTTATCCAAGTTATTTTGTTTATTTTTTTGTCATTCCAGATTTTGATGATCTGTACGACGACGATGATTTACAATAATGGAGTTAACAGGAGACTGAATTCGTAGAATAGACTTGAAAAAATACAACAAAAATGTACTTTGTTAGAAATTATTTAATGTTATCATTGGTTTGAAACAACATAAGTAAAAATCAATACCATGTATATCCATCTATTGTATTATTGTATTATGTTATTAATTGGAATCACAGATTCATTTTCTATAAGGTTGAAGTATGTTTTAATATATTTCATTTAAAGTTACAAAAATCATCAAGCATAAGTTTCTAGCTTGGAAAGACCACATGCTGTATTGTGTGAAAATTAAAACTGTCATATTGACAACTAGTGCCTGTTCTTTTTCTGATGTGGCAATATCGTGAGAGTGGTTAGTAGAACCTTAATATATAATTCCTAATCCTTTCTTCAAACATCATATGGTAATATTCTTTCTTTTATTGTTCCATATTCATTCACATACAGTATTTTAGAACCAAAATCTTTGTATTATTTTCTGTACCATAACACTGTTATTGCACTGCACTGAGTTGAAATCTGGCATTGTGTAAGCATCGATGTTGATTCACCTTGAGAAGAAGAAATTGTTTGCAGCGCTGGGCATTCAAAAGGATGTATTTATTTTGGAGGGATTCCCAATTAGCCAGTTGTTTACTAAACCATTTAAATCCATCTGTAATTGCAATTCAAATCATTCAGTTTAGGCACATATTGTACATAGAAATGGGGATATTCTGTGTAAACATATAATTAAATATTATTCTTCATCATCATCATCATCTTGAACAGTTCCCAGCCACTGGCCGGGTCTGTTTGGAACATAAGCCTCTCCATCGTCTTCTGTTTTCCCACCATCTCTCCGTCACCACCTTGGTCCAGTCATTTCCTTTCTTTTGCACGAAGTCCTCCACACCCTTTAGCCACTTATCTCTTGGCCTTCCTCTTGGTCTTTATCCCTCTATTTTCATCTTGTGTATCTTCCTGGGTATCCTCCTCCCATCCATTTGCTTAACATGCCCATACCATTTAAGCCTTGAATCCTCTATCCTATCCTGTAATGCTCCCTCCTTAACTAATTCTCTGATCTTCTCATTTCTTAACCTGTCCACCTTTATCACTCCAATACTGCTTCTCAAGAATTTCATCTCACTAGCCTGTATTCTGCTTCGCTCCCTTCCTTTCATAACCCAGGTCTCTGAGGCATACGTCAGGATTGGAACGTAGTATGTCCTATATATGACCCTTTTGCTGTTTTGAGCGACATCCTTACTCCATACCAGGCTCCTAACACTTTTCCTGAATAATTCTGCTTGCCTCTCCCGCTCATTTATTTCTTTGACGTTTTTTCCCTTTTCTTGTATCATGCTTTCCAGATACTTGAAACTCTCTACTTTCCTCAATTCTTCCCCATCAATTGTTATTCCCATTGTAACTATTTCCTTCTTCCTGGTTGTGATCATTCACTCACTTTTGCTTATGCTAAACTTCAACCCATATCCATGTACTATTTCTTCCCATACATCCAACTGCTCCTGTATTTCCTCCTCCTTGTTTCCTCCAGATCATCAAATCATCTGCAAACGCCATTACTTTCCTTCTTTCGCCAATCACTTCCGCAACTCTGGTCATTATATCGGCCATCACTACAATGAAGAGTAGTGGTGAAAGTGCACTTCCTTGCCTCAATCCATTCTTCTGTTCCAGCCAATCTACTCCTACTTTCACACAGCTTATACTTCCATTATACATTTCCCTTATCCTCCATATAGTCTGCTTTCCTACTCCTCTCTTCTCCATATCCTTCCATACCTTACTTCTACGTACACTATCATATGCTCTTTCAATGTCCAGGAAAGCCATCATTAGGTCTACTCCATATTTGTAATGTTTTTCCTGCAACTGTCTTACAGCAAAAATTAGATCTACTGTGGACCTTCCTGCTCTGAAGCCATGTTGTTCTTCTCTCATCTTTCCTTCTATTTTTGGCCTAATTCTCTTTTCCAAAACTTTCTTAAAGATCTTCGCACAATGGCTCATCAATGTAATCCCCCGATAATTCTTGCACTCCTTTCTGCTACCTCTCTTGAAGATTGAGACAATTATTCCCTTCTTCCAGTTCTCAGGGGTCCTCCTCTCTTTCCATACAGCCCTAATTACTCGATATAGCCATTGCATCCCCACCTCTCCTGCCGCTCTCAGTATCTCTACACATATCTCTTCCAGACCTGGTGCCTTCCCTCCTTGCATCTTCCTCACTGCGTCCTCCACTTCCCTCCATGTTAAGTCCTCTTCTGTTCCCAGTTCCTCTATTTCTTCATCAGGGTCACCATTCAGGTTCAAGAGTTCTTCAAAGTACTCCCTCCACATGATCTTGAGTTCATCCTTATTCCCTACTTCTCGACCACTTTTGTTCACCATTCAAATGTAGTCCGTCATATCATTCCTCCTCCTACTTTTAAACATCCCATATAGGACCTTTTTGGTACCTTCACTATCCTCCTCCATCATCCTTGTCCACTCTTCCATCCACTTTCTTCTCTCCTCAGCCACCACTCTTTTCACTTCCTTCTTTCATATTTGGTACTCCTTTCTTGTCTCTATTGTTCTATTTTGGAACCACACCCTAGAGACTTTTGCTTTCAAGAAGGGAACAGGCCTCGGACAGGACGGATACAATGGAGGACGACCTAGCTGTGATCATGGACTACGAATCGGAATGCTGAATATACAAACATTGACTGGGAAGGTGGAGGAGATGGTGGATATGATGAAAAGAAGGAAGTCGAATCTGCTGGGGCTGGCAGAAACAAATTTGCCAGAATGAAAAATATCATTGACTTGAAGTAGCAGTATCTTTTGTAAAATATTGCATATTTTAATTCTCTGAATGCATATTTAGTCATGATTATGGTCAATTGATATTATACAGGTTGACCTTGTTAGCTATTAGCTTACCATCTTGAAGGAAGCCTGTGTTGCAGCAAATGCACCTCAATTGGAGACAGTCTTTAATTATTGCAGAAAAGCCTGTATCAGTAGTAACCTTATCACCAGGTAATAACAAAGGCAGCAACCCACTGTTGCTTGTGATAAATGTCACTTGATCTCCCCCACTAGCATTTGAATCAAAAGCTAATAATACTAGAAAGATGGTATATTGGCTTTCAAGGCCAAGGAATTAAAACTCTGCATTTTCTCTAGGTTTATGCCGTGTCTTGTGTGCGGTTTCGCCTAGGAACACCAAGGTAGGCTCATCAGCAGCCTCTTTTTGGAAGCCTTTATAGGGAGGTGAAAGGCTGCTTGGGCTTTTAGCTCTCGCAGTAAAGAAGTGCAGGTGTGCCTCATAAGAACGGAGGTAATGCACAGTTCGCTACTCCTGTGGGGATCCGGGCGCAGACACCTAGAGCCCGCTGATGAGCCTACCTTGGTGTTCCTAGGTGAAACCCCACACAAGACACGGCATAAACCTAAAACAATTGCTGAGTGCTGATAATACTGTTAGGAATGATACTGACAAGTATATATCTCTTTGTAATGGAAAGAGATAAATAAATCTACTGTGGGAGGTGTTTCGGTTTTATTTTCAGTACAGTTAAGGATCTTGCCTTTCAAATATTTATTTTTGATCACTGGCAGTGGCGTACCGACAATTGTCTATTGTCTCATCTATCACCAGTTTTACATTACCACCTTCTTTACTTTTGAGGAAAGGCGGCTTCAGTGGCGTAGTTGGTAGCATGCTGAGCTTCTATGCCTAAGATAGCGGGTTCAAACCCGGCCGAAGTCATCGGATTTTTTAAGAGCGTTAAAAATCCCTCAGTATGCCTTCCTTTGGAGGGGAAGTAAAGCCGGCGGTCCCATGTCATAGATTTATGGCATGTTAAAGAACTTTCCACTAATTACACCTGTGTGAAACTAAATTGTATAGGTTAAGAATGTAAACAACGCTCTTAGGTTGCTATGTTAGTTGCCAAGAGCCGACTGCGGTGGTGTCTAGTAGCTAAGTTCTGAACTAGGCCTAGTAGTCGTTGACGGTGGCGTTTGGCGGCAAAAGTAGGAACTATTTGAAAAATTCAAAGTTGCAGTCCTTACTTGAACTAAAAAAACAGATATACACACACTAATACAGTCATCACAATTAACACCGGTTATCAGACAGATTCTACACGCACCCAAAGTACACTGGGCTACATGACCGCGTTGTCGCAGCCCCTAAACTGAGGAACCAACCAACGTTTGAGGAAACAGAGATGACCCTAACGGACGACCTGAAATAACTGACACAATATTTTAAGATGTGGAGACTTACACTTAATACTAACAAAACAGAAGTATGCTGCTTCCATCTAAACAACAAGATGGCTAATAAAGAATTACAGGTGTTCATTGGAAATCAATTATTGAGACATAATAGATTCCCTAAATACCTAGGGGTTACATTAGATCACTCTCCTTTTGACAACACCTCGGCAATACTCAATCCAAAGTAAGAACCCGCAACAATATAGTCCAAAAACTATGTGGCACACCTTGGGGTTCATCGGCAACTTCACATCGATGTACAGCTTTGGGACTTGTATTTTCAGCTGCAGAGTACTGTGCCCCAGTTTGGTTGAATATCCCTCATACTAACCTCACAGATACCCAGCTCAACACCACCATGCGCCTAATCACTGGCACCTATCCTCAGCCACATCCCTCCACCAGATCTTTGACGTAAAAACGCTCTCCTCAGGGAGTTCAAGAAAATAACGGATAACCCACAACTTCCAATAAATACACTGTGACATTGCTGATGTTCACCTGAATCGTCTAAGATCTCGGAATCCATCAACAAGGACTGCAATAGACTTGGAGAATACAAACTTCAACTTAACTAAAGAATGGCATGGAAGACAAGATACTAGACCTGGATCAACATTACCACGTATTGGATCATCGCTGCAACCTGGATTTGAGTTTCCTCGGAAAACATGGTCAACTCTCAACAGGATTCGTACGGATCATGGCAACTGTGCAGACTTCCATTATAAATGGAAATGATTTCTTCACCTTACTGTGATTGTGGTGACCCTAAGCAGACCATCCAGCATATCATCACCAAGTGTTCAAAAAGAAAGTACAGTGGCAGCGTCACTGATTTCGCTCATGGATCACAAGAGACAATTGCCTACATACAGGTAAATAATCTAGATATAAATATATAGTTTGTAAACTAATTGAGTAATTATCATCTGTGTACATATTGTATCTCTAAAGCCATACGCTAAATAAATAAACCTTCTTTACTCCTGTACATATTTTAAATGTGGTCACGTTCAGTCACTTGGCAAATGTCCTGCACTCTACTCGCAGCGTGACTCCTCCTTCAGTGTTGGAGCTAGCCATGGATCAGTATTTTTGTTGAAGTGTGCGATCGGTAACTTTTATCACATGGCTTTAATTGTGTGTGGCCGGCCCCGTGGTGTTGGGGTAGCGTGCCTGCCTCTCACCCGGAGGCCCCGGGTTCGATTCCTGGCTCCGTCAGGGATTTTAGAAACTGACGGTGAGGGCTGGAACGGGGTGCACTCAGCCTCGTGAGGACAATTGATCAGCTGTCTGACAGTGAGGCAGCGCCTCGATCACGAAAACCAAGGGGACCCAACGCACTGACCACGCGTCACCCCAATATCTGCAGGCCAAATGGCTGGGCAGCGGTAGCTTGGTAGGCCTAGGCCCTTCATGGGCTGTAGTGCCAGCGGTTATTATTATATTTAATTGTGTGTGTCCGTTTCGTTAAAGATAATTCGGTACATGAGGAGTTTCTGCAATTTATTCCAATCAATGATGCAGATAAAGCCTTTAGGATAGGCCCATTTTGAGAGACAATAGTAATGGCAGTAAGGAACATGGAGAGCAAAACATTATTTTTCTCTCACATAATTTAATATTTTTATTTTTTTATTATTGAATTTGGCCAACTATGGACCGCAAGGAACTCGAGACTTATTGGCTTTCTCTTCTCTTCCCAGAACTTCTTCATCCTGTCACTTCTTTGTTTTCTCTCCTCATCGGAAATGATCCGATTGGTGGTTTCTCCTGAAATTATTTTACTCCGTCAACTCGACTGCAGAACTCTCATCTATCGTAGGCCATCTGTGGAGTAATTCCAACTTCCACTGCATCCCTCTTCTCCTCGTCTACCCATTTAGATGTAAACTTTAACCCCATGATGTAGCTGAAGATCCTTTTGGTCAGCCTGCCTTCATCCATTCGTAGTAAATGTCCGTAGAACTAGCCTTCGCTTCTTCATTACATTTGTGATCTTTTCAGTACACTTGTAAAGTTCTTCAGTTTTCCTCTTCTTCCATGTCCCATCAGTAGTCTTCTGTGGTCCAAGAATTATTCTCCGAATCTTCCTTTCTCTCTTTTCTAGTACTTGAAGAAGCAATTATAAGCAATCAGCCAATCACATATGGACATGATGATACCACTGCATCATTTCAGTTTTAATATTTAGATACTGTTTTCCATATTCAAAAAATCTTTCTTTGTAATATTTTTTATTGTGCTGAAAATATAATGAAGCCCAAAATGGCTTTCATCCAAAGAGAATGTGTTTATTTACTGTAATTATTGTTTTTTATGAATATTAATCAAAATATTTTAATAATGTATGATGATGATGACTGTCGTTTTAGGGGTGGAGCAGCAAGGTCATCTGCCCCTTTAATAGTGTAGGCCTACACAATTACCCTTCTATAGTAATGAACCCCCCCCCCCCAGAACAGGGGTGGATGCAGACACTGATCTGGGGGGGGGGTCATGATAATCTGTCCTCAAAATGGAGGGGGGGTAATATACCATAAGTAGATATGCAAATTTAAAAGTTAACAATAAACATCGAATTATTTGCGCATACTTTTTCCAAAATGTGAATTTAACCTTTATTTTAGGGGTATAGGTTGAGCGAAATAAGAACAAGTCTACCCGAAATTATGACAGGTACACGTGTATTGCTAATTGTATGTAAATATTACAAATACGGCAATTTTGTTCATAAAAACAATTTTAGCCAAACAACAAACTCTAGTCACCGGTTTGGTTTTTTCGCGTACCGATCAATCACACGAGATGGGTCAATATAAACATCGTAGTGGACGTGCAACAAAGCAAGTCCATTTAATCGTTCATCGGACATAGTTGACCACAACCACGTCTTCAGCCTTCTCAAAGAAGAATATGACCATTCCGATGAAGCGGCGCTGACGTGTAAAGTAGCATAAATCTTGAGACATCGATGAATATTGGGGTACAACTCTTGATCGCAGTCAATTAAAGCTTCCATAGCTTTCTTTGGGATGGTTGACCCCGATTCAAGCTCCCGGGACCACTTTGTCTTCCACATACAAAGTTCGGCCTGTAGAAGCCTTGCCGCAGACGCGGCAGAATGTTGATGGAAAAGTTTGAAGTACTTTGCAGCGATTGTGTCCACATCCGCTGACGTCCATGATGATACTGGCATCATTGCTGATAGGCAGTGTAACTCCTTTGTTGGTTAAGGGAAGCGAGTGTAGGACGTAGTCTAAAATGGGTATGAACGGCCCGACGATAGTACTCTTCCACAGTTGACACTGGATGATTTTCGCGGTGCTTTTGCCGTTGTGCGATGCGTGGGAGCAGAAGTTCGGTTCCAAGTTGTTTTGCCAGAGGTTCTGCTTAATGGAAGAGCTCAGCAAATTGTGTTTTGCACTCTTTGCGCCTCTTGCTCAACACAGTAATAGTGTCGTCTAGCGCATCCTGGGCTTCCTTCAAGTCCATTTGCCCTTTTTGAAACAAAATGCTGAGTGTTTTAATGTCTCCAAGGATTTCTGACAAGCAAATGACGGTAACTATAGAATCACTCTCACAAAGAGCAGCTATGAGCGTTTTTGCCTTAGAAGCACTTTCTGAGTCCTTCCATAAAGTAATCGAGACTAAACTCTCGACTATGTTCGGGAGTAAAGAGCGAAATTGAACAAAACCATCGTGCCGTTCGATCCACCGTGTCTCAAAAAGTCCACATAAAAGTTCACCTAGAGTTGCTTTAAATACATAGGAGCGTTTTGAGGACGAATCAATGAATGTAATAGTGGCTTTCATAACTCCTATTGCATTTCGCACGGCGACGACTTTCGAGGACTTCGAAATAGACAAATTCAGAGCGTGGTTATAAAAAGGGCACCTAACGGCATGCTCTGCTTCGGTTTGCACCTCGGCGACAGCACCACAAGCTTCTGACGCCATCATAGCGCACCCGTCAGTACCAACGCCATCACACCGACATAGGACAAGACTGTGATGCTTGAGAATACTCAACACAGTTTTACCCACGTCTCTGCCGGTTACGGTAGGCTCTGGGACTCCTTTGGTTTCTTGTTTCATGCTGGTTCTCTCTTTGGTTTGCGTTTTCTTGTTCTCCTCTATAGTTCTTGCATCTGCATCTTCATCTCTTGTTTGTTGGTCGTATTCATCTTCATCCTCTGGTTCTGCTACATTCTTCTTGATAGTAGGCTCTGCAATTTCTTTTGTTTCTTGTTTCTTGGCTTTATTTTTGGCTTCAAATTTTCTCTTCGAATCCTCCTTAGTTTCTTCTCCATCTTTATCTCTTGCTTGTATTTCCGTTTCTGCTGTTCTATTAATTTTGTCACACATTTGGATTTACGTCGTCCTCTTCTGTTTCCGGATCCTGAGGTCTCTTCTTTCCAGCGGCATCTAGGATTGATCTAGCCGGACCAATTTTATCATATTATTTGATAATTTATCTGATCAAACGGAAATAACATCATATTCCCATTCGGGAATGTTCATAACCTATTTGGATTGCCAAGGTAAGGTTTTTTGTTTTACGAAAGGGAGCTTGACTTCCGTAGCACATTGGCATCACTCGTGACGTCAATACTACTTGTATTTTGTGTCTTGTGATGGCCTTCTCAGTATGTGCTAGCCATGCGTATTGGTGAGGTGTGTCTGTACCAACTGACGAGCCCAACGGCACACTGGGCCGAAACGCTGGCATTTTATGTTTGATCTAGCCGGACCAATTTTATCATATTATTTGATAATTTATCTGATCAAACGGAAATAACATCATATTCCCATTCGGGAATGTTCATAACCTATCTAGGATTTCTTCTTCGGTTTCTGCTTTCTTTGGTTATTTTTCTTCCTGTAGCTCTCGCTCGGTTTCTGTTTCCGTCACGCTGTTTGCTTTTTCAGTATTGTCATCATTTAGTTTCTCTTCTCCAGTTTTCGGATTTGTCGATTCTTGCGCTAGCCCGTCAGTATTAATTTGATTTCTCTTTCCATCGACATTCCCTTCGTTTCGGGCGATATCTTCCTGTTCGGATACTGGGATTTCGTCTTTTTTCCTTCCTTTTACTTTCCCTTTAATTACGTATTTTCCCTTTAAACGGTTGTGCACTGTTTCTAGGAGATTTATAAAGCTTATGAAGTCTTCATACAATTTACCTCAATAGACATAATCTCAGCGCAGGTGGAGCGGGCCGAAGAGGATTGTTTGTACTCGGCTCCGTTCGGACAGGCGCGGGCGCGGCGGCTACGCTGTGCTCAGTCAGCTCTGCTCGTCACAACAATAGCAACAGTGCGAGCGGGGTAGCGAGAAGAGAGCGTCGCGGTTAGGTAATTTAATTTATATTGCACGATTATTAACTGAATACTATTTAGGTTAAAATCCTTGTTTATAGTTCATTTTGTGTGTCTCCTCCTTCGCTTCTCTCCTCTCCTTCGCTTTCCCCCTTTTCCTTTCTCTTTTTCCCTCTTATCTTTTCTCCTCAGCCCCAGAAGGAAATCTTGCCTACTGGGCCAGAACACAAACTTGATATTGCAGAAGCTAGTAGCAGCTTAGTGGTGGTGATAATACACAAAATGGTTGTATGATGAACTAACCCTAAGAATACCAATGGGGGAGGTTTTTTGTACCGACTAAGTTACTTTTCTTTACTTCTTTTAATCTATATATATAAAACACAAAGTTTGTCTGTTATGTATACAAATCTACACCGTTTCACCGATCTGAACCAAAATGTGTATACTTACCCCTTGGAACCCTGCGGGTAACCCTGTCAGCTTTAAATTTCGGACAGACCACCCCTTTCCCTGCATTTAGGCCCTTTTGCGCAAATCTACACCGTTTCACCGATCTGAACCAAAATTTGTATACATACCCTTTGGAACCCTGCGAGTAACACTGTCAACCACAAATTTCGGACAGACCACCCCATTCCCTGCATTTAGGCCCTTTTGCACAAATCTACACCGTTCCACCGATCTGAACCAAAATTTGTATACTTACCCTTTGGAACCCTGCGAGTATCACTGTCCACTTAAAATTTCGGACAGACCACCCCATTCCCTGCATTTAGGCCCATTGGTCCAAATCTACACCGTTTCACCGATCTCAACCAAAATTTGTATATTTACCCTTTGGAGCACTGCGACTAACACTGTCTGCTTGAAATTGCGGAGAGGCAACTCCTTCCCCTGCATTTAGGCCCTTTGGCACAAATCTACACCGTTTCACCGATCTGAACCATAATGTGTATACTTACCCTTTGGAACCCTGCGAGTAACACTGTCCACTTAAAATTTCGGACAGACCACCCCATTCCCTGCATTTAGGCCCTTTGGCACAAATCTACACTGTTTCACTGATCAGAACCAAAATGTGTATACTTACCCTTTGGAACCCTGTCTGCTTGAAATTGCGGACAGACCACTCCATTCCCTGCATTTAGGCCCTTTGGCCCAAATCTACACCGTTTCACCGTTCTCAACCAAAATTTGTATATTTACCCTTTGGAACACTGCGACTAACACTGTCTGCTTGAAATTGCTGAGAGGCTACTCCATCCCCTGCATTCAGGCCCTTTGGCACAAATCTACACCGTTTCACCGATCTGAACCAAAATTTGTATACTTACTCTTCGGAACCCTGCAAGTAACACTGTCCACTTAAAATTTCAGACAGACCACTCCATTCCCTGCATTTAGGCCCTTTGGCACAAATCTACACCGTTTCACCGATCAGAACCAACATTCGGATACTTACCCTTTGGTACCCTGCGAGTAACACTGTCTGCTTGAAATTGCGGAGAGGCCACTCCATCCCCTGCATTTAGGCCGATTGGTACAAATCTACACCGTTTCACCAATCTGACCCAAATTTTACATACTTACCCTTCGGAACCCGATAAGTAACACTGTTCACTTGAAATTTCGGACAGACCACACTATTCCTTGCTTTTTGGCCCTTTGGCACAAAACTACACCGTTTCACCGATCTCAACCAGATTTTACATAATTACCCTTTGGAACTCGACGAGTAACACTGTCCACTCGAAATTTCGGACATACCACTCCATTCCCCGCATTTAGTCCCTTTGGCACAAATCTACATCGTTCACCGATCGAAAACAAATATGTATACTTACCCTTTGGAACCCGATGAGTAACACTGCCCACTTGAAATTTCGGACAGACCACTCCATTCCCTGCATTTAGGCCCTTTGGCACATATCTACATCGTTTCACCGATCTGAACCTAAATTTTTATACTTCCCCTTTGGAACCCGACGAGTAACACTGTCCACTTAAAACTTTGGACTGACCACTCCATTTCCTGCATTTAGGCCCTTTGGCAAAAATCTACCCTGTTTCACCGATCTGAACTAAATTTTACATACTTACCCTTTGGAACCCGACGTGTAACACTGTCTAAATGAAATTTCGGACAGACCATTCCATTTACTGCATTTTGACTCTTTGGCAAAAATCTACATCGTTTCAACCATCTCAACCAATCTTTATGTAAGTTACTTTCCCTTTGGAACCCGACGAGTAACACTGTCTGCTTGAACTTTCAGACAGAGCACTCCATTCCCTGTATTTAGACCCTTTGGTACAAATCTACATAGTTTCACCAATCTGGACCAAAATGTGTATACTTACTCTCTGGAACCTAATGAGTATCACTGTCCACTTTAAAGTTCGGACAGACCACCTCATTCCCTGCATTTAGGCCCTTTGGGAAAATCTACACCGTTTCACTGAACTGATCCAAATTGTTTATACTTACCCTTTGGAGCCCGACGAGTAGCACTGTCGACATGAAATTTCGGACAGACCAATCTATTCCCTGCATTTAGGCTCTTGAGCACAAATCTACACGGTTTCACCGATCTGAACCAAATTTTACATACTTACCCTTTGGAACCCGATGAGTAACACTGTCCACTTGAAATTTCTGACATACCACTCTATTCCCTGCATTTAGCTCAGGAATCCCTCGGGGTTGCCAGCTTCCTAACTCACCAGCCATGAGCCCTTGAGGGTGTACCAGAAGTGGTGGGGCTACACACACCCTGCCTCTTTGAGGGCCTTGAGCAGAAGACAGGAGATATTATGAAAAGGAAAAGAAGGCAGACTCCTCGAAGAATGAGGGTATCAGGAAAGATGAGACAACGGCCAGTTAAGGCGGGAAATTGAAAGACTCCCTAGCCCTCGGATACCCTAATACAGTCGGGGTCGGAAGAGAACAAGAGTTGACCAAGGGAGGCCGACATAAAAGAGAACTGAAAGGAGCCCGGCACCAGGAAGTAGAAGCGATGCCAGACTCAGCTGGGGTCCCGTGGTCGCCAACCCACGTCCCACAAGTTGTGAGACCCTGGGGGGGGGCAGTTGTGAGAATAGCTTGCTGATTCAACACGAGGTGACCTGAGAGGACTTTCCAGAGCCCGCCGAGTTATCTGCAGTCTATGCTGACGCCAGCACAGGGCCGTTGCGAAAGAGTGATTCCCAACCAATCTAAATAGGACGGGGAACCCCGAACGTGCGTCATCATATTTCGTCATCATCTGCGATCATCTCAGGTTCGTGCAGCATGGATCCATATTCTTTGCCGAGCAGTACGCCATGGGCTCTTTCACTAGATGCATCGAGTACAGGCCTAAGCCAAAAAATAAGGTTGAGACTTTGGAAGACATCGAAGCTAGACATCTGAATTATCTATATCAGTTTTAAAATTACACCATGTTCGCTTAGTAGTCATTTTTCATTACCTTATTATTATCATCATTAGTGCAAATGACCTAGATGTTACGCGCATCATACCACTAATCACCGCCGCATAAAGTCTTTCTCGACTGTGATTTTTAAAATATTTATTATTTATTACAGTACATTGTGTACATTATAAGTTGAAGTGTCAATTCAATACCGGTAGTAGTTTCCCTTATCATCCTCATCATAAGGGCAAATGACCATTACACCATTAATCACCACACACAATAAGTCTTCCTCGCCTGTGAATTTTGAAATATGTATTTCTATTACGGTAGTTTGTAAGTTTGACGTGTAAATTCAACAGTAGTTTTCATTATCATCCTAATCAAAAGGGCAAATGACCTAGATATTACGCCCTCATTGTCTTTGGGGAGCAAATGACCTAGATTTTAAGTCCATTATGTTTCTAAGGAGACTTTGAGACATTATCATCATTCCACCGGGCGAAGCCGGGTATTACTGCTAGTAATTGATATAATGTATAAAAGTAGTTCATTGTTACTTGGCAACATTTGCACAAAATTATGCTGTTGAAGCTGACTGATGAGAAAATATCAAACCATGGGTGGTTGGTAACATTAGCCAGTTCTTCATTATTTGAATACTTAAGTTATACTGTAGGTACAATCCCCGCGAACTGGAGGAAATCAACAGTTAAAATGCTGTACAAAGGGAAAGGGGACAGCGGGGACCCGAACACATACAGGGTGATTGCCCTTGAGTGCTCGTTATTGAAAATCCTCACAAAATTAATTTGCGAGCATCTCACGTCCACAATTGAAGAGCGTATATCTGACGAACAATTCGGGTTTCAAAAGGGTAGATCTGCCCCACAAGCCATCCAATGTTTACAGTTAGATATTGAGGAAGCATTAACATTACCACGGAGAAAACTGCATGCTGTATTCATTGACTACAAAAAAGCTTTTAACACCCTTAACAGACAAATTATCATCGACAAACTTGAGAAATTGATTGGCGAGGTTAGCTACTTAGCTAGATTCATTAGGAATCTGCTGAGTAGTAATCTAATAGAAATCACTGATGGCATCATCACTTCTGAACCAATCAAGCAAACGAACGGGGTCCTTCAAGGCGATCCTCTCAGTCTGATATTGTTTACAATAGCAACAGGTGACGGTCACTAAAATAGTTCCACCCAAAGTCAAAATGTATATGTACGCAAACAATATGGTAATGACCTCTACAAGTGCAGGAGACCTACAAATCTCCGTGAACAATGTAGCAGTATGGGCCGAAGATAACGAAATGAGTTTGAACGAGACGAATACAGTCACTATGTACTTCAGAATGGGAGGAAAGCCCGCACCGTTTCATTACAAAGGCACCCCCTGACCACAGTCTCCCATTTCCGGTACCTGGGGGTGACTATGCAGACATCTGGGAACGTCTTTACGATGCAGGCGAGAGAGAGGCTGGACGCTGCACTGACGGCTATGAGCGACATCGAGCATCTACGCAGCCTATCCTGAAGACGGCAATAAGACTTTTTTGGTTAATAATAGCACCAGTCGCGATGTATGGCCTGGAAATTATTTGGAAACACAGACACAGAGACCTGGCAACGCTGGAAAGGATCAAGGCAATGTATCTGAGAAGAGCCTTATGCCTATCCATGTTCTTGTGTATGTCCTGACAGGGGAACTACCATTCATGGAAGAAGTCAGATTGCAGATGCTCCTGCCGCACACACTGGGATATGGGGAGTTTTTACGTCTCATGACCACAAAGAGAAATTACATTTGGCATGAATTTTATACGACGGACGCTATGACTACACAGGACTGGATGCAAGGATCATACGAGCTGAGACATATCTTGACGCGCTTTGCGGTCCATAGTTTCCACCACCGGATCTGCATGAGAGATGTCCATCACCAACCAGACGAACTATGCGTGTGCATGCTTTGTAATGGTCCATGCGACAGATACCACGTGAGGACGTGCAAATGCAGAGATGTGTCTCTGATGAATTTTTGTGGAAATGAGACTTGAATTCTGTGATTTGCTTATGCACACAGTGGAAATTATTTGGAAACACAGACACAGACACCTGGCAATGCTGGAAAGGATCAAGGCAATGTATCTGAGAAGAGCCTTATGCCTATCCATGTTCACACACTCGCAAGTCAAATTACATAAATAGAAATCCACCCCATTTCTACCTTCGGCTGTGAACTTGTATGGGAACATTTGCCTAGGTAGACATCACAGCATAAGGAGACTGAAAAAAGTGGCAACACTTCCAAAATACGCGTTGTCATGCACGGCATATGAGCTAATTAGAGAATCTTTTCTCATAGAGGAGCTGCGACTGACGATGTTTCTATCTTCTTCACCAGGCTACGTACTAGACCTGCAAGAACTGCAGCAGAAGAAAACAGAAATCCGGATATACTTCATGGATGCCATCACCTTGGGTGTTTCGAAGCAGGCTATGAACTATCTGGTCACCCTGCTGGCAGTGCACAGGCTAGGCGGGACGAATACGATAGCGGCAGTCCAGGCTGTGCGTGCAGTCTCTGTGACATATTTTCTGAAAGATATCATGTGACAAATGTTAAATGAAAATTTATATACCTACTGGACATTTTGGCCATCGGCTGCACTCATTAAATTATTATGCTTTCATTGTTGAAATATTTGTTCAGTTAATTGTAAAAAGCATAAAATAACTCCTGATAACTGTGTTTAAAAAAATTAATACTTGCATTGTTTAGTATCACAGATATTTAAAATAGTATATTAAAATGGTGGGCACAAAGTACTCTGCCATTGGCTATGAAATAAAAAATAGGTTGGTATTCGTAGGGCTAAACCAAAGATGAAGATCTGTCACCAGATCAAGGCTACTAGATGCCACAGCAACCGGCACCTGACAGCGAACGTTGGAACTTAATAGAGCGTTAATCAAATCTAACCTACAAATTTAGCTTCACACAGTTTTAGTTAGTGGAAGGTTCTTTCACATGCCAAGTACTGTACCCAATTGTCATCATGTGGAACATGTGTTCGTATCCCAGCTAACTCACGGTCTTTCGAGGTATGGGACGTTCATGCCCACCATACGACCACATGCTCAGGATTTGAGTCTACCAGGTAACTACTCTACATGAAAGAAACAACATATTCCTAAATAAAATATTTACTGTTATAAAGTCATGGCTATACAACAAAATACAAACAAAGGATAATTTACATTTAATTCCCACAATGAAATCAAGGTTATTTTGTGAGTCTCTTCTTAATTAGTGCTACACTGCACTCAAATCTATTTCTAGCATCCTATCATTGATACTTTCAGACATCTACGAGTCTCCATAGTGTTCATCATGTGACACAATTTAACAAACTGGAGTATCACAACACAAAAGTCACAATATCACTTTAAATGACATTAATTCTGTAATAATAAACCATTAATCCGTTTCTTACGGGCATTTACTTTCATTAACATAAATTCATTATTTTATGCCTTAATTAACAAATGATGTTGTGTCGTGTGAATCATCTTCCTCCTTCCCATCAATATGAAACGCTAAAAGTGGTACGTTTTCCCTTCCAAAATACACATGGATAGAAATGTTTATAGTTTCACCATACAACGATTTTCTGGGTCTGGTCGAAATTATTATCGTTACAAACGTGTCATGTTATTAGAAATCATCTACCCGTCTGCATAAATTAGTGTGAACTGGGCAAAAATGCACTTTAAAAAGATGCCTACATTTATTTGGTTCAGCGTTCCTCCTCAGAGAATAACTGGGCCAAATAGTATCCGATCACAACGATCAAACAATGTATGTGTGTTGAAACACATCATTTAATTCAATTGGCATCATCATAACACTCATATCTTAATTACATTTCGAAATATCGAGATTCTTCAGTGTCCCACTCTGCTTCTAAAATAAAGGGACTGGGTCTCCAAACCTCCCCTTCAAGCAGGCAATAAAATTAGTTCCAGCTGGCCGAGCAAGATGGCTGCCGTCCTTCGTGGCATACATACCACCCCCCTCTTGCTGCTAGCAAGGTCATCTTTGTTTACAATTGCAGTACAATGGAGTTACGTTGAGTGTTGTCTCAAGTAATTGAGTCATTCTGATTATTTATCACCTATATTTATAGTGTAATGGGCTCAACTCGGCTCCTTAATTAACATTCATGGCTGGGGATGGATCCTGTAATAGCCTTGCCGTTCTGTGGTGAATACTAGTGGCTTGGGCGCGCATCATAATGAGAATACAAGATTGCTCATCAGCAGCTGCCTACAATATAATAAGGAAATCTGCGTTTCCTATACGACGAACATGAATCTCCTCTCAGGGCAGATCATATAATACATGTGCTCACGAGGTCTTGAAGAACATCCCTCGTGGCAATTATTCCTGCAAGCGATGGATACAGACAGGCTCCGACCCAGTTCGCTGCGAATAATAAAAGTATGCACAACGGCGATACTAACTCGTAGATTAGCCAACTTTTCACCTAACGTGCAAGCTATGTTAGAATGGTCCCCGCAACTTTATCGACGTAAATCACTGGATTCTACGTTACTTCGCTCGCTCTATGCGGCTTCAAACAATACTTCTCATAGATTACTCAATTATTGAGGCACTCACGTCCTCTCTGCGATTACTTAAGCCAAAGCTTTAAATAGCTCCTAAAAACAAGTATAAATTTACTGGCTTACATTACTTTAATGGTTCTCAAATACAATCCTAAGAATTGACCATATTAAATATTCATTCAACACTTCACTGACACTGAAAAACTCTCGTATCTCGCTATTTTTCACGTTACTTTCCTACTGTTTACCAAAATACAGTATCTTTATATTAGACATGACACACTTTGAACGTTATTTAGGCCTGAAATGCCTATTACTTTACTTTACTGTTACCGACCCCAGATTATTATTATTATTATTATTATCATTTAACGTTACCGTTACATTCATCACTATCTTAGGCCTGAATGGCCCTAAACAAATCACCTTCCAAGCCATATTCTACCAAATACGAGTGGTGAAAGCTCGTACATAAGTGACTGTTACATCTTAGTCTTAAAGTGATGTTTCGTTGTATGGTGAACTATTTAGTTAGAATAACATTGTAAATTTGTACTCACTTTTAATTTTCGCTGGATTATTCCAGCACACCAGCCACGGACCTACCATGACGCTTGATTTAAGCCATCATGCTATATCTCACATACCACACGGTATCACATTTTTCACACACGATAAACATACTTTTATCAGTGGCTTTTCTCACTTTAACACGATACATATTATTCACAATACACATAAACACTTTTGAAATCACTATAATAAAACTTATATACACTTTTCGCACTATTTCACAGGTTGATCCTTAATCGGAATCCTCCTAACGCCTGACCTCAGAGATGCGATGAAGCTACGACAACCGCTGGTCTCCGTGAAAGTCTATCTGCGTGTACGTGCGTTCGATTCTCGTTCCCTTCAATACTGTTCATTTCACCGTCATGATTACTTGTGATGCCTCTCGGGCTCCCATAATTGTAATGATCCTGACGATACTGCGTCATTTATAAGTATGACAATACCTCCTGGTATTCAGTGTCCAAAACCATCCTAAATTATTGCTGCGCTGTAGCGAACTACACTTGCGTATAATAATGGATAAATATCTGCTGTAGATTAAATCTTACACGATTCTTGATTACTATTAAGAAGCTATATGATGCGCTTCCATTGTTCTTCATATATACTCGAGCGTCGATACTCGAACATTTCGCGCACTACTGGCAGCGTTTTAGTTTACGTGTAGACTGCAGATGAACTGAAGAGCAACTAAAGACGAACTGGCTTGGTCTGTGCTGCTTCCCCTATATAAAGGTTTCTCGTAAAATGTAGTCCACAGGACACACGAGAGCGACTCCTTTCTTGAAATAATGCATATCCATTCAAAATGACGTATACACCTTGTTTATCTCGATGTGGAAGTCCCATACTCACTCGCGTGCAAGCGATCGCTTCGGCCAATTAATTACAATTAATTGCCTTATTCCATAGCGTCATGACGCCACCATGGTGAATCCCCTCTTGCTGGTCACCAAATCACTCCTCTCGAGCGTAAGCTCGGTGTTAACAGGCTTATTTAGAGATATAGGCTTTAATTTAGGTGTGAGACCACTCCTAAATTATCTCTCCTAGAATATATTCACCTGGGTGTACATTTTATTCCATTTCGATGCTCCAATTGGCTGCAATCAATTAATTTCCGTGGACAATCATTCCCACTCCGGTCTCAAGTGTTGTCCATTGGGGAACCCCAGGGTCATTAATTTCGAGCTGTCCCAGCGGTCCAGACGAAATGAGTCACTTCGGCGCCACGAATCTCCTCCCATCCGCTGGCTGCGATTAGTCAAATGTCAAGCTGGCTTGCCTTCATGCTACTATGCTTCGAAAACGTACATATAACTGCATTTTCTAACAATTATTCCCTTAAACAGCTATGATATTCACATTCTAGCCGGGAAATCATGCTATATTATTATATGTCATTATACATCTCATTGCTCTTCGGGTTCCCTGTAGCTGTTCCCCCTCCGAGATCAATGGTTCGACTCTAGGCAGAATCACGGGCCTGGTCTTCTCTGATAAGACCCGAGTTCGATGCCAGTCTGCCGTGTCCGATTGGGCACAGAACTAAGAGTATAACAACTGTTCATATGAGCTTCCTGTGATGTTTCAATGGATATAAATCATGTTTCATTTATGCTGAGCTTCTATGCCCAAGATAGCGGGTTCAAACCCAGCCGAAGCCGTCGGATTTTTTAAGAGCGTTAAAAATCCCTCAGTATGCCTTCCTTCGGAGGGGAAGTAAAGCCGGCGGTCCCATGTCATAGATTTATGGCATGTTAAAGATCTTTCCACTAATTACACCTGTGTGAAACTAAATTGGATAGGTTAAGAATGTAAACAATGCTCTTAGGTTGCTACGTTCGTTGCCAAGAGCCAACTGCGGTGGCGTCTAGTAGCTAGTTCTGAACTAGGCCTAGTAGTCGTTGACGGTGGCGTTTGGCGGCAAAAGTAGGAACTATTTGAAAATTCAAAGTTGCAGTCCCTACTTGAATTAAAAAAACAGATACACACACTAATACAGTAATCACAATTAACACCGGTTATCATACAGATTCTACACACACCCAAAGTACATGGGGCTACATGACCGCATTGTTGCAGACCCTAAACTAAGGAACCAACCAACCATGTTTCATTTGAGTGCTATTAGAAATTGTTCAACATTAAAAAAAAGTTTTAATTTGTGAATGGTTGTTTAAGAAATGTTAAAAAAAAAGGCTGAAGAAGAGGCAACATCCTCAAAACATGTATCCTTTAGATTTTTTTTTGTATTGATTAAGCTGACCATTCACCCATGAATTACTTTCTTTCAAAAGAAAATTGAAAACAGTAAGTGAATACTAGACCCAATTAGACAAGAATTCTGGATCAATGGACTGAGATCTTGACAGACTTAAACATGATGCTCCTTTTGCTCTTGGGACAGAAGCCTGCAACAATGTAGCATTTGATCACAAGATGTGAGGATCATTTGAACCTCTCCAAATAACATGCTGATGATGTTAGCAATTTCTCTGATGGTCAGGCATCTATCATCACACAAAATTTGTCAATTTTTTCCCACAGTTTTGGGAGTGATGCAACTATGGGGTTGCTGTGATCTCTCATCCTCTAGCAATGTTATACCATTTACAAAATACTTCGGCCGACTCATTGCTTCCTTCCCGTAAGCTTACATCAACATTCCATGGGTCTCAGTTGCTGATTTTCCTAGTTTCATGTAAAATTTGATGTTGGCTCTCTGTTCCTGTTTTTCCAGTTTGTGATTTCACAATTGTAAGCCTGTACATGCTATTAAAATTAAGTGTAACACAGAACTGAATGAAGATGGTATATTGAGACTTTGCGGTGGGCCTTGGTTATATGTCACCACTGCGCACACATGTCAATCACATGATCCGTTCACTCACAACAGATACAGCTTTGAAATGAAAGTTATATCTTGTATTGTTGACTATATTATAGGGTACAATTGGGTTCTGTTTTAGTTTTCAATGAAAATACCCAGTTTCCTTGATGGTGATGACTGTTGCCTACTAGACCAGTCTTAACCTGAACTTATGAAATAGCAGTTCACATTACATAGGTAGGTCTTTGAAGTTAAGTCTTGGTTGGTTCCTTAGTTTAGGGGCTGCGACAACGCGGTCATGTAGCCCCGTGTACTTTGGGTGTGTATAGAATCTGTCTGATATGATCCTTTTCCGTCTCCAGTTTCCCGGGTGCGGTAGATAAGCGCTCGCCACTGCTCTCTGTCATTGTGCAACTTTTGTTCTACAACTTATTCCCATTTCAGCCCTTTTTTCTCCACTTCTGATTTCACGGTCTCAATCTATCGTTTTCTGGGTCTTCCCCTCGGCCCTTTCCCTTTCAGTTCTCTATTGAAGTAGTCCCTTGCTGTTCTAGTGTTATTCATTTGCATCATATGTCCATACCACTGGAGTCTACACTTTCCTATAACATTTGCAACAGTTTCCTGTATCCCAGCTTCTTTCCTATTTGTTTCGTTTCTTATCTTTTGATTCATGGTTCTAATGAATTTAATTTCTATTGCTGTCTTTATCCAGTAAAGTACATGTCTCCAGTCCATACACCAGAATTGGTACAAAGTAAGTACAGGCATTGAACATGGTTAATTTTGCTTTCAGGGGTATGTTGCTGTCTCATAGTAGGTTTATCACTTGACTGTAAAAATGTGACACTTTCTGTGTCCTGTTGAGTAGGCCTACTTCTTGCTGAACAGTGTTATCCTTTGAGAGGGTGCTTCAGAGATATTTGAAGTTGAAGACAGAGTCTAATTTAGTTCCTTCCAAAAGGATGTTAGAATTGGTACTGTACTTGAATTTATCATAGTCCATGTGAATGCATCGACAGAGATTCGAACTGTGTAACAAGAGAATTTTACGCCTAGAGAATAAGTCTTGATTTGAGTTATTTTCACATTTAGTGAGAGTTGGTAATGTGAAAGAAGGTATTTACCAAGTTTTGGGTGCACAGAAAAGTCTTTAAATGAAGAAGAAGAAATGGTAATTTTATCATCTGAATTATTTTAACCAAGAAAGAATGACTTTCAATGAAGGCAGGAATATGACAAGTTACTCGGAGAGACAGTATTAAAACCGGTTTCTACAGAGCGGAGAGAAAGGTCGCAGAGCTAGAGGACGACACGCGCGAGGAGCCGAGAAGAGGGGATTTTGGCACACGATCCCACTTTGATAAGCAAGGAACAATGGAATTGAGATAGCAACAGATTCACCAATCAAAATAATTGTCGATATCGAGAGGCTACATTGCTATAATAAATAAATAAATGTAAACATTATAACTGACTGGAGTATACTAACATTTGGAGAAAAATAAATGAAATTTTATTGGCAAAACAGAATGTGAGTTAAATTGCAACAATAGAAGATATGAGCAAATTAGTGATATTTGAAGGTGCAGCGAGGCTAGCACGGCCACTTTGAGAGGGAAAGGATCTCGGAGGCTAGCGGAGGAGAGCGACGAGGGACACTCTACTACATCGCTTGGTCGAAGTAAGACCTATTGTAAAGTCACTCCAAGAAACAGCATAATCTGAACCAAGGAAGAAACATTTTAGCGGTAGGAGATGCATCGTTAATAGTCAAGCAGGAGTGGAAACTCCGTAGAAATATATCAGAGTAATCTACAGAAGAAAATGTATAGGAAACTACAGTATTAGAAACAACATATTTGAATGCTTTATTACGAGAAAGAATAAGAAGAGGTCCTTACTACAAGTATTCACTATATATTAAGTGATATACACAAGTCGGAAACGAGAGACAAGGAAAGGAAGAAGTCATTGGACCATATGGATATGGGAAAAAGAACCGGGAAGGAGAGGAACTTGTAACCGAAATGAAAGTGGGAATCATGAATGTCATGACCCTGACAGGCAAGGTGGAGGAGGTGGTAGACTTCATGGAGAGGGAGAATGTTGGATTGATGGGGCTGAGTGAAGTGAAATGGAAAGGTAAAGGAAGGAAGAAATTGAGGAAAGGATATACATTATACTGGAGTGGTGGCCAAGAGGCAAAAAATGGCGTGGGACTGATAACCTCGAAACAACTGGAGGAGTATGTTGAAGTGGTCGAGTGTGTGAGCGACAGAATAATGAAAATTAGAATGAAGATGAAAAATGATGTGATGGACTTCATACAAGTGTATGCACCTCAGACTGGAAACAGAGAAGAAGATATTGAAGTATTCCTGGAGGATGTAGAAAGAGTAATTTCAGATGTAGAAGTGGTGATCATGGGAGATATGAATGCACAAGTCGGAATGAGAGACAAGGAAAGGAAGAAGTCATTGGATCATATGGATATGGGAAAAAGAACCGGAAAGGAGAGGAACTTGTAAACTTTTGTGAAAGGAATGGACTGTTAGTGGGTAATTCATGGTTTCGGAAGAAAAACAGCAGGAATATTACGAGATATGGTTGGGGCGATAGAAGAACAAAATCAGTAATTGACTACTTTCTGGTGGAAAGGACAAATCACAGAAAGCTGATAGATGTGAGAGCGTTACCAGGAGAAGCATTTGATGGGGACCATAGAGCTGTGGTGGCAAAATTTAGATGGGAAAAATTGGAAAACCTAAAGGAGATCAGAGAAAGTAAAATAAAAGTATGGAAATTGAAAGACAAAACTGTACAGGAAGATTTTCAGGAGAGATTGAAGCAACAAATCCCAGTTACTGAAGTGGAAAACACAGAAGAGGAATGGTCCCACTTTAAAAAGGCATTTGTTGGTGCAGCAGAGAGTGCTTGTGGTAGGACGTCAACAAGAGTGAAAGAGAAGGAGACACCGTGGTGGAATGAGGAAGTGAGGAAAGCAGTGAAGGAAAAGAAGTCTGCATGGAAAGAATGGAACCGAGATCAAACAGAAGAAAGCAAAAGGAAGTATCACGACAGCAAACGGAGGTGTAAGAAAGTGGTAGGAGAAGAAAAGTTGGGAAGAATTTACACGAAGAATGGAAACAGATGTAAGTCGCAGTAAAAGGATGCTGTATGGGCTTCTAAGAAGTAAGAGGAAAGAAAGAGTTACCACAAAGCTGGTGAAAAGGGAAGATGGAGAGTTGTTAACACACCCAGAAGAGATAAAGGGACGATGGAAGGAGTATTTCGATAAGCTATTGAATGTGAGCAATTGTACTGGTGAGATGGAAGTGACACAACCTGACGACTCTATAACAGAAGATGATATAACAATGCTGGAGGTGGAATTAGCAGTACAGAAAATGAAGATGGGAAAAGCAACAGGGGTGGATGAAATCAGTGTAGAAATGATAAAGGCTGCTGGACCTGTTGGTATGCAATGGTTGTATCGACTGCTAAAGTGTGTATGGAAATGGAAATGTGTACCAGAAGACTGGGAGAAAGGGCTAATAATACCAGTGTTTAAGAAGGGGGACAAGAAGGTGTGTGATAACTATAGAGGGATCACCCTCTTATCACAGATGGTAAAAATACTGGAAAGGATATTAGAAAGAAGAATGAGAAGAAAGGTGGAAGGAGAGTTGCAAGAGGAACAGTATGGCTTCAGGAGTGGAAGATCCACAGTGGACCCAATCTTTAGCTTGAGGCAGGTGATGAAAAAGAGCTGGGAATATGGAGAGGATTTGATCATGCCTTTCATAGATCTAGAAAAGGCATATGATAGTGTCCCCAGAGAGAAGGTATGGGAAACCATGGTTAAGAAGAGACTGGGAAGAGAAATGTTGGAAATGGTGCAAGCAATGTACAACAACTGTGTTAGCAGGGTACTGACCCAGTTGGAAAGACAGATTGGTTTAGGAACAAGACTGGACTAAGACAGGGGAGTGTGCTGTCACCTCTCTTGTTCATAATGGTGATGGATGAAATTGTAAAGGAAACAAAGGAAGCATATGGACATAAAGAAATGAAGTTACTGTTATTTGCAGATGATATTGTGGTCTGGGGAAGGAACACCGAAGAAGTGCAAAAACAACTAGATGCACTGAACGAAAATATTCAGAAGTACGGCCTGAAAATCAGTATAGAGAAAAGCAAGATCATGGTGATGACAAGAGGGAAAGACAAGGAAAGGGCACTGTGAAAATTGGAAGTCAGAGTTTGGAAATTGTGGACATGTTCAAATACCTAGGAAGTGAATTGATGCAAACTGGTAGGTTGGACATGGAGATTGGCTGGAGGGTACAGCAGAGCAATGCATTCTATCAAAGTGTAAGAAAACTTGTTTGGGATAAGGAAGTACCAAGGAAAAGCAAGGAGGTAATGTATAAAGTGTACTATGTTCCCATATTAACTTATGCAGCTGAGACTTGGACCCTGACAAGCAGGCAAGAGAGTAGAGTCCAAGCCAGTGAAATGAAATTCCTAAGAAGTATGATAGGAAAGACAAGGAAAGACAGAGTGAGGAATGAAGATGTTAGGAAGGAAGTCGGGATGGGAAAACTAAATGAGAGAACTGAGAAGAATAAACTAAGGTGGTTTGGACATGTAATGAGGATGTAGGAAAATAGAATACCAAGACAGATGCTGGAGGCGAAGTGCAAGGGTAAGAGAGCAAGAGGAAGACCGAGAACAAGGTGGATTGATTCAGTGAAGAACAGCATAAGAAAAAGAAATCTGGACTGGGACAAGATCGTGGAAGAAGAATGGTGGAAGGAAAGAGGAAAGTGGAGAAGTGCCATAAATACCCCGACCCGGCAGGAGCTGGATAAGGGGAAATGATGATGATGATGACTATTGAGATTACACGAAAATGCAGTCAAAGCATTGTACCGACAATTTTATTATCACAATTCTACAGAACTATTAAAAATGCTTTCTAAGCTAAGTCAGAGGGGAAGAATTTCATGCAACATTTCACTTGAGGTTGTGGAGATGTACTAACTTCATCATGGAGGGGAGTTAGACTACACTAATTAAGCGATGTCCAGCGATGATCACACAGAGCAACAATGGAACTTAACTGCATTTCCATCAGCAGTTCGCCACAGCCACTAAACATGCAACTACAACGTAAGATTCCACTGTTCTTTTGGAATTCTTATCGTAAGCATATCACTACATATGACTACGGTCATGATCGTCTAGAGAGGAGTCGATTGAAGCGAATATCGTCAGAAGCCACAGGGCTCGGAAACGAATGCAGTATCAAGACCGGTGGACGGTGGTCGTGAAGAAAGAAGATCCGGATGGCCATGCAGTCCAATAACACATGGAGCGAGAAACAGCGCGGACCTGATCAGCTGTGTCCCAGTTCCAGGCAGCCTGCAACTAACACCTGCAAGGCAGACAGCGAGCGCTTCGAGAATGCGGTCAAGCTTCTTGAAGAATGTCGGCATGCAACAGGCGCACGTGGTCACATTCCAACGCGGCGAGATCACAGGTTGTCAACAAAATCGATCCTGGTCAAGGTAGATGAGAGATTTTCTATCAACTATGTGGTTAGCATTTGTTTTGGGGATATTCCAGTGTTTGACCAACATCTGTCTATTTCATTTCTAACTCAAGTTGTTATTGTTGCTATATTTTTGAAATTTCTCTGTAAATTCTTTTGGAGTCAACAAATTTTGTTTTTGACATATTTTTAGTAATATTCGCTAGAATTTTCATGTTTAAATACTTTCCGCTTTTGTTTAACAAGTTTACGAATCTGTATCTATCTATTTTACGATGAAGAGTGAGGTAGTTTCGTTATTCTGAATGAAAGAAAGAAATATTGTCATTACTCTATTGGAAAAGAATTGATATCGTTATACGATTGGAAACAATTTCGTTACGTAAACGAAAATCAACTTATTGTCAAATAGAAGTCTTAGAGGACTATTGTGAATATATTTATTCATTTGGAATGATAATGAACGCGAGAATATGTGTACAGTATATTTATTACATTGCGAACATGCGCAGACTGAAACTCGGAAAGAAACTATGATTGTATAACAAAGTTTAAGATTTAAGTTAATTGAAGGAATATAACATATATTCAAATACGAAGAGTATGAAAGCTGTACAATGAGAATAAAGATTTGTTAGTCGAACAAATAAGGAATAATAGCACGACGTTTGTATAATCGATAGAATTCATGTAGAGGAGGAATTTGTTTCTTGATAAATATTACAGCAGTAATTATTGAATAGGGTTACTGAATCTCGTACATTGTTGAATGTATTTGAGATGGTTTTTAGTATTGTTGTGATAACGTTCTATGAGATATATGAAGATTTATTGTTGAAAGAAGTGTAATGTAGACACTTATAAGTTTGTTCACGAAATTTGTGTAAAATTTATATTTATTTACGCGGAAAATTGTTCAGCCAAGAGAAGTTTTCATGTAACTTATTATTATTATTATTATTAAGGTATTTTTTGGAGCGTTTTTTTTATAAGATTATAAGTATACAGATAGGTTTTCGATCTTATAGAAAACACTATCAAGCGAATTATTACGAACAACATTATCGCGGAAAATTATATGATTACGGAATTTTACGGATTTTTGTCAGTTAGAGTTTGTGAGAGAGATGAGTCACTGGGAATTCGGCTACAGGCTTATTCTTGTCGAGAAGCGTGACGCAAGCGGGGTTGCTGCTTCAAGAAAAGGCGAAATGGCCTGGACCGGTAATCGACATCATCGTCGCGCCGAGTGTATTGACCCTGAGGTGGGGAAGAGCGCGTGGTGGCTCAGCCAATCAGTGAAGAGCGGGCGAGGAGAAGACGGCACTGGAGAGGGGATGCGACGAGTGCATATATGGTTTGCGCGCCGAGGAGGCAAGGAGATTATCTTTGTAAAACTTGACCGTGGTGGTTGCTCGTGTGGTTGGTTCCGGTGTGACCGGACCATAAGTTAGCATATCTACAAGTATCTCTTCAACTAACGAAGATGACGACGTCCAGAAGGCTGTGGGAAGCTCTCTTCAACATCCAGTACGAGGGAAATGCTACGGCAATTTCCAATGGTAAGCGCAAATGACTCAGAACTACATAATCTCTCGTTTCTTTGTTTCATATTCAGTATTTCAGTAACTTCACAGCTTGGGAATAATAGTAAAATCAGTAATTCATCCGACTCCGTTTTCACGTAATTCTCTAGCGGTAATATTCAAATCGCAACGCTCCAATTTAAATTTAAAATATATTATTATTATTATTATTAATTTTGCCATACTTGTTTTATATAATAAATTCATTTCTTTTAACCATGCAATCTTTGCTTTCAGTAGGTAGCATTAGATATAGACCAAATTCCTTCTCCTGATACAATTGTTAGTTGGGTTAATGATCAAATCATACCACGATCTGAGTGAAAAGATTCTTGAAGGTGTTCTACCAGAGCTAGGTGTTGTTAAATACAAATTTAGATTTCAACATAGCGTCTTGGCGCCCATTAATACAACATATCTTAGTCAGAGTAAACATTAAGTTTGTACGCACAACGTGCACTAAGGAAACAGTTACACTTGTCACCCAACAGTGAGGGCTATAGAAATCGTTTCAAAATGAGAATAGTTATTACAGCGGTTAGAATTGAAGTACAGTATGGTAACAAAGTTTATGGATTATTGAAGTTATGTAGAGGAAGGTGTGAGTAGTGAGGGTTAATGCCACGCACCTATAGTGCAGGACAAACCATTGGAAGCCTGAAGGTCAACCGGCTCTCCACCCCGTGCCCGGCGGTGTTGCCATGCTATTGCATCGTACCTTCAGTCGCGTGCTGGATGCGAGAACGTACAGGACAACAGCGCACCGACTACGCGTGACCTTCAGGCTTCCAATGGTTTGTCCCGCACTATAGTAATGTTATATTTTGCTATCTGAGAGTCTTGTACCGTAGTTGAAACGTTATTGAAAAATTATTAAACCTGATATGTATTCATGAGCAGTACTGAACTTAGCTGTTTGCTACATATGTTCATATTGACATGACCTAGTATTTAAAAAAAAAACATAAAACCAGAAAGTATTGTGTTATCTGAAACAGAATGGTGTTTGAAGAAGTGTTGAAAGCAGGAGGAGGAGAACATCGTGCAGGACGTGATCATGTATATATTAAACATTTATGTAAATAATAATTTAATAAGGGAGATTTTTGTGAGAAACAACAGTTTATTTGCAAGTCTGTTATTTGGTAAACTTAAGAAATACACGGTGTTTAATAAGTTCTACATTATTAAGAAAGGTTTAATTTGATGTACTATTTTAAGTACACCCATAAATATTGTGGAGATAGACTTAGTGAAGTCTAATTCATGTAAAAGATTGACATTTTTATTATTAGTTGTGTCTAGAGAGACAGCATTTTATTTTCGTTTATGAGAAGGGACATTTTCTGTAGTGTCCTAAGTTAATAAATACTACAAGCACTGTTTAGTATGCTTGTCAATTCTTCTAAGACCTGATCTTTTATTCATCGCTTAATTGGCTTAAGATGGTACTACTAGTTAGGTGCAGGCACTTTTTCAACATAATTTTAACCTTATCACCCCGGAGATTCAAGTTTCTCGATTTGCTCTATTTTATTTTGGTAAGATTTGGTATGTAACTACACTGACCCGCAAAAAAAGTGGAACAGTTAAAAAATGTAATATAAATAGTATAAATCTAGCCTTGAAAAAGATTTAATCACATTTTAAAAGCTTTTCATGCATTAGAACAAACATCTGAAACATCCGTGAATAGAAATTGATAATATGACATTTCTTAGGGTGGTTTATTACCACCAATTACCCCCAATCCTCGATGAGCCTATATTAATGGTTTTATGGCGGGAAGCGGACTGGAAGCGTTTAAGGTTTATGAGTGTTGCCGCTCGCTTATTGTTGTTCTAGGGATAACAACTGGCACTTGTTGAACACGTGTGAACCATTGTCACACATTTTAGCAAGTTATCCATTCGCAGTTCACACTAAAACATGCCTCTTAGCCGTGAAGAAGCTGCACAGGCAGTTGCATTGGTGGAAGATGGCCGCAGCTTCCGTTATGTTGCTGAGGTCATTGGATCATCTCTCGGTAGCATACATCGTGCAGTGCAACGTTACAGAGAGCTCCGAACATACGACAGGAGACGAGGGTCAGGCCGTAGAAGAAGCACAAGTGCCAGGGATGACAGATTTCTCACCCTCCAAGTTCTGCGTGATCGGCATACCACAGCAGTTCAGGCACTAAATCAACTGGAAAATGTCAGAAATGTGAGAGTGAGTGAGCGAACAGTAAGAAGAAGGTTTGAAGAAGCTCATCTTTCGTCCAGGAGACCTGTACGTGCACCCGCACTCAAACGGCATCACAGAGAGGCGCGTCTTCGCTTCGCAAGGCAGCATCTGGGATGGACCCACGAGCAGTGGGCCTCTGTTCTCTTCACTGACGAGAGTCGCTTTAACCTTAGATCTCCTGATGGAAGAGAAAGATTGTGGAGAAGGCGCGGGGAGAGGTACAGCCCTGTTGCTTTCTCCTCCAGGACTCCATTTGGAGGTGGCATCAACGTTATGGCCCGCACTGAGTTGGTGTGCATCGATCACGGGACGCTCAATTCCCAAAGGTACATCGAAGAGTCCTGATGAACCATGTGATGCCCTTTGCGCCTTTCATTGGTCAGAATTTCATGCTGATGCAGGATAATGCCCGCCCTCATACTGCTCGCTGTGTTGTACAATAGCTGCAGGAAGTGGAGATTCAAACCCTGGACTGGCCAGCTCGTAGTCCTGACTTGAACCCCATCGAACATGTATAGGATACGCTTGGAAAGAACGTCAGACAGCATGACCACACCACCTTGGCACAACTGAGAACATCGCTGCTGGAGGAATGGGATCGCATCCCGGCAGATGCCATTCGACGAGTTGTGAACAGTATGCCTGAGCGTTTACAAGCTGTCATAGACGTTAAAGGTGGAAACACCCGTTTTTAGTAACCAGTGTTCTCTTGCAGTGCAGTGCAAACATTAATACTGTTTTGTTTGGCAATACGTTTGATAAACACCAGCCCAAAAGAGCATTACTAAAAAATAGAAAATTGTAAGATTTGCAAAATGTAACGAAATTTGTGAGTTAAAGCGTGTTGTAAAACATGATTCGGTATTTTCTGTTGCCAACCATCTAAATTTACATGAATAATGCAAATATTGGAAAATCGATACATTTTAGTGGAATAAATTAAGAAATTACATAAAAATTAAAGTGTTCCACTTTTTTTGCCGGTCAGTGTAGTTGGTAGTACTATCAGATATGTGTTTTTGTGAGTCGAGGGTTCCCTAGTTATTCGTCTAGTAGGGCATTGTTAATTCTATAGCCGGGTATTAGACATCCTTGCAATCCATTCTATCTGTGCGGATATTGGGCGTTGACTATGCGGAATTCGGGCTCAGAACCGTCTGATAACCAGTGTTAACTGTTATGACTGTATTAGTGTGTGTTATCTGTTTTTAATTCAAGTAAGGATTGCAGACAATAATTTCAAGTAGTTCCTACTTTCGCTACCAAATGCTACCGTCCATGACACCTAGCTGTGAGCTTGGCTACTACTCGATGCCATCGCAACCAGCGCCTGGTGACGAACGTTGGAACTGTACCGACGTGACGATAGACTTTTACAAAGAATTCAAGTGTGAAATTTTGGACCATCTGCCACTTATTCGAAACCAGCACTGAATGATTTTCACCTTTTTCGAGAATTGAAGGTATGGTTGGGCAGCAACGCCTCGTCAAAAAGGACAAACTTCAGGAGACTGTCCAGACGTACCCACCTCAGTGGCGGCAGAATATTTTGCCGAGGGCATTGGAAAGCTGGTGTAACGATACGACAAATGTTTCAATCGTTTTGGCGATTATGTTGGGACATACGATAAAACAAGCAGACATTTAGTAGTAAAATCAGTTTGGTATGTCAATCTGTTATTTTTATACAGCCCATCGGAACTTGAAAAAATAAAAAATAAAGTAAGAGCCCTCGTATGTACTATGCGCGCAATTTCAATAGTACAGCAGTGGGCAGTGGCGCTCCACAAGCTCGGCCAAGGCCACAACAGCAGCGAATAACAAAACTGCCTCTTGCCATTCTTACTTTATATGAAAGACACTGTATATACTGTACAAGACAAAATCGCTCTACAGTACACTACCAAACCTACGACACCCACTAACGGTCACTGCCCTCCAAAAACTTAAAAAGTGTGGCAACTATTACTGGTAAAATACTAAAGCATTAAGCATCCGAAGAAAGAATTATTTATGCAGGGTGTATCTTAATTATACCGACAAAAGAATCAGGGATGCTCTGCGTGTTATGTAAAAGACGATGCCGCAATCGGATTGGCGGAGAAAATTTTTCCCTTCGAGAAAAATAAGGTCACTTTGTTACTTCAGGGCGCGTGATTCAAATTGATGGACTCGCCGTATTTGCTGAGTCAGAGAGCAAGCCGAGGCGAACGAGGAAACTTGCGCATTCCCGCCAGCATATCTCTGTCTCCTTCTATCAAATTCCCTTCCCTTGCTTGAAGCACAGCAGTGGACAGCGGCTCGCTCTCTTGCTCAGCAAATACAGCGAGTTCGTAGATTTGAATCGCGAGCCCGGAAGTAACAAAGTAACCTCATTTTCTCCGCCAATCCGATTGTGGCATCGTCCTTTACATAACATGCAGAGCGTCCCTGATTCTTTTGTCGGTATAATTAAGATACACCTTGTATATGGTACCTGCTAAGTTGCAAGACTGAGAAATTACAATCCCATCAATACGGTAAACAGTCCTACTCCACAAACTAATGCATGGAGTTGTAGCTATTGCTATGATATAATTATTTAAGCCCTTAACTACTGTAGAATTGTAATTCGGATTTTTTTTTTTTTTTTTTTTTTTTTTAGCGTACGGCTTTTAATGCCGGGAGTGTCCGAGGACATGTTCGGCTCGCCAGGTTTGTAGCTGCTTCGAGACGGACACCCAATGGGTGAGCTACAAGTACCGTTGGGGAGGGAAGGAGGGAAGTTGGAATGTAAGGACGAGGAGTTGGAAGGTAGCGGCTGTGGCCTATAGTTAGGGACCAACCCCGGCATTTGCCTGGAAGGAAGATGGGAAACCACAGAAGACCATCTTCAAGGTTACCGGCGGGGGGATTCGAACCTCCTCGCCTCCCGGATGTGAGCGACTGCCATCAGTCATGCCGTAACCACCACGGCTAACTCACCCGGTAATTCGGAAATGACCTGTGTGTACTCAGCTGAGATGATGGTAAAAAGCTAGAACTGCAACATATAAAAGCATTGTCTATTAATAATGACTCTGTTGAATGATCTGATATTGAGACTTATCTGAATTGTGGAATGTCTACAAGCTGCTCTGAATACCACTGTACAGTCACCCATCAGTACTGTCGGGGAAATAAGTATAGATACTCGAGTTTAGAGGTCAATAAAACCTTTACCCTTAGTCTTACATAAGAACAACCTACACCAAACTTTTCCTGGTTTTATTTGTCGTTTAACGATATAGAGTAAATATTTGCATTGTATCTCGTTAAAATTTTATAGCAGATTGAACAAAAAAAGTACCGGTTTTTCTTACCAAGTTCACGGAGCACTCACTTAGAAGGATCATTACGTTAATAGTATTGATCGGATCGTAACGAAACTTTAATACGTCTTAAAGGAACTTATTGTTAACGCGTATGTGAAGTTTTAATCTGATCTGACGTTTCTGAGCATTTAGTCACAAAAGTTGATGTGTTTTTCAAGCAGTTTTTATCGTAGGTTAAATCTGGAATACAATACCCTCTTAAAGCATAAGAAAAGCTGGCTGAGAATATTACTTTCCGTATAGCTCATACATAACTGGAAGCACGACATGTTATGGGAGAAAAAAGTGCTAGTTTCTGATCTGCACTAGTGTGAATTGTATTTAGGACATTTATTAATGTGCTCGGTCTCCCACAAGTCCAACCCCTCCTCCACGTGGTGGGAGACGGGCAACGGCATGAAGTAGGGGATTGCCTGTAGGGGTGAAGTACAGTGGGGAATTTGTGTGCCGCGGGACCGCTACGGTAGCTGTGAAGGCTCTATGGGAACCCTGAAAAGTGACGGCTGACGGGGCTCTGGTGAAGCTACGATAGGCCTAGCAAGCCAGTAGTGGATATCATATTTGCTTTCAAACCAGGAACAGGCCTCGGAAAGGACGGATGCAAACGACGACAACCCGGATATGCAAATGGACTACGAGTTGGGACATTAAACATACAGACACTGACAGGAAAAGTGGAGGAGATTGTTGATGTGATGGAGAGAAGAAAACTGGATGTACTGGGCTTGGCAGAAACAAGATGGAAAGGAGAAGGTCGCAGAGAACTGAGGAAAGGGTACCGGTTGTACTGGAGTGGGAACAGTGAAGGAAGGAGCAGCGGAGTAGGAGTAGTTGTGAGAGATGGAATGAAGGAAGAGGTAAAGGGAATAAGTGACAGAATCATGAAGATCAGAGTAACTGTAAAGGGAAGAAGCCTGGAGATAGCCCAGGTATATGCCCCTCAAGTTGGATGTACAGCTCAAGAGTAGTAGAGGAAATGTATGTTTTGAATATTGCGTAATCGCGAGGACATATTGCATCATCATGACGTCATGTGATAGCTATGCGGATGTGAGCACGTGCACGTGCACATGTTAGCGTGGGAAGAGGTTGACCTTTAACCGCTTGAAGCAGATAACCTTAGGGTAACCGCTTGAAGCAGATAACCTATGACTTATTTATGCGATGGAGATAAAAATTAATGGGTGTTGATGTCATCTGATACCCGTGCAAGTGTACAGCTGTGCGAGCGATCACGTGATATGTCTGCAGTGTTCGCGTGAGACGTGGTTGACGCTTTTGTAAGAGAGCGGAACTTTTAAATGATTATTTATAGATGAGGTTTCTTTAAATATTTATTAAAAAACAAAAAAACTAATAGGTCATTCACTTTTTAGTATTTCGCTAACCAATAATGCGATTTAAACATATGGGGAGTCGTAGGACTCGTAGTGAATTCTCCTTTTGTATGAACGAGGTATGTCAACCCCCAAAATAAAAACTAGCCTTACCTGGGGAGAAAGAGTAATTTTTTGTATGTATGCACACCGGTGGCTTTTGTCAAAAGGGCCTAACTACACTTTTGTTAATATTTTCTGAACCCCTGATGGGATTTTGCCATAGGCAGTATCCTAGCACTTGGGATGACGCCTCGTTTTTAAATGTGTTATTCATTTTTTTTGTCAAAAGGGCCTAACTACTCTTTTGTTAATATCTCGCGAACCAATCATGCTAGGGACTTGTATGAGGGGTCCTAGCACTTGGGGTGACGTCCCCCCTTTGGGGGTGAAACTAACCCCCAAAATTGAAAACTCAATATCTTGGAAACTAAGAATCCTAAAATTTGGCGTGATAGCTCTAAAAATAAGTGATGACATAGGCTTTTAGCTGGATTGGTCATTTCACCCCTAAAACAGTAAATAGTCATGCTATGGGGGAAAAACGTGTTAAACACCTAAAAATGATAAATGAAACTAAGATCTTTTGTTTTTGATGAAAAATAGCAGGGGGGTGAAAACTACCCCTAAATTGAAAAATCGATACCTTGGAAACTAAGAACCGGAAAATTAGGTGTAATAGCTTAAAAAATTGGTTGTGACATACGCTTTTATCTGGATAGATGATTTCACCCCTAAAACAGTAAATAGTGATTTTACACTGGGGGGAAATAGGTGTTAAAAGGGTAAAAATGATAATTGAACCTATAATCTTTTGTTTTTGATGTAAAATAGCAGGGGGGTGAAAACTACCTCTAAATTGAAAAATCGATACCTTGGAAACTAAGAACCGTAAAATTAGGTGTAATAGCTTAAAAAATTGGTTGTGACATAGGCTTTTATCTGGTTAGATGATTTCACCCCTAAAACAGTAAATAGTGATTTTACACTGGGGAAAAAGGTGTTAAAAGGGTAAAAATGATAATTGAACCTATGATCTTTTGTTTTTCATGAAAAATAGCAGGGGGTGAAAACTACCCCCAAATTGAAAAAATTGATATCTTTCAAACTAAGTACCCTAAAATTATGTGTGATAGTTGAAAAATAGGTGATGACATACGCTTTTACCTCGATAGATTATTTCACTCTTAAAACAGGGAATAGTAATGTTACAGGAGAAAAAGGTATTAAACACTTAAAAGCATAAGAGTTTTGTGAAACCATGCTTTAATTAATGTTTGTATGGAAGATGACAGCTTGCTAACTATTATTATTATTATTATTATTAGGTAATTATGGATTAATGTGTTTATAGCTAACGAATAAGGCTACAGAGTTTTATAAGTTGTTGTACAAATCAGGATGGCCAACCCGTTGCCATGCCCCATGAATTTACCCAAAAGAGCCAAAACGTTAAGGATATCGACCTGAGATTTTATAAAACTAATTATCGGAGAGGGTGTTGTTTTGGACTGACAATGGCTAACCCCTTCCCATGATTCATGAATTGACCCAAAACGTTTTACCAGACAAGACGGAGTGTACCCTGTTGCAGCCATTAGAAAATTGAACCTGGAGCTCTGTGGTGACAGTTGAGTTATATGAATGATGCTTTTTGAACAAACACACACTTGCATACGATCGCTGGGTTGAATCTGCACAGAGCCACTGGCTTTGTTTATGTAATGAGTCTTGGTGATAAGAACACGGCGCTCTTGCCAGCAAGTTTTATATTACTCGTCTGCTTGATAGTGGACGTGCTTCGCACCGCGTTAATTTACATGACTAGATAGTTGTTAGGTAAGGGTTGACAAGGCTCAGTGAACTTTATTGCAACCTTAAAATGAAAATTAATTTCTTGGTATAGTCGGGGTTGGAAGCCAAGTCCTTAGGTTAGACAACCAAGTATGATAAACACTACACTGTGCGATGGTCAAATGATAATGTAACAGAACATAAATAAAATGTTTTCGGTAGTTTAACGAATTGACTAAGAGCCATACCATGAGAGGTATAGGTAATTGAAATTGAATCTTTAGCTGTTGACCCTACTACATGTAAGCTATAGCAATGCCCGCCTATAAGCTATCATGTTAGAAAAAGAAATTTATGGGTTGTTTAAACGGAGAATGATTGTGTTTACTGTGAAACACAAACCTGAATTTAAAAATAGTTTATGTCCTACATGATGTTTGAACCCCTTTTCTTATTTATACTTTAGACAAACGCTAACATAGTTGTAATTCAGAAGCCATGGCTGCCTCCTTTCCAATCCTACACCGTACACTGAAGTTAAAATTAATAATGATCACGTTACAGACAGCCAGTTTCAAAGCCATGAGAAATAAGTGAACAAAGTATAAAATTCTTGACCCAGTCTGGAATTCAACATGGTGTTGTTTCAAACAAAAGACAAGCGTTCTATAAACTTAACCACCAAGCTGTCCTATCGACCCCTAATTGTTTGGTTGATGGTGAAAATAAAATTAAATGTAAACTATAATTAAAACTAACTACACACTTATAACTAGAAAAAAGAAATGTAAGACAAAAGGATAACAGGACGAATAAAGGACAGAAGGAATAAGAAAATGCCCCTCAACCCTCAAGAATGTGGATTGATGGACTTGAAAGGAAGGAGAGCCATAAAAGTTAGATATGAAAGTATAAGAGGAGAGGGTCCCGCTCCAATGGTAATCGATAAAAAGGAGGAAAACTGGACCCAGCTCAGGAATCCCTTGTGGTCGTCAACTTCCAAACTGATCAGCCTAAGCCCCTGAGGGTGTAGCCATATCCAGGGTGCACCACATGTGGTGGGGCTACATACACCCTACCTTTAGTGTGGCTTCAGAAAAGGGCAGGAAATAACACAAAAATAGAAAGAAGGCTGCCTCCTCACACAAGGAGGGTATCAGAAAAAAATAAACAAGGGTCAATTAAGTCAGAAAATAAAGAGACTCCCTAAGCCTTGTATAGCCTAATAATGTCGGAGTCGGTAGAGAACAAGTGTTGACCAGGTGTGGTCGACAGGAAAGAAGATAGACAGGAGCCTAGCACAAGTCAGTGGAAGCAATGACGGACTCAGCTGGGGCTCCATGGTCGTCAACCTACATTCCACTAGATGTAAGCCCATGTTTGGGGGTGGTGGAAAATAAAGACCTCTTTTGTTTTAAATCACTGGCTTTAAGGACGGTAACACATGGCATGCCTTTATAATGCGATACTGGTCCTAGGGGTATGCAAAATTGTATTAGATACTCAGCTAATAATAGTGTACACGACTCCTTATTATTTTCTCTAAGTACAGTACATGGGAAGGATGACCCTGATTTCCAAGCCCCTAAGTAAGACAAAAACAAATTATTTCCATTTCCAAACAGTTGGGGTGAGGTGAGGTGAGTTTTCTAAATGTCATACTCATGTGGTTTTTCCACTTGTACTGACGACACTCAAAAGACGTTCCATATTCATTAAGTCCGTTATTATCAGGAAACATTTTCTGCCAACAGGTGCTTACTGCATATGGCAAGGCCTTACACTCCTGGTTTAGTCAGTCTTTCTTGCTAAGGATGCTCTATATACCCTAGAAAAGGCTATACATGTTAGTTCTGAACACTTAGTGGTAATTGTATATTAAAATTTTATGCACTGCTTATACAAGCACGTTTTGCATGCAGTCAAACTTTGTATGATAGTTACATACAACACGCAAAGTGTGTTCCCGCTACCTAGCGGTGGATATGAGCACTCACTGGTGATATCCGAGGTGAGCTGATTTGCTCACACATTTGCTCCCATATTGCCCCCCCCCCCCCCACATTTGCTCCCACTTTTGCTCCTATATTAGCTCCCACATTTGCTCCCTCTTTTTTGCTCTCACTTTTTGCTCCCATATTAATGCCAACTCTTGTACACAAGTACCTTTAACAGTTATTTGTTAATAGGAATATATAATATTAAAAAGTTTGGCTAGTATAGCATAAATTATTCCTAATGTTTGTGTTGGGGTGACATAGAGATTTAAATAATAAGATTTCTTAAAAGTGTAGGTACTCAAAATTAGTTTATAATTAAAAAAGTGTATTAATTATAAGCAGCAGCAAAATGTAAATTGAATATTATTTCTGATAATGTTCAAAACTAAAGTCCTAAGGTCTTGGGTTTGAATTCCCAACTAAGGTTGTCAGCCAATGAGTTACACTACCGGATACTTTTATTTTTGTGTTGTGTTGCATGATAATTTGCTGATCTCGCGGTGTAGTGGTTAGTAGACTTTGGTTTTATCCCTGAGGTCTTGGGTTCCAACTCAACTATGCCCAGAATTTAATTTTGATCTGAGAGTTGAAAGATTAGGTGAGGTGAAGCTAGGTTAGGTAAAGTTAGGTTAGGTGAAGTTATGATAGTTTAGGTTAGGTTAGGTAAAGTTGGGTCAAGTTAGGTTAGGTAAAGTAAGGTTAGGTCAGGTGAAGTTGGGTTAGGTGAAGTTGGGTTACGTTAGAGTAGGTTAGGTGAGGTTAGGTTAGGTGAGGTTAGGATATGTTAGGATAGGTGAAGTTAGGTTAGGTTAGGCGAGGTTAGGGTAGGTTAGGTTAGGATAGGTGAAGTTAGGTTAGGTGAGGTTAGGGTAGGTTAGGTTAGGTTAGGTTATGGCTAAGTTTGTTATGTTTAGTTGTTTTAGAAAAACACCACTTTTGCTCTCATATTCGGTTCCATATTTTCTTTGCACTTTCAACTATCTTGACTTGTGTATTGACTTTTGCCTGCATATTTGTTGACATATTTGTTAGCATATTTGCTCCCTCTTTTTATATTTGCTTTGCTCCCACATTTCATCCCATATATGCTCCCGCTTTTTGCTTCACAGTTTTTGCTCCCACATTTGCTCACACTTTTGCTGACACTTTTTACCCCCACTTTTTCTCCCACTTTTTGCATCTATATATGCTCCCACATTAATCTATTGTTGTTATTACCAATTTGTCTTTACTAGAAATTAGTTTATGCTTGACAGTTGATATGGAAGTATCAGTGACTAGGTATGGTAAGCCTTATGCATACTATAAAGGGTATTCATATATTGTGAAACGAAGCAATAAAAATGGAACTGTTATTTGGCGCTGTTCAAAGCAACGATCGAAACAGTGTCGAGGAATGCTTAAGACAAATGAATTGGACATACTTTCTTCAAACAATCATGATTGTAAACTTACTAATCATGCTAGTGTAAATGTAAGGAAAACTCAAACCGAAGCAAAAAACCAAGTCCAAGAAAAAAATAGTGCTGCTCAAGATAATATTAACCTCAGGTCTAATACACTACAACGCACTCATGCTGTTAGCGAGTTGTTTAATGAGAAACCTTTAACACCTCCTGTAAAACCCATGATCAGACACACACCCACATCTCAAAAGCCCTCAACCCTGTCAGAGACAACATACCCCATCAAGAAGTTGGTTGGGGAAGGTGAAAAGGATGGTGATGGTGATGATAATAATAACTTAACAATGTTAAAGCACTCTAGCACATCTAAAAAGAAGCTTTCAACACTATCAAAGGCAACTCAAACCATTGAACAGATTGTGGACACAGGTGGAAATTATGATGGTAAAGATGACGACGATGATGATGATCATTATGAAGATGATTATAATGATGGGGATGATAATGATGATGATAGTGAAAATGATGAACTGCTTCTCGAGTATTTAAAACCATTCATAAAAAATAGCAAATGGAACGATCCTAATATATTAGTAGAACGTCTACAGCTCTTGCATGCCTGTAAACAGGCTGGTCATATTGGTTATGAAGAAGAGCTGTTAAAAATAGAAGATGAACTTCGTAAAGCTGGTATTATAGTGTAATTGGTCAACGTAGCAACACCCCCATCCCCTAAAATAATGTTCAGCAAGTGTTATATTTAAAAACTATAACAAGCAAACGTGAACAAAAAAGAGCTGTATTCTGTGTGTGTGTGTGTGTGTGTGTGTATATACCTATTGTAAAAATATATATATTTGAATTAAATTAATTAACACAGTTTGTATATATTTCTTGTTTTTTGCATGTTGACTGTATATTTCCTCAACCACTTTTTGTTTTTTCAATGCACATTTTCGATTTGTTTTGATTTTTACGTAGCATTACAGTTATCAGTCTTGTAAACTGGGTGATTAATATATGTATAAAGCCATCTTAAGAAATCACAAGCATTACGGTTGTGACATATCACGTATAATATGTTACATGTTATCCTACATTCCACATAGGGCTCTCCCTTCTTATCAGTGAACTCTGTTGGTCATTAAAATAACTACTTGTAAAATAATTCCAGTGGCATATCCTGTTAGCAAATATCATATATTAAATATTTTCACGTCATAGAACGACAACTTGAAAATCATTTATTGTAGGAATACCTTTAATGGGACCACCAAACCTTCAAGTATGCAATATACATTGCATATAGTGCTGTATTTTGGTCGGTAGTGCCTCAAGTGCTTACATTAAATAACAATACTGTAAACATATAAACATTTAATAAATCATAATTGTTTTCATTAAATATTATATACCTAATAAATATTTTCACACCATAGAATGACCATTTCAAGATCCTTTATTGTCAGAATATCTTTAATGGGATCTCCAAACCTTGAAGTAAACCATATTTGATATACATTCCACATAGCTACATAACCGACAGTACGTCGTGGTATCAATCTCAGCCACAGCTGTAACATAGGCTTTTACCTGGATATATGATTTCACCCCTAAAACAGTGAATAGTGATTTTACACTGGGGAAAAAAGTGTTAAACGGGTAAAAATGATAATTGAACCTGAGATCCTTTGTTTTTCATGAAACAAATAGTAGGCGGTTCGTCTATAGGTTTAAGCCTCTTTTGTATATGATTTCAAAAAATGATAAACAGCTAAACTCACTGGTCAATAACCAACATAGTGGCCAAAATGTATCCCTGATAGGTAACTCATGTTTGGTTAGTCAATTCTTATTGCAAAGCCAGTCAAGACCTAAAAAAAAAAAATAGTATTAATACCATATCACTAAACAAATCAAACCATCTTAAGGTATTTATTAAATTTAATTGCATTTTAGGAAACTTGCAAGCATCTTGCAGCCTTCAACAGGAAAGTATAGACAGGAATTGTGAAAAGGAAGCCGCTAAATCATTCAATGTAGTAAGGTTTATGAACCTCAACGTAAGAAGTTATGAAAGTCTTTGTGAGGGTGAGGTTTTTACCGTTGGATGCCTTTTCTGGCACCCACCTCAGAGACGAGTTTAAGGGAGATGAAACTCAGCTATTATGTCGAATGTGGAGCTCCTAGTCTAGGAGAAAGTCACGTACAGGTATTTGTCTGCAGGGAGTGTGGGAAACGAAACAACAACTAAAAAAAGCATACAAGTAAAGGGAATATTATGGAATTTTCGAGTATATGTTGTGAATGTTTAAAAAAAATGGTTAAATTTCATGGTTTGTAGACCTCTTGGCTAAATTTGGTAGAATTTAGTGAATTTTCATCAATATTCGGCTAATTTTATATACATTTGAGGTAGTTTCAACCATTCTTTAATAATTCAATGGCATTTCAATAAATCTGGTAGTCGTTTGTTGGATTTTGCTGAAATTTGGTGGAATTTGCTAAATTTGCGGTAAATTTAGTGGATTTTACAAAATTCTGGTCAATTTCGAGATAAATCTCAGATATTTAGATATTTTACAAATAACCTCGGTCACTGTGATGGCTGTATTAATGTGTGCTTCGACTATGAAGGGTAGGAATGGTAAGGAGCTGGTTATGGACTTAAGTGCATAGTCAATTATATTTACTTTCAGGATGTGTGTTGTGGGAAAATAGAACACTCCTCTTGTTAGTTTTTCAAGTAAGTGTACTCCATGCCTCCCTTAGAAGCCGCTAATGAGCTCTAAGCATTGGCAGTTTGCAACCATCTCATTATTGTTAACATAGAATGCTCATTACTTGTTATTTCAAGTACATGTTGTCATGTAGGTAAGGAATTGATCCAAACATAACATGTTTTGATTTTCTTTGCACTTGTCTGTGGGCAAGCATGGCATTTACCTGGAGGACAAGTGGAAAAAACACATGAGTTGGACGTTTAGAAAACTCACCTCACCTCACCCCAACTGTTTGGAAATGGAAATAATTTGTTTTTGTCTTACTTAGGGGCTTGGAAATCATGGTCATCCTTCCCATGTACTGTACTCAGAGAAAATAATAAGGGGTCGTGTACACTATTATTAGCTGAGTATCTAATACAATTTTGCATACCCCTAGGACCAGTATCGCATTATAAAGGCATGCCATGTGTTACCGTCCTTAAAGCCAGTGATTTAAAACAAAAGAGGTCTTTATTTTCCACCACCCCCAAACATGGGCTTACATCTAGTGGAATGTAGGTTGACGACCATGGAGCCCCAGCTGAGTCCGTCATTGCTTCCACTGACTTGTGCTAGGCTCCTGTCTATCTTCTTTCCTGTCGACCACACCTGGTCAACACTTGTTCTCTACCGACTCCGACATTATTAGGCTATACAAGGCTTAGGGAGTCTCTTTATTTTCTGACTTAATTGACCCTTGTTTATTTTTTTCTGATACCCTCCTTGTGTGAGGAGGCAGCCTTCTTTCTATTTTTGTGTTATTTCCTGCCCTTTTCTGAAGCCACACTAAAGGTAGGGTGTATGTAGCCCCACCACATGTGGTGCACCCTGGATATGGCTAAACCCTCAGGGGCTTAGGCTGATCAGTTTGGAAGTTGACGACCACAAGGGATTCCTGAGCTGGGTCCAGTTTTCCTCCTTTTTATCGATTACCATTGGAGCGGGACCCTCTCCTCTTATACTTTCATATCTAACTTTTATGGCTCTCCTTCCTTTCAAGTCCATCAATCCACATTCTTGAGGGTTGAGGGGCATTCTTTTATTCCTTCTGTCCTTTATTCGTCCTGTTATCCTTTTGTCTTACATTTCTTTTTTCTAGTTATAAGTGTGTAGTTAGTTTTAATTATAGTTTACATTTAATTTTATTTTCACCATCAACCAAACAATTAGGGGTCGATAGGACAGCTTGGTGGTTAAGTTTATAGAACGCTTGTCTTTTGTTTGAAACAACACCATGTTGAATTCCAGACTGGGTCAAGAATTTTATACTTTGTTCACTTATTTCTCATGGCTTTGAAACTGGCTGTCTGTAACATGATAATTATTAATTTTAACTTCAGTGTACGGTGTAGGATTGGAAAGGAGGCAGCCATGGCTTCTGAATTACAACTATGTTAGCGTTTGTCTAAAGTATAAATAAGAAAAGGGGTTCAAACATCATGTAGGACATATACTATTTTTAAATTCAGATTTGTGTTTCACAGTAAACACAATCATTCTCCGTTTAAAACAACCCATAAATTTCTTTTTCTAACATGATAGCTTATAGGCGGGCATTGCTATAGCTTACATGTAGTAGGGTCAACAGCTAAGGATTCAATTTCAATTACCTATACCTCTCATGGTATGGCTCTTAGTCAATTCGTTAAACTACAGAAATCATTTCTTTATGTTCTGTTACATTATCATTTGACCATCTCACAGTGTAGTGTTTATCATACTTGGTTGTCTACCCTAAGGACTTGGCTTCCAACCCCGACTATACCAAGAAATTAATTTTCATTTTAAGGTTGCAATAAGGTTCACTGAGCCTTGTCAACCCTTACCTAACAACTATCTAGTCATGTAAATTAACACGGTGCGAAGCACGTCCACTATCAAGCAGACGAGTAATATAAAACTTGCTGGCAAGAGCGCCGTGTTCTTATCACCAAGACTCATTACATAAACAAAGCCAGTGGCTCTGTGCAGATTCAACCCAGCGATCGTATGCAAGTGTGTGTTTGTTCAAAAAGCATCATTCATATAACTCAACTGTCACCACAGAGCTCCAGGTTCAATTTTTTAAAGGCTGCAACAGGGTACACTCCGTCTTGTCTGGTAAAACGTTTTGGGTCAATTCATGAATCATGGGAAGGGGTTAGCCATTGTCAGTCCAAAACAACACCCTCTCCGATAATTAGTTTTATAAAATCTCAGGTCGATATCCTTAACGTTTTGGCTCTTTTGGGTAAATTCATGGGGCATGGCAACGGGTTGGCCATCCTGATTTGTACAACAACTTATAAAACTCTGTAGCCTTATTCGTTAGCTATAAACACATTAATCCATAATTACCTAATAATAATAATAATAATTAGCAAGCTGTCATCATCCATACAAACATTCATTAAAGCATGGTTTCACAAAACTCTTATGCTTTTAAGTGTTTAATACCTTTTTCTCCTGTAACATTACTATTCCCTGTTTTAAGAGTGAAATAATCTATCGAGGTAAAAGCGTATGTCATCACCTATTTTTCAACTATCACACATAATTTTAGGGTACTTAGTTTGAAAGATATCAATTTTTTCAATTTGGGGGTAGTTTTCACCCCCTGCTATTTTTCTTGAAAAAACAAAAGATCATAGGTTCAATTATCATTTTTACCCTTTTAACACCTTTTTCCCCAGTGTAAAATCACTATTTATTGTTTTAGGGGTGAAATCATCTATCCAGATAAAAGCCTATGTCAAAACCAATTTTTTTAAGCAATTACACCTAATTTTACGGTTCATAGTTTCCAAGGTATCGATTTTTCAATTTAGGGGTAGTTTTCACCCCCTGTTATTTTTCATCAAAAACAAAAGATCATAGGTTCAATTATCATTTTTACCCTTTTAACACCTTTTTCCCTAAGTGTAAAATCACTATTTACTGTTTTAGGGGTGAAATCATCTATCCAGATAAAAGCCTATGTCACAACCAATTTTTTAAGCTATTACACCTAATTTTACGGTTCTTAGTTTCCAAGGTATAGATTTTTCAATTTAGGGGTAGTTTTCACCCCCTGCTATTTTTCATCAAAAACAAAAGATCATAGGTTCAATTATCATTTTTACCCTTTTAACACCTATTTCCCCACAGTGTAAAATCACTATTTACTGTTTTAGGGGTGAAATCATCTATCCAGATAAAAGCTTATGTCACAACCAATTTTTTTTAAGCTATTACACCTAATTTTCCGGTTCTTAGTTTCCAAGGTATCGATTTTTCAATTTAGGGGTAGTTTTCACCCCCCCTGCTATTTTTCATCAAAAACAAAAGATCATAGGTTCAATTATCATTTTTACCCTTTTAACACCTTTTGCCCCAGTGTAAAATCACTATTTACTATTTTAGGGGTGAAATCATCTAACCAGATAAAAGCCTATGTCACAACCAATTTTTTAAGCTATTACACCTAATTTTCCGGTTCATAGTTTCCAAGGTATCGATTTTTCAATTTAGGGGTAGTTTTCACCCCCTGCTATTTTTCATCAAAAACAAAAGATCTTAGTTTCATTTATCATTTTTAGGTGTTTAACACGTTTTTCCCCCATAACATGACTATTTACTGTTTTAGGGGTGAAATGACCAATCCAGCTAAAAGCCTATGTCATCACTTATTTTTAGAGCTATCACGCCAAATTTTAGGATTCTTAGTTTCCAAGATATTGAGTTTTCAATTTTGGGGGGTAGTTTCACCCCCAAAGGGGGGACGTCCCCCCCACTGCTAGGACCCCTCATACAAGTCCCTAGCATGATTGGTTCGCGAGATATTAACAAAAGAGTAGTTAGGCCCTTTTGACAAAAAAAAAATGAATCACACATTTAAAAACGAGGCGTCATCCCAAGTGCTAGGATACTACCTATGGCAAAATCCCATCAGGGGTTCAGAAAATATTAACAAAAGTGTAGTTAGGTCCTTTTGACAAAAGCCACCGGTGTGCATACATACAAAAAATTACTCTTTCTCCCCAGGTAAGGCTAGTTTTTATTTTGGGGGTTGACATACCTCGTTCATACAAAAGGAGAATTCACTACGAGTCCTACGACTCCCCATATGTTTAAATCGCATTATTGGTTAGCGAAATACTAAAAAGTGGATGACCTACTAGTTTTTTAATAAATATTTAAAGAAACCTCATCTATAAATAATCATTTAAAAGTTCCCCGTCAACCACGTCTCACGCGAACACTGCAGACATATCACGTGATCGCTCGCACATCTGTACACTTGCACGGGTATCAGATGACATCAACACCCATTAATTTTTATCTCCATCGCATAAATAAGTCATAGGTTATCTGCTTCAAGCGGTTACCCAAAGGTTATCTGCTTCAAGCGGTTAAAGGTCAACCTCTTCCCACGCTAACATGTGCACGTGCTCACATCCGCATAGCTATCATATGACGTCATGATGATGCAATATGTCCTCGCGATTACGCAATATTCAAAACATACATTTCCTCTACTACTCTCAAGAGAAAGAAGACTTTGAGGAGGAGCTACAACAGCAGTTGAATGGGCAGAGCATCATTGTCATGGGAGATTTGAATGCACATGTAGGAAGTGAAAGGCAAGGATATGAAAATGTATTGGGAGCAGAAGGATGGGGTAGCAGGAATGAAGAAGGGAGAAAGTTGCTGGATTTTTGCAAGAGAAACGGTTTAGTGGTAGGCAACTCCTGGTTCCGGAAGAAAGAAAGCCACAAGGTAATGTGGTACAGCAGTGATTTAACAAAGAAATCTTTGGTAGATTACATGCTGTACGACTGGGAAATGAAGAGAAGTGTCAGGATATAAAGGTAATACCATCAGAGGCCTTAGATAGCGACCACAGAATACTTGTAATGAACCTGGGAGTTGTTAAGGATAGCAAGAGGACAGAGTACCAGGAAAGGAGAATCAAAGTATGGAAACTCAAGGAAAAGGAAGTCAAGGAAGAATTCCAGAAGATAATAAGGGAAAGGATGCCAACAGACAATCCTAAAACAGGGGAAGAGGAATGGAAGCAATTCAAAAACACAATGGTGGAAGCTGCAGTGGCAGTATGTGGAAGAACAAGCAACAGAAAGCGGTGTAAAGAGACACCATGGTGGAATGAGAGAGTAAAAGAAGCTGTGGGAAGGAAGAACAAGGCTTTCAGAGTGTGGTTCCAGGAAAGAACTGATCTGACAAGGGAAGATTATAAGATAAAGAAGAAAGAAGCAAACAAGATTGTCGCAGAAGAGAGGAAGAAGTGGATGGTAAAGTGGACAGAGATGATGGAGGAAGACAGCAGAGGAAATAAGAAAGTACTTTATGGGATGGTCAAAAGTAAGAGAAGAGGTCTGCGAGAGGATGTGGTAATGATGGACAAAAACGGAAATGAGGTACACAACAAAGAGGCACTCAAGACAGTGTGGAAAGAGTACTTTGAGGATTTGCTGAATCCAAATGGTCATAGGGAGGAAGACAATGTATTGGAAGATGGAGAAGACAACACAGGAATGGAAAAGGACCTGACTTGGAGAGAACTGGAAATGGCTATAGACAAGATGAAAGGAGGAAGGGCACCAGGTGTGGATGAAGTGAGTGTTGAAATGGTGAAGGCAGCAGGGGAGGTTGGGAAACAGTGGCTGTACCGTGTGATGAGGGTGATATGGAAGGAGAAAAAGACCCCAGAAGATTGGAAGAAAGGATTAATTGTCCCAATATTTAAGAAAGGAAGCAGAAAGGAGTGCAGAAATTACAGGGGAGTCACACTCATACCTCACTGTGCCAAGATATATGAAAAGATATTAGAAAGTAGAATACGAGCCAAAGTGGAGAGAAAATTGAGAGAGGAGCAGTATGGATTCAGACCTGGGAGATCAACAGTGGATCTCATATTTTCAGTGAGACAGCTCCAGGAACACCACTACGAATTTGGAGAGGATCTGCTGATGGCCTTCCTGGACATTGAAAAGGCCTATGATAGTGTGTGTAGGGAGAAGGTTTGGAAAGCAATGGAAAACATGCGAGTGGAAAAAGAGACTGTAGGCAAAGTGAAGGAGATGTATTGTGGAAGTGTGACAGTTGGAGGGGAAAGAACAGACTGGTTCAGACAAATGAGTGGCCTGAAACAGGGTAGTGCGCTGTCCCCCCTTCTCTTTATTGTGGTTATGGACGTGGTAATGACACGGATAGCAGGAAAGATAGGAGAAGATAAGATGAAAGCAATGGTGTTTGCAGATGATCTCATGGTCTGGGGAAACAACGAGGAGGAAATTCAGGAGCAACTGAAGGCTTGGGAAGAAACAGTGGGAGAGTACGGATGGAAGTTCAACATCAGTAAATGTGAGATCCTGTTAACGACTAGGAAAAAGGACTACCAATGAGTGGGATAACACTTGGAGGTGGACAGCTGAAGAAGGTGGAAAGTCTCAAGTACTTGGGAAGTATAGTGGAGGAAAATGGGAGAAATGACAGAGAGATTACGGAACGTGGCAGACAGGCAGAAGCATTTCTGAGAAGCATTAGGAGCTTAGTGTGGAATAGGGATGTCCCACAAAAAAGCAAGGAAGTGTTATACAGAAGCTACTATGTCCCGATATTGACCTATGCTTCAGAGACGTGGACAATGAGGAAAAGAGACATAAGCAGAATACAGGCAGGTGAAATGAAGTTCCTGCGAAGTAGGATCGGAGTAACAAGAAGAGACAGGTTGAGGAATGAAAAGGTCAGGGAAATGGTGAAAGAGGAGCCCTTGCAAGGTAGGATTGAGACATCAAGACTGAGGTGGTATGGACACTTAAAGAGAATGGATGAGAAGAAGATACCCAAGAGGATACATGAGTTGCAGATGCAGAAGAAACGACCAAGGGGAAGACCAAGAGATAGATGGCTGAAAGGAGTGGAGGAAAGTGTCAAGAAGAGAGGCGAGGACTGGACCAGAGTGACAGCGGAGAGGTGGTGGGAAGAAAGAACTAAGTGGCGAGGCTTATGTTCCAAACAGACCCAGCCTGGGGCTGGAAACTGTACAAGATGATGATGATGATTAATGTGCTCGATAACTTAAGCCATCTTACGTTCAGATATTTTGCTATCACCTCCTGGTTTACCTCGTAGCATTCCTTTTATTTCGTTGGCTCACTTAAGATAGTTCTTAATGCGATCCCAAGATATTCAAAGTCTCCAAAGCACATTTTACAGATATACTCCTGCAGGAAGGAAGCTGTACTAAGTCTTAGGCTGATTTTGGAAGGTAGAATAAGGAAGGATAAGAGAACGTTCATGGCATTTGTAGACTTACGAGAGGCTTTTGATAACGTTGAATGGAGTAAGTTGTTTGACATTTTGAAAATGATTGGAATAAAGTACAGGGATAGGAAGGTGCTCTACTATCTATACAGAAACCAGACAGCAGTTATTTGAGCCGAAGGACATGATCAACTTATCACCCATATTTTTCAATCTATACATTGAACAAGCAATGAAGGAAATTGGAGAAAAATTCAAAGTAGGAGTAGAGATTAAAAGAGAAATCATTTGAACTCTGAGATTTGCTGATGACATCATCATTTTAGCTGACACAACAGAGGATTTGAATGAGCTTTTAAATGGTATGAATTCTGTCTTGAGGAAAGAATTCGTGATGAAAATGAATATACTGTATGTAAAACAAAAATATTGGAATGCAGTCGAAAGAAATCAGAAACCCCTATAGACGTCGAATTCGTAGGTGAAAAGTTAAAGGAAGTAGGAGACTTCTGTACTTAGGAAGCAAAATAACCAGTGATGGACGAAGCAAAGAGGATATAAAAGTAGGTTAGCACAGGCAAGGAAAGCATTTCTACAGGAAAGGAATTTGTTGACATCGAACATAGATTTAGGTATTGTGAAGTCATTTTTGAAAGCCTTTGTCTGGAGCGTGGCACTCTATGGAAGTGAAACTTCCACTGCTGGAGCAACAGAAGAGGATAATAGAAATGTTTGAAATGTGGTATTATAGGAGCATGATGAAGATCAGATGGGTAGATAGGGTTATGAATGAAGAGGTATTAAGACGATTGGGAGAGGAGAGATGTTTCTGGCGACTGCTAATGAAGAGAAGAGATAGGTTGGTCGTCGGCTGTAACTCGATTCCGAGTACACATAACCTCTTCCTGAGCGTTTCAACCCAAATTGTGAATGTGTTTCCAATGACTGAACAGACCAATCCTGCCATAAAACATGCACCCACATAAATTGCACTTAAAATAAGTTGACAGCAGTCGATGTAGTGTTCCGCCACAGTAGATGTTTCCCACGATTGGATATTTATACCAGTCATCATGAGGTATTTCGGCTGGTGTTTAAAACACTTCAGAAGGGCCCCACGAGGTCTAATGTTGGAGCAAAATTCACCATAAAGAAATTGTCATGGAAGCCTGGTATCACTCATATGGTGATCATGGCCTAACCATCTCAGTTGCTGAGCGATGATGGTTGTCTCAATGCTATTTAGATGTGTTTTCTCGAGAATTGTAGTGTTGGTCACATAGTCCTCCCACGTGATATTCGAAAAGAAAATTGTAGTTTTACGTGACCGTGAATCTTGTGATTATGAGCCACGGGGCGTGATATTCAACATGTATCTCATCTTTTGTTAGAGGAAGCGCTCAAGTTTCTTGATATTGCATCCAAGTTTCACAGCCATGTAGTAGCGTTGAAATGACAGGTGCTCCAAGATATGAAAAGTGATCAACCTGCTCCAGTGTTGTGTCCGAGATGGAGATATTGAACTAAGGAAGAGGGTATCTTGGGGCAGGTTGCGCAAGTACCTTAGTTTTCTTTGCATTGATGGCAAGATCAAAGTGATCACACGCAGTATTGAAGCGATTGACCTATTGTTGGAGCTCTGCAGATGTCAGAGCAGGAAATGTGTAATCGGCATACTGCAGTTCTATCACCCGTAACTTGGGTATGTCTTTGTGAACGAAGTCTTGCCGGATTGAAAAAACCTCCATCGATGCGAAACTTAATCTCCATGCCTGGGTTGTTGAAATATGATTCATACATCATGGCAGTCATGTACAATGCAAAGAGTGTTGGAGCAAACACACAGCCTTGTTTCAAATTGTGAGTGACTGGAAACGAATCGAACATCCAAAATGCGTTATTACTTTACACATAGCAGATCATGGTACAGAAATCAAAGTTTTTTTTCCAGGTCATAGAAAACTAAATACAGAGGCTCCTGTTTCTCTCTGCACTTTTCCTGGTTGTCTGGCACAGAATACAGTACCATATCTTTTGTGCCCCTGGATGTTCGGAAACCACATTGAGACTCGGGCAAAATCCTCTCTGAATAATAATAGTTCTTTCGAGAACTTTACCTGCAATAGATAAACGTGATATACTACAGTAGTTCCCACATACACTACGATCGCCTTTCTTGAAAATAGTGATACGTTGGTATGACACACACAAAGACCCCCAGGAATAGCAAAGTTAGTTATGGAAGGATCAAGGATAAGAACTGTAGGGGTAGACCAAGGTTAGAATATGTTTATAGGATTGCCTTGTATGTAGGGTGTGGTAGCTATGTAGAGCTGAAACGATTAGCTCAGGACAGGGAAGCATGGAGGGGTGCATTAAACCAGTCAAAAGACTGAAGACTCAAACAACAACTCTCCTACAGGATGTTTCTTGTTAAGGCTGTTCTACCCACACCTTTTGTCTTCCTCTTCACTTGGATTACGATTACTATATTACCAATTTATAAAACTTTACCATCATAAGGCAGGGCCCATAAAAATCAGTCAAACTATATCTTTCTGTCTTCTGGACAACTTTTCTATGACATTCTGAACAGCAGTGAAAGACTTTGAATTCCTTTGGTTCAATGATTTGACCTTGTTGGATGATGTATGATTCATTCCACTTGCATCTCTTCTTTCGTTCACTACTCTGATTCGGGTTATTTCTTTTCTGTCTCTTCCTTGGTCCAGTCAACTGAGAGTTTTGTTCATTACATTCTGTATTATTATCGATTCATTTCTGTGGCAAGCTGGTAATTCCATTATATTCATCTCCTGGCGAATAATTTTACTATACTCTGTTTCTAAACTTGCTGGCTCCTGCAGAAAATTTCTACTTTTATTAACTTCATTGTAATTAGTTGGCTGTGAGAAGTACCAGCTACAGAGTTCAAGACTGTACTTTTGGTAGGTTGTACACTTGGGACTTGTCAGTGTATGTAATAATTTAGTGTGTATATGAAATTCATCACTTTTTTCTTTTTCTTAAGATTGTAATATTGAGATCGCTAAAACAGAAGACCATGCACTTCCGGACTTAAATGTTCAGTCATGTGAATCATGCCTCATAGGACAACTGAGCAGAAGTGTTATTTTCAGATTTAGAATAAAGTACATGGTAACTACTGCCACTAACGGTTTGAAGAGGGGTTAGATCAGTTACACCAGCTTGATTCACTAGAGTGGTACTACACAGTGCTAGTATCATTATCTTGTATTCTCTGTAAATAAAATAATGCTGTGCAATTTATGCCCGTCTAGTGGATTAAATAATGCAAGTAATTGCTAATGTAATCCATGTTATCGGACATTTTCTGTAAGGAATAGGAATTGTGTAATCAACTGTTGTAATCTGCTCCGTAGGGCTTAAATCAACTCAATGATGTATACATTGGTAAATTGATATCAATATTGATGTTGCATGATAAAGGGCATTGTTGAGTTATTAACTTACACTAATTATGCACCATACTACAAATATATAAATAACAATAATGTTACTGGTTTTACGCCCTTTTAACAACTGTGGCTTTTAGAGATGCCGGGGTGCCAGAATTTTACCCCAAAGGGGATCGTTAATGTGGTAGTAAATCTACCAGCACAGCTCCCTCTCTTTTGCGCACCCTCAAATTTCAACTGGCTGTGCCAGGATTTCATCCTGCAACCTTGGGCACAGCAGGTGAGAACGTTACCGCTGTGCGCCACAGCCACACATTCTACAAATAGGAAGTACTCTTGAATACAAACCGATATAAATGTTAAGTTTCTGAATCATCAGGACGATTCTTCTACAGCAGCAAAATAATTTTCTGCACTCTGCTTGTCACAAAAAAAAAAAAAAAAAAGGAAAAAAAAACCCCTCACACTCCACTCTCCCCGAGTAGTCGGAAAATTCTCTTGCGAGATTAAAGGCAGCATCATAGAACAGATTGGTGTGTAGCCGATTATAGTGAAACACTAACAATACAGTCAGTGTGTGAGGCATAATGGAATGCTACTTGGCAGTTTCATGTAGAACTCAATATAGCATTTGTAAGAATAACTTCATACATTTCACCTCATAGTTGATTAATGCAGAACTCTTAACCTAAGTTGTTGTTATAAGGGGTGGAAATATGAGGTCATCTGCACTCTTAACCTAAGATAAAGGAAATATTGCTTAGATTTTTCTTTAAAATTAACAATGTAGTTCCAAACCGTACACACTAGATAGTCCTAATAATTCAATTTCCAAAAATTGGAAAGAAGGAAGGTTGGAGTATTAAGTGACCGTTAATCTAGCGATCATGAGCCACGGGTCCAAAAATTGGAACTCAGCCGCTTAATGCATAATGACGTCTTTTTCGTCACGCTCTAATAGTGCACCATACACCTAACTTCACATCATGCAGAGGTCTCAAATGTAAATTGTGAGTGTTCTCTGCATACCAGATCCTATGTTTAGTGAATTAACATATACAATCAAATGGAACCATGCTTAGTCACTAGAAAGAAATCTTTCAGATCCACAACATCGAAGTGGTTGCTATTTGTAGGCCAACTGCAGAATCTTTTCTTGCAATGAAATCTGCAGGCTGTATGTTATGAACTGAATGAGACCGGTAAGATGCAATAGTTTGGTTGCATTACAAGCTGACAAACATGAAATACAAGTTTCCTAAACTACCCTGCATAATGACTTATGTGGACAGACTTACAGTCTTGCCTGCATATCATCTAACCTCTCCTGTGCGAGAGTTGTCCTTCTCTGCTATTTTTTCTTATCATGTGTGGAACCACAACTATGCCACTTGAGGACGAGTTGCTGCACTTAACACTTTAATGGTACAGTCTAACAGGGAAACTGTCTGTGGAATTTTTTAAGGCACCTTTTAATTGGTTTCTTCTTTTTCTTATTGTGCAAATGACATGCAACCATAAAATATTATTGCACTGTAATGTACTTAACCTCACAAGTCCAATAGTTGCCAGTCAAGAGAGCTAAGGCTGTCAACACTCCTAATCAAGCCAAGTTCAACATAGAGTGCTCACTCGCGGATTCCCACAGCATGCAGCCAAAATTACTTCCTGTAGATTGTCAATACTTTCCCTTTTCCTCCATTTCTTAACACATACACATACTTACCAGAAAAAATAAATTTCTAAACCATCAGAAAAGTGAACTGTAACAGCCTAGATTGGTAGAAAGTAAAGGATATTGACTATTTAGAGTTTTGCAGTCTTTTATTGTGCTGACTTGTCTTTCCTCCAGTTATACAAAATAACAAACATTCAGGTTCAGAGTTCTAGAAAACTCAACCAGGAATATAAGAACATGTCAAAATCAAAACAGTCTTGCTCATCTGTCATAATAAGTGATTTTTGCAGCTGCTCCTGAGACTATTTCAGAAGTTTAAGTCACTGCCTCCCACGGCAATACATGCTCTTTATGTAAAGCTTTATTTTAATTTCTTTTTCGAAAACTAAATCCATACAATTCTTCATTAAAGAAATAACAAGAAAATAAATAATGCTATCAGGGTAAAAGAGCCAATTTAAATACAAAAAAGCAATCGGAACACAACACTGTAAATGACAAAACAATACACAGCACAATGCCAACTGTCCAACAACATTTCTTCAAAACTTAATCCATAACAAACACGTCTAAACATAAACTGAAGACTGCCTTTCATAAAGGCATCATTTTCTATAGCATTCATTCTCACAAAAATTAAAACACATACACACATTGCCCAAGATGCAGTACCATACTTAAGAAATAAGAGTAGAAATTTACAAACAAGGTACATTCTCACTATCAAACAAATCTTCAATGAGTAAATTAAATTGCATCTGAATAAACAACTGGAGACAAGTTCCCCACATTATACACAAGAGTGCATCCTAAAAATAATCTTATTGAAATCATTGGGCACATGATATCCTGAGTTACTGCCTCATTTATATTTATTTACTTTTTCTGGAATGAAACTAATTGAGGCATTCAAATTCATGGCAGAACGATACTTTGCAGGAAGAAATTCAACATCCTGTCACAATTCTTATTTACAATATGTACGCTAAATGTTATCGTAACAAGAATCAACATCACTTCATCTATACGATTTTTATATTTAAGGGGGATAAAACTACAGATGTTCATACCAAAAGCAATGAATGCTTGGATATGTACAGCCAAAACACTGCACTGTTGACACACTTCAGGCTTGATAATAAAAGAAGTCCTCCTTGTTGCAGGATCAGCAATAGATCTGTAGTTTTCTCATCCCAAGCTTTGTACATGATAAAATATGTGCATTTATTAAGTTACTTTCGTGTAAGAGAATCACTAATGAGAAATGTGAACTTGTCAGAATGGCTAGCAACATAACAGTTTAAAAAGAAATCGAGAAGTGAAATTTCATTTAAAATTTCCACATAAATTAAGGCAAGTGGTTTCCACCTTGAAGACCTTGAACAAAATTATATAACTTAAAATATTTAAACTTACTCAGATTTTGTTTTGTTGAGGGAAATGCCATCAAAACTGGTTTGAAATGAGAACTTTTGATTTGTGCCAGTTTAACCAACTATTATCTTATTGGAGCAGTTTTTCTGTTTTTTAATGAAATTAGTGGTAAATGACATTCCTACTATTCCTGGTGCTGATCACTCAGAAGGCAACTATATATACATATATATTATATGTGTGTGTGGTGTGTGTGTGTGTGTGTGTGTGAGTAAGGTACCAATGAAAGGAATGGAGTGCTTACAACATTTACAATCAACTTTCCTAAACTTATCACAACAAAACAGCAATCCCTGTATTGATACAAACACTCCATTTACAATAACTTTTTGAACTTATTCAAAACTGCAGGTGCAAAAGGAAATGTTTATTAAGTGTGGTCAACTTATGAGGGATGGAAAACTTATTTGCTACATCCTTCAAAATAATACAAACAAAATCAAAATTACCCTCTTGCCGTTTTTTTCTGTGAGCTTTTACGTGCTCAATTATACACCCATTAATTGATTAATGGCAATAACAGGTACTGTCTTTGACAAAGCAGTCCATGCCTCTCCTACCAGGCAATGTTCGTAACTATCATCCTCCTTATATTTATTATTTGTATCCAAATGTTGGTGAATTGATAATAAAATGAAAGGCAGAGACATCATTGTTTTTATTGGTGCCTTGCCACTGTCTCTGGTATAATAGTGGTCCCTGTGTAGCGGCACACATAGGTGACATTGGTCACTTAACTTACAAATATTACACCGTAGTTTTTAACAAAAGTAATTCGGTTGAGTGAACGTGGCGTCTCAACATCCATGTGTTCCAATCCAAACAGGTAAGTCGGGGGGAACTGGACGGTGGATTCAACTTGATATTCGGTTCATCGGGGAGGAAACTTAGGCAGACCAATTCAGTGGTGAAAATTTTGAGATTAGAACTTCTTGTTAAAATCAGAATTATTTCTTTCGACTGGCCAAATAACACAACGAACTCTATCTCCAAACTTTCCACTGTGCAATCAGCACCATACAAATATAAGAAACTTCACACTCAGTAAATAAAACGTTGTACACTTAAATTATTGTTACATTAGGGACAGGACGACGAGCGGTTCTGGCAGAGTGTGGAGATTCTACTGAGACTGTTCACGAGTCCGGCTGATGTGCAATGGTCCACAGAGCCATGCCATACACCTCGGCTAATTTACTTCAAGATCACTAGATATATCAGATTCTTCGTCGGAAAAGTCTTGCAGCGAAGGTGATAAGGGGTCGGATAACGAAGTGTGGGACGACTGGCGCGACAGCTCACTAGCAGCAAGGTTAGCTTCAAGCTCATCGTCGACAGTAAGTGATGAAGATGAACTGGGGCCCGCTCCCAGTTCAGGCAGGAATGCATCCCTCTGGCCAGTGCCTAGTTCTGATGAAAAGTAAAGAAAATTATTAGTGCATACACTGTATAGCTTTTACAACTAGAATACATACAGATAGTAAAGTCAAAAATTGAGTTAAGAGGAGAGCTAAAAAATATCATAGCTGAGGGAGGGGTTTCAGATGCCAAATCATCAAATAAATGGAACGATAATGGGAACGGGGAGGCACTGGACAAGGTGGTGGTGGTGGTGGTGGACATTCGCACCCGTTTCCTTCTCAAACGTACAGTGCTCCTTTTCAGCCTATAAATTAACTTAGAATGATAAACAGCATAACTTTTTCCCCCAAATTTGGAAATGGTGCTTGTGACTAATAGATTCACAATATCCAAGGAAACTAATGGTATTATTTGTGAATATACACCCAACTTATCAAAAGTATCCGGACACCCCCTATGTAATGAGCAATCAAACCCTAGATGTCACGAGAGGCAGGGAGTATTGTGTTGTCTGTATAGAAGCAGTAACAGCAGAATGGGTCGGTCAAGTGAGCTCATTGCCTTTGAACATGGACATTGCAACCTTTCTCAAGCTGCCCTAGTCTACTGCTGGTGATGTGATTGTCAAGTGGAAACATGAAAGTACAAGTGCAGCTAAACCATAACTAGGCAGACCTCATTTGATGACAGGGACCGTCGAGCACTGCAGAGGGGAGTTGTACAAAAATCACAAGAAATCAACGGATGGAATCACTCACGAGTTCCAAAATGCTACCAGCAGTCCAGCCAGCACAATGACTGTGCGTCGGGAGTTAAATAGAATGGGGTACAATGGTCGAGCGGCTGCTCAGGCCAAACATTTCTGTAGTCAATGCTAAGTGCTACTCGAGGCGGTGTGGACAGTGGATGACTGGAAACAAGTGATTTCAAGTGATGAATCACACTACACCCTGTGGAAATCCAACAGAAGGGTTTGGGTTAGGCAAATGCCTGGAGAAAGTCACCAACTATCATGTGTAGTTCCAACAGTGAATACAGAGGAGGAGTTGTTATGGTATGTGGGTGTTTGCTGTGGTTGGGGAGTTGTCTCCGTATTGTGCTTAAGAAAACTCGACATGCGGAAGGATATGAACACATGTTAAACTATTGTGTACTGTGCATGGTAGAACACCAGTTCAGAGACAATGATTGCATCAGCATGACACCCCGTCATAAAGCCGCATCTATGAGACAATGGTTTGTGGACAATAATATTCCTGCCCAGAGTCCAGGCCTGAACCTAATGGAACACCTTTGGGATGAGTAAGAACATCTACTTTGCACCAGGCCCCAGCGTCCAACATCACTAACTTCTCTGGTTTAAGCTCATGAGGAAGAATGGGGCTGCCATTCTTCCACATACATTCTGGGACCTCATGAAAAGTGTCCCCAGCAGAGTTCAAGCCGTCATAAAGGTGAAGGGTGGACTTGCCCCAGAACTCTTTCATGCACCTATGACTAGAGGGGTGATTTATTTGCGAGCCTAGACTCGGGCAAAATACTTCACTAAATACCATAATTTTATATTCTAAGGCCCAAAATTTCATGATTTAGACATTGAAATTTAATCATAATGCTAATTTGTTTCTCTTATTGTGAAAAGAGATGGTTTGTTCCTCAGTTTAGGGGCTGCGACAATGCCGTCATGTAGCCCTGTGTACTTTGGGGATGTGTAGAATCTGTCTGATAACCGGTGTTAATTGTGATGACTGTATTAGTGTGTGTTTATGTTTCTTAATTCAAGTAAGGACTGCATACTTTGAAGTTTTCAAGTAGTTCCTACCTTTGCCGCCAAACACCACCGTCAACAACTACTAGTTCAGACCTAGGCTACTAGATGCCACCAGTCAGCTCCTGGCGACGAACGTAGGAACCTGAGCGTTGTTTACATTTTAACCTAATTTAGCTTCACACAGGTGTAATTAGTGGAAGGTTCTTTAACATGCCATAAATCTATGACATAGGACCGCCGGCTTTACTTCCCCTCCAAAGGAAGGCACACTGAGGGATTTTTAACGCTCTTGAAAAATCCGACGACTTCGGCAGGGTTTGAACCCGCGTTCTTTGACATCGGAGCTCATCATGCTACCAACTACGCCACCGAAGCCGCTGTGAAAAGAGACATAATTATTAATTGGTGACTTCAATGCTCAGGTAGGTAGAGAAAGGAAATACCGGGACATCATCGGAAAATGGCCAGCACACAATACAACAAATCAAAATGGAGAGAGACTAGTTGACCCTTGTCGAAACTATAACTTAATCTCAAAATCTACATGTTTTATACAAAAACCTCAAAAACGTAAAACATGGAAACACCCGGCCTACACTAAGGGAGAATGGCAACTGGGCCACGTGTGCATGGATAAACATCACCACAAAGAGATCTATAACGTCAAAGTCCTCCGCGGAATTGACACAGGTTCCGATCACTACGCAGTCAAAATTAAAATTAAACTCACGCCCTCGAGGAGACAACAAAGGCAAACAACCAAAACTAAAAGAACAATAGATCCTATCCAGTTAATAATGAATATTTCCAAAAAGCAACTGCCTTCTTCAGTTAGGGTACGTAGAACTTCGAATTCTAACATTGGACAAAAGATCTAGAGGGCACTGGAGCGTAGACACTATTGGTCTCATCTTAAAGTGTGATAAGTGGTGTTATGGTGATCAGTATGAGTGCGTAATTATCTGGTGCAGTTGCCAATGGTTTCTTTCATTGCTGATGGTGTTGTCCAGGTAAAATTTACTTGTTATTTGTAGATTTCGAGCATTAATTGGCTGTATTGAGTAGTTGTGTTACAGCCGCCATCTTAGAATATCGATCAACGGATAATTGCCAAAGAGTAACCTCTGTTAGTGTAAGATATACAACTCCTCTGGTTACCTTGTAGTTTATATCCACTGGTGGACAAATAACGGCATCTACCGACCATAAAGAGCAGTTGTGAGACAGCGCTAGTGTATACGAACTAGATGTTATCAACAATGAAATTTCATTACCAACCTTATATCATGGAATAATAAATCAAAATTGAGATTTACATGGATAAAATACACATACATTAGTATGAATGTAGAAGCATCTATCTTACTAATGGAACCACGAGGCTACTTCCGGCAACGAGGAAACAAATATAACCATGGCCCCCTGCCCCCACTGCATAAAATTCTTTGTATTTCGTCACAGAGTTTCTATCAACATAAGTAGAGCCCATCCTGACATACATCGAAATGTCCTTGTACAACGCCAGACCCAATCCACGCAGAATGAATGGACCCATCCCGAATTGTCTCAAAACGAACAGCAGGAGCTAGCACCCCGTGGCCCACTGAGAAAATATAAACAAGAACTTGCAGAATGGAAAGCATGCTTTAGTTGCACCGGTAGTGACCTAAATTCTGATGAATCAGTCCAACAATTCGTCCACTTCTTTGGGAATGCCATTGATCTTCTACCCGGCCCAAAACAGGGCGCTAGAAAGTATTATGAGGCCAGGAAAATAGCCGTAACATAAATACTCAAAGAACTTATAAGCAAAGTTCTAATCCTGAGAGGTCTACTAAGAAGGACAGAGCAAAACTCTGTGATAACTAAAAATACCAGCTAGCACAGTTTAATTATTACAAACAACGTCGGAAAGTAATCAGATCAGTATATTGGCTTTCACGGCCAGTGAATTAAAACTCAGCAATTTTTCTACGATTGTGCTGTGTCTTGTGAGCCAGCTAGGTGTTCTAGGCGTAACCCCACACAAGACACGGCACAAACCTAGAACAATTACTGAGTTTTAATTCACTGGCTGTAAAAGCCAATACAGGGTTGTTACAAGACCAAGATTTGCATTTTCCCTGACATTTCCCTGACTTATGATCCCATTTTCCCTGACCACCAATACTTTATTCTGATCACCGTATGAACATATTTTAAAAATAAAACCCATCGAATTGATCAAACGATAGTTACTGATTTACATCTTCGAATCGCACAACAAATGGTGATTAAATTTTTTATTTTTCTTTAAATACACGTCCATGCTAACTTTTTTCCAGCTACTGTATTACACGAGATATGTAAGCTATCTCATACATTAAAAATTACGAGCCTTACAGTAGTCGCATATGATGTGTAACATCTGACACAGAAGAAACCTCACGTGAAATTGTTGATACAGCGGTATTTTATAGTATTATTGGCACAAATATTAATCTATTGTAAAAGGGAGTGTTTTACCGATGTTGTAGTTTATAATACGGAACTCATTTTATTAGATTTGTAGCTTCCACCAGCACTAGCCTAAAGAAAGAATACGATATCGATCAACTAGATTAATAGACGCGACACCACCCATAACCTTAAATTCCTTATAAACAGGTCCTCTTGATTCACAGACCAAAACGTAATTTCATATGGATTCTGTTAAAATGAATCATATTGATATGCTAAATATCGTTTAAAATGATAATCTGGTAGCAAAAATATCTACCCCGCCCAGGATTCGAACCCAAGATCTCTAGATTCACAGTCATACGCACTAACCCCACGGCTATTTCGACTACGCAAATTTTGTGCACAAGATGGTGACTTATTTCCACGTTCCAATAATACTGCATTACGGAATTAAGTTTCATTTATATTTTGCTCGTTTCGATAATGTTCCTGCGTGAAATAGAGTTTAAAATGACTTATGAATAGGCCCTCTTGCGAGTAAAGAGAATATATTGAGTAATAGTTCATGAAGGCTTGCTCAATTCTCGTATAACCACAACGATTATATTATATTGGTGACTGCATTAGCGTAATGTGGGTTAATATTTGAATAGCCATTGTGCAGAAACATAATACCGGCAATGCCGACTACTTACAATGTTTGATATTAAGGCATTTTACCATTTAAATACTGATACGAAGACTTCGAACATGTACCATGTGCTTTGTTTCAAACACTTGACACCAGAGTTCGCATGAGCGTTTACCGTTCAGTATGTCATATACATTCCACATGGCCGAGAGTGCATCATGGTATCAATTTCAGCCACCGTGCGCTGATTGTTTCTCTTATCAGTGCCAGCTGGATCGATCGCTCGAGTTGGCAGTGCGTCTTATACTTCCGTTCGATCCACCTCTGCCAGCTCGGGCACACTTCCGTTCGATCGATCGGGCAGTGCATACTTCCATTTTCCACCACTGCCAGCTAGTACACTTCCGTTCTATTGATCGTGCGGGCAGTGCATACTTCCGTTCGATCCACTACTGCCAGCTCGATCGTTCTGACTCCGTCCCCAATTTTTAAATTCACTCCCACAAAACTATCCAGCAACCGTGCGGAAAGATGTTACACATCAAAAAGAGTTTCTTTTCAGAGATTGGAAAGAAAAGGCTTAAAGAAAGAATTTTAACAAAAAGCTAATTTTAAGAATTAGCCCAGTTTTAGATGCCGTGAGCACTTCAGAAGGCATGGAAAAAACTGGCTCCATCTGACATTTTTAATAAATTAATCGGTTATGCTAATAAAATAATAAGACAACAAATAAATTAAAAAAAATGGATTCAAGGAACGTACTTTTTAACTTCTTTCTTTGTCAGTACACTCAGTTCACAATGAAACTTCTTACATTCAAAAAGTTATTGCAATTGTTATAACTAATGACTTAAAAACTATGGCCTAATAGTCAAATAATACGATGGGTAAGAAACGTACATGGCACGGATTCTTTCAAAATTATTGCTAAGGTAAGAAAGAAATTAAAAGTAGGTAATCAAAAAAATGGCACAACGAAACCATTTAATTGGACTCAAAAGCTATCGGACTTATTTAATCGATTGACTGCAAAAGCCCTTTTCATTGTCTAGGAAGCAAATAAGTAGGGACACTCAAATTTCTTGAATGAAATAGTGCTGAATTCTTGAGTAAAAAGAGAGAAAATTATTGAGTAACGAGGGAAAATTCTTGGGTAGGTAATTAAAATTCTAGGGTAGAAAAGACAAATTCTTAGATAATATGGATCTTAGGGAAATAGAAAGGCAGTCAGTACTTTCAATTATTTATATTGTAACTTGAAAATTATCGGTACAAAAGACAGAAATCGCAAACAAAGGCAAAAGAGATATTTACAACCCTTACCTCCCTGCTTCCTTTCATGCTTTACATTCATAATGTAGGATGACAGCAATTCCAAATTTGTCACCGTTAGATTAGTTCTGAAACCCGTCAACACACAAGGAAAGTTTGAAAAGAATCTTTCACAATTTACATTTGACACTGGAACCCACAGTGCCCTTAATGCACCATCAACAAAGGGTTGATGATCCTCACGCATTGCCTGAAGGGCATCTTCCACCGCTATTTCTGCATTCTTCTTCAGAATATCCTGAAGATCCCTATATGCGAGCACTCCATCAACGGGAATACCCTTCAGTGACGGTATTTTGCTGAATATGGCCTTCAGTTTGTCTCTTGCTGTAGACTGCGACAAGACATTCTGCCCGTAGAAGAACTCGGACACTGGCTCCAAAAATCTACGGGCTGGGTCTCCCAACATCAGGTTGTCCAACTTCGTATGCATATGGCCTGACATCATCTTTATTTCCTCCATCGCTCTGCCCCTAAGATTACCTTTCAGGGCATCCAGCTCTTCCTGGACTTTGTTGCTGAACATTCCTGCAGCAACCACTTGTAAATGCTTCTTCAAATTCTGAAGTTTGGGATACACTTCTGCAGCAATTGGTTTGGAATTTGACTCCAGTCCGAGCAACAAGATCACGCCAGATAAGGCCTATAAGCTCGCGGAATGTGCGCTGTCCGTTCGCGTGTTATAGCCCACAGGCATAAAGACGAGATTACATTCTGCTGACAAGATCACGCCAGATTAGGCCTATAAGCTCGCGGAATGTGCTAAGTGACGAAACTGGCCGCTCGCGTCACAGTTCATAGCCCACAGGCATAAAGACGAGATACCTTTCTGCTGACAAGATCACGCCAGATTAGGCCTATAAGCTCGTGGAATGTGCGCTGTCCGTTCGCGTCACAGTTCATAGCCAGCAGGCATAAAGACGAGATTACTTTCTGCTGACAAGATCACGCCAGATTAGGCCTATAAGCTCTCGGAATGTGCCTTTCCGTTCGCGTCGCGGTTCATAGCCTGCAAGCATAAAGACGAGATTACTTTCTCCTGACAAGATCACGCCAGATTAGGCCTATAAGCTCGCGGAATGTGCGCTGGCCGCTCGCGTCACAGTTCATAGCCCGCAGGCAAATAGATGAGATTACTTTCTCCTGACAAGATCACGCCAGATTATACGCTCGCCGAATGTGCTAAGTGACGAAGCTTGCCGCTCGCGTCACAGTTCATAGCCCGCAAGCATAAAGACGACATATTTTTCTTCTGACCAAGTCGCGCCAGGTTATAAAGTCGCGGCAGCATGTGCAACTGACTGGCGCACAAATAAGAATACGCTATGCGACGATTATGCGATGACATTTTAAAAACCTATTTTAGTGTTTGAAAATTGGGGTGCGACGATTATGCGGTGGCGATGATTATGCGAGGAAATACGGTATTTCTCTAGTTGCGATAAATTTCGCGAGTAAACCTAAAAATTCGTATATGGAGCCGAAATGTTAACATTTCACGAATAGATAGTGTTCCAAATTACATTTAAATTCATAACACATGTCCTATATGCCTTTCTCCCATCATATAACACTTTTGAAAATTTCGCGAATTTCGCGACTCGCGAAATTTTAGTGTCCCTACAAATAAGTATTGCACGGACTCACAGACAACACAGAAAGACATTTAACACTTTGTAATCTTTTACGTCTTACGACTACGCCATGACTGACATCAATGGATTACAAAATCCATACGCGATCTAGGTGACACTAAGTCTGGCATGGCACGGATTCGTTGATACCTTATCCTATACTGATCAAAATTGAAGAACAAAAAGAATGGTTTAAAACTTAAAAGCTTTAACGGACGCCTGATGTACACTAGAAAGACCATACATCGTGACACTTGTTTTGTGCCCGTAAGATCTTATTGCTATAATTACTAACACATACATAAACAATACTGAGAAAAAATATAGACATCGAAAACACAAAATTTAGTGACTGATACTGGTAAAGACATCGATGGACTAAAACAGGAAATCCACGCATTTGGCTCGGAGTATAGCCTATACCTGGTTGCTACATTCTTAGCGAAAGTAAGTACGATCACATTTTGAAAAGCTAACACACTAGATTTAAAACTTTCATTTTATACATCTATTTGAATAACTCTCTACAAGTACCGCTTCTTTTTCTAAGATCAATTTGGTTTTCAACTCTTTTACCTCGTCTACAATTGCTCTCTTCTGTTTTTCTTTGGCCTAGTTTTCTTTTCTTTTCGGCGGCCCTCTCCTTAGGCGCATTTTCATATTCTGAACGAGCATGCCTCGCCTGAACGAGCATTTCTTTGGTGACAGTCGCTTTACCCAACTCTCCCTCGGATTGAACACCATCGTACACTTGTCATAGGCCTAAGAGAGAATGTTCGAGCTGATTTTCGACTATCATCTCTCTATTAGTAGATCAAGCATAGGTGCTATGCCGAAGGTACACGAAGCGAAACTTCGGCGAACCGAACACGGACGAGATGAAAGGGGACGCGAGGGGGATGGTGCATGTGGAGTAGAGGCTTTGGTCCCAAACAAGTGAGATTCCCGACGAAACGCGACCGACTTGGGCAAGGGAAAGTGGAGGAGAGAGAGTAGTGGGGACAAACGACGAGATGAAGTATCGAGACCAGCAGGGCTACCGCAATGTGTTCCTTTCTTGCTCTCTCTCCTCTATTTTACAGCCCTAACCCGACAAAGCGAAGGAGCTTCGCGCTTCAGGCAAATAGACAGATTCACGCTTTTATTTTTTTAAATTAAAAAGTTCCCTGACCTTGCAGAAAATTTCCCTGACATTTCCCCGGCTTCCATGACCGGAATTTTTTTCCCCTGACTTTTCCCTGACCTGTAACAGTCCTGCAATATACCATCTTTTTGGAAGCCTTCATAGGGAGGTTAAGGCTGCTTGAGGTTTTAGTTCTCGCAGTAAAGTGGTGCAGTTGCACTCTATATAAAGAGAGGTAGCGCACAGTTCGTTACTCCAGTGGAGGTCCGGGCGGGCACACCAAGAGCCCACCGATGAGCCAGCTTGGTGCCCTAGGCGAAACCCCACACAAGACACGGCACAAACCTAGAAAAAATCCTGAGTTTTAATTAGATCAGTACTTATGAATGATAAGCCTAGTTGTGGCATTGATAAGGAAACCGTGTACGATGCATTCATTTCTCTAACCCCAATGACAATGTTAAACAAGAATACATCTCATCGCTCAATGATACTCGGAGAATCACTTTAGATGATACATAGGGTACGGCGGGGCTAATTCGCCCACGGGGCTTTCCCGCTCAAAATAAGCTTGACGTTGCACTGAGCAGCCACCCTGCTCAACTGATATCGCCCTTTGTGTTCAGTGTGACCCTCGGTCTCTGTGCTACTACATCTATCGTTTGTTTGAGAGTGACAGCTTGAGTGTTGAGTAAAACAAAGGAAGAGTAATGCAAGGTACATTGTTTATGTTGTGGAATTTGTCGTCATTAAGAATTTGTGCTTGCAACTTAAGGAATAGTGTCCACAGTAGCGGCTTTTCTTTTCCCGGAAGTGTGGCGCCTGGCAGTCTGAAGGTTAAGTTACATCTGGACATAGCAGGTAGCGCGTTTCCTTGGTCACTGCTATCACAAGACGCGCTATTGTAAATTCCAGTAATTGGGGCTACTCCGCCCAGAAATATGGGGGCTATTCCACTCGGCCAAGACTTCTCTCTTGTTATAATATTGCAACCAAATTATTTCAGATGGCAGATTAGTATCTCTTTCTTGTTACGTTAGAGATGTTACGGACGTATAAAAGGAAAGGGTCAGTTCAGAAATGGACGGAGGAAGATATTGACCAAGCTATTTCAACTGTATTACGAGGCGATGTGAGCATGAGAGGTGCAGCTGGACTATTCAATGTGCCTTATTTAACACTTAAAAATCGTGTTCATTTGCGTAAACGACAAGGACCCTTAGGGAAAATCATAGTGGACAAACCACCGGGTCATCACACAGCATTTAGTATGCAAGAGGAGACGGAGTTAGCTTCCCGGCTAAAATGCTTGGCAGCAAGATGTTTTGGATGCACGCCAGAACAGATTCGAAGGGCAAAACGGAGCTTAAAATTTGATAAGGCCCGTAAAGGAAAGGTTGCCAAAAACATTTTCGAGACATTTGCAAGACAAATGACCGGGACCTTCAATCCGTACGACCAAAAGACTTTGACAAGGAAGAAACACCATGTGGATTTTGTGGGGTAACTTTTTATACCGCTCAGTCATCATTAAAGGGTGGTTGGTTTCAATGCAAAGACTGTGAAACTTGGTATCATGACATGTATGTTGGGGCTACAGGAAGGCAAAACTTCATTTGTGGTAAATGCCGTTGAGGAAAGGGCATTATTACAGTGAGCGAAATAGCCCCATTAAATTTGTAATTCGTCATTTTTGCTTTGATTTATATTTTATTTCATCAAGCCGGTATATTGTTATAACTGTATTTTGACAACATTCGTATGTAATAAGCAATAAATAAGGTGTGCTTTGCTGTTGGTTCCATCTTAGAAAAATGAATAGTTTTTGATTTATAATGTTTACAATTTGAAATGAGCGGAATAGCCCCGCTCTACCCTATGTAACAACTGTAAGTAAGGAAGAAATATCTGTTGCAATAAAAATGATACAATGCGATACTGCCCCTGGTCCTGATCAAGTCTTCTCTAGAGTTATAAAGGATGGACTGGCGATAGAAATTATCGCTCTAATCGCCACAAGAATGCTGCAGACGGGACACGTTCCTCCAGAACGGTATTGATTGATAAAGGGGGGAATTTCAAATGATATTTCGAACTAGAGACCAATCACAATTGTATCCATAGTTCGCAGGGCGATTGAAAGAGTGTTAGACAGACGTCTCAGAGAGTTCATCTCATTCAATGAGCAACAGCGTGGATTTACTTGATCACCTGGTACACTTATGAACACATCCTTGCTTAGATCAACTATGGTATCAGCCAAAACTCAGAAACGTAACATCACTATCCTCTTCATAGATAACAGAAAGGCATTTGATAACATCGGACACCTGCATTTAAAGAAATCACTCGAAGTATCTCCTATACCTCCTAAACTAGCTACTATAGTTCTAAATCTGCAGTCTAATAACCAGACTAGCGTGAAGTTAATCGTAGGAAAACAAAACCCATTGTTCTAAGACGTGGTGTATTGCAAGGGTCTCCACTCTCGCCCACATTATACAATTTGGCCACAGATCACATACTAAAGGAATTGCCTGAATAATCAATTGCCACCGAGTTTGGATACGACCTAGTTCCGAGTTTAAGTCTGGTAACAGTGCTTGGCTTTGCAGACGACACGGTTCTGATAGCTAAGGATGAAAAATCAGCTTTGGAGCTTACTCGAATGGCCATGTCAAGATTCCAAACTATTGGATTGGAAATAAATCTTGCAAAATCTGTAGCTATCAATATTTGCAAAGGAAAACTAACTACCAACCACCTTGAAAACTCGCCAGACACAGTTATCTCATGCATATCCTCTGACGAATGCGTTCGTTACATAAGAATAAATTTTTCTGACTTTTGTATTTTCAAACCACAAGAGGCCCTGAAAGATCTGAAAGACAAACTCGACCTCCTTTCGTCTTGCCCGCTATTACATCCCGACCAAAAATTCTGTATTATGAACACTTCCATTTGTCCATCTCTCATCTATACGTTCCAGGCAATGTCATTAAAATCAATTCCAATGAAATTTCTTGACGATGCAGACAAAATGATCAAGGGAGCTTTGAAAGATATAATTCATTTACCCATAGATACTCCAGACCTAATGGTCTATACTCACATTTTCTACATGAGAGCCATTGGAAAAGAGGTCGACGTTTGTTTAACAAAACTTGGCATAGGTGGGCCACAAACATTTCTTGGTCTTCGAGATAACTTTGTAGATACTCAAAAAGTACGGTCATATTTAAGAGATCAACAGTTTGAAACAGGGTGTCTTAACTCAGAAAGGAAAAGGGGTCGTTCTCTACAAGCAGTTCATGCCACCTAATAAATGGGTGTGGCACCACAAGGGTCTTTCCAGCTCTGAATGGAAGGATGGACTGAAGCTTGTATGTAATGTAGTTGCAGTTCGAGCTGTGCCAAGCAGAAGCCGGGACGATAACCGTTGTCGCCGCTGTGGCAACAAGATTGAAACCCTCCTTCATGTCCTTGGGTTCTGCAATTATGGCGAGGCTCTACGTAACACAAGACATCACTCAGTAAGATCCATCCTTGCAGAGAGTCTGAGGGATGTTGGCTTTGTGGTGCATGAAGAAGTTTCAGGGCTAGCCACGCAAGGCAGTACCAGGTGCATTGATATCATAGCCTATGAGGAGGATAAAAAGAATGGTAATATATTGGATCCACCCGTGCTTTGAAACCCATACCGAGCAGCCAGATGAAGTGAACAATGAAAAGAAGGATATTTACGAGTCTACAGTCCCTTTCTACAAGGAAAAATACCGCCTTCAAGAAATAGAAGTTATTGGGTCATTAGTGGGGGTCCGGGGAACAATACCTTCTCTTTTTGCTACAACGTGTAGAAAATTTCGTATCTCAAATGCCACCATTATTACCATAGCAGTAACAGCCCTTAAAGGATTCATTAGTATTTTGAGAAATCACCTATATTTGTAAATTATGTGCATTTTAAGGCTGAATAGCTATTTTAATTACTTATTTTTAGTTGCGGTTCGCCCACTCTTCAGGTCTTTCAGTCTAATTTGTGTGTGTGCCATACATTTCATAGTTCATTAGTCGTATTTTGTCAACCTTCTAATTTTTCTTCTTTCACCTCATTATGATTGTTACTGGTAAGCTTTGTATATTAGCAACCTTGTAAGTCGAGGAAGCATAAGAAATAAAAAAATAATAACTGATCCACTCGAAAACTTCAGAACCTAAAACAAATTGCAGAAGACCTGGCTCCAATTAAACCGTGGAAAAAACATCAATAATGTCGATTATTCAGGTCCGTATTGACGTAACTATAACTTTGAAAGAATAATAGATTTTCCGCCTTCAATACTGTTACTTACAGGGACATGTTTCGGGGGCTAATACTCCCCCTTCCTCAGCCTGTCCAACAAAACTTCACAAAGGAAAAACTTTGTATAAGCTCATACAAAACACATGAAGAATAAAGAATAATTATTATTTCATTATTCTTTATTCTTCATGTGTTTTGTATGAGCTTATACAAGGAAAGTTTTTCCTTTGTGAAGTTTTGTTGGACAGGCTGAGGAAGGGGGAGTATTAGCCCACGAAACATGTCCTTTTAAGTAATAGAAATAAACAGTATTGAAGGCGGAAAATCTATTATTCTTTCAAAAACATAAATGGTGGAATAATGAAGGAGATGATTGAAAAACGACACCGAGCGTGGTTGTTACACCAATCCCAAAAATCTGAAATATATTTTCAAAATTTAGTTACACAACGAAAAGAAACAACTAAAACTGTAAGAAGAATTAAATGGCAATACCATACTGACACCCTACAATCAATTTAAGAGGAATTCAAAATTTCACAATCACGGAACTATTACAAAATCTTTAAACAACATCTGAAAAAATATGAAGCACCAAAGTTATTGATAAAAGATGAAAAAGGTGAATTGGCCCAAGACAACCAGAATAATGCACAATCATCATCATCATCGTTTCTTCGCTCCAACAAGCCGGGTGCGGTTAATAATGCACAAATTATGGCTAAATATTTTTAGACACTCCTAAACTGTGAAGAACCCATAGAATTTCTTCAATTGGATGTTGACTCTCGAATAACACCACCACCAGAGAACATTAACCCGCCCACACTAGAAGACGTTTACATATGAATGAGATGATGAATTTCAAAGCCCCTGGAGAAGACCAGACTTTTGTGGGGATTTGGAAGTATGCTGGAAATTCGGCAAAAATCGCCCTTCACCAGCAACTCATCAACATGTGGATTACAGGAAAATTCCCTGAACATTGGACATCAGCTCTCATCCATCCACTACATAAAAAAAGAGGATAAGACAGACCCTAACAATTATCGAGGGATTTCATTCCTGGATGTTACCTATAAAAAAAAATCTCGAATTCTTCTCAATAGAATTGAAGTACAATTCGAAAATGAATTAGGGAGAATATCAAGGAGGTTCTCCCATAAGTCCAACCCCTCGTCCACGTCGTGGGAGACGGGCAACGGCACAAAGTAGGGGATTGCCTGTAGGGGCGAAGTACAGTGGGGACTTCGTGTGCCCCGGGACCGTTACGGTAGCTGTGAAGGTCCTACAGGAACCCTGAAAAGTGACGGCTAACGGGGCTCTGGTGAAGCTACGATAGGCCCAGCAAGCCAGTAGTGGATTAAACCAAATGCTTTCAAAAATGGAACGAGCCTCGGACAGGATGGATTTAATAGACGACGACACGGCTGTACACACGGACTAAGATTTGGAACTTTAAACCTAAGAACGCTGACGGGGAAGGTGGAGGAGATAGTGGATATGATGGAAAGAAGGAAGTTGGATTTATTGGGATTGGCAGAAACAAAGTGGAAAGGGGAAGGAAGGAGAGTACTGAGAAAAGGCTATAGACTGTACTGGAGTGGGAACGAAGAGGGAAAGAGGAATGGAGTGGGAGTAGTAGTACGAGATGGTTTGAAAGAAGAAGTGAGGAGAATAAGTGATAGGATGATGAAAGTGAAAGTAGCACTGAGGGGAGAGACCGTAGAAATAGTGCAAGTATATGCTCCACAAGTAGGCTGCGCTTCTGAAGAGAAGGAGGAGTTTGAAGAGGAATTGCAGAAGCAGCTGGTAGGAAGAAATATGATTGTTATGGGGGACCTCAATGCCCATGTAGGAAGAGAAAGACAAGGTTATGAGAGTGTTCTAGGACCAGAGGGTTGGGGTGGAAGAAATGAGGAAGGAAAGAGACTGTTGGACTTCTGCCAGAGGAACAGCCTGCTAGTTGGGAACTCCTGGTTTAAGAAAAGAGAGAGCCACACAATCACATGGTACAGTGATGACTTGACCAGGAAGTCGGTGGTCGACTATATACTGTATGAGAAAGAACTAAATAAGAACATCACGGACATCAAGGTTATACCATCGGAGAACCTGGATAGCGACCATCGATTACTGGTAATGAACCTGAGAGGGAGTAAGGAGAAGAAAGGGACTGAGAACCAGGAAAGACGTATAAGGATATGGAAACTGAAAGAAGGGGATAGAAGGGTCGAGTACCTCAAAATGGTAAAGGAAGGAATTCCAACAGATGAAGAAAGAGGGGTGGAAGAGGAATGGGCTAGATTTAAGAAGACACTAGTGGGTGCAGCAGAAGCAGTATGTGGGAGGACAAGTAGTAAGAAGAGGTGGAAGGAAACACCATGGTGGAATGAGAAGACAAAAGATATAGTAAGGGAAAAGAATAGAGCCTTTAGGAGGTGGTATCAAAATAGGACGGTAGAGACAAGGGAAGAGTACCAGGAAAGAAAGAAGGAGGCGAAGAGAGTGGTGGCTGAGGAGAGAAGGAAGTGGATGGAAGAGTGGACAAAGATGATGGAGGAGGATAGTGAAGGTACAAAAAAGGTCCTGTATGGGATGGTGAAAGATAAGAGGCGGAAGGATCCTACGGATTATGTTAGAATGGTGAACAAAAGGGGACAAGAGATAGAAAATAGGGAAGAACTGAAGAAAATGTGGAAAGAATATTTTGAAGAACTTCTGAACCCAAATGGAAAAGATGGTGAGGAGGAAGAAATCGGGGAAGAGGAAGATGAACTGCAAACAGAAAAGGACTTAACATGGAAAGAAGTGGAAGATGCAGTGAACAAGATGAAAGGAGGGAAGGCACCGGGTGTGGATGAGTTGAGTGTGGAGATGGTGAGAGCAGCAGGAGAGGTGGGGATACAGTGGCTGTACCGAGTGATGAGGACAGCATGGAAGGAAAGGAAGACCCCAGAGGACTGGAAAAAAGGAATCATTGTCTCGATCTTCAAGAAAGGTAGTAGAACAGATTGCAGAAACTATCGGGGAATAACACTGATGAGTCATTGTGCAAAGATCTTCGAGAAAGTTTTGGAAAAGAGAATTAGGACAAGGATAGAAGGAGGGATGAGGGAAGAACAACATGGCTTCAGAGCAGGAAGGTCCACAGTGGATTTGATTTTTGCTGTAAGGCAGTTACAAGAACAGCACTATGAATATGGAACAGATCTACTGATGGCCTTCCTGGACATTGAGAAAGCATATGACAGTGTATGCAGAAACAAAGTATGGAAGTCCCTGGAGGATAGAGGAGTAGAGAAATGGACTATAAAGAGGATAAAGGAGATGTACAAGGGAAGCGTGAGCTGTGTGAAAGTGGGAGGAGAGAGATCTGACTGGTTGGAACAAAGAAACGGCCTGAAACAAGGAAGTGCACTGTCACCGTTACTTTTCATTGTGGTGATGGATGACATAATGACCCGAGTGGCACAAGTAATTGGGGACGGAAAGATGAAAGCAATGGTGTTTGCAGATGATTTGATGATTTGGGGAAACAAGGAGGAGGAGGAACAGGAACAGTTGGACGTGTGGGAAGGAGTAATACAAGGATATGGGATGAAATTTAGCATAAATAAGAGTGAGATGGTGATCACAACAAGGAAGAAGGAAAGAACCACAACGGGAATAACAATTGGTGGGGAACAGCTGAAGAAAGTGGAGAGTTTTAAGTATCTGGGAAGCCTGATACAAGATAATGGAAGAAACGATAGAGAAATAAATGAGCGGGGGAGGCAGGCAGAAGCATTTCGGAGGAGTGTGAGAAGCATGTTATGGAGCAAGGATGTCCCTCAGAACAGCAAAAAGATCATATATCGGACGTACTATGTCCCTATCCTGACGTATGCCTCGGAGACCTGGGTTATGAAAGGAAGGGAGAGGAGCAAAATACAGGCCAGTGAGATGAGGTTCTTGAGAAGCAGTATTGGAGCTACAAAGATGGACAGAATAAGAAATGAGAGGACCAGAGAATTAATGAAGGAGGAACCATTACAGGATGGTATAGAGAAATCTAGACTTAGATGGTATGGACATGTAAAACGAATGGAGGAGAAGAGGATACCCAGGAGAGTACATGAGACGAAGTGGGAAGGAAAGAGACCGAGGGGAAGACCGAGAGACAGGTGGCTGAAGGGGGTGGAAGAAAGCGTGAAGAAGAGAGGAGAAGACTGGACAAGGGTGGAGGCTGAGAGATGGTGGGAAGACAGAAGACGTTGGAGAGGCTTGTGTTCCAAACAGACCCGGCCAGTGGCTGGAAACTGTGCAAGATGATGATGATGATCAAGGAGGTTTCGGACCCTGGAGAAGTTGCCCAGATCAAATCAGGAGCCTAAAACTGATAATGGATTATAATAGGAAAAGGAATAGAGATATTGTGATAACATTTATAGACTTCAAAAAAAGCATATGATTGTATTCATAGAGAATACAAGGGTATAGAATTTACAAGGGAATACCAGGAAAAAGAGTAATGAAGCAATGTCCACAATTCGGAACAGGATTTGTAGTCAATCTCAAAATAATTGAATCCATCATAGAATTTAAAGCATTATCCCCTAGGCTCTCGACACTAACTCTAAAAGCTGCAAATAGAACATATACCATTCTAAATGCCCATGCCCCAACTAATGATAAAAATAATAAGAACACAAAGATGATGTGGAGGGATTTTGGGAGCTTTTAGATCAGACAGCAACAAACATAAATAAAAGTCACACCAAAATTTTAATTGGAGACTTTAATGCCCAGTTAGGAAAGGAAAAAAGATATAGAGACATAATAGGAAAATGGCCAGCACAGAGAAGAACAAACAGGAATGGCATAAGACTGGTGGAATTTTGCAGGAACCATGATATGATCTCCAAATCAACTTACTTCAAGAGAAGACCAAATAAACTCAAAACTTGGAAACATCCAGATTGGAAAAAAGGTGAATGGCAACTAGATCATGTTTGTATGGATAAGAACTATCACAGGGAGATCTACAATGTGAAAGTTCTGAGAGGAACAGATACTGGATCGGATCATTACATGGTAAAGATTAAAATTAAATTTACCCCGTTGGCAAAGAAAAAAACTCACCTAAAAAAGAAGAGAACATACGACCCTCATAAACTAATAAATAAAAAGGGATACAAAGAACGAACTAGATATATTAAAATAACAGATGATCTAGAGGAAATAGTTCCCCAATTGAAACAAATAGCTGAACAAGTAGCCCCAATAAATCCAAGGAAGAAACACCAATGGTGGAACGATGAGTGTGATAATACAGTGGAAGATAGACATCAAGCCTGGTTACGGTATCAGAGTCAAAAAACAGATGAATCACACTTGGATCTCATAAAACAAAGGAAGATAACACAAAAAATAATACGAGGGGTTAAACGGCTATACCAAAAGGATATACTTCTGATGATCGAAACAAATAGCGCGAAAACAAACTCAAGAGATTACTACAAAATTTTTAGCAAACAACTACAAAGATATGAACCTCCAACATTAATGTTAAAAGACAAAAATGGCAAGTTAGCTCATAGTAATAAAAGAAATACAGAAATTTTAGCAGAAACATTCAACAAGTTGCTAAATTGCGAAGATCCACCAGAACTGCTTCAAATAAATACAGACACCACTATTAAAACACCATCAGAAAACATAAATCCACCCACAATCCAAGAAGTCTACAAAGCGCTGAGAGAGCTCAAAAACTACAAAGCGAGTGGAGAAGATCAAACATTTGCAGAACCAGTGAAGATTGCATTACACCAATGCATAGTGAACATTTGGATCAAAGAAGAACTGCCAGACCATTGGACTACTGCTATAATACATCCATTACACAAGAAAGGAGAAAAATCAAATCCTGACAACTATCGAGGAATTTCCCTTTTGGATATCACATATAAAATCATGTCACGAATTCTATATAATCGTTGTACAGATCAATTAGAACTGGAAATAGGAGAATATCAAGGTGGATTTCGGCCATGGCGAAGCTGCCCTGAACCTTAAAATTAGTAATGGACTACTACAAACGTAGACAAAAACAGCAAGTAGACTTCGTAGACTTCAAAAAAGCTTATGATTGTATACATAGATCTTCATTGCTGAAAATACTAAGGAATTTCGGACTTCATCCCAAATTAATGAAAAAATCCACAGCCTGCTTCCAGTCTCCGACCGGCTCAGGAATGGAATGAATGAAGCCCCCAACTAGCGGCGAGGATATGAACTGTGCCGGCTGCCGAGGCCTGACGCACTCCTCTGGGGCAATGATTAAATGAATGACAGATGAAATGAAATGATAGTGGAGAGTGTTGCTGGAATGAAATTTTGACAGGGAAAACCGGAGTACCCGGAGAAAAACCTGTCTGCCTCCGTTTTGTCCAGCACAGATCTCACATGGAGTGCCCGGGATTTGAACCACGGACCCAGCGGTGAGAGGCCGGCGTGCTGCCGCCTAAGCCACGGAGGCCTCTCATCCCAAATTAATAAAAATTATAAAACTAACTCTATCAAACACCAAATCTAAAGTAAAATTCAGAGGAGAAATATCTGAACCGTTTACGATTAAAACAGGATTAAGACAAGGAGATGGTTTATCGCCTCTACTTTTCAATTGTGCTTTGGAATATGTAATGAGGGAATGGTACAAGGAAAATCCTAGGAACATAAGAATTGGAACCAAGAAAGCTCAAATAGACTTAAATTGCTTGGGATTCGCAGATGACTTAGCGTTACTGGCTAATAATATTCAAGAAGCCAGAAATCAAATAATAAGCCTACAAAATATAGCACAAAAAATTTTACTTCAGATATCATTTGAAAAGACAGAGATAATGGTAGCAAATCCACTTGTAATCAATCACATAACAGTAAATAACAAGAAAGTTAAAATAGTGAAGCAATTTAAATACTTAGGAGAAATTATAACTTACAACTTGGATGAGAAACCTGCATGGCAAGAAAGAACTAATAAAATGATAAAAGCCCAAAAATTAACATGGTCTACATATAAAAGAAAATGTCTATCAATCTCAACAAAATTAAAACATTACAAGACGGTGGTTCAACCAGAGGTGACCTATGGAAGTGAAACTCTTTTTAAAGTTACTCAGAAAAACAGAATCGACAAAATTTTAAAAGTAGAAAGGAGAATAGCTAGAACATGCATAAATAAAAAATATCAGAAAGATGGACAGTGGCGGATAGTACCAAATGAAGTGGTATACAGAGAACTGGAGCCCATCACTGATACTATTCGGAAGAAACGGCTTTCTTTCTTTGGTCACATCATGAGGACACCAGAAACCAGGTTATCTAGAAAAATTGTAGTGAAACTTTGGAATATGAAACAACAAGTAGGATGGATTAAGGAAATTAGAGAAGATATGAAAGAATTGGAAATAACCTTGGATGACTTGCAAAACAAAACAACAAAATTAAAAAAACTGAGAGATATAAAAATAAGATTTCAGGCTAAAATAGACAAACGTAATACAGTAAAAAGGGTATTTACAGATGAGGAACGCCTGAGAAGATCAGAGCGAATGAAGAGCTACTGGGCAACTCGGAAAGGAAACTTACTGAAGAAGAGGACCAAGAAATGATTGACTGAAGTGGTCCAATGAGGCCGTAAAAGCAGAAGAAGAAGAAGAAGAAGAAGAAGAAGAAGAAGAGAATCTTTATTAAAAATTCTAAGATACATGGGATTACACCCCAAATTGACAAATCTCATAAAACTCTTACAGGCACCAAATCAAAAGTTAAATTCAGAGGTGAATTCTCTGACTTCTTTGAGGTCACAACCGGTTTACGACAAGGTGATGGTTTATCACCATTACTATTTAATTGTGCATTAGAAATGGTAATGCGAGAATGGTCTAAGAAATGCCCTCCAAATATAAAAATACTGTAGGTAGAAAAATTCAAACTAACTGTCTTGGTTTGGCAGACGACATGGCATTATTGGCAAAAGATTTAGAGGAAGCCAGAACACATATCAGAGCTTCCGACCATTGCAAATAAAATTGGCCTGAAGATATATGAAAAAACAGAAATCATGCCACAAAAACCAACAACATTAAAAGAAATACAAATGAATAGTACAAAAATTAAAATTGTAACACGGTTCAAATATCTAGGAGAGTTAATAACAAACAACTTAAATGTGAAAGCATCGATTCAAATAAGAACAAACAAGTTATCTAGGGCACAAAAATTAACATCGGAAACTTACAAAAAGAAATGCTTATCAATTAATGCAAAATTAAACATTATAATACAGTCATAAAACCGGAAGCCACATACGCAGCAGAGACATTATTCCATCTAAATGGACATTCTAAAACCGATAGATTACAATGGATCGAAAGGCGAATTGAAAGAACTTGTATCAACAAAGGATATATAAAGGATGGGCAATGGCGATTAATACCTAACAATATTGTCTATAACAACCTTGAACCCATTATGATACCATGCGAAAGAAAAGACTAGGATTCTTTGGGCACATAATGAGAATGCCAGATTCAAGTCTTCTAAAACAACTAGTACAGTACAATCTTGCTTCCAAAAAAAACAAAAAAAAAAAACACAACAACTGGATGCCGATGGTTAAAAGAAATCAGAGAGGACTTGAACAACAGAAGATGCTACAAATAAGAAGTTTATCCACAGCACTTAAAAATATGACTTCATTTTCCATTCATGTATGCATGTCTACCCCTCATTTTCCAATGGGGTCGGGGATGAGATGCGATGGAAGTCTTCATGGCGGATGTTTTTTACGGCCAGATGCCCTTCCTGACGCCAACCTCATGAGAGGAGTTAATGAGAGATGAAATGAATGATGGTAAATGAAACTGGGCAAGGATGTGGAAGGAAGCGGCCGTGGCCTGTCAGAAGGTACAGTCCCAGCATTTGCCTGGAGTTGAAAATGGGAAACCACGGAAAACCATTTCAAGGACGGCCGACGGTGGACTCGAACCCACGCGTCTACCGATTCAGCAGAGAGCTTGGCCCCATGACCTAATGCTGCGCTTTAGCGAGCGTAGACACCACTGTCGGTATTTTCCACTCATAAAAAAGAAAATTCCAACAAGAATATTTTCCGCCCAAGAAAGGGCAAGACGATCAATACGAATGGAGAAGTACTAGGAGGACCGCAAGGCTCGTACAGTTCCTACAAGTCGACGAACTAATGGTTGGTTAAGTGATCCTATGCGGTCTCAAAAGGCTAAGAAGAAGAAGAAGAAGAAGAAGGAAAAAGACATGTAAAATTTGCATTGTCATAAATTTTTATGTGAATTTTGGCATCTTTTCACAAGTATTGTGATTTTTGGGAATTTTGCAAGTTAAGTTAAGCCCGAAGTTAAGTTATATACAGGGTGTTTGAAAAAGAACTCCCTAGTTTTAATGTGTCCTAGAATCTGTACAAAGTGACATACGCTATTCTAGTTTGTGGTGTGTGATTCATCAACTCTCCAAGTTTGGCTCCCCTGCAGTTGGCAGGTCTGCTTGACCTTCAGATGGCCCCAGTGCTGTTTGTTTCCTCTGCTCCTTCAGTTCAGTTCAGGCGCGCATGCAGTGCAGTGCAGTGCAGTGCAGAGCAACTCGGCAGCAATGTGTACTCCGCAACAGAAAGCGCAGTGTTTTATTTGGCTTGTGCAAACTGAGTCACGTAATTTTAGATGTTAGTATGGCGGTGAACCACCTACAGCGAAAACTATCCGTCATTGGCTGAAGTCTTTCAAGGAAACCGGTAGTGTTTTAAAAGCAAAATCACCAGGTAGACCGAGAACTTCTGAAGCTGTTGCTGAACAGATCCGTGAACAGACGTCTAAAATTACGTTGCACTGTTATTACTAACTCAGTTTGCACAAAACAAGTAACACACTGCGCTTTCTGTTGTGCAGTACACATTGCTACCGAGTTGCTCTGCACTGCATGCACGCCTGGACTGAACTGAGGGAGCAGAGGAAACAAACAGAACTGGGGCGGTCTGAAGGTCAAGCAGACCTGCAGGGGAGCCAAACTTGGCGAGTTGATAAATCACACACCACAAACTAGAATAGCATATGTCACTTCGTACAGATTCTAGGAGACATTAAAACTAGGGAGTTCTTTTTCAAACACCCCGTAATATGTTTGTAAAGCAATATAAATTAAATTAATAAAGCCATGGTGAGACAAAGACATTGGTTGCTACTTGGTTAGATGATGGTCTGGGTGAAAATTACTGCTTGTATTACAAGCAAGGAGGTAGGGTCGTTTTTGTATGTAAAGCCTTAACATGTATGTGTTACGGCTAAAGCAAGAATGGAAAGTAAACCTAGGTTTAACCGGTTAAAGTAGGGATTATCATGGAATCACCAAATGGGTTTAAATCAATAATGTGAGATGCACCAGAAGCTAGCTACCGGTAGCTATTGTATAGTCACAAAATTATTTTTAATAACATCAAACTAGGGCGCCCGTGCTGCTCCGCAGCATTATTTTTCAGCATTGGAATTTAAAAAATTACGACATTATGTAATAGTTTATAACATTTATTTCACAATACTTCCTTCCAGACAATGTTCGCTAGGCGTCGACCCTTGGGTTTAATTTCTACTTTTACATCCTTAAATGATTTTCCTCGGGATAAGGCAACATACAACTTTCCATGGCCTAAAACAGGATCAGGCAAGTAGATTCCAACTCGAAGCGTTCGGCCCTGAGCTTTGTTGATTGTAATACAAAACGCTAGTGTAAGAGGAAATTGCCGTCGTTGTAGTGTCAGATGATGACAAATTTATGCGAGTTAGCAGTATTTGCTCCCCACCATTCACACCAGTTAGAACTTAGAAATCTATGATATTGTCGTACACTTTTCAAACTATTAGCCTCGTCCCATTCAGTAATCTCTTAGTTGCATTGACATTCCTAAGGAGCATTACAATAGACCCTTCTTTCAAAGTCAGCACATGGGGAGGTAGACCACTCATCTGAAGCCTGTTCAAAAATTCAGTGGGAAAATGCAAAACTTCAATTTTCTTCTTCAGTTACCAATGTATTCACACTCATGTAAATCTAGAAGTTCCTGGAAGTAGATCTGAAACTACCCTATTAATTGCATGGAATTGTTCATTTTTCGGTGCAAGAAAATGAAAAAATGAGAAGTAATATTGAACGTCCACTCATAACTTTCCTCAGAATCAGCCGATTTGAATAGTTAAGAGCTCGAATGAAAGAGCGTGATCCACCGAGTGTTCTTAGACTAAAACGACATGCGTACCTCAATTAAAACCAAGGATATGATTGTTTCAATGAGAAAAAAAGTTGGAAAAAGTTCAAGAAATCAAATAATTTGAGGAAGGCGGAAGTTAAGTGCTTTGCAATACTTGATAACAAACCTTTCATAAAAAATAAAAAATAAATTCTACTGGATAGAATGGCCGGACGGACTCGGATAAGTTTTCAAAAATATTGCTTCAATGAGAAAAAAAAAAAAGTTGGAAAAAGTTCAAGAAATCAAATAATTTGAGAAAGGCGGAAGTTAAGTGATTTGTAATACTTGATAACAAATCTGTGCATGAATGCCTTTCATTTAAAAAAGGAATGAAGGAAATCGACCGGATAGAATGGCCGGATGGACTCGGTTAAGTTTTCATAAATATTTCTAATATTCGCTTTGGCACTCATAACATTCCTCAGAATCAACCAATTTACATAGTTAATATCTCAAAAGATAGAGCTTGATCCACTGAGTGTTCTTAGACCAAAACGAACTGTGTAACTCAATTAGAACCAATTATATGATTGCTACAATGAGAAAAAATGTTGAAAAAATGAGATGTAATATCGAATGTTCACTCGTAACTTTCCTCAGAATCATCTGATGTGAATAGTTAAGAGCTCGAATGACAGCGCCTGATTCACTGATTGTTCCTAGATGAAAACGACCTTCATACCTCAATTAGAACCAGAGAGGATTGCTTCAAAGTTGGAAAAAGTTGAAAAAATAATAATTTGAGAAAGGCGGAATTTAAGTGATTTGTAATACTTGATGACAAATCTGTGCATGAATACCTTTCATTTAAAAAAAGAATGAAGAAAATCGACCGGATAGAATGGCCGCACGGACTCGGATAAGTTTTCATAAATATTTTTAATATATAGATCTTGCAAAACAAAACAACAAAATTAATAAAACTGAGAGATATAAAAATAAGATTTCAGGCTAAAATAGACCAACGTAATACAGTAAAAAGGGTATTTACAGATGAGGAACGCCTGAGAAGATCAGAGTGAAGGAAGAGCTACTGGGCGACTCGGAAAGGAAACTTCTGAAGAAGAGGACCAAGAAATGATTGACTGAAGTGGTCCAATGAGGCCGTAAAAGCAGAAGCAGAAGAAGAAGAATAGATCTACTTACGAATGACGTAACTTTCTAGCGACTTTGGCACCATTGATTTCGCTTTCTTGAGATCCAGTTCTGTGCACTCTCCCTTGTCGAGCCCTGTGAAAAACAAACAAAAGAAATTACAGTATTTAACTCCATATAGGGTGGTAGCTGAATATTTAGCCACTTCACATAAAGGTTAATATTCCATATAAACAGGTCTGAATGGATAGTGGCAACATGCAAAACCATAATATGATTGAGAATGCAGTGACAAGTAACAGAGAGAGGATAATGATGTATGTGGCTGCATATTTTAGTTAGTTATTATTGTTTTAAGGGGTGGAACTACGAGGTCATCTGCCCCTAACCCTGCTACATTCTTTGCCACCATCCATTGAGACCTTGTAGATAACAGTGTCCAGCACTCCTGTGGGAAAAATACTCCTTAAATGTATTTTAGACACAAAATATCATACACTTATAAAATTCCTGAAAACACAAAATAGTATTTTAAAATACAATTCAAAATACTTTCAATAAAATATGATTTCCTTCGATTCAAATCAAAATAACTACACTGTATTATAGATAATAATGTGAGTATGCACATTAATGTGCAAGGCCATTGGGCTCAAACACCACAGTCAGGTTTCTTGAAATTATTTTTCGGGACGGTTTCCTGATAAGCTTTGGTCACTTTCTTCCAACCCCTTGCTCTATTGCAATTTTTTTTCCTGTGATGAGATTGGCATCAGCAAGGACACCCAACTATGAAAACCACTGTCAAGCCATGCTCCCTTTATTTTCCTTCAGGAAAGTTATTCCAATATGGATAACCTTGGTGGGCTATTTTTTTTTAATAAAAGGAATTGGTTCAAAGAAGTTCAGGATGATTTGGAAGAATTGGGTATAACTCGGCAACAAATCAAAGACAGAAGAGAAGAGGATTTTGAAGAACAAAAGCATAAGTGTCAAACTAATAACAGTTGAACGGAAACAATATACTGTATCGGACACACAAAGGGCTTCCAGGTCGGAGAGGATGATAAAAGTTCTGGGAGGAGAGAAAGAAGAAATTAACTCACATGTATTGATATAAGTGCTCCAATGTGGGCATAAAATATGTAAATAAAATAAAAAAGGAACATAGCTTTCATAGTACATTTGCACTGCTCGTGGCATCATGTAGCCTTCCCAATATGTGCTAGCAAAGAATCTTGGTGAGGGTACCATACCAACTGGAGCGAAACGCAGGCAATACTAAATTGAGCTAAATGGATCAATTTTTCAAAATATTTAAATTTGTTACTACGCTTATTCGGGATAATAGAAAAAAAAAAAAAAAAGTTATTCCAAGATAGATAGCCTTGGTGGACTAATTTTTGAATATAGGGAGCAAAGCTCTGCCTGTGGCATCAAGTAGCCTTGCAGTAGCCTTCCCAGTAAGTACACTTATCGGCAGTTAGCTCTGCACTAAATAAGGAAGGAAGGAAGATTGTAGTTTAACGTGACCGTTAATCTCGAGATCATAAGCCACGGGACCTCCTTTTTAGTGGAATCCGAACCACAGGACATGGCATTTCACCTTGAAAATCTCACATGCATTGACCGGGAATCGAACCCGGTCCGCCGTGGTGAGAGGCCAACAGCTTGACCGCTGCGCCACCACGCCTCCCCTGCACTAAATAGTATTGAAAGGCGGATATCCTAGTATTCTTTTAAAGTATAGTTACGTCAATACGGACCATAATAATCAACATTATAAAACATAAGTTAATACAGTAAAAGCCAGTCGGTAAATGTACTGAGCTGCTAACTGACCGGGAGTGGGTTAGATTCCCACCGGGGTAGTGGTTTTCACTAACAAAACTCCCACACTCAGTAATGCAAATGGCCCTTTGTTAAAGAAATAAATCATCAAAATTTATCTGATCATCATCTATTTGCCAGCATTTAACACTTTTGGACTAAAAGCAACAAATGCCACAAACCTCAATTTTGATGTTAGTCCTGCCTACTAATGTTTCCTACATTGTAATTAATGTATTGTATAATCACGTTTAGACTGAGATGACAGGATCATTTTTCTTTTTAATCTGATGGAACGTCTAGTGCAAATATTTCCTGGGTTATTTAGGAAACGGGTTAGTTTGATTCAATGTCCCAGGCCACAGCTCCAGTCATGGTTCATAAGATGCAGTGGCCTCCTCAATATGTACTAACCAGTGTCTTGGTGAGGTGGAGCAGACTAGTTCCTCATAGTATTAAAAAACATGCTGTTATGTTCTGTATTGACACACGAATATGGATGTTGCGGATGTTGTTGGAAGACCAGGGATTGGTGATCGTGCGTACCAGAACATGGTACGGAGGTACCGTGTCTGTGTTGACATCGGAGGTCGTCACATTGAGCCCCACCTGTTATTGGACCCAGACGATAAGCAGCAGGAGTCCGACAGAGCGCCGAAAATGAGGGAGCTGTGAACGTGGGCTGTGGTGGCATTTGGAAAGGAAGCGGGAAGTCGGTACGTTTCCGGACACAAGTTTCTATGCTATACTTAACCGTCTTGGTCCCCACTACAAGCCCTCAAATTATGTAATGGGAATTTAGAAATACTCTGCATATATACCGTACTGTATATATTTCTTAATTGTCTAATAACCTGTCTTATTGTGGTGTTTGACATCCTCAGTTCAAGACTCTGTGTTTGCAATCAGCGAAGAAATCTTTCTCAACCTGTACCCTACTCATCATCATCATCTTGTACAGTTTCCAGCCCCAGGCTGGGTCTGTTTGGAACATAAGCCTCGCCACTTAGTCCTTTCTTCCCACCACCTCTCCGCTGTCACTCTGGTCCAGTCCTCGCCTCTCTTCTTGACACATTCCTCCACTCCTTTCAGCCATCTATCTCTTGGTCTTCCCCTTGGTCGTTTCTTCTGCATCTGCATCTCATGTATCCTCTTGGGAATCATCTTCTCATCCATTCTCTTTAAGTGTCCATACCACCTCAGTCTTGACGTCTCAATCCTACCTTGCAAGGGCTCCTCTTTCACCATTTCCCTGACCTTTTCATTCCTCAACCTGTCTCTTCTTGTTACTCCGATCCTACTTCGCAGGAACTTCATTTTACCTGCCTGTATTCTGCTTATGTCTCTTTTCTTCATTGTCCACGTTTCTGAAGCATAGGTCAGTATCGGGATATAGTAACTTCTGTATAACACTTCCTTGCTTTTTTGTGGGACATCTTTATTCCACACTAAGCTCCTAATGCTTCTCAGAAATGCTTCTGCCTGTCTGCCATGTTCCGTAATCTCTTTGTCATTTCTCCCATTTTCCTCCACTAGACTTCCCAAGTACTTGAGACTTTCCACCTTCTTCAGCTGTCCACCTCCAAGTGTTATCCCACTCATTGGTCTGTCCTTTTTCCTGGTTGTTAACAGGATCTCACATTTACTGATGTTGAACTTCCATCTGTACTCTCCCACTGTTTCTTCCCAAGCCTTCAGTTGCTCCTGAATTTCCTCCTCGTTGTTTCCCCAGACCATGATCTGCAAACACCATTGCTTTCATCTTATCTTCTCCTATCTTTCCTGCTATCCGTGTCATTACCTCGTCCATAACCACAATAAAGAGAAGGGGTGACAGCGCACTACCCTGTTTCAGGCCACTCATTTGTCTGAACCAGTCTGTTCTTTCCCCTCCAACTTTCACACAACTCACACTTCCACAATACATCTCCTTCACTCTGCCTACATTCCCTTTTTCCACTCCCATGTTTTCCATTGCTTCCCAAACCTTCTCCCTACAAACACTATCATAGGCCTTTTCGATGTCCAGGAAGGCCATCAACAGATCCTCTCCAAATTCATAGTGGTGTTCCTGGAGCTGTCTCACTGAAAATATGAGATCCACTGTTGATCTCCCAGGTCTGAATCCATACTGCTCCTCTCTCAATTTTCTCTCCACTTTGGCTCGTATTCTACTTTCTAATATCTTTTCATATATCTTGGCACAGTGAGATATGAGTGTGACTCCCCTGTAATTTCTGCACTCCTTTCTGCTTCCTTTCTTAAATATTGGGACAATTAATCCTTTCTTCCAATCTTCTGGGGTCTTTTTCTCCTTCCATATCACCCTCATCACACGGTACAGCCACTGTTTCCCAACCTCCCCTGCTGCCTTCACCATTTCAACACTCACTTCATCCACACCCGGTGCCCTTCCTCCTTTCATCTTGTCTATAGCCATCTCCAGTTCTCTCCAAGTCAGGTCCTTTTCCATTCCTGTGTTGTCTTCTCCATCTTCCAATGCATTGTCTTCCTCCCTATGACCATTTGGATTCAGCAAATCCTCAAAGTACTCTTTCCACACTGTCTTGAGTGTCTCTTTGTTGTGTACCTCATTTCCGTTTTTGTCCATCATTACCACATCCTCTCGCAGACCTCTTCTCTTACTTTTGACCATCCCATAAAGTACTTTCTTATTTCCTCTACTGTCTTCCTCCATCATCTCTGTCCACTTCACCATCCACTTCTTCCTCTCCTCTGCGACAATCTCGTTTGCTTCTTTCTTCTTTATCTTATAATCTTCCCTTGCCAGATCAGTTCTTTCCTGGAACCACACTCTGAAAGCCTTGTTCTTCCTTCCCACAGCTACTTTTACTCTCTCATTCCACCATGGTGTCTCTTTACACCGCTTTCTGTTGCTTGTTCTTCCACACACTGCCACTGCAGCTTCCACCATTGTGTTTTTGAATTGCTTCCATTCCTCTTCCCCTGTTTTAGGATTGTCTGTTGGCATCCTTTCCCTTATTATCTTCTGGAATTCTTCCTTTACTTCCTTTTCCTTGAGTTTCCATACTTTGATTCTCCTTTCCTGGTACTCTGTCCTCTTGCGATCCTTAACAACTCCCAGGTTCATTACAAGTATTCTGTGGTCGCTATCTAAGGCCTCTGATGGTATTACCTTTATATCTCTGACACTTCTCTTCATTTCCCAGTCGTACAGCATGTAATCTACCAAAGATTTCTTTGTTAAATCACTGCTGTACCACGTTACCTTGTGGCTTTCTTTCTTCCGGAACCAGGAGTTGCCTACTACTAAACCGTTTCTCTTGCAAAAATCCAGCAACTTTCTCCCTTCTTCATTCCTGCTACCCCATCCTTCTGCTCCCAATACATTTTCATATCCTTGCCTTTCACTTCCTACATGTGCCTACTATAAAATCAATTACATAAGTTCATCGTCATATGGGTATCCTTCCAGCGGGCCGGGAAGGATTTTTATGGACAATATGCCTCCATCAGTTCCTGTCATTATAGAGTTCCTCTCCTACCACATCCTACAGTGTTGTTCCTTTCTCAACAAGGTCTGCTTTTACATGGTCCAGGCACCTCCTTCTTGGAAGCACAGGTCTCCTTCCAGGTATTGCCATTTCCAAGTACTGTCTGGGGATTCTATTCTCCTCCATCCTCTGCACATGTCCAAACCATTTCAACCGTGCAATGTGTAGTCTTTCTTCTATCGTACAGGTCACTTGCATGTCATTCCTAATTCACTCATTTTAAATTCTGTCTCTTCTTGTTTTTTTGCATAGCCGATCGTAAAAATTTATTTCGCATGCTTGCAGTTTGCTGATGACTCTTTTCAATAACACACAGGTCCCCAACCCATATGTCATAATTGGTAGGAGGTAAGATTTGAACATTGTTAGTTTGGCTTTTACGGGGACTGCTTTGTCCCACACTAGGTTTCGTACCTGATAGAAGAACGTGGAAGCTTTTGCCACTCTGTTCTGGATTTCCAATTACAGAAGTTATCATGCAAATTTCAAGAATGGGGAGATGCAATGTGTCTAAACCTACCCAGGATCATTCAGTTCAGGTGAGATTCAATTTGCACTTAATTAGGGGTAATATTACTTATAAATTACACAATGAAACATGCAATACCTAGAACCATGCCCATCCTCTTGAGAACTTCAATATCATCATGAATTTCAAATTTATCGTCAAATTTGAACAGGTACTCCATTCTGTAAATATAAAAACAATCTATTAAGAAAAGCATTCTGGGAAAACAAATAAACAATCACTAAACAAAAAGCGAAATCTTACTTGTCATTTGAAATGCTGCAGTCAATAACAGTCTTTTTACTGGTGTTGACAATAATAAAGGGCAGTTGGATGGCAGAATTTGGAGGTGGCACACCGGAATGCTTCTCCACTAGTCTATTCCGTTCCACCAAGTTTTTAAATGATATTTGCTGTGGGATGGAAAAAAAAAAAAAAAGACATTTTACAAAGAAAACTCCAAGCAATTTTGAAGAATAAAACAGTCTTTTGTTATACCTTAGTTCAATATTGTAATATGAGACATACGGCTTTTAACAGTGAATATCTGAGGAAGTTTGAACCATGAACTACATTGGTGCATATTATATCATCATGTGATACTGCTAAGGAAATGGGACTATAACTCAAAAATATGGCTTTTGTTGTTTGATTCTGGTTGGAATTAAATTTTGAACATTATAAAATGTTTTGGGGCTCAATTTCATAAGTAATTAAAATTGTTAGATAATGATTACCTTCGAAAAAACCTGCTTTTAAGTTACATTGAACATAAAAACTAAAGAATAAATTAAGAAGCTTTTGATGATGTCTTTGACAATATAACAGTGTTAAATTCTTTATACAAAGCACCTTTATCTTTTACCAATGATCACGGCCAAATTTCTTTGGTGTCATGTTTCATTACCAATCCTATTCATCTGCAGGGTCACATCCTGATACAACAATCCAATACTTAAAACATCACAATCTTTATTTCAGCCATAAACTTTCCTACTATGCCAATGAAGGTCCAACAGATGTTGAAATAATAAATTGCAGGAAGCTTGCTGCTAGCATGGCAGTTCGTGTGACTGTAGTTCATAAGTTTTTCAACTAGAGCTACTGAAAGCTTGTCATAAATACTCTTTTACACAAATTTAATTATCTCACGATAGCAATTATGACTCAAGAGATTGTGCAGTGTACATTAAGTACAAGCCATATAGATGTAAAGCACAGATTTAAATATCATGGCCCAAACCAGCAACCACTGACTGCTAATGTGTGTTAAATTCCTGCACAGGTTTAAATTCTCGAACACACTTTAACCTTTAAGTTCCGAGTTGTTTCATTCACATTTGAAAAAATTATAGAAGCCATACTTTTTGACTTATTATGGGAATGATGGTGGGGTGATAAGCTTAATATGTATATAGGTTTTGGGTCATTATTAATCAAAATGTAAATTTAAAATCCTAAGTTTGTATAAAGTTTTATTTTTAGACGAATCAAAATTAATATTTTTGTGTGGGCATCATCTCCATACAAGGTAATGGGCCCAAAATAAAATTTCCTTAACTCTTTCGCTGCTGCATTTCTGACATCACAAAACCCCTCACTGTGTAATTTAATGAAGATATTGAAAAAAGTTTTAATGTGGATTTTCATTAAAAGTCATATCATAACTCATGAAACAAAAAATAAATATATATCGCCTTTGTGATCCATTCTGTGGTCCTTGGTTCGATGAAACATGAACTTACACGTGACTTTGTAGTTTTCTTTAGTGAGCATTTTCATTCATTTTGAATCGTAGGATAACACATGAAACCCACGAAGTACAGGTTTTACCCTTGATATATATCCCGTGGTCCTTGGTTCAATGGAATCTAACACTGGTATGTGACCTTGACGTTTACCTTGGTGTGATAACTTTCGAAGCAGGTAGTTGGACACATTGGGGGCTGTGCTGGGCAATTCTTGCAATAAAATATTGTCTGTTTCCTCTCACACAGCCCCTTTCCTTTCTTTGAACACCGTGCCGGCAATATGGAACAAACAACACAGTTGGGTTTGTGACTTTTGTCCTGTTGTTCCCCAATGAAGTGCCTCTCCGTGAGACGCGCAAGCGGTATCCCGTCAGAAGATCTTCGGTTGAGTTTGGCAGGTGGAGCGCTTTTGTACTTTTCTAGAATTCCTGTTATTACATCATCTCTGAAGTCATGAGCACTTGTTTTCTTGTTATGGACCTTATTGTACAATATTCTTCCATTGACTAGGGCTGTTTCTATGATGAAATACCACAAGAGCTGATACCTCTAATTCGTTTTCAGCTGATCGAACTTGTCAACACCATTCATTTAATGATTATAACTCACAATTAATTTAGGTTTATCACGGGTAACATAACCGGTTGGACCCCTCTTTGATCTCTTCCTAACCTTCACAACCTCCGACGAGTGTACGGTCGTGAGCATATTTACCCGGCCGGTATCTTGCCACTAACATGCAAGGATATTTTTAGTTGGATGATTCCAGAACTTAGGTTTCTGTACTTTCTTCATCTTCAGACCTTTCATCTCATGAGGAAGACCTTTATGGTTACATCTCACTGTTTCGCATGCACCCACACTATTCTCAGCAAGACGAGTGAAAAGTGTAGGGCTTGAAAACAAATTGTCCACGTATATAATTCTGCTGGTATTTTCAAAGTCTTTTGACAAGCTCCTAACAACTTTCTCCCCTAATGTGTCCCCTGGATCAGTCTCATTACTGTTCTTTCCCACCAAAGTCTGAAATCTGCAGAGAAAACCACTTTTATTATCGCACAGTGACCATAACTTGCCCCATTTTGGTCGATGGTTTTGAAGACATACACTGCTTACACCACAACCTTCCTGTGAACTTCAGCATAGACTCATCGACTGATAAGCATTTTCCTGGTGAAACATTCTGTAGGTACGTATTTTCTACCATAGAAATTGCAGACCTGACCTTGAATAACCGATCATAACCAGGTGAACGCCTAGAAATCTAACTTTCATATTATTGAAATGTAGGAAGCTGCGAAGGAGACAGTAGTTATCTCGTGACATTACATCACTACAATGAGGCGTAGCAGTGAGCCAATGCTTATCCGAAAAATAAGACTGCAATACTGATTTACGGCATAATCCCATCCAAATGTTAAGAGCTACCATTGTTTGAATATCTTCCATTGTACATCCAGACCACTTACGATACCTAGAACGCGGTGGAAAGTCACAGGTTTTATCTAAACACTGTTCAGCATATCTATTAGTTTCATTTGCTGTATGTTCAAACACTACCAGTGGCATGAATTGAAGAAATTATTTGTAAGGGTCCTGAAAGTTTGAAACATCACTTTTCACTTTCAAATCGAAATCAGCACCGTCACATAAATTCAATGTTTTTATTCTTTCATCATTACAGTAGAACCCCGGTAATCCGAGCCTCCGTTTAATCCGAGGTGGATGATAGTGAGACGCATAGCTTACCCAAGGTCTTTGGCGGAGATGCGCGCTTGCGTTGTTTACAATTCTGCCCGCTATCGCCTCCCGCCAACTAGCCAGTGTATGCTGGACTGTACTTTTAAGTAAATGTGTACATATTTGCATTTCTTTTGTAGAAATTGTTTTGTATTTCTGAAACAAAGCCCAACTGCAACACATTATACGATAACTGATGAAATAATGCCTTTTACTGTAAGAATATTTAAACGCAAGGTTCTTGTGCATCTAATTTTAAATTAAAGGAGTTAACATTTCGTAACTTTGTGTAATCCGAGATTTCCCAAATTCGAGCTCCCCTGGGTCCCAATTATCTCGGATTACCGAGGTTCTACTGTACTCATCACACCAGTCAGGTACTTGACGATCGTCATTGCTACTATTTACTAACGAACTATCACTCGAATTATCACCACTGTCATCACTCCTCTCATTGTCTCCATCTATCGACACATCTGAATCTGCTACTAAAATCTGGTAGATTTCATCACTGTCATTGCTTATATTATGCGCGCTAATGGCTTCTCACTAGTGTGGTAGGCCACTGACGGCCAGAGAGCAGAGAGGAATGTTGCTGGGCGGGAGACAACAAAGGAAATACTGTAATACTTACGACTTTGCGTTCAACAATTCCCAGTTCACGCTCAAGACATGCAATATCATGTACGCATTATTAAAGAGCACTTTGTTGACAAATATCGTGTAGGAAGCAGCGGGAAAGTACCAAATCGACTAAAGTCGATTGCCGCAGCAAAAGAGTTAAATCAGGAGCCATGTAAAATATGTTGCTCCTTACAGGTACAAAAATTGATATTCTTTGATCCGAAATGACAACGCAGCGTGAAGAACTTGCTTGTTGCTCCAGTTTACATCACAGATGAACTCCAGCTGTAGAGGAAAGACTTATACAAAATGCTCCGTTAGTTACTTCCGGAAGCAAAATTCTAAACTCAAATAGTACTGCATAATGCCAAATAGGTGGCAAAACATACCGGGGATCGACTCGGCACTCGAAAGTGAATGGGGAATATGATTAAAAAATGTTCTTGTGCAACGTTTATAGACGGGCTTGTACTCTATATACACACCACAACATAATAGCTGAAAACCCCTTTAGTGAGTACTTTACAGCTATTATTTACTAAGAGGCAGTTAGAATCTTGAAAATATCACCTCTTACTAAGACCACTCATTAGACTAGGATTTTACAGAAGACTATAAATGGCAGCAATTGCCACTGTCCTGAGCTGCAGCTTCCCTTCCTTGTTGCTCTAAGACACATCACTGTGGACTGTTGTCCATAAGGAGAGGGATGTATATGTTATAACTAGATGTCCTGAACTTGTAAAAATATATGGGAAGCCTTCATAGGGAGGTTAAGGCTGGAGCTTTTAGTTCTCGCAGTCATGTAGTGCAGTTGCACTCTAAATAAAGGGAGGTAGCGCGCAGTTCGTTACTCCTGTGGTGGTTCGGGCGGGGACACCAAGAGCCTGCAGATGAGCCAGCTTGGTGTCCTTGGCGAAACCCCACACAAGACACAGCACAAACCTGGAAGAATTGCTGAGTTTTATATGGGAATAAACCTAAAATATCATATCAGATGGCATCACCCAGTCTATTCCTCTAGATTGATTAATAATAATAGCAATAACTATTGATGAAAAAGAACCTACCACTACAATTGGTAATGTGTAGCTAAATTTGTAGGTTATTTGGTTAGAAACGCTCTAGTAAGTTCCAACGTTCATTGCTAGGTTTAGTGACGGTGGCATCTCTGGTAGCCTAAGTTGGAACTATTTGAAATTGAACTTGATGGAGAGCGTATGGGCATTCAATTCTAATACCCCGCTATGGCCATTGGCTGCAATTCAAATAATAAAATTAATGAAAAATATGCATTTGAGGATGACGTTCCTTCAAACCAGGCAGTAAATTTTCTATAAAAGTTTCCTTAATATACCGTAGCACTGAAGGAAGACATGCCCGGAAAAACTGGCTATCCACATTTGTTTAAAATGGAGAAAAATTGAGTTTTGTGAAAAAGGCTAAAAACAGTATCATACCTGCCAACTTTCAAAAACAGAAATCCAGAAGATCACAAAGCGCAAAAATTTAACGCGTACATGCGTCGCAAGGTCTTAAAAATAGCAAGAAAAGACTACAGGGAAAGAGATTACAAACTCTTGGTGATGTTATACTAAAACTCTTGGTGATGTTAGACTATAATTCATTGTGCCAGTTTCCAAAAATTCTGAAGAATATGCCTCCCTGAAAGACTGATGATATCGCTTCTTACTTTAATTCATCACGAAAACACTAAATTGCACAAAAAATTGTCACACAATTGCACGAATACCAGAACTACAGCAAGCACGGCTTAAAACCAAGCTTTCCCGCTTACAAACAGTCGAAGCACAAAGAGTAATAATATAAATGCAGCGATAATCTGCGAGATGTGATTATTGATGGACAGTTCTATCGACTTTCAGCGTAATGTCAAACGCAAGGAATTAATGACAAAAGCGCAGCGATAATCTGCGAGATGGGATTATCGATAAACTTTACAAGGTGTCTACTGTAAGAATGAAGTAAAAATTAGTTACTTTTTAGCTACCTTTTAGTTAATTTTAGTTACCTTTTAATTCAAGATAAGTCTGCGGTTGGCAACCATAGAAGCGCATCGCGCTGTGAAGGAAAACAACAATGAACTGTGTTTAAAGCAGTGAATAAGATTCATTTATGGTGTTATAAAAATTTCGATAAAAATAAATAATGGATATTTAATATCAAATGAGATGATTCAGCAAATATGCCGTCTTGTGTACAAGAAGTTATGATTACCAGAAGATCTTGGCCGTTTGGGGAGATTTCTTTTGTCCCCGCAGTAGACCATGAAGAAATATATTATGCGAAGTTATGTGATCGTCACGAATTGTCTTCGCAGTCAGGTACGGAGAAATATAGAGTCGCTTCACGATAGGTGCTGGTCTCAGCCGTTTGGCGCGATTCGTAGTTTTTTTAGATAGAACACTGAGAAAGATCGCGATTACATAATCGCTGTCACTTTTAGTCGTTCGACGAGATTTCTATTGTCCTTGAGGTAGGGCAAGGAAAAATATGGCAAGTTATTATTACGCAATCGGCACCGCTTGCTGTCCATTTGACAAGAATCCAGTAAAGTTGTACTCGTCATCGAATGCGGAGAAACATCGCGATGTATCACATTCGCTGCCGCTCTCGGTCGTTTTACGAGAATCACGTTGTCCCCACGGTTGCGCAATGAGAACGCGATATTATGCAATCGGCACCGCATCCGGCCTTTCAACGATTGTCTGCCTGTCCTGGCAGAATGGCGGAGGCGAGCTCGAGGTTGGGCATGGCTAAAATTCACGAGCAGTTATGGACATGTATGATCGGCGCCGTAATTCCCGCTGCCCCTATGCTGTGGTTGGAAGTTCACCGTGGATTACGAGAAGAAATGAGTATCGCGATGCTACGTAGTCTGTTATGTCGAAGTAGGTTGATGCACTTCTCTCTCCCCGTACACTTTTAATTATACGGTCATAGGAAAAATGGCGAGTAGGGTTCAGTATGTTTCGTGATGGGATTCCCGCAGTCCTCGAGGACACAGGTTCGCGGCCAGGCACGGGTTTTATAATTTTACGCAACTGGTGTCGATCGTGGTCCGTTTGACGAGATTCCCGCAGGCAAGTGTGCTGTCAGCCGGCCGTCTTGAGGATGATTGTGATTTTGGAGGATGAACGTTCGAAGTAGGTATCGGTTATTATCAATTATTCAGAGAGAATTGCACGAGTAATCCGACAAGAGGGCACATTCGAATTCAAATTATACAAGTTTTCGAGATAGACCGGTTACATTATATATACAATGAAACCATAGTTCGAAGGAAAAATAGACATATAACAGAGTTTCGAATTGACCACACTTTATGTCGCAAATTCACTAGACAGATTTTTAAAATATACGGTAGTCTATGTATTTCGAAGCATTTTTGCGATTATTTTTTGAAACAGTATCATTTCGCAAGATTGCGACAATGAATTATTTCCCGTTATTTCTGGACTTCAAGCCTTGGAGGCTGGATTTAGACAGCTCCTTAACCCGGTCCATGAGTCAATCCTAATTGGCTACATGGATAATTCTTGCCAGGCGCGTCCACGTCGCGGGGGTGGGCAACGGTACTGTAATATACCATGGAACTACAGTACCGGCGAAGTTCTGGTGAGGACCCAGTCCTATGGGGTATAACATAGGCCCCGTGCACAGGGTTACGTGCGAAGACCTCAACGGAATCTACAGCGGAGAAGATGGCCTTCAGAACGGTGGAGATTGCGGAAGAGGCAACCCAGTACTCAGGGAATAGTATGAGTACAGCATCAATCGGCAGCGTCTGTTTCCCATGTTAGGGGCGGCTGCAAGGACGTCTGTTCTCCATGTTAGGGGCGGCCTGAATAATAGCTGGCAGTAGCTTCATAAAATGCCTTTGGGAGTGGCGACCCCATCGTAATAATAGCCTAAACTGGATATGGCACTTCCAATGATTCGGAAAAGGTTAGGGCGTACCCTGCAGGCGACGCGCAGTTCCTTTGGTACTGGGGGAACTGTGAGAAATGGGCGACCAGTAACCGAAATGAAAGTGGGAATCAAGAATGTCATGACCCTGACAGGCAAGGTGGAGGAGGTGGTAGACTTCATGGAGAGGGAGAAGGTTGGAATGATGGGGCTGAGTGAAGTGAAATGGAAGGGTAAAGGAAGGAAGAAATTGAGGAAAGGATATACATTATACTGGAGTGGTGGCCAAGAGGCAAAAAATGGCGTGGGACTGATAACCTCGAAACAACTGGAGGAGTATGTTGAAGTGGTAGAGTGTGTGGGTGACAGAATAATGAAAATTAGAATGAAGATGAAGAATGACGTGATGGACTTCATACAAGTGTATGCACCACAGACTGGAAACAGAGAAGAAGATATTGAAGTATTCCAGGAGGATGTAGAAAGAGTAATCTCAGATGTAGAAGTGGTGATCATGGGAGATATGAATGCACAAGTCGGAATTGAGAGACAAGGAAAGGAAGAAGTCGTTGGACCATATGGATATGGGAAAAAGAACAGGGAAGGAGAGGAACTTGTAAACTTTTGTGAAAGGAATGGACTGATAGTGGGTAATTCATGGTTTCGGAAGAAAAAGAGCAGGAAAATTACGAGATATGGGTGGGGTGATAGAAGAACAAAATCAGTAATTGACTACTTCCTGGTGGAAAGGACAAATCGCAGAAAGCTGATGGATGTGACAGCTTTACCAGGTGAAGCATTTGATGGGGACCATAGAGCTGTGGTGGCAAAATTTAGATGGGAAAAATTGGAAAACCTAAAGGAGATCAGAGAAAGTAAAATAAAAGTATGGAAATTGAAAGACAAAGCTGTACGGGGAGATTTTCAGGAGAGATTGAAGCAACAAATCCCAGTTACTGAAGTGGAAAATGTAGAAGAGGAATGGTCCCACTTTAAAAAGGCATTTGCTGGTGCAGCAGAGAGTGCTTGTGGTAGGACGTCAACAAGAGTGAAAGAGAAGGAGACACCATGGTGGAATGAGGAAGTGAGGAAAGCAGTGAAAGAAAAGAAGTCTGCATGGAAAGAATGGAACCGAGATCAAACAGAAGAAAGCAAAAGGAAGTACCACGACAGCAAACGGAGGTGTAAGAAAGTGGTAGGAGAAGAAAAGAAGAAAAGTTGGGAAGAATTTACAGGAAGAATGGAAACAGATGTAAGTGGCAGTAAAAGGATGCTGTATGGGCTTCTAAGAAGTAAGAGGAAAGAAAGAGTTACTACAAAGCTGGTGAAAAAGGAAGATGGAGAGTTGTTAACACACCCAGAAGAGATAAAGGGACGATGGAAGGAGTACTTCGATAAGCTATTGAATGTGAGCAATTGTACTGGTGAGATGGAAGTGACACAGCCTGACGACTCTATAACAGAAGATGATATAACAATGCTGGAGGTGGAATTAGCAGTTCAGAAAATGAAGATGGGAAAAGCAACAGGGGTGGATGAAATCAGTGTAGAGATGATAAAGGCTGCTGGACCTGTTGGTATGCAATGGCTGTATCGACTACTAAAGTGTGTGTGGAAACGGAAATGTGTACCAGAAGACTGGGAGAAAGGGCTAATAATACCAGTGTTTAAGAAAGGGGACAAGAAAGTGTGTGATAACTATAGAGGGATCACCCTCATATCACAGATAGTAAAAATACTGGAAAGGATATTAGAAAGAAGAATGAGAAGAAAGGTGGAAGGAGAGTTGCAAGAGGAACAGTATGGCTTCAGGTGTGGAAGATCCACAGTGGACCCAACCTTTAGCTTGAGGCAGGTGATGGAAAAGAATTGGGAATATGGAGAGAATTTGATCATGACTTTCATAGATCTAGAAAAGGCATATGATAGTGTCCCCAGAGAGAAGGTATGGGAAACCATGGTTAAGAAGAGACTGGGAAGAGAAATGTTGGAAATGGTGCAAGCAATGTACAGCAACTGGGTTAGCAGGGTACTGACCCCAGTTGGAAAGACAGATTGGTTTAGGAACAAGACTGGACTAAGACAGGGGAGTGTGCTGTCACCTCTTTTATTCATAATGGTAATGGATGAAATTGTAAAGGAAACAAAGGAAGCATATGGACATAAAGAAATGAAGTTACTATTATTTGCAGACGATATTGTGGTCTGGGGAAGGAACACTGAAGAAGTGCAAAAACAACTAGATGCACTGAACGAAAATATTCAGAAGTATGGCCTGAAAATCAGTATAGAGAAAAGCAAGACCATGGTGATGACAAGAGGGGAAAGACAAGGAAAGGGCACTGTGAAAATTAGAAGTCAGAGTTTGGAAATTGTGGACACGTTCAAATACCTAGGAAGTGAATTGATGCAAACTGGTAGGTTGGACATGGAGATTGGCAGGAGGGTACAGCAGAGCAATGCATTCTATCAAAGTGTAAGAAAACTTGTTTGGGATAAGGAAGTACCAAGGAAAAGCAAGGAGGTAATGTATAAAATGTACTATGTACCCATATTAACTTATGCAGCTGAGACTTGGACCCTGACGAGCAGGCAAGAGAGTAGAATCCGAGCCAGTGAAATGAAATTCCTAAGAAGTATGATAGGTAAGACAAGGAAAGACAGAGTGAGGAATGAAGGTGTTAGGAAGGAAGTTGGGATGGGAAAATTAAATGAGAGAATTGAGAAGAATAAACTAAGGTGGTTTGGACATGTAAAGAGGATGGAGGAAAATAGAATACCAAGACAGATGCTGGAGGCGAAGTGCAAGGGTAAGAGAGCAAGGGGAAGACCTAGAACAAGGTGGATCGATTCAGTGAAGAACAGCGTGAGAAAAAGGAATCTGGACTGGGACAAGATCGTGGAAGAAGAATTGTGGAAGGAAAGAGGGAAGTGGAGAAGTGCCATAAATACCCCGACCCGGCAGGAGCTGGATAAGGGGAAATGATGATGATGATGATTCTGGACTTCAAATTGAGATATACAAATTTAGAGGCCAATATCAGAAATGAGAGTTTTCTGTTGAGTTTCGGAAGTTATTGCGAATAAACCTCTCGCAAAAAGTCACGTTTCCTATTAATAGAGAAAAATATTTCACACAAAACTAAACTCTTCTTGATGCCGAAAATAAACGTTGAACCGATGTATACAGTACCACTAAAGTTATCCTCAGTATGCATTTCCTTGAGGTCGTGCACGGGGAAATATAGCTCACGCAATCGGCGCCGCTTGCGTGATACTCGCTTCATCGCATCTGCGAGCCTGGGGGCGCGGGTTTAAATGATTTTAACAGACCTCGGCGAATTTTCGTTACCTCCAACTATCCAGACATAAGAATTAGCTACTTTTCGTTACTTTCGTTACCCATTTGTAAAATTAGCTACTTTTTCGTTACTTTTCGTTACCAGTCGACACCCTGAGTCTTATCAGTCGATTTTCAGTCGAATTTAAACACTCGCATCTCAGAATAGCAGCTATTATCGAAAATGAAAACTGAAATGCGATTTGGATGCAGAGAACGGAAACAAGCTAGGGAGTTGAAAATCCGGGGGGAAAAAAAAAGTTAATCCGGACAAGCGGAAAACACAAAAAGGAAACCATTCGGGAAAACCGGAAAACTTGGCAGGTATGTAGTATTTATTCATTTATTTTGTCAAAATAAGGCTCAAGCAGACTGTTTAAATTTACATATTTTATTACTGACTTTCTATAAAAATCCTAAAACACGACAATCTCAATAAAAGAAGGAAATTTACATTAAACCTCTGTTCTTTCATAAGCTGTCACCGATTTTAAAATAATATTTATGTTTACTACTAACACAAAAGTAATTATTTTATAATCTTTCATTTAATCTTGTGTCCACGAACCTACTACGTTGTCGTAGGAAGGCGGAGAGGTGATACTCCGACGTGGGGCGTCCCAGGTGGCGGATAGGGGGGTCCTCACCAGTTTTGCTGGCGGACTTGAGCGAAATAAAATAGCTCTCGCGGACCAAACACACTCCCATTTCTCATCAATCATCCTTCATATTCCATTCATCACCTTTCCAGATCACATCTGGAATTGTAATCCCTGACTACGGTCAGATCATGGGTCCTAGACCAGACAATCAACTCAAGTATGAACAGTCTTCTAATGAACTCTTCCACCGCAAGGCACCATTCGGATACCGTGGGGTGCCGCGTAGAAGAGTCAGGTGAGTCGGAGCGCCTGGAAACCCGAAAGTCCAAATACAAACTCAAAATTAACAAACATGGGGAATTTTCATTCTTTGCAACATTAAACATAAATTCGTTAATTAAAATTGGAAAACTTAAGCATTTAACCGATATATTGGACCAACACAAGATCTTAATAACAGCACTTCAAGAACTTAGAAACACAGATCAAGACCCCATTGAATCTGGAGGATACCGTCTCTACAAGGGACCTCCAGGACCATGAGTTATGAAAAATGTCCCCCAATTTGGTATGGGATTTTTAGTACATACCAGTATTATTGATTCAGTGGAAGACTTTTCGTCGAACTCATCAAGGTAAGCAACTTTAACAATTAGGACAGGAAACAAAATATACTCTTTGATAAACGTTCATGCCCCAACTAATGACAAGAATGTCAAAAAATTTAGAGATGAAACGGACAATTTTTGGGAAGAACTTGCCTTACTAATATCAAACATTCCAGACACTCATGTTAAAATCTTGCTTGGGGATTTTAATGCAAAAATTGGTCAAGAAAGAAAATTTCGTCCAATAGTAGGTAAGTGGCCAGCTCACAAATTCACTAACAAGAATGGTCAAAGATTAATCACCCTTTGTGAAGAACATGGCCTACGTCTCGAAACTACTAGATTTAAGCGAAGACCACACAAACTTATGACCTGGAAATGCCCTAACAGTGCACTAGGGGAATTCCAGATAGACCATGTTGCAATGGATAAAAAGTTCTACAAAGAAATATATAACGTGAAGGTACTACGTGGGGTCGATGTTGACTCTGATCATTATATATCCAAGATAAAGATCAAGTTAACTCCACGACGTAAACAAAAATCGTCAAACTCGACCATGCAAAGGCAATATGAGCCTAGTTATTTAACCCCCTTAGCGTGTACGGCGCAACGGTGCGCCCACTAGCCTGCTACGTTCACAGCGTGTACGGCGCAATGGTGCGCCGTTGAATTTGAAACGCGTGCTATGTGGACTTCGTAATAGTTATTTATTTGGTCGTAAGATGGCAGGAAGAGGCAACTTTTGGCTACACTTCGAGCTACTTATTATTGCCAGGAGGTGTCGCATATCTTCACAGTCATTTATTTTTCAGATCTCTGCACACGTGTTTCCGCTTTTGCGGACCGTGAGTTTGTTTGTAAACATGGCAGGTCGTGGCGCAGTTATTGATGACAAAGAAATAGCTAATTTGCTCGATATTAGTGCAAACGAAAGTGATTCAGAGTGTGACAGCGATATAGAGAGGATGAGTTCGCTATAACTTCCAGTGAAGATAGTGATGCTGACGATGCAATTCTTGATAGAACGCCAAGAAATACGAACACATTAGGCGGCTGTGACATTGTCCCAGTATTGACGTGCCGCTGACCAGGGATAACCAGGTTATTAATAGTTTATAATATTATGTTATATGTTGTTCTTATTGTGTGTGTTTTTTGAAAACTTTTGCCAGTGCGTTTGGAAATTATAGCGAAATGCATATGACACCGCGCTTACCATTGGGAGTAGGCTAGAAATAATGCACGTTGTGGGTGCAGCCCAGAGTTTCACAATATCACGCTTGAGGGGTTAATAAATAATGTGTCCTATAAGGAAAAGTCTAAAACTCTCTTAAGTGACAAGCTAGAAACGATGGTTGACACACTGAAAACCGTTGCTGTCGGAATTGCCCCTATTAGGAAAAGGAAAAAGCATGCATGGTGGAATGCGGAATGTGATGCTGCAATTCGGAAAAGACACACAGTGTAACGTGTTTTTCGTGGGGTTTTATGCAACTGGCATAAGTCAGTAGGAAGCCATTCTATATTTATTTACGCGGCAAATTGTTCAGCCAAGAGAATTTTTCATGTTAATTTATTATTATTATTAATTTATTATAATTATTATTTAGATATTTTCGGAGCATTTTATAAAAATTATTAGCATTCAGATAGGTTTTCTATGTCTCAGAAAACGCTATCATGCAAATTATTACGAACGACGATATCATAGAAAATTATCTGATTACGGAATTTTACGGAGTTTTCGTCAGTTAGGGTATATCGAGAGACGTGACTCACTGGGATTTCAAGTACACGCTTAATCTTGTCGAGAAGCATGACGCAATCTTGGGTCGCAAGGTCTAGAAAAGGCGAATTGTTGGAACGGAAATCGACTTCTCCCTCTCGCGCGCCGAGTGTAATGAGGCAGAGGAGGGGAACTAGCGGCGTGCTCAGCCAATCAAGGAGGACGACGTAAGCTAGATGTCGGTACCATGGTGGGGGAGCCAACGTGTGCATATATCGTTCGACGCGCCGTGAAACGAGGACTATCTGTGTAGAACTTGCAGAGAACGGTCGCAAGTGCGTGTCGCTCCGATGTTCAGTGGAGTTAGCGACGAACTTTTGTAAAACTTGGTTGTACGAGTGTTTGGGTCCGAGGTACGGACCATAGAATTATCTAATCTACCAGCATATCATCAAATTCCGACGGAGATGACGACGTCCAGGAGACTGTGGGAAGCTCACAGCATCAGCAAGTACGAGGGAAATGCCTTGGCAATTTCCAATGGTAAGCGCAAATGACGCAGAAATACGCAATCTCTCATTTTTCTTTGTTTTGCATTTCATATTTCAGTAACTTCATAGCTTGGAAATAAGAGTAAAATCAATTTATCAGACTCCGTTTTCACGTAATTTTCTATCGGTAATATTCAAATCACAACGCTCCAATTTAAATTTTGTACTTATTATTATTATTAATTTTGCTATACTGGTTTTATATAATAAATTCATTTCTTTTACAATGCAATCTTTGCTTTCAGTAGGTAGCATTAGATATAGACCAATTCCTTCTCCTGATACAATTGTTTGTTGGGTTAATGATCAAATCATACCACGATCTGAGTGAATAGTGTCTTGAAGGTGTTCTGCCAGAGCTAGACGTTGTTAAATACAAATTTAGATTTCAACATTGCATTGAGGTCTTGGCGCCCATTAAAACAACATAGCTTAGGCAAAGGTAAACAGTTACATTTATCACCCAACAGTGTGGGCTAGCCAAACTGTTACATTTGTCGCTACCAACATGGGGCATTAAAAAACGCTACATTTGTCGCCGACAACTTGGGGCTGAAAACCTAATAACATTTGTGGAAGGAGAAGGGTATATATTTCTGTGCCTGTATTTTGGGGGTTATTTGTCTGTATCAGTGTATATCATTATGGGGGATGAGAAAGAAAGACAGATGAGGTTACGTAGTGGTCATCAACGGGAGAGTGATGATACGAGCAGTATGTCGAGTGATGGTAGTACCGGGGTAGCGGAGGTAAATCCCGATACTGAAACAGGGAGTGTAGGCGGCCAACCAGAATTAAAAACTTTACTTCTCGAGTTTATGTATCAGAACAAAGTTAGTAGTGATGCCTTAAATGCTAAATTAGAACAGAACAATGCAAAACTGGAACAAAATAATGCTAAATTAGAACAAAACAGTAGGGAAAATAAAGAAAGTACAGATGCCTTAAATGCTAAATTAGAACAAAACAGTAGGGAAAATAGAGAGAGTAATGAAACTTTAAACGCCAGATTAGAACAAAACAGTAAGGAAAATAGAGAGAGTACTGAAACTTTAAATGCTAAACTGGAACAAAACAACGCCAGATTAGAACAAAACAGTAAGGAATATAGAGAGAGTACTGAAACTTTAAATGCTAAATTAGAACAAAACAGCAGGGAAATGAGTGACAAATTCGAACTGATTAGAGGTGAGATCAGGGGGGTGATGGAAGAAAAGGCTAAAGAGATTATTGCAGATGTAGACAGAAAATTAGGAAAAGTACAGGAGGAGTTGGAAATTAGAATCAGTACACAGGCTGAAAATTTAAAAGAACTAGTGCAACTGGAAACACAGCAGGTCAAAAAGCAATTGGGGGGAGAAATTGACAAAATTCAGGAAGCTACTAAAGAGGTTAAGGAACAGCTGGGGGGTAGAATTGAGAAAGTCCACTCACAAATAGTTGCAGAAGTAAATGATTTAAGAGAGAGTAATAGAGAGAGCATTAGCAAGATTGAGGAGAAACAAGCAAAGCTATATGATAAAGTAGAAGAATCAGAAGGAAACATTAAATTAACAGTAAACAGTATTGAGAGGAAGGCTGAGGAGAAAATCGCAGAATTAGAATTAAAATTAAAAGCTAGGATCAGGCAAGAAAATAGTCAGAATAGGCCAGTTTTTGTGAATAGCACACACAGGGAGGTAGAACTGGGTAAGTTCAGCAATCGACAGGGGTGCCCAATGGAGTTCATGAACACTATAGAAAATAAATTCGGGGAAAGGTTGGAAAATGGTAGTATTGAGTGGTGCCAGGTAGTTGAAATTTTAGAACAAGTGTTTGTGGGGGAAACGAGGAATTGGTTTGCTGTCTACAGAGACAAGTTTACTGATATCAATGATTTTAAAATGAAATTCTGTGAAAAGTTCTGGAATGAGGTTATTCAGTCGCAGCATCGTGAGGGAGTAGTGTGTGGTAAATATAACCCTAAAGGAAGCTCCACCATGACCGAATACTTTTTAGGGCAGGTATTAGTGTGTAAATATCTTGATGGCTTGAAGGAGGAAAGTGATGTGGTGAGGTTGCTACTTAGGCACTTTCCCTATAGGATCAAGGAGGCTGCTTGTATCCAGAATGTAAAGACAATATCACAAGTAGAAAATTTGTTAAGCACATTTGATGCACTAGGGAGAGGGGGTTATGAGGACAATTTCAATCGGAACCAGGGTAATAATAATAATAGGCCTAATGAAGCCAGGCATCAAGAAGTTCAAGGGAACGGTGGCGAAGGGGCCAACGCTCAAAATAGAAATAACAATAATCAGCTAAATCAGAACAGAGGAAATGGCTATGGTAATCAGTATCAAGGGAGGAACAATGATTTCAGGGGAAATCAAGGGAGAAACAATGATTTCAGGGGAAATCAAGGGAGGAATTATAACGACAATAATTACAACCAGAATAGGGGTCAAGGAAGAGGACAGCCTAGTGGTAGTAATATACAGCCAAACAATGACAACACAACTCAGAACAACCAGACCAGTGCAGTAGTAACTAGTACTACGGCCAGCTGTAGCGGTTCTTTAAACGCGAACCAGGGTGCGAAGTAAGGTCAGAATCTCAGTCTGTAGCATGCCCTGTCCATACAATTATACAGGAACCCTATGACCTAAATGTAAGAAATGAATTATTACATGAACTAAATGATGAAGGTATTATTCAGGAAGTGGTTAGTAAGAGCCCCATAGTTAAATTTAACGTGTCCGAGGCGTACACAGATGTTTTAATTGATAGTGGTTGTATGAAGAGTTGCATAAGTAGTGCATTTTATGATAAAATGAAAGGAACTGGAGTAAATTTTGAGGAGATGCCAATTAAAAGCACTTTTGTTATCACAGCTGTTGGGAAGAGGTCTAAAGTAATTTCTAAGCAAGTTTTAGTAGACATTAAAATTAATAATCATGTAGAGAAGCAGATTTGTCTTGTAATTCCAAATTTAGTATTCAGTGTTATCTTGGGTTCAGAGTGGCTAAGTAGAGTGTCTGGTAACTTATGTTATGATGTAGGGAGTTTGAAATTTAAATGGGGAGATTCTGAAGTAGAAGTAGCGTTCAATGACCGTATTCAGAGGAGTAGTATTGTAGGTGTGATTTGTACTTTAAATGAGATATCGCCAGCCGTAGAGCGGGGTTCTCCATGTTTTGTGGGCAGTGTGATTACGAACGGAAGTCTAGAGGACTCGTTACGGGAGGCTGCATTTCAGGGAAATATAGAGGATGAACAGTGTGTTCGGCTCTATGATGTGTTATGGTGTAATAGGAGAGTTTTTGAGGATCGCATTGGTATGGCCAATTGCTATACACATTCATTGAACGTTATTGATAGGTCAGTATTCACAGGACATAGATATCCTGTACCTTTCGCTTATCAGAGTGCAGTTGAGGCACAAATTAACCAGATGCTTGAAGATGGGATTATTGAGCACTCTAACAGTCCATATGTTAATTCTTTGATCACGGTACCCAAGACCGACGGCACTGTTCGTATTTGTTTAGACGCTCGTTTGGTTAACAGTAGAATTAGTTCAGATCAGCTGAAATCTATGTCAATAGAGGAATTAATGCAAACATTTGAGGGGAAGAAGTATTTCACTTGTGTAGATTTGAGTTCCAGTTTTTGGCAAGTGCCACTTATGTACGAAGATAGACCATTTACAGCTTTTAGTCATAAATATAACCTTTATCAATTTTGTAGAACACCTTATGGGTTAAAGAGTAGTTCAGCAGCTTTAATTAGGGCTTTAAGCATCGCATTAGGGGATGACACAGGAGAGTTTGTAACCATTTACATTGATGATATGGTAATTAGTTCACGCAGTTTTGAGGAGCATCTACGTCATTTAGATATAGTTTTTCAGAAGTTAGATCAGGCAGGGTTCACTTTGAAGCTGTCTAAGTCGTCATTCTGTAAGTCAGAAGTGACATTTTTAGGTCATAGAGTGTCGAGTAGAGGTGTGACACCATAGGAAGGTAGGGTTAGAATGTGTGGACAGTAGCAACAGGGCATCGTTACAGATACTGAGAAATATGCTAGGTAGAGCAACGTGATGACGTTCATTTAAAGGGAGCCACTTGCAAGGTTGGAAGCAGGTGACGCAGAAACATTTATAGTTTCCAAACGTATTGGAAAAACAGCATATGTGCTGGAGGATAGTAAGGGAAACAGATTATACGGGACGTATAATATTCATAGTCTACGAAAATATGTGTCATAAAGTGAGTGTGTTTAGCTGGCGAGCCAGCCTATCAAATGAGTAAGTGTGGTATTTGGTGCGTGGGAGGATCTGGTCTTAAGGCAGGCGTATCAGAAGTCACACAGGGGGGTAGTATGTAAGTAAATGAGAGTTTTTAAGGTACAGGGAAATATGACGGGATTGTCGGATGCTGTTGAGCACTAAATTGTCTCTATGCACCAAGGCCATTTTTGGCAGCGCTGATGGGTTCCCATTTATCTCCAAGAGATGGGGGAGCGCTTGAATAGGGCTTGTTAGCTTAAGGCGTCCACGAGATAAAAGATGGGCCATCAGAATGCGAGACAGTCCTTCATGAAACTCATACATATCAGCACACGTGATTTCTGTTTACGGCCTCGCCATGTAAGATTTGTAAGTGTGTAATTTAAGATAATCTGTACAATGGTATTATTTGTGTGAGGAGAAATGGTCTGTGTTGAGAGCTAGTATTAAGTAGAATATGGTTAACGGGAACTTAACAAGACAGGGCGCTTACGGCACAGAAATATTTGGTGTTATATGTAATGCGCATTTACTGTTTTTTTTTCAGAAGTCAATATTAATTTAATCTACGTTAAAGAGAGATTAAGTATTATGGTCACGAGGCGCTGCCACAATAGTGTGATCGTGTGCTGAGTGATAAGTGGAATTAAATGTCACCATAAGGAGGGGACCTCCAGTGAAATTAGGAAGTTCTATGGTGATATAAATATATCAGAACACCTTCAATGCGTGTGATATGACATCATAAATACATAGTGCTCACACATTAATTATGTCTATTTCTCCAACATAGAGAAATTTGAGAGGCGGAAATATCCGTGGAACACTATTCCCTATGTAAAACATTGAACTGGTTGCAAAGTGCGATCCATAGTGACAACAAACTTTGACGCAAAGTGCGTGAAGAAAAAATATGAGTGTATATATCTGTAATTTAGGGTGATTTCATTTATGTAATATGTATTTTGGATGGGGTTTATTAACGTGTCTGGGATAATCGGATAATGGACCGTCGTCACGGTAAATCATCCGATGATCCGAGGCGAATATGTAACGTGTTTTTCGAGGGGTTTTATGCAACTGGCATAAGTCAGTAGGAAGCCATTCTATATTTATTTACGCGGCAAATTGTTCAGCCAAGAGAATTTTTCATGTTAATTTATTATTATTATTAATTTATTATAATTATTATTTAGATATTTTCGGAGCATTTTATAAAAATTATTAGCATTCAGATAGGTTTTCTATGTCTCAGAAAACGCTATCATGCAAATTATTACGAACGACGATATCATAGAAAATTATCTGATTACGGAATTTTACGGAGTTTTCGTCAGTTAGGGTATATCGAGAGACGTGACTCACTGGGATTTCAAGTACACGCTTAATCTTGTCGAGCAGCATGACGCAATCTTGGGTCGCAAGGTCTAGAAAAGGCGAATTGTTGGAACGGAAATCGACTTCTCCCTCTCGCGCGCCGAGTGTAATGAGGCAGAGGAGGGGAACTAGCGGCGTGCTCAGCCAATCAAGGAGGACGACGTAAGCTAGATGTCGGTACCATGGTGGGGGAGCCAACGTGTGCATATATCGTTCGACGCGCCGTGAAACGAGGACTATCTGTGTAGAACTTGCAGAGAACGGTCGCAAGTGCGTGTCGCTCCGATGTTCAGTGGAGTTAGCGACGAACTTTTGTAAAACTTGGTTGTACGAGTGTTTGGGTCCGAGGTACGGACCATAGAATTATCTAATCTACCAGCATATCATCAAATTCCGACGGAGATGACGACGTCCAGGAGACTGTGGGAAGCTCACAGCATCAGCAAGTACGAGGGAAATGCCTTGGCAATTTCCAATGGTAAGCGCAAATGACGCAGAAATACGCAATCTCTCATTTTTCTTTGTTTTGCATTTCATATTTCAGTAACTTCATAGCTTGGAAATAAGAGTAAAATCAATTTATCAGACTCCGTTTTCACGTAATTTTCTATCGGTAATATTCAAATCACAACGCTCCAATTTAAATTTTGTACTTATTATTATTATTAATTTTGCTATACTGGTTTTATATAATAAATTCATTTCTTTTACAATGCAATCTTTGCTTTCAGTAGGTAGCATTAGATATAGACCAATTCCTTCTCCTGATACAATTGTTTGTTGGGTTAATGATCAAATCATACCACGATCTGAGTGAATAGTGTCTTGAAGGTGTTCTGCCAGAGCTAGACGTTGTTAAATACAAATTTAGATTTCAACATTGCATTGGGGTCTTGGCGCCCATTAAAACAACATAGCTTAGGCAAAGGTAAACAGTTACATTTATCACCCTACAGTGTGGGCTAGCCAAACTGTTACATTTGTCGCTACCAACATGGGGCATTAAAAAACGCTACAACAGCATGGCTCAATGATCAGCAAAAGAGGACCACACAACCGCGAGAAGAATTAACCATTGTTCGAAGGGAAACTGCCAAAGAAATTAGGAGAATTAAAAGAGAAAATCAATAAAAGTCCATACAAATTATTGATGATTCCTTTAAGCAACACAAAACAAGGGACTATTACAGGACATTTCGTCAATATCATTCTAAATACAGCCCTCCTACACTATTAATGAAAGATAAATCAGGTCAACTAGCCCACAATGATACTGATAATGCTAAAATTCTAGCAGATTATTTTAGAGAACTACTAAATGTTGATGAACCTAAGAAATATCTTGATTTTGAGCCTAATCCAAAAAATAAAACAAATTTACAGAACATTATTCCTCCTGACTTGACTGAAGTATGTGCAGCGATTTATTGGCTCAAAAATTATAGAGCAGCAGGAGATAATTCATTGGTAGCAGAACTATGGAAATATGCAAATGAACAAACCATCTCCAACCTCCATAAACGCCTCATCGATGTATGGAATTCGGAACAAATACCAGAGGAATGGAGAATGGCTGTATCCACCCAATTCATAACAAGGGTGATAGATCAGACCCGAACAACTACCGTGGGATTTCTTTGCTTGATGTAACATACAAGATTCTATCTAGAATTATCTTGACAAGAATTCAACAACAACTCGATCAAGAACTAGGAGAATATCAAGGAGGGTTCCGACCAGGTCGCAGCTGTCCGGATCAGATCATCAGTCTGAAATGGATAATGAAATATCATAGAATGAGACAAAAGGATTTGGTCATTACTTTTGTGGATTTTAAGAAAGCTTATGACAGTATCCATCGAGGGTCATTACTTAATATCCTTAGGGAATTTGGGTTACATCAAAAGCTTATCAACCTCATCGGCGTTACTTTGAAAGATACTAAATCAAAGGTTAAATTTCGAGGCACCTTGTCTGAACCATTTGATATCCGGACTGGACTTCGACAGGGAGATGGTCTATCACCGTTATTATTTAATTGTGTTCTTGAAAAGATCATGCGTGAGTGGAACAAAACTTGTCCTCCAAATGTAAAGATTGGTACTAATATAAAACTGAATTGCTTGGCCTTTGCAGATGACCTTGCACTGCTTGCAACCAGTATAGATGAGGCTAAACACCAAATTGAAGAACTTGGGTCTATTGCAGCAAAAGTAGGACTTCAAATTTCATTTGAAGAGACTGAAATGGCATCCTTTGATGTGGAAACACAAGCTATTACATTGATCAACAATAAAGAAATTAAAGTTGTACATAAATTTAAATATTTAGGGGAGATTATAACATGGAATTTGAATGAGAAAGCGTCAATCGAAAATAGAACAACAAAGTTAAGACAAGCGCAATATATTACTTGGTTTAGTTACAAAAAAAAATCACTCTCCATAAATGCCAAATTATGACATTACGAATCAGTTATTAAACCGGAAGCAATATATGCTTGTGAAACACTTTTCAAGTTAAACACTCGATCAGTTACTGACACATTACAGAAGATTGATAGAAGAATTCTCAGGACTATAATTAATAAAAAACATCAGGTGGATGGTCAATGGCGTCTATTACCAAATGAAGTGGTTTATAAAGAAACAGAGTCTATAGTCGATACTATGCGAAAAAGGCGAATTGCCTTTTTTGTCATATCTCACGCCTGCCGGATACCAGATAATTAAAAGTATTATTTAATTATTTTTTCAAAAGTAAAACAAAGAACTCTTGGTTTATGGAAATTCAAAATGATCTGGATGAACTCGGCTTGACAATGTCCCAAATTGCTAACAAAGAGGAGAAGAATATCTTGAAAAACAAGAACATTCGACTTCCCTTAAAAACCTTTACCCGCAAAACTTACACTATAAGCGATGCAGAGAGAGCGGCAAGGTCAACTAGAATGAAAATGTTTTGGGAAAAGAAGAAAAATAAGAAGCTGAATCTCTAATATTGCTTTTGAGATATGTATATACTTGTTTTGGTTAAGTGCTCCAATGCAGGCGTAACATATGTAAATAAATAAATAAATAAATAAATTTAATCTTGTGTGAATATGCCATACAAAATTAATTACATTTCCTGGCCAGGAAATTTATAGGTGATGATATTGAACAGTAGCTATCATCAAAAAAATGACTATCAGGAATATTCTCAGACTGCAACTGGTTTTGGTAGTATCCACGATACTGCTCCAGCCAGATCTTGTCACCGAGCCACAGTTGACATAGGACACGTCATGCATAACAAGTAGGAGTCCACGCAGCACGACCTGCTTTTGATGAGACGGTGGTGCAAATGCAGGGGACCAGCGAGAGGGGTTATAATCTCAAACAACAACTTCGTTGGCAGCGAGGCCTGCGGAATTGCATTTCGGGCCTTCGACCCGATTGCGAGGAAATGTAGGAAAATTATAAAATGTTATTCTAGGCAATGCTGACACCATCACATGGTTATGAAAGCCGGACGTCCTCGGAAGTGGAAAATATATTACAGCTGTAAATACATTATTTAACTTATTGAAATGGTGAAAACGGGTCATTATAGATAATTTTCCGTAGAATTCAATTAGACCATCGTTTAAATTTTTACCAATTATTATATACATTTGGGCCCCTTTAAAAAAAAAAAAACATTTAATGACATCTTCAGGGCCCCAAAATAAGAAAACGGTGAGAGATATCAAAAAATCGATATGAGTAAAAAAGTTTCATACCGCGGAGATCATACACCTGAACATTTAACGTTTTTCGATGCGACCAACCGTTTCCGAGATATATCGATTCCAAAAAAAAGTTTGAAATTCTGGGTCCCCCAAAAAGATCCGGCCCTGCAACGTTATTAACGCCCGACAACTGGTTTCCTCACAGGGTCCAACTCTTTCACAGCTCCAAATTTCAGCTCGATATCTTGAAAATTGCGACCTGTACTTCGCTAAACCCAAAAATGTAACGCACAATGGACATTTTCAGGCCCTAAAAAAAGAAAACGGTGAGAGATATAAAAAAATCGTTTTGAGTAAAAACGTTGCATACCGCAGAGATCTTACACCTGTACATTTTACATTTTTCGATACGACCAACCGTTTCCAAGATATATCGATTCCAAGAATAAGTTTGAAATTCAGGGCCCCCAAAAAAGATCCGGCCCTGCACCGATTTTAACGCCCAACAATAGGATTCGTCACAGTCACTAACTTCTTCACCGTACCAAATTTCAGCTTAATATCTTGAAAATGGCGACCAGTACTTAGCTAAACGCAAAAATGTCACACACAATGGACATTTTCAGGGCCCCAAAAAAAGAAAACGGTGAGAGATATCAAAAAATCCTTTAGAGTCAAAATGTTGCATACCGCGGAGATCTTACAACATTTTTCGATAAGACCGACCGTTTCCGAGATATATCGATTCCAAAAAAAAGTTTGAATATCAGGGCCCCCAAAAAAGATCCGGCCCTGCACCGATTTTAACGCCCAACAATGGGATTCGTCACAGTCACTAACTCTTTCACCGTACCAAATTTCAGCTTAATATCTTGAAAATTGCGACCTGTACTTCGCTAAACCCAAAAATGTCACGTACAATGGACATTTTCAGGGCCCAATAAATAGAAAACGGTGAGAGATATCAAAAAATCGTTTAGAGTAAAGAAGTTGCATACCGCGGAGATCTTACACCTGTACATTTAACTTTTTTCGATGTGACCAACCGTTTCCGAGATATATCGATTCCAAAAAAAATTTAAAATTCAGGGCCCCAAAAAAAAGATTCGGCCCCGCACCAATTTTAACGCCCAACAATGGGATTCGTCACAGTCACTAACTCTCTCACCGTACCAAATTTCAGCTTCATATCCTGAAAATGGCGACCAGTACTTAGCTAAACGCAAAAATGTCACGCACAATGGACATTTTCAAGGCCCTAAAAAAAGAAAACGGTGAGAGATATCAATAAATCGTTTTGAGTAAAAAAGTTGCATACCGCAGAGATCTTACACCTGTACATTTTACATTTTTCGATACGACCAACCGTTTCCGAGATATATCGATTCCAAACATAAGTTTGAAATTCAGGGACCCAAAAAAGATCCGGCCCTGCACCGATTTTAACGCCCAACAATAGGATTAGTCACAGTCACTAACTCCTTAACCATACCAAATTTCAGCTTAATATCTTGAAAATGGCGACCAGTACTTAGCTAAACGCAAAAATGTCACACACAATGGACATTTCCAGGGCCCCAAAAAAAGAAAACTGTGAGATATCAAAAAATCGTTTTGAGTAAAAAAGTTGCATACCGCTTACACCTATACCTTTAACATTTTTCGATACCATCAACCGTTTCAGAGATATATCGATTCCAAAAAAAAGTTTGAAATTCTGGGCCCCCCAAAAAGATCCGGCCCTGCAACGTTATTAACGCCCGACAACTGGTTTCCTCACAGGGTCCAACTCTTTCACAGCTCCAAATTTCAGCTCGATATCTTGAAAATTGCGACCTGTACTTCGCTAAACCCAAAAATGTAACGCACAATGGACATTTTCAGGCCCTAAAAAAAGAAAACGGTGAGAGATATAAAAAAATCGTTTTGAGTAAAAACGTTGCATACCGCAGAGATCTTACACCTGTACATTTTACATTTTTCGATACGACCAACCGTTTCCAAGATATATCGATTCCAAGAATAAGTTTGAAATTCAGGGCCCCCAAAAAAGATCCGGCCCTGCACCGATTTTAACGCCCAACAATAGGATTCGTCACAGTCACTAACTTCTTCACCGTACCAAATTTCAGCTTAATATCTTGAAAATGGCGACCAGTACTTAGCTAAACGCAAAAATGTCACACACAATGGACATTTTCAGGGCCCCAAAAAAAGAAAACGGTGAGAGATATCAAAAAATCCTTTAGAGTCAAAATGTTGCATACCGCGGAGATCTTACAACATTTTTCGATAAGACCGACCGTTTCCGAGATATATCGATTCCAAAAAAAAGTTTGAATATCAGGGCCCCCAAAAAAGATCCGGCCCTGCACCGATTTTAACGCCCAACAATGGGATTCGTCACAGTCACTAACTCTTTCACCGTACCAAATTTCAGCTTAATATCTTGAAAATTGCGACCTGTACTTCGCTAAACCCAAAAATGTCACGTACAATGGACATTTTCAGGGCCCAATAAATAGAAAACGGTGAGAGATATCAAAAAATCGTTTAGAGTAAAGAAGTTGCATACCGCGGAGATCTTACACCTGTACATTTAACTTTTTTCGATGTGACCAACCGTTTCCGAGATATATCGATTCCAAAAAAAATTTAAAATTCAGGGCCCCAAAAAAAAGATTCGGCCCCGCACCGATTTTAACGCCCAACAATGGGATTCGTCACAGTCACTAACTCTCTCACCGTACCAAATTTCAGCTTCATATCCTGAAAATGGCGACCAGTACTTAGCTAAACGCAAAAATGTCACGCACAATGGACATTTTCAAGGCCCTAAAAAAAGAAAACGGTGAGAGATATCAATAAATCGTTTTGAGTAAAAAAGTTGCATACCGCAGAGATCTTACACCTGTACATTTTACATTTTTCGATACGACCAACCGTTTCCGAGATATATCGATTCCAAACATAAGTTTGAAATTCAGGGACCCAAAAAAGATCCGGCCCTGCACCGATTTTAACGCCCAACAATAGGATTAGTCACAGTCACTAACTCCTTCACCATACCAAATTTCAGCTTAATATCTTGAAAATGGCGACCAGTACTTAGCTAAACGCAAAAATGTCACACACAATGGACATTTTCAGGGCCCCAAAAAATGAAAACGGTGAGAGATATCAAAAAATCGTTTTGAGTAAAAAAGTTGCATACCGCTTACACCTATACCTTTAACATTTTTCGATACCATCAACCGTTTCAGAGATATATCGATTCCAAAAAAAAGTTTGAAATTCTGGGCCCCCCAAAAAGATCCGGCCCTGCAACGTTATTAACGCCCGACAACTGGTTTCCTCACAGGGTCCAACTCTTTCACAGCTCCAAATTTCAGCTCGATATCTTGAAAATTGCGACCTGTACTTCGCTAAACCCAAAAATGTAACGCACAATGGACATTTTCAGGCCCTAAAAAAAGAAAACGGTGAGAGATATAAAAAAATCGTTTTGAGTAAAAACGTTGCATACCGCAGAGATCTTACACCTGTACATTTTACATTTTTCGATACGACCAACCGTTTCCAAGATATATCGATTCCAAGAATAAGTTTGAAATTCAGGGCCCCCAAAAAAGATCCGGCCCTGCACCGATTTTAACGCCCAACAATAGGATTCGTCACAGTCACTAACTTCTTCACCGTACCAAATTTCAGCTTAATATCTTGAAAATGGCGACCAGTACTTAGCTAAACGCAAAAATGTCACACACAATGGACATTTTCAGGGCCCCAAAAAAAGAAAACGGTGAGAGATATCAAAAAATCCTTTAGAGTCAAAAAGTTGCATACCGCGGAGATCTTACACCTATACATTTAACATTTTTCGATACGACCAACCGTTTCCGAGATATATCGATTCAAAAAAATAGGATTAAATTCAGGGCCCCTGCACCGATTTTAACGCCCAACAATAGGGTTCGTCACAGGACCCAACTCTTTCACCGTACCAAATTTCAGCTCGATATCTTGAAAATTGCGACCTGTACTTTGCTAAACGCAAAAACGTCTTGCACATACATACATACAGACTTTTTCCAATATACCACGGCTATATGAAAGCCTATAGGATCTTTAGATCCGGCTTTCATAACGAGTAATTATAGATAATTTTCCGAAGAATTCAATTAGACCATAAGTTGAATTTTTAATAGTTGTTATATACATTTGGGCCCCATTTCTTTTCAAAAACCAAAACATTTAATAACATCAAAACGGTGAGAGATATCAAAATATGATAAGTGGTAGACAAGTTGCAAATCACTGAGATCTTACACCTGTATATTTAACTTTTTTCGATAGGATCGACGCTTTCTGAGATATAACGATTCGAAAAAAAAGAATGAAATTCACGGCCCCAAAAAAGGAAAATGGTGAGAGATATCAGAAAATCATATGAGTTAAAAAAGTTGCTAATCTTTGAGGTCCTATATTTGTAGATTTTACTTTGTTCGATACGTTCAACCGTTTCCCAAATATAACGGTTCGAAAAAGAGGAAGAAATTCAGGGCCGCAGAAAATCAAATCGGTGAGAGATATCAAAAAATCTTAAGGGTTGAAAAAGTTGCTAACCACTGAGTTCTTACACCTGTAGATTTAAATTTGTTAGATACGGCCAACCGTTTCCCAGATATAACGGTTCGAAAAAAAGGATGACATTCAGGGCCCCATAAAAGGAAAACGGTGAGAGATATCAAAACGTCATCAGTGGTAAAAAAAAAAAGGATGAAAATCAGGGCCCCAAAGAATGGTCCGGCCATGCACCAATTTTAACGCCCGACAAGAGAGTTCCTGACAGGCCCAATTTCTTTCCCCGTGACACATTGCAGCTCGATATCTTGAAAATTCCGACCTCTAGTTTGCTAAACGTAAAAACGTCACTCTCATACGTACATTTTCAGGGCCCAAAAAAAAAAAAAGACAACGCTGAGAGATATCAAAAAATCGTTATGGGTAAGATCGTTGCATACCGCGGAGATTTAACACTTGTGTATTTAACTTTTTTCGATATGACCAACCGTCTCCGAGATATATCGATTCCAAAAGAGTTTCAAATTCAGGGCCCCCCAAAAAGATCCAGCCCTGCACCGATTTTGACGCCGAAAAATAGGGTTCCTCATAGGCTCTAGCTCTTTTACCGCTCCAATTTCGGCTTGATATCTTGAAAATTGCGACGTGTACTTAGCTAAACCCAAAACCGTCATGCACATACGCACAACTTCAGGGCCCCAAAAAAGAAAACGGGGAGAGATATCAAAAAATCGTTTTGAGTAAAAAAGTTGTATACCAGGGAGATCTTACACCTATACATTTAACGTTTTTCGGTACGACCAGCCGTTACCGAGATATATCGATTCAAAAAAAAAGTTCGAAATTCAGGGCCCCCCAAAAATATCCGGCCCTGCACCGTTTTTAATCCCCGACAACAGGTTTCCTCACACGGTCCAACTCCTTCACCGCACCAAATTTCAGTTCGATATCTTGAAAATTGCGACCTGTACTTCGCTAAACCCAAATATGTCACACACAATGGACATCTTCAGGGCCCCAAAAAGGAAAACGGTGAACGGTGAGAGATATCAAAAAATCATTATGAGTAAAAAAGTTGCAACTTCGTTGGCGGCAAGGCCTGCGGAATTACATTTCGGACCTTCGACCCGATTGCAAGGAAATGTAGGAAAATTATAGAATGTTATTCTAGGCAATGCTGACACCATCACATGGTTATGAAAGCCGGACGTCCTCGGAAGTGGAAAATATCTTACTGCTGTAAATACATGATTCAACTTATTGGAACGGTTAAAACGAGTAATAAATTATAGATAATTTTCCGTAGAATTCAATTAGACCATAAGTTTAATTTTTACCAGTTGTTATATACATTTGGGCCCCATTTTTTTTCAAAAACCAAAACATTTAATAACATCAAAACGGTGAGAGATATCAAAATATCATACGGGGTAGAAAAGTTGCAAATCACTGAGATCTTACACCTGTAGATTTAACTTTTTTCGATAGGATCGACGCTTCCCGAGATATAACAATTCGAAAAAAAGAATGAAATTCACGGCCCCAAAAAAGGAAAATGGTGAGAAATATCAAAAAATCATATGAGTGAAAAAAGTTGCTAATCACTGAGGTCCTAAATTTGTAGATTTAACTTTGTTCAATACGTTCAACCGTTTCCCAAATATAACTGTTCGAAAAAGAGGAAGAAATTCAGGGCCGCAGAAAATCAAATCGGTGAGAGATATCAAAAAATCTTAAGGGTTGTAAATGTTGCTAACCACTGAGATCTTACACCTGTAGATTTAACTTTGTTAGATACGGCCAACCGTTTCCAAGATATAACGGTTCGAAAAGAAGGAAGACATTCAGGGCCCCAGAAAAGGAAAACGGTGAGAGATATCAAAACATCATCAGGGGGAAAAAAAGGATGAAATTCAGGGCCCCAAAGAATGGTCCGGCCATGCACCAATTTTAACGCCCGACAAGAGAGTTCCTGACAGGCCAAATTTCTTTCCCCGTGACACATTTCAGCTCGATATCTTGAAAATTCCGACCTCTAGTTTGCTAAACGTAAAAACGTCACGCACATACGTACATTTTCAGGGCCCCCAAAAAAGACAACGCTGGCAGATATCAAAAAATCGTTATGGGTAAGATCGTTGCATTCCGCGGAGATTTAACACTTGTGTATTTAACTTTTTTTCGATATGACCAACCGTCTCCGAGATATATCGATTCCAAAAGAGTTTCAAATTCAGCGCCCCGAAAAAAGATCCAGCCCAGCACCGATTTTAACGCCGAAAAATAGGGTTCCTCATAGGCTCTAGCTCTTTTACCGCTCCAAATTACAGCTTGATATCTTGAAAATTGCGACCTGTACTTTGCTAAACCCAAAAACGTCACGCACATATGCACAACTTCAGGGCCCCAAAAAGGAAAACGGTGAGAGATATCAAAAAATCGTTTTGAGTAAAAAAAGTTGTACACCGCGGAGATCTTACATCTATACATTTAACGTTTTTCGATACGGCCAGCCGTTTCCGAGATATATCGATTCAAATATAAGTTTGAAATTCAGGGCCCCCCCAAAAGATTCGGCCCTGTACCGTCTTTAACGCCCGACAATTGGTTTCCTCACAGGGTCTAACTCTTTCACCGCACCAAATTTCAGTTCGATATCTTGAAAATTGCGACCTGTACTTCGCTAAACCCAAATATGTCATGCACAATGGACATCTTCAGGGCCCCAAAAAGGAAAACGATGAGAGATATCAAAAAATCATTATGAGTAAAAAAGTTGCATACCGCGGAGATCTTACACCTGTACATTTAACGTTTTTCGATACGACCAACCGTTTCCGAGATATATCGATTCCAAAAAAAAGTTTGAAATTCAGGCCCCCCCCCCCCAAAAAAAATTCGGGCCGTGCACCGTTTTTAACGCCCGACAACAGGTTTCCTCACAGGGCCTAACTCGTTCACCGCTCCAAATTTCAGCTCGATATCATGAAAATTAAGACCTACACTTCGCTTAACCCAAAAATGTCATGCACAATTGACTTTTTCAGGGCCCCAAAAAAACAAAACTGTGAGAGATATCAAAAAATCGTTTTGAGTAAAAAAGTTGCATACCGTGGAGATCTTACACTTGTAGATTTAAAGTTTTTTGATAAGACCAACCGTTTCCGAGATATATCGATTCAAAAAAAAATTTGAAATTCAGGGCCCCAAAAAAAGATTCGACCCAGCACCGATTTTAACGCCCAACAATAGGATTCGTCACAGTCACTAACTCTTTCACCGTACCAAATTTCAGCTTCATATCTTGAAAATTGCGACCAGTACTTAGCTAAACGCAAAAATGTCATGCACAATGGACATTTTCAGGGCCCCAAAAAAGAAAACGGTGAGGGATATCAAAAAATCGTTATGAGTAAAAAAGTTGCATATCGCGGAGATCTTACACCTATACCTTAAACATTTTTCGATACGATCAACCGTTTCCGAGATATATCGATTCCAAAAAAAAGTTTGAAATTCAGGGACCCCAAAAAAGATCCGGCCCTGCACCGATTTTAACGCCCAACAATAGGATTCGTCACAGTCACTAACTCTTTCACCGTAACAAATTTCAGCTTAATATCTTGAAAATGGCGACCAGTACTTAGCTAAATGCAAAAATGTCACGCACAATGGACATTTTCAGGGCCCCAAAAAAGAAAACGGTGAGATATCAAAAAATTGTTTTGAGTAAAAAAGTTGCATACCGCGGAGATCTTACACCTATACATTTAACATTTTTCGATACGACCAACCGTTTCCGAGATATATCGATTCCAAAAAAAGATTGAAATTCAGGGCCCCCAAAAAAGATCCGGCCCTGCACCGATTTTAACGCCCAACAATAGGATTCGTCACAGTCACTAACTCTTTCACCATACCAAATTTCAGCTTAATATCTTGAAAATTGCGACCAGTACTTAGCTAAACGCAAAAATGTCACGCACAATGGACATTTTCAGGGCCCCCAAAAAAGAAAACGGTGAGAGATATCAAAAAATAGTTTTGAGTAAAAAAGTTGCATACCGAGGAGATCTTACACCTATACATTTAACATTTTTCGATACGACCAACCGTTTCCGAGATATATCGATTCAAAAAAATAGGATGAAATTCAGGGCCCCAAAAAAAAGGTCTGGCCCTACACCGATTTTAACGCCCATCAATAGGGTTCGTCACAGGCCCCAACTCTTTCACCGTACCAAATTTCAGCTCGATATCTTGGAAATTGCGAACTGTACTTTGCTAAACGCAAAAACGTCACGCATATACGTACATACATACATACAGACAGACTTTTTTTGAAAAATTTTTTTTCAACTCCGATTCGATTGGTAAAGGTTTGAACACTGGGCGACGCGTAGTTTCCGAGATCTCGAAAAATCCTACCACGGCTATATGAAAGCCTATAGGATCTTTAGATCCGGCTTTCATAACAAGGATAAGCACGGGCATCTTCTAACAAAACCAACAGAGAGAGATTCTTCAACGATGGCATGAACACTTCAATGCTATCTGTAATGAGGAGTTCCCGCACCCACCGATTCCATTAGCCGAACCTGTACAGGGTGCAGTTCCACCTATCACATCTGCTGAGGTCAATGATGCGATCCACGCCATGAAAAATGGCAAGGCAACAGGCCCTTATGATATCCCTGCGGAGCTATGGAAGCAGTTGGGTCAAGCCTCTGCAGAGTTCCTAGCCAAGTTCTTTAACAAATGCCTCGAGAGACACCAGATCCCGTCAGCTTGGCAAACTAGCATCACAGTACCAATATGGAAAGGCAAGGGCGATGTAACTATCTGTGCCAATTACCGTCCTATTCGTCTCCTATGCCACACATAATGGAGATTCTAGAACGTGGGATTGACACTCGCTTACGTAGTGTTGTTACCATCTCACCTAACCATTGTGGGTTCATGAAAGGTCGCAGAACAACTGATGCTATCCATGCAATGCGGCTTCTGATAGAAAAGTATATGGAGAAAAGAAGGACAATTCACATGGCTTTCCTGGATTTGGAGAAAGCATTTGACTGCATCAGCTTATATGGTATTCTCTTCGATCTCATGGCGTACCAGAAGCTTATGTGCATTGGGTCCAACTCCTCTACAGTAATACAACTAGCTCTGTACACAGGGCTGCTGGCCATGGACATTACTGTACGCCGATGATCTCATGCTTGCAAGTGAGACCCATAATGATCTAGAACACTTGGTCAACCTCTGGAATGCGAGGCTCTGTGAATTTGGACTACGGCTCAATCTTACGAAGATTGAGTACCTTGAATATGGTTCCCAGACAAATGGGACCATCATAGTAGATGGCACCCCACTACCAAAGGCTTCACATCTCCGATACCTTGGCTCCATTGTGAGACCCGATGGTGACATAGTCTCGGATGCCTGTGTAAGAGTGAATGCTGCGTGGATGAAGCGGTGCCAGGTCACAGGCGTTCTCTGTGACCGCAAGATCCCTTTGCGCCTCAAAACTAAGATCTATCAAACAGTCGTCCGCCCTGTTGCTTTGTATGGAGCCGAATGCTGGCCTAATACAAAGAAACATGAACTAGCCTTGCACTCAATAGAGATGCGGATGCTACGATGGTCCTTGGGAATTACACGGCTGGATCGTATTAAGATCGAAGACATCCGCAATACTCTTGGAATTTCCCCTATTCCAGCCAAAATGAGGGAGACTCGATTGCGTTGGTACGGGCATGTAGCCCGAGCAAAGACAGAGTCCATTGTAAGGATGTCACTTGCTCTCGAGCCTGATGGACAAAGACCTCCAGGACAACCAAAATGGCGTTGGATGGATACCCTACACGACGATATGCGCATCGTACATCTTCGTACTATAGATGCAGCAAACCGCAACAAAAGGAGAGCGAGGTGCAGAGTGGCGGACCCCAAAATATAATTGGGAACAACGCCAGGAAGAAATGATAAATTGGTGGAATATAATCCATCAGTTCCTCTAAATCTTTCAGTGTTGCAGAATTTATAGGTCTTGGACAATAATATTTGAGGGGGAATAACACACGACTTCCAGGCAATTTAGTTTTTATTCTAATTTCTACAGAATCATAAGCCTCTACTTCACCAAAACTATATTTGACCAAGAGCTTAAAAGGTTAGTCTTAAGTTACTTTCAAACAAGTAACCTTGCTCAGCAATAACTTTTGGCCGGATCCCGACACTGTTTATTTCCTGACTTTATCGAGAAAAAAATTTGCAGTGATAAACTTTCACAGAACTCCTAGAAAGACGCAGATTACAGTGGTTTGAACAAGTCATGAGGATGGTCAGAAATAGAAAACGAAGAAATTATTTCGACAGAGAAGTGAGAGGGAGGAGACTGGTAGGAAGGCCAAGACATCAATGGATAGACACAGTGAAGTCTGAGGTCAACAAACGGAATGTGAAATGGGAAGACGTAGAACAGAAACTGTACTCTGGCAGAAAGAAATGGCGAGCGCTCGTATATCTCACCAGGGAAAATGGAGCTGGAATATGATGATGATGAAACAGAAACACAGTTAGTGTACTTGAAAAGGAAACGGAAACACAGTTAGTGCACTTGAAAAGATAAACTCCAAGTGTCAACGCGATTAGACAAAGGGGAAAGTTCAGCGAAGTTGGCTGCTGAATTTGTTGTTGGTAAAGTGACAATCAGTGACCGGAAACTGAATCGAGGGAAAATTGACTAGCAATTCAGTACTTCAATAACTTTAGACTAAATTTTGACACAATGAAATTATGTTACACAATAATAATAATGATAATGTTATTGGTTTTACGTCCCTTCTAACTACTCTGGCTATTTGATACGCCGGGGTGCTGGAATTTTGCCCCGAAGGGGATCTTTAACGTGCCAGTAAATCTACTGACACGGCTCTCTCACATTTGTGCACCCTCAAATGCCAGCTGACTGCACCAGGATACGAACTTGCAACCTTGGGCTCAGCAAGCGAGAACGATACCGCTGAGCCATGCAGCCAGCCTATGTTACACAATGATCTTACTTAATAAATTCATTTTTTTACTGTGTTAAGTGGTTCCATTAAAATGATGTATGGATATCCATCCCGGGATTTCGGATTTCACGGGTTCAACTGTATTGCTATATAGCACTGTAAACAAGAACGAACTTCACATCAAGTGTTATCCAGTCTTCCAGTCCACAGCACTGTGGGACCTGGTCAACAAAGTTTTAAAACAACAATACAGCTATGCCAATATATGGACACTCAACATCTATAATCTTAAAATTTAAACTTTATTTCATATGATAATAAACAAGTCTTCCTCTGCAGAAGGCTCCTGTGCTGTTGTAACACTGCAGAGCTATCATTTGATGGAAGCAGACCTTTGCATACCAAAGCCATGACACACTCTCCAGGTATATTTCCTGTTATTAAATGTCAATGGGGTGCATTGAATTAGTGCTTAGTAAAAATCATATGCAGGTCTGTTGCCTGCCTGTACCGCTCAGCATAAAGTTGTGACATCAACCTAAGTCCCTTTCAGAAACATCTCAAGACCAAAGAAACATCAAAAACTTCATTTCTGACCATGAGAGGAAATAGCCTCCCATTGCCATTCCTGAAACGCCTCATACAGGTTATTTGCATTTTCTTCTCAAGGATCCTTTGGATGGTTATCTGTAAGTGTGGAAGCTGACGATGCTTGGAGGCATCTAGTCCTGGACCTGTTATTTTCTACCAGTGTTCTGGAATGTTTACACACTTGAAGAATGTTGTCTTCTTCCAACTTGAGAGCAACTTCTCGAGCAGATATGTCTCCCTGGTGCAGGAACAGGGTCCACAGGCAGTTGTAAGCACAGATTGGATGTTAACCCATGGAAGTACGGTATGATGATAAACTAAAAATGAATAAGGATTATAGAATCAATATTTAATCTGGCAGCTACACCAGTTACTAAAAAGGTGAGATGGCATTCAAAGCATTGTTGTTTTATCAACCTGTGCACAGTCTGTGCAAATCTTTTATGCATGACCTTTGAAGATTGTTCAGCACTAACGGATAGTGTTTAAACTAATAATTCTGATAAAGCAATTCCCAACAAAATGAGAAGAGCATGCAACCAGACATCAATGGTTTCAATCAAACCTGTATATTCTTTATTACGCAATTGTAAGTAGAGAAAGAAAACGTTCAAGTGTTCACGAAGTACAAAAAGTTCACTAACGGTAGCCAGCCATTATCTACACTTGTGAAACTCAGTCATAATGTTTAAACAAATACAGTTCACCCCTAGTTGTAAAGACTGCAAAAACAAACATTCACGCAAAAGAATCTGTTTGAGACTGCAAATTCAGAGGTTACCATGATTCCAGGAGATTCCTCAGACTGAAATATGACTTAGTAACACAATCATTGTTTACCTGCATGATAAGATCATGTAGCTGCTGGGTCTTGAGCTTGATGCGTTCCATTCTCCGCTGCTTGTCCTTTTCTAGATTTAGGCACTCCTGTAACGAATTTGTTGGAAGACCCAACCACCGTATTTCCTTCTTCTCCTTCGATATAATATTCATGGCCATGAGCACATTCAAAGCATCATAGACACGCCGCCGAATGTTCTTCTGGTCATATTGTTGCTAAAGTAAGATTAAGAAGAATGATTAATGAGATATTGTTGCTGAAGTAAAATTAAGAACAATTAGCGAGATAATGTTGCTGAAATAAGATTAATCAGTGAGATATCATTGATTGAGTAAAATCAAGAAGAAAAATTTATGCAGTAAGATTAAGAATAATAATTAGTGAGATATTGTTGCTGAAGTAAGATTTAATTTCAGTGAGAAGTGCACTTAACAAGAAATATTAGCTGCATCATAAAACATTCAGAAACTTGTTTAAAAATCCCTGGGCTTACTTGATCCGTAGGAGATGTCATGAGACTTGGATTCGTAAACTCAGCCACAAGTTCATCTGCTACTTCGTTGTATGAGGTTGTGCCTTTCTTCCGTACTTTCTCGCACACTTTCATGGAAAAATGCCTGAGTCCTTTGCCAACTTTTTCAGTTTTCCGCCGTTTGCTGTAGAAAACAAACATGCACTCAATTGTTTTTCAAGCAAGAGTACCATACTATGTTATTCAAAATGAACAATTTATTAATATTAAATTAGGGCATATTGCGGGCCAAACTTCGAACCTTCTTCAGCTTTCTTACAGTACATCAAATTATTTAACCACACTTAAAAACATGATTGTCATTGTTTCACTCAAATACATTTGAACTTGATGTTAAGGTGTTCTCTTCTTCAATTTCATGTTGAAGTCCTATTTTACACATTTCAATATGATCACTTTCCTTACATGATGATGAATAGTCCTATTTTGCACACATTTATATTTAGAACATTTTTGATGAGGTTGGTATTATGGACTTCTTTTTTAAATCGCTAAAAAGAAGTGCAGTGGGTTTGCTGGATTATCTTATTTATAATTTATTAAGTCTCATTACTATCTATATCAAGTTGATGATGTTTTGAGGGTTAACACGAGTTGTTAGGTGAAGGTAAATTCGCCATTTCAGAGAATGGAACCAAGTCCTAGTAAGTAGGGGAGGGATGTCGGTTAATTAATAAAAATTGTAATAAGACTTGAAAAAATACATTTACCTGAAGATCAGTAAGGCCAAGACCATTGAAATGACCGTAAACAGAGAGAGATCAAGTTCAAACATCTATTTGGAGGGAACAAAACTAGAACCCATTTCTCACTTTCATTACCTCAGAAGTATTGTCTCCAAGGATAATACTGTCAAACAAGAAAACCTAAAAAGGACACAGGAAGCATCAAATTTCTATAATAAAGTTTAGAAGTTACTCTGAGACAAGAAAATAACCCAGGTAGCGAAGTCAACTTTGTATTACACCTACTTTGTACCAACCTTACCTATGGTATGGAGACAAGCACATTGTTAAATAAGGATTATAACAGAATTCAAGCAACAGAAATGAGATTTATCAGGACTATGGATCAAAGTACCAGGAGAGACAAGAGGGCTCCTATTACCAACTTCCTAACCGACAGTAGTGGCTACGCTGGCTAAAGCGCAGTGTTAGGTCATGGGGCCAAGCTCTCTGCTGACTCGGTAGGCGCGTGGGTTCGAGCCCCACCGTCGGCCGTCCTTGAAATGGTTTTCCTTGGTTTCCCATTTTCAACACCAGGCAAATGCTGGGACGGTACCTTCTGACAGGCCACGGCCGCTTCCTTCCACATCCTTCTCCAATTTCATTCACCTTAATCAATTCCATCTCTCATCCCGACGCGCAGGTCTCCGAGGAGACCACACGAAAAAAAAAAAAAAACTTCCTAGGGAAACACATACTTCAGTGGTAGGGTCATGTAATGAAAATACACAACACAAGAACAGCTAAGAAATACTTCGAACTGGACATAAGAGGAATAAGACCTAGAAGAAGACCAAGGAGATGGTGGATAGTATGATCAGAGGTGGAGAAAAACGGTTTTAACTAGGACAACGTTGAAGAGCAAATGGTGTACCACGATTGGAAGAAATGCAGAGCGCTCACTGCATTTGTTTTTAACAATTTTAAAATAAAACACTCATCGATACCAACACCATTAAAAATCTTGTAAAAATGTATAATACACGACTGTTTATCATCAGATAAAAGGAAGTGAGCAACTCAACATAGGGAAAACTGAATACTTGCAATGTGGTACACAGACCAACGGTACCATCAGCATTGAAGAGCATCTCACTAAAACTACACACTTTAAAATATCTCGGTTCCTTCCCTTATCACCTCAGATGGCGAAAAGCATCTCGATGCTCGAGCAAGAGTTAACACTGCGTGGATGAAGTGGCACCAAGTCACAGGAGTGCTGTGCGATAAGAAAGTATCTATCCCTTTGAAAGAGAAAGTTTACAAGTCCATGATACAACCAGTGGCACAGAATGTTGGCCAGCTTCAACCAAGCATGAAAAAGCCCTACATGGATTGGAGATGAAAATGTTACGTTGGTCCATGGGTGTTACACGGCTTGATCATGTCAGGAATGAACATATCCGCAAACAGATGGGAGTTGCAGCCATTACCAATAAAATGAGAAACACTGCTTCGGTGGTATGAGCATGTCACTAGAAGTGATGAGAAATCTGTGGCAAGAACGGCTCTCCAATATGATCCAGGAGGAAATCGACCTCGTGGACGTCCAAAGAAAATATGGCTGGACAGAATCAACTAAGACTTGGTGATGTGTGGACTTAAACCTGAAGATGCCATTGACAGGCAGAAGTGGCGAACAGCAACCAAACAAGAGGACCCTACACCATCATGGGATACACGCTAGGAAAGAAGAAGAAGAAGAAGAAGAGGAAGAAGAAGAAGAAGAAGAAGAAGAAGAAAAGGAAGTGAGCAAGAGGTCACCATAAACCCTGAGCTCGAGTCTATTGAGTGGAACAATTACATTTTATTAATATACTATCTTGCACGCTTAAATAATCTGGTACACAAAATACGTAAAAACAATTGGTTCATTCATGATTTAAGAGCAAACAATAGTAGTGAATATAATTATGTAGTGTTTAAAGTGGCTATAGTTTTCTCATAAATAATGCATTTTGGTGTTTTTTTTTCCTTTTGTTAATTTGTGATGTTTGCTCAATTATCATTTTTGGCTGAAGGAGATACTATTTATGGTCAAAACATGTCCCTACAATTGTTTTTTTTTTTTACCATTACAGTGTGATAAGGCTGAAAAGTCTTCATCTATTATTAGTTGTAAATAAATGTATTCATTTATATGACAAGTCAACTCAGAACCAATAATCCATTTGACAAGGTCCAAAGTTAGGCACAAATCATGTCTCAATTTAATTTCAATAAAAAAATTTATGTACTGACAATTTGGAGAATTTCGATAAATTATTCAATTTGAATAAATTGATATGGACAAGTACCATGGTCTCTATTGTGCTAACTTAGCAGGAGTATGACAGGGGTGTGATTTTGTGGTGTTCACATCAATTCCAGTGCTTATTTTGTGGTAATACAGTTACAACACAAGGAATTGTACTATACAAAACAAATACTGGTAACAATAACAAAATATGCTAATTAACCCTTATTATTACATCTAAAATAAATATTTATAGGAGGAAAAAAAGAAACCACACAACATTAATTCCTGCACCATGGCATGAATGTGATTAGCAGCTGCAGCAGTCTAGATATCGAAGGTTTAAATCCTGGCTCTGACAGCAGCTGTCTGAATGTCTGAATTTTCTGGGACAATTGAGTGCTTTTGCAAGTACTTTGTGATAAAAAAAGAACGAGCCTTACAGGAGTCGCATATGATGTGTAACATCTGACATAGAAGAAACCTCACGCGAAATTGTTGATACACCGGTATTTTATACTATTATTGGCACAAATATTAATCTATTGTAAAAGGGAGTGTTATACAGATATTGTAGTTTATAATACGGAACTCATTTTATTAGATGATTTGGAGCTTCCACCAGCACTAGCCTAAATAAATAATACGATATGGATCAACTAGATTAATAGACGCGACACCGCTCATAACCTTAAATTCCTTATAAACAGGTCCTCTTCATTTACAGACCAACACGTAATTTCATATGGATTCTGTTAAAATGAGTCATATTGATATGATAAATATCATCTAAAATGATAATCTGGTAGCAAAAATATCTATCCGGTCCGGGATTCGAACCCAAGATCTCTAGATTCACAGTCATAAGCACTAACCCCACGGCTATTTCGACTACGCAAATTTTGTGCACAAGATGGTGACTTATTTCCACGTTCCAATAATACTGCATTACGGATTTAAGTTTCATTTATATTTTGCTTGTTTCGATAATGTTCCTGCGTGAAATTGAGTTTAAAATGCCATATGAATAGGCCCTCTTGTGAGTAGAGAGAATGTATTCAGTAATAGTTCATGAAGGCTTGCTCAATTCTCGTATAACCACAACGATTATATTATATTGATGACTGCATTACCGTAATGTGGGTTAATATTTGAATAGCCGTTGTGCAGAAACATAATACCGGCAATGCCGACTACTTACAATGTTTGATATTAAGGCATTTTACCATTTAAATACTGATACGAAGACTTCGAACATGTACCATGTCATTTGTTTCAATCACTTCAGAGTTCGCATGAGTGTTTTCCGTTCAGTATGTCATAATACATTCCACATGGCCGAGAGTTCGTCATGGTATCAACCACTGCCAGCTGGGTCTTACCACTGCCCGCTGGATCGATCGATCGGGCAGTGAATACTTCAGTTTTCCACCACTGCCAGCTAGTACACTTCTGTTCGATGGATCGAGCGGGCAGTGCATACTTCCGTTTTCCACCACTGCCAGCTAGTACACTTCCGTTCGATGGATCGAGCGGGCAGTGCATACTTCCGTTCGATGGATCAAGCGGGCAGTGCATACTTCCGTTCGATCCACCACTGCCAGCTCGAGCGTTCCGATCCACTTCCGTCCCCAATTTTCAAAATCACTCCACAAAACTATCCAGCAACCGAGCGGAAAGATGTTACACATCAAAAACACTGTGCTAAATTCATGGCAATGCCATGATTTTTGTGAACATTAGATTTTGCTAATAAAAACTGCTTTATTTCCTTACTTTCTTCATGGGATTCTGGTTTTCAGGACATAAATTCAAATATTTTGCACTTATAATTAATACCAAACTATCACACCCCTAATCATTATAAAACATATTAGTAGAAATGACTAGCCATAAATACACTATGATCTACAGAAACTGGTCACAAGAATTGCCATTATAATATTATTGGTTCAACATTATTGGCTTTAAGAAACAATTATACTGGTTATTAGCAGGTGTCCTTTAAATCATGCCACAACTCTAAAACCAAATAAATGACAAATTAGGCTTACAAAAAGGAAAATACTGCTTGGGCTAAGCCACTCATAGGGGACGATTTCCTATGCTATCCATACCTATCGGATCAAATTACCAAATAATTTTGTATAAATATAAAAATAAAGCCTGATTTGGGGCAGTTATACTCAAGAGGTGTAATAATGTGTAATATATGGTTTATACTCTTACTATGTCCAATTTTGAATAAAGCTCAAGTTGAACCTGAGATAAACTTCTGATTTCTCATTCCTCTTTGCTTTAGCTAGTCACTCACCAGTGTATGTGTGCAAGTCACTATGAGATAGATCTACACTTCAAGAATGAATAACAATCATCCATCAGGAAAACTGACTAGAAACAGTTAGCACCAATGATTAAACTTAGTAGATAACATTAAAAAATAAAATAAAAATAACCGGAAAGAAAGAATACGGGTGAGAATTTACACATATTGAAATTATGCAATCTGCAGGCAAAATAGGTACCAAAAGGGGCAGTGAAGTTCTTTATCTATTCCTAGAAGTATTGAATTACTTTATATCTCAATCATATTCTGAACTAGATAGTACATTGATAAACAAAATAATTGATACTTGCATCCTACAAAAAAATTTAAATTTTACTGATTATTACATAATTATGTTTATCATTTCTTTAATTCTTTTGAAACATGATTGATATGACAACTGGGGAGTGTATTTTCAAAAGTCAATATATGGTCTGTTCAAAATTCAAATGTTTATAGTTATAAATCAAGATTGTTGCCATGCATGCATGACCTGTGGAAACAGTTTGGTCAAAATCCGATATTTGCTGTTGTTATAGGGTATTGAAACATGCTTGTTTTTGCAAAAAACTATATTTTCTCTCAGCCAATTAAAGCTTTGTGTAAAGTTATTATTTTGGGAAAATCTGAAAGTTTTAACTGGGAGTCTATTTTTTTTAAAGAGAGTTATTCACATTTTATTGGTTTACTAGAATAAGAAAACTCAGTAAAAAGTAGGAAAAGTAGGGCAAATTAATAAAATGTAGGTCATTTTGCACAAAGAAGGAAAAGTAGGACAAGTGGGTGCCCTGCATATTATATAACCTTGCAAGGCAAAAAGCAACCTAGTTCTCCTTAAAAAATCAAAGTCGATACCACTAGCTCTGTAATTATTTAAATATCAAACAACCAGTTGATGTCATTGTCTGCACTTCTTTATACCATTAACCCTTCATAGGTGGCAGTAATTTATGTCCGAAGGCAACAAAACATTTAGAAAAACAAATGTATGTTGTACATGTAGGCTAGACTAGGATGTTCATGCAGTTGGAAGAGATGCTAGCAGTGCAAATCAAAGTAGCTACATGTCTTGTCTGACAACAGAAATCCAAATAAAGTCATATTTATCATTTCAGTTTGGAAGAAAGCAACAAGGGTCACTCCATGATATAAACTTACATCAGTTAACTTCAAGTGCACTCAAGCTTATTTTGGTGAAATGCACATACAAAAGAGGAAAAATGTGTAATGAAGTAAGACATCCGTAGCATGCTGAACTGCTGTGCCCAAGATAGCGGGTTCAAACCCGGCCGAAGTAGTCTGATTTTTTAAGAGCGTTAAAAATCCTTCAGTATGCCTTCCTTCGGAGGGGAAGTAAAGCCGGCGGTCCCATGTCATAGATTTATGGCATGTAAAAGATCCTTTCACAGACTAAACTTGTGTAAAGCAAAATTGTTGGGTTAGATATCGTCAGAACGCTCTATCAAAGTTCCAACGTTCACCACTAGGTATCATTGATATCTGGTGGCAAAAGTTGGAACTACTTGAAATTGAACGGAACTTGTAGCTCACCCTTTAGGGTGTCCACTGGAAGCAGCTACAGACTCAGGCGAGCCAAAATTGTCCTCGGACACTCCCGGCACTAAAAGCCATACGATAAATAAATAAATCCGTACAAAACTTGAGCGGCATAAATATTCTTCGATATGCCAACAGTTGAGAAGAGTGATATTCACCCTTGATTAATAATACTGTATTACTGGATGTATATGATGAAAGTTCTGGATTCACTATCACTGTTACTCAATTCCTTGCATAGCTGTTGCTGCTGCAGATCTTTGTGTATTATCCAACAATGACAAAATACTGACCTCACTAGCCTGTTTCCACAATTGCATTTCTTCAGAAAACTGCAAAAATATCAATAAGTAATCACATGGAAAACATGCATCATGCAATTAGCAAGTCTCACAGGAACAACTTCTGCCATCTATGGGCATTTTTGGTATTTTTGAGAGGGTTAATCACAAAATAGACCACTCATATCTTCAACATCAAGGTAAAAATCATTGGTGCCTCTGTATATTAAATAGGAGTACTAAATTCAAAGCTTCAAATGCATAGAAAGAACGCACTACTCGGGTATGATGTCATTTTCCATCTCTTGGCGTTTTCGGGACCCACTATGGTCCAAAATAGGCGAGATGTAATTCTTTGGTGGATTTGAAGATATCACTTGTTGCGTTGCTAACCGGTGTGTTGTGTTCAGTACCTAGAAAAACAATGGACATAGCTATCAAATTATCAAAATTAATTTCCTACTATAGCATCCAGTTGGGACATGAAACAAGTTTGTCTTAGCAAGAGTAACTACTTACCATTTGGTTAGAAGCCACATGTATTGTCTTTGGCAGGAGGGTGGGTTCTGAACCCTTAAGGGCGGAGACCTTCATGGTGCCGGCAGACTGGATTGGTATCGTTACCACCTGAGGGGCTCCTGGAAAAAAACAAGTCAGGAACTAAGTCTTGAAACTATGAAACGATTGAGCGAACAACAGACAGTTTCTCAATTTACTCCATTTGTAAGTTCTCTCCTTCCTTTCCAGGGCTCTATTCTTCACCATGTAGCAAATCTGTAGCCAAAATGCTACCTACATGGGGACTTTTAATTTGACTTTCCCCGAGTGTAGAAACATGTCTGCTGCAGACATTCATCGTCAGCTTTGTGAGGTGTATGGTGATAATGCAATGACGGAAGGTAAAGTGCGAAAATGTGTACGCGAGTTCAAAAGTGGACGTAAAAATGTTCATGACGAACGCTCAGGTCTGTGATCACGACTGGGTGACTGCAATCGACACGAAAATTCACGAGGACCGAAGATTCATGATAACCACTCTATCAATAGATTTTCCTCAAGTGCGAATTCTTGGTTGTCAGAGCAGGCAGCAAACTTTTATGCAGAGGGATTTCAGAACTAAGTTTTAAGGTATGACAAGTGCCTAACTAAACAAGGCAACTATGTAGAAAAATAGAGGAAGGTATGTAAAACCTAAAAATAAATGTGGCTTCAAAATAAAATGTTTGGTTAATTTAAAAAATAAAAAACTGCCATTTCTTAAAAAACAGCCCTCGTACAAGGTACCTTCATCGTTGATACTTATGGAGTCAGTGTTTCCATGGGCTTTCACTGGAGCATCAAGTTCCAAGCCATCCGCGTTTGCTTGCCTGTTGATCCGTGAGTTGTTTCAAAGAAAGAGTGTTGGCACGCAAGTTGTTTCACCAAATGAACTTTGGAGAATTTTTCTGTGCACACCCGCAAATGTTCAGAATTAGTAAATCCATTTTACAATAGATGGCACATAAGTCCTTTCAATAAATGAATGTTGGCCCACAATAATTTCAACAAATGAGAGTTGGTGCGCAAGTCGTTCCAAATTAATTTTGGAGAATTTTTCTGCGCATGCCTACGAATGTTTCTAAATTAGAAAATCCATCTTACAACAGATGGCATGCGAGTCGTTTCAATAAATGTTGTTTCAACAAGTGTGCACACTTTACAAAATTGAATTGAATCAAATACAAATAGCGACATTTCAGTTTGTGTGCAACATAGCCAGTATATATGTTTTCGGTGTACGAATGCGCACACTTATGATTGAATCAAATACAAACATCAACATTTCGGTTTGCGCTCATAATTTTAAAATAGGTGGCACACAAGTCCTTTCAATAAATAAGAATTGGCGCGCATAAATTGAATACACATGCATGACATGATTTTACAATAGGCGGTGTGCGAGTAGTTACAATAAATAAGAATTGAATTTGCATGCATGACATGATTTTACAATAGGTGGCATACGAGTTGTTTCATCAAATAAGAATTGGCGTGCTGTTGCCGTGCATAAATTGGTACATCTATAAGTAGAGTCCGAAACAAAAAGTGATGAGCTTCTCAAACAAGCAAGGCACGACAAGCAATGAAACAGATCATTTGTATTAAGTGGTTAAGTAAATGTTGTTGTTTAAAAACTGTTAAATGTAAGGCATTTATTTCTTCATACACTGTAAACTGTGACCTATTATATCTATTATATACTGTATATACAGTACACGAGAGGATTAAATATGGAAAAATCCATGTTTCCACAGAGTCAATTACGTTGAAAGCTCATGAATGAGACAGCCGAATAATTTGTGTGTTTTTGCAGAAGACTGAAAGACCAAAAATATTGTACTTCCCAAAGCACTTGAATAAACTTTTTCAAATTTTATTTTAATACATAAAAAAAAAAAAAAACATTGCCTAATTTATTTTGTACATGTAAATGTGTCTGCTTCGTATATGTGTAACTACTTGAAATGAAAATCCACAGCCTGCTTCCAGTCTCCGACCGGGTCAGGAATGGAATGAATGAATCCCCCATCTAGCGGCGAGGATATGAACTGTGCCGGCTGCCGAGGCCTGACGCACTCCTCTGGGGCAATGATTAAATGAATGACAGATGAAATGAAATGATAGTGGAGAGTGTTGCTGGAATGAAATTTTGACAGGAAAAACCGGAGTACCCGGAGAAAAACCTGTCTGCCTCCGTTTTGTCCAGCACAGATCTCACATGGAGCGACCGGGATTTGAACCACGGACCCAGCGGCGAGAGGCCGGCGTGCTGCCGCCTAAGCCACGGTGGCTCTATATGTGTAACTACTTACTTGTTAGAAAAAAAAAAAGGCATTGCAAAGCATGCAGGGCACAGCCAGTAAATAAATAAATGAATAAATATCTTTATCCACAGCAGGGTGCATTTATTTAATTTATTTATTTCCTTCCCGGTCACTCCATGTGAGATCTGTGCTGGACAAAACGGAGGCAGACAGGTTTTTCTCCGGGTACTCCGGTTTTCCCTGTCAAAATTTCATTCCAGCAACACTCTCCACTATCATTTCATTCCATCTGTCATTCATTTAATCATTGCCCCCGAGGAGTGCGACAGGCTTCGGCAGCCGGCACATTTCATATCCTCGCCGCTAGATAGGGGCTTCATTCATTCCATTCCTGACCCGGTCGGAGACTGGAAGCAGGCTGTGGATTTTCATTTTCATTCATTTATTTCCTTCCACGTCAGGCCTTATGCTTTTCCTTTCTGAATCTACCAGACTGTCTGCCTGTCTTGAAAGTCAACTTTAATAAGGGATGTACACTAAACCTTTCTGTACACCATGTCATAATTGTTATGGTACTTAACTTACAGAAGTTCCCACAACAAGTTTGCTACCACATGGCTGCTTCTTCAGGTGGATGGTTACGACTTACTTTAAATTTGGTTTTCAGTTCCATGTGGTTTATCTGATAAAACTGCCAAATTGAAGATCCCCATCAAGCAAAATTGTCACCCTAGTCTCTCTCAAACCGTGGCAATTGGAAAGGTATGTTAAACCAGACATGCCAGATATTTCAGCTCAAATTTAATTACTGCCTTATTTCTAATTAGCCAGGTTTTGCCAGCCTGTCCCAATCCTGGATACTTGAACAAGATCTCAAAGCATTTTGATGCATACTGTATACTAGAGAAAGAGGGTCAAAGTTCTTTCCCCAGAGAAGAAAGACACATAAATAACAGTAGAAAAAGGAAGAGATTCATCACTTACTCTGAGCAGTGCCCTTGGGACTTTGAAGGCTAAGTGTCCGCAATACTTGCGGACCCGACGTGAGAACAGTGGCTCCCTGCGAACAAGTGAACATGAACTTCAATATACAGATAAATTATTTTTTTACAATTATTGTTAGTTCATTTTTCTGTTATCAGCCCTGTGCACTTAGAGATACATAGGCCAGGCTATGACGGTAATTACTAGGTCCTACGATTGAGGACTTGAAATAAGATAACATCACAGCATTTGTCTGAAGAGAACATGAAACAAATCTGCATTTATGAACAAATATAAATTCGAAATGTGAACTCAAACACCAAAATCATAATATAGGATATAACACAAAAGTAGATTTAACAAAAATATCTCAGGTAATCAAGAGTGCCAGCCAAGATACTCCCAATTCAAATTTGTGTTTATTATGTTTAAAAGTAGAAAACAAATACAGTGAGAAGCCTCCCTAAGGAACAGAGACTCGCACATGCTGCCTAGTGGCCAGGGCACTGTGGCTAGCCATGTGTTGAGTAAGGCATTGGTGTTAGCAGCAGCATAGCACCCAACTAGTTTAACACATTTACACTTTTTAACATATATAATAGCTTGCCACGGTAGGTGAGTGGATAGCGTGTCAGTCTACCAACCCCAAGATTGCAGGTTCGCTCCTGGCCGTGGCAAGTGATTTTTTGAAAGGCGGCAAAAATACGACACGCATGTCATACGATATTGGCATGTCAAAGAACCCATTTGAATTCAGTAGGCCGTTTTCATAATGGCAAAATTAATCTCGGGAGTTTCCGCCAACACAAAGTTCCTAATTTCTCTACTAGAAAGCGCTATAGTGTTCAAGGAGCTTAGATATCTAACCTCCTTGACTTTCATAGTGATTCAAGGAAGAACGAAATTCGACATGCAAGCTACCCTCTGGGTGTCAAATTACAAAGCTTGCACCCGGCACTCGAGGCCATACGATATATTATAATATATAATTATCATACTTATTTACATGAATTTCAGAGTAGTTGCTGGAAATGCTGTCTTTCAATTTCTGAATACGCGTTGCACCGACGTAGAAAGCTTTGATACACTCATTATAATTCATCCTCACTGATATTTATTGTCGGTGCAGTATTTAGTTCAAGAGCCTCCAGAGTAAGCGGATTGTTTCTGAATACCTTTGGTTTGAGGTACCCCTACAAGTAAAATTCTCAGTGCTGAAAATTACAAACAAATTTACCGCAAACTTCTTCTTGAGAAGATAAGTTTCCACTAGGAAAATTCAATGTTTTGTTCTATACCTAACATGTTCACGTGATACGAGGCAGGCTACAGTAATTCACAGCGAGTCTTAATTATCACAACTAAGGTATCTTGCCAGCTGCATAATGTAATAAATTCTATGCCAGCATCCAGGGCTTTATGGCGAGCTGTTGTAATAAGCACATGCTATTAATGTGACTGTGAGCCATTGCGATGTGTCCATGGCACACCCTTTGGAGGGCCCTTACTGTATATTGTGTATTGCGGTAGAATTTTGCAGAAAAAATATAAGCTTGCGCAGTCGCGGCTCGTGCTGTTGGAGTTGGGGAAGGCTGCGAATGAGCTAAAACCTGAAGGTAGTTAGTAACTGACCAGCTTAGCTCAACGCGTAGTGGCAAATGTTGGTTAAATGCATTTCTTAACGCGTTTGCAGGATATTTAATGGGGAAAATATTTCATGGTGATGGGGCGAGAGTCTGGAATATACTTCTTGTTGATAAGTAGGTAGGTCCTATTATTCTATTTTGTTAACCGAAAGATTTTTGTTTCAACTCGTATTTAAACGATTTGACTTACCTAGTTTCGTAATTCTAATTTAACCTACTCCCCCATCCTAATGAGACCCGATCAGAGGAGACCTGATTCGCGATTGTACCCTAAAATACAGCCGCAATTTACCTACAAAACATTACCAGCTAGAGATGTGATCTGCAACATGATCCGAGAGTGAAACTGAACTTGAGGGATATGTGAAAACAAACAAAGCATGGGCTACTTCCCTCAAGTCTTGGTCGATAGTACTGCTACCCCTGCCACATCTTGGTGCTCCCTGGAGGAAATATTTTAAATACACTTCAAGGGATACCACTTATTTGCCTTCTAAGAAGGTTTCTGGTAACTTGACAATTAATGGTACTTCGGAGAGCGAGAGAGGGAAAAGAGAAAGCTTCAAGTGGGTGGGTTAAGTCTTCTTGAACAACTTGGAAAGTATTCTACTAAATACAAAAAACACGTCAGTGTTGGCAAGCCTGGCTTAGGCTCTGGTCGCTTGAGCCTTCACCGTTACAATGGAAATGAATGGAGTTTCCTTAGCCACACCTCCCAACCCTGTTACATAGGAAGTAATGAGGAAATGTGAGGTGCAGCCTAACAGAGCTACTACCCACCTGAGCAACATATTTTTTATCTGTCTGTCTGTCTGTCTGTCTGTTAGGTAGTCAGCCCGAAGGCTGGTTGGATCCTCAAAAAGTACCGCCGTTACGTTATGTGAGTAGATACCCACAAAAACCCAAGGCAGCACTATTTTGAGGCGTTCTAGGCAAGAAGAGGAGTGAGGTAGTTTGCCATTGCTTTCCTCACTGAGTCAGAACAGTAGTCCTAACCCTATGAGTCGAACCTTTCACAGCATTCACAGGCACTGACTGTGCCTCGAATGCCATTACTAAGCCCCACCCATACCTCAGTAGCTTCCATATAATCACAGCCATGAGTGAGACTGAGACATCGGTGAAAAGCCACCTTTTACTCTAGCCTGTGCCAACTGACAAATGCAAAAGTACTGTATTCATCAAGAGATGGCGAATTTATCAACAGTCCCAAATATATTGACTGTTGTGGCTGAATTAACTGAGGAAAATTTACAAATGCTTCCAATTAATTTAAAGTATAAATTAAAGTATTGAAGAGATATAAATTTATAGAATCTTTCGAGAGAGCCTTTTATCACCAGCCACGCCTGAGCTTGTGTATAATGTTCTATGACTGTTCTAATGGCTAGAAACTCAAACCCTCAAGAAATCAGAGTTTACAAAATTTCAGTTTGATTGCTGTAATAGATTCGTAGATATTGAGAACCTTCTAAATATCTCAGAGGGTCAACACGTTGGATTTTTATATATGTAGGACTTAGCGTTATGTACAATTACATGAAGATTATTGTGTAGGTGTAGTATTCAAATTTCAATCGTACGATTACAAAACAAGAAATAAAAACGAGATTTTAAAATTTCGCTCAACTGCCATCTTGTGGTTATGAAAACAACTTTAAATAAATTAGATGCCAGTGGAGGGTGTACAATTGGAAACAGTAAACCAGTATCAGTACCTTGGATGCTTAATATCAAGTGACAACAGAATACAGCTTGAATTAAATAACCGTATTCAGAAATCAAGTCAATTCTATCAGCAAGTTTGATATCTACTCTGGTATAAGCAAGTGCCACTAAGATCAAAACAAACTCTGTTTCGAACATACGTTGTCCCTATATTGACTTATGGGTTGGAAACATGCACAACTACCAAAAAAGATGACAGCAGACTTCAGGCTTCAAAAATGAAGTTTCTAAGAAGCATGCTTCAAAAAACTAGGAAAGACAAAGTAAGAAATGAGAAGATAAGAGAACAAGCTGGAATAAATCAGTCCCTGAAGGAGACCATAACTAGGGCACGTTTGCTATGGTTTGGTCATGTCAAACGTATGACAGAAGGAAGAATTGCAAAACAATGGTTACATACTGAGATTACTGGAAATAGACCTGTTGGAAGACCTAGAAGGAGATGGCTGGACCAAGTGAAGGAAGATATCACATCCAAGGGAATCAGCTGGGATGAAGTCTTGAGGAGCAGTGGTATATGGATCGACCAAAATGGAGAGCGCTCGTAAACCACACCCGGGAAACTGGAGTGGAAACTTGATGATGATGATGATGATATGCCAGTGGATTAAAATTTGTATAAGCATTTACCATAGCAAGTTTTACTGCGCTCGGATGGTTGAATCGTGAGAAACGTCCATGTAAATATTCATATTTCCCGTCGCCGCCATATTGGATTTGTGCTCACCAGGTTATTGAAAGTCACATAGGTGAACTTATGTTCATAGCCTCTATCGACATACAAAATTTCATTTTGATTGCTGTCATAGATTAATAGATATTAAGAACCGTCTAAATATTTCGGATGGTCGCCATGTTGGATTTCAATATAAGTAGGCCATAGAGTTACGTACTATAAGAGACGATTATTGCATAGGTTCATTATTCAAACGTTCACTTCGATCGCAAGATTAATACACAAGAAATACAAACTTAATTTTAAAATTTCGCACTGCCGCTATCTTGAGGTTAAGTAAACAATTGAACGATATTAGATGGAATGCTTAACAATGTGTATAAACATTTACTGTACCATATTTCACTGCGCTCAGGTGGTTAAATCGCGAGAAAAAATTATTAAAATATTTCAACTTCGCTTGGCCGCCATGTTCGTTTTGTACTTAACATGTTTTTGAAAGTTACATAGATAACTTGTAGTAGTGCCCTTTAGCACGGTATAAAATTTCAGGGTGATATCAGTAATAGTTTCAAAGATACGGAAGGCTGGTGAAATATTTCGCACAGCCGCCATCTTGAGGTTATGTAAACAATTTAATTACATTAGATGCCATTGCATAATAATAATAATAATATCGTATGACCTCGGGTGCCTGGTGCAAGGTTTGTTATTTGACACCCAGAGGGTAGCTTGCATGTTGAATTTCGTTGTTCCTTGTCTATGAAAGTCAAGGAGGTTAGATGTTAGATATCTAAGCTCCTTGAACACTATAGCGCTTTCTAGTAGAGAAATGAGGAACTTTGTGTTGGCGGAAACTCCCGAGATTAATTTTGCCATTATGAACTCGGCATACTGAATTCAAATGGGTTCTTTAACATGCCAACAACGTATGACATGCGTATCGTATTTTTGCCGCCTTTCAAAAATCACTTACCACGGGGTTAGTAGACCGACAAGATATCCACTCACCCACCGTGGCAAGCTGCCATTGCATTACAATGTGTATAGACATTTGCTGTACCAAGTTTCATTGCGTTTGAATGGTTAAGTCGTGAGAAAAGTCATTTAAACGTTTCAACTCCGCTTGGCCGCCATGTTGGTTTTGTAGTTAACAAGTTTTCGAAAGTCTCATAGGTGAACTTCTAGTAGTACCCTTTATAGGCCAGTCACGGTAGACACAAAAATCGCGTTAGGTCGCAAAAAATTGGAAGGTTCTGATTTTTTGGGATGTTGCTAGGATAGATACCAATGCAACTTCGAAAGACCTGTGCTAACTTCGTGGTGCTCGAAAAACCTAGAAATTTTCAGACGTTCTTCAGTTTTTTCTTACAACTTCTAAACAAATGCATTCTACGGCAAAGTCATTCATAACACTTTAAAAGAAGACAAAATTAGCGACAATTTGAGCGCAATCCCAGCTCTGTATGCCTTATAGATCTCGAGATATAACACTCCGAAAATAGGCCATTTTTTTTCCAAAAAGTTAGGAATTTGTAGTAAGCTAGTCTTTCGAACAAAATACCGTATAACATAATCATTCTACAAGGAAGGTTATGAGAAATAAAGTTGTAGAGCAGTTATTTAGCTTTAATTTGAGCATAAGAAAAACGCTTGAGGACCAACGATTCTCATGTTACCAGGTAAAATAAAAAATAAGGAAATCGGATATTTCAAGAAATACAGCTTTGTATGTAAATGGTTATAAATATTGCACAGTTATCTATTATTGTCATATTTTGTTTGTGGGTTGGGTGCCTGGAAGAAATCGATCTTAGCTAAAAGGCCGCCCATTGCAATTAATGTTCTACCCACTCATTGAGTAAAAATCACTTGATTGCAATAAAGTGTTTCTAATCGAATATAATCTATTTTTGTGATAATTATTGCTAATGTCATAGAAATTGGATGTAATGGAGTCAAAGAAATAACTGGAAAGGAATTTGGAAATGTTAAATTTAAAATGAAAGACAAGGTACGACCATTGGCCGCAGCCACAGTTAAGGTGCAGACCCTCTCACAATATTCCAACGGCTGTGTGTAACAAACAGTCAGACCGACCTAAAAAGCCACTTGACATACGAGTTGGCCCCATATCCCATGGCTCTATTCTCCGAAGAGGGAATGCAAAAAGGAACAAAATCACCGTTCTACTTTGTCTTTACACCCCTCACAGAAAACGTCGCCGTTGGAGAAAGAACGTTTGTTGTAGTGGACGGAGGATAATTGCTCCATAAGGTTATATGGCAACGGAACAGCTCAGAGATGAACTGCTTATATTACCTACACGACCAACCATTTTGAAAAAAAATGTCTCAGTTGTATTCGATAGCTACCCAGAAGAGGGGGCTGTTAAGGGCACAAAATCAGCAAAACTGCTACAACGTTATACAGCCTCAGCGTGCAGCGATATCTTTTCTTTTAAAGAATCGGCACTGATCTAAGTGCCCCAAGAAAAGTTTTTGTCCAACCCAAAAAACAAGCAGCGCCTGATCAATTTTATCTGCACTGGACTGGATATACAAGGGATCGAAAGAAAGCAAGCTCCAGAGGACGCCAACTGCCTCATTGTGAGGACAGCATTGGAGAGGAGCGAGGAGTACGAGCAAGACATAATCGCTGGAAAAGATATCGACCTCTTGGTGCGCCTAAATGGATTGGGCCCCCAAAAATAAAATGTTTCCTTCCAGAAAAGTGCCTGGGGTGGAACAGGGAAGCAGTTTTTGTCAACATCATTAATTCGAGGAGATCTCTCACTCCTCCCTGGAATAGAGTTGTTCCACCACGCCTTCAGTGGTTGTGACACCACCTCTGCCCCTTTTCGGGCAAGAGAAAACGAAGATGTTGGGCGTCCTTTCAAAACAGCCAGACCTTCTTGACGAGGCTACCACTTTTCTCCACAATAACGCCACCCATGAAGAAATAGCCTCTGCTGGCAACAAATGTCTCGTGGCGTTGTATGGCGGTGGAAAAGACGATTCTCTCCACGCCTTGCGTCCGGGATATTTGCCCGATCTGCTGCCAGCGCAGAAGTCAACCTCGCTCGTCGGTCCCCAACCGAAGAGACTGCTGCCCAACATTCCTACAGAACCTACCACCAGATGCAGCAGCGGTTGGGGGTTGAGAAAGAGCCCACCAAGTGGTGATGGACAAGGAGTCAGCAGGGGCTGACACCTGTGACCTCAAACAAGGGACCAGCGCCGCAAACTCTGCTCAAACTCCTGTCATGCAGGTAAGGTAATCCATTCGTATTAGGTCGGTCCTAGTCAATGTCCACTGCTGGATATAGGATACTTTTATGATTGAAATTAAAACATTTGAATCTATTGTAACCTGTATAACTGCTGAAATTCTGAAAGAGCAGGGCGATGCTCTTGCCGGAGTACTCGCTGTAAAATTTGTCGGGGGAAGACCTGCCTTAATTCTCCTACCATAGACATGACTGAGTCAGATGAAGACGACGACTTCGACGACCCCCTTTTACATCCAGATCCAACTACAAAGGAGTCTTCGGAGCCCCAAGAAGAGATGAACCTGGGCCTTCCAAAATAATACTACTGTCTCGCTACGTGCAGACAAGCCTAACATTACATACCTACCCATTTGTTGTAATTTATTAATGACGTGTTGCGTGTTTCTGTCTCTGTTAGCTGAGGTCACTCCATCACCTCGTCACTATGACTTCAATATTGATAAGAAATTTACACATTATTAATGGTATTCAATTTCATTTTGGATGATAAACAATTTTCCACGGATTGATGTCTTTCTTATCCTTTAAAAATGTCCTACAATTCGTCAGGCTACATTTTTTGAAAAATCCAATTTCCTAATGTTTTACCTGATAACAACAGTACTATTGGTCTTACGACGTTTTACTTATGCTTGAATTAAAGCTAAATAACTGCTCTACAACTTGATTTCTGGTGACGTTCCTCATAGAATGAGTATTATAGACGATATTTTGTTCGAAAAAAATGGCTAACTACAAGTTGTTAACTTTTTGAAGAAAAAAAAAAGGCCCATTTTCGAAGTGTTGTATCTCGAGATCTATAAGACATACAGAGCATAAGTTGCGCTCCAATTGTTGATAATTTAGTATTCTTTAAAAGTGTCATGGATGCATTTTCCGTAGAATGCATGTCTTTAGAAATTAGAAGCCAAAAACTGAAAGAAGTTGAATATTTCGAGGTTTTTCGAGCATCCCAAAGTTGCGACCTAGATTGCTTTAGATGACTGGCCTATTATTACCGTACACAATTTCAGGGTGATGTCAGTCGACTAATAGTTTCGGAGATATAGAATGGCGGTGAAATATTTCGCAGAGTCACCATGTTGGATTGGTGAGACGTAATACAATTTGAAGGGCACAGTCGGGGGGGGGGGGGGGGTCGCCGAAATAAAAAAACACACACACACGCACACGCACGCACACGCACACACACACAAAAAAGGTGATCTCGTAAGCCTATTTTTTTCATAACTGAAAATAGGCTAAAATACCTAATCTTTATTGATTTTGGTAGCTTGCCACGGTGAGTGGATAGCGTGTCGGTCTACCAACTCCCAAGATTGCAGGTTCACTCCTGGCCGTAGTAAGTGATTTTTGAAAGGCGGCAAAAAAACGACACGCATGTCATACGATGTTGGCATGTCAAAGAACCTATTTGAATTCAGTAGGCCGTGTTCATAATGGCAAAATTAATCTAGGGAGTTTCCGCCAACACAAAGTTCCTCATTTGTCTACTAGAAAGCGCTATAGTGTTCAAGGAGCTTAGATATCTAACCTCCTTGACTTTCATAGTGATTCAAGGAACAACGAAATTCGACATGCAAGCTACCCTCTGTGTCAAATTACAAAGCTTGCACCCGGCACCCGAGGCCATACGATATTAATATATTATATTGACTTTGGTAAGCTGAATTCGAAAATGACAATTTTCGGTTTTTAGCTCCCATTTTCGTGCTATATGACGTTTGTTACGTCCTTATTTCTGTTTTAGCTCTCGTTTTCTCTTATATCAGGAATGGCAATGAATGCTGTGTTATGTTTTTAGCTAACATACGCTGAGATTGCCTGTCTTCTGTAGTGATCCATTGTGTATTGTGACACGAGTTTCCGAGTTACTGTGTGGAATCAAAACTGCTGTTATAATGCCCCGCAGATGTGCTAATAACCCCAACAATTTCTGGCCCATCATAATATGTGAAGAACACAAAAGTTTCAATAACTTCCAAACCTGAGCTAATCTAGATTTTTAACTGTCTTTTTCAACTTCAGCACACACAAATCCATATAAATTAACTATTTTGGCCTTTGTAAAAAAAAAAAGTTAAAATTTGTTGTCTGGTGTTACTATATTTGTTATAAACAAACTCAGACATGTTATATTTGTTTAAAAAGAGGTAGCCTACACTTTATGGTGTTTATAGAGCAGTTTTAGAGTTGCAGGGCCTGTCAATAAAAAAACTCTAACTCACAAAATATGTGATACCATTTTATGTATCTCGGCCTGCGTATTTTTCTAACCAAAGGTAGTTAAATTCAAGATGAAGTATAGTGATAGATCATGGGCATGCCTGGAGGAGAGAGAGGTTGAGAAGGTCTGTGTGAGTCTTCAGTCTTTTGACTGGTTTGATGCAGCTGTCCATACCGCCCTGTCCTGAGCTAATTGTTTCATCCCTACATAGCTACCACACCTTACATCTGAGGCAATCTGTTTAATTGCGAGTATGGTAAATATTTATTATGTCCCTACAATACTCACAATAAAATTTCACTGATACCACGATCGTCACGGGAGGGAGTGGAAACAGGGAACACCCTTCCAAACCAATCGGCTGAGAATCAAGTCCACTGGTATCCCAAAGTGCCATCGAAGCGGGCCGAAATCAAACTCACTATCTTAGATTTTGCAAGACCAGTATTTTATGTAGTAGAATCTCTCACGCTTGAACGTCTTTAGGGTGGAGTAATTACGGAACGGAACGGACGAAGATGTGGTGAACTGACTCGTAAGTCACATTCCTCAAGTAGTTTTCGGAAAAGTGGGCTTCAAGAGTAAATCTGATTCTCAAGAAAAACTGTATCCCCGAATATGAAAACAATATGGTGACTCATGAAGGCATCGCGATGGCGAGTTGGACATGTCTGTGAAACAGCTATATTCTCAAGTTCTCTTTCTGTCTCAAGTACGGTACGTTTCCAAAAGTTGAGTAAAAGAAAATAGCCAAGATCGGGAGGAACGAGATACAAGGACTGCATTGACTATTATTAAGCCAATGTAGCAAGGACGTGGAGAGTGCGACCGCAGCGACAGGAAGTTTAAATATCCGATCCCCCCCAGACTGCTAGTAAACCACCACACCATGTTATTACGCTATGCTGCGTCAGCTGTCCAAGCTGTTGGAGCAACACTCCTCAGTGCACACTGTGCTCCACCCCACCAACAATACCTGTCATACCAGTTACCCACATCCATGTCTGTTCCGTTCCGTAATTGCTCCAACTTAAGACACTGTTTCAATAAACAGTATACATATGAATAATCAGTAATTCAGTTAAAGTCCCACATTGCGGGTTCGATCCTAGCTCACTCCGATTGCACTTTTGAGAGGTTACACAGGCCTACCAGCGGATACGTTTGAAGGGTTCAACAACGTACCAAGTGACTAGTTCGTGAAGTCGACTGTTAAATTTTGTATTTTCAACTCAATTCCTCTTGGAACAGCTTAATCACTTTCAGCTATCACAGATCAATAGATCACAGACGCAAAAAGGGCATCGGGTTGGTTGGTTCCTTAGTTAAGGGTCTGAAACAACGCGATCATGTAGCCCCGTGTACTTTGGGTGTGTGTAGAATTTGTCTGATAACCGGTGTTAATTTTGATGTCTGTATTAGTGTGTGTTATCTGTGATTCAGTTAGAAGGACTGCAGACGACTAATTTTTAGAGGTAGTTCCTACTTTTGCTACCAAATGCTACCATCCAGGACACCTAGCTGCGGACGTGGCTACTAAATGCCATCGCAGTCAGCATCTGGCGGCGAACGTTGGAACTAATATAGAGTTATCAAACTAACCTACAAATTGTTTAGCTTCCACAAGTGTAGTTAGTGGTAGGTTCTTTTTCATGTCATAAATCTATGACATGTGGCCGCCGGCTTTACTTCCCCTCCGAAGGAAGGCATACTGAGGGATTTTCAACGCTCTTAAAAAATCCGACGACTTCGAAGGGCATCGGGAACCTCAGCCTCATTAATGCTATGGTAGGAGGGGCTCGTGGCCAGGAGTTTGGTCAAGTCCCAAGTCCCTTCTGGTAGGCAGGATTAAGGAAGACATTTTTTATAATAATCGTGGCTATTTCTTTTTAGCCTACTTTCGGTTTTTGCACAAAAAATGAAAATAGACCTACGAGATCAACACAGGGCCAAAAATTGCATGTCTGTGTGTCCGAGTGTGTACTCTGCATGTATGTGTCCCCACCCCCTATCAATTCAAACACGGTGAAACTGAATTGAACGAAATTTGGTACAGAGGTAGCACTAGCAAAGGGCACCTCAGTGTCATGTTTTATATCGCCGCCATATTGACGGAAACTTAATGGCACACACCCAAATGTTCAAAGCTTAAATCAAATTACGACTAACCTAATCATCTGATCTTTACCAGTCAATGCATGTGAGATTTTCGAAGTGAAATGCCATGTCCTGTGGTTCGGATTCCACGTAAAAAGGAGGTCCCGTGGCTCATGATCTCAAGATTAACGGTCACGTTAAACTACAAGCTTCCTTTTTTGATCTTTACCAAATTTTTCAACAACATACCTACATGTGGGAAGAGTCTTTTGCCTAAACTACAAGGTCATCAGCCAAATAGTTTCAAGATGGCGAATGTATGAATCATGCAAGTATTATAGCCTAACCGTAACTTACGATTCAACAAGGCCTGGCCTAAACAATTCAGCTTATCGTACATAGAGAGGTTTAAACTGTCCTCAAGGAGGTGACCGGTAGGATATTAGCATATTATTATAAAAGAATATATAACCGTAGAAGTGACTAACAGGCCATATCGTTGTGGGTCCATGCCGCCCCGTTGACAAAATGTCCGCTATTTTTGCTCGAAAATCCATATATTGCCGTAACTGCGTAAGTTTATATCCTTTTAGGAATGTACTGAACAAAATAATACATGTTTAGTATCAAATGGTTTATAGAAACGCCAGAAAACGCTAATGAAATCGTTGATTTCGATAGAAAATATGATACATTTATACTAAACCAGTTATTTACCAAGCATTATCGGTCGTCACCATTATTATGGTGATGACCTGGGCTCATAGTCTGGGGGTTCGTGGCCAAATCCCCGCAGGTTATTTTTTTACTTCGTTTTTTGGTATTTATTGATTTATAACTACTCACACGTTATAATGTTAAGCGTATATAGTGTGTAATTGCAATCGAATATATATAACTTATAACACCACATATTTCAACATTCGAATACAGCGGTTAATATTCGTTGATCTTGATCCGCGCTAGAGTCTATTATGTTGTTTTTCTTGTTGATTCTTTAGGGGGTTTGCGGCATCATGGTCTTGTAGCCCCGTTTACTTTGGTGTGTGTAGAAGTTGTCTGATAACCTGTGTCATTGATGTCTGTAAGCTTACTAGTTGAGTACTTTTATTCGAGTTAGGAATTGGGAAGGAAGCTACTGTTGTTTCATTTGAGATGCATGGACATCATGGTCATTTAGCCCCGTGTACTTGGGCGAGTGTTGAATTTTGTCTGATGAACTGTGTTATTGTGATATGTATTAGTGTGTGTATAATTATATAATGAGGATTCAATCAATCAACGTTTAATATCTGTATAGCACGTTGTATTTCAACAAGCTACTACAACCAGCATTCAATTATACTCCTTGAAAAGGACAAAGAATTATAATTATAACTATACCCATGCATTTAGGAGAAAGTAGGCTATATGTTCTTTACTGAACATCTTGTTTGTTTCTTCAATGTGTTGATTTAAAATGCAAAATATGGGCTTTTCATTCGCAGGGAAATATCCATTTACAATCGGTTTACAATATAATTATAATAAACACAGAAAACTTATATTTATTACACTCTTTACAAACAAAACTTACATTGTAATCAATGAAAGCGCCTAATAATAATTTTAGCAGTACCTGCTAGACGTGTATGAAAATATGTTATTTTTCTGAATGACATGTGGTGTTTAGTGTCTTTATTCTCAACTAAAAATATTGAAGTATAATAATTACTTTACAATGTAAAATTAAAAGCAATAATCATGCTCAGAAACAGCACCTACCGTGACCTCTAAAATTGGCCACTTCAAACCTAACACATGAGCTGCTTGCAGCAGGTCAACCTTATTATACTGGGTTCCGACACTGTTGCTTACTCAAATTTGCAGAAAATCAACTTGAATATGAATTACTGAAGTCTCATATTGCTGATAAAAGTATGTATCATTGACAATGAAGGCGAGGTACTGAAACCCAAAGAGCAAGTTTTGGCAAGCGCGAGTTAATAGCGAGAGTAGGCACCGTACCGCGATGTTTTGGCGAGCGCGAATAAATAGCGAGAGTGAGTACCGTACCGCGATGTTTTGGCGATCGCGAGTAAATAGCGAAAGTGCCGTACCGCATTGTTTTGGCGAGCGCGAGTAAATAGCGAGAGTAAGTATCGTACCGCGATGTTTTGGCGAGCGTAAGTAAATAGCGAGAATCGATAGCGCGATGTTTTGGAGTAGTAAGGACTGCAACGAAGAAGGTTGTATAGTAATGCTCGAAAGGGGTTGCTCTTTTCTTTATCCCCTCCTATTTTTTTATTATCATAATGCGACTTTGCCGTAAAAAAAAAGCCCCTTTGACCGTGAGACGAAATCAATAATTACGGACAATCCGTAATAGAGTAGGTAGCACATGAGCTTATTCGTCATTGTTTAGATCATCTGTGTTGTCTTCTGCATTGCCATAAACAACTTACTGATTAGTATAAACAGGTTAAAGGTTCCGCCTGATCAATAATTTTATTAAATATGCTCACTGTGTGGTCATTAGAGGGACATGTTTCGAGGCCTAATTAATAGTTTTGGCCCCTTCATCAGCCGATATGACGGAAAACGATACGAGATAATTGTTTGACGTAACACTAAAATTGTCCTTAAAATTGAATCTTGTATGGTGCACCATAAAGAGAGATTGAAACATTTTACGCCTAATATGAGTGATGTTAAAAGTCTTATGAACCTTTTAAGTTCTAAAATTATAAACAACTGATACAGAAACTTCTGCTGGCTATAATAAAAACATTTTTTAAAATTATATTTTAATTCTTTTTTGCACCAAGCCATGACATAATTTGTTTCTATTCGAAACGAACTACTTTAACTTTTGCAGCAGGGTGTAAGAAGTGTTGGTTGGTGGGTTGGTTCCTAAGTTTAGGGGCTGCGACAACGCGGTCATGTAGCCCCGTGTACTTTGGGTGTGTGTAGAATCTGTCTGATAACCGGTGTTCATTGTGATGACTGTATTAGTGTGTGTTATCTGTTTTTTAATTTAAGTACATACTGCAACTTAGAATTTTTCAAATAGTTCCTACTTTTGCCGCCAAGCACCACCGTCAAATACTACTAGGCCAAGTTCAGAACTTAGCTACTAGACGACACCGCAGTCGGCTCTTGGCAACGAACGTAGAAACCTAAGAGCGTTGTTTACATTCTTAACCTATCCAATTTAGCTTCACACAGGTGCAATTAGTGGAAGGTTCTTTAACATGCCATAAATCTATGACATGGGACCGCCGGCTTTACTTCCCCTCCGAAGGAAGGCATACTGAGGGATTTTTAACGCTCTTAAAAAATCCGACGGCTTCGGCCGGGTTTGAACCCCCTCCGAAGCCGCTTGAGAGCAGTGTCCTGGACCTTGAGACTCTAAGTCGGGGGATACAACTGGGGAGTGTGACTGGCATTTCGCCCTGGCGGCCTCACCTACAAAGTGAACAGGGGGCCTGATGAAGGGATGGGAAGAGTGGGACAACATTATTAGTAGCAATACATTCAAGGACAAATACGCGATTCATTAGTAAGAAGTGTAATAATACAGAAATAACAAAAATGGAAACTTACTTTTAATGAATTAAGGTACAGAAATGAAGACAACACGCGAAGAAAATACAGTAGGCTATAACCTTAAATTGAACAAACCTTTCATCTGGCTACTGTTCATCTAATTTTTCAGAAAGTAAGCAAAATCCCAGTATTAAGATATCCTATTTTAGACGCATCAGTTACAACTGAGAAAATAAGTTTCGTCCTATTGGGTAAAAATACACATTGAAAAGAACGATTATCAAATATTTCGTCACATCGTCTATGCAAAGCCAACAATATAGCAGTATATCATGTTCCTATATAAAAAAAAAGCATCCTTAGATGATACAATGTCCCAAAAGTTTTGCATATTGCGATTTAGTGACATGTTTATTTTGCTCTGTGTATGTAACCACAGTGTACACAATAGAAGGTAGGCCTACATACAAAGAAAAACAACACACAATCTGCTCTGCAAAAGAAACAGAAACACACAACGAATAACAAAAGTGATAATGTGGGACTGAACACACAAACGTCTTTTTCATGTTGGGGCATACTGTGTATGGCCACCACGAGATCTAAGGCATGCTTGCAGACGACGAGGCATACTGAGCACCAACGAATCCAACGTGGTTTGGGGCAGATTATCTCACTCTTGGACAGCAGATTCAATCAGTTGCTGTTTGTTTGTGTGTTTGTTGGAGGAAAGGGACGGTGCTTTTTCCATGCATGTTCAATACGGTTCATGTCCACAGAATAGGCAGGCCACTGTGTGGCGGCCACCCTGCATGGCAGGCATCTGAAGGAACTGATTGACCACCCTAGCTCGATGGGCACAGCATTATCGTCCACTGGAGTGAAGCCCTCCCCCATTGTGGCAGCGAATCCTGTAACGACAGGTTCAAGGAGATTGCCTCTGTACACCAGACCAGTCATGTTACCGTGGATAGGAATTAGAGGCGTACGTCGACCAAACATGATCCACCCCAAAACATAACTGAACCTCCTTGCTGTTTGTGACGTCTCTGGATGAAGGACTCGTGAAATCTCTCACCCACTCGTAGCTACACTCGAATGCTCTCACTGTAAGGGTGCAAACCAATGAAGACCTCATACAGCCAAACTATTTTTTGAGCACTATAATAAGCTTTATGTTCGACGATGTCGAAATGTAAATATTATATCTCAGAAATCTGTATCATAAGAGGGCCATTATAACACTTTTTCATTATGAAACAGTTTCTCCCACCAATCAGAGCTCGAAACGGTTGTTTGATCAATTAGGAGAGGAAAGCATCGCACCTGCGCTGAGTTCCAAGGCCTTCTAATTTAAATTCCACTGCATGGCCTAGTGTCATATTGGAGTAATCGAGGATGCCATGGTCAAATACAAGGTATTCTGTGCGTCCCATGCGCTCTGTTCAGTACATAAAACTGGCGAAATCTCGACAGATATTTATGAATATTTATGTTCGAACATAAAATAGTTATAATAATTATCATCGAACAAACACAGTCGTATGCAACTCGCCTATAATGGTAATTAAGACACTAGTATTGGAATTATAAAAACTCGCATATGGCATAATTAAGACACTAGTATTGGAATTATAAAACTCGCATACGCTCGTTTTATAAACATACTCGTGTCTTAATTATTGCCATTATAGGCTCGTTGCATAATGTACTATTATCGTCCTTGGTAATAAATGAGACTAGTGGATGCCTGAAAAATCGAAGTATCTCCCCATGCCGATCGACTATTCAACCCCGCACACAAGAACCTCGTGTCATTAATATTGAAACATACGCACAACCAACTTGCATCTGTAGATTTTATCAAATTAATAGCCACACGTGACATGAGATTTAGTTTATAAACTTAGACACTAAACCTTCGTAAAATGTACAACCGTAGTTTGTAACTTTGTCCGACGCACGCCTTTTAGTTGCTTTAGTTAAAGAATGCTACCGACGATGAAGTGGTTATCATTTGCTTGGCTCGGTCTAGCTTGCTGGCTTTGACAATTTAGTCACGATGGTTTAGTGAGTATGTTCCTTTAAAAAAGAACAGCCGTCATATTTATTTATTATAACGTTTTAATTTATTCTAGATTTACTTCGTTGGATACTACAGTATTATGCGTTTAGATTCCATCTATGCGCTAATACATTTTTTTAAACATGCTTGAGCGTGAATAAAATTTTCTTCCTACAAAAGTTAACCACAACATACGATCAGTGCTCAAGAGCTATTTGTGCAAGCCGTCGGGCCTGCGGTCTAATGTTCAACAGATTCTACAGTAGCTACATATTGTCATATCTACATAACATTTCCTTCCACAACGCAATTGCGTAGTAGACTGTATGATTTAGTAACATCGTAATCTTTTTCCACCTCCAGTATTCTACGGTTAAATTGTAGCCATTCTAACCTAGTTTGGAATCACACAAATAAAGCTAGCTCAGTTGTTGAGGCATTTAGATGCTTTGCGACGTCCTGGTCATACATTCCTGTGTACTTGGGTGTGTGTATTTGTAATAGATGTTAGGCTTTGGTACGAGGCGGCCACGGTGTTAATTTAGGAACCATTTGTCTAAAGTAAGTAGGAAACAACTGTAAACCACTTCTATGATGGGCGATGTGGGGATCGAACCCACCTCTTCTCAGTTCTACCTCACGAGGCTAAGCGTGACAACTCTTCCCAAAGAATACAGATAAGCGACAGAAAATACGAGTTCCAATGGCTAACACGTTGTCCTATACAGTGACGGATCCAGGCCTTGCGGGGCCCTGGGCGATATGATAAGGTGGGGGCCCACAACAATAGTAAAAAAATGGAAAATAGTTTTGTAATAATAATAAAATAAAGAACAGTTACAATATTTTGAATACACTACAGTACATTTTTATAATAAGATGAAAGAAACCTTTTAGTCCCCTTGAAGAAGATTATGTAAACTATGAAATATTAAAATATTACTTTGCGACTATTTTCCCGGCTGAAGTCTTCTATCATTTCACTGAAATCTAAACTTGCTAAACGGTCACGGGAGGTCATAGCTGTACTGAAGAAAGAATATGAATTATAAATTAGTCTGAAAAGTTTGAAAAGTATAATTAATTAAGCAATTAAATTTAAAACAATCCATGGCGCGGGGCCCCCCAGACCGCGGGGCCCTGGGCGGTCGCCCTCCTCGGGCCCTCCCAGACCGCGGGGCCCTGGGCGGTCACCCTCCTCGCCCACCCCTAGGTCCGCCCCTGGTCCTATACTCTCAAACATCAGGTCCGAGTTTTGAAAATCAGTGGGCGTGCTCTTTCACGCACCGACGACGACTTTAAGCATTCGTTAAATGTGCATTACGTCATTGCACGACCCACGGATCTGTTTCGACTTACAAACGGTTCTCATCCGCCCACCAGACACAGATCCACAGCCACTGGTACGATCACAAACATTTCAACATTCATTCCGCTGCTCGCCAGTGTTGCCAAGTTACTTGTTTTCCAACTAAATCTGGTTGCTTTAAATGGCAATTCAGTTGGTAAAATGACCAATTACTGTAGCTGTCAGACCAAAATCTAGTTTCTAATATGCTGAATAGTTGGAATCTAGTTGTCCCTGCGTGTTTTTAAAAACCATGGTTTACAACAATTTCATCATCATAGCAAACACTCGTATGGAGTAGGTTGGCCTTCCAATCTGGAATGTCTCTTCATTGGTGAGTTCCGAGGTGACTATACAGCGGGGAGCACACAATTTGCCGCAGTGGTGACAGGTTGTTCCATGTGGGGCATCCGCGTTCCTTCAATTTCTTCTAATGAGCCCTGTGTCCTTTCTGCGCTGCCTAAATCATGTTACAAGCATGTCAATCAACTTCCCGAGCATCTTCTTCTTCGGTTTAACCTATCGAGGACAGCGATGATATAGACCAGCCATTGATTTTTAGGAGAGCTAATGACTAAACTGTAATGATACCAAATCGGAATTCTTCTTGTTTAGGACATGCTTTCAGTTGTTTTAGACTATGTTTCGAGTAGGACAATTTTACACTGATTGCAACATCGTTCCTGCCTGCTCTGCAACTATGGTTAATGTTCGCGAGCTAAATGCTGCTGATCTGTTTTGAAGCCGCTGGCTGCGAGCGAAGCGAGCAGACCAGCGGCGCTAGGGGACCAGGTACCGTTGCGTCTATGCGCTACTCTGCCAGGTGTATGTTATTTTAAGGGAGTACATTTTTGAGATTTAATTATGAATTTGATGAGTTCTTTAATATTAAAAATATAGTTTTACCGCCGCAAGCGATGTGTCGGCCGCGCGCGGCCGACAATCGCTTCGGCGGCAGCGTGTATAAATTGAGAATGGTTCAAATTGTTGTTTAAAAAGATAAGGTGGAATATAGTATAAGATTTGTTAATTTTAGTTTTCGGGGAATAAACAGTTGTTATAGCAGTCGAGCTCTGTTTAGCTACTAGCCTGGTGTTCTGGCTCTATGTAACGTGCGCCATGGCCGGCGTTGCAACAGCTTCAGATTAGTAATAATAATAATAATAATAATAATAATAATATAATGGAATGATTTGGAAAATTACGTTTTAAGTTTAAGGAAGGAAGACGGACCTCTAGTGGGTTGGCGTTTGATAGTATGAAATGTTGAAATGACCTGTAGTAGGTTAATTTGTTTAAAAATAAAATAATATAATAAGCCTCGCTATTGGAAATAATGATGAATTAATTATTTGTATGGGCTGTGAGTTAACTGGGCTGTGATTGGTTGTATTGCGAGCTAAATGCGTCATGATAACTCCTAATAGGCCTACCGAGGTATAACTATTTCATTGCCAGACCCGTGGTATTCGGGTAGCGCGCCCATGGCACGCACCTGGAGGCACCGGGTTCGATTCCCGGCTCCGTCATGAATTTTAGAAACTGATGTGAGGACTGGACCGAGGTTCACTCAGCCTCGTGAGGAGTAGCTGTCTGTCAGTGAGACAGCGCCTCGGTCGTTGAGACCAAGATTAACGGCCGAGGGGATCCGACGCGCACACCACGCGTCACCCAATAATCTGCAGGCCAAATAACTGTGCAGCGGTCGCTTGGTAGGCCCAGGATAAAAGGGGCCCGATTCATGTGGAGAGTTTCCTTCCTTGTACTGTATGTCCGATACCGATGCGGTCCGGATACGATCATTCGCAACAACCCGCAATATCCGCGAGTTTGTTGCATTCACTTCTCCTCCTTCCTCCAGGCAGGTTTAACGAGGATGGGAGAGCCCGTACCAAATCTGACTTTTAAACCGGGACGTCAGGAGTGCTAGCTAATACCGCCAGCAACTACACCATGAGGAGGTGAACTCCACAGTATTACGACTAATTAACTTTACAGCGTACCGCATTCGGCATGGCTTCAAAATCCTATCTGGGAGGTCACTGAGCGGTCAGGCGTGTAAAAGACAGTTCTTAATTTTACCCACTACTTTTCTCCAGAATTTTCTGGAACTATGCAATTCTACCACAAAACGTGTATGCTGACAAATCTCTCTGGAGTTACGAATAAGAAGTTGGCTCACGTGATAATTTAAAGTTCGACTAAGACATATCACGCCACGGAACATCTTGTTCATAAACCCCGTGTATTTGGGTGACTTCAACTTGTTTGATAACCTATGTTTCTGTGGTGTGTGTAGTCAAATTGTAATTATTAGGGCAGAGAATGGGGTAGGTACCCCGGGAATTAAAAAAGTACTATCCCGGCATTTGTCTGGAACCTTCGATCTTCGGACTTGCTGCAATTCCTCATCGCGATCATTTAACGCGCAAGGCTACATCGCGGGGTCATTCATGTAATCAAGTGGCTCCTAGTTTTAATGTTCTTGCTCTTATAATTATTTCGAATGCAATCAATGAGTGGTCCTGAGATTGTCCTTTTCTGATAAAGTCGCGAAAATAGATTAATATGTTAAGTCGAGACCTAAACAAATAATTTAATTTCTAGGGATACTGCAAATTTAATCAGTGGTTCCTTCGGTTTATATCACGGAACGAATTTCTGACCAGCAAACAAATCTTCACATGAAAAAGAGACAAAAAATCAATTTAAAGCTTTTATTTTCCGCTATCGTGTTTTATCACTGTAGGCCTACTATATACTGCATAGTATTGTTTGTGCTGTATAGTATGAGATAGGACTGTGGACGCTAAATGTACAGAACAATTTGATCCTAAAATAATCAATCTCTTCATGGGGCAGAAGTCCACGTGTCCATAGCCCCTTCAAAGAAGCAACTGCTTTTACAACAGCTGTATTAAGATTACTCAATTGTACGGCGCCAAGAGAGTACAATTCAGATTTCAGGCCAAACGTCTACAAGTGTGTCACGTGCGTCAAGTGTCAGCAGACTTTTTGCCCCCCCCCCCCCCCCCCCCCAAAGAGTGAATTTGTCTGCTAACCTGTGTTAATGTGGTGATTTTATTAATGTGTTTTAACAGTTGTGAATTTGTACGTGGTACAGTAAATTCGAAACGTGCTGGGGGTTGGATGCAAAATATAATGAAGCCTTTACAAATGTAAACTTGACCTAAGATTTCCGACGCTCTTACTTCACTTTCCACTGAATCTGCTTGATTTTTCTTCACCTGCTGCCCCGTGACGGTCGCATATATTTCTGCAGACCACTGATATGGCATTACGCGGTGCACGCTTAAAGCCTTTCTCCCCCGCAACAAAAGATCTTCCGAGTATTGGCTACCGTTTGTGGATGTGAGTACAGTACATATGTAATTTGGCAGGGCTATAGATGGGAAAAAGTGCCTTGGGACTTCGTAAACGGTATATCCATGCAGTGGTAGTAAAAATCCTAGAGAATCATCACTCAGGATAGCCGCTGATAGTGGCCTCCGATTCCACACACGGCGATGACAATACTTACTGGGTTGAAATCCTGAATAACAATAAAATATGACTGACCACTTCATGATGTAGTGACTAAAGAAGGTCCAATCAAAGTTGGAGTATGACGTCATGTGATCAAATCCTGAAATACTGAACTCTGCTTGTCGGCGTAGTTGGTAGCATGCTGAGCTTCTATGCCCAAGATCACGGGTTCAAACCTGGCCGAAGTCGTCGAATTTTTAAGAGCGTTAAAAATCCCTCAGTATGCCTTCCTTCGGAGGGGAAGTAAAGCCGGCGGGACCATGTCATAGATGTATGGCATGTAAAAGAACCTTCCACTAACTACAATTGTGTGAAGCTAAATTTGTAGGTTAGATTTGATTAACGCTCTATGAAGTTCCAACATTTTCCACCAGGTGCCGGTTGTGGTGGTATCTAGTAGCCAAGTTCACATCTAGGTGTCGTTGACGGTAGCATTTGGTAGCAAAAGTAGGAACTACTTGAAATTGATCGTCTGCAGTCCTTACCTGAATTACAGACAACACACACTTATTCTTTTTTAATATCGTATGGCCTCGGGTGCCGGGTGCAAGCGTTGTTATTTGACACCCAAAGGGCAGCATGCATGTCGAATTTTGTTGTTCCTTGGAGCGCAATGAAAGTCAAGGCGGTGAGATATCTAAGCTCCTTGACACTACAGCGCTTTCTAGTAGAGAATGGACGAACTTTGTGTGTTGGCGGAAAATCCTGAGTTTAATTTTGCCATTATGAATACCGCCTACTGAATTCAAATGGGTTCTTTAACATGCCAACAACGTATGACATGCGTGTCGTGATTTATGTCGCCTTTCAAAAATAACCTACCATGGCCAGGAGCGAACCTTCAAGCTTGGGGTTGATAGCCCGACACGATAACCACTCACCCACCGTGGCAAGCAACATACACAAATACAGCCATCACAATTAACACCGGTGTTCAGACAGATTCTACACGCACCCAAGTACACGGGGCTAGATGACTGCGATGTCGCAGCTCCTAAACTGAGGAACCAACCAACCAACCAACACTGCTTGTCACTGAAACAAGTTTTGCTACTTCTTCACGCGATTTATCACAGTCTACCACTAATTATGAATAGTAGGTGACTACCTAAACTGTCCTTTTCGTGTTTAACTGCCATTGAACTACAACGGAATCAATCATTATTCGAGACGTATCATATTACTACTGGAGATACGGCAAGTTATATAAGCCAAACGTGTTAAAAAAGATGTGACAAACACAATAAGAACTGGCAATGTGACAGTATTACAGGCTGAAACATTGATATACTGTACATTGTTTCCATCAATCAATTTCTTAATACAATTAAAACACACACAAACCTGAATTGGCTGACTGAATAGCATTCTAACCCTCCATATTTCTACAAAAAGTGTACATAGTATATGGCGCTTTCCAAAGCAAAATAACTGAACACAAAGGCGCTAGTAGTATTGGCAACCTAGCCCGTGTTACCATAGCAGCATACCATTCTCGAATATGAGTAATCTACTGTTGAGCAACTGGCGCTTTCTCGCAGATCCCTTCTGTTGTTGGAAATACTTTTTCATTCATCCCTGAAGTCCGGTTTCGATTCCCGGCTCAGTCAATAAATTTAATTCAAGTGCTGGGAGGGGGTACATTCAGCCTGGTGAGGCAAAAATGAAAAGAGTTGGGTTTCATTCCTACTCCAGCCATACTAGAAGTTGTTTTCCGTGGTTTCCCACATTTACTCCAGGCATATGCCGGGATGGTGACTGCCTAACTTCAATACAAATACATTCACAGACACAGCAATAGCACAGACTATCAGACAAATTCTATGCACATCCAAAGTACACAGGGACGATAGATATGAAAATCCACAGCATGCTTCCAGTCTCCGACCGGGTCAGGAATGGAATGAATGAAGCGGCGAGGATATGAACTGGGCCGGCTGCCGAGGTCCGACGCACTCCTCTGGGGCAATGATTAAATGAATGACAAGATGAAATGAAATGATAGTGGAGAGAGTTGCTGGAATGAAATTTTGACAGGGAAAACCAGTCTGCCTCCGTTTTGTCCAGCACAGATCTCACATGGAGTGACCGGGATTTGAACCACGGACCCAGCGGTGAGAGGCCGGCGTGCTGCCGCCTAAGCCACGGAGGCTTCATTCACACAGGGACGATAGCCAAGCCCCAAAATGAAACTATATTAAAATATACCTAGAGACTGGGATATACGGTACTTATCATCAACACATGTTCTTCTTACGTGTGTGAAATCTGTGTTATTGTATATATAGTACTGCATTCGTACTTGCGGCTAGGATTGCCAATAATGCGCATCCTATGAGTCGGGCGACAATTCCGTTGAGTGGTCCCTCAGGGTACTTTTTTAAAGCTATGATAAGAAGTATATCTCATTTAAAACTGAAGCACAGTTGAGGGCAGCAGCCTTAGTGTTAATGTAGGACGTATCCCAGCTCAATATCCTGACGCAGAAGCGGCTGCACAGTAACCAACGCTATAGTTCATCTCACTCGACCTCATATACATTAATATCTGAAACGGGTAATGGTGGTTTCTCAGTGGCTCTGGGTATGAACTTGAGAAGCCGTAGAAAGGTGTTTCAACGACGCCTCACAGTAGAATACGAACCTAACCGTCTACAGAGTGCAGCGCTAAAGGCGCATAATTATATCGGTTGATAAGGAGTCATAAACATCATCAAGAACTTGCAGTATAGTTGTTCTGCTCCATCCTTGATCACCAGCTCTTTAGATGTATGGGAATACTGCCCTTATATGCAAGTTCGTTATTGTTTTAAGGGGCGGAACTATGAGGTAATCCGCCCTTCTTCACACAGATTAGAGAATACAAAATGGAGAGCGGTAATACTTACAAAAGGGAATTTAGAACAAAAAATACTCACAAAAGGAATAGATTGGAAAATACGCACAAAATGTAGGTTAGGTTCAAAATATGTACAAAATACAATGTAGAGTCGAAATACAGGGTCTTTCATATAAAATAAGAACGGCAAGCGGCAGTTTTGTTATTCGCGGCTACGGCGGCCTTGGCCGAGCTTAAGGCGCGCCATGGCCCCCTGCTGTACTATTGAAAGCGCGCGCTTAGTACATATTATATGAGGGCTGTTTTTTTGTTCCGGTGGATAAAAATAACAGATTGACAAACCAAACTGATTTTACTACTAAATGTTGGCTTGTTTTATTCGTATGTCTGAACATATTCGCCAAAACGATTGAAACATTTGTCGTATCGTTACACCAGCTTTCCAATGCCCTCGGCCAAATATTCTGCCGCCACTGAGGTGGGTACGTCTGGACATCTCCTGAAGTTTTTCCTTTTTGACGAGACGTTGCCGCCCACCATACCTCCAATTCTCGAAAAAGGTGAAAATCATTCAGTGCTGGTTTGGACTAAACAGTAGATGGTCCAAAACTTCACACTTGAATTCTTTGTATAAGTCTATCGTAACGTTGGTACAGTGCGGTCGTGAATGATTTCCCCCTTTTTTTTTAGAATTGGAGGTATGGTTGGGCAGCAACGCCTCGCCAAAAAGGAAAAACTTCATGAGATGTCCAGACGTACCCACCTCAGTGGCGGCTGAATATTTTGCCGAGGGCATTGGAAAGCTGGTGTAACGATACGACAAATGTTTCAATCGTTTTGGCGAATAAAACAAGCAAACATTTAGTAGTAAAATCAGTTTGGTATGTCAATCTGTTAATTTTATACAGTCCATCGGAACTTGAAAAAGAAAAACACACAAAAAAAATACAACCCTTGTATGTACTATGCGCGCGCTTTCAATAGAACAGCAGGGGGCCATGGCTCGCCACAAGCTCGGCCAAGGCCGCCGTAGCAGCGAATAACAAAACTGCCGCTTGCCGTTCTTATTTTATATGAAAGACTCTGTACTTACAAAATGCAATTGAGGTTCAAAATACTTACAAAATGTAATTTAGAATAAAGATACCCACAAAATGCAATTGAGAATCAAAAATACATTCTTGCAAAAAGCGGTATAGGTTGAAAATACTTACAAATTGCAATTGAAATTCAAAATAGTCACAAATCTTCGTCGGATCTCCGGACTCCCGACATTATTGTGTTGTTGTTGTTGTTGTTGTTTGAGTCTTCAGTATTTTGACTGGTTTGATGCAGCTGTCCATGCCTCCCTGTCCTGAGCTAATCGTTTCATCTCTACATAGCTACCACACCCTACATCCGAGGCAATCTGTTTAGCATATTTTAACCATGGTCTACCCCTACAGTTCTTGTCCTCGACCCTTCCTTCCATAACTAAGCTTGCTATTCCTGGGCGTCTTAGTATGTGTCCTACTAACCTATCTCTTCTCTTCATTAGCAGTTGCCAGAAACATCTCTCCTCTCCCACTCGTCATAATACCTCTTCTTTCGCAACCCTATCTACCCATCTGATCTACATCATTCTCCTGTAACACCACATTTCAAATGCTTCAATTCTCTTTTCTGCTGCACCAATAGTCCAAGTTTCACTTCCATAGAGCGCCACGCTCCAGACAAAGGCTTTCAAAAATGACTTCCTAATACCTAAATCTATATTCGATGTCAACAGATTCCTTTTTTGTAGAAATGCTTTCTTTGCCTGAACCAACCTACTTTTTATATCCTCTTTACTTCGTCCATCACTGGTTATTCTGCTTCCTAAGTAACAGAAGTCTCCTACTTCCTTCAGCTTTTCACCTGTTAATTTGATCTCCATAGAGTTTCTGATTTATTTCGGCTGCATTCCAGTATTTTTGTTTTACATTTATTAATTTTCATCATGAATTCTTTCCGTAAGACGGAGTCCATACCATTCAAAAACTCATTCAAATCCTCAGGCTTGTCGGCCAAGATGACTATGTCATCAGCAAATCTCAGAGTTGAAATTATTTCTCCTTGAATCTTTACTCCCACTTTAAATTTTTCTCTAATTTCCTTCATTGCTTGTTCAATGTAAAGATTGAAAAGTATGGGTGATAATTTGCAGCCTTGCCTAATACCTTTCTGAATATCAGCTTCTCTCCCATGTCCTTCAGCTCGAATGACTGCTGTCTTGTTTCTATATGGATTGTAGATTACCCTCCTATCCCTGTACTTTATTCCAATAGATTTCATTATTGTAAGACTTACTAAAAAGCAATTTAGATTGTCAATCCTTACGAAATGCAATTGAGGTTGAAAACACTCGCAAAATGTAACTTAGATAGAAAAAAAACTTACAAAATGCAAAGTAGATTGAAAATACCTGCAAAATGGAGTGTGGATGAAATCGCCAAAGAGAATTTAGATACACGTGGAGCCAATAAACAAAAACAGTGCGGGAATTTTAAAGAGAAAAGGAAATATTAGGAAAAGAAGGTTGCCCCTCGAAAATTGAGGGTATCAGCAAAGAAGATACAAGGGCCAACTAAGGCAGGAAAGTGAAAGACTCCCTAGGCCTCGGATACCCTAACACCGTCGGGGTCGGAAAAGAAAAAGAGTTGACCAAGGGAGGTCGACAGGAAAGAAGACGGAGAGGAGCCCGGCACAAGTGGAAGCAATGGACTCAGCTGGGGTCCCATGGTCGCTAACTCACGTCCCACTAGGTGTGAGCCCCTTAAGTGCAGTTTACTCGAAGGATATTTTCCTGCATTAGCGACACTGAATCTTTCTCGCAGATCCTTTCTCTTGTTGGAAATACTTTTATCATTCTTCCCTGAATTGAACTCCTGCGCAAGCACGAGTGTCGCCACCTGGTGGGCTTGGGTGTGCACCAGTGACAGACTTTCATAGCCCAGAATACTGGGCATCGTGTAATATTTTGGGTTAATTATCAGTTATCACATTTATTGTTTTTTTGGTTACACCCGTAACAAAGCTCAGTGTTGCTTATTCTCAACTGAGCCATTATAATTGATTAGAAAGGTGTGGATACTGACTTCAGAATTGTCTGCACCATTACGCAACGAGCAGCACAGATTCCTTCTGCACATTTTGAAAGCTAATGTGTTCCAATCATGATACAAATTATCCGTGTCTCAGCGTTGCCAATTTTGCTATCTTGTAGCTAGACCTTCACCCTCACTTCTCTCTCGGAAAATATTCTCTGTTAAAGACGAAATGCATGTGATTTTGCTGTAAACTTAGCTGTTTTATGTGTATTCCTGTCAACTTCAAAAGTTAGCATGGTGTGCCTTCTATGACGACGGAATGTTTTAGAGTTTGGTAAATAAATGCAACCACCCTACTTATGTTAATTTTTCAATCTCTACCCAGCTTCAATATTATTTGCCACCCCCACGCACCCCTCTAATTAAAGTGTCCTGGCGACCCTACTGTACACATGACAGGTTTTTTACTGGCAACGACGATATTCAGGACGACACGCAATGTTTAAAAAGTCTCTGAGCCAGCTGGTGAAGCAGCACAGCATACCTGCATTCGCGAACAGCCTATCAATAGACAGGTGTTTTCGATATCTTGTAGCAGCTGGAGCCGGTAGGGAAATTAGAACAGTAGGTGTCAATTTTATAGAATATACTGCCCGCATCTGCATTTCAGGCTTTTCTCAGAACGTAACTCACATTACGTAAATGAGAAGCACCCAAAGCACAAACATTTCGAATGCTAGCTGACTGCGAATCCGAAAGTTAGTCTTAAAACTTATTTCCTTTCTTCAGCAGCTTAGGACGGCATGGTCATCAGTCCTTAACTCACTGTTGACGAAGTGTGTGGAAATTTCTAAATTGGTATTTATTGTCACTGGAGTCCATATTACGTTGCCACGCACGAGCACTAAGTCAAATTAAAAAACCCCGCGGCATAGCCGTGCGCGTTAAATCCCTCACCACGACTGTGAAGGGGAGCTGCAGTAAGTCTGGAGATCTGAGGTTCGAATCTCGGCTATCCTAAGTGTGGATTTCCCCCTCGGATTTTCCACTCTCCCTCCAGGTCGATGCCAGGATAGCACCTCATTTGTAGTCCCGGGGCACCTCCCCTATCTCCTATCCTACCCTAATAATTACAGTTACACACACCACTACCGTCACCATAGAAACACAGGATGTAAGACCCACACCCAAGTACTTTGGCTACCGAAATGTCCCAATCCCCTACAACGAATAAACAACAAGTATTTAAAAACGTTAATGTGATAAGCTGGTTGCTGGCATTATCGAGCATTCCCGAGCGTGTTTTATGTATGTAGTAAATACACGTTTAGTAAGTTCCCGGTTCATTCGCAAGATCAATTACGAGTACAGTTTACGCCACGGTTTTTGGCCGGTCAGTTCCGGTTTCAGTCGTACAGAGGACATCTGCAAGCCTCACGCAAGTGCAATTGATGCACGAGTTTTCAGTTGCGTGGAAAGCAATTCGAGTATCAATATTGTACATGTCTGAGGTTTGCCAAATGACTGCGCAATCGGGGTTCACGTACCAAAAACCGCGGTGTGAACTGTACACAATGCTTACAATTTTCACGACACAATTACATTAATTATAAATGAATTGCAGCCAATGGCCATAGCAGAGTAGTTTAATTGAACGCCCGTAGGCTCCCAGCAAGTTTAATTTCAAGTAGTCCAACTTAGGCTACCAGAGGCCACTGCCACCGGCGAACGTTGGAACTTGATAGAGCGTTTCCAACCAGCCAAATATAGCCTACAAATTTAGCTACACACTACCAATTGTAGTGGTAGGTTATTTTACATGCCATAAATCTATGACATCGGCTCGCCGGCTTTACTTCCCCTCCGAAGGAAGACATACAGAAGTATTTTAACGCTCTTAAAAATCCGACGACTTCGGCCGGGTTTGAACCCACGATCTTCGGCATAGCAGTTCAGCATGCTACCGACTAGGCCACCGAACCCACGACACAATTAAATAAGAAATTAATAGGGTACGTTTGCCATAGGTAGAAAGTCATTAAGTCACCCACTAGTACCAGGAGTAGGACATAGGGTTGGAAATATTTGACCCTTTACGTAATACGATCCAAATAGAATATTGATGGCTGGTTCCTCAGTTTAGGGGCTGCCACAATGCGGTCATGTAGCCCCGTGTACTTAGGGTGACTGTAGAATCTGTCTGATAACCGGTGTTAATTGGGATGGCTGTATTAGTGTGTGTTAACCGTTTTTAATTCAAGTAAGGACTGCAGACATTTGATTTTCAAGTAGTTCCAACTTTTGCTAACAAACGCCACCGTCAACGACCAACTAGTTCTGAACTTGGTTGCTATATGCAACCGCAGTCGGCTCCTGGCTGGAACGTTGGGACCTAAGCACGTCAGTCAAATCTAACCTATAATTTAGCTTCACACAAGTGTAATTAGTGGAAGGTTCTTTATCATGCCATAAATCTGACATTGGACCGCCGGGTTTACTTCCCCTCCGAAGGAAGGCATACTGAGGAATTTATAACGCTCTTAAAAATCCAACGACTTCGGCCGGGTTTGATCCCGCGACCTTGGGCATAGAAGCTCAGCATGCTACCAACTACGCCACCAAAGCCGCTATAGAATACTGATTGGGAATATTTATGACACGACTAGCTGAACCCGGCATGCGTTGCAATGCCAATCAAAGAAAGTGTTGGCGTTGTAATTTTGTTTGTTGAGTGCTTTTAGATGCACGTTGCAATACCAATCAAAGAAAGAAATAAATAAATAAATAAATAAATAAATAAATAAATAAAGAAAGAAAGAAAGAAAGAAAGAAAGAAAGAAAGAAAGAAAGTGTTTGTGTTGTGATCTTGGTTATTGAAGTGCTTTTGGATACACAATGAAAGTATGTTTTGTTTTTCCGTCTGGTGCGTACATGAATAAATCAGAAGGCTTTCCGACATGTGGGCAGGCCACAAACAGTTGTCCATGTGAGAAGCATGGATTTTCCAAATTGCATCCACGAGAAACTTGAAACGATTGGAAACACACAAACTGCCGCTAAACTGTGTGAAATACACTCATTTTCGTCACGACTTATGAGCCACCTATTGTAAAATGGAATTACGAATTCGGAAACCTTCGCTGGAGTGTGAACAACAAGTCACCAAAGTTTCATCGCAATCGGATGAAAGGTACATAAACGCATACGGGACTTGGTTGGTTGGTTCTTAAGTTTAGGGGCTGCGACAACGCGGTCATGTAGCCCCGTGTACTTTGGGTGTGTGTAGAATCTGTATGATAACCGGTGTTAATTGTAATGACTGAATTAGTGTGTGTTATCTGTTTTTTTAAAATTTAAGTACAGACTGCAACTTAAAATTTTTCAAATAGTTCCTACTTTTGCCGCCAAGCGCCACCGTCAACTAGGCCAAGTTCAGAACTTGGCTACCAGACGCCACCGCAGTCGGCTCTTGGCAATGAACGTAGAAACCTAAGAGCGTTGTTTGCATTCTTAACCTATCCAATTTAGCTTCACACAGGTGTAATTAGTGCAAGGTTCTTTAACATGCCATAAATCTATGACATGGGACCGCCGGCTTTACTTCCCCTCCGAAGGAAGGCATACTGAGGGATTTTTAACGCTCTTAAAAAATCCGACGGCTTCGGCCGTGTTTGAACCCGCTATCTTGGGCATAGAAGCTCGGCATGCTACCGACTACGCCATATACGGGACTGGGTTGAAACGATTCGCGCGCCATCACTCATTTGTTGAAACTACTCGTGCGGTACCTATTGAAAAATGGATTTACTAATTCAGAAACCTTTGCTGGAGTGTGAACAACAACTCACCCAAGTAACATCGCAGTCGTATGAATGGTATATGAACGTAGCCTATATCGGACTTTGTTGAAACGATTCGCGCGTCGTCACTCATTTGTTGAAACTACTCATGCGCTACCTATTGTAAAATGGATTTACTAATTCAGAAACCATCACGGAAGTGTGCTCAACATTTCACCAAAATGTCATCGCAATGGGATGAATGGTATATGAGCGCATATGGGACATACACTCAAACTATATACAAAGTTACTGTATTCAACTACAGTACATGGTCATCGGGTCCTGACGATCGAGTGAGCAGTCGACTACGATCTCTTTTCTTGAAAATTTCCATGGATAATCAGTTTCTCTAAACTCTCCTTCCCACGACGCATTATGTGCCCTAAGAATTCGGTGAATGTTTGTTCACATATTGATGATCACCTAGATCCGAGGTGGAGCTCATTGGTGCAAAATGCCGTCCAAGGTATGCGTCGACATCCTTCGCCAGCACGTTTCAAAAGAATCAATCTTTTCCGGTCCATAGCATGGAGTGCCCATGTCTTGGCTCCATACAGAAATACTGAAAATACTAAACTATGTAGGATAGCCTCTTCTTTAGCGAGAACGAGATGGAGCGATTTTCCATAAATGGGACAAATAACTTATGTCGTTCCATTTTTGGCCATAGCAGTTCTCTTAATTTCAGTAGCACAGATGCCTGAATTGGAAATAACTGAACCAAGATACCGCATTTCAACATAGAATTCGTTCAAGGTATCTGGATTGGTTAATTTCCCGGCTCTATCAATGATCATAATTTTGGTCTTATTGATAATATGTAGTCCCGTATCAGCACTCACGATTTTGACACGAGTAAGGAGATCGATCATGTTTATCTCATTAATAGCTACGAGTGCAGATTGGATATTTTCTTACCACCAACAGAAAAGCCACCACCCCATCAGAATCATAAATCAAAATAATACTGTTATCGGTTTTACGTCCCTTAACTATTACAGCTTTAGAGACGCCAGGGTGCCAGGATTTTGCCTTGAAGGGGATCTTTAACGTGCCAGTAAATAGCCCTGACATGTTCCCCTTGCATTTAAACGCCTTCAAATGCCAACTGACCAACTCCAAAGACCTGCATTTAAGCCTCTCCGGAGGCCGCAACTGTTACTGTATTTACCAAAGCACATATTGGGTTCTATTATGGTACTTTTCTTGCTGTTTGAGAATTCCTCGCAGTAACGATCCACACAGAATCCTTGAACTTCGCCCTACAGTGAATCCTTTGTTGGCATAGAATAAAACTCCACGTGAATTGTGTCATCGGCCACCCACCCATTACTCACTAAGCAGATATTGTTCACAGGCTGCTTGACCATGCGTCCATTGTCTTTTCATAGAACAAGTTCTGTTTAACCTGAGGCATACCTCATGGCCAACATTTGCGGTCAGTTAACCTGACAATTATAGACTGAGTAAAACACGTGGTCGCATATTAGTTTCGATGCGGGCGATGCAACAATGCCTTCTCTGTTCGCTGTCCCTGCATTATATTGATCAATGGACATACAAGTATGAGGCTATCTGGCAATAATTTAACTAAAATCATGTTTGTAAGGAAATCAATTGTTAGGAAGAGGTTACGAAACTAGCATATTTCAATCACAGCTGTCATATACTCAATATGCATGAGCATAATTAAGCGACAAGACAAAATTCATGATGAAATGAAAATCCACAGCCTGCTTCCAGTCTCCGACCGGGTCAGGAATGGAATGAATGAAGCCCCTATCAAGCGGCGAGGATATGAACTGTGCCGGCTGCCGAAGCCTGCCGCACTCCTCTGGGGCAATGATTAAATGAATGACAGATGAAATGAAATGATAGTGGAGACTGTTGCTGGAATGAAATTTTGACAGGGAAAACCGGAGTACCCGGAGAAAAACCTGCTTGCCTCCGTTTTGTCCAGCACAGATCTTACATGGAGTGACCGGGATCTGAACCACGGACCCAGCGGTGAGAGGCCGGCGTGCTGCAGCCTAAGCCACGGAGGCTATTCAAAATTCATGATAATATTTTATAATATCGAAAATTCCTAGCTAGCAGTACTCCATGTCACAGTTCCAATATAACGTTCTAGCATGTGAACCACATAAATTAAGTGCTAACTTGACACAAAATACATAGGTCCGTGAAATAGTGAATTTCTTTGAAACAGAAAGAGATGAAAGCTAGACTCCACTCGGTACTCGAACCCGATTCTCCTACAGACTCTACGACAGATGCACGAACTGATAGAACGGCGAACGACTATGGCATCGCGTGGGGATGATCGCGCGCGCACTCTCGTTAGCTATTGTTTGAAGCAGACTTTGAAAATACCAGGTGAGATGGCATTTCATATGGCGGACACGCTTTGTAACGTATGAGCTGAAAATAGCACGCAAGATCATAGAGGCTCGGTCGGGAATCGAAACCATGATTCTTCGCGCTGAAGCCTAAACCACTGAGCCGGACATGAGCTTCAGACAATCTCGCCACCATTCTCCCAAGTAGGTCTTCAAGATTAACTATCAGGCACATGACTTCCAAATGTAATGTTATTCATTAAATAAATAAACGGCGGTTTCGGTGGCGCAGTTGGTAGTATGCTGAGCTTCTATGACCAAGGTCGCGGGTTCAAAACGGGCCGATGTGTCGGATTTTTAAGAGCGTGAATAATCCCTCAGTATGCCTTCCTTCGGAGGGGAAGTAAAGCCGGCGGTCCCATGTCATAGATTTATGGCATAATAAAGAACCTTCTACTAATTACACTTATGTGAAGCTAAATTATAGGTTAAATTTGACTAACGCTCTTAGATTCCAACATTCGTCGGCAGGAGTGCGGTGGTATCTAGTAACCAAGTTCAGAACTAGTTGGTCGTTGACGGTGGCGTTTGGTAGCAAAAGTAGGAACTACTTGAAAATGCAATGTCTGCAGTCCTTACTTGAATTAAAAACAGACTAGCGGACCCGTGCGAGAAATCTCACATGTTCATAAACCACCTTTCCCCAATAGGATTACAATGAGAGACATATGGAGAGAGGTTGTTATGTTTTTATTTCAAACAAATGATTATAGAATACTATTTACATTTCAGTTAGAATTCAAAGTTCTACGTTTCCTAACTTAAGACAACCACTGAAAATTGGATCATCATAATTCTCACCGGTTATTCGATATTTATGACATTGTACGATTTGAGTACTCATTCCTTTCATTTACTGTTTCTGATATCCATTAAAAAATATAAAGGAAAGACCTCAGAATGTTAAAATGACTTGAAAAAGTTGTCACTGCGGCCAAAATGTGAAGTGACTGCAATTATGGAGCGTATTTTCCTACTGCAACTGTATCTGCAAATCGCACACTTCGTACATTTTGTTAGTCATATTTTAAAGAAGTTCTAGATATTTATGAAATTACAGCGCAATTCGACACTGCTAATGTCTATTCTCTTTAATTTGAATGCTCATTTGTCATGATCCGTCGCTTGTGAGAGCTGCAGGAGGGATTTATACTAGCGGACCCGTGCGAGAAATCTCGCATGTTCTTAAGCCACACTTTCCCCAATAGGTTTACAATAAGAGACTTAATGAGAAATGTTTTGTTTTTATTTGAACCAAATGATTATAGAACGCTATTTACGTTTCAGGCGTCCCTACGCCCAAAATGCGAACTGAATAGCAATGATGTCGCGTATTTTCCTACAACAGTATTTGCAAATCGCACTCTTCTTACAAAAAATTATATTTATGAAATTAGAATGCAATTCGTCACTGCTAATGTTTTTGTGTGCTGAGTCCATTGATTGACAGCTAGGCCGTAACACTCACCGGTTATTCGATATTTATGATATTATACGATTTGAGTACTCATTCCTTTAAATTGCTGTGCTGAAATCCATGCAAAATGATAAAGGAAAGACCTCAGAATGTTAAAATGACATGAAACAGGCGTCACAGCGGCCAATATGTGAAGTGGACAGCAATTATGGTGCGTATCTTCCTGCAGCACAGTATCTGCAAATCGCACATTTCGTGCAGTTTTTAAAAGTCATTTTTAAAGAAATCATAGATATTTATGAAATTAAGGTGCAATGCGTCACTGGTAATGTATATTCTCTTTCATTTCAATGCTCATTGTCACACTCGGTCACTTGTGAGCGCCGCAGGAGGGATCTACACTACTGAAATAATATATATGATGACAGCGGACCCATGCGAGAAATCTCACATGTTCATAAACCATGCTTTCCCCAATAGGTTTGTAATGAGACACTTAAGGAGAAATGTTATGTTTTTATTTGAACCAAATGATTATAGAACATTATTTACATTTCAGGATAAAGGAAAGACTTCAGAATTATAATAGTACTTGAAACAGGCGTCACAGCGGCCCGTGGTCAGCAATTATGGAGCGTACCTTCCTACAGCAACGGTGTTTGCAAATCGCACACTTAGTACATCTTTTTAAGTATTTTTTAAAGGAAATTATAGATAGTTATGAAATTCTAGTGCAATAAGGCACTGCTAATTTCTATTCTCTTTCATTTGAATGCTCATTTGTCACGATCGGTCATTTGTGAGCGCCGCAGGAGGGATCTATACTACTGAAATAATTACGAGGGCTGTTTTTTTATATATATATAATACCCGTTGTGATATTACGCCGTTGCAGCGCTGCGGTCAGCATTCCGTGCAGGTGCGCTGTGTACCAGCATCTATTGGCAAGGCTGAGACGCCATTACGGCAACAGTCGCCCATGTGTGGGTGTGTTGACAAGTTTTTGAAATGATATCGCCGATCGCGAGTGCCGCCGACCCAAAAACGAGAGAGAAAACTCCCCTGTAAGATATCCTGCCATTTGCCCGCCATTGCCATGCAAATTGCGTGCTTACCAGGAGAACTGCGTATGTTTAGGAGTTCTCCTGACTACATACACAGTTTGCCTGACAGTGGTGGCCAAACGGCAGGATATCTTACAGGGGAGTTTTCTCTCTCGTTTGCGGATCGGCGGCACTCGAGATCGGCGATGCCATTTCAAAAGCTTGTCAACATACCCACACATGGGCGACTGTTGCCGTAATGGCGTCTCAGCCTTGCCAATAGATGCAGGTACACAGCGCACCTGCACGGAATGCCGACCGCAGCGCTGCAACGGCGTAATATCACACAACAAATACATCTCACAATTAACACCGGTTATCAGACGTCTACACACACCCAAAGTACACGGGGCTACATGACCGCGTTGTCGCAGCCCCTAAACTGAAAAACCAATCAAATAAATAAACATTACACTTATGTGAACCTGCAAATAAGAGTAGCCTGCGAATGGATATACGTTGTTAATTCGTTTCAGGGGGGTTGGTTATCAGGCCCTTGTAGTTGGGTGAGTGTTGAACTTGTCTGATAACCTGTATTTAAGATATGACTGCAGGAGTGAGGTATGGACATAAAGAAATGCGACGTTTGATAGGCGATTCGTTCATTGACGAAAAATTAAGAACACAGGAGAGAAGAGTTGTTGTTCTCCTTGTATTAGAACGGATATTGACATCCCCATCCCTCCACCTGGTATGTGGACTGAGAGACGTGTAGCACATTTTAGTCCTGCTGAGCGCTAATCGGAACAAAACGATCACGCACATACATCTAGGTAAACAATGGGCTATCTGCTAAACCACTATACACCAATATTTAGACATGTAATGAATCAGGGGATTACACCCCAACAAAGCTATAGAACAGTTCTAGAAAGCCAGGAATGTAATCCATTTCTCCCTTAGGTAATAGGGACATATATTGTGGAGGTCATTCGTCCTCATTGTCCATTTATTGGCTCGAGATACATTGCATTGACCACCAAATCATCGTACTTGTGCGCGCACATACTTTCCTAACAGCTGATATTCAGGTGACTGTAGTAGGCTAGTGTGTGTATTTTAATGAAGTTGTAATAATGAGAAACCTCGTGTAAGAAGTAAAATATTAAGAAAACAATAAATATTGCGTCCGAATTTATCTAATTAAATTTTAACCTATAATGAATAGAGGGGAGAATGAAGTCCATGTAATGTGGTTCATTATGGACATGAAGGGTCTCAATACTCCAGCACAATTCTTGCATTAGTCCTGGATTATGAAAATTGCCTGGAACTTGAACCCAAGGTACCATCCCAGAATTAACTTGGAGTGCAGAAAATCCAGAGTGAAAACCTCATTCAGGAGCACCATAGTCAGCGTCTGAATTTGAACTTCTGATATACGAGGGTGCATTTCCCCGTTACTTTAGTGCTACACTATTCAAGAAGGACAGTAAGAACTGGATTGACCTAAAGTATCCACGAAATAATTTGTTATTTCATCTAAACGGGTTAAGAACATCTTGATCATCTGTCCCTGCACATTTTATCCAACTGTAATTGTTAAGGTCTGGAATTCAGTCCTGTGCCAAGTGAGGCGACTAGATTTCAAGAATGAAGTCAGCTGTAGAATACTGTACACGAATACAAACAGGTCATTATTCCAGTGGGTAGACTATAGGTGGTAGGTAAAGAGAAATTGAATGCGAACCGAAACAAGTAGCTACACCATGCTAGCGTGGAGCATAGAGCTTAGAATCTCCGAACTGTGCAGTTTCCCAATCCAGCGCAAGAGTGAGTGAATGAACCTTCATAATGACGTATTTACGTTTCTAATCTCGTTTTAGTAGATACCCTTGCACGTTACAGATTCTCTCCTGGTCAAAATGTGAGACCTATATAATTAATTTTATACACACCTTAATATAGCGAAATTTGTATAATACAGCAGTATGTAACAATGCCTCCATTTGGGGGCGTGGTGGCACAGCGGTCAAGCTGTTGGACTCGCGCCGAGGTGGACCGAGTTCGATTCTCGGTCAATACATGAGATTATCCCAAAGGTGGACCGAGTTCGATTCCCGGTCAATATATGTAAGATTTTCGAAGTGAAATGCAATGTCCTGTGGTTCAGATTCCACGTAAAAAGGAGGTCGCATGGCTCATGATCGTATAATTAACGATCACGTAAAACTAAGAGCTTCAAAGCCTACGTTTGCTGTCATTGAGAGATTTATTCTTATTTTGTTCACTGACGATTGCGTTGGAGTCTATAACAAGCTACTCAGGGTGTCTACTGTAAGGATGAAGTAAAAATTAGTTACTTTTTAGGTACCTTTTAGTTAATTTTAGTTACCTTTGAATTCAAGATACGTCTGCGGTCTGCAAGCATAGGCGCTCATCACGCGGTGAAGAAAAACAACAATGAACTGTTTTTAAAGAGGTTTTTTATTTATTGTATGGCTTTTAGTTCCGGGAGTGTCCAAGGACATGTTCAGCTCGCCTGAATCTGAAGCTGCTTCCAGCGGTCACCCTTGGGGTGAGCTACAAGTTCCGTTCAATTTCAAGTTGCTACCAGATATCAATGATACCTAGTGGTGAACGTTGGAACTTTGATAGAGCGTTCCGACGAAATCTAACCTAACAATTTAGCTTCACACAAGTTTAGTCTCTGGAAGAATCTTTTACATGCCATAAATCTATGACATAGGACCGCCGGCTTTACTTCCCCTCCGAAGGAAGGCATACTGAAGGATTTTTAATGCTTTTAAAAAATGCGATGACTTCGGCCGGGTTTGAACCCGCTATCTTGGGCACAGCCGTTCAGCATGCTACCAACTACGCCACCGAAGCCGCTTTAAATGAAATTCACATGATGTAATAAAAATTTTAAAAATAATAAATATATACTAGATATTTAATATCCAATGAGTTGTTTCAGCTAATATGTCGTCTTGTGCACAATATGTTGTTATAATTACGGTACCAAGAGGTTGCTCTGCTCTTGACCATTTGGCGAGATTTCCTTCGTCCCCGCGGTAGGTCGCGAAGAAATGTATGCGATGTTACGCGATCGTCACCGAATTCTGTCTTCGCAGTCAAATACGGAGAAATATCGAGATGTTACACGATCGGCGCTGGTCTCAGTAGTTTGATGAGCTTCCCGTAGTTTTCACGATAAAACACGGAGAAAAATCGCGATTTATATAATCAGTGTCACTTTTAGTCATTCGACGAGATTTCCATTGTCCTTGAGGTCGGACACAAGAAAATATAGCATTATTACGCAATCGGCGCCACTTGCTGTCCGTTTGACAAGAATACAGTTGTCCTCGTCATTAAATGCAGAGAAATATCGCGATGTATCGCAATCGCTGCCGCTCTCGGCCGTTTTACGCTATCCTCGAGATATGAAATCGTCGCCGCACCTGGCCGTTCAACGATTGTCTGCCTGTCTATCTGCCCTGACAGAATGGCGGAGGCAAGCTCAAGGTTGGGCATGGTTAACATTTACGAGTAGTTATGAACATATTGTTCGGTCGGCGCCGTGATTCCCTAGGCTGTGGTTGGGAGTTCATCAGTTCAGGTTGGATCACGAGGAGGATTTAGTATTTCGATGCTACGTAGGCTGTCATTTTTAAGTGGGTTGATGCACTTCTCGCTCCCCGCACGCATTTAAGTATACGGTCATGGGAAAAGTGGCAAGTAGGTTTCGTGACGGGTGCCCCGTGATAGGTGTCCTATCACCTTCGACAGGATTCCCGCAGTCCTCGTGGTCACAAGTTCACGATAGGGGACGGGTTTTATGATTTTACGCAAAAGACGTCGATCTCGGTCCGTTTGACGAGATTCCCGCAGACAAGTCGTGCGGTCAGCCGGCCGTCTTGTGGGTGCGATTTTGGAGGATGAACGTTCGAAGTAAGTACGGTATCGAATATTACGAATTATTCTGAGAGGATTGCACGAATAATACAACAGGGCAAGTTTTATTTCGACTGAGAACCACGAATTATCTACAAGTTATCGAAATAATCGGTTAGATTATATATCCGATGGAACGAAAGTTCGAAGGAAAAATCGACTTATAACGGAATTTCGAATTAACCATACTGGATGTCGCAAATTTACTAGACATATTTTTTAAATAAGTTATATGTATTTCAAAGATTTTTCGCATTTTTTTTTTCGAAACGGTAACATTTCGCAAGATTGCGACATTAAATTGTTTCGCGTTATTTCAGGACTTCAATTTGACATAATTTCCAAATAACAGAAATGAGAGATTTCCTTTTGTATTCGCGAATAAAGGTCTCGCGAAAAGTCAGGTTTCCTAACACAGTAACACAGAAAAATATTTCACACGAAACTTAAGTCTTCTTGATGCCGAAAATATACGTTCAACCGATGTATACCACTCAAGGTATCCTCAGTATGTATTTCCTTGAGGTCGGGCACGGGGAAATATAGCTTAGTACTATGCAATAGGGACGGCGCCGCTTGCGTGAAACTCGCTCCATCGCAATCTCTGAGCCTAGCGGCGCGAGCTTAAATGATTCAACCCGCCTTCAGAAAATTTTCGTTACCCGTTTGTAAAATTAGTTACTTTTTCGTTACTTTCGTTACCCATTTGTAAATTTCGTTACTTTTTCGTTACTTTCGTTACTTTCGTTACCGGTAGACACCCTGCTACTGTAGATATGCCACAGCTCCAATTTACGTCGAATTGGTCGGATTTTACGTGCTGGAAGTTTTTGTTAATTTATTAAGCTTAGCACTAAAATATCAATGACTTGCAGGCTGGAAAGTATAAATCGGACCGTACTTTCTCCTATAAGAAATTCGCCGCAATGTCTTGATCGTGTAATTGAACGAAAGCAATCAACACCCCCATTTTGCAAGCAAATGGACAGAAATGGCTGAAACTTCTTTACATATTCCTAAAAATGTGTTCTCCGGCATTGGAGAAAGAGTGTGATTGATGACAAACTGATGACCAAATCAGGATTGTAAACAATAGATTTTCAGAATTCACAAATCGGTTAGTTCTTGTTTTAAGGGGCGGAACTACGAGGTCATCTGCCCCTAAATGCACAAATTGAGGAATATGAGAATAGACTATTGTTATTACGTCAAGGGATTTGGACATCGCGGCCAACAGTTCCGAATACTCGCGTGTGAAATCTAGTAACCTGTGTCCTTTAAGTGACCATACCAGTCCCTTCTAATTATATCAGATTTAGAGACGCCGAAGTGCTGGAATTTTGCCCTGAAAGGCGAGTTAAACATGCAACTAAATCTACTGAAACGATTACCTCACATTCTAACACCCTCAATGGTCCTCTCGAGGAATAGTGTATCTCGACTCAACCCATACACCAGGATTTAAACCATCCACGACAATTTCCTTATGGGGACACATCCAATAGGTTCACTATCTTGTTAATTCATTTAAGGGGCTCGGGAGACATCACGCTCATCAGCGTGTAGTTGGGAGTGTGTGTAAAATTTGTCTGATAACAGTATTTATGTGATGAATGTAGTAGTGTGTGTAACTGTATTAGGGACAGGGATGAGGTAGCGCCTGGATTCGAACGTGCGATCTCCGGGCTTACTGCGGCTGCCCTGGCGGCCGTGGTGCACGATTTAAGGAGTACGGCTACGCCACGGGGTTAGACTCACTATGCTTCCTTCTGATGAAAGATAACAAATCTTCATTGGGCCACTCATCGATTTGAATCTCGCCATGTTATCAACTGTGAATACGGCCTTCGACCGACAACTAGCCACGTAATGTAGGTTGAGCGGGAGCGAGTTCCGGTGTCAAACCGCAACTGGTTTCGGTTTAAGCGCAGTAACAGGCGTTAAGAGAGAATAAGTACGTTAGGATTACGTAATACAGCGATACACTTGTCCCTACACCAACAAGGTTCTTAATAGGGCTTAACATCGAACGTCTATAGAGCCGAAATTATGTTGGAACAATGCATATCAAGTGGTCCAAGTCCAAATTGTCTGAGTGTTTGAACAACAGTTTTGTCTCTTATCGTTGTTGTTGCCAATGGCGGGTGGATATTATTTTATTGGCGGAGCCAGCAAATTCAAAATTTTCAAATAAACCCTCAAAGTTCCAAGTAGCCGGAACACTGCATATTTATGCTTGAAGTTATATTAAATCCAATTATTTAGCTGTGTTATTGTACAAGACCGTACTTTTATTAAAGTTCATAATGCCTGTATATTCTGAGTACTACATGGAATTTAATAGTTCACTCATTTTATTTGTTTTTACAATTGGTTTTGCTCACTTCATTCCCAAAAGGTAGATTGCCACGGTGGGTGAGTGGTTCTCGTGTCGGACTACCAACCCCAAGCTTGCAGGATCACTCCTGGCCATGGTAAGGGATTTATGAAAGGCGACAAAAAATCACGGTACGCATGTCATACATTGTTGGCTTGTTAAGAACCCATTTGAATTCAGTAGGCCGTGTTCATAATGGCAAAATTAATCTCGGGATTTTACGCCAACACAAAGTTCCTCCTTTCTCTACTAGAAAGCGATATAGTGTAAAGGAGCTTAGATATCTAACCTCCTTGACTTTCATAGCGCTCCAAGGAACAACAAAATTCGACATACCAGCTGCGCTCTGGGCGTCAATTAACAAAGCTTGTACCCGGCACCCGAGGCTATACGAGAATATGTTATTCCCAAAAGGTAGGAATGAGGAACGATACAGAAGGAGGCTTCAACCTTTGTGCCTGTGCTGTATCTTCAAACATCAAACAAAGCAAAATTTTGCCAAAATTTAAAGAGCGTACTTCGATTAGCAGTGCTCATTCATGCTGTATGCTACACTAGGTTAAGTAACACGTGCTTAACTCAAGTATATTTCTACCCCATATTACTCTATTTCTACGGGGTGAGATGCCATAAAGAGAGTCTCTAGGTGGGCGATTTTTTTTTGCTAGATGGTCCAAGATTATTTTATTATTTAATCAAGAGGCTGAGTGTACACCGTTCCAAGCCTCAGACCAGAATTACATTTCTTGGCAGAGCCGAGAATCTAACCTGGACCTTCGTGATGATAGCCAAGAATGCTAGTCACACCACCACGAAGTGGAGTGTCCGTTACCAACGCCCATAATTCGAAACTACGTATAATGCCCACTGTATTTCAATCACCCAACACCAATTTTTAAAAGCATAGCAGACAGCTGTCCGTTTTCATTGGTGTTCAATTTTATGTTTGAGCTTAAGGTAGATTTCAATGCCAAGGGCTATACAGTATTTTAAACGAAACTAAGGCTCGGATCAAGTCCAGTATCACCGAGCACGTGTGATGGTAGACCAACGGTCGCCACCGCCTGGCCTTCGCTCCTCCTCTGCATTCAACGTCCCCTCCGCCTCACTTCGCAGTTTTCTTTCCTTTTCTCCACCAGCCGTTTGTATTTTAAATGCCTGTTGAGCAAGGAGGAAGCAACGGCACAAGCTGTCGCTGACTGCGCGACAATGCCATTCCAAACAAGAGGGAGCCAACTCAGTATTTAAGCTAGCGTCACGGTTCAGCAGCCTACTTGCAAAACAAGAAGAAAAGGAATGTCGCGCAAGCGCTATTTCAGGTGTCATCGACTTTGCACTTTCACGATACTCCGAGTCCATTACGTATTTTCATAACTTGTAATCAAGTTAGGACCCACAAATCTCATCACAAGGACAGAGCGCACTTTTATGAAATTTCGTGTTTAAGTTGCAAGTCAAAAAGTTGCAAGGCAGAAAAGATTGACATTTCAATAGGCGAAGATTGCAATGAACATGAGAAAAGTAGTTTTTTTTTTTTTTTTTGCACTTGATCTCTTTCCCCACTTTACAATATTAAGACATCATTTAAGTAAAAATATTTTAATATATACATCTTACAACTACATCTTTGCACTATTTTTCGACATAGTCTCCATAACGATTGAGGCACTTATCGTATCTCTTCACAAGCTTTGAAATTCCTTCTGCATAAAAATCACCCGCTTGTGCCTTGAGCCAGCCTGTGACCGCATCTTTGAGCTCTTCGTCGTCATCAAACCGCTGGGACCGGAGCCATTTCTTCATATGCATGAAGAGGTGATAATCGCTTGGCGCCAGATCTGGGCTGTAAGGTGGATGGTTGAAAACGTCCCACTTGAAGGACTCAAGAAGGGCTGTTGTTCTGCGAGCAGAGTGCGGACGGGCGCTATCGTGCAAAAAAACGATACCGGAAGTCAGCATACCACGGCGTTTGTTCTGTATAGCCCGTCGTAATGTTTTTAGTGTTTCACAGTACACGTCTTGATTAATGGTCGTCCCACGTTCCATGAATTCAACCAACAACACCCCTTTGGCATCCCAAAACACCGTTGCCATCAGTTTTCTGGCAGAAAAATCTTGCCGGGCTTTTTTTGGTTTGGTAGGCGAATCTGAATGTGCCCACATCTTTGATTGTTCTTTTGTCTCAGGGTTCACGTCCTTAATCCAGGTTTCGTCACCGGTCACGATTCTGTTTAACAATGGTTCTCCTTCGTCCGCATAACGTGACAGAAAGTCTAATGCAGAGGCCATTCTTTGAGTTTTGTGGTGGTCGGTAAGAATTTTGGGCACCCATCGTGCACAGAACTTACGGTAACCCAATCTTGCTGTCACTATCTCGTACAACAGAGTCTTAGAAATCTGTGGAAAATTAGTAGACAACTCCGCCATTGTGAAACGTCGATATTCACGAACTTTTGCATCAACTGTCTGAACGAGTTCGTCAGTCACCAAGGATTGCCTACCACTCCTCTCTTCATCATGAACGTTTTCTCGTCCACTTTTAAATAAACGTACCCATTCACGGACAACTCCTTCACTCATAACTTTTGGTCCGTACACGGCACAAAGCTCACGATGAATAGCTGCTGCAGAGTATCCTTTGGCTGTAAAAAACCGTATAACAGCACGCACTTCACATTTGGCGGGATTTTCTATTGCAGCACACATTTCAAACTGCCACAAAAACTAAACTAGCGCAGGTACGATGTTCACTCGACTACGGCTTGCTGCCGACTGACCTGCTGAGCGCGTGAATGCACAGATGGCGCGCTACTCCCCCCACTACCCGCCCTGTGACCAATCGGAGGTTAGTTTCTGAATTGCCCTCGTAGGTTTTATTTTACCGGTAGATGTACTCGCCTCTGCGGCAATACGTAACAAAATAATAATAATAATAATAATAATAATAATAACAATAATTGTTGTTTTAAGGGGCCTATCAACTGGGTTATCGGCCCCACAAAATAATAAGGCAGTACGACTGTAAAAGTAGACGGGGAAAAACAACTCCAATTAAAGTTTAAACTTAGAGATAGTTCGAAATGCACCAAATCACTATTCCACAGATTAATCCCCTACAAAGCCTCCGTGGCTTAGGCGGCAGCACGCCGGCCTTTCACCGCTGGGTCCGTGGTTCAAATCCCGGTCACTCCATGTGAGATCTGTGCTGGACAAAACGGAGGCAGACGGGTTTTTCTCCGGGTACTCCGGTTTTCCCTGTCAAAATTTCATTCCAGCAACACACTGCACTATCATTTCATTTCATCTGTCATTCATTTAACCATTGCCCCAGAGGAGTGCGTCAGGCCTCGGCAGCCGGCACAGTTCATATCCTCGCCGCTAGATGGGGGCTTCATTCATTCCATTCCTGACCCGGTCGGAGACTGGAAGCAGGCTGTGGATTTTCATTTTCAATCCCCTACAATGAAGTAGGAGCGAGATCGAGGTAAAATGAAGTAATTTTAAAAGTAACTCTTATCAGACCTCGAATGCCAGGAAAAAGTAATATTAAGGATTCTCAAAAGGATGCTAGGGATCGCCGCTATCACAGCCCCAAGCCGGCTTGTCTACGAATTGGCAAGGAACCCTTCTTCATTGAAGAGCTACGCACAAGATGTCTACCATCAACCCAAGTGGAGCAGAAATTTTTGGGCATCACAATGGAGAAGAGGCATAAAATAAGGGCAGATTTTAAACCGCACCATGGTAGACAGGAAATGGGAAAAGGAAAACCTTGAGTTAAAAAAAAGTTAGTCAGTCAGTCTGAAAGACTAGACTTTATACCATTTCAAATGACACATGCTACAAATGCTACACATGTTAGAAAGGCACGAGGGCTTCTCGCTTAGCTCGAAGCCCCAGGACTCTTTCAACAGACTCCATCACCCATTAACTTAGGCTTCCCGCGCGGGGAACGGAGAGCGGGAGCTGCACTCTGCTGCATGACGTCTCACGCTCTCCGTCTCCGTATCACATAACGCCATAGCCCAGGAGTAAACTCAGGTTCGGTGCATATGCACTGAACAACGTGATGACGTCATACGCTCAAGTACAACCTTAGTACATTTCCTCTCCGTAACCGTAACGCATAACGGTAGACCAAAGCATAACGATGAAGTCGATAAGATCATTTGAAATGATAAAACACTTATTCACAAAATTGGCCATTCGTAGTTTTCACCAGAAAATGCACAACACGTAAATTGTGTGAGCCAAATGTGTGAAAAATAGTGTGACAGGTACCACATCACAGAATGCTCATAGAGGAGCAAGTCCCTGTGGGACTACCGCGACGAATAAGCAATTACCACTTTCCAAATAAGGTTTTGTATCCTCTATGTACATTTGTGCACTATACCTAGTTAATTAACAAGGAATCAAACCAGGTCCACCTTGGAGATAGGCAAAGAGCTTGACCGGTGTACCATCACGTCCATAGCCCGAAAAGCTTATCTTGGTGCCCCTTGAGAAGAGAATTTCTCATCTTCAACTAAAAATGAGGTGACAATTAGTTTCAAACCCAGCAATCTCCACTTGTATCGTAAATTGAGTAATAGGTAGCCTACTGGGTTAACTTGGCATTGAAACCTACTGACCAACCACAGTATACAATACGGCAGCATCCTTGTTACATTTTAATATAAAATAGCGGTCATAAAACCAACCAATCTCCACTATTTCAAACTTGACTATCTCCGAACCGAGCATCCACGGCTGAGAAATGGAGGCCACCCACCCAACATGAATTTACTTTCCTGTTAGGGGACATCCCTTCATTTCTCCTGGCAGGGTATTTGGAAATTTAGAAAAGGCATTTAAACGGCACGAAGTGATATACAATCCTGAGGAGTATAAAAAAAGGTCAGAAACTGTCCTCCTACCTTCTTTAAAGCAGCAGAGCATTATCAAATGTAAGACTAGCATAAAGAGACTGTGATAATCTAAAGCAAACGAGATCCTGACATTTTCAGATCTCGACTTCAAAATGCATAAATCTGAAAAGCCATGGGAAAAATAGGAGATATTTTTAGTGGGAGGCGAACAATTCTACGAGAATGACTTACGTTGTTGAATAATAATAAAAAAATGTTATTGGTTTTACGTCCCATTTAACTACTGCAGCTTTTAAAGACGCTAGGATGCCAGAATAATGCCCCGAAGGTGATATTTAACGTGCCACTAAAACCACTGGCACGGCTCCCTCGCATTTGCGCACCCTTAAATGCCAATTAACAGCGCAGGGATTCGATCCCACTATGTTGGGCGCAGCAGTCGAGAACGTTACCGCTGAGCCACGCAGCCAGTCACGTTGTTATAGATTCATCACTCAAGGTCCTGCTACTGCTGCTGCTATCAACCCGAGGCCATCCCACCAGGTTGATGTTGAGTATTCAGTCTTTTGACTGGTTTGATGCAGCGGTCCATGCCCCACCGTCCTGAACTAATTGTTCCATCTCTACATAGCTACCACTCCTTACATATTCTAACCTTGGTGTACCCCTACATTTCGTGTCCTCGACCCATCTTTCCATTACTAAGTTTGCTATTCCTGGGGGTCTAAGCATGTGCCCTATCAACGTATCCCTTCTCTTCATAAGCTGTCGCCAGAAAAATATCTCCTCGCCCACTCGTCGTAATACCTCTTCATTTGTTACTCTACATCCTGTAACACCACATTTCAAATGCTTCTGTTCTCTTTTCTGACAGTCCAAATTTCACTTCCGTCGAGCTCCAGACAAAGGCTTTCAAAACTGGAGACTCCAGGTGACAATAGTATTAAAGAACCCCTGTCGAGGAATTGGTTGATAAGGAGATGTTCAGAGGGTGGGTATGAACATAGAACATGGTGACAAGGAAGTAGATATACAAACCCTCCAGAATAGCATAGCTCATTAAGTCATGCTTCCCGATTGGAAAGAGGAGCTGCTCGTTCGCAGATCCAAGGTTCTATTCCTGGCCATCCTACGCTCGGGTTACCCAGCTTCTTCCACACTAATTCCAAGCAAAGCAAATACTGGGGTGATACCATATTTCACGTCCCAGACACTTACCCCTATCTAAGAACCGGATTAATAGTTACGCACATTTCTACATTCTGTACGTCGTGCACAAACAGGTGCACAGACTACTGAAAATGTCCCTAACCACTAACTGAAGCACAAGGGAGACGCTAAATGAAACTATTTCACCGGCAGGAATGCCAGCAGCACCAAACCACCCCCCCCCCCCCTTCCCCCTCGCGCTGAGGTGTGCGCACCGGTCACACCGGCTGTAAAAGAGAAGGCGCTGTTTGGTGGGGTTCTACCATATCAAGTATCTGAACATTTAAAAAAATGTGGGCCTTACAATAAGCTGCTCTAGACAGAAGGGTTCGTGGGGAAAAGTTACATCAAAATATAAAATGCAGAAATCTATTCCCGGTTGATCATTCTTATTCAACGGCTTCGGTGGCGTAGTCGGTAACATGCTCAACTGTTATCCCCAACATCTCAGGTTCAAACCCAGCCGAAGACGTCAGATTTTTAAGAGCGTTAAAATCCTTCAGTATCCCTTCCTTCGGAGACGCTAAAGGAAACTATTTCATCGGCAGGAATGCCAGCAGCAGCACCCAACCCCCCTCGCGCTGAGGTGGGTCTATGTCATAAATTTATGGCATGTAAAAGAACCTACCACAACAATTGGTAGTGTGTAGCTAAATGTGTAGGTTATTTGGTTAGAAACACTCTATCAAGTTCCAACGTTCGCCGCTAGGTGTCAGTGACATCTCTGGTAGCCAAAGTTGTAAGAACTTGAAATTGAACTTGTTGGGAGCCTCGGGCGTTCAATACCCCGCTATGGCCTTTGGCTGCAATTAAAATATAATCATTCTTATTCAAAAAAAGTTAAATTTCGATAGTAAAATTAAGCTGTATTCTTCACTGAATATTGAAGTATTAGAAGCCATTTTGCATCTCGCCTTATTTCGGCCCCGTAGCAATGGGAACAAGAAGGGGTAGAAATAATGTCACATTCTACTAGTACAATTTAGTTATACAGAATAACGCCAATAGCATTTATCTCCATTTCCACCCAAGATTCACATGAAAGATGATATCCTAACATATTTCGATACATAGAGTGGAGCATAATAATTGTGTGTTACCCACATGTTTGAAAACTGAAGTTAACTGGTGGAAATTCAAAATGTTACAAAGAAGGGTAGTATCGGTTAGATACAGAACTATGTCGAGTTTATCACTGTCGATTTTCTTGTCAACAGAATGATGTAACATTTTCCTGATTCTTCCCTATCCAGTTTAAATCCACGTCTCTTCCCAATTTTCCATGGTGTGATCATCCTGTCCTTAAATAGAAAGAACGAATTGTTGATCATTGGTGCTATAAAATGCCTTCCGTATCCAAGCATGAGGAATATGGCACGAGGCCTCTTCATCTTTAACTTGAAAATTAGTCCTGGTCGTGGCGAGTGTTGGGGTGTGATTAAGTAGTTAAACACGTCTGCCTGGAATGCAGGAAATTCAGGTTCGAATCCCGACTGCGTCTTATTTACAAGTCTTACTTAGGGTGTGTGTAGTCACTGTAATCTTACTCAACAGTGATATTTATAATAACTGCAAAATGTGTGGGCGTGGTGAGGAGGGGAAAATTAGCTAATCTCGACATTATTGTGAAAACGTCGTTCGCACCAGGTTACGTTGATCGTACTAGCCATAGCGTAAGTTAGTGTTATATTCATGTAACACAAGGAGCAATGAAAGCTACTACACGTATTAACTGCTGAAGCAACCACATATTCTACCATACTAAGCTATTGTGCCAGCTGCGCTGACATCACGAACATTGCAGGAACTGAGTATAAATGGCAATAACCTATGGAGACAATTTTACTGCAAGAGACACTTTGAACAAAACTATGATTACCACAGAGCCTTTCAGAGCCAAGTCCTGTCTGCAACCCTCTGTTTACGAACGATGTGCCTCCATGGCCCACTACTAGCAGTTAGGACGGCAACCTCCCCTACTACTACACCTCCGAAACATATTTTAGGAAGGCTGAGAAATAGGCGAGCCACGACATGAATGGCAAAATAACAGGCGATGAGTGTGGAGGAGTCTGCTCTTCGAACAACAAAATGCTTCCGTTATAACATGCACTTGCTACACCGCCCTTTCATCCAGCCTGTAGTTGTTTCTTTTTGAAGGTTTGACCCTGTCAACTGCCAGATGATTCCTGAAGAAGCTGGACGCAGTATTCGGTGAAACGTTGGGAATTTCAAACCCTACTGGTGATAAATAACATTTCAACTATCCGACATGTGTATTTCATGACGGCAAGTGAAATGAAGAATGACACATTGTTTAAACAGTGGAAATCAATTAACTCGACGTTCTATATTTCGAATTACGATACTGGAAAATGTTGAACCTTATTGTTACCGATTTATTTCCAATTCTTTGCCGCAATGTATTCACATTTTGCCATACGAAATAAATACAGTAAACTGGAAAATTTTAACATTTTTCTTGAAATTTCTATTAAAATAAATGTTAAGAAATATGTTTATTTCGACAATTCTTAGGCTACATTTAAATAATTTGAAGCCACGATTTCACCGTCATTACAGTTTACAGGAGGAAATAAAAGTTGAAATCCTAAAATTTTCGTATGGAAAATATTCAGTGATTACAGGAATTTATCTGTAATAAAGGCGCCGTAGCTAAGAAATGACAATATCTCAATCTATGGATTTACACCAACGAAAAGTCATAACTTCTATAAACGATCTCTGCGAACAAAAAAGTATTTGATCAGAATTGTTTTCCCCTCCATACTCTGGTGACTCCAATATTGGTGCAATATTGGTTTGTCAAGAGTTCGGTATTAACTATGAGGTTTTGAAATCGCTGAACTCCCAACACTGGTAAGTATGTCGGTTCGTGTTTGTGACTGACATTGGAGGCATGGGGATTTGTTCGAGTGTTCAATGGATATCACACATCCGTGCAAGATAAAAAGGATTTTACTTCGGCATCTGACGAAGGATAAAATCGGAACACAAACCAGAAATAAAATTGTACCCTGTATGGAGAAGATGCAGTGACGAATTGGGTATAAGATGACAAAGTAGTTTTCTCTATTTCGGCCTCGGCATGAAGCAATAAAATCTCGTACCAATCGCCGTGGGCACATCATCTCCGTATTACAGGGAATCGGAAGTAAATGAGAGTAAGGATTTGCGGTTCAATGTACCTCTCCGCTGCAGTGTTTAGGACTCGTGGATGCCAAAATTGCACTCTTGAGGGCTGCTTTAAAATGCCAGAAAATCTGATACAGGTCCGTCATATTTAAGCATCCTTAAGAGAAATCCGACAGAGCCAAAATTCGATATCGCAAGCTGCTCTCAAATCGTTCACAGCTTGGAAAATGTTCGTAGATAACACTGCAATGTAAATAAGTTACCCTGCTAACCTGACGAAAATTGTAAGAACCGTTTGTTTGTTGCTCTATTTAGGGGCTTGGACATCGTGGTCAATGAGACCCGTGTGCTTGGGAGTATGTAGGATCTGTCTGATAACCTGTGGCATTGTGGAGGCTGTAGTAGAGTGTGTATTTGTAATAGAGGCTGGGATTGGAAAGGAACCAACCGTGGCATTAAATTAGGAACCACACCGGCATTTGCCTTAAGTAGAAGTGGGAAACCACAGTGAACTACTTCTAGCATTTATTTACATTTAGCAGTTTAGAGGAGCAAATCGCTTGCTGAGAAAGCTTAAGATTTCTCTTCTCAACAAGTTCATGACAGCTAATGACTACCTTCATTAATTGAAAATAGACAGGTGTTTATCCGATAATTTGCACACAAGAATAAAATTACAAATACAGTCAACACTTAACGGTTCTATCAAGTCTGCTGCGTTGAACACAATGTGCTTTGTTTGTATTTCTCTTTCAATAGCTCGCGCCCTTTGCTGCGACAGCCGAAGATGTCTCACCGTTCCCATCAAAAGCGAATCCAGTACCTAATATGTCGCGAATCCAGTATCTACAATGCCTCCTTGGTCATTTCGGCTACATTCGGTAGCGGCTCCCGGGAGAGCCTCGACTCTGGCAGACGGAGCTTCGAGCAACGAAAGAGCCCCAAATCGGCATCCTCGCTACATAGGACAACACACGTATTCCTCAACAGAGAAACGAAGTGTCATTGCAGAAGCTCTGATGACTTGAGGTTGGGCTCCCTAGTTACTGCCATGCCAGTGAGGTTTGGAATTACGTTATTTAGGACTGACTCCTCTTCGTTCATATAAGATGATGATAACGGTAGGGAACTAGGCATTCAAGTACTTCACAGCTTCAGGTTATACTTACGGTTTCACCACCCTTTTATAATATATTTTTCTTTTACAGCTAATTAGATTACATTTTGTGGTTGAGGCAAACGCAGAACATTAAAAAAAAGAACCTTGTATCATGCGATTTTTTAAAACTGAATATGCAGCTCAAAACTTACGAAATGTCTGTTTTTCATCGAATGTCTGTGACTAGGTTAGTGGTAGAACAGTGTCGGGAGAGGATGCTCCGGGAAGTCAACGCGTACGAAACATTTGTTATTTAGAACTCACTATGTTTGAACGGTCTTTAAAAAAAATTTCAGAGCCAGTACCAAAAAATCAACTTTTGCCACTCCTTGAAAAAAGAGGCAAGTGAGAAAGGTTGGAGCAACGCTATCACAAACAGAATATTAAACTATTATGTTGTCACTTGCTCCCAACGTTTAGGTTTTAAAGGTTTGGGCCGAGACACCAACTCTAGTCAGACACGAGAACTCTCCTCAACGGGCACTCTTCCTGAATGACCAGGGCTATCTACATACCACGAGATAGTAATATCTCGTGCAGTGCAGCGAGTATTGTTCAGCACGAAGGAGTAGCATGACGGCGACAAAAACTAAAGATTATCATAAGAGTGAAGCTGTACTACTTCACCTTGCCGACGGGCTTAATTTCTAAATAAAGAGATACACCTTCCCGTCGGTCGATACGACCGTGCGACCTGCTGTAGGAGTGACGAAGCCCTACCAGTGCCATATAATATTTTTTTTCAGAGGGTGCGTAAACCTGAACGCTCTACCTCGAACACGCGCACGATGACACTCAACTTCCTACATACGGTAGTTGTGAAACACTCGGGCATCTACAGCATTTGATCCAGGAATTATATAAATGATTACTAACACGATAAAAAAAAGGTTGATCCTGATGGGGACAATTCCTTTATTTTGTGCCAACAGTCAAAAGGTAACGGTTACTACCGCTAGCCGCGAAGAAACCTCTCTCTACCGGAGAGATCTCCAGTTCTGTAACATCAAATACCGTAGTCATAAAAGTTCCGTTTTCTATATCGAGGATATCACGGGCAGATGATTTCGAATTCCTGTACCTTACAACACTCACCACCACCGCCACCGTCACCAAACTCCGCTCCAAACGCAAAACGGTGGCGCCAAATTTTAGCAGAATCGCCGTGAACCGTACCGAAATGGATTAGATTCTCGGTCAAAAGCTCCGGCGGCCTTATGGTGACTTTATAGATAAACCAAGCTTTCTATGAACGGTTCAAAGAAATTGATAATGGTATTGATGATTATTATTGTTGATTTAAGGGGCGTAACAGCGAGGTCATCTGTCCTAAAATACAGCTAAAATACAAATCCCGAAGATTTGAAAATTTTGAGGTGGATACCTAAAGAAGAAAAGCAGCCTAAAAACTAAAACTATGATAAAGTACGGAATACTAAAACTTCAATATTAAAAAAACATTCTTTGAGTTATACTATATAATACTGCAAACATGTATGTAGACTGTTGGACCTAACCCTCTCTCCTTGAAGGCGGATGACGCGATCAGCAGCTTCCGCATATCCTGTAGTCAATCAACAGAATTGCTCTTCAGTCACAAGTGTGCCCAAATTGATTGGGCGGAAAGTAACAATTATTTTATTACTGAGAAGAGCGATTCTTTTAATTGATTATACAGGCAACACTGAAAAATGGCTTTCAATACGTATCCAGCAGAACAAGGTTTCTTCGTAGATCAGCAAGATACGGTGGATACGGCTCATTAAGGGGGTGGGGGTTGTCTTCCCTCCTAATCAGGTGGATTTTGCATGCCCTAATAATCTGTATAAAATTGGATTCGCTCCGCCACACGCGAGTAGTTCCTGTTATCGCTGTCAGTTTACTGGGTATTGGATCAGTTAGTCAATGAGTGTAGCAAATACTATCTCTTGCTGGTACCTAAATTGTTCGAGGTGATAGTGATACCGCCTCTTTTGCAGCTTAATCCAGTAACTCATTTCCCACAATTCGCGTGTGACTAGGTAGCCACATGAAGGCGATTCTAGTGTCAGCATTGCACAACCCGGCTAGAAGGTTGTGGCTTCGCAGCACTGACTTTACATTAACAAAAACAAAAAACACTAAATCCCCAGTCCCTCTCACTCCCATCGCAAGAAGGACTTAAGTGGTCTTTTTCCTCTCATCTCGTTTGGTACCTTCTGCTCATCCGTACCCTCTTGAGCGTCTTTCATAGCGAGGGCGTTCTCTATATTTTTGCTTTTATCCATTCGCTACCTACCCAGTAAGCGTAGCCTTTTAGCCTCAATTCTATTAGTAGAGTTTCGTATTTCCACATACGCACCAAAAAAAAAAAAACGATAGAATCCTATCTGTCGTGTCATAAACGAGCTTTATTGTTCCAATCAATGTATTAGTGCAATACGACGAGTACTTTGTTGCAGTCATGAAATTAAATTAAATGAAATTAAAAACCATTATACTGTATTTACCATCCAGAACAAAATTCTGACACTCAAGCTAAGAATTGACTACTTATATTGGATTCTTAAGATTTTACGAAATTCCTTCACGATCAGAACCCAAATCATTCAATGATGATCACAGTAAACTCAATTCAGTTCATGGTTTTAATAAATTAAAATGATGTGCTCCATTTTCGAGGGGGAACATTCCATTGGCAACTTAGTTGTGGATCTTTCAATATAATATTTCAAGTGAACTGAATTATTCAAATACGTTGTGAAATATTGAAGTGCCCTGGAGGTAATTCAAGCATAAACCGGAATTTAAATCTAGCGGAAATGGACGCAAGCAGTAACATGATGTTGGGGTCTCAAGGAGTCTCTGCCCTCAAACAGCGCGGAGCTAGCACTCGCTTCAGTACGCCATGAGCGGGCAAGATAGTTATTGAATTTCTAAGGGGCGGAACAGCGAGGTCATCTGCCCCAGTGGGCAAGAGGTACACTCGTCCATTGCGCAGCGCATCGTGACCAAGTATCTCGCGAAAGAAGGCACCAAACGTTTGGAAATGTTGAGAAGATTCCACGCACAATTTGAGGAAGAAACATTTCACGCGTAAGAATGGCGCAATTCTTCTTCTGTGCGAATGGGTCTCCTAGGACCACGCGGAATCAACACTCATTGGCCTTTATGTTTGCCCAATAACTCTTCATGCGCAACGATTGAGCGAGTCTTCATTGCAGCGATCAGACGTGTCTGGTAGGTCCTCTTCTCCCTCAAAACCCCGTGTATGAGTAATTTTCCTAATTTCCTCTCGATCCTATGAGTAATTTTCCTAATTTCCTCTCGATCCTTGAGATTAGGAAAACCTAATTCAGCCAAGTCCTTTTCCACCTGTTTGTACCAATTGGACCTTGCTGCCTTTTTCTGCAAAAACGTATAGATTTTATGTGTTAACGTAGTTGGGTCCTTTCTGTCCAAATGTCCCATGAATTGGATCCATCTCATACGGATTGTGTCTGATTTTAGTAATTTGAATGGCGCAATTATTATTATTATTATTATTATTTTAGGACGGGAAATTGTGGCCAGCCCAAAAGTTGCATATTTAATGAGAAACATGTGCATAAACGTTGTGAGACTATGTAGTAAAGTGAAATGAAAATAACGTGGTAATATTTTGTTGTTTGGTTGATTCATTGAAGTGTTTAAAAATAATTCCGATCAGTATTTGAATCACCCTCGTGTATTGAAACAACGCGAATGTTTAAGAAAATGCAAAAAACATTGTTATATTTGTTTGATTTCTGAACACTAATTGTGCATTGGCAGTATTTTCATTTTACATTCTCAAGCTTTACATATCATACTTCCTTACAATTTGGGGAATTTTCTACCATCTTAAACAATTAGGTTACGGTATAATATATTAAAAGGACAACCCACTCCACTAATTTATAAAAGTAAAACGATGATTTGAGCACAAGAACCTCTTATAAAATATTCTACCTATTAACAGACCTAATGCACTGTGCTATGAAAAATTAAGATCCTGCCCGTTGCACGAGAATATTCATCCTTAAATAAGTCAACATACTTTCGACACATAAGATAGTGCACTCTTCCATAATAACTTACATAGATAAAACCATCTTCCACGTGAGTCAGAATGTTACTTTGACTGCAAAGTATGTTGTCAAATGACTGACCTGTTGCCTGATAAAATTTGGCCATTTAATTTTCACCTACTATTCGCGCTCAAGAGAGAGGGGGCCAGGAACATTTTCACAACACCATCTATAAATGTACAAGGCTCAATAGTAGAAAATAAAATGTCAACTGAGGACATGTAGATACTGTATCAGGATTTCTGCAATCCTATCAACCGTACCTATTGTAACTTCAACTTCCGAGAAATTGATAAAGGAGATAGATACGTTTCATATCTCACTTGCTTGCCAATACTTTGACAAACAAATCTATCTACTTGAAGTACAGCACCATATTCTGCTTACACACAATTTATTTTGTGAAGCGGAGTTAATATAAATGACCATTGGCAAAATCCATAAAATTGTTAAAACTCAGTTAAGTTCAGAAATTTTCCATGCGTGTGATGGAATTATAGCGCCCAAATACGAGAGACTCGTGTCAGTAGATTTACTACAGCAGTATGTTAAAGAAGCCGTCCTGGATAGAATTGCGGCAACCCGACAATTGTAAACAGTGTCGAAGGTCTAACATCATGTTAGGACTACATACAGAGCTAGCAATTCACACATCAATATTATACAATTTAAAAGTGATCGAAGATACCCTTGACTCAACAAAGAAATCGTAAGACCCACTTGAAATCGGAATCGGACTTCAATTAGAACAGATCCCTCACATGTCTTATGGCTGCAATGGAAGGAGAAAATAAAACGTATTTAATTGCAATATGGAACAAGGTTATACACAGTATTTACCTAAGGTAAACTGAAGATATTAAAGGTCCAACCCACGAAACGCGCCTGAAACAAATTTGAAGTCTTGTTTTGCCATATTTATACGTACTTTCTTGTAGGTTTTACAATTGTCGTATACAAGGATGGAACAGATATCGTTCACTTCCGATACTACCCTAGCCAGGGGCGTGATGGTGCAGTGGTCAAGCTACTTGCCTCTCACCAAGGCGGACGGAGTTCGATTCCCGGTTAATGCATGTGAGATTTTCGAAGTGAAATGCCACGTCCTGTGGTTCGGATTCCACGAAAAATGGAGGTCCCGTGGCTCATGATCGGAGATTAACACTCACGTAAAATTACTAACGACCTTCCTTTACCGTAACCACATTATGATGTCCCCCTGGAACATCTCGAGGCATTATCAATCACGGAGATAATGATAGCCACTTAAAAATAATAAAGTAATATTGATTTTAGGTAGATTTTATTAGAAAGCTAACTATTGCAATGGGTACCATATTTCGACTTCCGGAAAATTTCGACATATCTTCGCGTTTCACATCCCCCCTGACCCCAAAACCACCGTCAGTTCAAAAGTTTATATATACAGGGTGTCTCTTATTAACGTTTAAAACTCTCTATAGCGACGTAGACGGCAACAGAATGACGATATCTTATATATATATACATACATACATACATACATACACACACACTGACCGGCAAAAAAAATTGAAACAGTTAAAAAAAGTAATATAAATAGCATAAAACTAGCCTTGAAAAAGATTTAATCACTTTTTAAAAGCTTTTCATGCATTAGAACAAACATCTGAAACATCCGTGAATAGAAATTGATAATGTGACATTTCTTAGGGTGGTTTATTACCACCAATTACCCCCCCCCCCCCCCCCCCCAAATCTTCGATGAGCCTATCTTAATGGTTTTATGGCGGGAAGCGGACTGTAAGCGTTTAAGGTTTATGAGTGTTGCCGCTCGCTTATTGTTGTTCTAGGGATAACAACTGGCATTCGTTGAACACGTGTGAACCATAGCCACACATTTTAGCAAGTTATCCATTTGCAGTTCACACTAAAACATGCCTCATAGCCGTGAAGAAGCTGCACAGGCAGTTGCATTGGTGGAGGATGGCCGCAGCTTCCGTTATGTTGTTGAGGTCATTGGAACATCTCTCGGTAGCATACATCGTGCAGTGCAACGTTACAGAGAGCTCCAAACATACGACAGGAGACGAGGGTCAGGCCATAGAAGAAGCACAAGTGCCAGGGATGACAGATTTCTCACCCTCCAAGTTCTGCGTGATCGGCATACCACAGCAGTTCAGGCACGAAATCAACTGGAAAATGTCAGAAATGTGAGAGTGAGTGAGCGAACAGTAAGAAGAAGGTTTGAAGAAGTTCATCTTTGGTCCAGGAGACCTGCACGTGGACCTACACTCGAACGACATCACAGAGAGGCGCGTCTTCGCTTCGCAAGGCAGCATCTGGGATGGACCCACGAGCAGTGGGCCTCTGAACTCTTCACTGACGAGAGTCGCTTTAACCTTAGATCTCCTGATGGAAGAGAAAGAGTGTGGTGAAGGCGCGGGGAGAGGTACAGCCCTGTTGCTTTCTCCTCCAGGACTCCATTTGGAGGTGGCTCGGTTATGGTGTGGGGTGGCATCAATGTTATGGCCCGCACTGAGTTGGTGTGCATCGATCACGGGACGCTCAATTCCCAAAGGAACATCGAAGAGATCCTGATGAACAATGTGATGGATGCCCTTTGCCTTTCATTGGTCAGAATTTCATGCTGATGCAAGATAATGCCCGCCCTCATACTGCTCGCTGTGTTGTACAATATCTGCAGGAAGTGGAGATTCAAACCCTGGACTGGCCAGCTCGTAGTCCTGACTTGAACCCGATCGAACATGTATGGGATATGCTTGGAAGGAACGTCAGACAGCGTGACCACACCACCTTGGCACAACTGAGAACATCGCTGCGGGAGGAATGGGATCGCATCCCGGCAGATGCCATTCGACGAGTTGTGAACAGTATGCCTGAGCGTTTACAACCTGCCATAGACGCTAAAGGTGGAAACACTCGTTTTTAGTGACCAGTGTTCTCGTGCAATGCAAACATTAATACTGTTTTGTTTGGCAATACGTTTGATACACACCAGCCCAAAAGAGCATTACAAAAATATAGAAAATTGTAAGATTTGCAAAATGTAACGAAATTTGTGAGTTAAAGCGTGTTGCAAAACATGTTTCGGTATTTTCTGTTGACAAACATCTAAAATTTACATGAATAATGCAAATATTGGAAAACCGATAAATTTTAGTGGAATAAATTAAATTACATAAAAAATTAAAGTGTTCCACTTTTATTTCCGGTCAGTGTATATATACTTTATTGTAGACACATTAACTACCGCAATTTTGCACCAATCACTTTGAACTTTTTACATAATATGTATCCCTTTAAAATCTCGGTCGAGTTCGTTAATGGGCAAAATCGGTCGAAGGGAATGAACATGGGGGGAGGGGGGCTCTTTTTGAAAAAGTGAAATATCTAATCCATTAAAAAATCATACTGTGTCGAATAAGGGCCAAACATTTATGTTTGAAAAGTCTTTTGATAGCACCAACCACTCACCAAAGGGGCTTTTCGGGAAACATAAATCATATCTCTTAATAAGCACAATATCAAAACTGTTTAAAATGGTCAATAATCCTCTAATTATTACCTAAAACTTTTGTCTGAAAGAATTTTTGGCATGACTCACCGTTACGCCAAGGGATGAGGAAAATGATTTCGGAATTATAAGAAAATGCCAAGAGCCATCAGAGGTTGTCATTACAACGCTACTAAATTGTTCAGGGATGAGCCATCCCAGGTTGCCATGACAACCCCACTGCACGAGATCACTTTCAGTTTTCCGTCTCTGTGGGAAGCGATGGCGTAACTGATAGCATGCTGAACTGCTATGCCCAAGGTCACGGGTTCAAACCCGGACGAAGTCATCGGATTTTTTAAAAGCGTTAAAATCCCTCAGTATGCCTTCCATCGGAGGGAGAGTTCCAACAGTCGTTGCTAGTTGCTGGTTGCGGTGGAATCTAGTAGCCAAGTTCACAGCTAGGTGTCGTTGACGGTAGCATTTGGTAGCAAAATTAGAAACTACTACTTGAAATTGGCCGTCTGCAGTCCTTACCTGAATTGTGGACTAATACAGCCATCAAAATTAACACCGGTTAAGTGACATTCTACACACACCCAGAGTACACGGGGCTACATGACCGCATTGTCGCAGCCCCTAAACTGAGGAATCAACCAACATCTCAGCGGAAGATAAAATTTTGCGTGAAGAAGTAACAGATCGTTAAGACACAGTGCTGTTTGTAGAATGTGAAACACCAAGAACAAGGGATGTGCCCACATTGCACTTTATACCACAGATTAGGGACAACAATACATTACTGATTAGAAGGACAGTCCGATACATGCACGTTGACGGTCGATCTTCAGTAGGGCGTCACGCCACAACGTGCTGCACTCACAATCAGAGCCGCTAAACGTCGTGGCATGGAATCGTACAGCGCTTGAGTAAGCTGTTGGGGAATACCGTCCCACGCGGTTTGTAGGCGCGTCCACAAAACATCAAATGTGGCGGCAGGTGAACTTGAACGAACAAGTTGCCGACCTACCATAATCCACACACGTCAGGCGAACGGGCAGGATAGGGAAGCAGGGGTATCCGTCGTTCTGCGAAAAATGCTTGCATATTCCTCGCCACATGCGGGCGGGCATTGTTCTGCTGAAATATGGCCTGCGGAACGGGTCGCAAGAGGGACAGTGCCGTCGACTGTAGAACTTCCCTGATGTAGCGGTCACTGTTCAGATTGCCCGCAAGACGTACGAACCGCGATCGCCTGTTATAGGCAATTGCGCCCCAAACCATTACACCTGGTTTTTGTCAGCTATGCCGCTCAACAATACAGTCTGCCTGATTGCGTTCTCCACGGCGGCGTCGACGCGTATGCGGCCATCACTGTAGAACAGGTTGAAGCGAGACTCGTTCGAAAACGCCATATTTCGCCACTCTGCCTGCCAGTGTCGGCGTGCACGTGCCCATTGTAGTCGGAGGCGTCAGTGGTTCCCAGTCAATGGAAGCCGACCCATTGGCATGCGTGTTACCAATCCAGTCTTCAAAAGGCGGCGCCACACCGTCGACGCAGACATGTCCACCCCCGTTGCAGTGCTCCAACGTCGAGCCAACATCGAGGACGATGCTGTTCTGTCCAATACGGCCATGTGGAGAAGATGGCGGTCGTCTCGCGCTGTGGTCACATTGCGTCGTCCTGTACCCTGCCGTCGCTGTGTACGGCCCTACTCTCTCCACTGGATCCACATACGCTTTACTGTTGACGCAGCGTGCCCTGTACGAGCCGCAATGTTCCAGGTGAGCACTTTCGTGATGTTTATAGTGCGTTTTTCTTTCGTGCCGCATTTGTCAGTTAAATGCTTTTGAGACCACCGAACGAAAACATATGTACTTATTCATTTCTGTTAACATTATAATGTTTATTACTAGTGTTTAATCTCTCTCTATATATATCTAAGACTCTTACCTCAGCCTGTTAAAGGTCATGCGCCTCCAGCATACGCTCGCATACTGAAAAGGGTGTCGACTTGCTTGCTGCCTTCCTGTATGACTGACGTCACAGCTTGCCCTGGCCAATCATCGCCCGCCAGCCTGGCTTCCAGACGTTTCTATGATGTTATTATTTAAGTGGCGGCGTTTTGCTCTCCATCAGCATTCCTTCTTCAAACCTTCTACGGTCTTCTTCAAATAGCGAGAGGCATTCGTGCCTTCCGCCCTTCTCCGGGGCCTTCTAAACTTCGGGCCTAATCTGCATTTATGATTGAAACTACCAGGAAACGCAACAGCAGAGAGCTTCAGCACTGAGAAAGTGCATTCTACATTTTACTTCAAACCGCAAGAAGCTGCATCAAATCGCAGTTCTAAAATGCCACGTTATTTGGCATTCAAGAAATAACATCAAAACCTAACGATGTTAAACAATGTACAGCGCTGGTGAAGAAGAAGAAGAAGAAGATCGCCCTGGCGAAGTTATTTTCCTGATGCTGGACATCTCAAATTCTACTACCAAAAAATCAAGTGTTGGACACGGCAGTCTCCGTCAGCATGCTTCTAGTCATCGCCACTAAAGATAAGTTTGTGCCTTTTTTATTATTATCTTAATCATCTTCGTTTTAAGTGTTTGCTAGCAAGTGCAAGAATATTAAATTTGTGTGTGCATCAAGCAGAATGAACTTTTGAATAATAGCACATGGCTGTGCCAACCTAAATAAAATTAATGAACATTTGAAATTGCCCCAGGCGGGCCAGCATAACTAATTTTTTAATTAAGGCTTATTTATTAATGTGTTTGCAAGTTTCACCATAAAAATAAAAGTATTGTATTTACTCTCAATGTTCAGTCTAGTATTGAAAGAACCAGGCCGCATTTCCTTAGCCCAATCCTTTCAGTCTAATCTTCTCTTAAGGAAGTTATTTTGTCCAGGCCTTAAGCCTGATGCTGTCCTCCCGTTTATGTTGATGAATTTGGGCTGTTCTTCACATAACCATTTTGGTGCCTATAACCGGGATGCTTGTAAACATTCTGTTTAACCAAATCTTCAAATTTCTTAATGTTGGAACTAATTCAAAATTTAAATGCCATACTGAACATTGAGTGTGTTAATATTTTAAAAATTGTGTTTTCTAATCTACTTCGAAAGTTTCAGCTCGAGTGTATATGGTTGGCACTGAGAAGGGAGACAAACAGCAGGCCCGTATTTCACTGCAGGGGAAGCCGCACTCTCTTTTCTGGCAGACTGTCAACTTCTTCCGAAGCAAGGTGTACCAGCTCACAGTATAGTCGTGAGTACACAACAAACTTTCATAATGCCGATTGACGAGAAACTCATTAATGCTAGAGCTTCTGTCAAAGGCAAGTTAACGCGTTTTCGCACTTTTCTAGATGAGCTCCCGGAAAAAGAACGTAATAGTGACATAATTTCTCAAAGACTGAAAGGTTATGAACAGGCCTTTGAGAAATATGATGAGATCCAAAGTAATATTGAGACCAGGGATCCCGACCAGCAAAGTGACCGCTGTGAGGTTGAAAATTTATATTATAAGGGGTTCGCAGACGCGAAGCAGCTTTTAAGAAGTTTAACATTGCAGGAAAAGCAGGAGAAAACTCCTTCAGAATCTTCTTCTTTTCCTTCCCGTGTTATATTACCGAAAATAGAATTACCTAAATTTACCGGAGATGAAGCTACATGGGAACCATTTTTTGAATTATTCAATTCATTGATTCACGAAAACGATTCTCTTCCTTCAATACAGAAGTTTCATTATTTGCGTTTGTCCTTGCAAGGCAACGCACTTAAACTCATCCAAGAGCTTACGTTGACAAATGAAAATTATGAAGTAGCTTTGGCACTTCTCAGAGATCGGTTTGGGAACACTCGTTTAAAAACTCAACGTCACATACAGGGTTTATTCAATTTACCTATTGTTCAAGCTGATAATCTTGCCTCGCTTCGTAATCTGATCGATGCTGCAGAACTTCATATTCGTGCGCTTGCAAATTTGGACCAACCAGTTGACCATTGGGATCTATTTTTGATTCATCTTATTTCTGTTAAATTAGACACTAAAACTTTAAAAGATTGGGAAGCAGATCTGTCGCAACATTCATTGTGTACCTATGAAGCTATTATTAAATTCTTAAAGGCGAAATGCCAAATTCTCTCCGCTGTAGCCAGTCAAAAGAGTAGCTCCACCTTCAAACCTCCTTCTAATAGTAAGGTCATCAGCCCCACTCAGAGAGTACTAAGGTCACATGCCTTTTCTACCAATATTCGGTCTTCCAATCAAGTACAAGCTTGTGTTTTGTGTCAACAACCACATAACTTGTACCAATGCGCTCAATTCAAATCTTTATCTGTGGATGAAAGACGCAAATTAATTACCACCCACAAGCACTGCTTTAATTGTCTATCAGCGACACATATGATAAGCAATTGTCGTTCTGAACGGTTATGTTTTCACTGTAAAGCAAAGCATCATACTCTCCTGCATAGGCATGAAAGATTGCGGTCATCAGCAACCAATAGTTCATCCGCTAAATCTAATTCTGAGACTTTGCCTAATAACGCTCAGTCTTTTACTCAAAGCTCTGTTTCGTTCAGTAAAACTCAAGTTTTATTGTCCACTGTCCAAATTCTAGTGAAGAATGTTCACGGAAAATGGGTTTCTGTAAGGGGATTGTTAGATAATGCTGCAACTAACAATTTTATCAGCGAATCGCTAGTTCGCAAGTTAGGTCTACAAATATGCCCTACTTCTATAGAAGTTACAGGAATTACTGGTTCCAAATCGCAATCTCTGAGTTATGCTAAAGTGGATGTAAAAGATTCCAATAATCTTGGCATTCATTTAAATATAGATTTTTTAATTATAAATTCCATAGGTAATGACACCCCCATTACTTCTTTTCAAGTCCAGGGTTGGAATATTCCGCATCATTTGCAACTTGCAGATCCGAATTTCAACAGAGCTTCATCTGTAGAAATTCTTTTAAGTGCCAGCATTTTTTGGCAATGTTTACATCCGGAAAAGGTTAAAGTTGCCCGTGATGTTTTCTTTCGTAGAACTGATTTTGGTTGGATTGCCACTGGGCAAATATACCGCAACCCCGTTCAACAAAAATCTCATTGTTATTTTGTTGGTGCTGATTTAAATCAAGAATTAATTAAGTTCTGGGACATTGAGGATATTCAAGTCACCTCACCTCATTCTCTCAATAATGAGATCTGTGAAACACACTACGTAGAAACCACTGTTCGCACTACTGAAGGCAGATTCGTGGTTACTCTTCCTCGCATTTTTAACCCCCCTCTTATTACAGAATCACATTCCAGAGCTCTCAAAGCTTTATTCGCAATTGAAAATCGCTTAAAAAAAGATGCTCTCTTAAAAACTCAGTATACTTCCTTCATGGAAGAATACGAATCAGCGAATCACATGGAAGTAGTTCCAAAATCTGAAGAAATTAGTAATTCTCCTAAAGAAATAGTATATCTTAATCATCATCCGGTTTGGAAAAATTCTTCCACCCGAGAACAGATAAGAGTGGTTTTTAATGGGTCATCTCCAGATGCTAATGGTGTTTCTCTCAATGACACTCTGCATTCTGGACCCGCTATTCAGACAGATCTTACTTCAGTTTTACTTAACTTTCGTCTATTCCCCATTGCTGTTCTTGCTGACATCAAGCAAATGTATAGGCAAATTCTAGTAAATTCAGAACAACGTGATTTGCAAAGAACTTTGTGGCGAGACGACAATGCAAAACCTATAAAAATATTTCGTTTAAGAACAGTGACATACGGTCTTAAGCCGTCTGCTTTTCTCGCAATACGATCTCTTCACATGTTGGCCGAACAAGATGGTCATCTTTTTCATCCTCTAGCTTCTGAAGTTTTGAAAACTGCATTTTATGTAGATGATTTTCTGTATTCCTTTCCTAGTATCTCTGACGCACTTCTTGTTTGTGAAGATTTAAACTCTCTTCTTTCCGGTGGTGGGTTTACCCTTCATAAGTGGAACTCTAACTCAACCGAATTTTTATCTAACTTTTCACAAGTAACTCCTGTTGACAAATGTGTTGCGCTTCCTACTGAGGAATCAGCTATTAAAACCTTGGGTGTTTTTTGGTCTCCTTCTTCAGATACCTTTTCCTATCAGGTACACTTATCTGAGTTTCACCCTCGAACGAAAAGGCAAGTATTATCGGAAATAGCAAGAGTTTTTGATCCATTGCAGTACATTGCTCCGGTGGTTATTACTGCAAAAATTTTCTTGCAAAAACTTTGGTTATTGAAAATTGGTTGGGATGAAAAGGTACCCTCCCCCCTTTTGGATGAGTGGTTGAAATACCGCAAGAGTTTGTTAGATCTTTCTCAAATTTCTATTCCTCGCACTTTAATTTCCGACATTTCATGTCAGTATTTCGATTTGCACGTATTTGCAGATAGTTCTGAAAAGGCATACGGTTGCTGCGCCTACTTAGTAGGCCGCCCTTCCAATACTTTACCCGGATTTTCAAATTTAATTTGTGCAAAATCAAAGGTAGCCCCACTCAAATCCATATCTTTGCCTAGATTGGAATTATGTTCTGCTGTAATGGCTGTGGAATTAGCCAGCAAATTAAAAATCAGTTTAAATTTGAAATTTTCGACCACATGGTTTTGGAGTGATTCTTCCATCGTGTCAGCTTGGCTTTCAAAACCTTCTTCGCATTGGACCACTTTTGTGGCTAATCGCGTTTCTAAAATACAAGAGTTGTCTCATTTTGACCAATGGAATCATGTTCCGGGGAAAGAAAACCCCGCTGATATAATTTCACGTGGCTGTTTGCACAAGAAATTAATTTCTCTTAAGCTATACTGGAATGGTCCGGCGTGGCTCAGTCAGGATTTTTCTTGTTGGCCTCGTTCATCTAATCCGCTCGCAGAAGATGTTCCTGATGCTCGCATTGTTACCGCTTCCCTTTTTCTAACTTCTATTGCTACTAGTCTTTTTCAGCGTTACTCTTCATTTAATAAATTAATTCGGGTGGTAGCATATTTATTTCGATGGAAATTTCTTGTTCTTGATGAGCCTGTGAAGCCGCAACCCTTTCTCACTAAAATGGAATTGGAATTTGCTACTCGTAGAATCTTGTTTCTTATGCAACAAGAAGTATTCTTTCTTGAGTATCAGACGCTTTTAAGCAAAAAAGCTTTACCAAAGTCTAGTAGGCTGTTACCTCTCACCCCTTTTTTGGACCAAGATGGATTAATAAGAGTGGGGGGCAGGCTAGAAAATTCTAGTTACTCAGATGAGAAAAAACATCCCATTATTCTTCCTTCTAGACATCCTATTACTACTCTCATCGTAAAGAAATTTCATTATCAGAATTTGCACGCTGGCACCCGCACTTTAGTTTGTTTAATTCGCGAGCAATATTGGCTCATTAACGGTGTTCATGAAGTTTCTTCTGTTATTCGGAAATGTATACCTTGTTTCAAATCCAAGCCCCCGCCAATCACGCAAATTATGGGAAACTTGCCATATTTTCGTTCCGAACCTAGTAAGCCTTTCGCCCTGACGGGTATCGATTATGCCGGTCCTTATGTCTATCAAGTTAATTCCCCTTTATCTAAGCGAAAGTTGTTAGGTAAACTTTATATTTCTTTATTTGTGTGCATGGTGACAGGAGCCATTCACCTTGAGTTGGTTACAAGTGCTTCTACTCCTTATTTTATAGCAGCCTTTTCTAGATTTGCCTCTAGAAGGGGTGTTCCTTCTGAGGTTTTCTCAGATAACGCAAAAATTTTTGTTAGTACTTCTGATCTTTGGAAAACTGCACTTACCTCTCCTTCTGCTAAGGAACAGTTTTCTAATTTTTCTCATGCTAAGGGATTCAAATGGCATTTCACTCCCCCTTACGCCCCCCATCATGGTGGTCGTTGGGAATCTTGCATAAAGCTCACGAAGAGACAGCTGAAGAAAACCCTTGGTTCAGCCATCCTTTCCTATGAGGAATTTAATTCCTTAATTATTCAGGTTGAGGGTATCGTAAATTCTAGGCCGCTCACGCCTTTGTCTAACGATCCTAAAGATCTTCTTCCGTTAACACCTGGCCATTTTTTAATAGGCTGTTCTTTAGCTTCTACGCCTCCTTTGCTGAGTCGACGCTGTGATCTCAGGTTGCCTATTTTCTGGAGAAAGTTAGACTCTTTGCGAAACTCCTTTTGGCGCCGTTGGAAGCTGGAGTATCTCGGCTCACTTAACAGAAGAGAGAAGTGGCGGCTTTCCCAGCCTGATGTGCGAGTGGGAGATATGGTTCTTTTGCGAGATCCAAGTCCCCCTCTCGTATGGAATATTGGTAGGGTAACTCACTGCCATTTGGGTCGTGATAATCATGTGAGAGTTGTAGATGTTCTCACTAGTAAGGGTGTCTATACTAGACCAATTTCTATGGTTGCTATCTTGCCTGTTGAGGCTTAGTGTCATCTTCTTTATTGTTGTTCACGTTTTTGTAACTGATTCTTTGATTGTTTTCTTTCGGGGGTCTCGGAGCATGATCACTTTCGTGATGTTTATAGTGCGTTTTTCTTTCGTGCCGCATTTGTCAGTTAAATGCTTTTGAGACCACCGAACGAAAACATATGTACTTATTCATTTCTGTTAACATTATAATGTTTATTACTAGTGTTTAATCTCTCTCTATATATATCTAAGACTCTTACCTCAGCCTGTTCAAGGTCATGCGCCTCCAGCATACGCTCGCATACTGAAAAGGGTGTCGACTTGCTTGCTGCCTTCCTGTATGACTGACGTCACAGCTTGCCCTGGCCAATCATCGCCCGCCAGCCTGGCTTCCAGACGTTTCTATGATGTTATTATTTAAGTGGCGGCGTTTTGCTCTCCATCAGCATTCCTTCTTCAAACCTTCTACGGTCTTCTTCAAATAGCGAGAGGCATTCGTGCCTTCCGCCCTTCTCCGGGGCCTTCTAAACTTCGGGCCTAATCTGCATTTATGATTGAAACTACCAGGAAACGCAACAGCAGAGAGCTTCAGCACTGAGAAAGTGCATTCTACATTTTACTTCAAACCGCAAGAAGCTGCATCAAATCGCAGTTCTAAAATGCCATGTTATTTGGCATTCAAGAAATAACATCAAAACCTAACGATGTTAAACAATGTACAGCGCTGGTGAAGAAGAAGAAGATCGCCCTGGCGAAGTTATTTTCCTGATGCTGGACATCTCAAATTCTACTACCAAAAAATCAAGTGTTGGCCACGGCAGTCTCCGTCAGCATGCTTCTAGTCATCGCCACTAAAGATAAGTTTGTGCCTTTTTTATTATTATCTTAATCATCTTCGTTTTAAGTGTTTGCTAGCAAGTGCAAGAATATTAAATTTGTGTGTGCATCAAGCAGAATGAACTTTTGAATAATAGCACATGGCTGTGCCAACCTAAATAAAATTAATGAACATTTGAAATTGCCCCAGGCGGGCCAGCATAACTAATTTTTTAATTAAGGCTTATTTATTAATGTGTTTGCAAGTTTCACCATAAAAATAAAAGTATTGTATTTACTCTCAATGTTCAGTCTAGTATTGAAAGAACCAGGCCGCATTTCCTTAGCCCAATCCTTTCAGTCTAATCTTCTCTTAAGGAAGTTATTTTGTCCAGGCCTTAAGCCTGATGCTGTCCTCCCGTTTATGTTGATGAATTTGGGCTGTTCTTCACATAACCACCAGGAAGACAGACCCGCCTCCCGGAGCCCAAGCTTTCTGCCCCGCTCCACCACACTCACATGCTGATAGTCCACCCTGTGATGTCGGCGAGGCAATTTCAATCACATAGTATGGTACCGCAGTCCTACACGACCACTGTTCTGGTAGTCTCCGACCATTCCATCTGGGTGTTGTACTTTCTACAAACAGTAGTGTAGTTGCACATCAGTGTCGAAACCTTGCATAAGGACAGTGTGTGACCACAATATAACAAGAAGTACCGTGACGAACTAAAGAGCCTACTTTTCTTAAAATTTAAGATTCATGCCAATGATTAATGTAAATGGACCTATCTAGAATAATGACGAGATGAAGTTGGTAATATCGAAATTGGGGGCGTGGTGGCTCAGCGGTCTAGCTGTATGCCTTTCACCAAGGCGGTCCGGGTTCGATTCCCGGTCAATGCATGTGAGATTTTCGAAGTGAAATGCCATGTGCTGTGGTTCGGATTCCACGTAAAAAGGAGGTCCCGTGGCTCATGATCTCAAGATTAACGGTCACGTTAAACTAAAAGCTTCCTTCCTTTTTTTTAATATCGAAATTTCTAACTAGTTCGAAATACTGTGTACCTGGCATAATGTAGCCTAATAGAGCACTACAGTTGGCAGCCCTGGTGTCTGAATATATTCTTAGTCCTATCTCTTAAGGTACAGTACAAAATTTGTTGAAGTCCAATGGATAGCATGGACGTTACATGCAGTTAGACATAGGATCTAACAGCGCGCATAAAATCACGTTGGCAACAATGCAATGCATGTGTTGGTCAGAAATGATCTGAAATAATATGATCTATGGTTGTGCCAATTTTGAATGAAATCCATTAGTTAGTATAGAATGTGCATGCATTTTAAAATTGGACCTATCAGCAGGCTTAGAACCATGTTGGCAGCACTGACATATTAGTTACTCAAAATTAATCTAGAATGCCAGGTGCAAATTTTAGAGCTATTGGCTTGCATACTTTGATATATTGATATTAGGGTAACGAAAATAGAGGCAGCATTTATTAACAGTAGGCAGCCCTGGTTGCTCTTAAGAATATGCATAGTCATATCTGTTATGGTACACATAGTGCATACAAAATTTGGTTGAAATCCAAATTATAGTAGACTATAGAAATTACATCATCCCCAGATCCATTCTATAGAAGTTACATGTTTTTAAAATTGGACCTATCAGCAGGCTTAGAATCATGTTGGAAGCACTGACGTATATAAGTTACTCCAAATTAATATAGAATGTCAGGTACTATACGTGTGCAGTTTAAAGCTGTCGGCTTGCATACTTTCTGATATATTGGTACTTTGATAAAAGCAATTGAGAGCATTCATTAACAGTTGGCAGCCCTGGTGGTTCTTAAGAATACGCTCAGTCATATCTGTTTATGTAGGCTACATACAGTACATACGAAGTTTGGTTGAATTCCAATTGACAGTGTAGAAGTTATATGCATTTACAAATTGGACCTATCAGCAGACTTAGAATCATTTTGGCAACACTGCCATATATGGCCTGCTGGAAATTAAACTGAAATATTATTATCTATACGTGTGCCAATTTTGAAATAGCTCCCATGCATACCTTCCAAGATATCATACATGGAGCTCAAATTTCAATTGCGTTTTTTCAAATAAGGTATTGAGATATTCATACCAAATTTTGTCTCGATAGCTGCAGCCATTTAGGAGTTGATAGGGGGGGGGGGATGGACACACACACAGCCAGCCAGACAGACACACATTTGCCCAGATCGATCTCATAAGTCTACTTTTACCTCATTTTTCAAAAATGTGAGAAGTAAGCTAAAATGGACCCCAAATGAAGAGAAGGTTTCAGTCCCCATAAGACAAAATGTTAAAAATATGCTTAAAAAGACGAAAAACAAAGTTTATTAAGCTCAATTGTAAAATACTTTCTCGGTGTATAAAATGAGGTCTGATCCTTCTACGAAAACCTCCATATTTTGCCTATTTTCGCCTATCCCCTAGTTTGCCCGGTGAAATCGACCTCCGCCTTGACGGCGTGCCGAGAGGGATTTTTTACAATCAAAATACCATCCTATACAAATTCATCGGTGTAAATATTTCGAAAACCAGAATGGTAAAAAACGGCACAAAAATTTCAGTTCTAAACGTGCTTACAGGATCTTTTGTTGCATGCTATTTTCTTTCACACCCGATCCTACATCCGAGGCAATCTATTCTCAAACCTTGGGCTATCCCCACTGTTCTTGTCCTACACTCTTCCATAGTTCATGCGCGCGAATACAGTAGAAAACATTAGCGGCAGTGTTATTTTAATGACTTCAACTATAATGAATGATTAAAATTATCACAGCTCCGAATAACACTACCTTAAGTTTGGTCAGTTGTTTCATTGGGGGGGGGGGGGGCTTTGACATCATGGTCAATTAGCCCCGTGTACTTGGGTGGGTGGAAATTTGCGTCCGTGACCTTTAGTTAGAAACCATCACACTATTCGCCTGGAGGAGAAATGGGCACCACCGAAAACCACTTTCAGAATGGCTGAGGTGGGAATCGAACCCACCTATTCTCAGTTTTGCCTCACGAGACAGCTCTCACACCAGAATTAAATTTCTTGGCAGAGCCGGGAATCGAACCCGGAACGACTGCGAAGAATACTAGTCGCTACGCCACAAGGTGGTCACGTTTGGACAGAAAGTGTCATTAAGGACTACGAATAGATTCAATACGTGCCAGCTTTACACTGCGGCTCATCTACTGTAAGTTTGCACTTTGACAATTCTCGCGGGAACGAATACTCCTACAGAACATATCAATCCGCCTCTACCACGTGCCTTCCAGCCAATGAGCTATCACCCACGTGGCAGCCAGCAATGGCCGCTGTATTCCGTCAAAATGTCAACAACTTTATGAGTTGCCTAAACCTACATTCATCTCGCAATATCAATTGATTGCCCTTTTTAAGGAAACTTGTATTTCTTTGTGATATTTATCAAACAATCGTTCTAACAGCACACCCACTGACGGCTCGCTGACAGAATAATGTTACATCATTGGACGCGCTATGACCAAGACCTTGGCTATGACACAGCAGCTGATAACTTACATGTGAGAGTGGAATTATTTTAGGCCCATCATTTCACAGCTCGAGGAAAATGCTTACTAAGGTATGGTGTAAGATGTCCTTAAGACGATACGATCATAACTTGACCTGTTGGATTGATATTAAAATAAAACGTACGGAACATTTCACCATGTAAGTTAACTTTTAGGCCTAAAAACAACTCATATTGTATGCCTACTTTTTTGCACAAAACATGCCATATGAAAATTATTCACCAGGCTAATGTCCTTTGGGAAATAAATAGTTCTGCTGACTTTTTCTTTACCTTAAAAAAGAAGGAAATAAAATAAATATCATGAACAAGAAATTCCGTATCTGCTTCAGACTCGATATTAAAAAGATACAGTCAGTATGAGAGACTAGACTTTACATCATTTCAAATGACGCATGCTACAAATGTTAGCAAGAATCAGGAGGGCTTCTCGCATAGCTCGAAGCCCCAGGACTCTTTCAATAGACTCCATCACCCATTAACTTAGGCTCCCCGCGCGGGGAACGGAGAGCGGGAGGTGCACTATGCTGTATGACGTCACGCACTCGCCGTCTCCGTATCGCATAACGCCAGACACCAGGAGTAAACTCAGACTCTGTGCATATGCACTGAGCAACATGATGACGTCATACACGCCGTGCACTGAACGCCGTAACGCATAACGGTAGACCAAATCATAACGATGAAGTCGACAAGATCATTTGAAATTATAAAAACAAAGATGGTCCGACCTGGAGACATCTCAGTACTCAACATTTAAGATAACCACTATATATTTATCCAAACAAGTAGTTTCGTGAAGAACTATACAGCCTATTTTCATATATCCTACTTATGTTAATTGCCTCTATCTACATACAACATTTCAGTTTGATTGCTGTAATAGATTCGTAGATATTGAGAACCGACTAAATATTTCGGATGGTTGCCATATTGGATTTTATATATGTAGGTCCTGGTGTATTCTTTGAAATACACGGTAAGACAGAGTAAGCTTTTGCTTCTCTTTGCTTTAGTTCATCCCCTCCCTTTTTCGCAAACACCAACAGTGATCTCCTGGTTTCTCTTTGTTGGTATATTTTCTTACACCACCTGTGAGTCTGTCCTAGATATATATCTTCCATGACCCACCTAGCGTCATCTAGCGGCGAATCTCTGAAGTTCCTCAATTTTTCCCTGTACAAGAGGACTTCCTTACCAATCTGGCCACCAGATCTCGTCGCTATCGCCAGCTATCATCCCCGTGATCAAGAAGACTTCGTCTACTTTTTCACCCACCCGGCTTGGCTAGTGACGCCTGCTATCAACTCTTTGAAGACCACTTCATCAAGAAAATGTATTGCTGTTAACTTGGTTATTCTTATGTGTATTCCTTTTGTCTCCTACCCCCACTCTTTTCCCTTCCATGGTCCCTCCGCGCTTCGTTGAACTGGCCTCGCTTGTGCGTCTAAAGTCAAACCAGTCAGTCGGAGCTTAACTAAAGCTCGTCTCCTCACCTCGAGAGACAAACTTTCAAATCTTCGCCATGTTGTGAATTCCTTACTAACGGTCACCAAGGAATCGCCGTTCATCAGAAATGAGCTAAGTACTATTTCTACGTTCTTCAACTTATTTTAATTGATTTTAAATAGCTACATGCCTTTTAATGATCATTTTATAGGCAGTGTGAGATTTCTAAATGTGGGGCAATAATCATCCTTCGCAGGATTTTCTATGTTGGGCTATTGTCTATCTAAGCTAATCTTAACATGAAGCAGCATTTCTTATGCTTATTAAATGAGAGATTTTCTCACAACGTGGGACACCATTGGATTACCCACTGTCTACAGAATACTTAGCTCGTTCCACCGCTGGACTAATTTTCGCCCTATTCTTCAGTCATGATTGTTCTGGAATTTTCCACGCCGAACAATTCATCTACAAGTTAAACCTTCTTCCTTATGAATTGCTAATCAATATCTAATTTTTCTTCCTCCGTTGGAATTTTTCTGGTGCATTCAACTATAACCTACATGTTTTTCAAGCAATAGACTCTCGCAAATCTAGTGTAACTAGTTATTTTCCACCATCGCAATAACTTTCTTTGCCATAATCTTTTTGTGCTACTACAGTGAACTTTTCAACTATATCAACAGATTATAGTGAAAACAGTGCCTGTTCAACTTTTTCATCCGCATCGCGCTCGTCCGAGTACAATAAATACGGCCATGAATACTCTTCCACAATCCCATTGGATCTTTCCCAAACCCTTTACTAACAAACTAAAATAATAAAATTGTAACTTCAGGTCTTTTTTCAATGAGGTGTCACTCTCAATAAGTGCCCTCCCTTACTTGCTCCACGTACAACGAATTAATATCTGTAAAACTTCGTGTCTAGTACACGCCTTAAAGTATATTGTTTCTCCCTTCTAATGAGGGAATCCAATTCTTTCTATTCAAAGAGAGTTATCTCTAGGTTTCACGAAAGGGAAATTTGCCCTATTTTTCTCGTGATCCCTACTTAAACATAGGAGTTCTAGAAACTTCCTTTCAATTTTTCTCTTCAGGATTCACAATAAGTGGCCTACCCTATTTGTATAATCTTTAAACGTAGTTCTGTATTAATACAAGAAGTTATAGAAACTTCTATTTCATTTCTTCCTGTTTTTTGTTGTTGTTACTTTCGAAGTTGTTGTTTGTTCATATTTCTAAGATACCTATCTAGAAATCCTTAAAGTACACACCTTGTACTTGATTTATTGTTTAACCTTAATTACGTTAATTATCTTAAAATTTTCTATTTATTAATCTTAGCACCATTTCAAAATCTTACGAAGATTTTTGCTCACATAAAAGGTTTAAAACCCAAAAATTATCAATTGCCTGGCGCAAGATTTAAATGATTTCGGAGGTCTGCGACCCCAATTGTTTGTAAACTCAAATTATATATGTCTTAAATTCATTACACCTTTTTGCATTGTTAAATAAATTTGAATTTTTCCTTTTGCTTTATCATTTCTCTGAAACAACGATTAGGCAAGATCCTGTCTTCCCTCACTCTTCCCATGGGCTTAAATTTAAAAACCTCACAAATAAAATTAATAACGGTTCCACTTTTTGCTGCATTTGAGCAAGAACTCTTAGTTAAAAACTTATTTAAGCCTCTCTTAGCTTTGATAGCTAATTCTAACTGGCCAGTAAGGCAAGCATAGCTCGCTACGCCAGCTTCCTTCTTGTTGAGATTTTCTCTACGACTTATGGTTGGTGTTCAAAATTTAAGTTTTTTCTCATTGTCTAAACTTTTAGTCGGCTCTTTGCTGGGTAAAAGCTTAGTCATTCCTAAATGCAACTATTGGTGCTCTTACCAAAATTATTCTCAAGGGTATACTTGCTTCATCCCTATCCTTCTTGGAAACATTCTGTCACTTTTTAGAAATTCTACAATTTCAAGAAATAAAACATCACGGCTTATTCAAATTATTTGCCTTCTTCAAAATATTTGTTTAAAACAAACTCCTTTAAAAAGGTACATAGGAAACTTATCATTTCTTTCTTGGCCAGGCCACCACCCTTCCCCATAGTAGCCGAATCTTGGCTTGGAAGGGAAGGTACCTCCTACTCTCGCCTGCAAATAGCCCAAGCTCTAGCTGCGTTTCCCGTTAGCTGTGTTCCGGTCCCCACTCACTTTAGTGATCTTACGGGCTTTGCGGTGACACCCTTCTTTAAAATTGTTTGTATTTAGTGTTGGACTTTCTTCCTATTATCCTCACTTGTTCCTCTGTCCGAAACACACTTCCCTTTACTTCTTTATTCAACTTCCCTTGTGGGTAAGGTTAATTCTAAGCAAAAACCTACCCAGATCCTAGAGTTATGTACTGCTACATGAAGATTATTGTGTAGGTGTAGCATTCAAACTTCAATCGCATGATTAGGACACAAGAAGTAACAAGGAGATTTTAAAATTTCGCACAGCTGCCATTTTGTGGTTATGGAAACAATTGAAATAAATTAGATGCCAGTGGATTAACATTCGTATAAGGATTTACTGTACCAAATTTCACTGCACTCGGATGATTAAATTGCGAGAAACGTCCATGTGAATATATATACTTCGCGTCGCCGCCATGTTGGATTTGTTTTCACCAGCTTATTTGAAGTCCTATAGGTGAACTTAAGTTCACAGCCCCTATGAACATAGAATTCAGTCTGATTGCTATAATAGATTCGTAGATATTCAGAGCCGTCTAAATATTTCGGATGGTCGCCATGTTGGATTGTTAAATGTATAGGCCATAGAGTCATGTACCACTAAAGGAAAATTATTGCGTAGGTTCATTATTCAAACTTTCACATCGATCGCATGATTACGACACAAGAAATAAAAAGGAAAATAGCGCGCGCGCGCGCGCACTCACTCTCTCTCTCTAATGTAATTAACACGTTATTTTCTCAGGCGGATGAACACAGTAAAGCGTCCATTACCAACCGCGAGCCCATCCCACGAGCACGTGGTAGTTCAGTTTGATAATGCAACTTTTCAGTCTGGCCGACGGAATATGTTGCCAATATATTCACAATTACTGGGACAAGCGAAAAAATGACCTGAAAAACTTACATGTGAATAAAACATGTATATATTTGTTATGGACTACACGTAAGAAATTGAGTCTTTCCTTATGAAGGTTGGCAATCCTATCTGTCAAAAAAGTGCAAACTTACAGTAGATGACCTACAGCATCTCTGCTGTTGCGTCAGCTAAGCTGCCTGGTAGCAGGTTCGATACCCAGGGTAGTATTTCCTTTTTCGCTTAATGCCGTTCACAGTGGATGTACTATGGCCACATCTAACCTTAGGACGACACGATGGACTCTAGGTACTCTGCATTTTTAGTGTAGCTTGTTCGAAATGTTGACCACCTTGGCTTATACGTTTAGTAATGTAATTAAACGTTTCTTTAGTGTTTGACTATGCGGTTTTAATTAGAGAATACTCAGTCAACACGGTTATTAATTATTACCATTGCCATAATGGTCAATGTTTACGCATTTCATGAAGGAGCTAGCCAAGCTTACATATCTTTAAACAAGTTTAGCATATTAAGAGTTAAAATTTCTAATTTAATAAGGGACATTGCATTCATTAAACAATGCCAAGCTTTTCAACTCGTTCCCAAACATCTTCAATCAGTTCAAAGAAAAGGACGTTTGTCAACTTATACGCATAGAACACAAATCAAAGTGAACAAAATTTGGTTAAGAGATGAATTAAATTTTCTTTACATTAAAAAACATATTTATACAGATTTCAACACGACGTTGTAAAGACAGTCTTGTGCGTTGTAACAGCTTGGCATGTGATCAGCTGCCGGAGGTTACCAGGATCTGCAGGCTCCTGAGCATTTACTACCTGCTTTTAAGTGACCCGACAGTCAAAGTGGCGTAGGATCGGGTGATCCGACGGGCCAGTGAACGGGTCCTCCCCCACCTATCCATTTATTTGGGTATGTAGCATGAAGAACAGAATCAAAAGCATATTAAAAGTCGCAAACGCTTATGTAGGAAAGGACCTAGTTTTCTCGGACGAAAGTAAATTCAACCTGTTCAATAACGATGGCCATGTTTTAGTTTGGAGGAGGCCTAATACTGCTCTTGACATCCAGAATCTTGAAGCTACTGTGAAGCATGGTGGAGGTGGTGTTCTAGTATGGGCATAGCGTATAGAAGAGAAAGTGTGACGACTCCCGGATTTGCCGTATCTTTAGTAAGGGTAGTTGCTGCCCCCGCTGACAGACGGCGCAGCGGTTGCTTGTTGCTGGCCTGAGTCACTTTCTAAGCGCTCGCGAGTTTGAAAACACAGAAATGCTGCCGTGTTTAGTCCTTATTTCTACGTGTTGAAAAGTGTATGCGATCAAGAAGCGATAGTGAAATAATACCGTTACCTACGCTATATATAGCGTAGGCAACGAATAATACATACGTTATGACACTGGTGTGTTTAGTATTTGTAAGCCTTTACACTTTCTTCTTTACATTTGTGCTGTCGAGTGAATTATAACCTGGTAAGATTCGTCAAATAAAACTGTGTAAATGAATATGCCGTGTTGTTTTGTTCCCGGGTGCCGATCAGGATACAAGTCATCCGCAACAGATACCGTAGGCACTTTTTTTTAGACCTCCAAAAGGCGAAGATGATTTATTTAAATGGGCAAAGGCCATTCCGAGGAAATACATTAAATTGCCAAATAAGTCATATGCATGTGACAAACATTTCTCCGATAATTTCCTTATTAAAACGGACACTTCCATTATAGAAGGAAAGACAATCGAAATGGCGAGAATGAGATGGAGTTTGAAGCCTGGTGCAGTCCCACACATTTTTCCTAACTTGCCGAAATACACACATCAAAAAAAGTTTTGCATCACCTCGGTTCCAAGAGTTCCGGAACCGTTAAATACAAAGGGAATAGAGATCAACACAAACAACATTTCAGCTCGTTTTATTGCTCATGAGACCCACACATTGCATGTTGTACCATCATACAGCTAGACTTTCAGCATTTGTGGTCCAGATTGCAGTACACACCACTACCTCTAATACCCAGTAGCACGTCCTCTTGCATTGATGCATGCCTGTATTCGCCGTGGCATACTATCCACAAGTTCATCAAGACACTGTTGGTCCAAATTGTCCCACTCCTCAACGACAATTCGGCGTAAATCTCTCAGAGTGGTTGGTGGGTCAAGACGTCCATAAACAGCCCTTTTCAACATATCCCAGGCATGTTCGATAGGGTTCATGTCTGGCGAACATGCTGGCCACTGTAGTCGAGCGATGTCGTTATCTTGAAGGAACGCATTCACAAGATGTGCACGATGAGGTCGAGAATTGTCGTCCATGAAGACAAATGCCTCTCCAATATTCTGCCGATATGGTTGCACTATGGGTCGGAGGATGTCATTCAGGTATCGTAAAGCCGTTTCGGAGCCTTCCATGACCACCAGTGGCGTACGTCGGCCCCACATAATGCCACCCCAAAACATCAGGGAACCACCACCTTGCTGCACTCGCTGGACAGTGTGTCTAAGACGTTCAGCCTGACCAGGGTGCCTCCAAACACGTCTCCGACGATTGTCTGGTTGAAGGCATATGCGACACTCATCGGTGAAGAGAACGTGATGCCAATTCCGTGGGGTCCATTCAGCATGTTGTTGGGCCCATCTGTACCGCGCTGCATGGTGTCGGGGTTGCAAAGCTGGACCTCGCCATGGACGTCGGGAGTGAAGTTGCGCATCATGCAGCCTATTGCGCACAGTTTGAGTTGAAACACGACGTCCTGTGGCTGAACGAAACGCATTATTCAACATGGTGGCATTGCTGTCAGGGTTCCTCCGAGCGGCAATCCGTAAGTAGCGGTCATCCACTACAGTAGTAGCCCTTGGGCGGCCTGAGCGAGGCCTGTCATCGACAGTTCCTGTATCTCTGTACCTCCTCCATGTCCGAACAACATCGCTTTGGTTCACTCTGAGACGCCTGGAAACTTCCCTTGTTGAGAGCCCTTCTTGACACAAAGTAACAATGCGGACGCGATCGAACTGCGGTATTGACCTTCTAGGCATGGTAGAACTACAGACAACATGAGCAGCGTACCTTCGTCCTGGTGGAATGACTGGAACTGATCGGCTGTCGTACCCCCTCCGTCTAATAGGCCCTGCTCATGCATGGTTGTTTACATCTTTGAGCAGTTTTAGTGACATCTATGAACAGTCAAAGGGACTGTATCTTGGATACAATATACACAGTCAACGTCTATATGCCGGAGATCTGGGAACCGAGGTGATGCAAAACTTTTTTTCATGTGTGTATTTTCACTACGCAACAGAAAGCACGCAAATCTCCTCCGAAGAGGACTGTGAAAAAGACTGACATATCGAAATCTTGTACCAAAATTTCGGCAGTTAGTTCTCCAATGGTAGTTCCTGGTACTTCTTATGGTATAGACAGTGAGGTCGATGCCAGCAAAGTTATTGCCAGTCTCAAACGCAAAGTAAAAAATCTTAATAGAAATTTAGTGAGAACACAGAATAAGCTACTGAAAGAGAGGGAAAAGGTAGCATTGTTAGAAAAGAAAGTTGCGACTGTTATTCCGTCCCAATCTCGTTGTACATGTAAGCCGAATTTCCTGAGTAAGAAGCAAAAGTTATAGACACTATGTTTAAGAAGTGCCAAACAAGCCCAACAGGCATTGCGATACAGTGATGAATTTATTCTGGAGAGTTTGCCCCTCAAAATTAAATCTTCCAAGGGTTACAGGCATTGCCTAAGGCATGGCTTACTACCTCTCTCTTCTGAAAGTCATTTAAGAACCCTCTGCAAGGGATTTAAGTGCTCGTATGGCGCAAACACGAATGCTATAAATGCAATTGCAGAAGCATTTAAAAATTCGACAGCCAGCTAAGTTTTAAAGAACACATACAACATTCTTTATCCAAAGCCATGAAATTCCTTGGCATACTATACCGCTTCTCAGAAATATCAAATCCCACAGCCCTTCACCTCTATTACCTCTCGATAATCCAGCCCATTGCAAACTACTGCTCTCCCATTTGGACAACTTCTTGCCCGTCAAACATAGCTAAATTAAACAGAATTCAATCCTTCTTTGCTGCCATTGTAAGGAACAGAATGCCAAGGTTTAGACACTTCACCACTCAGCAGGTACTTTCAGCAATCAACATCCCTCTCCTCAACACGACAAGACAGGTAACTGACCTGTCCTTCCTACATTCTATTTTAAATGGCCATTACCGTTCGGACCACCTGCTGTCACTTTTCAAACTAAGAGCCCTTTTCCGTTCTACCAGGCTCAAAGATATTTTGCACATTCCACACACAAAACACTCCATAATTCAAAGATCCTTCCAAATCCGCATATCATCCCTGTACAATAGCATTGCAAGGAAACGTGAGTTGGACATATCAACAAACAAGAGGACGTTCCTGAAGCAGACGAAGGAGAAGTTTAATTGTACTTAGAACTGTCATCTTGGCCACTGACGACACGGCTACGAGCAAGGACATTCTACCGGCTCTTGATCTGGACTTGTTTTGTTTGGTGATTGTTAAGTTTTATCTTATATTTTATTTTAATTGTTATTTGGTTGTTATTTGTACAAGCGTGAAAATAAATAAAACGAACAAGACGAAAATCAACGTCTAAGGGTAGTGATATTCGATGAAGTTAAGTTGAGGGAGGAAATTCGACTTAATTCTTCCTCGCTCAAATTGGATGGTTTTGTGGACTTAGGGTGATTTAACTCCTGAGGATAAAAGGAATACCTTGGCCAACCATGCTTTGGTATTCATGTTTGTTCCCCTCCTTCATATTGGATCCAGCCGGTAGCAGTTTATGCCAGCAAAAATGCAACACTTGGTGATATTTTGGCAAAATACTAATCCAAATTATTATTCGGTTGGAACAAGCTGGAGCGAGAGTGATAGGTTTCACAAGTGATGGAAGTCAGTCGAATAAAAAGGCTTGGATAAACCTAGGAATAACCGGAAAACCAGGAAATGTGAAATGTAGCATCCGAAATCCAGTTAATCAAGAAAGAAAACCGAGGGCCTTTTCAGACTTTGTACATATCTTAAAATGTGTAAGGAACTCCACGACAAAAGTAAGTTGCTATACAAAAATGAAGAAAAAGATTTAAATCTCTACGGACAGGTTTATGCCATGGACACGTCCCCGAGTTCGCAGGTCTTAAAGCGTGTCCAAAATTGACTTCCGCAAATATAAACCCTACGTCTTTCGAAAGTGTGCCAATTGCATTGACACAGGGAACAAATCGACATTCAAACCTGGAAGGATTTATTCTTCCAACCTTGGACCTGAACCTTGCAAAACCCTGGACTGGTGTTTGTGCATCCATGCAGATTGTGTAACCCTAAGGGAATTAGAAAACCTTGTTCCCCCTTACATTTATTTCCAAATCTGGAATTGGACCATCTACTGAACTTTGTGTACCTCTACTAACAGTGGACAGCCCTGTGGAAAATGTGAAAAGTTTCAATTCTCACGCTAAAACTTGCAGAGTCGTCAACCAACCGGCAACATCGCATTGGGCCAATGCGCAGTAAACCATTACGCTTGGCAACGCTCAGTTGGTCAGTAACTAATGTTGCCAACTTGGAACAAATTGCACTCCATTGTGTGCTCGGCAGCCCGAGTCGTTTCGTCCCCCTGTTAGGTTGGCTAAACTGTGCGCGAGTATCGCGTTTGGCGCGTAAGTGCCGGACTGAAGAAGAAAGGGGCTCGATCAGAAGATTATAGTGTTACGGCTGTGAGTTAGTGTCATCGCTCGCCGCATGAGTCACAACTGCCCCAGGGTTGGGCTGTGTGTGCTCTGCCTCAGTGAATTACGTGCGCGTTACGCAACGGGCTGCGAAGTGAAAGGGATGGTCCAGAATATTCGTGACCCAGGCAGTGAAGGAAATGTCGAGAAGCCGTGAACCCTGGATGGGTCTAGAAGCATTGATTGAGTCACCGGCCTGCTATATAAGAGCGGCCTGTCAAGCAGTGTTGTGTTGTGTTTTATGAGCTAGTGCGAGCGTTTATCGTGAGGGACAGAAGTGTGGTGACTTGCGAAACCCCTAGTGAAGCCGTTTCTCTTGACAGCGAGGAAGTGAGAAGCATACAGGGGACTGCCTGTGTTTTCGTAAGTAACTGTAATTTGTGTACATAGGGGAGAGTTGCATGTAGTTCAGTCAAGGCCACCAGACTCATTAGCGAGAAGATTAACTGTTGACAAGTGAAAGAGGGCAAGGGCTCTCCATAAGCAAGAGACTTGAGGAAACTGGAGTAAGGTTCCAATTGCTTGTATTTGCTGATGAGTAGTGTATCTTCCTGCAAGCAATAAAGCTAACTTCTCTTTAAAGCAGTAATTGGTGTTGTGCTTTCTACCCACCGTAATCCAGTTAACAAAAGTGCCACTAGGGTGGCACGTAACAATAGCAAGGACTGGTATACAGTCAAGTCATGTTGTGATGGACTCCGGGGCGAGGCCTCATGTTCTTCCCGGAGTCCCAAGAAAATAAGGTCAAGCTTTGAAAATAACATTTTGGAAAGGGCACAAATAATGAAAGAACAGCGTGTGTGATTGTCGCGCTTTTTTTAATCAAGAAAACTTTCCAGAGAAAACTAACACTGCTTCACTTACTGCGTGTGATAGGGTTTAGTTCAGTTCGTCTTTGTGTATTCATGTACGTATGTGTCAATTTTATTTAATTGCCTTTTGTTCTAGTGCACTTGAATGTAATGTTTCCTGGGGTATTTAATTATATTTTGTCACGTTTCCCCTTGTTCTTTCATTTCATGCAGTTAGTGTATTGTGGACCTCGAGGGTACGCACCAGCCGTCCACTCAACAGGTTGAACCTGAAGACCCGCTGTATTCCTCGATGTTCTCTTGTAGTGTCTGAAATCCTGGAATAAGGGCACTACTCAGCCCTATGCCTCGTGGCGAGTGCTGCAGGGTAGGGACGAGTTAGTACAGTGGCAGCAGAGCAGTGGTTTGATCTTTTCTTTCAAACCCTGGACCGCGCTAAACTTAGTAGATAGCCGGTCGTCTTGTTGACTGCACGTCATGTAAATGTAATATTGAATTCTGTGCCCTCCCGTCATTTCTTTTCTTTAGGTAGGTTGGTTTGTTGAACATTGTGTAACATATGTTCTGTTTGTTTTATTAGATGTAAAATGATCCTGTAACGAGGACCTTGTAATATCCTCGTCAAATTGCGGACAGAGAAATTACTTTGTGTACTGCAGTGTGGCAGTCAGTATTCGGCCAAGTCACTGCCTGTGCCAGACCAACCGCGGAGAGCTATGGAATGTTTTGATGTTGTACAGTGTTGCCGGAGTTCTTCTGATGTTCTCCCTCGGTGAGTCCTGATATGTAATTGTTTGTGTGTTGTAATTCGTAAATATTTTCTTGCAAGTAATAGTCCTGCTCAATTTTGGTGTTTGGTGCCGCGGTGTGCTCTGTGTGGTAGTCATGATGTTGTTCAAGTCCCGTAATTGTATTCATGTAATTGTGTCGTTTGTGTCAGAAACGGCAGTGAGACGACTGACTGGTGAAAAATTTCATTTTCGTAATTTCAGATTTCTGGTGTTTCAGTATTAATTTTCAGCATTAATCGAGGTTGTTCATTTCGTAATTTCAGATTTCTGGTGTTTCAGTATTTATTTTCAGCATTAATCGAGGTTGTATGACCCTTCGTGTTTCCAGTGATTGTAAGTTGTTTTGGCGTGCAATGTGAGTATGCCTGTTGAAATGTTTGAAGTTACAGTTTGTGACCTACATAGCCGAGTGATCGCGAGCACGTGGTAGGCTACTCCTCGTGTGACTAATGTGTGTGTTTACAATATGTCAGCTGTGATTTTATTGAAGACATTTGTTGACGCTGGAGCTGTTGAAGATGCGGATATCGTTGTATATGATCAGCTGTTTTTGTTACTTGCGGCTATGGAATTGCGTGTCGGAGCGAGTGAATGTTATTGTTTGTATCAGTTGTTTGCTAGGTTCGAGTTAGTTGTTTTGCTTAAGTTCGGAGTTTAATATTTCGTTGATGCTAGTCTTAATCTAAATTGTCCGTGTGCGGGTGGAAATTTTATATTTTTGCTGTTTACTCGGCGTGAAATTATTTTCAGAGTGATCGAATTGCTGTCTGTATGTGCGTCGTGTAACTGCATTCTGAAAAGTTTTGAGTGTTCGTGGTGTGTTGTTAATTCAGTTGTGAATGGTCAGGTGAGTGTTAAAACCTTGTTTTGTTACCTATATTCTGGGTATATTTTTTGGGGGGAATGCTCGAGTTTCTGTCGATAAGTGTGTGTCTTGTAGTTGTGTTTTAAATTATGTCGAATGTTGGTTTGCTAGTATGCTAATTCCGTGTGGATGATTAGGCAAGTTTTAGTATGTATGTGATTTGATTTTTTTTTTGAATTTGTTGTTGGTTTAATAATTGGGAGGGAAAATGACTTTCATTGTCGGGGGAATTGTATCAGGTTAGGTTTCATCAAATATTGGCCCACGAGTTTGGTCGTTTTGGAATTCAGTATGGTGATGTGTATTTTGTTGAGAGATCTACTAAGGCTGGGGGCTCGTGGAATTTGAGTATGGGCTCTGTCTGCGGGTGTGACTCCGGCTTAGGGTGTAAATAGGTACTTCACGATTCGTAAACTGTCAGTATGGGATGGTAGTTACCACGATGACTTGTAGTTGATGTGTGTGTTTGTGGACTGCAGCCAGGGGCTGTTTTGCTGTTCACCAAGGGTTTTGTTGTGTTGTCATCTTTTGACTATTCAAATCAGCATATTGGTGTAATGGGGAATTTAGATTTGTTCGGGGGAAGGGAGTATGATCGTTGTTGCTGTTGGTTGTAATTTGAGTGAATGAGTGGGTGTTCGATGCGATTATGATAATGCTCTAGCTGTGGGTCGAGTTAGTGTTCCGCTGAAGTCATCTTGTTTTATGCCACCTTTCGAAATCCTCATGGATATTTCCTCTGTCCTGCTGTTTGGGTATGTCTGTCGTGTGCGAATGGTTGTGTGACGGGTGTTTTTTTTTAAATTGGATGTGGCGTGTCTGGTTATGTGATGCGGTTGGTAGTACTGGAGATGCTGGTAGTTTTGTGAAGATTTTTTTTTTTTCATGGGTTGTTTATTGTAAAATTGTTTTGAAGATGATCCTGCGTTGGTGTGCTGAGCTGCTGTTTTTATTTTGACTGCTGTAATTGTTAGCATTTGTTTGGCTTTTAAATCTGCAATGTTTCTTTTGCGACTGTAGTAGTGAGGCTAGTTCGATTGTTATTTATACCTGCAGTTGTCCTGTTATTTGGCTGGTTTCCCTGCTGTAGTGGCGACTAGGAGGATTGTAGGTTCGTATAAAAATTTTATGCAGGCCCCCGTTGTTTAGGGTGTGTGTTGCTTGTTGGCATCTGCTGTTTTGGTTGGTTGCTGAGCTGTCATGCTGATCAGCTGTTTTGCAGGCTACGGTTGTGTCATTTTCTTTGGTGGCTAAATTTAATTTTTTTTGGTAGGTTGTCATTTGCAGTGAGTGGCGGACACATGTTTGTATGAGCAGGTTTTATTTCTGAAGATCATTAATTGCTTTGTACCCCTTTAGTGATGTAGCATTTGTCACTACGGTGATCCGTAATTCTGTTTAAGTTCTTGGGTGGATGTTAGTGGAAATATCTTTAACGTGGTAGTGATTTTTGGGCATTTAAGGTGTCGTTTCTTTGGTGATGTCACGTGTCATCTGTTCATGTATGTCGGTTGTTTGTGCTGCGTCCATGGAAGGTTAGCCACGTATCCTTGAGTGTGTTTGACACTTAGTAGCTGTACGATGACGACGTTTGGTGGGTGCCCTACTTTGTGTGTTTATTTTTCTTGTAATGTAATGGTGACTTCATGTTTCTGGGCTGTGTGCCTTATTGGTGAAAATAAAGGTCTTTATTGTGAGATCCAGTGGATCGGCTCAGGTACCGAGTTTTGTGAGATCCAGTTTTGTTGGTGGCGTGGCATGTGATATGCACGATGTGGTTTTCTATTGTGAGTGTTCTTATTGGCTTGTCACTGGACCTGGCTTCATGCTTAGCCTGGTCAGTGTTCAAGGAAGGGCTGTTTGTTAGAACAGTATTTTAAAGAGTTGTGAACTGCTGTCGTTGTGCTGTTTAAGTGTTCATACTGGAGTTGGTGCGAGTGTTGATTTTGTGCTATTTGTGTGAACTGATCTGTGGAGCCTGTACTCTGCCTTGGATGTTCTCTTAGAGTCCTGAGTTCAGTTCTCAGCTCAGGGGTCGGGAGTGTGTGTGTGCGAGGTGTCGTGGCTTCCCTTTATTGTTTTGTCTTGCTGTTGGAGTGCTTGTGACCTGGTGTATTGTGGTTGCTGTTTCTTCTGTCCTCTAGTGGCCTCTGGAGGAAATGTGGGGCAGTAACATGTGAAATTGGGCAAGACATTGTTAATGTGTAACTGTAATTTGTATGTATTGTGCATATCTGGACGAGCCTTGGGTGAGATTTGGTCTGTTAACTGTAATTTGTAAATTCCTTGTGTTCTTTGACAAATCCATGCGGGCTCTGGGTTCGTTTGGTCGTGAAAAGGGTCCCTCGATTTACTTAAGGTAAATTAATTTTTTTTTCTTGCTATTGTTTAACTGTTTTGGGTGGGAAACTAGTAACTCCTTTTTGGTAGGTTCCCTGTAAACTTTGGGTTCCCCCGTGGCATTGTAAAATCATTTCTGTAAAATAACTTATATGTTATGTAATTGTCATTATTTTTGGAAAGTTTTTTTTATTAACTTATGTGCTTCGGTAATGTGGTTGCCCTTTCCAGTGAATTCTTTCAGTGAACCTTTTATTAAGCCCTGAACTAAACTGACTTCTTGTGAAGTATCCCTATTTCGACATAAACGCTTCAGTGAGCTTCGTGCACTACAGAACCAAATCCTCGTGTGATTTTTTTCCACCCAATAATAGGGTGGTATAACCTTGCTCAATGCTAGCTTGCTAGCCCGGAGCACCCGTTCCCTATAAGGGAATCTTAATGTGAACTAAGGTGGTGTGGTAAGGGGCGCAGTCCAATTCGGCCAGTTAATTACACTGATAAAATCGGACAGACTTTTCTGGCCACCATGATCTGCCCCCCTTTGATAATTCGTAGTCCAATTCGGCCAGCTATAGCTCATTAGCAACCTCCTCTACCTTCCCCCACTCTGCAGCCAACACATACCATACTGTTCACACGTTCCAACATTTTGTCATTAAACTGTTGGAGGGGAGGTGACTCATTTTGACGGTTCCAGGGGTGTCAATTACCATAAATTCACATATGTATGACCTAGCTTTCTGGATATGGTGACAACTACTGTCTGTGGAGGAGCTTTATACAAAGGATACGATATGTCCTCAATAGTTTCACAAATATGGACATCCATGAGATTGTGTTCGATAAACTGACAGCGTTAATATAACCTACTGTAAGTGCAAGCTCTAACATTTTACCCCATCTTCTTTGCATACACTAATAAATGAACAAAATTAAATTTTAATAAACCAACTGAACATTTTCATTGAATGCCCTAACCTATTAGATGAAATTAAAACATACTTAATACCAGTACCATAATTAATAGTTGGAGATCCATTTTAAGGGCTGGGGTAGCTTGGCAATCAGCCCGGTGAACTGAATTTGTAATTGGTGTAAATTATAATTATACACTAACCAAGGGTCACAATATTATTTAGCAATTATATTTCGACCATGCTGCCAGCCTGAAATGGTTTTCCGTTTTTTCTATTTTCCAACTCTATACAAATCCAGGAACTGTCCCTTCCAATAGGCCACGGCTGCTTCCTTCTTTAGTTCATTAATTCGAATGACATTTTAACTGCCATTTCCTTGTTAAGTTCAAGTATATTTTAATGAAAGTTAGTAGTTTTTTTTTTCTTTATTGTCTATCCGGGAAGTTTGTTTTATTGAGATTTTAATTAATATGGTTCAAAAAACACTAAGATTAAGAATAACATTTTAACTGCCATTTCCTTGTTAAATTCAAGTATATTTTAAAGAGAGTAGGTAATTGTGTAGTGAATAAAACAGGATTCCTTCTATGAATCCTCTGTAAAACTGTCGCCATACTTCAGTTTGATGGAATAGTTTTTTTATAAGTCATTTTCATTCATTTTAGTAGGTTTTTTAGATGATATTTCATTGAGCATTATATGTCCGCCTCGTTACGTAGTGGCTATCACCGCGGAGGCCCGGGTTCGATTACCGGCTCTGCCAAGAAATTTAATTCTGATTTGAGGGCTGGAACGGGTTACACTCAGCCTCGTGAGGTAAAACTGAGAGGAGGAGGAGGGTTCGTCCCACCTCCGCCATCCTGGAAGTAGTTTTCCGTGGTTTCCCACTTCTACTCCAGACAAATGCCGGATTGAGTCCTGACTGAAGGCCACGGCTGCCTCCTTCCCAATCCTCATCTTAATTACAACTACACGCAATAATACCGCCATCACAATAAGACAAGTTATCGGAAAAATTCCACACACACAACCAAGTACACGGGGTTACATGACGACGATGTCGCAAAGCCCCTCAATGAATCAACAATAATGGTCTAACAAACCCGTGATTGGGAGCACCCAAACATCAAGCCGACTGCAATCCAGTTCATAGCCTACAAATTGTGGGGGACGAATAACCTGCGCGACGACACTCTTAGCCACATAACTTTGATTTTAGATCATGGACCACTACTTCTCATATCAAGCAGGTACTTAATTGTCCTCACGAGGCTTTCCTTCTCCTGATGCAGAATTGAGAATAGGCGGGTTTGATTCCTACCTCAGCCATGCTGGAAGTGGTTTTTCATGGTTTCTCATTTGTATTCCAGGCAGATGCCTAGATTGTACCTAAATTAAGGTCATGGCGCCCTTCTAACCATATCCTAGCCAAATTACAAGTACACAATAGTACGCTACAGCAGTTACAATAACACAGATTATCAGACAGATTCCACACACACCGAAGTACACAGCACTACATGATCGGCAAGCCTTCAAAATGAATAAACGACAATTGTTTCCAGCCCTCAAATCAGATGTTAAGTATGACTGGCTGCGTTGCTCAGCGGTAACGTTCTTGCCTACTGATCCCAAGGCTGTAGGATTCAATGACTGTGGGATGGAATGACAAGATAAGAAAGATCCACTCGGAAGATTAGCTGGCTCAATTCGCCAACACCCGTGGTAAGGGGCTACGTGCTGGTCCCTGTCCCGGGATGTCAACCTGGACTTTTGCTGCAGTACTCATGTATGTTTCAGTCGGACTTCCTCTATTTGGCTGGAGTACTCCCAACCTAGGCCTAGGGTTGGAGGTACCATACCAGGAATGTTGGCCGTTTCTATCTCAGGGTCCTACTCCAGGATCTGCTGGCGGCTCTTGGAGGGGGCCTTCGATTGCCAAGGTGCCGAGCTGTTTACAATGTTTTCAGCGCTTCTCCCATGGTGAAATTTCGGGGGAGGAGGATGTGCCAATTGCATTGTCACAGGGAACAAATCGACATTCAAACCTGGAAGGATTTATTCTTCCAACCTTGGACCTGAAACTTGCAAAACCCTGGACTGGTGTTTGTGCATCCCTGCTGATTGTGTAACCCTAAGGGAATTAGAAAACCTAGTTCCCCCTTACATTTAATTCCAAATCTGGAATTGGACCATCTACTGAACTTTGAGTACCCCTACTAACAGTGGACAGCCCTGTGGGAATTGTGAAAAGTTTCAATTCTCACGCTAAACTTGCCGAGTCGTCAACCAACCGGCAACATCGCAGTGGGCCAATGCGCAGTAAACCACTACGCTTGGCAACGCTCAGTTGGTCAGTAACCAATGTTGCCAACTTGGAACAAATTGCACTCCATTGTGTGCTCGGCAGCCCGAGTCGTTTCGTTCCCCTGTTAGGTTGGCTAAACTGTGCGCGAGTATCGCGTTTGGCGCGTAAGTGCCGGACTGAAGCAGAAAGGGGCTCGATCAGAAGATTATAGCAAGGCCTGGTATACAGTCAAGTCATGTTGTGATGGACTCCGGGGAGAGGCCTCGTGTTCTTCCCGGAGTCCCAAGAAAATAAGGTAAAGCTTTGAAAATAACATTTTGGAAAGGGCACAAATAATGAAGGAACAGCGTGTGTGATTGTCGCCTTTTTTTTTTTAATCAAGAAAACTTTCCAGAGGAAACTAACACTGCTTCACTTACTGCGTGTGATAGGGTTTAGTTCAGTTCGTCTTTGTGTATTCATGTACGTGTGTAAATTTTATTTTAGATGCCTTTTGTTCTAGTGCACTTGAATGTAATGTTTTCTGGGGTATTTAATTATATTTTGTCACGTTTCCCCTTGTTCTTTCATTTCATGCAGTCAAGTGTATTGTGGACCTCTAGGGTACGCACCAGCCGTCCACTCAACAGGTTGAACTTGAAGACCCGCTGCATTCCTCGATGTTCTCTCGTAGTGTCTGAAATCCTAGAATAAGGGCACTACTCAGCCCTATGCCTCGTGGCGAGTGCTGCAGGGTAGGGACGAGTTAGTACACAAAGAATGAACGCGAGACTCGCTTTCCAATTATTCAGCAATGCGACCGCGAATGCCATTAAGTTCTTCCGGCAAACTAACCCCGACATTTTTAGCGGCAGTGAGAATACAGAATTATTCACGAGAGACATGAACAATCAATCAGATGCGCTTAACTCCAGAATACCAACAAACGCACTGTACAAAGATTCCCCTTCGCACAAGACATTAATGGACTTTTATGAAACCATTAGCTCAGAAAATAACACATTTGCCTCAAATAGGACAATGGAATCTCTGAGAGTCACGCTAAAGAGTACCTTAGAAGTCGCTCATTATTTAAGGTCCAAAGGCTTCAAGTACGTGTTGACAGGGAAATTCAATCAAGACCCCTTAGAACGCCATTTCGGAATTTTAAGGTCCATAAGTTGTGACGATCACCCATCAACTGTAGATTTTCTGCATTTGCATATGTTACAGTGCGTGTATGTTCCAATTAAGATGGCTATATCACCGTCCGGGAACTGCGAACCTAAGTTAGAACCACCTCTCACGTCATTTGTTAATCAAATGCGATTATATGCGAAGCAAACCGAGGAACAAAATAAATCTGTTAAGTTGTGTGTGGTGGATACAATTAGAGACAAAGTGGTGATAACTGACTGGGAGAATGATCCTCCCCTACCTTATGAAGACAACATTCCGAAACAATGCTTGGTTTACTATCTAGCAGGGTACATTGTCAAGCAACTAAGGAAAGGACTCAGCTGTGCGAAGTGTGCAACAACCCTTCAAAGTGATAGGCCTTCGGACACAACAGCTGCAACTTTCACCAACATAATGGACTTTGGCACAATAAATGCCCTTACTTACCTAACTCACCCGTCCGACAGTGTCTTCAACATTCTTTTACAGGTCGAAGTAGTCGTTGAAAAGAAACTATCTTCCCTTTCAAATTTGTGGGGTGATATATTTTATGAGGTTTGGACAGCATTGATGAGATTGTTTTAGGGCCGTGTGATTTAGGATGTTGTATGGAACATAAACTGGACCTTATTGGAAAACTCGTTTTTCATTTCACGAAGTGCCGCTTTTTCTTTCGTACGAAAGAAATGAAGAAAGATGCAATCATCTTCTAAGTCTGGAAAATCGTCGCGTAAGGTGTCCAAAGTTTCGGACAACGGACAGCTATACGTTACGTGGGTGAGTTTGTATTATACACTGACCGGCAAAAAAGTGGAACACTTTAATTTTTATGTAATTTCTTAATTTAATCCACTAAAATGTATCGGTTTTCCAATATTTGCATTATTCATGTAAATTTTAGATGGTTGGCAACAGAGAATACCGAAACATGTTTTACAACACGCTTTAACTCACAAATTTCGTTACATTTTGCAAATCTTACAATTTTCCATTTTTTAGTAATGCTCTTTTGGGCTGGTGTTTATCAAACGTATTGCCAAACAAAACAGTATTAATGTTTGCACTGCACTGCACGAGGACACTGGTCACTAAAAATGAGTGTTTTCACCATTAGCGTCTATGACAGCTTGTAAACGCTCAGGCATACCGATCACAACTCGTCGAATGGCATCTGCCGGGATGCGATCCCATTCCTCCAGCAGCGATGTTCTCAGTTGTGCCAAGGTGGTGTCGTCACGCTGTTTGACGTTCCTTCCAAGCATATCCCATACATGTTCGATGGGGTTCAAGTCAGGACTACGAGCTGGCCAGTCCAGGGTTCGAATCTCCACTTCCTGCAGATATTGTACAACACAGCGAGCAGTATGAGGGCGGGCATTATCTTGCATCAGCATGACATTCTGACCAATGAAAGGCAAAGGTTATCCATCACATGGTTCGTCAGGATCTCTTCGATGTTCCTTTGGGGATTGAGCGTCCCGTGATAGATGCACACCAACTCAGTGCGGGCCATAACGTTGATGCCACCCCACACCATAACCGAGCCACCTCCAAATGGAGTCCTGGAGGAGAAAGCAACAGGGCTGTACCTCTCCCCGCGCCTTCACCACACTCTTTCTCTTCCATCAGGAGATCTAAGGTTAAAGCGACTCTCGTCAGTGAAGAGTTCAGAGGCCCACTGCTCGTGGGTCCATCCCAGATGCTGCCTTGCGAAGCGAAGACGCGCCTCTCTGTGATGACGTTCGAGTGCGGGTCCACGTGCAGGTCTCCTGGACGAAAAATGAGCTTCTTCAAACCTTCTTCTTACTGTTCGCTCACTCACTCTCACATTTCTGACATTTTCTAGTTGATTTCGTGCCTGAACTGCTGCGGTATACCGATCACGCAGAACTTGGAGGGTGAGAAATCTGTCATCCCTGGCACTTGTGCTTCTTCTACGGCCTGACCCTCGTCTCCTGTCGTATGTTTGGAGCTCTCTATAACGTTGAATTGCACGATGTATGCTACCGAGAGATGTTCCAATGACCTCAGCAACATAACGGAAGCTGCGGCCATCCTCCACCAATGCAACTGCCTGTGCAGCTTCTTCACGGCTAAGAGCCATGTTTTAGTGTGAACTGCAAATGGATAACTTGCTAAAATGTGTGACAATGGTTCACACGTGTTCAACAAATGCCAGTTGTTATCCCTAGAACAACAATAAGCGAGCGGCAACACTCATAACCCTTAAACGCTTACAGTCCGCTTCCCGCCATAAAACCATTAAGATAGGCTCATCGAAGATTGGGGATAATTGGTGGTAATAAACCACCCTAAGAAATGTCATTATCAATTTCTATTCACGGATGTTTCAGATGTTTGTTCTAATGCATGAACAGCTTTTAAAATGTGATTAAATCTTTTTCAAGGCTAGTTTAATACTATTTATATTACATTTTTTAACTGTTCCACTTTTTTTGCCGGTCAGTGTATTATACTGTAATATATTATATTTACTGTATTTGTGCAGTAGTGAATGGTCTGTAGCATTACGATTTTTACACATTCAATTACATTTTGGCCCCCGTCAGAATGTTTTATTTCCTTACAAGCTGTACCCGGCATGCGTTGCAATGTCAATCAAAGAAAGTGTTGGCGTTGAAATTCTGTTTCTTGAAGTGCTTTTGGATACACAACATGTTAACTGCCTCTAAGCTATCGTAAAATAGATTTTCTAATTTAGAACCATTCGTGGAAGAGTGCACAACAACTTTCAAAAGTTTCATCGCTGTCACTCATTTGTTGAATCTACTCGTACGCTACCTGTTGTGAAATGGATTTACTAAGTCGAAACCCTTCCCTGGCGTGTACACAATAACTCATCATTGATTCATCGCAATCGGATGAATTGTATATGCACGTATACGGGGTTTTGTTTAAACGATTCGTGCGCTGTCACTCATTTGTTAAATCTACTCGTGCGCTACCTATTGAGAAATGTATTACTAAGTCGAAGCCCTTCCCTGGCGTGTACACAATAACTCATCAAGGTTTCATCGCAATCGAAGAATGTTATATGAACGCAATAGGGGATTTTGTTGAAACGCTTCGCGCGTCGTCACCCATTTGTTGCATCTACTCTTGCGCTACTTATTGTGAAATGGATTTACTAAGTCCCCTTCCCTGGCGGGTACACAATAACTGATCAATGTTTCATCGCAATCGGATGAATAGTATATGAACGCATACCTGATTTTGTTTAAACGATTCGCGCTCCGTCACTCATTTGTTGAATCTACTCGTGCGCTACCTACTGTAAAATGTATTTACTAAGTTAGAAACCGTCACGTAAGTGTCCACAACATCTCACCCAAGTTTCATCGCTATCGGACTAATGGGATATGAAGACATAGGGGACTGTATTGAAACGCTCCGCATGTCGTTGTTCATTTGTCGAATCTACTCGTGTGCTATACTCTGGGAGCTGCCTGAATAGGATTGACATTTGGCCGGATGTTTCACCTCCATCACCTCTCTGCCTCTTGACCAATCCATGATCGCATAGTTGATGTCATAATTCTCTGCGTTGCAATATCACAGCCCACGTGCGTCAGTGCATGGTTAGCTGTGTCTCTGACTTGTACAGTGTGAACGCTTGTTATTCTAACCGTGTGTTGGTGCTTTAATGATAATAATAGTGCTTTAATAATTGTTTGTGTAGTACTGTAGAGTAGAACAGCAGTAGTTAAAAGTAATTAGAAACTTATATTTGTGACTTTATTCAGTTTTCATTGACATTAACAGTCTATTTTCTTATTATTTTGCTATGTCGGAGGCGGGTACGTTGGCTAAGGGAAAGGGTAAACTGAAAACCACTAGGCGAGGAATCGTTCTGCGAGGTCAGTCCCGTGAATTGGTATGTACTTTACGGGAATATTTCGAGAAGGAGAGAGATAACGGCGGTCCTTTAGTGCCTTTTAGTAAAGTTATCGAGAGAACTTCTGATGCCCTAAACATCAATAAGAATACAGTAGTGAAGATCTGCAAGGAGAGATTCCAGCTCGAGGAAAGTCAAAATAAATGTGTCTAACTCCAATAACTACCTACCTGAACCTTCGTTTAAAATGACTAGTTGGAAATAAATCTACGGATTCACCTGCAACGAGAATTTCCAGTAATGTCAGTCTTAATGGGTCACCCATCATCTAGCTACCAGTGTGAAGGTCCTTGATGCTATCCTTCAAATGGTAAGTTTCCTTTTTTAAAATCCCTGAACTGACAGTTCCCTTTGTGTGTGTGTGTTTTCTTAAACATGATTTTGCTTTGAGTAACAAATTCCTCTCTCCAAAGTTAAGCTAAGTAGCCGACTTGATGAATGTTAATGATGCCACAATGAAAACTAACAAGATTACTGACAGCGTTATGACTGGTGCGTATAGCAATAATGGTAGTGAGAGCTGATGAAATGCCGAGACCTTCTACTCGAACATACGGTACTTAATAAGCTGTAAGAAAAACACGTTGAAAGCACGTGAATAAATATTTCTCGGGTTTAAGTGCAAACCTGGCCTAACTATTTCGTTCGCAATATAGGAGCAAAATCCTCTTTTAAGCCTGAAGCAGTAGATTGTCACAGAAAAATGCAGGCTAACATTATTGTAAGTTATCGAACTCAGCGTTTACTTAAAGCCGTTACTATTATCACAAACAATAAGGAGATATTGTATATTCTACATCTGTAGCAACTATTCTAGATTCTAAATAATTCTGTAGCTTATCACTGAAATAATAATATTATTAAATATATTATAGCGAGTTGAATGTACTGCAGTAACTCATTTGCCCACACGTGCGCGGTAGGAGCGTACGGTTTGGCAACCTCGTTCTCAGACCACATGGCGAGGCGATAACTGTCAATCCCTTTCTGGTAGCTCACAGAGTATACCTACTGTGAAATGTATTTACTAAGCCAGACACCTTCCTTGGAGTGTCCACCATATTTCACCCAAGTTTCACCGCTAACGGCAGGATGGTATATGACCTTATACGGGACTTTGTTGAAACGCTTCGCGCGTCGTCCCTCATTTGTTGAATCAACTTGTGCGCTGCATATTGTATAGTGGATTTACTAAGCCAGAAATTTTCCATGACGTGTACACAACATCTCACCCAAGTTTCATAGCTACGGACGAATGGTACATGAATGCATACGGGACTTGGTTGAAACGCTTCGCGTGTCGTCGCTCATTTGTTGATTCTACTCTTGCGCTACATATTGTAATATGGATGTACTCAGCCAGAAACCTTCCCTGGAGAGTACACAACATCTCAACCAAGTTTCATCGCAATCGGATGAATGGTATGTGAACGTATACGGGACGTTGTCGAAACGCTTCGCGCGTAGTCACTCATTTGTTGAATATAAACGTGCGCTTCGTATTGTAAAATGGATTTACTTAGCCAGAAACCTTTCCTGGAGTGTACACAACAAATCACCAAACATTTATCACTATCAGACGACTGGTATATGACTTTATACGGGACTTTCTTGAAACGCTTCGCGTGTCATCGCTCATTTGTTGAATCTACTGGTGCGTTACCTATTGTAAAATGTATGTACTAAGCCAGAAACCTTCCCTGGAGTGTACACAACATCTCACCCAAGTTTCATCGCTATCGGATGAATGGTATATGAAATTATATGGGACTTTGTTGAAACGCTTCGCGCGCCGTTGCTCATTTGTTGATTCTACTCGTGCTCTACCTATTTTTAAAGGGATTTACTAAGCTAGAAACCTTCCCTGGAGTGCACACAAAATCTCAGCCTAGTTTCATCGCTATCGGACGAATGGTATATGAACGCAAACGTGACTTTGTTGAAATGCTTCGTGCATCGTCGCTCATTTGTTGAATCTACGCGTGCGCTACCTATTGTAAAATGGATTTACTAAGTCAGAAACCTTCCTTGGAGTGTACTCAACATCTCACCCAAGTTTCATCGCAATCGGACGAATGGTATATGAACGCATAGGAGACATACATACCCACAGACAAACTATCACGTTACATTGATTTTTATATTTCCTTATTATATGAACCTATAACGTAAACTGATGTTTCATAATTAACACAACGGACGTCAGCGTTTTATATACTCAGTGCGGATAATTTTATATTTGGATCATCTTATCTAATACTACGTAGTGTAAGCTGATAACATTCAGTTACTGAAAAGTAATATCCAACTGCTTATATTGATACCGTCCTCACTCAGCGCTAGCCGACGCTAGAGCTGCCTAGCGGCTGGACCATACAAACTCCACAAGTCAGGTCACTTTCTCTTCTATACGCTATGGTATGGGGGTGTATGGCCACGCCTGATGTCGGGGAATTAGTTTTCATTGAGGGAACTACGGACCGATTTGCTTATTTACATATTCTCAAAGCAAATTTGAAGGAGAGTGTAAAAAAAACTGGGCCTGAGAGGCGATTACTACTTCCAGCACAACAACGATCCCAAGCACACAGCAGAGATCGTCCGACTATGGGTGCTTTATAATACGTGAAAACCCCCGCACAACGTTCGCCGCCAGGTGCTGGTTGCAGTGATATCTAGTAGCCAAGTTCACGGCTAGATGTCGTTGACGGTAGCAAAACTAGGAACTACTTGAAATTGATCGTCTGCTGTCCATGCCTGAATAACAGATAACACACACTAATACAGCCCAATTAACACCGGTTATCAGACAGATACTACACACACCCAAAGTACACGGGGCAACATGACCGCGTTGTCGCAGCCCCTAAACTGAGAAACCAACCAACCGCATACCTGCCAACTTTTGAAAAGGGCTATCAGTAAAACTCACGCGCGACAAAGAAATTAACGATTTTCGACAAACCCTAGCTGGACGAAAATAATAATACTTCTGGGCTACAAAATACAATAATTCATGCTTTAAACAGGATACTTCAATGAAATCATATCTACTTACTTGATTTGTAGATGAACATAACAATCAAGAAGAAATCCATGTTAATCAGCAGCAGGCGTGGTGAATATTGGTTTGGAGCAGACATAACAGGACTTCCTTGATAGATTAAGCTGATACACGATAATTGAAAAAGGCTTTAAACAATAAAACTTGTTTAACGTAACACAGGCAAGAAATAATATAATACACACTGCAAATCACATGCTAGTTCGACTTTTAAGTCATGGTTGTGGCCTTTTTTTTAGCTTCCTGCAAACAGTCTTGAGAAAATGTTTTGTCATAACAGGGACCAGAACTCCTGGTCTTCAAAATAGAAATAGACTCCAGAGATTCATTGGACATGGATGACATGAACTGTGTTCTATTTTTCTTCACAAGGCTAAAAAAAACGGTCACATTCTGCATTGCTATGGGGTATGGTGAGAATAGAGAGCAATACTCTAGAAATTCGGTTATACTTAAGAAGTCCATCGGCTCCACGAATGCTTGATATTTGTGCCCAACTGGAATCACTTGCAGCATCTTGATGTGCAGCCAAAGTGTCATCTACCTGAAGAGCTGTGAACTGCCTCTGAAGCTCATTCACCACCTCATCTGTAGTTTCATTCTCTTCCTTGCATAACATGATAGGAAACTTTTCCAAGAAAAAACGAATGGAAGATAACTGTGCATCTTCAATTTTGTCTAACCTAGCAACTTGAGCATTCTTTAACACGTCATCCTTGAGTGGAAACTTGTTGATGATGTAGTCACAGGCAGTATAAAAGTAGTTTCTCACTGATGAAAAGAAAAGGGATTTATCTGTATTCGGTCCGTTCTGAAGGCCTTAACAACTTCATATGATGCATTTTTTGCCATTTTATTTACAATACATGTCGTTTTCGTGCGACCTCAACTATATTTCTTTGCAACTTCTGATGCGGGAAACATCTTCTTAAATAAAGCACCAGCATGATCAGCCGCAATTAAGGGCACATTGTGTTCCCCCAAAAAGGAAGTAAACAGACACTCGGCCCTAATTACGTCACTGTCAACGTTTCCAGACTTAGCAAAAAAGGTGTTGATTTTCTTGCTATCTTCCTTCGATTTAACATAACTAATGTGTTTACCGCACTTCACATGATTACTTAAATCGTTTTTTCCACCATGTGCAATATTAATATCACACCCACATACCGTGCAAAAGGCAAATTTTTCTCCCTTTCTTGATTTTAGTATGCACGGAAAATCAACCGAGTATGATTCTTTAAATGTCTGGAAGTACTGTTTCTTGTTGGATTTGTTCATTCTCGATATCTACTAAAACATCGAAAGGAACCTGGATCACTGAACGTCACATAAAATTATAACATAAAACACTTAAGACAGCCAACACTTCATTAAAACATGTCAAGACACACAAAGCCATTAAATGAAAACGACGCCAACCTCGTGAAGAAAGAATATGCACATGGTAGAAAAAACACACACACGCGGAACGAATGTAATTAGTCCAAGGAATACAGGAAACTGCGAAGCACGAAGTTATAGCACAAAAACTCGAACGCTTCATTAAAATATGCCATAACCTTAAAAGACGAAAACATTCAAGGAACGCCAACTTCGCGAACAATGAACAACTAACGTGGTCAAAGAATATGGTTTAAATCGCAACGAGCGAACGGAGCGGAACAAAGAATATGCGAAGCAGAGCCTGTCGACACATGGAAGAACGGTTATCCCGGCTTCAAATTCAATTACAAATGACGACACAACCATCACACGGTTAAAAGTACGAATCATATCAAAGAACGAGTTATCGACTATCGTGGACTTGCCTTCGACCCACGCAAACAATCGATTGTACGGAAGTGGGCGGTATTATCGAATGTAAATTATCGTTTCAAATTTTTGTCCGCAAAATCGTAAAATGACACCGTTCATCCGTAAAACCGTAAAATGCTGCAATTTCCGTAAATTTTACGGATAAACCGTAAAAGTTGGCAGGTATGCAACCGTTCTCTTAAAAGAAAGCTTTCCAGTCGGTCAACACAAATTGTGCCCAATTACATTAGGTGGGAAAACAGGTATTTATATGCCCCTTCTCATGTTAGGCGCAGGGCCATCCAGGCATTGCGATCTGAGAGCGCGGCCGCGCTCGGGGAGCACTGGGCAGTCAGACTAGCGCTCCTGCCCCTACCACCACTACACTGTGGCAGCTATAAAGACCTGAGACGGACGATGTTCCGACCGCGCTGACAAGATACGTACGTAGAGTCATGCGGTCGACGGCTTTTGTGGGATTGTTGACATCATATTGATAGGGCTGTTTATCCATAAAAAAATATACCTCATATAGGCCTACAGGGTGAGATTTTTTTCTAATTTCTCAACTAGCTCCGTACGACGAATACATGCCGCCGCGTCAATTAGGCACTCCTTGATTAAATTCCCTTCTACGAAGGGTTTCCCAGGTTTGGCAATGCGCATCGAACATTTGTAGCTTGCTCGTAAATTGAGTCCACCAACCTTACTCGCCTCTATCTCCTGTTAAGACAGAAATACGGCAAGTAACAATTTTAGTGTTCTTCAGTAAAAATTAAGTCATTTGTTTGTTTGTAAACAAGCATTTTAAAATTAAAACAATAATACTTAAAGAAAAATGCTGCTTGAAATTTGCTTTCAATTCTTCCAACTTTGCCCAGCGGTCGCCATTCTTTATCCTCGTAGTGACGGGCAGGCGGGGTGTGTGAGGAATGCAGAATAGCCAGTCCGGCCGGGCTAATTAGGGTAAAATTTGAAGATAAATGTGGAAATAAATAATGTAAATAGTGACTGTGGAAGATAAATAGTGACTGCAAGAAGAAACTGACTTGTAGTGAACAGTGTACATAAATAGTGACTTGTAGCTGTATGAAGTGAGATTCTGTGTATGTGTGTGTGGAAGTAAGTAGGCCGAATTTGTGTAAATAATTTGATTTAGTGTTAACTAGTGACTTCCACACACACATACACAGAATCTCACTTTATACAGCTACAAGTCACTATTTATTTATTTCCACATTTATCTTCACACCCCGTCGGAATCTGCTGACATCGAATCTAGATTTAGGTATTAGGAAGTCATTTTTGAAAGCCTTTGTCTGGAGCGTGGCGCTCTATGGAAGTGAAACTTGGACTATTGGTGCAGCAGAAAAGAGGAGAATTGAAGCATTTGAAATGTGGTGTTACAGGAGAATGATGAAGATCAGATGGGTAGATAGGGTTACAAACGAAGAGGTATTAAGACGAGTGGGAGAGGAGAGATGTTTCTGGCGACTGCTAATGAAGAGAAGAGATAGGTTGGTAGGACACATACTAAGACACCCAGGAATAGCAAGCTTAGTTATGGAAGGAAGGGTCGAGGACAAGAACTGTAGGGGTAGACCAAGGTTAGAATATGTTAAACAGATTGCCTCGGATGTAGGGTGTGGTAGCTATGTAGAGATGAAACGATTAGCTCAGGACAGGAAGGCATGGAGCGCTGCATCAAACCAGTCAAAAGACTGAAGACTCAAACAACAGATTGGCGACTGTCGTCTGTCATATCACCGTAATCATCCCTGTGGTTGGTACTGCAGTGCCTTTCCAAACTGTTTTTATTTAAACGCATTATATCTCGGTGGCACACCAAACATTTGGCATGCTCCTTATAAGCTGTATAGAAACATGAAATTTCCCATTCTGCTTTGAAGGTTGCTGCTTCGCCACTCCTTTTTTTAATTTTATATATGATGTTCAGTCATGACAAATCCCGGTCACTCCATGTGAGATCTGTGCTGGACAAAACGGAGGCAGACAGGTTTTTCTCCGGGTACTCCGGTTTTCCCTGTCGAAATTTCATTCCAGCAACACTCTTCACTATCATTTCATTTCATCTGTCATTCATTTAATCATTGCCCCAGAGGAGTGCGTCAGGCCTCGGCAGCCGGCACAGTTCATATCCTCGCCGCTAGATGGGGGCTTCATTCATTCCATTCCTGACCCGGTCGGAGACTGGAAGCAGGCTGTGGATTTTCATTCATTCATGTTCAGTCATGACCACTGCGAAACTGACTTACTTACACGTTGTCAACAAAGCGCATTGATCTAGACTCTAGATAGCGACTACGCGCGATCACCCAGCCAAGCTCCTCCCACCCCTAACGAAACTACCTTCCAACAAAGCGCTCGGCGCACAGGCTTAGACCGCGGCCGGAGCGCTGTGTGGATGGCCCTGTAAGTTAGGGCATATGCATACTTGTTTTCCCGCCTAATATAACTGGGCACAATTTGTTCTGACCGACTAGAAAGCTTTCTTTAATATTAGTAAAGAAGGAGGAGATTCAGCTCAGTGTATAAACCACACTGATGCGCCTGTATCTACAGTTGGCCCAAAAATCTATCGCTTGTTGAAAATATACGACTCAGTAGTCATCTTTTCAACTGATTCATGTAATTAGCATAACGGTGCTAATTAATAATAATATATCATGGCGTCGGGTGCCGGGTGCAAGCTTCGTAATTTGACACCCAGAGGGTAGCTTGCGTGTCGAATTTCGTTGTTCCTTGAGTCACTATGAAAGTCAAGGAGGGTAGATATCTAAGATCCTTGAACACTATAGCGCTTTCTAGTAGAGAAATGAGGTACTTTGTGTTGGCGGAAACTCCCGAGATTAATTTTGCCATTATGAACCCGGCCTACTGAATTCAAATGGGTTCTTTGACATGCCAACATCGTATGACATGCGTGTCGTATTTTTGCCGCCTTTTTAAAAAAAAATCACTTACCACGGCCAGGAGCGAACCTGCAATCTTGGGGTTAGTAGACCGACACACTATCCACTCACCCACCATGGCAAGCATTAACATAATCAATAAAAATAGATCTGTGTGTAATTTTGCAGTCATTGAAACTAGACAAATTCAAAAATTTACCCTTACAACTACCTAAAATCAACAGTAATCGACGTCGTGGAGCGGAAGCCTCAGCCGACACTGGAGGATCTCTAGGGTTCTGGGCAAATCCAGGCAAGTATGAGCCAAAAAAAAAAACTGATTTAGGCCAAAGCAGTATTTTGTGAATGGTTCCTAGCTCTCAATTACCTGCTCTAACAGAGCGAATGACGAGCAACATCTCCGTCATCATGTACTGTCTGTATAACCTACTGATGCATCGCAACTAACAACGATATGTTGGCCATCGCCAGGCAAACATTTTCGAACCGATTGGAGTGCCTTCTCCTGCGACGCGTGTCACTTGGTTGATTTAGCTACAGCTATCATTCTACCAGCAGTGTTTTCTTTTACCACGTTCCAATAGCTCCACGGTTTGATTTAATATCAATGAAGAGGATGACACTTTGCGAGTCTCCATAGCAGTTGTCTTCTGCAAAAACGGTTACACAAATTTCCACAAATGTTAATGAGCGTTTACTCGGCCCAAAAAGGCTACAGTCAAATCATAAAGCCATGAACAGTTCTGGTCAGAGTCTTCTGTAAAATCTCTCTCTCTTTTTTTCATTATCTGCGAATGTATAAGATAAAGTTCCATAGTGACGCTACTTGCGGATCGATTTATATAGCGACATATGATCTCGAAATGTCGAACAGTGGACGCTGAATGGAGTTTCACTTGGCGATAATACATCGGCAGTTCAAGGTCATCAATGTAAGTCCCTGCCATTAACGTCCTGTTTATGATGCGAAGATTATGGTAACGTTTTGAGTTCAATTCTCCACTGACAGCTGAACAATCACCGAACAGCTTCGTTCACCTGGAAGAATATTCTTGGAAGAGTTCTCTCTAAAACACAAACCTAAATAAATAATAGCAAATGTTACACTTTCGTGGCCGTTATCGATATCGAATTCTTTTAGGCATGGGACTGTATAGCCGTGTATCTATTAGTTGGCTAACCGACGCTTCACCTTCTACTGTTGACGGCATTTCAAGGTAGAAATCGAAGTTGATGTCAAATAACTTTGAACTCAAGAGACTGATCATGCAATGACTCGCGAACATACCCGTGCCCATAGTGGACGATCAACTCCTCGCTTGATTAGGACACAAGAATTTAAAACAATTTAAAAATTTCTTGCAGCCACCATTTAGGTTATCAAAACAATTGAATTAAATTAGATGTCACTGTGTTCAGCCATGTATATAAGTTTACCGTGCCAAATCTCACTGCACTTGGATGATTAAATTGCGAGAAAAGTTCATTTAAATATTTGAACTTCGCTTGACCGTCATGTTGGTTTTGTGCTTACCGAGATGCGATACAAAATTTCAGTTTGAAAGAAGGGATATTTTGAATGCCGGTGAAATATCTCGCACTGCCGCCTTATTCGATTGGTGAAATTTATTAAAATTTGAAGCACACGCGAGCTTTATTGACATCGCTAAAGTTGTTTAGATTTGATTACACACACGGTGACCGCCTATGAGATAGTTCATATGATGGAAATGAAGTATTTAGGCGCAGTAATCTTGTTTAAAATACCAATTAATTAGGAATGTCAGTTAAGTATTTAACAGCAAGCTATAATACGAGGACTATTCCAAAACTAAGGTCCGGTTAAAAAAACATCCAAAATCAATTTTTTTTCCAAAACTTATTGACATTCCTTACGTCTTTCTCTATTTTTCTACATACTGTAATTTCCATACTTATTTACACATTTGTCACATCGTTCCACAAGCTTTTGAATGCCTAAGTCGTAGAACTCGGCCGCCTGCGAAGCTAACCTGTCTTTAACAGTTTCTTTCACTTCATCTGTGTCGAAGCGCTTGCCGCCAAGAAACTCCTTTAGGTAGCGGAACAGGTGGAAATCACTTGGCGCCAAGTCCGGACTGTATGGTGGGTGGTCCATCTGTTCCCATCCAAATTTCTTGATTAGAGTTTGCGTGTCAATCGCAGTATGGGGTCTGGCATTGTCATGCAACAACACTCCACACGACAAAAGACCACGTAGCTTATTCTGGATTGCACGTCGAAGTTTAGTCAGGGTAGCGCAGTATGCGGCTTTATTGATCGTTGTCCCTGAAATAGTGAATCGTCGATCTTCACGAATTTTGTCGTCAACCGCATGAACCAACTCGTCTGAAATCACTGATGGTCTGCCAGAGCGGGGTTCATCGTGCACATCTTCCCGTCCTTCATTAAAGGCTCGCACCCACTTGCGCACTTTACAGTCACTCATTAAGTTAGGACCGTACACTTCAGTAATCTGCCGATGAATTTCTGCCGCAGAAATGTTTCTTGCAGACAGAAACCGTATCACTGCCCTTACTTAACAATCGGCGGGCTGATTAATTGTCTTAAACATTGTGAACTGACACTATCAACAGCACACAGCAACAGTAACAACGCTACTGGCGGCTTTTGCCGCGCAAGGCATGCCAGGAGTCGGCGCGCATGCGTGTTTTGCCCTTGGCGCCGCTTTCAAATATTTACGGCGAATCGGACCTTACTTTTGGAATTACCCTAGTACTAGGGAGAAACGGGCTTCGATATAGAAAAGTTAAGTCTGCTATTGGTAGTCCCAGGACAGCATATTAGTGCATCCTCTCCTTATGATGATCTAACCTGAAGTATAAGTTTTAGTTGCTACTCTTCTTGGTTGTTTTTTGTTTTGTAACAGTAAACTCGTTGTGCCCACTAGCCTGGAACAAGAATTAGATGTCGATACCACTTGGGTAATTATTATTTAGCGTATGGCTTTTAGTGCCGGGAGAGTCCAAGGACATGTTCGAATCGCCAGAGGCTGTAGCTGCTTCAATGTGGACACCCATGGGGTGAGCTACAAGTTCCGTTCAATTTCAAGTAGTTCCAACTTTCGCTACCAGATGTCACTGACACCCAGTGGTGAACGTTGCAACTAACCTGCAAATTTAGCTTCACAAAAGTTTAATTAGTGGAAGGTTCTTTTACATGCCATAAATCTATGACATGGGACCGCCGGCTTTACTTCCCCTCCGAAGGAAGGTATACTGAAGGATTTTAACGCTCTTAAAAATTCCGACGAGTTCGGCCGGGTTTGAACCCGCGATCTTGGACATAGAAGCTCAGCATGTTACCGACTACGCCGCCGAAGCCGCTTGAGTAACTTGTACGTTAACAATACCGTTGCAGTACCTCAAATCAGAAGTAATTTTTCTGTAGTCTGAAATCAAACCCAAACCAGAAGTGGCTCATACCCAACTACTACACCACGATGCATACAATATTTTAGTTATACCCACATGCTTAACGTAACTTCCTATATAATTACAACTGACATCGAATTCACGCGAATAAAAAATTATGAATTATTTATCTTTCCAGTCATTTGCGATTTTCTCGTTGGTTAACGACTTTTTGGTTGGTTAGTTCCTTTGTTTAGGGGCTGCGACAGCGCGGTCATGTAGCCCCGTGTACTTTGGGTGTTTGTAGAATTTGTCTGATAACCGGTGTTAATTATGATGGCTGTGTTATGTGTGATACAGGTAAGGACTGCAGACGATCAATTTTTGAAGTTGTTCCTAATTTTGCTACCGTCCACGACACCTAGTTGCGGACTTTGCTACTAGATGCCATCGCAGCCATCACCTGGCGACGAAAGTTGGAACTAATATAGCGTTATCAAACTAACCTACAAATTTTAGCTTCCACAAGTGTAGTTAGTGAAAGGTTCTTTTTCATGCCATAAATCTATGACATGGTACCGCCGGCTTTACTTCCCCTCCGAAGGAAGGCATACTCAGGTATTTTAACGCTCTTAAAAAATCCAACGACTTCGGCCGGGTTTGAACCCGCGATCTTGGGCATAGAAGCTGAGCATGCTACCAACTACGCCACCGAAGCCGCCTTAACGACTTTTCACAGAGTTCCGAAATCGTGAGGACAAATTCCACAAGCATACCTGCCTACTTTCCAAATGGTCCAGTAAAATCCCCCAGACATAACGCGGGAAATCAAATGCACCAAAATGCAATAAAACACGACAAAATGTCTATATTATTTCATATAAGTACTTTTTTTTTCAGCATAAATATCAAATGGTAGCCTACATGCAATGACTGACATTCTAACGATCAAAACAATTCACCAGAATTAACTATACTTTACTAAAACTATCTTTGGAATCCATTTACAAGACGTAATTCGTACTAGTACACGACCTCAACTTAGCGACAGTCGCAAATCGAGATGAAGGACGAAGGAACGAAAACTGCTATCGAACGAACCAATCTTTCATATTTATTTTAAATTTCATACCATATCAGACGATTACGATTCAGAAGCAATAAGCGCCGTAATCATGAAGACGGTTCGTAAAAATACAAATTATAGCAATGTATCGAAAATTCGCCGGTCACACACCATCCATCGGCGGTCTACGGAAGCTCGTCCTGGCGCGAATTGACAAAGAAGATCTCGGTACGTAAAATCGTAAATACGGTAATTTCATCTGTAAAACACCTAATTCCGTAAATTTTATGAAAATGCAGCAAAAGTTGGTATGTATGCAAAACCAGTATCATCGAATCGTGAGGAGAATGGAGATGAACAGTGACATGTCGCCTCATTGTCTGCCCTGGCCTGAGAACATATCCCAAGGAATGGTATAGCTACTGGATGGCCGTGAGCAAGATCCGTTGAATCTCGTTTTATGTCAAAGCAGAATGTACTTACTTGGGAATTGGAATGTCTGTCCTACCTTTGCTTCCAACAAACTGAAAAGGAAGTAGGTTGTTGCAATAAAGTGCAGAAGTAAATTGATGAACTTGTTTTCCAATGAAAGCACTTTGTTCCTGTTTTCAAGAATGTTCGAATGTTCTTTTATATTGTGTTGACCGACTGAAAAGTTGCAATTTCTAAGTTTGTTCTATTTACACATTAATATTATTCCACACTGAGCTCTTCTGCACTCGAAACTAACACAGTTCAATAATAATCGAAGATATTTGGAGCCGACAGCTTGGCCATATTGAAACAGCGGATCCCGTGAGATCTCCAAAATTAAGCAATATTGGGCGTGGTTAGGACTAGTGTAGGTGATTGGTTCTGGGAGACCACGTGGTGTTGACTGGAGAAGGGAAGGAGTGGAAAGGTTAATTATGTTAGATATTGTTTTAAGGGGCGGAAAAGCGAGATCATCTTCCCCTGGAGTGGAAAGGGGCTATCCACCAAGTTGCAAGTTAACTTCGGCTCACCTCGCTGGTCCGCCCCTTTGAACAATAACTAAACTCCGACTCAGGAACAGTTCGGAGGTTCAGACCTTCCAATATGATGATGATAATTGTTGTTTTAAGGAGCCTAACATCTAGGTTATCGGCCCCGAATGAAATGAAAAGGCATGAAATGGAAGGATGAAGATATAAACAGCTCACTGCCATGGATGAAACGAAAATTGTTTATATAAAACAGACAGTGAGCCCCAACAATTATGCCTCATTTGAATAAAATAGTAAAAGGGGGATGGTAAAAACAATAAAACAAATAAGGCATAGTGAACAATAAAATAGATGAACGCAATAAAAATCATAAAACAGACTAAAGCTGAATTAAAATTCTTAACTTACATTAAAACTTAAAAAAGTAACTACTCTCCCTCATGAACCGGATGAGGTGGTCTACTGACGGCCCGTCATCACGGAGAATAAGAGAGAGGGTGTTAGGCAGTTTGAGAGTCCTTCGCAGATCGGCCAGGTCAACACACTCCAAGAGAATGTCTGCCACGGTAATGTGGGCGCCGCAAGTACACACAAAGGGGGTCTTCTCTCTTTAGCAAGTGAGAGTGCGTAGCAATCCCATGGCCGATCCGGAGTGGACCGAGTAACACAGCTTCCTTCCGAAGAGATCGGAAGGAAGATTTTCACACCTTCGTTGTCTCCTTGATGCCTCTCAGTTTGTTGGGCAAGGCGTGGCGCGCCTGCGACAGGATAGAATATCGCAACTAAGAGCGTACATCACTCGAGCTCGCGTCAGCCCGGAAGGCGGCCGGCTCTCTGGGATTTGCGCAGGGAGAGAAAGAGATACATGTCCACTGTTGCAACAGGTCCACCATGTCCGAGCCCCATACCGCAGGTTGCTGCCATGAGTTCCTGCAGTATGGCAACACCGTCGCTTAGCTCATCGAGCTTGTCTCTTTCACGCTGATTTACACTTGGCTTTCCCGACAACACACTAGCTCAGATTCTCAAGACAGACTGACTGTGATTGGTGGGATGGAAGTAAGGCATGACGTAATGGTAGCGTTGTGTTCTGCGCGCCGCCTTCTCGGCTGGCTCGAGCTCTAGCAGGCACCTTATACGGTAGCGAGGGCAGTGCGACTGCCTCTCTCGCCGCCTGGTCAGCAAGCTCGTTTCCCGCAATACCCATGTGGCTGGGAAGCCACACAAAGATCACTCCGGTTCCAGCGTTAAACGCACTGACTAGCTGGTCGTTCACACGCTGGACCAGCGGGTACTTCGGAAAACATACATCGATCGCTTGCAGCGCACAAAGAGAGTCTACACACCAGAAAGTGCTGGTGATCGTCTGATAACGTGTACCGCAGAGGCTCTAAGATGACATAGAGCTCCGCGGTGTACACGCTACAGGCCTCGGGAAGTGGAAAGAGAAACCGACGATCCTCAAACACAAATGCACAGCCTACTTTCTCGTTTACCCTCGAACCGTCCGTGAATAGAAGTCCTGATCCTGGATACCTGCCCACCACGGACTGGAACAGCCTCCGATGAACGGAGGAGTCCGTGTCCGACTTGTGGCCGGTGTGCAGATCCAGGATTATATTAGGGCGAGAGACCATCCACGGAGGGGCCTTGCTAGGTACTCTGACGATACAGGAGACGGAAGGAAATCTGAATTGCCGGTATGAGTCATCCAAGCGATTCCCCGCCGGCCGAGTGGCCCGGGCGAGCGCATCATACAGCCGGCGATTCGGATTGGTAAACAAACATGGATATTACCCATTTAAGATTTGATTGCCGCAGAGTGTGGCAGCGCCAGCGTTTGTTGATTATTGTAGCAGGAACCCCGCGGGGTGAAAAGGAGGACACAGTGATGACAGGTTGCACTCTGCACATAAGTCAAGCAGCATTGCGCGTCACAGGAGCTCATGTCACCACGGTTAGTCAAACGATGACTGAGGCTACTTGAGCTGAGTCATATCCTACTCGCGCAACTATACCTGTCAACGAAGAAGGTGACGTGTGACACAAGTAAACAGAATAGTTCCCATCTCGACCGCCGGCAATCACTTTGTAAAAGGGTAATAGCTTGGATGAAGTGGCATCTGTCGAATAGTTGCAGCATAGTTCAGCAGTACTTGTTGGCGTCTCAGGTGTAAAGGACGTACGCCAGCGTCGGCGAGAAAGCTGACGACTGGGCTCGTCCGAAAGGCTCGCGTCACCAGCCTCACACCGCCGTGGTGGACGCTGTCCAGTTTAACAAGCACTGACTTACGTGCCGAACCATATTCTACACTGCCATAATCTAATCTAGGTAAAATAAGTGCCTTATAAAAACGCAGGAGCACCGTGCGGTGCGGTCCACTCCCCCCCCCGATGTGCCGCCAAGAAACCACAACATGTAGTTTCTTAGCACAGGCAGTTTTCAAACACCGCACGTGTGGCTCCCACGTTAACTTCTGATCGAAAAGGAGCCCAAGGAATCGGTACGAAGCAACAACGGGCAAAGCTACATTTCCCAGATAAAGCTCAGAATCAGGATGAAGAGTGCGCTTTCGACAGAAATGGACAACCGAGGTCTTAGCGGTAGAGAACCGAAAGCCATGTTCTAGTGTCCACCGTTCCACTCTCCGAATAGTTTGTTGTAGCTGTCGTTCAGCGACCGCCATATTTTGTGCACTATAATGTAGAGCGAAATCGTATACATATAGCGACGGTACCACAGCTGGGCCAGCAGCAGCTACTATACCGTTTATGGCAATCGCAAATAATGTTACGCTAAGCACCGATCCCTGTGGGGCTCAGTTTTCCTGTACGTAATATTGGGAATATGTCCTCCCTATTCGGACACGGAATAGGCGAAGGGGCAGAACATTCGCAATAAAGACCGGCAAGTTACCTCGGAATTTCCATTGACGCAGGGTAGAGAGGATGCTGTAACGCCAAGTGGCGGATCATCACCCACTACGTCGATTATAATCTCCATGGGCTAGGGCGAGGTCGTTGAGTGGATCGACTCAGCGGAAGATTTCCGGGACGCAGTCCGGCGGCGGGGGATCTCCGTGGGGAGCGCACAGACCTGGGGACCAGAACGTCCCCAAGCGCAGAAGCATTCGCAGCTGGTGGCGGATGGCTTCCCCTTAGGTGGAGTAAGGGATCGCGCGTTGCGGGCTCCCTTCTACCCCGCCTCTCTAACAGTCTTAGACTGGCCAGGAGTAGAACTACTGACCCCGGTCGACGATGCCACCTCCGCCGGCTCAGGCGCGGCTTTCGCCGACCGTTTGGGTGGGGAGAACGTCTTCGACTTCCACCCCCCACCCCCCTGCTGTGCGGGCAGACGAACCGTCGCCCACACAGACTTCTTGGTGGCCGAAGGTGATAGTCCATTTACCTTCGGACTGGTGTTCTTGATCTTAGGTGCTAAACTTGGGGTCTTTGGAGCCACAACAGGGGGTTTCGCAGCTGGTACAAAAGATGAGGTAGGCGGAACCAAATTTGGTATTATAACGCTATAATCAAGAGTTTAGTGCTTTTCAGTCGGTCAACACGAATGTACCCAAAAGAGATGGGTTATGCCCTAATCCTGAAATAAATTACATGAGATTAATAAAACACTAGGATGACCAGTTTCGATCGTCAAGCGATCATCATCAGATCCAATACACTTAGGCTATAAAATCTATGTTTGAAATACAGGTGAAAATATTTACAATATGTACAATTATTTAGTTGCAGTATTGGTACTGCAACTGTCAGTGTATGCTAAATGCAGTATATATGTTAGGTGAAATGCTAAATGGTGATGGCTATCCGGAGATTGTACTTTAGAGAGATTATATGGTTGTAAACTATGGTTAAACTATACAATTTTAGGCTAACTACTTATCTGATTGTCTTCCGTACTACAGCTATTCGCAGTTTCCGTGCTCACTTGAACTCGCTGTGCGGCCGACTGCGGTGGTTATCTTAACGACTGGTTTTTCCCTGCCTTCCCCCCCTGTCCCTACGTGCTGTGGGGAGTGATCGCGATGTGTTTATGTGAGGTGTTGCCAACCTAGATAAGATGTATGTTATTGAATGAGGTGGATCTACAACTATTAAAGACCGTGGATTAGTCCTCGCCACGCGTGGAGCATAACCCATTCGAACTAAGCGTTGACGGTCTTATGAGGACGTCCCGGCACCTTTAATACTGCCTCTAATATGGGCCTTGGTTTATTGCAGAAGAAAAAGTACATCGTACACCTGATCCAGATAACATTTACCTATTAAAAACCCCCTAATTTCCCCCCTTTTTTATCTAGCTTGGCTGTGTCGCTAAATTGAGTTTTGTTTCCGACAGGGTGTGTTTTTTAGTAGCGTGAAGAGGGGTGAGCTCTCCATGAACGTGTGTTCATTTAGATTGTTGGGATTGTTTCGTTTGGCTAGGTGTATCTCGATTGCTTCCTTTATGTCAAGAGCTCTGCCTTTCGATTCGTGATGGATTATTTTAAGGTCCGACTCTATGTTGGTAAAGCTATGCCCTGCGTCACACATATGTTCGCACACGGCTGAATGTGTTCCGTATCTTATCGCATTTCTATGTTCATTATAACGTGTGTCTACTCGCCTTCCACTCTGCCCGATGTAATTAGCTTGACAATCGGTGTCTTGGCACGTTATAGAATATACCCCTGACCTTGAATACGGGTCACGTTTATTTAGATTACTATTTAGGAGGTGCCTAGCGGTTGTGTTTTTCGTTGTGAAAGCTATCTTTATGCCTTGCTTTTTGAATAGGTTAGTGATTTTATATGTATTCGCATTCACATAGTTGAAACGCGCAAATTTTTTCTCATTACTGTCCGGTTTGGGAATCGTTTTATCTTTATTTTTATGTTTGGCTATAATTTGATTTATTTTGCTTGGCGAGAAGTTGTTTTCCCTTGCTATTTGCATAATAGTTCTTATTTCCTTATTATAGTTGTCTTTTGACATGGGTATGTTTAAAGCCCTGTGCACCATTGAATTGAAACCCGCTAGTTTGTGCGTACTGGGGTGATTAGACTGATTGTCGATTGCATGCGAGGTTTGTGTTGCTTTCCGGAATATGGAATATGAAAGGTCGTTGTCTTTACGTTCAATAGTTATATCGAGATAATTTATTTTCCGGTCTATTTCGGATTCCTTAGTGAATTTGATAGAATGGTGAAGGCTATTAATGGATTGGAGAATTGTTTCTTCGCTAGTTAGTTCAGTATCGTAGATGCAAATTACATCATCTACGTATCTTTTCCATATTACTATTCCCTTTGTTGAAGTCTTTTCTAAGAACGCATTTTCTAGTGCATTGATGAAGATGTCAGCGATTAACCCACTTAGTGGCGATCCCATTGCTAGGCCTTCTCTCTGTGTGTATATTTTATTGTCGAATTGAAACACGTTTTGGGTGAGAACGACCCTCAGTAATCTCACAATCTCTTCAATTTCTTTTGCCGAATTGTTGGATTTTAAGTTGTTTTCGATAGTGTTGATTGCTTCAATAATCGGAATATTGGTGTACATGTTAGTTACGTCGAAGGATACTAGCCTGAAGCTAGGTTTCATTTGTAGGGTGTTCAATGCTGTTACTAGTTTCTTTACAGAGTTGTTTTTGTCGTTGGAAAGACGGCATTTTAAGATTTTTAGTAACTCTTTGCTGATTTTGTAATTAGGGGCATTCCTACAATTGACTATTGGTCTCATTGGGCATTCCTTTTTGTGTATTTTTGGTTGTCCCCTCAATGACGGTATTTTCGGGTTCATGTTTATTAGTTTTGATTTTTCGGCTTTGGTCAGTATGTATTCTGTTTCTTTTAGCGCACTTTTTATTTGTTTTTGGAATTTGTTGGTGGGGTCTTTTGTTAATTCCTTGATTTCGTTGTTGTTTAGGAATTCGACTGTTTTTTCAATGTATTCTGTTTTGTTCAAAATTACTGTAGTGTTTCCCTTATCTGCTTTTGTGATGATTAAGTCATGTTCTTTTATTTTTTGTTTCAACGACTTTATTTCTTTGATTTGTTTGTTGTTTTGAATGTTATTGCTATCGCCCTCTCGTTTGAGGATTTTTTTGGCTTCGTTGGTGGCGAGATTTTTGGTTAATTCCCTGTCTTCTGCTGGGAGCTTGTGACTGGCTATCTCAATATCTGTGATTAACTGTTTTATATTGTGGTTCGTGTGTGCGTCTGTGCAGTTGTATTTCAAACCTTTGTCTAACATATTCATTTCACCTTGAGAAAAGGTTACGTTCGTTCTGTTGTTTACTCTGCTGTGGAAATTGAATTCATTGTTATTCGTGTGTTGTTCGTTAGATTGATGGTTCTGTGTTTCTCCTAGTTTTCTTAATTTATTTTCTAGCGTTTCATGCTTCCTCGTTGCTCTGATTTTGATGGTGTCATGTAGGTGTTCGGTGAAGCTGTCCCATTGGGCTGCGTGCCAGAAATTACTTAGTTGCAATTGAATGTCGTATAATTGTTGGTTAATTTTTTGCTTTCTTATGTATGCAAATCTTAATTCGTTTTTTATCCAAAGCGCTTTGGCTTGTTTAGTTGAAATGATCGAGGCTGGTGTGTTCGGTACGGTTTTAATTGGTACGTATTTAGGGGTGAGGTTTAGTTCTATACATTTTTTGTTGAACCAAATTGACTTGTCTAAATTCATGAGTTTAAGCCTGAGTGATTTGAATTTCTTGGCTTCACGATTTGCCTGACTAGCCGTGAACATTGTGGTGTTTGAAGCCATATTTTCAGTGTTGCCTTAGTAAACAAGAGTTTAGTGCTTTTCAGTCGGTCAACACGAATGTACCCAAAAGAGATGGGTTATGCCCTAATCCTGAAATAAATTACATGAGATTAATAAAACACTAGGATGACCAGTTTCGATCGTCAAGCGATCATCATCAGATCCAATACACTTAGGCTATAAAATCTATGTTTGAAATACAGGTGAAAATATTTACAATATGTACAATTATTTAGTTGCAGTATTGGTACTGCAACTGTCAGTGTATGCTAAATGCAGTATATATGTTAGGTGAAATGCTAAATGGTGATGGCTATCCGGAGATTGTACTTTAGAGAGATTATATGGTTGTAAACTATGGTTAAACTATACAATTTTAGGCTAACTACTTATCTGATTGTCTTCCGTACTACAGCTATTCGCAGTTTCCGTGCTCACTTGAACTCGCTGTGCGGCCGACTGCGGTGGTTATCTTAACGACTGGTTTTTCCCTGCCTTCCCCCCCTGTCCCTACGTGCTGTGGGGAGTGATCGCGATGTGTTTATGTGAGGTGTTGCCAACCTAGATAAGATGTATGTAACAGCATTGAACACCCTACAAATGAAACCTAGCTTCAGGCTAGTATCCTTCGACGTAACTAACATGTACACCAATATTCCGATTATTGAAGCAATCAACACTATCGAAAACAACTTAAAATCCAACAATTCGGCAAAAGAAATTGAAGAGATTGTGAGATTACTGAGGGTCGTTCTCACCCAAAACGTGTTTCAATTCGACAATAAAATATACACACAGAGAGAAGGCCTAGCAATGGGATCGCCACTAAGTGGGTTAATCGCTGACATCTTCATCAATGCACTAGAAAATGCGTTCTTAGAAAAGACTTCAACAAAGGGAATAGTAATATGGAAAAGATACGTAGATGATGTAATTTGCATCTACGATACTGAACTAACTAGCGAAGAAACAATTCTCCAATCCATTAATAGCCTTCACCATTCTATCAAATTCACTAAGGAATCCGAAATAGACCGGAAAATAAATTATCTCGATATAACTATTGAACGTAAAGACAACGACCTTTCATATTCCATATTCCGGAAAGCAACACAAACCTCGCATGCAATCGACAATCAGTCTAATCACCCCAGTACGCACAAACTAGCGGGTTTCAATTCAATGGTGCACAGGGCTTTAAACATACCCATGTCAAAAGACAACTATAATAAGGAAATAAGAACTATTATGCAAATAGCAAGGGAAAACAACTTCTCGCCAAGCAAAATAAATCAAATTATAGCCAAACATAAAAATAAAGATAAAACGATTCCCAAACCGGACAGTAATGAGAAAAAATTTGCGCGTTTCAACTATGTGAATGCGAATACATATAAAATCACTAACCTATTCAAAAAGCAAGGCATAAAGATAGCTTTCACAACGAAAAACACAACCGCTAGGCACCTCCTAAATAGTAATCTAAATAAACGTGACCCGTATTCAAGGTCAGGGGTATATTCTATAACGTGCCAAGACACCGATTGTCAAGCTAATTACATCGGGCAGAGTGGAAGGCGAGTAGACACACGTTATAATGAACATAGAAATGCGATAAGATACGGAACACATTCAGCCGTGTGCGAACATATGTGTGACGCAGGGCATAGCTTTACCAACATAGAGTCGGACCTTAAAATAATCCATCACGAATCGAAAGGCAGAGCTCTTGACATAAAGGAAGCAATCGAGATACACCTAGCCAAACGAAACAATCCCAACAATCTAAATGAACACACGTTCATGGAGAGCTCACCCCTCTTCACGCTACTAAAAAACACACCCTGTCGGAAACAAAACTCAATTTAGCGACACAGCCAAGCTAGATAAAAAAGGGGGGAAATTAGGGGGTTTTTAATAGGTAAATGTTATCTGGATCAGGTGTACGATGTACTTTTTCTTCTGCAATAAACCAAGGCCCATATTAGAGGCAGTATTAAAGGTGCCGGGACGTCCTCATAAGACCGTCAACGCTTAGTTCGAATGGGTTATGCTCCACGCGTGGCGAGGACTAATCCACGGTCTTTAATAGTTGTAGATCCACCTCATTCAATAACATACATCTTATCTAGGTTGGCAACACCTCACATAAACACATCGCGATCACTCCCCACAGCACGTAGGGACAGGGGGGGAAGGCAGGGAAAAACCAGTCGTTAAGATAACCACCGCAGTCGGCCGCACAGCGAGTTCAAGTGAGCACGGAAACTGCGAATAGCTGTAGTACGGAAGACAATCAGATAAGTAGTTAGCCTAAAATTGTATAGTTTAACCATAGTTTACAACCATATAATCTCTCTAAAGTACAATCTCCGGATAGCCATCACCATTTAGCATTTCACCTAACATATATACTGCATTTAGCATACACTGACAGTTGCAGTACCAATACTGCAACTAAATAATTGTACATATTGTAAATATTTTCACCTGTATTTCAAACATAGATTTTATAGCCTAAGTGTATTGGATCTGATGATGATCGCTTGACGATCGAAACTGGTCATCCTAGTGTTTTATTAATCTCATGTAATTTATTTCAGGATTAGGGCATAACCCATCTCTTTTGGGTACATTCGTGTTGACCGACTGAAAAGCACTCAACTCTTGTTTACTAAGGCAACACTGAAAATATGGCTTCAAACACCACAACGCTATAATCAATCGTAAGAACAGGGGCAATCGCGGTATGGTACTTCTTGCGGGCTTCCTGTTAGGTGAGACATCTAGGGTTTTGATCTCCTGGATTTTCTTCTCACTCTGGAAGACAGGGCAGTTGGAGCACTGATATGGCGTAGTGCACTGCTCCGCATCATGAGGTACCTTACCACATGTTCTGCAGATTGCAGGATTCGAGCACCGAGATAACATGTGCCCGAATTTCTGGCAGTTATAACATCGCATTGGAGGTGGAATATAGGGTCGGACATCACAACGGTAACTTGTGACCTTAACCTTCTCCCGGAATACTGAGAGCTCAAAGGAAATAATGAAAACACCTGTGTCAACGATCTGACCGTTGACCTTGCGCGTGACGCGCCGGACATCGGTCACGTGACGGTACTTCATATCCTCCTTGAGCTCCTCGTCAGTGTTCAGAATCAGGTCCTGATGGAAGATAACTCCCCGGACCTGATTCAGAGACTTGTGTTTTACCACTTTGACGGGGAGATCGCTTCACTTCTGAAGATGGTCGACTTGCTCAGAAGTCCTGGTCTTAAGCAACAAGCTACCGTTTCTCATCGTTTATACTTTCTCAAACTCACCATAGACACCTTCTATGTGGCGAGAAAACAAAATACTCTTTATCAGCTTGAGATCACCCCCATCTGTTCTGGTCGCTACCAGATACTTGGGCGTGTTAGCACCTAGATTTTCACGAACGGCCTGTTCCCAAGGGGTTTCTTTCCAATGACCATTTCATCCTCCCTGAATGCCACAGACCTCAATCACGGGCTGTCTCTGTAGGCGCTACCCAGCCAAGGCAAGGCCCGCCTAGCTTGTAAGGCATTGCCATATAGGCATGTACCCTTTGGCATATACTAGAGAGTTTTCCACCACAGGCATTCAGCTGTGCGGGGACCTACGTTGTCGGCGGATACTACTGCAGGGTACACGGCGCACCCACCTGTCGGTGTGGCCAGACCGGAAAGGCTCTCGAGCGTAGTCTCACACTTAGGTGGCCCTTCCCCTGACAGCACGCACATATTAATGTTTAGTGCCAGACCTCAAAAGCATGTACGAAAAGCGTGCGATATAACCTTATGGGGGTTGTACCGCACAAATGTGACGTTTTGAGCTGGCTGTCAAACCCGTAAAGGGGACCTGGGCCAAGAAACCCTTTTAGTCGCCTTCTAAAAGACTGGCAGGATAGGCCTGTACCTGTGAGTGTATTCCATCCCTCCCACCCACAGGAGGTCCAATTCGCAAGACAAGCCCCCTCCCACAAGGGGTACCTTCCAATAAATAATAATTCTTTGTCAAGGAAAAGGCGGAGAGTAGTAGCCTTTGCTAGTCTGTCAAACAGAGCAGCACATGGGAATCTATGTACTTAAAATACCAAGTCTTTCAAACATTAGTAGCGATATTTCTTCTAGCCGACCTACTCGTATTATAATAACTCCTACGGCAATCGAATCATTTCAATACGTACTTTAGCAAAGACTTCCGAAAGTGACTGTTAGCCTACTTGGCACTTCTGTTTACTTAAAAAACTAAACATTTTAAAGAATATTTATGGATGTTCTAGCCAGGCGACTTGGATGATTCTTGGAACGGTTAAATCTTTCTGATGACTACTTTTATTTTTTATTTTCACCAGTATTATGTCGAGGTCAGGGCGCTCTATCTTGACTCTCAGTACACTTGTAGCGCATACTTCTCATCGCATTGCGCATGCCCAACCAAACTCTTTGAATGGAACACCAAATTAGTGTAATTTACTCCATTACTAACGATTTGAAGGGCAAGTATGTCTTCCATAGGGCTTGTCTTTTTCGGTGAATGGGATATGATATGAACGTTTGTCCTCGAACAGTCTTCCTTTACTTTATTGACACGTCAAGGACGGGGACTTAAATCTAGTAGTAATTTTCTTGTTGGCTCTTCTAAAAAAATATTGTACAGCAAACTCGAAACACCTTCCAGGGCCTTTCAACAGACGATGAGGTTAACAACCACTGGGTCCCAAGGTGTATTTGGCATTGCCTTTTTTCTTACCTTCATGAGGCCCCTTCCTTTTAATTTCCCTGTCTTCCACTGCTAGGTCAACTCGTGTCCCCTTCAGTCATCGAAATAATTACTGTAGTGGCCACAAAAAAAAATGCTTCCTCGATGGACCAGTGAACGAACGGGTTCACGATCGAGAAGTATTTCTATCTGGTCTCTCTCATCAGAAATAATCTACCCTAACTTCGAGTCAAATATTGACCTGCTAGACGTCTTGTAACACATTAAACCCAGCCAACACACCATACACATCGAGTTTTCGTTCCACTGCTAAAATGGCAAGAGAAAAAAAAATATTGGTGCGTAGTTCCACTAGACGGGTACCATCAAAAACGATCTAAATAATAGACTAATAATAATAATAGAATGCCAAGAAATCGAGCCGCTATGAGGAATTTCCTTCCACGGCCTCAGTTGTCTTCTAAGTAACCATAATGCACTGCAATTCCCAGTGACTTCATTATAGCTAATGGCTTATTAAATTACGTCGGTAGGCCCTATCGTCAATCAGATGGTTAGTCGTTATGTTTTACGTTGAGAAGTTTCATCCTAGATAGACCAGACCAAAAAATGATTGTCTAATTGTACGCCACGCTTTAAGCAACTTCATGACATCTACGTCCGCCATCCCGACACCAGCCGTGGACACACTACAACACTCGTGTCTCGACGCCTGGTATCGGCCGAACTGTGGGTTGACTGACGCGAACACCTGAGCACAGACGTCTACGTTTAAGGTGGTGTCGTAATCGGTAGGCATGGACTGATGAGTTGCGCCGTACCATGTTCTATGAAGAATCTCGGTTCTCTCTGACCTCCGATAACCATCGTCTTCGCGTACGGCGGCGTCGAAGGGACAGGCCCAAGACTGCCAATGTTGTGGAGAAAGATACCGGCTTGGTATCATGTGTAGGGAGGGACCCATAAGTAGAGGTGTTAGAAAGTGATGTTATTTTTTTGAAGATTTGTTGATTTAAAATTCAAAAGGTGGTGTTTTGTGTTTTTATTATTTTTTCGGGGGATGACATGTTAAAATTTGGAAAGCGATAAGGTTTGTACAATAAGTGCATTTAAAAATATAAACAATTAATAAAACAAAGTAAAAAACAAAACAGCAGGGTAAAACGTTAAACATGGCTATGGAAGAATGAGATAATACTTATATGGAAGTCACATTTTTATTTTACATTCACCATCTCGAAACACATTTCAGTGAATACCTTTTTCAGTTTTATCCAAATACTGCGGTGAAATCACTGGAAGTAGATCATGGTTAAAGTCTCAGCATTTGCAGCTGTCAATTTTCGCCTCCTATAACTTACTATGAGACTGTATTTCGAAAATGACCTTTCAGAATCCACATTTGAACAAGGATACCACACACACTTTAATGCAGCTGTTGCATAGTCTCGGTGAGCAGGCCTTAATCCCATGAGGATCTCTGGAACATTCACATTATCTTCATGACGCAGTTGGTTCTTGATTGCAGTCAGGTAAATGCTGTGAGCCTCTAAAAACTGTTGAGACTCCATCTTCGTAAGAAATGGGGCATTCTTCTTAAATTGGAGCAGTTCTGTGGGAGATACGTTCTTAGGTGCATGCCGAGGATCAAACAATGACCCGATGGCTTCTACAGTCTTCCTGGCTGGATCCGTGGTCCAAAGTCCTGACTTTCACTAGAGCTGACTGGGCAACACACGTAAGCTTGGACTTAACCTTTATCTGCATCTTTTGAGGAAGCTGTTCCAAGTTCTGGAGGATCGTATGATTGAACATTCCACCATCGCCTAATAGCTTGAGCTTTACCTCAAGGTCATCTAGCTTCCCAGCCAGTAAGTGAATTGTTGGGTACTTAGATCCCTCCAAGAAATTAAGCAAGTCCATAAGAGAGGCACCAACAACAGGAACATACAATGCTTGTAATTGTATAAATTGTATTGTTGAAGTCGATGCTTGTTGGAAAAATGTGACCCCAGAATTTGAATCTTCCAATGTTTTGAAAAATTCTACCAGATCTTCCACATGCGTGGCCATATTCATTGCAGCCTTAAACCATGAATTCCATCTTGTACATACAGGCATTGGGAAAGCTAGAATTTCATTCTCTTTTTCTGTGTTTTCATATTTCTCCCTTAGAAATGCAACGTAATTGCTTTTTCTTTTTCGCGTATTTAAAAAGGCATTCTTTGTCTTTACTATAGACATGTTCAATTCGTCCAGCTCGTTTTCAAATACGCAGCCGATAAGATTGACTTTATGAGCCCAGCACTGGACATGACTTAATTCTTCAATCAATCCTTGAAGAGTAGTTACACATTTTGTCACGTAGCGTGCTGAGTCCGTAACTACTGCCACTACACGCTCCCGTTCAATTTCATAGGAATTCAAGGTGTCTAATATCGCATTGGAGCAATTTACGCTATTGGCAGAATCTAGAACAACAGAGGCAGCCAGATGGGTGTTCATTTCAGTTGATGGTACTGATGGACGAAAAAGAATGTTGAAAACACACCTACCATTCTTGTCAGTTGTTTCGTCACATAGCAGAAACACGTCTTTGTTTTTTATATCTTCCCTAATTTCTTCCCTCCTTCTTTCGCCAATCATGGGGATGTATTTCGGACAAATCTGATTTGCTGATGGTAAATCTCCACTTCCGCGAACGTACTTATTAAACCAAGTACGGATAGCAGGATTGTCTAGTTTCTCTACTGGTATATTAGCTTTCACAAACGCAGTAGTAGTGTCCAAAATAAACTCTTCTTTCATATCCTTCACACGACTAGCATTTGATAATGTTTCTTTCAAGGTGGCCACTCTAGGAACACTAACTTCAAGACGCGAATTTTCTCGGCGTTTTGAATGCTTCTCAGATTTGCAATGTTTGTCTAATGCATCTTTCCTGCGATAATCTAACCGACAATCACAATATTTGCACATAAGAATGCCACAAGAAATTATAAATCCTTCATTCTTATATTCTTTAAGTCTGTCTGTGGCAGAAACAGCTACCATCGGCATTTTTAAACTCAACTGAGCGATGCCCAGTAACAAACACTGTTATCACACGGTTGACTGTAGTCACACGCCAGTATAAATTCGTAACCACACGCAAAATTTATTTCTGAATTCGAGTCATAATATTTAAATTACGTCGCGTCTCATCTTCCTGTACTGCTAAGTTCGGAAATAATACGACGAACACTTGGTCGCCAACTGATTCACGCAAATAACACACTAGCTTCGATGATAACGCACAATTTGCGCACTTTTTATTAAATTATATAGAATTCTCTACTATAATTTACACTCGCTACCGATGTAACAGGAGGCAAACGTAGTTTACATTATGAACAACTATCACATAACCTTTTGGAGGTAGTCGGCCAAACTATTCACGCCGCGATATAACAGCTGTTTACCACAGCGCTAAAATCCAACGAGTAACGAGAATATCGACAGTATATCGTAATATGACGTATATCGTAGTATTACCCCTCACGACGAAACTATACAATCGATCATTCTCTCGAATTGAACACCAACCAAATTCGATTATCGGCTTGTGGACAAAAATGTTCGGATTGGTGTGGGGAAAAAATATGAAAATTTGTTTTTATTTCGCAGATTGCGGTATTTGTGGTGTTATTCACAAAATTCGCATTATTTCGCGATTTAATTTCACTCCTGGGCGGCACGAAACATGTAAATACGTGAAAATAAAACATCCTAACCTCTAAATATGACTTTTCGTTTTATCGCGAATTAACAAAAACTAACACCTCTACCCATAAGGTATTGATTCGGGGGGAATCTAATGGGTGTTTGCATATCTTACTCGTTCTGAGACAGCAGCTAAAGCATTCTAACAGGACAATACCGGTCCACACACCCAATGTGTCTTGAGATTGCCGGCAAAATGTATATACAGTAACTTCTCCGATTTTTCGATAATCGGATCAGGTACGACAACTTTGAGGCGACTTGCGATAGGAGCGGATACAGCGGCAATACGACTTCTTTTACGTACCAAATCGGCGCATGTATACAGCTTCGAAGGGGTCCTCTCCCTTACTGGCATCGGACCAGAAACGGCGAACTCGTCCATTTCATCTGATATTAGCATTTAAGTAGCCACATAAACGTTCAACTCGCGCAAGTTAATTTCAGTGTTACCACTCCTGGGACTCAACTTCAGTGAATGAGTGCATAGTCTACCTTCTCGTGTAAAATATTATTCGATCATAACTTGCTGCGATTTTTGAAATCCAAAAATGGAATTAAAAACAAATAAACGTGATACTATTGGAATACATAACATTTTTCTGACAATTTGTCGACAGAGAGGATTCTTATCTTGGTAACAAAGTGCCCAGCCAAACAAATAAAATACAAAGGCAACTATGGGCTAATTTAATTTAAACCCTTATTGTATTATTCGTGACAGTTTCTCACTTTACATTAATGACCTAAATTCATAATTTCCTTCATGTCAACGCATGTGCCTTTCTAACACGTAGTTGCTCAATTTCCACGGAACGAAGCAAACGTCGCGTGCCCATAGTTGGCTCACGTTATTGGCGCCATGTCGTGATCGGCATCAAATTGATTTAGAGTACGGTATTCCAGTAGTGTTGCGCACCCTTAAACCCTTCTCAGAATCTACGGATTTCGTGAGATGGAAAATGTATTCGTTCAGTAGCGAGCTGGCTGTGATAATGTGCGCATTTGTACCCAAGGCTAGAATTAGGATAGAGGCGGCTGTGGCCTGAAGTTAGAAAGCATCCGGGAGTAGAAGTGGGAAAGGCGACTTCGGTGGCGTAGTTGGTAGCATGCTGAATTTCTATGTCCAAGGTTGCGGGTTCAAACCCGGCCGAAGTCGTCGGATTTTTTAAGAGCGTTAAAAATCCCTCAGTATGTCTTCCTCCGGAGGGGAAGTAAAGCCGGCGGTCCCATGTCATAGATTTATGGCATGATAAAGAACCTTCCACTAATTACACTTGTGTGAAGCTAAATTATAGGTTAGATTTGACTAACGCTCTTAAGTTTCCAACGTTCGTCGCCAGGAGCCGACTGCGGTGGCATCTAGTAACCAAGTTCAGAACTAGTTGGTCGTTGCCGGTGGTGTATGGTAACATAAGTTAGAACTACTTGAAAATCGAATGTCTGCAGTCCTTACTTGAATTAAAAACAAATAACACACACTAATACAGCCATCACAGATTATAATAAGTTTATTAATGCAGCCAATGGCCATGCACTTTTCTTTTCAGGCCGGGTCAGGGAAGGGATATTGGAAGGAAATCGGCCGTGGACCTATTGAAAGGAACCGTCTCGGCATTTGCCCGGTGGTGAAAATGGGAAACCACGAAAACCATTTTCAGGATGGCCGAGGTCGGATTTGAACCCACGCTCTCCCTATACCAGTGAGGCATGAGGTAGTGCGTCTGCGCTCTCGGCCACCGCGGTCAGACAGATTATACACACACCCAAATTACACGAGGCTAGATTACCGCGTTGTCGCAGCCCCTAAACTGAGGAAACAAGCAACACTAACCAACCAGAAGTGGGATGATAAAGAACCTTCCACTAATTACACTTGTATGAAGCTAAATTATAGGTTAGATTTGACTAACGCTCTTAGTTTCGTCTTTTCTTTCCTGATACTCTCATTCCTCAAGGGGTTAGACTTCTTGTTTTCATGGTACTGTAAGGTGGGGGAATACCGATCAATTTTCTCGATATATTTAGTGTAACTTTCCCAGGAATTATATTGAACTGCAAAAATTAAATTATGATTAAGCATTAGTTGTCATTATTTCGGCAATGAATTTTTTTTAGCTTTTCATAAAATAGATTAAAAAACATGTTTTATGATCGGTGTTACCTCATAGTTTGGGGTAATACCGATCATACACTTCTTTTACATTATAAACCATATAAGACCATCATTGGGGTTATACTGATAGTTATTTTAAGTTTTAAAAAATATTATTGATGGCTCCAGATGGGATGCAGCAGCGAAATTTATTTAAGAGCATAATAATAGAAAACAATGAATAAGCATACTAATAAATATGGATTAATTTATAATCTTAATATTCTTATAACTACAGAAACAACCTTACATATATTCTTCAGATGCCCTTCCAATGCTTAATTTGCCAGTTCGTACAGCTTTAATGGCATTTTCCATATATATGGGATTATATCTACATCTACCCGATGGCCCGGTCAACTTCTTATAAACCCTTCCCATGATCGGTATTACCCTCTATAATTACAAAATGTCATATTTTGTAAATATATAATGTTTATATTAACTGAAGAACAAAACTAAATTTATTTTATACATCCCTGGGGACCCTAGAGTACATTTTTAACACCACTTACCTTCTGATTTGCTGTGCAAATGAAGTTTTTCTTGTAACTTTAATAATACAGATTTCCGTCTTTCATTATTATATTTTTATTTTGTTTGAATAATGATCAACACGCGTGGTCTGTATTCATTGTTGTCGTCGAGTACTTCAACTGTGTAGAATGCCTACGTTTGGATCGGATCAAACACAGTGGTGCCAAGTAGAAGTACATTTTCAAGTAATAACGCAAATGATCAATGTTACCTCATTATATCGGTGTTACCCCATTTTATGGTATCTTTTGCCTTCTGTATAAAGCCTCAAGAGGCTGTGCATATCACATCCCAATACTTAGACCAGAATTAGATTTCTTGGCAAAGCCGGAAATCAAGCACCGAACATGACAAATCTTTGATCACCTGTGTTGTTGTAGCTGCTTCAATTCAGGACCAAGGATATATCTGGTCATCAGTCTCGTACACTTCTAATTAATATCTAAGATTGAGGTATGTGACCCGGACATAAAATAACGGACCATTCCAGGAGAACGTATTAAAAAAAGGAGCAGACCACGCTTAAAATGGCCATCGACAGTGATGGAGATTAAAACAAGAGAAAAGGAACCTCTTAGCTCGTGGCGCGAATCTTGCACTGTGACGTCACAAGCACGTTTCGATGCGATGCAGTAGCGGCTCCTCAGGGTAGGCAAACTGGCAAAGCCTATCTGGATATTCAAAAAACCGTATATTAAAATTAATATTCTCTCCTTATAAATATCTTAAGGAACATTTCATATTATTTATGGTGTTTCAAACAGTATTTTGCCTCCAAGCCGTTCAAATTGTCCAGTCTCGAGTAAGTCGCTTAGTGAATGCTCTCCCCCTTTTAAATTGAGTGCCATCCACTGAACACGACTCAAATGACGCACGCGCAACAAGATCTTCTCGCAGGACAGACTAGGTTAGAGCTTGCCTTGCCACTTCATTCAGAGTGCTTGGCCCTTGTAGATGAACATTAAGGCGGGCATCATAGTTCCCTACCGTATTCGACGCAAGCGCACAATGCTTAGCTAGGCAGGTTGTGTAGGAGCCTTGCATACCGATCGGTTACGATGATTGCAGACTGCCAAAGAGCCTTCAAAAGGATCCCCCATTCCTCGTGCTACTACTAATCAATAACGTCAACAATCATGTTCCCGTTACTGGCTACTAGCTGTAGTGTTGAAAGATGTTTTTCGTGCTTGAAGAGAGTGAAGGCATATTTAAGGAATACCACGGGACTGAGCTAATCGTTTCATCTCTACATAGTTACCACACCCTACATCCGAGGCAATCTGTTTAACATATTCTAACCTTGGCCTACCCCTACAGTTCTTGTCCGACCCTTCCTTCCATATCTAAGCTTGCTATTCCTGGGTGTCTTAGTATGTGCCCTACCAAACTATCTCTTCTCTTCATTAGCAGTCGCCAGAAATATCTCTCCTCTCCCACTCGTCTTAATACCTCTTCGTTTGTCACCCTATCTACCCATCTGATCATCATTCTCCTGTAAGACCACATTTCAAATGCCTCAATTTTCTTCTTTTCTGCTGCACCAATAGTCCAAGTTGCACTTCCATAGAGTGCCACGCTCCAGACAAATGCTTTCAAAAATGACTTCCTAATACCAAAATCTATATTCGATGTCAACAGATTCCTTTTCTGTAGAAATACTTTCCTTGCCTGAGCCAACCTACTTTTTATATCCTCCTTGCTTCGTGCATCACTGGTTATTTGGCTTCCTAAGTAACAGAAATCTCCTACTTCCTTCAGCTTTTCACTTGCCAATTTGATGTCCATAGACGTTTCTGATTTCTTTCGGCTGCATTCCAATATTTTTGTTTTACATTTATTAATTTTCATCATGAATTCTTTCCTCAAGACGGAGTCCATACCATTCAAATCCTCGGGCATGTCAGCCAAGATGACGATGTCATCGACAAATCTCAGAGTTGAAATTATTTCTCCTTGAATCTTCACTCCCACTTTAAATTTTTCTCCAATTTCCTTCATTGCTTGTTCAATGTAAAGATTGAAAAGTATGGGTGATAAGTTGCAGCCTTGCCTTACACCTTTCTGAATACCAGTTTCTCTCTCATGTCCTTCAGCTCGAATGACTGCTGTCTGGTTTCTGTATAGATTGTAGATCACACTCCTATCCCTGTACTTTATTACAATCGTTTTCAAAATGTCAAACAATTTAGTCCAATCAACGTTATGAAAAGCCTTTTCTAAGTCTACAAATGCCATGAACGTTCGTTTGTCTTTCCTTATTCTACCTTCCAAAATCAGCCTAAGACAGTACAGCTTCCCTTGTTCCTACATTTCTCCTGAAACCAAACTGGTCTTCACCCAACTCCGTTTCTATCTGGCTTTCCATCCTCTTGTACATTATTCTTGATAGGATCTTTGAAGCATGAGTAATCAAGCTGATTGTACGGTAATCTTCACATCTGTCAGCTCCCACTTTCTTCGGTATAGGGATGATAACATTCTTCTTGAAATCAGAGGGTACCTCACCTGTCTCATAAATCCTACACACCAAGTGAAATAACCTGATCAGACCATCTCCTACGCAGCGTAGCAACTCAATCGGTATATCATCTATGCCTGGTGCTTTGTTCCTGCTAAGTCTTCCAATGCTCTGCCAAATTCTGATCTCAGTATTAAATCTCCTTTTGGATCCTCATCAATTTCCTCCTCCCTTTCCATTACATGATTCTCAATATCCTTTCCCTTATACAAACTCTCTATGTAAGCTTTCCATCTCTCAACCTCTTCTTCCCTATCTGTTAGAGGCTTTCCATTTGTGTCCTTAATATTACAGCACTTAGTCTTCTTTTCCCCAAAAGTATTCTTAATACTTCGATAAACTGTATCTACTTTTCCTGATTTCAGACAATTTTCTATACCTGAAAATTTCTCTTTCAGCCATTCTTCTTTCGCTTCCTTGCACTTCTTGTTAACCTCATTTCTCAGACTTCTGTATTCTGCTTTCCCCTTTTCATCTCGTACATTTTTGTGTTTCCGCCTTTCATCCATCAATTCTAGCATATCCTGGGTGATCCACGGTTTTCTACCTATTCTTTCTTCTGCGGATTTTGTTATTTCATTCTTCATAAGTGCCCATTCGTCTGCAATTGAAGTTTGTTTACGGTTTTTCATTAGTCCTTCCTTTATACTCTTCTTGAATCTTCCGTTTACATCCTTTTCTTTTAGTCTGCCTATTGCCCACCCTTTTGGCTTTTGACTTTTCTTCAACTTTAATCTGCATTTCATAACAACCAGTTTGTGGTCAGAGTTTATGTCAGCACGGGGATATGTTTTACAATCCAAAATCTGGTTTCGAAACCTCTGCTTGACCATAATGAAATCGATTTGGTAACGTCCTGTATCTCCTGGTCTCATCCATGTGTATATTCTTCTATTGTGGTTATTGAATAAGGTATTCGCTATGACCAACTCATGCTCGGTATAGAATTCCATCAACCTGCTTCCTCGATCATTCCTTTCACCAAATCCGAAATCTCCTACTATCTTCCCTTCTCTTCCTACCACAGCATTCCAATCTCCCATTACTATAACATTATCACCCCCCTTGATATACCTCAGAATTTCATCTATTTCTTCGTAGACCTTTTCAACATCTTCATCAGCTTGAGAGGCAGCATATAGACTTGTACCACTGTGGTGCACTTAGGTTTTGTATTGAATTTTGCTACAATAATCCGTTCACTATATTGCTCATAATATTCCACCCGCTGTCCAAGTTTCCTACTCAATATGAGACTGGGCTAGTACTTGACATAAAAATGTGATACTTGGACAATCATCTTCAGAATGAAGATACCTTCCTGATTATCCTATTTCATCTCCCTGAAACACGCGCAGATTTTAGGAGTGCAAATGATGCGCCAGGATCCAACGTATTCTCTATGTGCTCACTCGGTTTGTGTATTTGCTGGAGCTTGTTCCTCATTGACTAACCCATTTCTTAGAGTCCCGCGTTATATTCCTTTAAATTCCATGTTTCTTTTAATGGTTGGCCACAATGAAACTGCCTAGAATTTAATTGTTTTTTAGATTTGTTTTTCAAGCAAAAAATTTGGTCAAAATTGGATTCCTATTTTGAGAGTTCGTCAAAGGTTCTTGTAAAATCTGTACTATCGAATTATGAACAGTGGGTAGCAATGAAATTATCAAAATCTTCCCGAATTGCATGTTGATGATGTGTAATACAATTGAAACTGGCTCATACGTAACCCAGTTGTATGTAATTCTAGTTTGTGTAGTTTTACTCAAGACCCGATTGAATACGGCATTTAACTGCACACACTATCTATCCGAGTTACGCGTAACTAACTTGAACATAATTTTCCATTATTAGTAGGTGAATTTTGAAACTGTGCGTTCTTACATTTCGCTTTTATTATTTTTATTACTCTCCACACAAACACACTAGCGTGTGTCAACAGAGAACCAAAAGCTGCCGACAACATAAAGAAAAACTCAGGCAACTGTACTGTTGACTTCGAATTTTGATCATTGGTATACATTTCAACCCCTTGTTATAGGAAAGTCACATAATCCTCGCTGCTTCAAAACTACTATACTCTGTGAGCTACCAGAATGAAATTGACAGTTCTCGTCTCGCCATGTGGTCTGAGAACGAGGTTGTTAAACTGTACATGCCAGAGATACAGCTGACAGGCACTGAAGCACGTGGGCTGTAATACTGCAACGTAGAGTATTATGACATCAACTATGCGAACATGCATTGTTCAAGAGGCACAGGGGTGATGACATGGAATTTCCGGTTAAATGTCAATCCTATTCAGGCAGCTCACGGAGTATAGGACAATACTTACAGTTTGTAAAGCACACAAAAATTTGGGGATCATTTTTTTCATCTCAGTATTAACATGTAATGTATAAATCTGCTAATAGTATTGTTTTTTTAATTGGTAAATTAATCTATGAAGATCAAACATTTGCAGAATTGTGGAAATATGCAGCAGAACCAGTCAAGATTTCATTACACCCTTCCACCCTTGTCCAGTCTTCTCCTCTCTTCTTCACGCTTTCTTCCACCCCCTTCAGCCACCTGTCTCTCTGTCTTCCTCTAGGTCTCTTTCCTTCCCACTTCATCTCGTGTACCCTCCTGGGTATCCTCTCCTCCATTCGTTTTACATGTCCATACCATCTAAGTCTCGATTTCTCTATATCATCCTGTTATGGTTCCTCCTTCATTAATTCTCTGGTCCTCTCATTTCTCATTCTGTCCATCTTTGTAGCTCCAATACTGCTTCTCAGGAACCTCATCTCACTGGCCTGTATTTTGCTCTTCTCCCTTCCTTTCATAACCAAGGTGTCTGAGGCATACGTCAGGATAGGGACATAGTACGTCCGATATATGATCTTTTTGCTGTTCTGAGGGACATCCTTGCTCCATAACATGCTTCTCACACTCCTCCGGAATACTTCTGCCTGTCTCCCCCGCTCATTTATTTCTCTATCGTTTCTTCCATTATCTTGTATCAGGCTTCCCAGATACTTGAAACTCTCCACTTTCTTCAGATGTTCCCCACCAATTGTTATTCCCGTTGTGGTTCTTTCCTTCTTCCTTGTTGTGATCACCATCTCACTATTTATGCTAAATTTCATCCCATATCCTTGTATTATTCCTTCCCACACGTCCAACTGTTCCTGTACCTCCTCCTCCTTGTTTCCCCAAATCATCAAATCATCTGCAAACACCATTGCTTTCATCTTTCCTTCCCCAATTACTTGTGCCACTCGGGTCATTATGTCATCCATCACCACAATGAAAAGTAACTGTGACAGTGCACTTCCTTGTTTCAGGCCGTTTCTCTGTTCCAACCAGTCCGATCTCTCTCCTCCCACTTTCACACAGCTCACGCTTCCCTTGTACATCTCCTTTATCCTCTTTATAGTCCATTTCTCTGAGATAATGGTAGCAAATCAACTTGCAATCAACCACATAACAGTAAATAATGAGAAAGTTTAAATAGTGAAGCAATTTAAATACTTAGGAGAAATTATAACTTACAACTTGGATGAGAAACCTGCATGGCAAGAAAAAACTAATAAAATTATAAAAGCCCAAAAATTAACATGGTCTACACATGAAAGAAAATGTCTATCAATCACAACAAAATTAAAACATTACAAGACGGTGGTTCAACCAGAGGTGACATATGGAAGCGAAACTCTTTTTAAAGTTACTCAGAAAACAGAATCGACAAAATTCTAAAAGTAAAAAGAAGAATAGCTAGAACATGCAAAAATAAAAAATATCAGAAAGATGGACAATGGCAGATATACAGAGAACTAGAGCACATCACTGATACCATTCGGAAGAAACAGATTTTTTTTTTGGTCACATTATGAGGACACCGGAAACCAGATTGTCTAGAAAAACTGTATAGACTACAACAAAGCTTTTGATTTCGTTAGCAAACAAATTCTAATGCTTAAGTTGGAGCAATTGATCGGTGGAAACAACAAAGCGGTGACTGTAGTGAGTGGATAGTTTGTCGGTCTACTAACCCCAAGATTGCAGGTTCGCTCCTGGCCACGGTAAGCGATTTTTGAAAGGCGACAAAAATACGACACTCACGTCATACGATGTTGGCATGTCAAAGAACCCATTTGATTTCAGTAGGCAGTGTTCATAATGGCAAAATTAATCTCGGGAGTTTCCGCCAACATTAAGTTCCTCATTTCTCTACTAGAAAGCGCTAAAGTGTTCAAGGAGCTTAGATATCTAACCTCCTTTACTCTCATTGTGATTCAAGCAACAACGAAATTCGACATGCAAGCTACCCTCTGGGTGTCAAATTACAAAGCTTGCACCCGGCACCCAAAGCCATATGATATTATTATTATTATAGTGAACAATATCCTGAGCTCATACCGAGTTGTCATTGATGATGGAACATATAGGTCGTAAGTAATAATACAGGCAAATGGTGTCCTACAAGGGGATCCACCGAGCCCCATGCTCTTTAATGTAACCACTTCCGATATTGTCGACAAAATAATAACTAGAAATTCTGGTTCATTGTTACATTGCGATGCGTCCGCGTCTAGGGAATTTTTAGGGATCTCAGTGACGTCACCGTGATGTCGCGGTTGACGTATCGACGCTTTGCCTGCCGGGAGTCGCTTGTCGGCTGTTTAATACGTCAGTTTCGCGCGCGGTTTTGTTGAAGGAGGTAGTCCATTTTTTAACCTGTTAGCGTTTGGTAAACGTAATTTTAACAATAATTATTATTCTTGTGAATAACCTATAGAACAAGATTTTGACATTAGCAGTGTCATGTGCGCGATTGTGTTGGCGATTTGTATTAAAATTGTTGAATTTCTGAAGTCGTTGTATTCAAATAAAATGTCGTTACGTGTTACATGCGGGAACGTGTGGTCGAAAAATACTGGTTTTTCTTGTACATGTGGAATAATACGAACTGTGGGACCTATCGGTGAGTTTGTTTTTTACGTTGTTCATATATTTATTTTGGTTTTTGCATTTAATTGAAAAGTTGTACTGTATTCTTCTAAAGCCATAGATAATGCCATTTTTGTCTAAACGATAATATTACGTCAGGCAAGGTGGGAGGGAAGGCATACGCCTGGGTAAAATATAGAGATAAATTGGCATTTACAAGAACACTCGCAAAGGCATATAACAGTCTTTTGTACTGCTCGAGTCTAAGCTGCGTGAACCTGAGAGGAATGTGCATCGCGGACTATGAGAAAAGGTGTTAACGAGTGATGAGGTTTCTCGGTCCGTGCATAATACAGAACCAAATACATTGGTCGGTGACTCACTGACTCATTCGTAACACCACACTGGTTTCAGAGAAGACCCTATGTTAGCAGTATTGGAATAGACGAGCAAGTCAAGTAACACTGCGGGCTGTTGACAGGCCCTTCTCTTCTCGCCTGACCCTTCCCTGCTCTTTCTCCTCACCCCGCAAATTCATAGAGCTTGGACTCTCACTGTACCAGACATACATTGGTCGGTTTTTACGTTTCATACCGTATGTTTGTGTGGCGTAATTCGACGGTCTGTAATGGATGGTGATTTCTAATTAAGTATTTTCAGTCAATATTGGAAAACATAAAAATACCGAACTGTTCGTTGGAGGGCTATGGGGAGGGGGTGCTGCCCCCCCCCCCAAAAAAAAAAACCATTATTGACCACAATGTTTTATACGGAAATTAGAATGCTTTAGTTTTTGGTTGTTTTTGCGTATGTTATCGTATTTGTGTTTGCGCATTTGTAGCCAACATTGGAAAAAAGAAATCAAATTGTACATAACCATATCTTGCTATACACAATTCGTTTTGTAGTTTTTTATAATGCTTATTTCTGTTATTGAGTTGTCACCACCCAAAATAATATATAACCAATGTTTTTCCCGTAAGCTTGCCAGAGAAGCATTTCATAAAGTCGTCGATAATATCAGAAGCCTCCATGGCTTAGGCGGCAGCACGCTGGCCTCTCACCGCTGGGTCCGTGGTTCAAATCCCGGTCACTCCATGTGAGGTCTGTGCTGGACAAAACGGAGGCAGACAGGTTTTTCTCCGGGTACTCCGGTTTTCCCTGTCAACATTTCATTCCAACAACACTCTCCACTATCATTTCAATTGTCATTCATTTAATCATTACCCCAGAGGAGTGCGTCAGGCCTCGGCAGCCGGCACAGTTCATATCCTCGCCACTAGATGGGGGCTTCATTCATTCCATTCCTGACCCGGTCGGAGACTGGAAGCAGGCTGTGGATTTTCATTTTTCGTTGATAATATCACAGAAGCCCACAATTTTATAATTATCAATTTCAAATAATTAAGATATGTATCGTAATATGTAATTGAGCTATATAGGCCAATTTTAGATTTCGATGTGGAAAATTAAAATTCTCAATTTAAATCGCGAAATTTTTCTACGCATCGGAATCTTTAATTGAGCTATGTAGGTCGATTGCAGATTTCGATGCAAGGTTTTTTAATTATGAAATTACAAGAATTGCGATGTGTATTGGAATCTGTAATTGATCTACATAGTCCAATTATAGATTTTGATGCGGAAAATTATAAATATCAATTGAAATCGCTAAATTTTCCTACACATCGGAATCTTTAATTGAGCAATGTAGGTCAATTACAGATTTCGATGCACACCTCGTTTCGAAGATGTTTGTGTGTCCCCACCCAAAAACCCCTATTACCCAGGCTTTTTCCGTAAGATTGCCAGAGGAGTGACGTCGTTGATGACGTCATGGTAGACGCCATTTTGTTTTTAGGGGAATTTTATACGCGGCCGCATCGCAATGCAAAATTATCCCGAAATTCTTCAGTGTGTTATACACGTATGCTGACGACATGGTCTTAGGATCCAGTAATGACTTCAGATAACAGTTAACAGACCAGTAGAATTTGCAAAGGAAAATGAATGAACCAAGTTTGGTGAAATATGGTCCAGTCTTTTAAGAGGTTTTCAAGGTTAACTAATGTTAATGCTCACCTATTAGAAATGATTAGTAGAATCAAAAAATCACCTAAAAATTTATACATTGCACGTTGGCCATGCACACTTTGTGGTGTTTGAATAGTAGAATAGATTCGTGCAGCTTTCCATGTTTCCCGGTCTTGGGCTAATCATTTCACTTCTATCTACATATTAGGGGCCGATAACCTATATGTTAGGCCCCTTAAAACAACAATTACCATCATCATCGTCTGCCTACATAACTACCACAACGCACATCCAAGGCAATCTGTTTAATATATTCTAACCATGACCTACCCCATCAGTTCTTATCCTTGACCCTTCCTTCCATAATTAGGTTTGCTATTCCCGAGTGCCCTAGCACTCGCCCAAAACATCTCTCCTCCCCCCTCATCTTAACACCTCTTCATTTGTTGCTCTTATCCACCCATCTAATCATGATTCCCCTGTTAACACATTTCAAATGCATCTATTCCACACTGCTAGGCCAACAATACAAGTTTCACTTCCATAGAGTGCCTCGTTCCAGAAAAACACTTTCAAAACCTTATGTCGATGTCAACAGGTTCCTTTTCAGCAGAAAAAGTTTCCATGGCTTAGTTAGCTGAATCCTTATATCCTCTTTGCTTCATTCATCATTCCTAATTTTGCTTCCTAAGCAAAAGAAGACATAAAATATGTATATAATTTTTTAAGAGCTCACCTGCCAATATCAACAAGGGTTTCTGATTTCTTCCAGCTGCATTTCAGTATTCTTGTTTTACATTTATTGATTTTAATCGTGAATTCTTCACAAAGACTACGCTCATACCATTTAGAAAAAAAAAACAACATCCAGCTAAGATGACATGTCATCAGCAAATCACCTTGAACCATTATTCCTAATTTAAATTTCTCACTCATTTCTTACCTTACAAAGTTTGGTCAAAACTGAACCAGTCCTTCGCAAGTTTATTAATGGAAACTTAAGTTCTATATTATTGTAAAAATCCTCAGTGAATTGAAGATTCTGGTAACAATAGAAAATAATGATTAATTTAGAGACTCTGCGACATCGAGATCATGTAGCCCAGAGTACTTAGGTGTGTGAAATTTGACTGTTAAGCTGTGTTATTGTGATGGCTATATTGTGTGAGTAGTTGTAAATTCAGATGAGGTTTGGGAAGGAGGCGGCCGTGGCCTTAATTTAGGAACTATCCCAGCATTCGCTCGGAGTAGAACTGGGAAACCACAGAAAACCACTTTCAGGATGGTTGAGGTGGGAATCGAACTCGCCTCTTCTCAGTTTTGCCTCACAAGGCTAAGTGTACCCCGTTCCAGCCCTCAGACCAGATTTAAATTTCTTGGCAGAGCCGGGAATCGAACCCGGGCCTCTGCGGTAAGGCTAAGAGTGCTGGCCACTACGCAACGAGGCGGACAATAGAAAATGTAAAACAGACCCTTTATTGGCATCTAGTAACTCACTGGGAGTAATACAGGAGATTCAAAATCATCACTCTGTTACCTGTGTGACAGCATGCATTGTCAAGAGGGTAATGGGAAATACTGGAACATCCCCACATACAATCAAAATTAGAAAAAAGAAATGCTACCTAGACCTATAATTAATGTTAATAAATTTTAACACCATTACTGACTACACTACTTCCCACCCTTGAGGAATCTGCATGCTAAAACATAATCCTACCTGATTCGCATCCTGATTTGGAGCTTTGAATATTGCTTTCACTGGCTGGTTACCGATGGCTGAAGTAACCAAATTACTAAGTGGTTTTGTTGGTGTTGTCTGTACAACTTTAATAACTTGAGGATGACCTGCAACAATGAGAATAATCATGTACATTTGAAATCAAACAAGGCAGTACCTCAGTGTGGTATTAAAAAACAATAAAAGCTAATCGACACTAGATAAGCATAAGATACAAGAGAAATTACAGTAACCAAGCTATAAGGATTTTCAAGGTGGTTTAATTTACACTGGTTATCAGTAAGCAATGGAGTAAAGATAATGTTATTGATTTGACATCCCTGTTAGCTACTGCGGCTTTTAGGGACGCAGGAGTGCCGGAATTTTGCCTCGAAGGGGATCTTTTAACGTTCCAGTAAATCTACTGATATGGCTCCTCAATTTTACGCGCCCTCAAATGCCAACTGGCTGCGCCATAATTCGATCCTGCAACCGTGGGCACAGCAGGCGAGAACGTTACCGCTGAGCCACGCAGCCAGCCATGGAGTAAAGACAGTTCTCTACCGTCCAACTGTATGATTGATAGGCCTACTTGTTTTGTTTGCAATGCTCAATCTAATAGCAGAAAGCCTCTGGTTACCACAATAGGTCACTAGATGAGAGAAGTATCATATTATTTAGTTTAACTGTTACTGCTTTAGAGTTGCAGAGGTGCATGAATTTTCTTAAGTGCAAGTAAGTTTACACAAGCAAACGTGGCATAGCATCCAGAGATGCAGCTGTTGTGCACTATCATGGGAAGGCGACGTGATGGAAATCATTTTGTCTTCCACACTCAAACTGATAACAGGACGAGCTCCCATACAAACCACCCGGAAAACTAAAAAGTATTAACCTCCATGTTTTTGCTAACTTTCTCAAATTACGAGCCTAGTGGATTGATATTCCAAGGGAAACAACACATGTGGTATATTTAAAATAAATGCCAATAGTTGATAATGACTGATGTAACCAACGAGAACTTAAAATGGTGGTTCCCTCGGCTGTTAAAGCATGATGTTACCGAAATTAAATGTATGCACTTTATGCAAGAAAAGTAGAGCAAACCAAAATGTCAGGTTTCTTTAAAGGCTTCTAGGAATCTAGCCCACACCAGGCAAAAATAACGGTACAGTAAGATAGGCTAGCACATGCAAGCATTCATAGATGTACCCTTGCCATAAGAATTTAAGTGTCTCCACAGTAATTCAGTGGTAGAGCAATGACGTATAAAGCTGTAGGTCTTGGGTTTGAGTTTTGGACATGTTGGATAATTTGGATTGTTTTATATTGTATTTCTTTAATATAGGACCTAACTGCTGAAAGCCTCCATTTGCATTACATGAAATTCAAACTATGGTTACAGTCTGTTTGCTGAGTTGATGAAATCATGCTTCCACTTTTAAACAAAAGTCACATGACAACAGTGGAGGGCCATTAATAACCCAATAACAGTAGTACATTTCTATCAAAGAGCAATGAACGCAGTTTTAACACACGGATGTCATGCAAGTTGTATTGCCTAACACTTTGTGACTAGGAAAGTAGTTGTAATTCAACCTTCTTGCATAGTCTAATCTTCTGTTAAATCTTATGAACGGCTACACAGAAAACCCAATTAACATGAACTTCTTGTTGAACAATTCCACTAGATGTTTTCAGATTTGAAGGTGAATTAGAATTTCATTGATTGACCAGAGGCTTTCTGCTATTAGACTGAGCATTGCAAAACGAGTAGGCCTATCAGTCATATGTTGGAAGGTAGAGAATTAAAATATCCAACACATACAGGACTCAAACTCATGACCTCTAGCTTTGCTCTACCACTGAGCTAATGCAGAGACAATATTAAGGGGAGTTTGAAAGGCCTATCATGCCAATGTTAAATAAGCCAAGATTATGTTCCTGTATTTTTGGAAACGATGATATGACTGAATTTTTTACAGCTGATATTTCCACATTATTAAAGTGGACTGAAGCAGAATTAAGATATAAAAAAATAAAAGAACCAGACTTATTTTTTAAATATGCAATTTTTTACACAAAATATTTGTAGATGCACACCACTTACTTCAGTTCTATGGAAACCTCTGCTATGATTCTGCTTCAGTAAGGACAGTATGATATAATAAAGCATCTCACAAAGTTTCATGTCTCTATCACAAATAGTTTTTTCAGATAATTAATTAATTTATGTATTGCAGCCAATGGCCAGTATGAAAAGATATACATTAATTTTCCTCACTATAATTCACAATGGATCTTGTTCTTTTGAAACAATGGAGCAGATGATACCTGTGACACTTAACACCACAAAGTTCACAAACACACTTGTCATCCAGTAAGCGAAAAACTTTTATTTTACATATCCAGTGATGGAATCCATGGACTGCAAACCATGTCACTGTGTGTCTCAGTGTGTAATTACTTTTCATCCATTCATCATTGCATCAGTGCAATGGAAATCCTCCCAGATGCTTGCTCTTTTCTCCTTCCTTTCGTATAGATGTTTATCCAATGCATTGTTGGTAATTGCAGATTTAATTTAAATTCCTCTATGAAGAAGGGCTCCTTGGCAAGTTCATACACTAGTCTTGTAGGAGTGAATTTTGATACAGCCAGTGTCCGTTTCAAGAAACTCGCTTTTACTCGTTCCAATGCCGCAAGGGCGTTATATGCGTCCATATGTTACTATTGGTACCAGGGGCGGCTCCTGATTAAAATTCTAGGGTGGGCCAGATGATACTATTGTTGTTTCATATTAAATATTGTTTTATATTTGGCATGTATGTTGCCAATATTACCATTATCATAATTCCACATAGCAAAACATTTGAAACAAGTTCAATAAATAGTTCATGCGTTAGGAACTGTACTCACATGGCTCCTTATTTGTAAATATATTCTCTACTGTGCTTGGATAAAGCAAATATATCTATCAGCTTGGTTAACGAGGTCCTAATTTTTTAATTTTTAACTTTTTGTTCAGAGCTATAGAAGAAAATAGATTTGTTAATAAAAATTCCACTTTATTTTCCTATGTCACATACAATCGTCATATTAAATAACTACGTACTGGGCCAATAAAGTTCAAAACACATTAATTTATAGAAATTAACTTCATCCACAGAACTCACTAACACACCTGTACTGTACTTGGCCATCAGACAACTGAAAATGTATAAATATATTTTTGTCTAATGTCAACAAGGTGCGAACAATAGCTGAATACCTGTTTAAGGGCGTGGGGTGGGGTGGACCCTTCTCCCGCAGTCTGGTTTAACAGAGACGGAAGCAGGAAGTGAAATGGAGAGATCTATTTCACTTCAAAGCAACGCTATGGGCCCAATCTGCTGGCCCTTGAAGAGAGAGAAAATTCCCTTCATGGCACTGAAAAATTCGCGTGCAAGACAGTGCAATGTCCACTGTTTCCTCACCCGGACTTTCTGTGGAGCGGCCCTCGCTATGACGATGCACCGTGCGAGACTGTCAGGATCTTAAGCTAGGGATGAGCTATGTATAATGAATTCTTTTTAGAGATTATAGAAGGGTAAAACACTTAAGTTGAGTATCTGCAATTTAAAGTAATTTTAAAAGACATTAATTAAACAAATTCTTTGCAATGCTGTATAACGGCTCTGGGTGGGCAGTGCCCATTTGGCCCTTAATGATGCACCGTCCCCGATTGGTACTATTTTTGTATTAAATAAGAAAATGGCTGTTTTAATATCCAGTAGTTCTGGTCTATTGATATCTTGAAAGCTTCTAATAGTTGCTATTGATCTTTCTTTGACGTGTATACTGAAGGATGTTCTTGTGGTTTGTAGTCTTATTCCCAAATATTTGAAGTGGTTTACAATTTCTAATTCTTCGTTTCCAAGAAATATGGCATCCGACTTTGCAACTCTACCTCCTTTTCTAAAAATCATCTGAACAGATTTACGACTATTAATTGTAAACTCATTATCCTTTGCAAATTCTACTAGTCTTAACTGCTATCTGAAGTCTTCCTTATTACTGGATCCTAAGACCATGTTGTCAGCATACATGTATAATACACTGAAGAATTTCTAGTTATTATTTTGTCGACAATATCGGAAGTGGCTACATTAAAGAGCAGTGGGCTCAGTGGATGCCCTTGTAGGACACCATTTGCCACTATTATTACTTCCGACCTATATGTTCCATCATCAACGACAACTGGGTTTGAGCTCAGGATATTGTTCACTATAGTCACCGCTTTGTTGTTTCCACCGATCAATTGCTCCAATTTACGCATTAGAATTTGGTTGTTAACGAAATCAAAAGCTTTGTTGTAGTCGATACAAACCTCGTAGAATTTTTATTTCGGGTAGCGTAGGGTCTCGTCTATATTCTCCAGTAAGTTTTCTACTGCGTGCAGCATTGATCTGCCTTTCCGAAATCCAAATTGTTGATCAGGAATCTTGTCATCAATCTCTTCTGCAAGTCTCTTTGTTAATAATCTGGTGAAAAGTTTCAATATGTTGTTTCCTAGAGCATTGCCTCTATAAGAGTCCGGGGAGCCTGTGTCTCCCTTTCCTTTGTAGAGGAGTTTTATGGTGGACAATCTACAATCTTGGGGAATATTTCCTTTCTCCATACAGGTGTCGAATAATTTCACCCATATGTCTAGGAAAGCTTCCATGATCAGTTTTATATGTTCATTGAGGATGCCGTTTGGACCAGCTGCTTTTTGATTTGCGATCTGTGTTATGATTCCTCTTACATCCCCTTCTGTGAAGTCCCGGAAAACCATATGTCCATCCGTATTTTGCTTCATCTCCAGTGACTAAATGATAACCCCTGTTTAGAATGCGCGAGAAATGTCCTGTCCAGGTATCCATAGGGATGTCCTGTGGGAAGTGAGGTCTTTCAAGGTTTGTGCAAGAAAAAGGTTTTTACTCACTTCCTCGGCAATTTTCATGGCTTCTCTATCAACGAATGCAGCTTTCTTTTGTTTTAATAGTAGTTTGTATGTTCTTAGTTATACAAGTTCAGGTCTATCTGATGGGAAGTCAATTTTGCTATATGTAAGGCTTAGAGAACTAATTTCCTTTTTTAGTAGCATTCATCGTCAAACCACCTTGGTGCTCTCCTGGTTTTTCTCTGGGCCTGTATAAGAGCTTGTTTAAGTTTGCTTTCTGCTTACAAAGTCGCTTCATCTAACAGTTTATCAAGTATGCTCTGAATCAGTAATTCTATAGACAGTCATTTTGAGAAAATGATGCTTAAAACTTGGAAAGATAAGAAATCACTCAATGTTTAATTTAAGGCTCTAAAGCACCACCTTGCAGAATAGTCAGGTTCCTTTTCCATGTCCCCCTCCTTCTCTAAAAACCTTTTCTTTCGGGATGACCTAGCTACTTTGGTGTTTAACTCGGTTGCACGCCGTCTACATGTTGCAGTCCCTTTACAGTATAACAGCCAGGGTAGATGTTGAGATGTAATAAAACACTAATTCTTCCCCTGTTCCCATCAGTAAATAATAACACAGCATCACTGGCTCAATATGTTACATATTTTTGAAGCCTCCGTGGCTTAGGCGGCAGCATGCCGGCCTCTCACCGCTGGGTCCGTGGTTCAAATCCCGGTCACTCCATGTGAGATCTGTGCTGGACAAAGCGGAGGCAGACAGGTTTTTCTCCGGGTACTCCGGTTTTCCCTGTCAAAATTTCATTCCAGCAACACTCTCCACTATCATTTCATTTCATCTGTCATTCATTTAATCATTGCCCCCAGAGGAGTGCGTCAGGCCTCGGCAGCCGGCACAGTTCATATCCTCGCCGCTAGATGGGGGCTTCATTCATTCCATTCCTGACCCGGTCGGAGACTGGAAGCAGGCTGTGGATTTTCATTTTTCACTAGAGTCCTTATAATAATGTTGAAAGATTCGTTGGGATTCTAAATTTTTTTTTTAAATAATAATGAAGTTATCTAAAATATTAGTCAATACTTTAAAAATAACCTAAATCACAATTATGGTATTCCCTGAAATTTATCTTGTAGGGGCAGATGACCTCGTAGTTCCACCCCTTAAAACAATAACAACAAAATTTCTATTCGAAGAAGAATTCATAGCAGGTTCCGTGTTGACGTTTAGAAATGACAATAACAAAAATTAGGCGGAAACTTTGTATTTTTTGTTATTGTCATTAACAAAATTTCTTCCAATGATCCCAGTTCTTCAAAATGTTTACCTGATTTAGATTCACTAGCAGTGGGGGGACATGTCTGTCTTGTTGTCTGGTGTCACATTCAGACCATCTGTTTCTACACTGCTGGTGGATTCTATCTCATGGTAACCTCATGGACTTGTGTTTTTACTATGCTCGTTGCCACAACAGTTTTGTTTCCTAAATATAAGTTACTAGCACTTCTAGGCATATATATACTTTATTTACCAAAATAAGGACAATCTAACTACACGGAAACACTTCCAGAAACATTAATTCACATGAAATTCGCCTTTCTTCCCATAAAAAAGCAAAGCGGAAGACACATTGGGAAATGGAAGAGTAACGAAAATTCTCTATCAATAGGTGAAGAACACAGCCTTCTAAGTGCAGTAGTTTCCGAGATATTTGTAAATAAAGAGACACGTGTCGAAAATCAACCAGCCTGAAAGATATGCAAGCAATGTTATAAAATTAAAAATAAAATATTTCTAATTATCACATAGAGATAAATAAGATAACATTTTACTCAGGAAACATAAAATAATAGGACATACTTTTTAAAATGTCAAAAATTTCCCATTTTTACCTTCAAACTCCCCTGTGTTGTCAGCCTATGCTGAAATGAACATAGTTTTAGTGTTATCCACTGTGGGCTAGGTTCACAAAATTTGGATTTTCATAATCACATATTTTATTTTTGTTCATTTGGGAAACAGGGACGTGGTCAGCAGCTCTAATAGTTTTATATTCATTGATATTGAAGTTTAAGGCGATAACATCTAAACCAAGGTTCATTCACCTTTTCCTGCCCAATTAACAGATAGTCATTTAGGAAGCGCAGCATACTTTTGTGATTCACTAATAGTCGCCAATATTATTCAATACTACAGTGACAAAGTAATTCACCCTGTGGTGCAGAAGTACCACTGGTTCAATGCACAATGCACTAATCAACAACAACAACAAAAAAGTCAACCCCTGGCACTATACAGCCCATGAAGGGCCTAGGCCGACCAAGTGACCGCTGCCCAGCCACTTGGCCTGCAGATATTAGGGTGACTAGTGATCAGCGGATTGGGTCCCCTCGGCCGTTAATCTTGGTTTCCGTGATCGGGGCACTACCTCACTGTCAGACAGCTTCTCAACTGTCCTCACGAGGCTGAGTGCACCCCGTTCCAACCCTCATGTCAGTTTTAAAATACCTGACGGAGCCGGGAATCGAACCCGGGGCCTCCGGGTGAGAGGTAGGCGCGCTACCCCAACACCACGGGGCCGGCTAGTAATTACTACTATAAATCGAAAATGAGGAATGCATTCATATGAGCAACAACTCTGGATATTTTGAGCTTCCTCGTGTGGGAGTATCAAACAAAAAATAGATGTACTGGGGTCCGTACAGTTTTATCACTTATTTATTTCAGTTTTTAGTAACAAAGAAGTCTGGGTTTATTGGACTACTAGGCCTAATTTCAAACAATTTATCAGAACAGATATTAGTATTCAGTACACTATCTGATTTCAGCCCTGTTTCATCATCAGGGGCCCTCATAGTTAGCTCGTCGAGGCAGATTTTAAAATGTGTGCTATGACACTGAATACAAACAAATGCAGCTTTGAGATGAGACACGTGTTTACCAGAATGGCGGTACACGGATTTCATCATCTCATCTGTGTGAACACATCATATCATGATCCAGCTGAGACGTGCGAGTGCAACTTATGCGGACAAACATGTGGACGCTACCACATAGAACTGTGCAAAAAAAGAACCCAATTACAGTTTTTTATAGCCATTTGGCTGCAATAAAAGTATTATAATCTATTTTTGGCCTACATTCATAAATGTGCTATCTGATCCAATACAGTATGCTTCATTGAACAATGAGAATTTCAAACAATAACATATGCTGCAGTACAATTATGTACCTAACATTTATTTTCAATTCCAATTTCATGATCGCAAGAGGCTTTCATTTTTAGATTGTGTTGTGAACATTGAGTACAATCCATATGGATGAAAGGTTGAGAGATCAAATAGGCCTACAGAACACTATCTAATAAATGAAAGCCCTTTTAGTCATCATATGGTTGTGCAATAAGCCGATTCTACAAATTCAGCCCAAACAGTTTTTAGAGATGCAAGGGTGCTAGAACTTGGCCCCAAAGGGGATCTTCAAGATGCCAGTAAAACAACTGACACAGCTCTTTCACATTTAAGCACCATCAACTGCCAACTGACTGCACTGGGATTTGATCCCACAACCTTGGGCAAAGCCGACGAGAGCGTTACCGCTGCACAATGCAGCCAGTCCCTCATGGATGACTTATGGTTGTTGACATTTCCTTTGTTTGATGTAGTGCCTCAAATTGCTGCTATATAAGTCTGCTGTTTTTTTGTTTTGTTCTAATGTTAGTATGCGATATAAAACTGCGTTGGTGACATGTGGGTGTAGTTAGATGTATTTAAGATGTGTGAGGCTTGATGGTAATGTATGGTTTTTATGTTAACCCTTTTTTCCTTTCGGATCCATCTTGACTTACAAATTAATTTCAATCAATAAAATGACTGAACCAGTGAATCATTTTATTGATTGAATTTAGTTTGATGGTAAGTTACTAATATGTATATACTGTACTAATTTTAGTTGTTCAATTGCTTGTTTGGAAAATATATGTATTGTGACTCGACGATACATCTTTTTCCAATCTTTTTTGAAAATACCAAACGCACTACTTTGTGAAACGTCAGAAGATATCAAGAAATGTTGTACACAGCCAAATAATCAAAAAAGCTGTTCTAAAGAATATCTTGTTCTTGTGAGTGGTTTATCCTTGTCGCTGTTGTTTTTATTCAGTTTTCAAAATTCCAACTTAAAACATTGCCAGGGTCTGAAACTGAACTCTGAACAACTAGGTGATGAGTAATATTGCTGGACATGGAGACAGACTAACCTGGTCTATTCCAGACCAAAATTTTGATTGAACATCACACAAACAGACCTGAGCATAATGCTGTATCACTGAGGAATCCGAACTGAAGTAACACTGACAAAGAAACAAACATAGTAACACAAAATCAATCTAAAACTCAGCATACCAAGCAATATCATTTTGCATACTAAGTTATAATAACTGATCCTGATCAGTAAGATCACACAGGACTGGTTAAACATAATTAAGAGGTCCCTTCTAAAATGAACTGAACCCAGTAGGCCTAGTACAAAAAAATATGAGCAACTTAAAAGTACATAAATGTTCGAAGATGTAACCAGGAACTAGCTCATAATGATTGTATTTTCAATATTTAAAATTAGAATCACTTTCAATAAATAAAAATAAAATGAATGGACCATTATTGAATCCTTGTTTTGTTGGTTGCAACATTGTTCAATTCCTGATAGGCCTGTCCCTTACTCATTAAGAAATATAACCAATAAATAAAAGATCCCTAAGAGCTATGATTATGAACCTGTGGCAATTTCAAACAGGTCTTTAATATTTTCTCCGTCTACTCATCAGGAAAAAGTTTCACTGCGGAGAACATTACAGTAGCCGAAGCATATAGTGTCAACAACAAAAATAACTGCACAGTAATTCACAAAAAAAAAAATCACATAGGTCTAGTAGTAATCTAGTTCATTATTCAACAGTATACAAAATGCTTCAGAAGAATTAGACCTAAAACGGCCGAAAACTTTCGTAAAAATATAATCAAATCAATATTTTCTGACGACGACTTCTGAAACTGGAACTGCCACTCCATCAATCGAGCAAAAAGGCATTAAAACAGCACACAACGCGTTCCAAATTAATTACCCACTCTAAGTTACATTTAAGGGGGATTCAGCAACACCTGCACATGAAAGGAAGCGAAATAAACAAATGTAAACAAAATATTAGCAGTTTTAAAACTTCTGCCCTATCCTGTCACGCAAGTTCGAATATAACAAAAAAGGAAGTCGATAAAACTACAGAAAAAGTACCTTGACAAACTTCTAAAGGCGACAATTTATTAATATAACACGGGCACATTGAAATAACCGCACAAACGTTCGTAATTAACAACATAACCTCTGTTTATCGTTAGGTAAATATGTATGGCCTACATAGGCTCCTCGAATTTTAAATGTTAATTATGCCGAATCTAACCGTTCGCGTGACAATTTATGATGTGCAATTAATTACGTATTTGCTTACAAGTGCACATACCCTGATGACACGTCTAGGACTGAAATTGTACGCCTACAAGAAGACCTGCTGTAAACTCATGTTCAATGTTTTCATTCCAAGCCAGACACTGCATAGCATGCAAAATTTGGGCTACTCACCGTTGGCATCGTGAATCAAAAAATTCACAGTGTTACTTTGTTGGGTCATTCTCGATTCCCCCCCAGTCTTGTTGGCAGTAAAATTCATCAATATTTGCAGGTAAAATTACTTAAAATCAATTGATCATACGACCACCGATTTGGCCAGTCTTCCTCGATTGACCAAAATGGCGACTGCGTTGAACAACATTTCTTCAATGGAATTCAGCAAAAAACATGAGAATAAGGTACATTTCGAAGTTCCTGCACACTAGAGGAATATGTAATCTAATACACGGCGCATATAAATGCTAAATAAACGTTAACGTGACGCGTAAATCTACCTAGAAAATATACGTTTTTCGTGCAAATACACCTGAGATGAGCTTGGCGGCAGGCACAAAGCTAAACAGCTGATTGGTTGGGGATTATCACGTGTCTACCTCTTGTTCCTTGATTAAGGAACATATCGACAGGAACCGGATATAAAATAAATATAAGCTCTACCATTCGTTGGTTTATTTCCATGTTCCTCCTGTTGTTCCCTGGTTCAATAGTGACCGGCAAAATGGTAGAAGAAATCGCAGCGACGCTACCGGATAATGTTTTGGAAGTTATATTTTCGTATTTGGACCTTCATGATCTCAGGAATTGTTCTCTCGTGTGCAAAAATTGGTATAGGTTTTTGAATGATGAAAACAATGATGTGTGGAGGTTACACTGTATTCGTAAATTGGCCGAAGAGGCCCTCAAGTCGGACTTGTTGTCATCTGTGCCAACATACAAAGCCAAGTTACGGGCGTTTTATCACGCCTGGAACCCAAATGACTGCTCAAGAAATGTGTATATTAAACCCAATGGATTTACGTTACATAGAAATCCAGTAGCTCAAAGTACGGACGCTGCGCGAGGGAAAATCGGTTTTAGGCATGGTAGACATGCATGGGAAGTGATATGGGAAGGACCTCTGGGAACAGTTGCTGTTATTGGAATCGCCACCAAAGAAGCACCCTTACAGTGTCACGGTTATGTTGCTTTGTTAGGATCAGACGATCAAAGTTGGGGCTGGAATTTGGTCGACAACCACCTTCTTCACAACGGTGATTCCCAGGGAAACTATCCACTTCTTAATAATGCACCAAAATATCAGGTTTGTATAGTAAACTTATGATGAATACCACCGCCAAGAATCGAAGTGTTACCCGTGATAAATGCAAGGAGACAACCAAATATAGTATATACTGTTTAGAAAGTTGGTGAATGTGTTGTTGTTAAAGTGCATTTTGTTCCAGCTGTCATTTGACAGTGTGAACTGTGCTGCACTTTAGGGCCTGTTCTTTAAGATATGCTTATTTAGACATATTTAGTTCAAATATAGCCAAGTAGCAACAAGTAACTTAGGCTAACATATGCTAGGCTACCTGTAGGGATATATGCTAGATAAGTTATTTTAGTCATAGGTTTGGACAGTAAAGACTTATGTATATCTATTGCTTTCGACATAATTACCATTTTGGCCCGTATCGAATGGTAAGAGTGGAGTTTACCTGAACCGAAGTAAAAATATATTTTAAACCACTGAAAATACCTGTAGTAATGGTAGGGAAAAAATCTGGAGATCATAAAGTGATATATATTTACTCCTCCGCTATCTGTAACCCACCCAGCCATCCCAAATAGGATCACGACTTATATAGATGAAATTGCAGCTCACGCTGCCATTTCTAGCTTTTGCACAGTATTGCCAACCCAGCTCATTCGGTATTATATCTCATCCTGTATCGTGAAACAAAAGAGTGCCGTTAAGTTAATGAGAAAGTGCGCCAAGTTTCAATTACAACATGGATTGTGCGAGTTGCCACTTGACAATGTCTAAGTTCAACCAAGAATATCATAATGATAGTGACAAGTTGTTGAAACGATTACAAGAACACAATTTAATGCTACCGTGCGTGAAATGTCACCGCGAATTGCAAGTGACGTACGTACTTAAAATCGACCAGTAACATAATTAAGCTGCAACAAGACTCGTCCTGCACCTCTTTAACGAAAAGTGTAATTATAAGGCAACCGCACAGTGGGGTAGTCACGCATTAATAACCTTTATCCAGGCCAATGGTTTTGCCAATTACCGTATTCCTTTTTTCACATAATTACAAAGTTGCATGTGTCGTGTGGTGTATTTTGTATCGGACATGTTGGCAACACAATATGACGTCAATATCTCGACCACAAACATCTGTCGTAGTTGAAGAAGTTACAAATAAAACCTTCATTTAAGCAATATTAGTGATATTTAACAGTATATTAGTGGTATTGGACAATATTTTCAATGTACAACAGTGATATTTGACAGTATTTTTAATTCCTAATGACTCCCAGAAAGGTGTGTGAATGATATAGGCTAAAATAGGAATCTCTGTTTCCTTGGAACACGGCCTATAAGCCCACGAAACAGAGATTCCTATTTCAACGCCGGTCGTGAAAGTCTAAATTTTTACTTGATATAGGCTAAGTTAAGCCTATGTTCAATAATATCTTACCACGTTCTATTTTGGTTCCGGTTCTGGTAATCTCCACAATTAAGTTAATGAATGCAATTTGCAATTGTGTTTGTAAACAAAAATGACTGATGAAGGCATAAATATGCCGAAACATGTAAGTTATCATGTATAGCCTAGTTTAGGGTAAAAACTAAAGTTGTATTGAATAAGTTAGTGGATCTCTCAATTAACTTAGCACCAGCAAAGACTTGGAAAGTGAATGCAGCTATGGAGCAATCATGGGTTTCATTGTTACATTGCGATGCGGCCGCGTCTGGGGAATTTTTAGGGATCTCAGTGATGCCACTGTGATGTCGCGGCTGACGTATTGACGCTTTGCCTGCCGGGAGTCGGTGCGCATGCTTGTCAGCTGATTAATACGTCAGTTTCGCGCGCTGTGTTGTTGGAAGAGGTCGTCCATTTTTTCACCTGTTAGCGGTTGGTAAACGTAATTTTAACAATTATTATTCCTGTGAATAATTTATAGAACAAGATTTTGATATTAGCAGTGTCGTGTGCGTGATTGTGTTGGCGATTTGTAATGAAATTGTTGAATTCCTGAAGTCGTATTCAAATAAAATGTCGTTACGTGTTATACGTGAGAGAACGTGTGTTCGAAAAATACTGGTTTTTCCTGTACATGCGGAATAATACGAACTGTGGGAACTATCGGTGAGTTTGTTTTTACGTTGTTCATATATTTATTTTGGTCTTTGCATTTAATTGAAAAGTTGTCTAAACTATATTACGTCAGGCAAGGTGGTAGGGAGGGAATACGCCTGAGTAAAATATAGATAAAAATTGGCATTTAGAAGAACACTTGCAAGGGCACATAACAGTCTTTTGTACCGGACTTATATTGGTCTGCTTTTACGTTTCATACAGTATGTTTGTGTGGCGTTATTAGACAGTCTGTAATGGATGGTGATTTCTAATTAAGTACAGTATAACCTGTCATATTCGGACTAATGTGGCGACCGGCCGATCCGGATATGGAAAAATCTGGATATCACAAGGCTATTTTTACAAATAGCTAGGTGACCAGAAATATTTCACGAGTTTGTTGTTGATTAATTTTAATGTTTTTAACGGTTTCTTCACGCACTGTACATCGTAACAACAGTTTTTTCCCTTTTTTCGGACATTTTAGCAAAAGAAAACAAGGTTTAAAGATAATAACGATAACAATGGTAAACAATAACGGTAACAACAGAAACACACTCGCAAAACAAAGTGTCGCTTCAAGACTCGCGCACAGACTGAAGGGTAGAAAGAGAGGCAGCCTCGTGTTGACGTTGGTGGCAGGCAGGCAGAAGCCGTGAATGGAATATCGCTTATTCACACAAAGGGATGAGTTTCCGGGAAGATGTCTTTGACCGAGTGAGGCAGGTCACAACCCCTCGCGGTCAAGCACGCACACAGCCTTCCAGCGCTGCAACTTTCACTCGTCCTCCCTGGCTAGCACACTAATGTATCCTCACTCTCAACTACGACTTGAAAATTCATTCGGAGATGTGTCCGGATATGGGAGGGTTCGGATATCACAGGTCCGGATGTGACAGGTTGTACTGTATTTTCAGTCAATATTGGAAAACCTAAAAACACTGAACTTTTCTTGGGGGGGGGCAAAAAACCATTATTGACCACAATATTTTATACGGAAATTAGAATGCTTTAGTTTATTGGTTGTTTTTGCATATGTTATCGTATTTGTTCCCGTTTTAAAAGCAGTTTCATATCCACTACTGGCTTGCTAGGCCTAACGTAGCTTCACCATAACCCTGGCGAGGGGCCTGTTTTTGGTCCGCGAGAGGTTTTTTATTTCCCTCAAACCCTCCGGACAAGTCCGGCGAGCCCCCCTATCCGCCACCTGGGACGCGCCCGATAGAGGAACAGGCAAACCCCCACGGGAAGTCGTGTGTGGCAGAACTAGTGGAAAGAAAAGGTGGAAGGAAACACCATGGTGGAACCCCAGAACTAAGGAAGCAGTGAAAAAGAAAAATGAAGCATTCAGGAAATGGTTCCAACAGAGGACAGACAGAACAAGAGAAGAATACCAAGAGCGGAAGAAAGAAGCAGGAGAAGTAGTGAAGGAAGAGAAAAAGAAATGGCTGGAGAAATGGACAGAAATGATGGAGGAGGACTGTGATGGCAGTAAGAAAGTATTGTATGGAATGATAAAGGCAAAGAGAAGAGATACAGGGGAAAATGTCAGAATGGTGGACAGGAATGGAAAGGAGGTCGAAAATATGGAAGAAGTAAAGGTTATCTGGAGAGAATACTTCAAGGAACTCCTAAATCCAACTAAAACCAGCGTAGTGGACATTGTGGAGGAAGAAACAGACAGTGACCAAGACATTTCAGAGAAGGAATTGACATGGAAAGAAGTGGAGGAAGCATTAAAGAAGATGAAAGGGGGAAAGGCACCGGGAATAGACAAAGTGAGTGTGGAGATGGTGAGAGCAGCAGGGGTGATAGGAACACATTGGCTATTTCGAGTAATGAAAGTGATATGGAGGGAGAAGAAAATACCAGAGGACTGGAAAAGAGGGATAATAATACCCATATTTAAAAAGGGAAGTAGGAAGGAATGCAAGAACTACAGGGGAATTACACTCGTGTGCCACTGCGCCAAAATATTTGAGAAGGTACTGGAGAGAAGAATTCGGACAGAAGTTGAAGATGGGCTGAGGGAAGAACAGTATGGATTCAGGCCAGGAAGGTCAACAGTTGACCTCATCTTTGCAGTAAGACAGCTACAAGAACACCATTATGAATATGGGAAAGATCTGGTGATGACCTTCTTGGATATTGAGAAAGCATATGATAGTATTAATAGAAACAAGGTATGGGAAGCAATGAGAGCAAAAGCAGTGAACAAGGAGACAGTGGCAAGAGTGAAAGCAATGTACGAGGGAAGCAAAAGCTGTGTAAAGGTGGGAAGAGGGAGAACGGAATGGTTTCAACTGGAGAGTGGTCTGAAACAGGGAAGTGCCCTCTCACCCCTGTTATTTATAGTGGTGATGGATGAAATCATACGAAAAGTGGTAAATAGCATTGGGGAAAGGAAAATGAAGGCAATGTTGTTTGCTGATGACCTTCTGGTATGGGGAGAGGATGAGGAAGAAGTACAAGAGCAATTAGATGAGTGGGAGAAGGTAGTGTTATCATATGGGATGAAGTTCTCAGCACAAAAGAGTGAAGTGGTCATCACAACGAGGAAGAAGAACAGACTGGATATGGGCATAACACTTGGAGGACAGCAGTTGCAGAAAGTAGAATGCTTCAAGTACTTGGGAAGCATAATTGAAGAAAAGGGAGGCAATAGGATGGAAATAAATGAGAGGGGAAGGTGCGCAGATGGATTTTTCAAGAGTGTTAGGGGGATGATATGGAATAAAGATGTACCACAAAAATGTAAAGGAATCATCTACAAGACCTACTTTGTGCCAATTTTGACATATGGTTCAGAAACATGGGTGATGAAGGAAAGGGACAAGAATAAAATACGAGCAGTGGAGATGAAGTTCCAGAGGAGTAGGGTAGGAGTGACAAGAATGGACAGAGTAAGGAATGAGAGAGTCAGGGAGATGGTAAGAGAGGAACCATTGCAAAATAGAATAGAGCGATCTAGGCTACAATGGTATGGACATGTGAGGAGGATGGAAGAGGAGAGGATACCGAAGAAGATGTTTGGAATGGAAATGACGGGAAGGAGGCCAAGGGGAAGACCAAGGGACAGAAGGACAAAAGGAGTTAAGAAGAGTGTGGAGGAAAGAGGAGTGTGCTGGGACACAGTAAATGACGAGAGATGGTGGATGGACAGGAAACGATGGAGAGGCTTATGTTCCAAGCAGACCCGACCAGCGGTTGGAAACTGCTCATGATGATGATGATGATGATCGTATTTGTGTTTCCGCATTTGTAGCCAAAATTGGAAAAGAAAAAAATTATACATAACCATATCTTGCTATACACAATTCGTTTTGTAGTGTTTTATAATGCTTATTTCTGTTATTGAGTTGTCACCACCCAAAATAATATATTATATATATCGGCCTAATATATAATATATAATCCGAAACAAACCTGAAATTAACACATCATCCTATCAGTACACGCAAATGATCCCCAACCGAGCACAAATGGTTCATTGCCCACATGTGATACTCGACTGACTAGCAGTGGCTTGGGAAGGAAGGGTGTGGTGGTGTTATCATCATCATCATCTTGCACAGTTTCCAGCCACTGGCCGGGTCTGTTTGGAACACAAGCCTCTCCAACGTCTTCTGTCTTCCCACCATCTCTCAGCCTCCACCCTTGTCCAGTCTTCTCCTCTCTTCTTCACGCTTTCTTCCACCCCCTTCAGCCATCTGTCTCTCGGTCTCTTTCCTTCCCACTTCGTCTCGTGTACCCTCCTGGGTATCCTCTTCTCCTCCATTCGTTTTACATGTCCATACCATCTAAGTCTAGATTTCTCTATACCATCCTGTAATGGTTCCTCCTTCATTAATTCTCTGGTCCTCTCATTTCTTATTCTGTCCATCTTTGTAGCTCCAATACTGCTTCTCAAGAACCTCATCTCACTGGCCTGTATTTTGCTCTTCTCCCTTCCTTTCATAACAGAATTCCTAATTACAGGAGGAAAGGGAAGATGAGAATTTGTCATTGCTTCTTTTAGTGGCTATGAACTTTTTGACCATCGATACTGTATACTTGTGTGTGTCACATAATACAGTGTATTGGATTATTTAAGTGACAGGGATTACGGCATTTACACCAAAAATATGATACATCTTACAATGGACCTATTTGGGATCCTCTATTTAGTTCAGCTAAATTATATATCAGTTCCTTTGGTACTGGGGGAACTGTGAGAAATGGGCGACCAGTAACCGAAATGAAAGTGGGAATCATGAATATCATGACCCTGACAGGCAAGGTGGAGGAGGTGGTAGACTTCATGGAGAGGGAGAAGGTTGGAATGATGGGGCTGAGTGAAGTGAAATGGAAAGGTAAAGGAAGGAAGAAATTGAGGAAAGGATATACATTATACTGGAGTGGTGGCCAAGAGGCAAAAAATGGCGTGGGGCTGATAACCTCGAAACAACTGGAGGAGTATGTTGAAGTGGTAGAGTGTGTGAGTGACAGAATAATGAAAATTAGAATGAAGATGAAGAATGACGTGATGGACTTCATACAAGTGTATGCACCACAGACTGGAAACAGAGAAGAAGATATTGAAGTATTCCTGGAGGATGTAGAAAGAGTAATCTCAGATGTAGAAGTGGTGATCATGGGAGATATGAATGCACAAGTCGGAAATGAGAGACAAGGGAAGGAAGAAGTCGTTGGACCATATGGATATGGGAAAAAGAACCGGGAAGGAGAGGAACTTGTAAACTTTTGTGAAAGGAATGGACTGATAGTGGGTAATTCATGGTTTCGGAAGAAAAACAGCAGGAAAATTACGAGATATGGGTGGGGTGATAGAAGAACAAAATCAGTAATTGACTACTTCCTGGTGGAAAGGACAAATCGCAGAAAGCTGATGGATGTGACAGCTTTACCAGGAGAAGCATTTGATGGGGACCATAGAACTGTGGTGGCAAAATTTAGATGGGGAAAATTGGAAAACCTAAAGGAGATCAGAGAAAGTAAAATAAAAGTATGGAAATTGAAAGACAAAGCTGTACAGGAAGATTTTCAGGAGAGATTGAAGCAACAAATCCCAGTTACTGAAGTGGAAAATGTAGAAGAGGAATGGTCCCACTTTAAAAAGGCATTTGCTGGTGCAGCAGAGAGTGCTTGTGGTAGGACGTCAACAAGAGTGAAAGAGAAGGAGACACCGTGGTGGAATGAGGAAGTGAGGAAAGCAGTGAAAGAAAAGAAGTCTGCATGGAAAGAATGGAACCGAGATCAAACAGAAGAAAGCAAAAGGAAGTATCACGACAGCAAACGGAGGTGTAAGAAAGTGGTAGGAGAAGAAAAGAAGAAAAGTTGGGAAGAATTTACACGAAGAATGGAAACAGATGTAAGTGGCAGTAAAAGGATGCTGTATGGGCTTCTAAGAAGTAAGAGGAAAGAAAGGGTTACTACAAAGCTGGTGAAAAAGGAAGATGGAGAGTTGTTAACACACCCGGAAGAGATAAAGGGACGATGGAAGGAGTATTTCGATAAGCTATTGAACGTGAGCAATTGTACTGGTGAGATCGAAGTGACACAGCCTGACGACTCTATAACAGAAGATGATATAACAATGCTGGAGGTAGAATTAGCAGTACAGAAGATGAAGATGGGAAAAGCAACAGGGGTGGATGAGATCAGTGTAGAAATGATAAAGGCTGCTGGACCTGTTGGTATGCAATGGCTGTATCGACTGCTAAAGTGTGTGTGGAAACGGAAATGTGTACCAGAAGACTGGGTGAAAGGGCTAATAATACCAGTGTTTAAGAAAGGGGACAAGAAAGTGTGTGATAACTATAGAGGGATCACCCTCATATCACAGATAGTAAAAATACTGGAAAGGATATTAGAAAGAAGAATGAGAAGAAAGGTGGAAGGAGAGTTGCAAGAGGAACAGTATGGCTTCAGGAGTGGAAGATCCACAGTGGACCCAATCTTTAGCTTGAGGCAGGTGATGGAAAAGAACTGGGAATATGGAGAGGATTTGATCATGACTTTCATAGATCTAGAAAAGGCATATGATAGTGTCCCCAGAGAGAAGGTATGGGAAACCATGGTTAAGAAGAGACTGGGAAGAGAAATGTTGGAAATGGTGCAAGCAATGTACAACAACTGTGTTAGCAGGGTTCTGACCCCTGTTGGAAAGACAGATTGGTTTAGGAACAAGACTGGACTAAGACAGGGGAGTGTGCTGTCACCTCTTTTATTCATAATGGTAATGGATGAAATTGTAAAGGAAACAAAGGAAGCATATGGACATAAAGAAATGAAGTTACTATTATTTGCAGACGATATTGTGGTCTGGGGAAGGAACAAGGAAGAAGTGCAAAAACAACTAGATGCACTGAACGAAAATATTCAGAAGTATGGCCTGAAAATCAGTATAGAGAAAAGCAAGACCATGGTGATGACAAGAGGGGAAAGACAAGGAAAGGGCATTGTGAAAATTGGAAGTCAGAGTTTGGAAATTGTGGACACGTTCAAATACCTAGGAAGTGAATTGATGCAAACTGGTAGGTTGGACATGGAGATTGGCAGGAGGGTACAGCAGAGCAATGCATTCTATCAAAGTGTAAGAAAACTTGTTTGGGATAAGGAAGTACCAAGGAAAAGCAAGGAGGTAATGTATAAAATGTACTATGTACCCATATTAACGTATGCAGCTGAGACTTGGACCCTGACGAGCAGGCAAGAGAGTAGAATCCAAGCCAGTGAAATGAAATTCCTAAGAAGTATGATAGGTAAGACAAGGAAAGACAGAGTGAGGAATGAAGATGTTAGGAAGGAAGTTGGGATGGGAAAACTAAATGAGAGAATTGAGAAGAATAAACTAAGGTGGTTTGGACATGTAAAGAGGATGGAGGAAAATAGAATACCAAGACAGATGCTGGAGGCGAAGTGCAAGGGTAAGAGAGCAAGGGGAAGACCTAGAACAAGGTGGATTGATTCAGTGAAGAACAGCGTGAGAAAAAGAAATCTGGACTGGGACAAGATCGTGGAAGAAGAATGGTGGAAGGAAAGAGGAAAGTGGAGAAGTGCCATAAATACCCCGACCTGGCAGAAGCTGGATAAGGGGAAATGATGATGATGATGATGATTATATATCATATCAACAGGACTGTTACAGGTCAGGGAATAGACAGGTTGGAAAAATCCGGTCAGGGAAGTCAGGGAAATTTTCTGCAAGGTCAGGGAACTTTTTAATTTTTTAAAATAAAATAATACAGTACATGCTGGAGCGTGAATCTGTCTATTTGGATTTAGCGCGAAGCTCCTTCGCTTTGTTGGGTTGGGGCGGCAAAATGTTAAAATTGAAAAATAAAGGAGAGAGAGAGCAAGAAAGGAATACATCGCGGTAGCCCTGCTGCTCTCGATACTTTGTCGCGTCGTTTGTCCCCACTACACCCTTTCCTCCACTTTCGACTCACTGCACCTTTTGCAACAAGACCTTTGACCTGAGCAACATGGGATAAAGGCGATGGTAGCCACGTAAAAGGAAAACTGCATCAATTTAAAATCTGCAGTAGGAACTTATCATACGGCATTACGTTTTTTTACAACAACATTGCGAGCACGACTGCACCTGCTACTGCCAACGTCGGAGAAACTCAAGGTGGTGGTAATTCTTCAGTCGCACTTTCAGCAGTTCAAGTACCGGTAGCAGCAGTAAAGGAGGACAATATTTCGCTTTCCTCAACATCCGGCGCGGTAGGAAATGAAGTGAATGCTATGCGCGGACTGAACAAGTACATTTTGAAAGACAACTGTAGAAATTTTATGGTTATTAAATTGTTGCGTAAACCACATATCACTGTCAGCCGGGGGAAATCCTGGGAATGAGTTCCGCAGAATGTTCCCCGATAGCCTGATAGCTTCAAAAATGGAATTAGGTCGATTAAAAATGGCTTATGTTCTAATTTACGGGCTTGATTCCTTTTACAATGAGTTAATTGAAGAGTTAAAACAGCAAAAGTATTGTCATCATGTTCGATGAAAGTATGAACAGGTGTGCGCAGCGACAACAAATGGACCTAGCAGTGCGTTTCTGGTCTAAGCATTTAGATGAAGTGAGAACTCAATATTTTTAACGTTGGCATTCCTTGGCCGCCCTAGGTCAGTTGATCTGTTGGAGGCATTTAGGAAGAGTGTTCCAAAGGAATTGTTAAAACCCGTAGAAATGGTTTCAATGGACGGACCTAATGTAAACCTTAAATTTCTGAATGAATTAAAAATCGATCTTCTGGAAGGGCCGGATGATATTTATTTCTTATGATGGGTACGTGTGGGCTGCACGTAGTTCAAAATACATTCAAAAGTGGAATCGTTGAAGCAGGGTGGGGTGTCCCATTATTTTTGAGATTGCAATTCAATATTTTTCATGATAGTCCAGCACGTAAGAGAGTCTATTCTGAATGTTCAAAATGTGACACATTTCGCCTGCCATTGAGTCCAGTAAGGTGGCTTTGCAATGCTCCCGTCGCAGAAAGACCAATGGAAATTGTATCTAATCTCTAAAAGTTTGTACAGGTGATTGAGTCAGGTGAAGCCAATGTTGCAATAATATCTGACAGCTACAAAAATGTTGTTAAAGCTTTGAAGGACCCACTATTATTGGTGAAGCTATCATTCTTTGCCCAGTTAGCTCGTCAACTAGAGCCTTTCGTGACAGCTTTTCAATCAAACGACCCTCTTGCTCCCTTTTCGTACTCTGATTTGAGTAAATTGCTTAGGAATTTAATGGAAAGCTTTGTAAAAGTAGATGTTCTATCAAACGCTACTAACTTATGCTCAATTGATGCCAATGAGAAGCAAAACCTGATCCCCATGAAGACTTTGAATTTAGTCATTCCGTCCGCTCGGAGTTACGGCAGACAAAGGCAAAGGAAGTATATATTTTGCGTTTCAAGGATGAATGTGTTAAAATGTTAACAGCTATTTGCACTAAAATACTCCAAAAATCGCCTCTTAAATATTCTTTGTGTAAATACATTACGTTCTGTGATCCTACCATAATTTCCCAGAGTAGAAGTGTGTGTATTTCTCGGCTTGGAAATTGCCATACTGCGTACAGAGATAGCAATCGATTGTCTCCCTAAGACTGTGTACGGGCGGGCAGCAGCCGATTATTAGCGAAAAACATGTAGATTAGACCATTTTTGGTGAAGTGTTCTGAAAATCCAGGAAAGCTCGGAGCTTCTGACACAGTTCATTCAGGGTGTTCTCATTCTAAGTCAAGGTCAAGCGTTTGTAGTACGCGGCTATTTTACTAATAGAGATGATTGTCGAAAATCGGCTCGAACGTTCTCTCATAGCCTACGATGGTGTTGGGAGGATTAGGTAAAGTGACTGTCGCCCAAAAAAAAAAGACAATTGAAAAGCGCTTTTGCCATTGATCGATGTAAATAAGTCCGATAGCTTTTGAGTCCTGGTGTAATGGTAACACCATTGGATCAACCAATTAAAGGTCTCCATTTTCAGAGAGAATTCTGAGTGAGTTCAGAATTGGTAAAGTTTGAGCTTTAAAGTATGTGGGATGGAACATGATAAGAGAAAAGACAAAAACAAAGAAAGCGAGAGAGCAAGTAGCTTTAACATAAATGAAAATGAAAATCCACAGCCTGCGTCCAGTCTCCGACCGGGTCAGGAATGGAATGAATGAAGCCCCCATCTAGCGGCGAGGATATGGACTGTGCCGGCTGCCGAGGCCTGACGCACCCCTCTGGGGCAATGATTAAATGAATGACAGATGAAATGAAATGATAGTGGAGAGTGTTTCTGGAATGAAATTTTGACAGGGAAAACCGGAGTACCCGGAGAAAAACCTGTCTGCCTCCGTTTTGTCCAGCACAGATCTCACATGGAGTGACCGGGATTTGAACCACGGACCCAGCGGTGAGAGGCCGGCGTGCTGCCGCCTAAGCCACGGAGGCTTTAACATGAATATATATTCAAAATCACAAACAAGTTTATAATTTTCCTTGCAAGGTTGCGTCTAGCAATACACAAGGTTAATGCCTTAAACATAACTAAATTAAAGTTACAAATCTTAATAATGTGTAAATGCCTTACAACAAGAATTAAGTTGCCTTTGCAAAAAAGAGAATTAGTGATGCGGCTTTGGTTTGGCTGACAGGGAGCAAATCCTGTCCTACCGGGAAAGAAAAAAAGGGGAAACTAGAGAAGTTATCCAAAAAGACATGACCTACTAAAGGGGCCAGTGAGGGGCTCAGTCCTGCAGTATTCTATAAGAATTGTAATATTGGAGCAGAATAACTTGCAAATGAAATAATGTAATGGCAGAAACAGAATATGTGAACTGCATAAGGATTTACTGCGAAGGTGAAATGGCAGAAACAGGTGGGCAAGTAGCCTATAACCTGAAAGTGAACCATGAGAGAGAAGGTGCACAGGCAAAGTGCAGTGAAAATTACAGATATGCATAAGCAATACTGAGATTGTTCTCACAAAAAAAAAAAAAAATGTCTAAAGTAAGCTGGTATGTTATTCCGCCTAGTGGGGAACGGAGAGAAGATCACACAGATATCAAAATTGAGGAATCTTCTAAACCATGCTTCTATGAGACTAACATGAAAACAAAAAGAACAGCGTAATGCGTAGTGTATAAGAACAGCGCAATGGCAGATACAGGTCTGCTTTAGAATAAACATAACAAAATATTAAATGCATGATACATTTTCTTACTTAACTTTGTAAAATGATGGCGACAATCCATATTGGCGTAGCACAAAGAAGACATAGGTTATGTCTAGTTCCAGATTGCGTGCACAAAAGCACTTAACTTGAAAGGGTGTGGTTAACATTCCACACGTGCGTAGAACACTTGAGAAAGTTCATTTCCAGTTGTGGTTTCTTTCACAAAGTATTTGACGGAGCTGAAGTACACTCGCAGAATAGTGAGGTAGACCTTAGCTATTATAAAGATGAAGTGACAATATTCACTTAATTCGGAGTAGATTTCCTTGGTACACGAAGATGTATACTTGAGTTTGTGTTGCAGGAACACGGTAAAGTTCAATCCAAGTTGGATGATGTTAAACATGTCTTGGACGACATGACGAAGGTTAAGTTAACACTTCTTGATGCAGAATTACGATAAGTTTTACAATCATGAAGTTTAGCGTCCGGTGCTCAAGACGGGTGGTTGGTGCAATACCAATGGAGAAATCACACATAAGATGTGTCGGTCTGCAACTTAAATAGCAGGCAGTACAGGAGTCGAGAAACATCGATGTCCGGCCATTGGCGTGTCCCAAACATGTGGCCGGGAAGAAGCGTGCTGATTGGCAGAGAGCGGCCATGTCAAGGAGATGGCCAATGAGTGCGAACCAACTAAAGTCTGCTGGACAGTCCATGATACCACGCAGTATCAGAAAGGTGACCTAATTAACACTTGGAAAAATGTCTTAAAGGCGAGAAATATATTGTAACACAACAGGTGGGTATGAAAAAAATAATTTTAAATATAATTTAATTAAACGTAAGCCTCCTTGGCTTAGGCGGCAGCACGCCGGCCTCTCACCGCTGGGTCCGTGGTTCAAATCCCGGTCACTCCATGTGAGATCTGTGCTGGACAAAACGGAGGCAGACAGGTTATTCTCTGGGTACTCCGGTTTTCCCTGTCAAAATTTCATTCCAGCAACACTCTCCACTATCATTTCATTTCATCTGTCATTCATTTAATCATTGCCCCAGAGGAGTGCTTCAGGCCTCGGCAGCCGGCACAGTTCATATCCTCGCCGCTAGATAGGGGCTTCATTCATTCCATTCCTGACCCGCTCGGAGACTGGAAGCAGGATGTGGATTTTCATTTTCATAATTTAATTAAACAAGTAAGTGAAATTAAGTATATTTGTCACCAACACGTGGTGACGAAAAATGAGGTAATGAAATCAAATACTAGTCTTGACTTTTACAATAACAAAAATCTACAAAAATTAACCAGTTAATCATTCGCAAATGCGAACAAGTCCAATTAAATGGTTTCGTTGTGCCATTTTTTGTATTACCTATTTTTAATTTCTTTCTTACCTTAGCAATAATTTTGAAAGATTCTGTGCCATCTACGTTACTTATCCGTCGTATTATTTGACTATTAGGTCGGGGTTTCTAAGTCCTTAGTTATAGCAATTGCAATAATTTTTTGAATGTAAAAGTTTCATTTTGAACTGAGTGTACTGACAAAGAAAGAAGTTAAAAATAAAGTTCCTTGAATCCATTTTTTAATTTATTTATTTTTGTTATTTGTCCGTGTTCATCATCATCATCTTGTACAGTTTCCAGCCCCAGGCTGGGTCTGTTTGGAACATAAGCCTCGCCTCTTAGTTCTTTCTTCCCACCACCTCTCCGCTATCACTCTGGTCCAGTCCTCGCCTCTCTTCTTGACACATTCCTCCACTCCTTTCAGCCATCTATCTCTTGGTCTTCCCCTTGGTCGTTTCTTCTGCATCTGCATCTCATGAATCCTCTTGGGAATCTTCTTCTCATCCATTCTCTTTAAGTGTCCATACCACCTCAGTCTTGATGTCTCAATCCTACCTTGCAAGGGCTCCTCTTTCACCATTTCCCTGACCTTTTCATTCCTCACCCAGTCTCTTCTTGTTACTCCGATCCTACTTCGTCCGTGTTATTATATTTTATTTTGAATAACCGATTAATTTATTTTAAAAAATCCTCTCGGCACGCCAGAAGGTGGAGATAGATTTCACCTGGCAAACTAGGGGATAGGCGAAAATAGGCAGAATATGCAGGTTTTCGTAGAAGGATAAGACCTCATTTATTGCGAGAAAGTATTTACAATTGGAGCTTAATTAATTTTGTTTTTCGTCTTTTTATGCATATTTTTAACATTTTATTGTCTTATGGGCACGGTAACCTTCTCGTCCTTTGGGGTACATTTTTATACTTGTGGTCACACTGTCCTTATGCAAGGTTTTGACACTGATGTGTAACTATCTAAAGGTCTGTTACTTCTTCATGCAAAATGTTATCACCCACAGAGATGTTGGTTCCTCAGTTTAGGGACTGCGCCAACGCGGTCATGTAGCCCCTTGTACTTTGGGTGTGTGTAGAATCTGTCTGATAAATGGTGTTAATTGTGATGGCACTATTAGTCTGTAATTCAGGTAAGGACTGCAGACGGTCAATTTCAAGTAGTAGTTTCTAATTTTGCTACCAAATACTACCCTCGACACCTAGCTGTGAACTTGGCTACTAGATGCCACCGCAACCAGCAACTCACAATGAACATTGGAACTTCCCCTACGAAGGAAAGCATACTGAGGGATTTTTAGCGCTCTTAGAAAGTCCGACGACTTTCTAGTCCGGCTTTGAACCTTGGACATAGAAGTTCAGCATGCTACCAGTTCCGCCACCGAAGCCGCTTCCTGGCAGAGTCAGATGGAAAACTGAATGTGATCTCGTGCAATGGCGTTGTCATGGCAACCTCTGGTGGCTAATCCCTTATCAATTTAGTAGTGTTGTCATGGCAACCTCTGATGGCTCTTGGCATTTTCTTATAATTCCGAAATCAGTTTGCTCATCCCTTGGCATAATTCTTTCAGACAAAATTTTTAGGCAATTATTAGGGGAATATGGTTCATTTTGTACGGTTTTGATATTGTGCCTATTAAGAGAGATAATGATCAATGTTTCCCAAAAACACCCACTCTTTCCCACCCCTTTGGTCAATGGTTGGTGATATCAAAAAAAAATTCAAGCATACATTTTTGGGCCTTATCTGACACATAGTATGTATGATCTTTGAATGGATTCGATTTTTCACAAAGAGAGTTATAGCGATATTTCACTTTCACGAAAAATGCCCCCCATTTTCACCCCCTTCTACCGGTAGTGCCCATTAACAAACTCGACCGAGATGTTAAAGGGATACATATTTTATGTAAAAATTTCGAAGTGATTGGTGCAAAATTGCGTTAGTTATAGTGTGTCCACAAGAAAGTGATATATATACATAAATTATACACACATCAAAAAAAGTTTTGCATCACCTCGGTTCCCAGATCTCCGGCATATAGACGTTGACTGTGTATATTGTATCCAAGATACAGTCCCTTTGACTGTTCATAGATGTCACTAAAACTGCTCAAAGATGTAAACAACCATGCATGAGCAGGGCCTATTAGACGGAGGGGGTACGACAGCCGATCAGTTCCAGTCATTCCACCAGGACGAAGGTACGCTGCTCATGTTGTCTGTAGTTCTACCATGCCTAGAAGGTCAATACCGCAGTTCGATCGCGTCCGCATTGTTACTTTGTGTCAAGAAGGGCTCTCAACAAGGGAAGTTTCCAGGCGTCTCAGAGTGAACCAAAGCGATGTTGTTCGGACATGGAGGAGGTACAGAGATACAGGAACTGTCGATGACAGGCCTCGCTCAGGCCGCCCAAGGGCTACTACTGTAGTGGATGACCGCTACTTACGGATTGCCGCTCGGAGGAACCCTGACAGCAATGCCACCATGTTGAATAATGCGTTTCGTTCAGCCACAGGACGTCGTGTTTCAACTCAAACTGTGCGCAATAGGCTGCATGATGCGCAACTTCACTCCCGACGTCCATGGCGAGGTCCAGCTTTGCAACCCCGACACCATGCAGCGCGGTACAGATGGGCCCAACAACATGCTGAATGGACCCCACGGAATTGGCATCACGTTCTCTTCACCGATGAGTGTCGCATATGCCTTCAACCAGACAATCGTCGGAGACGTGTTTGGAGGCACCCTGGTCAGGCTGAACGTCTTAGACACACTGTCCAGCGAGTGCAGCAAGGTGGTGGTTCCCTGATGTTTTGGGGTGGCATTATGTGGGGCCGACGTACGCCACTGGTGGTCATGGAAGGCTCCGAAACGGCTTTACGATACCTGAATGACATCCTCCGACCCATAGTGCAACCATATCGGCAGAATATTGGAGAGGCATTTGTCTTCATGGACGACAATTCTCGACCTCATCGTGCACATCTTGTGAATGCGTTCCTTCAAGATAACGACATCGCTCGACTACAGTGGCCAGCATGTTCGCCAGACATGAACCCTATCGAACATGCCTGGGATATGTTGAAAAGGGCTGTTTATGGACGTCTTGACCCACCAACCACTCTGAGAGATTTACGCCGAATTGTCGTTGAGGAGTGGGACAATTTGGACCAACAGTGTCTTGATGAACTTGTGGATAGTATGCCACGGCGAATACAGGCATGCATCAATGCAAGAGGACGTGCTACTGGGTATTAGAGGTAGTGGTGTGTACTGCAATCTGGACCACAAATGCTGAAAGTCTAGCTGTATGATGGTACAACATGCAATGTGTGGGTCTCATGAGCAATAAAACGAGCTGAAATGTTGTTTGTGTTGATCTCTATTCCCTTTGTATTTAACGGTTCCGGAACTCTTGGAACCGAGGTGATGCAAAACTTTTTTTGATGTGTGTATATAAACTTTTGAACTGACGGTGATTTTGGGGTCTAGGGGATGTGAAACGCGGAGATATGTCGAAATTTTCCGGAAGTCGAAACATGGTACCCATTGCAGTAGTTAGCTTTCTAATGAAATCTACCTAAAAGTCAGATGAAGACAGTTTTTTTTTTGCATGCCTTCTGAAGTGCTCACGGCATCTGAAAGTGGGCTAATTCTTAAAATTAGTTTTTTGTTAAAATTCTTTCTTTAAGCCTTTTCTTTACAATCTCTGAAAATAGCTTACAAATCTCGTGTAATACAGTAGATGAAAAAAAAACTAAGAAAGGTTAGCATGGACGTGTATTTAAAATAAAAAATCAGCGTAAGTAGTGGGATTCGGAAGATGTAAATCAGTAACTATCGTTTGATCAATTTGACGGGTTTTATTTTTAATGTACTATATGTTCATACTGTGATCAGAATAAAGTATTGGTGGTCAGGGAAAATGGGATCCTAAGTCAGAGAAAATGCAAATCATGGTCTTGTTACAACCCTGTATCAAGCACTTGAAGGAGGGAAGGTTGTAGTTTTATGTGACCGTTAATCGTGCATCATGAGCCACAGGACCTCCTGTTTACGTGGAATATGAAACCACAGGACATGGCATTTCACTTTGAATATCTCGGATGCATTGACAGGGAATCTAACCCGGTCCGCCGTGGTGAGAGGCCAACAGCTTGATCGCTGCGCCACCACGTCCCACATCAAGCACTTGAGACCATAAGGTATCACACTAGTAATACACAAAATGATGGAAAAAAACTAGTTTTAACCTTCAGAGTACTAGGGACGAAATGCTGTGGAGCAACGCGTGCTTCCTTTTAGTTTCACATTTCTGTTCATTGAGGTGATGCTATTTGAAAGTAGACTTTCTTTGCTCTTTTGTGGTGTTCACCGAGTATCTAAATTCCCTTTTAGCGATTTTTTTAAGGCATTTTTAATCTACGTTGCATCTTGTATGTTTTTTTCTATCTAAATTACATCTCGCGATTGTTTTCAACCTCAATTGCATTTTGTAAAGATTGACAATCTAAATTGCTTTATAGTAAGTCTTTCAATGCAGGTGGCTGGGCCTTTTAGTGAGTATTTTGAATTTCATTTGCATTTTGTAAGTATTTTCAACCAAAACCCCATTTCGCACGAATTTTGAATCTAAATTGCATTTTGTTTGGTGGGCATTTTGCACATATTTTGATTCTCAATTGCATTTTGTGGGTATTTTGAATCTAAATTTCATTTTGTCAAGTATTTTCAATCTAAATTGCATTTTGTAACTATTGTCAATCCACATGAGTCGTTTGAATCTACCATACATTTTGTAAGCATTTTCAATTTCAATTGCATTTTGAAAGTATTTTGAATTTCAATTGCACTTTGTGAATAATTTGGATTGTAATTGGGATATTTCAATCTGAATTGCATTGTGTATTTTCAATTTCAATTGCATTTTGTAAGTATTTTGAACCTCAATTGCATTTTGTACATAATTTCGATCTCCTTTGCATTTTGTAAGTATTTTGAATTTCGGTTGCATTTTGTAAGTATTTCGACGCTACATTGCATTTTGTAAGTGTTTTGAATCTAGCCTACGTTTTGTGGGTCTTTTTCAATCTATTCTTTTTGTGAATCTTTTCGTTCTAAATGTTTTTTTGTAAGACCATATTTGAGTTGTTTCCATCTGAGTTTCTCTTTGTACGTATTTTCCGTCTCACATAATTGTCGTTCTGGTTTCCATTTCATTCTCATTTTCGCTATCACCCAGTTCATTAGGGGCCGATAACCTAGATGTTAGGCCCCTTAAAACAACAATTATCATCATCTTCTTTTGTGGTAGCCCATAGAACCATTTACTTTGCATTTCTCATGTCTATGGTGATGCAAAATACACTATTTATTTAAGGAGATGGCAATGTGTGACTCATGTTCGTCTTGGGTGAAAAGTATTTTGAGAAGAACAAGCCGTTCCATCTAGCTTGCCTGGACCTTAAGAAGGCCTTTGATTGAGTGCCTCATGACCTTATATTGCAAACACTGCGAGAGCAGGGTATGCGAGATCACCTTTTCGACTGGGTTCAGCTGCTTTTTGTAGATCCACCATCACAGCATTTGGCTAGAGTAAGCAGGAAGAAACGTATGGGGTAACCACTATAAGGATCACATTGTCAGTGCCAAGATTCAAACTTCGGGTCTCTGAAAGAAATAGGCTATTTACTACAGTGAAACCTCTCTATAACAGACACTCTTGGAACCATAAATATAGTCCACTAAAGTGGAGTGTCCACTATAGAGTGTGTTTGAGAAAAAGACATCCCACTTTGGTAGATATGTGTATTTACATTAAATTGTTGTAGTTGATAGCTGCTGCAGGTTATGAAAGCAAAAAACCACTGCGTGTGACGTATGCACGTACAGCTCTGTAAATGTATTTTAAGTTCACTATACACCACTAAACACAGTACATAATTAATGTTTAGGTTCCAGTTTGTTTTATTTTGAGTCCTATTTAAAGTTCTGAATTATTAGCCTTTCAAGATACTATTGCCAGTGGCCGAGGTGGAAACTATTCTTTGATTACTTGTCTTGCTGTCAGCTTGCTTTGTTAACAGGTACAGTCGCATGGGAAAGATATAACTCACTCCAGTAGGCTTTCAATGTTTTACTCTCTGTGGTGACATGAGCTCCTATTAATCTTAGCTCTGCTGTTGAAATGCACTATTCGTAATACGCCCATTATTATTAATTATTCCGTACACTATTTGCAATGTAACTCCTGTCGTAACACAAGTAACTTAGTGCGCGCAATGCTGCTTGACTTATGTGTAGACTACACTGTGTCACGCAATGCTCCAGCTTCTATTATCAACAAACACTGGAGCAGCCAAGTTCAGTGGCAGTCGTATCTTGAAAGGCTAATACTCCTTGGTCTATTGGCTGAGAGACTAAGGTTGCATTTAGGGGAAGAAACATTATCGTGTTTCTTTGCATCTGATTGTCTGGATGCTATGCCACATTATCAAAGAATAACAGCATTTTTCTTGATTAATGCATCATTTTTCTGTCCATCTCGCCTAACCACACTGTCAAGATCTTTCTGGTCATCCACACCACTGATTGATTTCCAGTCAACACCGAACTTTGTGTTAATTTTTTTGAACATCTTGGCATTGCCTATGGCAAGAAGTTTCTGGCGTTCTCCACACATGCATGCACATAACAGCACAGTAAGGCATTCCTTAGCTACTTTTGCACCAGCACAGGAACTTCCTTTTATATATAAAGTTTTGCCGAGCAAAGCGCTTTAAAGCAGTCCATTTTGGTCGTTACTTAGAAATTGCCATTTTAACTTCCCCTGTGTGGGTGCGGGTTAGAATACACCCACAGTATGCTCTGCCTATCGTAGGAGTGGACTAATAGGGCCGACATGACTGACAGACACGACATACTTTAATTTGGAAGACTCTCTGTGGATGGGGAGGGCAGAATTTATCCACGGTATCCCCTGCCCGTCATAAATAGGGGGGGCCTTTTCAAAGGTCTATTTCAATTTTCCGGTCCCATTTTTGGTTTGACGCTGTGCATGCTGCCTGGCCAGAAAGCCTAGACTGTATTCCCCATCGTGTCAGGTGGGTGCGCCATGGACCCTTGCAGTAGTATCCGCCTCACAACGGAGGTCCGTGCACGGCCGAATACTTGTGCCGAATATACCACTGTGGTACACCTTGGGATGAAGAATTTAACAAGTGATTCACCGTAGACAGGACCCTGAAAACACAACCCGGGCTGGCCTCCTTAAAGAGCCGTCTCTGGAGTGTCATGAAATACCAAGGTGTATACACCTTGGGATGAAGAATTTAACAAGCGATTCACCGTAGACAGGACTCCTCGCTACCTGGTAGCTACCAGGACGGATGGGGGAGAATTTAAGCTCGTTAAATCGATCATTTTCTCGGAAGAAATCGATGGGAAATGTACAGACCTTGATGGAATTTCCAAACTCCGGAACAGGCAGCTCCTGCTGCATACCCTTAGTCGGCAGCAAACCGAAACGTTGCTGGAATGCACGCAATTTGGTGAAATTCCGGTTAAGGTCGCCAAGCACGAAACGCTAAATGAGGTCCGTGGAGTAATATTCCACCGCGACCTCATTTTGAACATGGACAAGGAACTAATGCCGGATCTGGGGAAGAGCGGCGTCACCAATATTAGGTGCATGACCCGGAAAATTGGAGAGGATAGCGTCGATACCGGCTCGTTCATTCTCCATTTCAGGGTGCCTATGTTGGTGATGGTCACGTCCTACCATTGTGGCGTTCAACCTTACATCACTCCACCTATGCACTGCTACCAATGTCAGAGATTCCGCTAGGTGTACTGCGAAGGCTGTTTGTAGAGAGTGTGGCAAGGGGACACATGAGGGTGAGAGGTGTACGCCTCCCCCAATATGTCCCAAATGCCAAGGATGTCACTCCCCACGGTCAAAACAGTGCCCTGAAGTCACCAAGGAAGCCAAGATCCAGGGGATCAGGACTCTTGATAGGTTTTCATGTCACGACGCTCGCAAGAGGTACCGTGATTTGATTGCCCCCGTATTTCGGGTATTGTTTGCAGCTGCAGCGACGCCCTCAATCACTCCTGCCGTAAAAGTTCCCAGTGCAGTACCCTCTATGTCTGGTTTTAGTGCGATCTTAAAATCTTATTGTCCAAAACAGTCGGGGGGAAAAAGTCATACCCTGCAAAGGGGAAAAGAAGACTTTGCCGACTGGGACTGGACCTTCGTCCAGCCCACCTGGTATGACTAAAATTGTAGGAGAGAAGAGAGAGAAGGTGGGTCGCCGTCTCTCTCGCCCTCCTGCTGACGGGGTGGCTACTGTCTCTGCTGGCCGTTCCGCTCCCACAATCATCAAGGGAGCGAAGCCAAACCCGTCCGTATGGGGGAATTCCCCTACAAGAAAGGATCGGCGGAGGGGAGAAAACCAGTTCAGCGCCGTCTCTCTTCCTCTCCTGGAGACAGGGCTGCTCTGATATCTGCTGGGCATCCCGCTCCCACCACCACCAGTGGAGCTGTCATGTTTTGCAAGGAACTGGCGTCTGTGGGGAAGGGACCACCTACTTCCCGCAATAGACGTCACTGCCGATCAAGGAAGAAAAATGTTTGGGGCGTGTCAGGGATGGACACCCAGTATTCGGACCGGGAAAAGGTTCCTCGACACCACTCCCACTTTCCCCGAAGAGCGAGACTGGTGAAGTCTGACAAGGAACTCTCCACCAAGAGAGCGGCCCCCTCCATTTTCTTCGTTTTCGGACGGATATGTGGAGATTGAGGTGTGCTCTCCTCCCCCATCATCTCCACCTAGAGATGGGGAAGGGCGGCAAACGGTCAAGTATAAGTAGAAGAGCAACTTCTACTTAGTCCACACTATGGCACTTTTTTAGTGCCGGGAGTTTCCGAGGACATGTTCGGCTCGCCAGAATTTGTAGCTACTTCTATGCGGACACCCATGGGGTTAGCTACATGTACTGTAGCGTGTGGAGTGCTGTCTGGGATGGAAAGTGTGATTCTAGGGACGATGAATTGGTAGGTAGCGGCTGTGGCCTATAGTTAGGGAGCAAGCCCGGCATTTGCCTGGAAGGAAGATGGGAAACCACAGAAGACCATCTTCAAGGTTGCCGGCGGGGGGATTCGAACCTCTTTGTCTCCCTGATTTGAGTGACTGACTGCAGCCATGGCTAACTCACCCGGTACTATGGCACTATTACAATGGAACTGTAATAGCTATTCTGGTCATCTCGCTGAGTTACATCAACTAATATCTTCATTTTCGGCAACCATTGTCTGTCTTCAGGAATCCAGGTTTCGTACTGGACACGAGACAACAATGCGTCACTTCAAACTCTTCTCTAAAGACAGGGTGGATGGAGCTGTGGCGTCTGCACTCTTGTCCACTCTAGCTTCTTTAATGAAGAGGTGCCGTTGTGTACTCGGCTAGAAGCAGGTGCAGTTCGTACTTCGTTGCCAGTAATGGCAACAGTATGTAACATGTACATCCCGCCAGATTCTCAACTGGATTACAACCAGCTGGTGGATCTAGTCTCTCAGCTTCCCCATCCTTTTCTCCTTCTGGGAGATTTTAATGACCACAACACCATCTGGGGCTCCGCTACCACTAGCGGTAGAGGGAGAGATTTTGAGAGACTGTTGAACAAGGGGGAACTTACGCACTTCTCTATTGCACACGGCACTTATTCCAGTGTCGACATCTCCTTGTGCATTCATGCTCTGGTTCCTCTGCTACAGTGGGGTGTACACTACCTTTGTAACAGTGCCATATCCCGATTATCGTTTACTTTCGAACCAGAGAGCCATCGGGCTGATTGGCCAACATTCACAGCACATGCATTTTTTGCCGAAAATACCTTTGGGAGTGTCGATGATCATTCCATTCTCATAAGGAATGGTAGTTTGGCTGCAGCAGAGGGAACAATACCTTCCTCCTCCGGCAACTCCCGTCAGAAGCTTGTCCCTTGGTGGACAGCCGAGATTACAGCAGCCAGTAAAGATTGTCAGCATGCATTCAAATGCTTTCGGAGGCATAACACTATGGCCAACCTTATCACCTTCAAAAGGATGATTGCTAGAGCCCGATATCTGATTTAAGAGATTAAGAAACCGACGTGGGAAGAGTATGTGTCGTCTATGACAGCACATACTCCTTCATCTCAAGTATGGACTAAGCTTCGTCAGATCTCCGGACTCACATCTTTGGCGATACCCGGAGTCTCCATCAACGGAGAAATCATCACGGACCATCATGCCATTGCCAACAGTATTGGATCGCACTCTTCTGATGTATCCTGCTCAGGGAGTTATGTTCCTACATTTCTGATTCTACAATGTACCATTCTCTGAATGAGAACTGCACAGTGCGCTTGCACTGTGCAAGGATACTGATCCTGGACCGGATAACATACATAATCAAATGTTAAAACATCAGTGCAAATCCAGTATAACAAGGTTGTTGGTCCTCTTCAATCTTATCTACTATATATTTGTCAAATACCATTCACTCACTCATTCATCACGAAATCTCGGAAACCATCGAACGGATTGGAATGAAATTTGGTATGCAGCTTCCTCAAGGGCCGTAGGTGCTCGCTAAGAAAGGTTTTCAAAAAATTCACTCGGGATCATGGTAAAACCGCGATTATATGAGGCAATGCTGGCTGAAACACGTCGCCCCTACCAGTGTTCTGGTGCATTGTAGGCAGTGAGCTTACTGTCATAACGTGCACGTCATTGTTGTCTGCGCTCCCGACCTTTATCCACTCTCTCTGTTCAAACAGTACTTTATACATTCACCATCACTTTATAATCATCATATTGCATTATATATTAGCCTTTAGTTGAAGTAACTGTAGTTATAATGAAAAGTAGACTTTGGTAAAAGAAAATTACCTCTACCAACGTTAATTTTGTTAAGTTAGGCTAGGTCTATTCCATTTATCAGGTTTTTTAAGTAGAGATTTGTTTTATTAAGTTAGGAGAAGATGGCTACTGCATTAATATCCCTCATCGTCACAACAGCACCCAAGCACCTTTGAAGAAGACCGTGTCTGCCGCTAACTTTTACAGCTTCAGAATATTTGAGCTTGAGGGTGATAATTCTTATCTTTTGTTATTTCGCAATCTTCTCAACCAGTTTCTGGTTGATACGTATGCAAAGATTGAGACAGAGAGACTACTTTGGATTCGCATCAATCAGAAAAAAGTTGATAAGTGAGGAATATGTGCACCTGTAGGACGCAATGAGTAAAGCTGTAAGCCGTTTGTCAGATATTGGTAAAATGGATATCGCAGGCTGCCCACTTCGGAGGGTGGGGTTTCTATTATTAAAAAGGCAGTGGAAATTGACAATAGCTGGGTGGTACCCTATAACCCTGTCCAGTGCTTGATTTGTAAGAAAAGAGGTTCCGGTACTGAGGGCTACCAGGTGGTGCTTCATGGAATATTGAAATATAGAGTTCTAAAAACGATATATTTACGCTTTTTTGAACACCTTTAAAAATTAATCAGTGGACAAAATAGCAATCTAATTTTGATTGCAATTTTAAATTAAATTGAGACTGCTGTAGCAACATTTTCTTACCATAGCCGTTGGCCAATATTCAATTATGTAGGCCAACTAGGCTACCATTCAAACAATGTACATTATTTCATTTTTTGTTTTGTTTTATGTAATTTAAAAAACTAAATACATTTGGTTTGAAAATACACACATGTTCACCAGCAATCGTTTATTTCTTGTTTTATAATTTTGTCTTTACAGTTTTCTGAAATAATTATTTATTATAAAGGTACTGTACTTAAGCATGTTTTACCTCACAGTTTATAAAATTTTCCAAAGTTTAGAAAAGTCTTCGTTGTATGTGCCTGCTTGCTCTTAGTATCCAGAGCGGAGTGCCGTCTCCGAAGCAGCCAAGATTCCACGCACTTTGAAGTACAGTCCAGTCAAAGACCAAGTTTACCTTGACTTACAACTAACCTTCCACAGTTCTAAAAGTTATGTTATACGAGTATATTCCACTTTTCCCCCGATCAGAGGTTTCGGTACGGCGTACCGGTGCGTACCATCACAAATCAAGCCCTGACCCCGTCCTATCTCGCACCTTCTCAGCTCATATCAATGTTGAGTACTGCAACTCTGTCAAGTCAATAAAATACATTTGCAAGTATGTTAACAAAGGTTCCGACCAAGTTACTTTTAGCATCGGAGAGTTTGACGAAGTTGCGAGATATGAATCAGGACGTTACATCAGCAGCTCAGAGGCGGCTTGGCGCATATTCTGCTTCCTCATATATGAAACGCTATCCTTAGGTCATGCAACTTGCCGTCCACCTCGAGAACGGCCAGCGGGTTTACTTTAATGAAGACGACGTTCGTGACCAGTTTAACAGCCCTCCAAACACAACTTTTCTTGCTTTCTTCGAACTATGCCGATCCGATAAATTTGCTTCAACACTTTTATATTGTGAAGTTCCATCCTATTTCGTTTGGAAAGGTAAGAAGTTCTATTGAAGGAAACAAGGAAAGCCAGTCCCAGGCCATCCTGGTGTGAAAAAAAAATCAGACCCTTGGCAGAGTTAACACCGTTCACCCTGGTAATGCAAAGTGCTAACACCTCCGCCTCCTTTTACATAAAATCCCTGGCCCTTTTACTGACCTCAAAACCGTGGCAGAAGTGGTTCAACCAGCATTTCAAGCGGCATGTAATGCACTTGGCTTGCTAGAGGATGATGCGCACTGGGACCGCACACTAGAGGAAGCGTCCTCCACCGACTCTCCCCACAAGATACTTGAGCTGTTTGCCATCTTACTGGTGTTTTGTCAAGTGAATGATCCCATCATGCTCTGGAAAAAACACAAAAACGGCCTCGCGGAAGATGTGGTGGGAGAGGTTCAGATGCAGTGTGCTGATGTCAACCTGGTCATGGGCGTTATCTACAACAGGTGTCTGGTGCTTCTTGAGGATTTAGTACTAAAATTGTCTGGTCAACAACTGGAATGCTTTGGACTTCCGTCGCCTTCTCGAGAAGAACACTCTGTCATTGTTCACCGAGAATGTGTCAGTGAATATCTTACGACACAATTAAGTTGTCCAAAGTGGTTGCTGATAATGTTCCAAAATTGAACAACGAGCAGAGATTGGCCTATGACAAAATAGTTCAAAGTGTTTTTTCAGAACGTGGTCAGCTCTTTTTTCTGGATGCACCAGGCGGAACTGGCAAAACCTTCCTGATTAATCTCCTGCTCAGTACATTTAGAAGTCCACAGAACATTGCCATCGCAGTCGCCTCCTCGGGTATTGCAGCAACCCTACTGGATGGTGGAAGAACAGCGCTTTATGCCTTCAAGCTCTCTCTTAACCTCAGTCACGCTGCATCTGCCCTTTGTAACATCTCTAAGCAAAGTGGAACAGCTCGCGTGCTGAGAGAAACAAAACTCATTATTTGGGATGTATGCACGATGGTGCACAAAGGAGGAGTCGAGGCATTGGACAGAACACATAGGGACATTAGGGGTAACAACCAACTTATGGGTTGAGTCACAGAACTTCTTGCCGGTGACTTTAGACAGACCCTCTCTGTTATATCCCGTGGAACACGGGCTGACGAAATAAATGCCTGTCTAAAGCCGTCTTACATATGGCCCAAAGTCAAATCAATTCCCTTGACTGTCAACATGCACGTACACCTCCATGGTGATTTTATAGCTGAGGAGTTTTCCTGTCTCCTAAGCATTGGCGATGGAAAGTTGGAGGAAAATGACGGAAAAATAACTATTCCAGGTCAACTGTGCGAAGTTGTTGACAGTTTAGAAAATTTGATCGGAAAGATCTGTCCCCAAGTGTTTGTAAATTCCAACCTTGATAATTCATGGATGGGAAGAGAGCAATTCTTACCCCATCAAATGACTCTGCTGATAGTATAAATATCGCCCTCCTTAAGAAGTTATCAACAACAAAATGGTATACGATCAGTAGACTCAGTTGTAGATGTTGAAGATGCAGTTCATTATCCTGTGGAGATTTTAAACACTCTTAACCCGCCCGGAATACCGCCTCATGTCCTGATCCTCAAGGTTGGTGCTCCTGTCATGTTATTGCACAACTTAAATTCTGCAATGGAACCAGGCTGCAGGTTAAAGCACTGCATAAATTTGTGATTGAAGCCACCATATTTACAAGTGTTGGCCAAGGCGAAACTGTCTTCATGCTCCGCATTCCTCTAATCCCATCTGACTACCATTTTCAATTCGAACGTCTGCAGTTTCCTTTGAAAGTCTGCTCCGCCATGACAATTAACAAGGCTCAGGGGCAGAGTTCAAAAGTAGCTGGTGTGGATCTGAGAAGTGACTGTTTCGCACATGGTCAACTGTACGTGGCATGCTTCAGAGTCAGTTCTTCTGGTGGCTTAGTCATTCTGCAGCCTGAGAGAAAGACCAGAATTGTAGTTTACCGAGAAGTGCTTATGCGTTAAAAACACTCTCGTTAGACATGGCAGTAGGCTAGGGGACCTGCCTTAAATCAAAGCTCCCCGTCGTATATTGCACCCGATTTTCAATTTCATCGCTTCATGTTGCCGTCATTATCTTCTACTACAAGAAAAATCTACATAACTAATGTTATAACGGGATTCTAAATGTTGTTGCGGGCGAAGCCGCAGGTAACAGCTAGTATGGAATAAATGGGAGTTTCCATCACAATGGCGAGAGCGGATCGTGATACCAATTCCCAAGCTTGTCAGCCGCTATAGGCCCATTTGTCTGACAAGATGGTAAACCGGCGACTGGTCAGGTTCTTGGAAGAGAGAGGTCTGCTGTCGGAGTACCAGTGTGGATTTCGCTCTCATAGGTCCACCACCGACCATCTGGTGAGACTTGGGAGCGCCATACTGGAGGCATTTCTCCGAAAGCAGCACCTAGTCACGGTTTTCTTTGACCTCGAGAAAGCTTACAACACCACATGGCGCTACAGGATCCTTTCCACCCTTCGGGAGTGGGGACTCCGTGGTAATTTACCAAGAGTGTAAGAGTCGGTAGGACATTATCGCAATATTACACTCAAGATAATGGAGTTCCTCAGGGTTGTGTGCTGAGTGTCACCTTGTTTGCGATTGCCATAAACAGCATTGTTGTCGCTGCCGGGCCGACGATAGTTCCGTCACTGTATGTAGACGATTTAGCTCTGCATTGCAGCTCTGGAAGTATGACAATCGTGAAACGGCAATTGCAGCTAGCTATTAACCGTGTCGACAGGTGGGCTCACGACCGGGGTTTTCATTTTTCAGCAGCGAAAACGTCCGTCGTTCTCTTTTGTCGGCTCCAGAGGCTACATTTACACCCTGAACTACATCTCAGGGATGCTGCATTGCCAGTGGTTGACACTTTTCGCTTCCTGGGGCTCCATTTTGACAGCAAATTAACGTAGCAGCGCCTTATACAGCAATTAGAAACGACATGTCTCAGGAAACTGAACATGCTCAAGTTTCTTAGTGGCACTACGTGGGGAGCTGACCGTGCGGTGCTGCTGCGGTTCTACCAAGTTCTCGTCCTGTTCCGGCTAGACTATGGTTCTGCAGCATACGGTTTAGCAAGGCCGACAACCTTGAAAATGCTGGACAGTATCCATCATAGTGGAGTTAGGCTGGCTACCAGTGCCTTCCAGACAAGCCTGATACCAAGCCTACTTGCCGAATCCGGTGTTCCACCTGTATATTTTAGAGGCCAACATATGCTTTTAGCATATGCTGCCATTGTGCGTCAAATGCTGCAACGTCCGAGTTATCGAGCTCTCCTCAGTACCCAATACCACCCGAGGTACGCCAACCAGCCTCGTGACACTCGGCCGGTTGGTATTAGACTCGATAGCTTATGTACTGAAATAGGAGTGGCTATAGGTCCCTGTATAATCCGGACACCTAGCAAGGTGCCTCAGTGGCAAGTCTCATGTCCGGAAATTCGGTTAGATCTACACCAAGGTCCTAAGGTAAACACGGATGCCTCCGTTTATTGTAGGCAGTTCCACAGCATAGTTTACCAAATTCCGGATGCTTTATTATAAACACGGATGGTTCGAAGGTGGACAAGAAGGTTGGTTGTTCTTACGTTATTGATGGTGCAAATACCAAAATCTCTTTGCCTGTGGCCTGTAGTGTGTTTACTGTGGAGCTCGTTGCTGTCTATGAAGCTCTGCAGTTTGGACTGCAGGATGCCCGAATCCACTTTCTCGTGTTTACCGACTCTTTGAGTTCGTTGCAGTCAATTGCTACATGTTTCCAGCAACACTCCCTAGTGCAGCGAATCGTGACCTACTAGCCGGATTGTGCCGCACTGGCACGCAAATCATCTTCTGTGGCTTCCAAGCCACATGGTAATTGCTGGAAATGAGTTAGCGGATCAAGCTGCAAAAGAGGCGGTATTACTACCACCTCGACCACTGGAGGTAAGCGCTAGAGATATTCTCTCCACCTGCGCTTCTTAACTGCAAGGGAGGTGAAAGGCTGCTTGAGCTTGTAGCTCTCACAGTTAAGAAGGAAGGTGGTGCACAACTTGCTGCTCCTGTGGGGGCACAGACACCAAGAGCCCGCTGATGAGCCAGCCAATATACCATCTATTTGGAAGACTTTATAGGGAGGTGAAAGGTTGCTTGAGCTTTTAGCACATGCAATTAAGAAGCGCAGGTGTGCTTGATAAGAAGGGAGGTAGTGCAACCTTCCTCTGGCCCAAGAGATGGTGCGGCCATCTATAGGGGCCCGCCCACCCTTCTTGGGTGGGAATGAAATGACCTATATATTCTTCTTCTTCTTTCCGATAAGGCCTGCTAGGGACCACGTGCCAATTTCAATTCTTCACACTTTGTTGTTTTCTCTTCCGTTCCCTCCAGTACTCCTTCATCCGTTCACTATGCTGCTTCTTTCTGTCCTCGGACCACTTTGCACCAGGTTTCTTTGGCAATCTTCCTTGGAATCCTTTCATACTTAATACCCTTTTTCTAAAGATCTCTCTGTTCACCGTTTCTTCACTTACATTATTTCTTTCTAAATCTTTCTTTACTTCTTGAATCCAGCCGGTTGTTGCCCTTTTCTCCCAAAGGCACTTGAATATCCTTTTTGTTAATCTGGAATCATCCATTCTGTAAATATATGTCAAAAAAATTGCAATCTCCTCTGTTATATTTTCTATGTTCCTGTATATTTCATCATTAGATCTTAATTTCCATACTTCAGCTGTTTTCACTGGGCCTAAAATTTTCGTCATGATTCTCCTTTCTAGTACTTCAAGTTTATCTAATCTATAGTTTAGTACCATACATTCACTTGCGTATAGGCATTCCGGTTTCACCACTGTAGTGTAGTGCCTTATTTTAAGATTTTTAGATAAGCACTTTTTGTTATAAAAATTCTTAGTGATACCATATGCTCTTTCCATTTTGTGTACCCTTTCTTCTACCGAAGATTTTTCTAAACCATTTTCTTGAATTATTTCTCCCAGATATTTGAATTTCTTTACTTTTTCCACTGGGCCAATATCTGTTGCCATATATTTTGAAGCGTTCTTGATGTTTGTATTAAATTTAGTTTTTTTGTACGGAGATTCTCAAACCTGTTTTGTTGGCTATTTCTTCCAAGAGATTGATTTGTATTGTTGCACTTGTTAGGTTTTCTGACAATATAGCAAAATCGTCTGCAAATGCTAGGCAACTTATTTCAATGCCTTTGTTTCTTCTCCCCAAAGTTACTGGTGAAATGTTATGTTCTTTTAGCTTTAAATTCCAAATTCTTACAATTTTCTCTAAAACACAGTTGAACAGAAGGGGTGATAAACCATCACCTTGCCGTACACCTGTATTTATCTTAATAGATTTTGATATCTCACCCATAAATTTTACTTTTGAAATCGTGTCAGTAAGGGTTTCACGTATTAGGTTTGCCAATTTAGTTTTCACTCCAAATTCACGAATTGTTTTATCTATGGTTTCTCTATCAACCGAGTCAAAGGCCTTTTTAAAATCTACAAAAGTCACAACTATGTCCTTTGAATTCAGTATCCTATGGCGAATTATGGATTTTAAGTTAAATATTTGTTCTGAACAAAATCTACCTTTTCGAAATCCTGCTTGATACTTGCCCAGTTGCTTGTCAAGTGATGTTTCTACTCTATTCAGCAATATTTTTGAAAATAACTTGTATGCAATTTGAAGAAGAGAGATGCCTCTATAGTTATCAATGTTTTGTTTGTCCCCTTTTTTATGCAATGGGTGTATTAGAGCCACTTTCCATTCCTCTGGAATCCTCTCTATTCTCCAAATATCTTCAAAGATTAACTGCAGCTCTTCAATGATTTTTGATTGAGACCATTTCAAAATTTCAGCTGTTATAGAGTCCTCTCTGCTAGCTTATTATTATTATTATTATTATTATTATTATTATTACATCATTTTTGCCCTTATGGACAGTGTTTGAACTTAAATATCTCATGATGTCACAATTTTCACTTCTTTCCCTTTTTCTCTTCCCAAAATCTCTTCATCCTTTGACTGTGCTCCTGTTTCCTTTGTTCCGTCCACAATGTTCCTATCTTCTTCCTTTCACTTACTAAAAATTTGGCGTTCTTAACTTTGTTTCTGAATTTTTCTCTGTCTTCTATCATTTGCTTGTTGATCCCTAATTGCTTTAAGTCGCCTTCTATTTCATGATACCAATTTGTTTTCCTTTATTATTTTTTAGATTGTTAATTGATTCTTTAAGTTCTTCAGCATTGGGTGGTATATCTTATTATTATTATTACAGTTCGTTACTCCTGTGGGGGTCCGGGCACGGACACCAAGAGCTAGCTTGGTGTTCCTAGGCGAAGCCCCACACAAGACACGGCATAAACTTAGAAAAATTTCTGAGTTTTAATTCCTTGGCTGTTAAAGCCAATATACAATCTAATTATAAATTATTATTAATAAGACCGGCAGTAGTGGCTACGCTGGCTACAGCGCAGCATTAGGTCATGGGGCCAAGCTCTCTGCTGACTCTGTAGACGCGTGGGTTCGAGCCCCACCGTCGGCCGTCCTTGAAATGGTATTCCGTGGTTTCCCATTTTCAACACCAGGCAAATGCTGGGACGGTACCTTCTGACAGGCCACGACCGCTTCCTTCCACATCCTTGCCCAGTTTCATTCACCATCATTCATTTCATCTCTCATTAACTCCTCTCATGAGGTTGGCGTCAGGAAGGGCATCCGGCCGTAAAAACCATCGCCACAAAGACTTCCATCGCATCTCATCCCCAACCCCGTTGGAAAACGGGAATAATAAGGGGTAGACATACATTAATAAGACCGGATATCTTAATCGGGAGATTAATAAAGCAACATGGGAAAAGTATATGCAGTCTACTATTCCATTTCAAATGTGGACTAAGCTTCATCGGATATCTGAACTCCTGACATCATTGATATCCAGAGTATCCATCTATGGGGACATCATTAGGCCTACGGATGATCTAGCCATTGGCAACAGTATTAAATTGCATTTTTCTTATGTATAGAGCTTCGGAAGTTATCCATCATTTGTGACTCTGAAGCAGGAGGCAAGAGCTCACCCTTTGTCTTTTGCCACTGCTACTTGGAAGTTCTACAATGTTCCATTTACAGTGCAAGAGCACTGTGCAGGGATACAACTTCTGGACCACTAAAGATCTTGCACAATTACAGTACACTACAGCCACTGTTGAAGTGAAATATGGCTCTTAACAAGTGTGTAATGTGAATAGAAGTGAGCAAGGCAAACATTTGAAGTAGACATGGTGCATACAAGACATCTAACAGAACATCTTCATTTTGCACAGCATTCTTGGAAGTAGGCAATGGGAAGATGTAGTTATCTCATGTGAGTCTTGGTTTAATCTGTATTTTCCGGTTGGAAAAGGCCAGTAGAGGGATATTTTTCCTGGAGGATACTATTCCAAAAGGTTTCCATCATAATGTGGACCTCTGCTTCAAGATAGCTTGTCTTCATTTAGATTGTAGTTATTTTAGTTTATCGTTACATCAAGCAAATTGACTTTAGTCACAGTCATGGTGGGGAGGGGAGCTGCAGATTCCTCTTCATTCGTGACTGTATGTGGCCAATTTATGGCAGGTTGAATCATCATCATTGGGATTCTAAGTCTGGCACAAAGTTCAGAGCTGAATCGCATCAAATGTGCTTGTGTGTTAAGTAAGGAAGATGAAAGGGTTAAGTTTGTCATCCCTGGTCAGTTAAAGTTAGTATACATTCCCTGGACATCCTGTCACTGTATCAATGCTAGATAATGCTACCCTTTATGACTGCAGGTAACCTTTGTTCTCTGGAGACTACTGTGAACCCAACCCAAAATTTCTGTTGTCAAGTCGACATGGTGCACATAAGACATCTAACAGAACTTCTTCATTTTGCACAGCATTCTTGGAAGTAGGCAATGGGAAGATGTAGTTATCTCATGTGAGTCCTGGTTTAATCTGAATCTTTAGTTTTTCGTTCCATGAGATTTTGTGTCAGTATCACAGCATTGTGCTTAACTGTCTGACCCATCAAACTCTCGAGACAATGGAGTTGACATGGATTCGTCCAAGTTCCCAAAACAATCTTTTTCTTTTGACGTGCACAAGGAGGAGATGCATTATGCAGATATTATCTACAAACAAGCTACACAATAGGCTATTAAAATACATCACAACTTGAAATTTACATAATTGTGTGTGTAGGATGATAGGTGAAGTTTTGAAGCTATTTTTTCAGTGTTGTCTGTACAAACTACCAATTTATACTTTTCACTTTGTCAACACGCTTTTGCCCAATTAGATGAGCCTAACACTTTCCTGAACAAAATTACATATATACAGTAGACCTCAACAACTTTTTGATTTTTAAAGTCGCACATTTTTCCGTATTGACAGAATGTAATAATAAACAAAGTTCTTTATGGTTCCGCCTAGTCAATACTTGTTTTATTAAAGATTTTATCGTGACATAATCACATGTCTTTACGTATGTTGGTACATGTTTCGGTGTCTTGTAACATTGACACCTTCATCAGCCTACGGTTTTGGTAACACTCAACGACATTCCATACCAGTACTGCACAGTCTCCGAATGCCTCAGCACGGCCCGATTTCTCGCTGCTGCAACCACACCGTAAGTTCACCACTCTCCTTTTTTTACATATTTCCACTTTTTCTTTGTTTAGCCTTCCACTTTTTTGGTTTAATATTTACCATAGTTCACACAGGGACTTTCTTTTCCAGTTATGAATGGTCACCTCTTACTGGTTTTCGGAGGTTATTATCGGAAGTAGGACATTGAAAACCAAAACAGTGCACCAAGCCTTTTTCCAAGACTTTTAATGAACTTTCATTACGACAGTGTTTTAAAAAACTTTTTAAAGTGTTATTTTAATCATCTGTGTGTTATTTTAATAAGTATTTTAATGTCATTGAGTGTTACCAAAACCGTAGGCTGATGAAGGTGTCAATGTTACAAGACACCGAAACATGTACCAACATACATAAAAACAAGTGATTATGTCAAGATAAAATCTTTAATAAAACAAGTATTGACTAGGCGGAACCATAAAGAACTTTGTTTATTATTAGACCTCAACAAATTATGTAGAATGGTCCAGATAAGCTCAAATATTTACAGTGTTTTGCCCCAGTGTACCATTGGGTTCGTCAGTTGGTATGGTACACCTCACGAAGACGTTGAATAGTACCCACTAAGCAGGCCAATGCAAGACATCTTGATACTCATAATATGTAGTATCGACGTCACGAGCCATGCCAATGCACTCAGGAAGTAGAGTCTTCCTTCAATAACAAAACCTTACCTTGGTAATCGATAAGTCGAAAGTATGAGAAACATGTTGTTATGGCCCATTAAGCTAGAATACTGTTACGTGCCACCCCCCCCCCCCCCCCCCCCCCCCAGTGGCACTTTTGTTAACTGGATTACGGTGGGTAGAAAGCACAACACCAATTACTGCTTTAAAGAAATAATTAACTTTATTGTGGCCAGAGAGATACACTACTCAACAGCAAATACAAGCAATTATTACCTTACTCCAGTTTCCTCACGTCTCTTCCTTATGGAGTGCTCTTGGCTCCTTTCACTTGTCAACAGACCACAGTTAATCCTCTCGTTAATGAGTCCGGTCCCGTACGCTAGCTGGAAATAGCTGCACTAAGTCTGTCACTGTACTACACACTGTTTCACAATGCACCACAATGACCCCTCTCGCACGAGGTAAGCACACTCGCTCAAAACGCAGGCAGTCCCCTGTAAGCTCCTCACTCCCTTCGCTGTCAAGAGAATTGGCTTCACTAGGGGTTTCGCAAGTTTCCACACTTCTGTCGCTCAGGATAAGCGCTCGCACTCGCTCGTAAAACACAACAACAACCACTGCTTGACAGGTCGCTCTTATATAGCAGTCCGGTGACTCAATAAATGCTTCTAGATCCATCCAGGGTTCATGGCTTCTCGAGGTTTCCATCGCTGGTTCAGTCACGAATATTCTGGACCATCCCTTTGTCCTAGTAGCCCTGTTGCATAAGGCGCACGCAATACACGAGGCAGGGCACAGCCCAGCCCTGGGGCAGTTGTGACTCATGCGGCGAGCGATGACACAAACTCACAGCCGTAACACCACCCCCTTCCTAAAAAGGCTGATCGTCCCGATCAATCATTGGTCCGTCTGTGTCCCTCCGTAGGCTGCCAGGCGATCTCGATGCACGATCTTCATCTTCGCCCTCGGGCTCCGCTGGATCCTGTAGACGACATCGTTGATCCGTTTCACGACTCGGTACGGGCCCTCCCAGGACTTCTGCAGTTTGGGTGACAGGCCTTTCTTCCGTAATGAGTTGAAGAGCCAGACCAGGTCGTCCTCGTGGAATCCGCCGGCATCCGTCTGCTGGTCGTATCGGGTCTTCATTCGGTCGGTCTCAATCCGCAGTTTCCTCCTCGCGAACGCGTGCACGTCCTCCAGTTGGTCGACCAGTTCTTGACAATACTGGCTTACCGGGATCGGATCATTCCCAGGTCGGCCGAAGGCAAGATCGACAGGTAGACGGAGCTCCCTCCCAAACATGGCCCGGGCTGGTGTGCACCCGGTGGCTTCATGCACGGCGGCGCGGTAGGCCAGGAGAAATAGTGGAAGATGTTTGTCCCAATCCTTCTGGTGCTCGCTGACGACTATTCGGAGATGGTTCTCGATGGTGCGATTGAATCGCTCTACCATCCCGTCGGACTGAGGGTGTAGCGGCGTTGTCCTTGTCTTCCGGATTCCCAGCAGCTGGCATAGGTTCTGGAACACCTGCGACTCGAAGTTCCTCCCTTGGTCGGAGTGCAGCTCCAGTGGTACTCCGTACCGGCTGACGAATTCCTTCACCAGGGTCTCTGCAATCGTCGCGGCTTCTTGGTAAGGGAGCGCATACGCCTCCGGCCATTTGGTAAAGTAGTCGCTGACGACTAATATGTAGTGGTTCCCTGCCTCGCTTAACGGGAATGGCCCAGCAACATCGATGGCCACTCTCTCCATGGGGCCGCCCACGTTGTAGGTCTTCAGTGGACCCCGTCATCTTCGTCCTGGGCCCTTGCTGGCTGCACAATCGTGGCACCTCGCGCAGTGGTTCTCCACGTCTGTTCGGCATCCGAACCAGTAGAACCGCTCTCTCAGCTTCTCCAGGGTCTTCTTTATCCCTAGGTGTCCACCAGATGATCCTCCATGAACTTCCTTCAGGACTTCCTCCGTCATAGCCTTTGGAACGACGACTTGTTCCCGAGATGTCTTCCCGTCGGTGCTCTCCCAGGTACGGCAGATGAGGCCATCCCTTACAATCAGCGAGTCCCACTGCGCCCAGTAGGACTTAAACTTTGGGCTGCAGTCACTCACAATGTTCCACCCGGGTCTGGGGACACAGGCCCTCTTCCATTCGGCTATCAGTCCCAGGTCATCATCTTCTGCTTGTGCCCGCGTGAAAGATTCGCGGCTCCAGCTCCCTTGAAGTTCCATGGTAGTCCTTCGGCACTGTATCCCGGTGTTCTCCTCCCTTCGGGCACAGAAGGTGCAGTCTTCGGGGCACGGTCTTCGTGACAGGGCGTCGGCGTTAGAATGCAGTTGGCCTTTCCTGTGCTGAATCTCAAAGTTGTACGGTTGAAGCCTCTCTAACCACCGCGCGAGTTGACCCTCTGGCTGCTTGAAGTTCAGGAGCCACCGCAGGGATGCATGGTCGGTCCTGATGAGAAATTCTTGCCCATACAGGTACTTGTGGAAGTGTTCGATGGTCTTCACGATGGCGAGCAGCTCCTTCCTGGTGACGCAGTAGTTCCTTTCTGGCTTTGACAAGGCCTTGCTGAAGTAGGCCACTACTCTCTCCTCGCCGTCCACTACTTGCGACAGGATCCCCCCTATGCCAAAGTCGCTGGCATCGGTATCGACGATGAACCGTGTTCCAGGTCTGGGGTAGGCCAGAATAGGCGCGGTGCACAGAGCCTGCTTGAGTTGTTCGAAGGCACTGTGGCATTCTGCTCTCCATGTGAAGACTTGGTCCTTCTCAGTCAGTCGATGTAAAGGTTTGGCGATGTCGGCGAATCCTCTCACGAAGCGACGGTAATAAGTGCAGAGTCCCAGGAAGCTTCGTTGTTGGGACTTGTCCTTCGGAACTGGCCACTCCCTCACAGCTGCGGTCTTTTCTGGGTCGGTGCGCACCTTTTTGTCGGAGACAATATGCCCAAGGTACTGGACCTGCTTCTGGAAGAGCTGACACTTCTTGGGGCTCAACTTCAGCTTGGCAGCCCGTAGCTTCATCAAGATCTCCTTCAGGTTGCTGTAGTGCTCCTCGAAGCTTTTTCCCAGAACGATGACGTCGTCTAGGTAGACCAGGCAGGTCTTCCAGTGTAGTCCCCTCAGAATGGACTTCATTAGCCTTTCGAAGGTCGCAGAGGCGTTGCACAGACCGAATGGCATGACGATGAACTGCCAGAGCCCGCTGCCCACAGAGAACGCCGTTTTCTCGCGGTCCTTAGGGTGGACCTCTACCTGCCAGTAGCCACTCTTCAAATCCAAGGTGGAGAACCATCTTGATCCTGAAATGGTGTCCAGCGAGTCGTCGATCCGGGGTAGAGGGTAGCTGTCCTTCTTCGTGACGTCGTTCACCCGCCTGTAGTCCACGCAGAACCTGGTGGAACCGTCCTTCTTCTTCACAAGCACGACCGGAGAACTCCAAGGACTATGTGATGGCTCGATCACCCCTTGCTCCTTCATCTCTTCTACCATCCGGTCGACTTCGGCTTGCTTGGTGAGCGGGACACGTAGGAAAGGGGCCCTAATCGGTGCGCTGTCCCCAACGTCGATTCTGTGCTGGACCAAGCTTGTCCTGCCGAAGTCTTTGCTCCCCACGGAGAAGACGTCCTGGAATTCGCGTAGCAGGTCCTGAAGTTGGCGTGATTGTTCCTCGTCTAAATGGTCCTGGGATCCTTGGTACAGCTTCTGTAGTTCTTCTGGCAGTGCGCGTCTTCTTCGGTTGTCCGTCTGCAGGTGTCCGTCCGTCGTATCAGTGATGCGGGCAATCCAGGTAACGGGCTCGCAGACTCCTAGGTTGGTGAACCGTAATGTCGTAGTCGTTCAGGTTGGACAGGCGGACGTACGGCCGAGACGTCGTGTTGATGAGGGTCTTGGCAACTAGCAATCCTTTTGTCTGGATGTCCTAATATTTTGGCTCGATGACAGCCGCCACTCCCTCAGCAGTTCCATCGACAATTACGGCGGCGCTGACCTCCGTCCTGGCGGGAACGATGACGTCCTCTCTCAGCCTTACTCGTCGTGCGGTGACGGCCTCGTGTGCTGGTTGCAAAGCAAGTTCCTCACCTCCGAAGTGCAGAGTGTTGGTACTCGGGTCCAAGATGATGTTGTTCTGGTCCAGGAAGTCCAGTCCGATGATCACTTCGTTTGATACGTCAGCCACGAGCACTGGATGCTTCACCGCCCGTCGACCAATGACGAGCTCCAGTGATGCTTCGCCATGTACCGGTGCGGTCTCTCCGGTCGCGGTTATTAGCTGGAGGTTCCTTTGTGTGGGTTGCACTCTCCACTTCGGGATCACGGTGGGATTGACGATGGTCCTCGATGCTCCCGTGTCGATCAGCATGGGCCAGCACACTCCGTTGACGACTCCGTCGACCATCAGGCTGCTATTGTCCCTCCGTAACTTCGTCACACGCACTTGGACTGCCGGGGCTTGATGACTGTCACAAGCCACCCTTTGCCCCCCAAGGCTGGCTAATACTCGTTTCCCTGGGCGGCGCGGTTTTCAGACGACTGATTTCCCGTCGGATGCCCTCGGCGGCGGCGATCACCGCAGTCCTTGCTCAGGTGGCCTTTCTTACCGCAAGCCCAGCAGGTCGGTAGTCCTCTTCCAGGCCGCCTCTCCGGTTGTCTTCTGGCTGTGTCGTTGCTGGTAGTGCCGCGACTATCGAAGAAACGGCTTAGCGCCTCCATCAATTCGTCGGCCAGGGGCTTGGTCTCGTTGGTTTTTACTGGTTCGTCGACGTCCACTTGACGCACCCGCACGTGCATTCTAGATGCCTGTTTTGCCGTCTCGAACTCAAGTGCGTGGCTCAGCGCATCTGGCAGGGTCTTATTGCGCGTGAGTCGCAGCGCCTGTTGAGGTTCCGAGTCCCGTAGCCCGTCGGTGAAGGTCTGCGTCGCAATCTGTTCCAGAAAGTCGGCTGGCGCTGTTGGATAGGTGAGCCTTACGAGGCGTGCGATGTCCATCTCCAACTCCTGCAGGGTTTCCGCGTTCCTCTGTACCCGGGTCCGGAGCTGCATCTGGTAGACCTGCTGAAGATGGCTATCTCCATATCGGGACTCCATATGGGCGATCAGTGAAGCGTAGTCCTGGGATGCAGTCGGGATGGCCTGAAGGACGTTAAGGGCGTCCCCTCTCAGCGCTACAATGAGAGCTGTAGCCTTTTCTGTGTTGTTCCAGTTATTTATGGAACAGGCTGCCTCGAACTGACGTAAGTAGGTGCTCCACGGGACCTTTCCGTCGAAGGTTGGGGGCGTCACTCTGCTATGTCCCGTTCCTGATATTCCCGGTGTAACCGTGGGTGTGCGTTGGCGCAGCTCGGTAACTTCCTCTCGTAGAGCGTTGAATTCCTCTTCCACCCCCGTCAGTGGGTGTTGGCGCAGCTCGGCAACTTCCTTTTGTAAGGCGTTGAATTTCTCCTCCACCCCCATCAGCGGGCGTTGGCACAGCTCGGCAACTTCCACTTGTAAGGCGTTGAATTTCTCCTCCACCCCCATCAGCGGGCGTTGGCGCAGCTCGGCAACTTCCACTTGTAAGGCGTCGAACTTCTTTTCCACTGCTGCGACTTCCTCACGTAGGCCCTGTTCTAATTTCCTTTGGCTCTCCTCTAATTACGTCAGCAGACACTCTTCCAGAAATCCAGAAATTTGGCGGTTAGGTCCTCTGCTAACTTATTCTGGCTGTCCTTCAGGTCCTCTGCTAACTTCTTCTGGCCGTCTTCCATTTTGGCAGTTAGGCCCTTGGTTAAATTCTTCTGGCCGTCTTCCATCTTGGCTTCCATGCCACTTAACTTTTCTAGCAATGCTGCGAATTGCTCTTCCATTTTAGATGTTTGTCTTGTAAGGGGCATGCACTCCCAGGAAAATTAAAAAAAATGACCTGCTCGGGTTTTGAAACCAGGACCGTCAGGTGTTGTGCTTGTGCTTGAGTTCGTAATCCCACTTCTGACACCAGTTGTTACGTGCCACCCCCCCCCCCCCCCCCCCCCCTAGTGGCACTTTTGTTAACTGGATTACGGTGGGTAGAAAGCACAACACCAATTACTGCTTTAAAGAAATAATTAACTTTATTGTGGCCAGAGAGATACACTACTCAACAGCAAATACAAGCAATTATTACCTTACTCCAGTTTCCTCACGTCTCTTCCTTATGGAGCGCTCTTGCCTCCTTTCACTTGTCTACAGACCACTGTTAATCCTCTCGCTAATGAGTCCGGTCCCGTACGCTAGCTGGAAATAGCTGCACTAAGTCTGTCACTGTACTACACACTGTTTCACAATGCACCACAATGACCTCTCTCGCACTAGGTAAGCACACTCGCTCAAAACACAGGCAGTCCCCTGTAAGCTCCTCACTCCCTTCGCTGTCAAGAGAATCGGCTTCACTAGGGGTTTCTCAAGTTTCCACACTTGCGCTCGCACTCGCTCGTAAAACACAACAACAACCACTGCTTGACAGGTCGCTCTTATATAGCAGTCCGGTGACTCAATAAATGCTTCTAGATCCATCCAGGGTTCATGGCTTCTCGAGGTTCAGTCACGAATATTCTGGACCATCCCTTTGTCCTAGTAGCCCTGTTGCATAAGGCGCACGCAATACACGAGGCAGGGCACAACCCAGCCCTGGGGCAGTTGTGACTCATGCGGCGAGCGATGACACAAACTAACAGCCGTAACAATACTCAACAATTTATGTAGAATGGTCCGGTTAAGCTCAAATATTTCGCCCCAGTGTACCAGTGGGCTCGTCAGTTGGTACGGTACACCTCACCAAGACTCTAAATAGTGCTCACTACTACTGACTACCAATGACTGAGCACCCCCTGACGATGCTGGACACAGTATTCTGTGAAACATTGGGAAAATCAAATCCCACTACATAATTTGTTGAATGTTCTAGCTCAAAGGACCATAACAACATGCTTCTCATTCTAGAACATTCTTTCGACATACAGTAGACCTACCGTACATGTACAGTAATTTTTTCAGGAAAGTGTTGGTTGGTTCCTCAGTTTAGGGGCTGTGACAACGCAGTCATGTAGCCCCGTGTACTTTGGGTGTGTGTAGAATCTGTCTGATAGCCGGTGTTAATTGTGATGGCTGTATTAGTGTGTGTATCTGTTTTTTAATTCAAGTAAGGACTGAAACTTTGAATTTTTCAAATAGTTCCTACTTTTGCCACCAAACGCCACCATCAACGACTACTAAGCCTAGTTCAGAACTTAGCTACTAGACGCCACCGCAGTCGGCTCTTGGCAACGAACGTAGAAACCTAAGAGCATTGTTTACATTCTTAACCTATACAATTTAGCTTCACACAGGTGTTATTAGTGGAAGAATCTATAACATGCCATAAATCTATGACATGGGACTGCCGGCTTTACTTCCCCTCTGAAGGAAGGCATACTGAGGGATTTTTAACGCTCTTAAAAAATCCTACGGCTTCGGTCGGGTTTGAACCCGTGATCTTGGGCATAGAAGCTCAGCATGCTACCAACTACGCCACTGAAGCTGCCATAGGAAAGTGTGTTTTATATATACAGTATAAATAGTTGCTCTGCACAGTGAACTAATGAAGGGGTTTTGGGAAGAAAAGAATAGAGGAAAAGGAAGTGAAGCTGTGATTTGGCTCAAGTTCACACGCTCTCCTGAAGGGGAATAATCAGAAATAATAATAAATAGTTATTTTCATTTGAAATCCATACTGGTCTTCGGCAGGGAGATGGATTATCTCCATTGTTGTTTAGTTGTGTGCTGGAAAAAAATATGCGTCAATGGAATAAGGTTTGTCCACCGAATGTTAAGATTGGAAAAATTATTCTACTAAATTGTCTCGCCTTTGCAGATGATCTAGCATTATTAGCATCTAGTATTGAAGAAGCTAAATTTCAGGTAGAGGAATTGGAATGATTAGCTGCAAAGGTTGGGTTGAAAATTTCTTTTGAGAAAACAGAAATGATGCCATCTTTTCAAGTTGACACATCACATATTGTACTGCATAATGCCCAGAAAACAAAGATTGTGGAAAAATTTAAATATCTTGGTGAGATCATCACTTGGAATGTCAATGAAAGAGCATCAATAGATAGTAGAACACTAAAATTGCGATGAGCACAACAGATTACTTGGCCAAGATATAAGAAACAGTCTCTTTCGATTAATGCTAAATTTAGACATTATTTCTCCGTTGTTAGTGGGGGGTTTAGAATACACCCACGGTATCCTCTGCCTGTCGTAAGAGAGACTAAAAGGGGGGACTCCGCATTGGTTTGTGAATTGGACCCCCAGTGGGTGGGAGGAAGCGAATACATCCACGGTAATCCCTGCCAGTCGTAAAAGGCGACTAAAAGGGTTTCTAGGATTGGTCCCCTTTCGACGGTTTGACAGTCTGCTCTAAAAGACATACACCCGTGCGGTATAACTCTCATTAGGTTATATCGCACTTCTTTCCGTTCAGGGTCTGGCAACCAAAATTTCTATATGTGCGTGCTGTTAGGGGATGGGCCACTTGCGCTTGCGACTACGCTCGATAGCCTGTTCCGGTCTAGGCCGCGCCGACAGGTGGGTGTGCCATGTACCCGTGCAGTAGTATCCGCCTGACAACGCAGGTCCCCGCACAGCCGAATGTCAGAGCTGTAAAATCCAGTATATGCCAAGGGGTACATGCCAATACGGCATTGTAAAACATCGGACCCCCGGGCAATGCCTTCCAAGCTAGGCGGGCCTTGCCCTGGCTGGGTAGCGCCTACTGTGACGGCCCGTGATCGGATGTCGGTGGCATTCGGGGAGGATGATCTGGCCATAGGTTCAAAAATAAAAATCCCCAAACAGGGTGGTCCTACACCCAAGTCTTTAACATCTGATTCCCTACGGGGATCAACCCCCTGGGAACAATCTGTGTGTGAAAATCTGGGTGCTAACACCCCCAAGTTTCTGGTAGCTACCAGAACAGATGGGGGTGATTTCAAGCTGGTAAAGAGTATTTTGTTTTCTTGCCACATAGAAGGTGTCTTGGTGAGCTTGAGAAAGTACAAAAGATGAGGAACGGTAGCTTGTTGCTCAAGACTAGGACTGGTGAGCAAGTTGAACAACTTTTGCAATGTGACTACTTTGGCGAAATACCCTTCAAAGTGGAAAAGCACACGTCCCTGAATCTGGTCCGAGGAGTTATTTTCCACCGGGACCTGATTCTGAACACTGACGAGGAGCTCAAGGAGGATATGCAGCACCGTCCCGTGACTGATGTCCGGCGCATTACGCGCAAGGTCAATGGTCAAATCGTGGATACTGGTGCTTTCATTATTTCCTTTGAGCTTTCGGTGCTCCCGGAGAAAGTCAAGGTAACAAGTTACCGTTGTGACGTTCGGCCCTATATCCCTCCACCAATGAGGTGTTATAAGTGCCAGAAGTTCGGGCTCATGTTATTCCGATGCTCGAGCCCAGAAATCTGCGGAACATGCGGTAAGGTACCACACGAAGCGCAAGAGTGCACAACACCCTATCAGTGAACTAATTGCCCTGGATTTCATTCTCCTCGGGACAGGAACTGCCCTGTCTTCCTGAGTGAGAAGAAAATCCAGGAGATCAATACCCTGGATGGTCTCACCTACCAGGAAGCCCGCAAGAAGTACCATACCGCGATTGCTCCTTCGCCTACGATTGATTATCGAGCTATAATACCCAATTTGGTTCCGTCTACCTCATCTTTTGTACCAGCTGTGAAACCTGCAAATGAGTTTCCTGTTCCGAAACCAGCACCTATGATTATGACAAAAAGCTCGAAGGTGACTTCAACTCCACCTTTGGCCACCACGAAGACTGCTCCGCCCGCAAAGCAGGGGAGGAAGTTGAAGACTTACTCCCCACTCGGGAATATCTTAAAGAGGCGGGGAAGAAGGGACCCCGCACTACGCATTCCCTTTCTCCAAAAAAGGGGAAGCCATCCGCCCCACCACCTGCGGATGCTTCTGCGCCTGGGGACGTTTCGGTCCCCAGATCTGCGCGCTCCCCACTGAGATCCCCCCGCCGCCAAACTGCCGAGTTGATTCACTCCACGACCTCGCCTGAGGACATGGAGATTATAGTCGACGTAGTGGCTGATGATCCTCCAGAGGTTAAGTTGTAGCTTGCTGCTCGAACTTATCCCTAGTTTATAAGTTCACACAATGGCACTGTTACAGTGGAATTGTAACAGTTATGACAGGCATTTGACAGAGCTCCGTCAGCTTATTGCACAATACGCAGCGAGTATAGTCTGCCTACAGGAAACAAACCTCAGACCTCATCACGAGACAGTTCTGAGAGGTTTCCGACTATAGTCTAAAGAGCGCCGCCTGGGCTTCCGGGGGCGTTTGTACCTTCGTTCGCTCTGACTGCTATAGTGAGGAGTTTCCACTCGCCACTCCTCTGGAAGCTATTGCATTTCGCGTGTCCTTGCCTGCTATGACAACTGTTTGTAACGTGTACCTTCCACCGAACTAGCCCCTTGATATTAATGACGTCTTTGATCTTGTTGATCAACTTCCAGTCCCTTTCCTAATCGTGGGTGATTTCAACTCGCATCACCCCCAATGGGGATCACCATCTTCCTGCCCCAGAGGAAGGGACGTGGAGGGCTTAATTCAAGGGTTGGATTTATCTCTATTAAATTCAGGGGAAGCTACACATTTTACCTTAGCGCACGGCACATACTCACACATTGACTTGAGTGTGTGTAGCTGTGCGCTGGTCCCTCTGGAAGCTATTGCATTTCGCGTGTCCTTGCCTACTATGACAACTGTTTGTAACGTGTACCTTCCACCGAACTAGCCCCTTGATATTAATGACGTCTTTGATCTTGTTGATCAACTTCCAGTCCCTTTCCTAATCGTGGGTGATTTCAACTCTCATCACCCCCAATGGGGATCACCATCTTCCTGCCCCAGAGGAAGGGACGTGGAGGGCTTAATTCAAGGGTTGGATTTATCTCTATTAAATTCAGGGGAAGCTACACATTTTACCTTAGCGCACGGCACATACTCACACATTGACTTGAGTGTGTGTAGCTGTGCGCTGGTCCCCCTATTTGGTTGGTATGTACACGACGATCTCTGTGACAGTGACCATTTCCCGATCGTTCTTACACTTCTGAACCAGAAGCCCGTGGAGTTCCCCAGTCGTTGGGTGCTTAAGCGGGCAAATTGGCCCTCGTTTCAAGAACGAGCTGTGTTCGTTGATCTTGGTTGCCGGAGCGTCGATGACGAGGTACAGCACATCACCGATGTGCTTCTTGCTGCCGCCAAAGAGTCTATTCCATCCTTTTCTGGGACTCCTCATCGCAAACTCGTCCCTTGGCGGACAGAGGATATTGCAGCGGCAATACGAGACCGTCGTCGAGCTCGTAAGCACTACCGTCGGCGTCCAACCATGGACAATTTGGTGGCGTTTAAGAAATTTCGTGCCGAGGCACGGATTCTTATCCGCCAGAGTAAGAAAGAATCATGGGAACGGTATGTGTCGTCTATTACAGCACATACCCCCTCCTCTCAAGTGTGGACTAAACTACGACACATCTCGGGTATTCAGACATCTTCTACTGTACCGGGAATTTCCATCGATAATGAATTGGTTACAGATCCGTACCACGTTGCAAACCATCTCACATCTTATTTTGCGGATATATCTGGTTCCGACAATTATGATCCTGCCTTCGTGGCCATGAAGCGCGAGGCAGAATGTTTCCAGCTCAGTTTTGCTTCCCGCGCTTCGGAGGAGTACAACGTGCCCTTTACGGAATGGGAACTCCGCGGAGCGCTGGCGCTCTGCAGGGACACATCTCCCGGCCCGGATAATATTCACAACCAGATGCTTAAACACCTTAACGATGAGAGCATTCGTTATTTGCTCAGGGTGTTTAATCGTATCTGGTTGGAAGATGTGTTTCCAGCGCAATGGCAGGAAGGTATCATTATACCTATCCTGAAGCCCGATAAGGATCCCAATTTGACAGGGAGTTACAGACCTATTTGTCTCACTAACGGTCTGTGCAAGCTCTTTGAGAGAATGGTCAATCGGCGCCTGGTGTGGGTCCTGGAGAAGCGAGGACTCCTGTCTGAATACCAGTGTGGATTCAGGGCGTCTCGGTGTACCAACGACCATCTGGTACGCCTGGAGACCGCCATTCAGGACGCTTTTCTCCGGAGACAGCACCTAGTCGCTGTTTTCTTTGACCTCGTGAAGGCCTATGACACCACTTGGCATTACGGCATTCTCTCTACCCTGCATCAATGGAAATTCCGAGGTAACTTGCCGGTTTTTATTGCGAATTTTCTGTCCCTTCGCCTATTCCATGTCCGAATAGGGGGGACATATTCGCAATATCATATACCGGAAAACGGAATCCCACAGGGATCGGTGCTTTTCGTAACATTATTTGTGATTGCCATAAATGGTATAGTCGCTGCTGCTGGTCCAGCAGTGGTACCGTCGCTATATGTAGACGACTTCGCTCTACATTATAATGCGCAAAATATGGCGGTCGCTGAACGACAGCTGCAACAAGCTATACGGAGAGTGGAACGCTGGACACTACAGCATGGCTTTCGGTTCTCAACCGCTAAGACCTCGGTTGTCCATTTCTGCCGAAAGTGCACTCTCCATCCTGATCCTGAGCTTTATCTGGGCGATGTAGCTTTGCCTGTTGTTGCTGTGTACCGGTTCCTTGGGCTCCTTTTTGATCAGAAATTGACTGGGAGCCACACGAGCGGTGTTTGAAAACTGCCTGTGTTAAGAAATTCAACATGTTGCGGTTTCTTAGCGGCACATCGTGGGGGGCGGACCACGCGGTGCTCCTACGTTTTTATAAGGCACTGATTTTATCTAGATTAGATTATGGCAGTGTAGCATATGGTTCGGCCCGTAAGTCAGTGCTTGTTAAACTGGACAGTGTCCACCACGGCGGTGTGAGGCTGGCAACGGGAGCCTTTCGGACGAGCCCAGTCGTCAGTTTGCTCGCCGAGGCTGGCGTACCTCCTTTACACCTGAGGCGCCAGCAAGTACTGCTGACCTATGCTGCAACTATTCGACAGATGCCACTTCATCCTAGCTATCCATGTTTGTTTACCAATCCGAATCGCTGGCTGTGTGATGCGCTCGCCAGAGCCACTCGCTTGGATGACTTATACCGTCAGTTCCGATTTCCTTCTGTCTCCTGTATCGTCCGAGTATCTAGCAAGGCCCCTCCGTGGATGGTCTCTCGCCCTGATATCATACTGGATTTGCACTCCGGCCCCAAGTCGGAAACTGACTCCTCCGTCCATCGGAGGCTGTTCCAGTCCGTGGTGAGCCGGTATCCAGGTTCAGGGCTTCTATTCACGGATGGTTCGAGGGTACACAAGAAAGTAGGCTGTGCATTTGTGGTTGAGGATCGTCGGTTTCTCTTTTCACTTCCCGAGGCTTGTGGCGTGTACATAGTGGAGCTCTATGCCATCTTAGAGGCTCTGCAGAACACGTTATCAGACGATCACCAGCTCTTTCTTGTGTGTACTGACTCTCTGAGTGCGCTGCAAGCGCTCGATGGGTGTTTCCCGAAGCACCCGTTGGTCCAGCGGGTGCACGACCTGCTCGTCAGTTCGTGTAACGCTGGAACCGGGGTGACCTTTGTGTGGCTTCCTAGCCACATGTGTAGTGCGGGAAACGAGCTTGCTGATCAGGCGGCGAGAGAGGCAGTCGCACTGCCCTCGCTACCGTATAAGGTGCCTGCTAGTGATGTGCGCTCTCAGTTGCGGCATTCGATCCTGTCGCATTGGGAGGAAGCGTGGCGTGCCACGCCTCCACCCAACAAACTGAGAGGCATCAAGGAGACAACGAAGGTGTGGAAATCCGATCTCTCCGGAAGGAAGCTGTGGTACTCTGTCGACTCCGAATCGGTCATGGGATTGCTATGCACTCCCACTTGCTAAAGAGAGAAGATCCCCCTGTGTGTACTTGCGGTGCCCATCTCACTGTGGCACACATTCTCTTGGAGTGTGTGGATCTGGCCGATCTGCAAAGGACTCTTAAACTGCCTAATACCCTCTCCCTTATTCTCCGTGATGACGGGCCGTCAGTTGACCTCGTCATCCGGTTCATGAGGGAGAGTGGTTACTTTTTTAAGTTTTAATGTGTAGTTACGACTTTTAATTCAGGTTAAGTCTGTTTTATGATTTTTATTGTGTTCATCTATTTTGTTGTTCACTATGCCGTATTTGTTTTATTATTTTTTTACCATCCGCCTTTTATTCTTTTTATTCAAATAAGGCATACTTTTTGGGGCTCACTGTCTGTTTTATAAACAGCATTTTCGTTTCATCCATGGCAGTGAGCTGTTTTTATCTACATCCTTTCATTTCACGCCATTTCATTTCATTAGGGGCCGATACCCTCGATGTTAGGCCCCTTAAAGCAACAATTATCATCATCATCATTTCTCCGTCGTTAAGCCAGAAGCAACATATGCAAGTGAAATTTTATTTAAACTAAACACCCAATCAACAACTGACAAACCACAGAAGGTACGTATTCTTCGGACAATAATCAATAATAAACACCAGATTGAGGGCCAGTGGAGACTTTTGCCCAATTCAATAATTTACAAGGAAAGTGAATCTATCATTGACACGATGCGAAAACGAAGAATTGTGTTTTTTGGACACACATCCCGCTTGTCAAATACTAGACTCCTGAAACAACTTTTTGACTTCTTTTGGAATAGTAAAACAAAAATCACATGATTTAACTAAATACAAATGGATTTAGACGAATTGAAAATTACTAGGCATCAAATTGAACATAGAGAAGAGAAACGGCTTCTGAAGAATAAATACACTCGACTAACATTCAAAATTTCACAGCGTAAGCAATATGTTATATCAGCAGAAGAACGAGCTGCAAGATCTTCCAGAATGAAAAAGTTGTTGTTGTTGTTTCTTATGGCTAGCCCGGATTCCAATTCATCAGTTTTCTTGCGTTCCAATAGAATGAAAAAGTATCGGGAAAGAAAAAATTATCAAGTATTAAGAACTGAACTTAGTATTTGAAGACTTTGTATATAGGTTTGATTTTTGGTGCTCCAATGTGGGCGTAAACAGTGTAAATAAATAGTTCCTCTGCCTAATCTAATTGGGCAAAAGCGGGTTGACTGACTGAAAAGTATAAATTGGTTGATAGGAAGCTTCAACAAAGCTATTGAAATGTTTTGCTCAAAAAATAATTGCCATAGGCAAATGAGATTTAGCATCCATTGTTGAGTACTGTAATAATGGTTTGAACACAAACTCTGGGTTAGGACTAGGGTTACCCTGTGGCATATCCATGCGCATTAAATCGGGCACCACAACTGTGACCGGGGGCTGCAGCAGGTCTGGAGACCAGTGGTTTGAATCCCAACACCGTCAGTTGTGTTTTTTTTTTTTTTTTTTTTTATTATTCTCTCCAGGTTTTTAATGAAGTCCTGGGACATCTACCTCTTCTCTGATCCCAATAATTTAATTTACATGCTCTACTACAGTCACCACAGAATAACAGGTTATCACAGATATCCAACCTACACACAAGTACTTGGGGCTGATGACCAGGATTTTCCACACCCCTATGATGATTTCACAACACTATTGGAAAACTGGAAATCTTGGTGAATTTCTTTGTACATGAAAATGCCCGGTGAATCTCGGTGATTTACATACAAGCCTAACCTGGCCCCAGACCCCTTGCTTGTAGTACAAGCAGCAATTTTTGTGCAGTGCAACTCAATTAAATTGAACAACCAAATGTAATTTGTGAACATTCGTAACTCTCGTCACCAAACCTCGTACTTGAACACATATGTAATGACGCACTGTTTGAAAGCTCATATAGCTGAGTAATATGGCAGTAATTCAAGCCACAACATCAAAGAAACTAAGATCATCCGCATGTCATCCGTGACGTCATCAACTACACCTAAAAAATACCCCTAGACACGTACTGTACGTATCGTGGTATCTTCTTGAACTGGAATGCTAACAAAGTATATACAGAGAAAACACAACTATAAAAAAATATAAGACTTTCATAACTTGATAACAAAAGAATGTATGGTATGTAAAAAGAAACTGTAGTAAAGGAACAACCAACAAAATTGATCCTAAAAATCTTAACAGTGGGATAATTGTTCAATAACACAGTAAATATATATATTTCTTAATTCTTGAGAACAAATACAAAAATGATGAAGATAAACAAGGTAGATCACAGTAGAATATTATGCTGTCGTTCACTTACATCAGACGATAGGTTGTTTTGGGATGATACAAAACAACGCTGCTCCTTGTAAACTTACAAATAGAAGATAAACAAATAATGACCATTATACTAATGTAAAAAAACTTAATACTTCTGCTGCGGATTGCTTTCAGTCGACAAAAGGTTATGTTGAGTTTTTTAAACCTCATCGACATTCAATGAAAATGGTTCTGTGGCAACAATGTTTCCACTGATAGCGGAATTATTATAGAACTCTTGCTACATAATTTCTACTGTTAATCTTTTAATATTAATCTCTTCTTCTGCTTGGGATCTGGAGGGAGACATTCTACCACTAACCCATCAAGGAAACTGGTTCAAAGTTAAACTGCATGTAACTTCCATAATACATCGTACCTAATGGATTTCAACCAAATTTCATATGTGCAATGTATGCCTCAACACACACAACTTTGCATATTTTCAGTCACCAGAGCTTTCAACTGTTGATAAATGATCTCTAGAATTTGGAACCCTAGTTTCAGAAAATATGCATACAAACAATTAACACATTAATAATAATATTTTAGATTCTTTCTGAGCAACCCATATATGACAGTGTTGCCAACATAATTCTTCACACTATTAATGGTTCTATGTTTAATGCCTTGTAACTTCCATATTATTTAATGGATTTGTTCCCATTTGTGTACGTACAATGTATGCCTGTGCATATTTTCAGAGGCAGCAACTCTCTCTCTCTCTCTCTCTCTGAGCATTTGAGCCCTAGGCTCTCAATATCTCAGGTCCTGCAGTGCAGCCGTGCTTGTTAAATCGTGTACCGCTGCAAGTCCGGAGATCACAGGTTCAAATCCCGGTGCTGACAGCGGCTACCCGAGTGTGGCTTTTCCCCAGGTTTTTCCACACTTCCTCCAGGCAAATGCTGGGTTAGTACCTTACTTCAAGTCCCGGGGCTTCAACCTTATCTCTGTCCCTAATAGCCTACTATTAGGCTTACACACACTACTACTGACTACCAGTGACTGAGCACCCCCTGACGAATACGATGCTGGGCACAGTATTCTGTGAAACATTGGGAAATTCAAACCTCACTAAGCTATGGCCAACAAGCCCAGAAAACTGGTTATTTTAGTAAGAAGTGCATAGGAAAACATTTTTATTCTCTAGCTTCCACCTGAATGGCTCAACATTCTGTTCACGACCTAATATCTGAAAACTTCCATTTCTCATCAAGACGGTCGTAAAAATCATATTCTGGATTCCTAAGTCCATCCACAGTAGGCTGCTACACATAATGTACCATTCACCAATTAACTCCTTAAGAAAGAAATGTATTTGGCCATGTCCAAAAGATGCCAGAGACACGAATTCCCAGACAGTACTTGGAAGGAGACCTGTTGGACATCCCAGAAGAAGGTGGTTAGATCAAATCACTGAAGATCTACTACAATGTTGATGAAGTCGTTGGTCAGAGCAATGGCGTATGAAGCCTGAGGTCGTAGATTCGGTTCTCACATGGATCTGATGTTTTAATTCTCTACTCTCTGTCTAAATGGCTTGTATTTTCCGTGCAATATCTGACCTAATAGCTGATAGCATTCATTTGTTGCCCTAATTCAGTGCTTTCGAAACAAGGTGTCATGAGATTCGTCGTATTATAAATTGAGGATAGAAAACGAATAAAGAACCTGTGAGAAAGCAAACTTGCTTCCTCTCGTTCGGCCTGGATGGATATTTTCCAATATGACTGCGTAAGAAATCCTTTTGCGCCCTCCAGCTCTTGTGAACTTCAACTTATCGAAGAGGAGGAACTGGCAGAATTTAAAAATAACCACACTTTAAAACTTAAGTACCAAGAGTCAGAATTAGACAGCTTCTGAGTTTCTATTCATTAAGATTTTCCTCACCTGCATAAAAGAGCCCTCATCGTTTCGTTGCAGTTTTATAAGACATATTCGTGTGAAAGTGCGTTTTCTGTTATTGCTAATACAAAAACAGTTAAACGTGGAAGTTTGAGAATGTTAGATGATCTAAGGCCGATTTGTAATGATCGCCAGTCCCATAGCAGTCATTGAATTGGAACATTGTGCTGCAAGTTTTGTATCTATGAGAAAGGTGTATAATATAGCCTATTTATACTTCGAAAATCATAAAGTTATATGCTATAAAAAAAAAATCTTTGAAATTAATCTCCTTTGCTAAAATAGTCTATATTTATAATTAAAATTATTAAATTAATTAAATAATTAATTATTAATTAATTACATATTTAAATTTTATAATTATACACAAAGTACTCGGTCCTTTAAAAACTGCAGAATTCTAGAAATTAAGAAGTAATGATGAAATATATCGAAAAATAGAAAACATATCAGAAACAATACGGAAGAGGAGATTGCCATTTTTTGGGCATATGTACAGGATGAATGACAGTAGGTTAACCAAGCAGATCTTCACATTCCTGTGGAACACGAAGTCAACAACAACCTGGGTGCAAGAAGTCAAAAAGGATTTGGAAAGAATCAATATAAGAGAAGAAGATACATAACAGAAAGATAATTTTAGGCAAAAAGTGCTAAAAATGAAAGGATTCCAAGGGAGGAAGGGAAAGAAAACTGGCTCAAAATGGTTCGAGGAAAGGAAGAGGAAGCATAGTGAGATGATGAAGGAATATTGGAGGAAGAAGAAGGAACAGCAAACGACAAAGCATTGAAATTGGCTCGTAGTCCCTAGACGACCGAAACGAAAGTAATAATAATTAAATGGGTTTCATGTAGAATTATGTGTGCTAATAGTGTGTCAGTATGAGAAAAATTTTGGAAAGCTCTGCCCTAGGTAGTAGTCGGTTTCTTCCAGTTTTGGAGGATTCAAGTCAACTTTGAAATGTGGTGTTACAGGAGAATGATGAAGATCAGATGGGTAGATGGGTTACAAATGAATAGTTACTAAGACGACTGGAAGAGGAGAGATGTTTGTGGCGACTGCTACTGAAGAGAAGAGATAGGTTGGTAGGACACATACTAAGACACCTAGGAATAGCAAACTTAGTTATGGAAGGAAGGGTCGAGGATAAGAACTGTAGGGGTAAACCAAGATTAGGATATAGCAAATTGCCCTGGATGTAAGGTGTGGTAGCTATGTAGAGATGAAACGATTAGCTCAGGACAGGGAAGCATGGAGGACTGCATCAAACCAGTCAAAAGACTGACGACTCAAACAACAACAACAACAGTCAATTTTTACTGTAATGATGCTCGTTTGATGAGTGAAACCTCCCCTCCTTGTCAACTGTGCAATTATTATTTAATCACTTGTAAATCTTTATCAGGTGGTATCACATTCTTCTTCTTTTGCTTTAGCGTTTGTCCCGCCACTATTTGAATTCTCTGTCTCCACTTTACTCAGTCATGGACCATGTCTGGATGTAGGTTGATGCTTTTCAGATCCCTGTACCGTGTATCGGCCCAACGTTGTCTCGGTCGCCCCTTTGCTCTTTTCCTGGGGACCTCTAGTGTGTAGCCCTGTTTTGCAATGGTGTCCACTCCTGACCGTAGCACTTGCCCAAACCATCGCAGACGACCCTCACGCATTTTGTTGCTGATTGCCGGGACACCAAATCGATCCCTTATTCTTTCATTGTTGATGTGATCCAACCTAGTACTGCCAGATGTCAATCTAAGCATCTTGGTCTCTGTGACACTTAGCCGACGTTCTGCTTCCTTGGTGATCGGCCAACATTCAGTACCATAAAGCGCCACGGGACAAATGACAGTGCGGTAAATCTTCGATTTTAGGTAGTCTTTCACAGGTGGTATCACATTATCCCAATTTAATTTAATTGGGCATATATTTGTGTCGAATAGCTGAAAGTTACCATTCAATGAACTGTTTCCCCGAAGAATCCAGGATATTTTTTACTCCAAATTACAGTACCTAATATCAAATATTTTTAAAAATTGATCCAGTTAGCTCAAACCAGTATTGCCATCATTTCACCCCAGTGTACCATTGGGATCATCAGTTGGTATGGTACACCTTACCAAGGCGCTTGGCTAATACATGCTGGGAAGGCCACTGCGAGGCTACTATGATGCCACGAGTAGTGCCATTGTACGATGAGAGCGATTCTCCCTATATTCGAAAATGAGTCCACCAATGCTTTCCATATTAAAATTCCACAAATAGTTCATAGTGAATTGAAATGTTATGCAAAACTCAAACCTGTAACCTTTGGCTTTGGCTTTCATTTAGGTCATATGGGGATGCTTTCAATTCTCAAAGCAAGGGTGCATCTGTGTCTTTGGCCTATGTAAGCCTATCCAAACTGTCATTGTCACCTGCTGTGGGCTATATTCCAGTAATTGGATTTTCACAACAATATTCATGAAAGGACATTTTTATATGTCCACTGAAAAATACACCCTCGGATTTTCGAGCTGAGGTGAACTGTTCTTTTTTTTTACTGTAAAGTAGCAATTTCTCAAAATGTTTCAAGACCATCGTCTGAGAATATTGAGAATGTTAATCATTACCTGAAAAGCACAAGTCAACTGATGGTTTCCTACAAGTCTTGAGTGTGTATTGAAGTCAGACTGTTTGTAGCTGAATCATAGAAGCAGGCTTATGCTGTGAAATACCTTTGTTATGACAGTATCTCTACAGGATCTTTCATATAAAATAAGAGCGCCAAGCGGCGGCTTTGTTAACCGCAACTGCGGTCACCTTGGCCGAGCTTTTGGCGCGCCAAGGCCCCCTGCTTTAAGCGTGTGTACAATCCTATATGATGCAGCGGCCTTGCTAGGGTGTGTACAATGCTGAAATCTTACTTTAGTTAGTTAGTTATTGTTGATGAAACCGAAACCCCTACTTGTGCTAATTTTGTGAGTGGTTTATTCGGAGACCGTTCAAGATTCCCGCCAATGTCATCTAGCTCATCCTCTGTTAAAACTATTCGTGTGCGGGCATGTTTTTTATTGAGCACCGAGCCAGTATTGTCAAACTTATTTGCAATTACGTGAATCTGTGCTAGTGAAGGTGGCACTTCATCAGGAAATTGTTGAACAAATGCATCACGTACCCGCCGAGCTGACTCGTACTTAAAATAAGTTTTACATAATAAAAATAGGATGTTGCAATGATAACTGTCTCACCATGTTAGCACTTGAGGTTTGGACTGGCGACTGAGCAACTGCGCGCTTATTGCAAGGTCAAGTTTGGTAATGTCAATCTGTTATTTTTATACAGTCCATCGGAACTTGAAAAAAAAAAAAAAAAACAGCCATCCTATGTCCTATGCGCGCGCTTCCAATACTATAGGGGTTTCGGTTTCATCAACAATAACTAACTAACTAAAGTAAGATTTCAGCATTGTACACACGTTAGCAAGGCCACTGCATCATATAGGATTGTACACACGCTTAAAGCAGGGGGCCTTGGCGCGCCAAAAGCTCGGCCAATGTGACCGCAGCAGCGGTTAACAAAGCCGCCACTTGGCGCTCTTATTTTATATGAAAGACCCTGTATGTGCACAATAATCACCACATCTGTTGACATTGACCAACAGGACCTGGTGTATGCTGATTTTAAACCCTGGTACCAGATAAGTGACATTATGGGAAAGGTGAGCCCGGACTGCCCAACTAGTGAACCAAAACATTGTATGCTATGGGGGCAGTACATCGGATAATCTCGAGAACATGTGAAGTATTGAGGCCATTTTTCAGTGTTGCCTGTACAACTCTCAATTTATACTTCTCAGTCGGTCAACATGTTCATGGCCTCATATGATTGGGTGTAGGCTGGTGACAAGTAAAAACCTGTGTAAAGACTGTGCTGTGCAGTGTAGGCTAGCAGCAAGTGAACACCTGAGCAAAGGCCATGCGTGAAACGGATTATTGTAACGGATAAGTACTCGTAGCAATCGTGCTAGGAATGATCAGCAGTACTATACTCTGATTTACAAAAAATGCTCGGTGAAAGCTGTCATTCGCTTGATGGGTGAGGTGTGGAGTGGAGACGAGAGGGGTAACGGTCTCCATGGCAACAGTGACCAATGTTGCAATGTATGCCGACACAGCATTAAGCACATGGTTTGACTCAGTGTGTCTTCACTCGTCACGGTTATTAGAGCGCCAGTATTTGTGTCTTCCTGCAAGCCTCTTGGAATGTTATGAGTCATGATCTGCCTCAGTGGCAACGCAGCATTTCACCGTGCTAGCTTTGACAGCTGTCAGCGAGCTTTATTGGTAATTCAGAGTATAGAAGACCAGGTCGCCAGAGGACACGTTGGTTAGACACCATTAAAACAGACTCTAACCTCACCCTGGACCAACTAAAGAATACAGTGTGGCACAGGACAAATTGGGGAGTGATGATTCATAGAATAGCCGATGGTCGGATTCAACTGAACAGATGACATCATCGTCAGTCGTTATAATGCTGGTAGAATTCAGTGCGTATGCTCTAATTTATTTATTATGTTGTGTCGCTTAGTTATTTATACGTAGACACACGTATGGGATCATCTTTTTTAAATAACGAGATTCACTGCAAATCATAAATACTAACAGTAACAGGGCGAATTATACAAAATTATAATTAAAAAATCACGACTATAAATATTTTTATATAAATTTCAACTCCAACCCTAGCGATAGGATCTGATGATGACAGCATGACGATCAATATGTGTATTCCTAAATATCCCCCTTATTTATCAGTGAATAATATTAATACATGTAATTTTTTTCAGAGCCAGCGTTATTATATTATATAGTGTAACCCCACCCAAACATATGGGGCAAATAGTGTGTTGACTGACTGAAAAGTATAAATTGATAATAGTGTTACAAGGTTTTAACATTTTTCTATATTGCTGAGACTTTAGGAAGTCACTGTGCCAACATTTTGCTTTGAAGGCAATTTCTAACATGCCAGTAAATCTACTGACATTAGGTTGTCACATTTAAATTCCCTAAATACCGTAATCAAACGCACAATCTTGGTTTTAGGAGGTTATCACTTAATCATTTGTGACCTCAGCCTTATGATCTCCAGAATGTTGTGGAACCTATCCACCAATACATTGAAGAACGTGTAATACTGCCATCCTATGTACTGTAGTTATCTTATCATTCATCCTTACTCTCAGCAGCCAAGAATCAAAATAATCATAGAAAACTTTAAAGCCATTTCTACATTTTTGCATTTTAGAGATAAGATAATAGGACTTCTCTATTGTATGTTGACTGTCTTGTATATTCAGAATAATCATTCAACTCCTGTAAAGTTCAAGCATAAATTCTTCAAAACTGCAATTCAATATTGGTTTTGTCACACCCATAATGAGTGTTGGCTTGCAATGAGAATGTTAAGTTGTTCCCACTTCAGAAATGGATAACCTATGTCAGACCTTATTCAAGATCTCATGAAATCTCACTGGTCATGGCATAAAGCTTGAAAATTTAAAATAAGTGGAAATATTTTACTTGTATGAGCATTTTGAAATTCTTCTAGGTGTAAGGATTGCAGCTAAGTTTTATCTTCATTAGTACATACGCATCAAAACTGTGTTTGCAATGTTATAGAAGTGTTATCCTTTGTTTAGTTTTCATACTCTTAATGTGTTGGTTTCTAGTAGTACATGGAAATTTTGTGAAACAATTTATTTTTAAATGTTAACATAGTACTTAACCTTACCTGTGATGTTCATCTGAGTGGCCAGTCAAAGCTGGAAATTATGTCTTATTACATTTTATTAGCTTTAGAAAGGAAAATACCTAAGTTGCATCTGTACAGGGTCTTGCATTTGAAAGTGAATTGATTCTGTTAAAAATGTGTACGTTTTATTTACAAAGATGCAATTCTTTATAGGTTGGTGAAAGGATAAGGGTGATATTGGATTGTGATGATAATACGTTATCATTTGAAAAAAACTACGAGTTCCTTGGTGTGGCATTCAGAGGTAAGATTTCTCTTGGTTTGCAAACTTACCTTTTATCCTTGTATCACGCAGAAAGAAATCTTGCCTTCTTGGAATTTTTCTTAACCGGTGTCGGTGGCCAAGAGTGCTAACGCTCTACTGTGTGCCTCACTGGCATCTCAGCCGTCCTGTAAATGTTTTTTGTGGTTCGCATTTTCACCCCCAGACAAATGCCAATATGGTACCTTTCAGTAGGTCCACGGCCAATTTTCTTCTAAAATCCCATCCCTGACCTATCCTGCAAAGAAAATAAATGGCCATTGGGAAATTAGGGATGGGTCAATGCTAGTTTTTCTCGATACTGATTTATGATGTTTCCTCGATACCTGGTACCGTCAACATTTAAAGTTTCAAAAAATAGATTAATAAAAATGAAAAGTTGAGAGAACTGTATAATATCAATTAAATTTAATTAGACAACATTTAATAATATCATCAGTATAATTATTTTTAAGCTCTACATTTAAAACGGTCCACTTTTACAAGTTTTTGTTCAAAAATCTCACTCTGTCGGGGTCAAGTCTACTTCTTTATCTGTCACATATGAGTCCTGCTATGCTAAATAGTCATTCAGAGACAACTGTTGCTGGTGGTATACACAAATATTTCACAGCTAATTTTTTTAGTTTTTGAAATTTTTAATTTGTTTTCCAGTAATCCAATGCACTAGAAAGAGCGACAAATCGTCTTAGAGACATGCAGTGATTTCTTCCTGGGAACTGTTAACTGGCAGTGAATTTGACACATCATTATTTTCTTGCACAATGTTACTGTACAGGTACGGTACCACTTTTTTGGTGATTTCTCAGACTTTGAAGTATGTGACATATAAAATAAAGAAACAGTTCCTAAATGGTCGATTTGTTCAAGTATGTCAGTTATTATATGAGTAATCTCACATATCTGAAAATCTGTAATTGAAAATGTAAAATCCTACCTCATCATTTTTGGATGCAGGACATTGCTGTTGGTTAGCAAGGTCCACCAGTTTGTTTTTAGCAGAGTTGGAAGCACTGGGACTGTGAAAACCTCATTTTTAATCGGGGGTCCAACAGCGTTGCAATGGAACATATTTCATTGTTTTCAATGGATTTGTACCTTCCATCCATTTCATCTAGCATTGTCGAACTATCACAATACCCGATCAATTTTCTGACGCTTTTTCCAGTTCAGAAATAATACCCTTCACAATGGGGATTATTTCGGACTCTGACACTTGTTAAATACCTCACCCTCAAACATTGCTGCACGGTTGGTTATCTTTGCATACTATTGTTGCAATTTTTCTAGTAATTGTCTTCGATCGACTATCACCTGCTTTATTCACAGATTTATTATCCACAAATGATTTAAGTGTAGGTTGAGAGAATGATGGTGATGTCGATGACGTCGGCAGTGAGGATGACAGGCTCGTCTACTGTTACTTCTTCAGGAGTTAAATTTCCACTTTCACAGGATTTTTATTAAGAGGTTTCGAAAATATATATAATCAATACTGATGATATTGATTCAATATGGTACCACAAATCACAGTCCTCTGTCATGTGGAGGTAGCAACTGACTGTGCTGGCATGCAAACTTGTTTACTTATGGTATTTGAAAAACATAATGAAATTATGATTGGATAATATACCAGTAATCATGTGACGTGCTTTTTGCCAGAAAAAGCTCTAATTTGATTTGTCAAAAATTTTGTGTGGGTAGAGTTTCATCCCACAATGTGACAAAAGTAATTTCTACTCTTAGAAAATCATGCAGAAGCACATCCTAGAAAATCCAACTCGACATGCAATTAGTCACGTTCTATTGGACTGGTACATGACTTCAAGAGGCAAGCTAGGTCAGACCATATTGTGGTGTAGCGGCTAGCATTCTGGGTTCGATTCCCGGCTCTGCCAAGAAATTTTAATTATGGTGTGAGAGCTGGAACGGAGTACACTCAGCCTCGTGAGGCAAAACTGAGGAGCTCAGGAGGGTTTGATTCCCACCGCAGCCATCCTGGAAGTGGTTTTCTGTAGTTTCCTCCTCCTACTCCAGGAAAATGCTGGGATGGTTTGTAACTTAAAGCCACGGCTGCTTCCTTCGCAATCCTATACCTAATTTACAAATACAGTACACTCGCCTACAGCCATCACAATAATACATATTTCACAAACACCCAATAATACATGGGGCTATATAACCACGATGTTGCAGTCTCTAAAATAAGCAACAACAAAGCTAGGCTCAGACATCCTGTCTCCAACTTTATTGATAGGTTGGAAATATTTCAAAAGACGGGATCATTTATTGCTTGCAGTGGGGTATTTAGATACTCGGGTGCGCGATGAATAATCAGGAAATGAAAGGTTCTTCCTGACCATATCTCCTTCTTTATTTCTTACTGATATTGCAGATTTTTACCTTACTCGTCCTAAGATTTTGTGATATATTCGCTGATAAATAATTTCAAAAAGGTAGATAAACTGTTTTCAAAAAAACATTAGGTTAGGTGTTGATACAGAGAAGTAAAAGTCTTCATCTATTGAATTGAAATTCTTGCTGTATGATAAATGTCATATCCGGAACGGAATGTATAACAATACTAGGTGCCAATCAGTGCACTACAATAAAGAAAGAAGGTAGTTGATAGCATGCTGAACTGCTGTGGCCAAGATACTGGGTTTAAACCCGGCCGAAGTCGTCGGATTTTTTAAGAGCGTTAAAATCCTTCGGAGGGGAAGTAAAGCCGACGGTCCCATGTCATAGATTTATGGCATGTAAAAGATCCTTCCACAGACTAAACTTGTGCAAAGCTAAATTTCTAGGTTAGATTTCTTTAGAACGATCTATCAAAGTTCCAACGTTCACCACTAGGTATCAGGGACATCTGGTAGCGAAAGTTGAACTACTTGAAATTGAACGGAACTTGTAGCTCACCCTATGGGTGTCCGCTTGAAGCAGCTACAGCCTCTGGCAAGCCGAACATGTCCTTGGACACTCCATACGATAAATAAGTAAATGAAATTGAGTGGTATATCCTTCTTGGTCTATCGTTCTCTACAAAACACTAGTGGTATGATGATGAAACGGTTGATAAGTTTTTAATGATGTCTTATTTTTCACTTATTTTTCAGGTTTGCCTGACAAAAGACTGTACCCATCAGTGTCGGCAGTGTATGGCAATACGGAAGTTTCGATGGTTTACCTAGGACCTCCACTTGATGGGTAACATAAATGGAGCTTAGTTACCTGTCAATTGCTCTTCTCTCTTCAGGAAACAGTGCATGGACAATGTATGGTGTGTTTGAGGGTCACAAATTGGCATAACCAGTGTTGAGCAAGATATTTCATGTTACCATGGTTGAGTTTCTTTTACATTAGACTTTTCCTGTAGTGATTTACTGCTTTTCTCTTTTGAAAATGTGTATAGTACTTGGGTGAATGTATTTCTTTATATTTTACTATATCTGTTACCAGGCTGAGAGCCACCTTGTACCATAATATCTAGATGGTATTAATTCATGTAGGTTGTGAGTCTTTGCCCAATCTAACAACAATAGGTCTGAAATTAAATGAAAACTAATACTGGTTTATGAATGCCACAAGGAGATAAAAGAATTGTTCCATATATTTATTAGCCTGTATGTCAAAGATAATCATACTACTGTACTTGCCATTTCTCAAGTATTTGGTAAGATGAAAGTAAATGATAAAATACAAATGTGGGCCAAAAAAAGAAAAAATAATCTGGACAGTTTTTGAGACTGAACTAGCATCTAGAGCTTGACACTAAATAGTTTTAAAAGTAATGTATTCTCAAGTTACAGTTACATTCATGCAATAGTCTCATGTGATGACTGAATATTGCAAACATAAGCAGCCAATGCAAGGAATCAGGTAGTTTCTTTTACACAGTTGACACACTTGTTTGTACATTTTAAAACAGGAAACAAGAACATGAAAAGAATGACATATAATATTATACTAGTTTAGTTCACAAACACAATATAGAGTTTCAATGTTTTTACTGGTGATTTCTTAAAAGTAAATAAATATTTACGTCGTTCAAAATCAACACCATATGAATCATGCTTTGTTTGTATGTGCCATTTGGTATGAAAGACACCTAAGAGTCAGTAGGAGAAACTCTTATTACGTGCTATGCCTCAAAGACAGCCTCTGCAAGAAATATTTGTTCATTGGATCTTCCTACCTGTAAGGTACAGTGTGATCCTTTGCAACATTATTACACTAAGAAATCTTTTCCAGTGAGAAATGAATGTGAAAATTTGTTTCTAAACTCCTGGATATCCTCACGTTGCATTGCCCATGGATTTCGGTCTAGTAATCATTGGCTATGAAACCATCTCTATTCTTTCTAATAGAAAAAATGTAGAATTAGTTGAAGGAGAAAGCTAAATAAATGGACAATGAATTGTTGCTGAGACACTATTTTAAGTGTTGCAGAGAAAGAATATTTAAGTTGAAAGTGTTGTTTCCTATGGCTAGCCCGGATTCTAAGATAATCATGTTTTTTGTTCCGAAGATCTAGCTGGATTTGTTTAGCTAAACGTCCTCGAAAGAACTCTCCCTCACTTTTAAGATGAACGGAGTGGTTACTAGAGTGCAGTTTTAAGTTGTACTGCTATGATGTATCTTTAGTTTGTTGCTTGAAAGATGCAGAATGGGTACTTTCTTTAGTTTATAATATAGTAGGAGAATATTTAATTCATATTGCAATTTCTCAAGCACTAATTAAGATGTTGCTTTTAACACCATACAATTTAATGTCTTCAATTGAAACTAAATATAGCAATGTTAACCATTTTGCTACTAAGCAATAAGTTTGTAGAAACTCTTCAGCTACAAGGTTTTATCTATTTAAAAAAAAAAAACTTTTTGGTTACATCAAATCTTGGCAGTATACGGATTTAAATTATATCCCTAAGGATTATTATTATTCTCTATAGAAATAATTGCACTTTAATGTGGAGTAAGATACAGCATCTACATAAATCCACTATAATTGAAGAGATTACATCTGTTGTGATTATTTCTACACTTATCTGTCAATGTAAACATGCAGCTCAGCTTGTATGCCATAAGGTAGTAAATTTATTCTAATGATTACTTATAAAATGTACAGAAGGAAACTTAACCAAATACAGAACCATTCTAAAACTAGAAATCTCTTTGATACATGCATTCTTTGCTTAAAAGAACTTTCTTTTCGTATCAAACTGCATTAAATATTTTTCCATGTGAATTATTTTGGGCAGAACATTATTGCTTACAAACAGATTTTTCTTCAAGAATTATTTCATTAATGATTGGAGGTTTCTCTTCTTACATACTAATCTTTTGAAAAAAGATGTCGCAGAAAGAGTTGTTGGAAGTGAAGACCATTGTTTGAATGGTATTGCTGCTTACTTTTGTTATATGTTTGAGCATGAGACATCAATATTAATTATGATCTGTACCTGAAAACTGACATGATGTGCATGCCATTGAGAATAATTGCAAAGGCCAGTGCTTAGTAGCTTCTGCAAGGATTTTTTAAAATAATTTGGACTCTTTTAACGTTTTTAATGCAGTAATTTTGACCCATGTACCATATCTGATTTAAGAATGTATTTCTCGCTTTCAAGATGTGGTTATATTCCAGAGCAGAGTTAACAATAATGACCACATCAATATTTTGTGTTTTGTTACCTTTTCAAATGCTTTGTAGCATATCATTTACACAGTTATGTATGTCCTTGACATTCGTCATGGTGTACATTTTTTAGCCTATTTTCATTTACGAAAAAAAAAAGGCTTATGAGATCACCTTTTGTCTGTGTGTGCATGTGTGTGTGTGTCCCCCTTCTAATAACTTCTAAACGGCTGGAGCGATTTCAATGAAACTCGGTAAGGTTATAGCACCATTTCAGCCGACCCCAACGTGCATATCAAATTTTATTACGTCTCACCAATCCAACATGGCGGCTGTGTGAAATATATCACCGGCAATCTATATCTCCAAAACTATTACCGATATCCCCCTGAAATTTTGTACGGTGATAAAGGGCACTACTAGAAGTTCGCCTATGAGACTTTCAAAAACCTGGTAACTACAAAACGGACATGGCGGCCAAGCAAAGTGGAAACTTTTAAATAGACTTTTCTCGCGATTTAACCATCCAAACGTAATGAAACTTGTTACAGCAAATGTTTATACACACTGTAATTATTTGGCATCTAATTTATTTCAATTGTTTTCATAACCACAAGATGGCAGCTGTGCAACATTTTAAAATCTTGTTTTTGTTTCTTGTGTCCTAATCATGTGATTGAAGTTTGAATACTAAACAATAATCTTCATGCAATAGTACATAACTCTAAGACCTACATATATAAAAATCCATCATGGTGACCATCCGAAATATTTAGATGGTTCTCAATATCTACGAATCTATTACATCAATCAAACTGACATTTTGTATGTTGGTAGAGGCAATTAACATAAGTAGGATGTATGAAAATAGGCTGTATAGTTCTTCAGGAAACTACTTGTTCCATATTGATATCAATTGTAACTTTCTTTGTCCACTTTTCAATACAAAATATCACTATGCCACTATCGGTACATGTTTCGGCATATTGTACCTTCTTGAGCCTTTCACCACAATATCATACCATCATTTCAGCAATGAAGATTTTTTAGCGTATTATCACCTCACTTTTGTCCAAAAGTGTGGTACAATAGATGCTATCCATGCTGCTCGCTTGCTCATCGAAAAACATTGTGATAAATCAAGACACCTCCACAGTGCATTACTTGACCTTGAAAAGGCATTTGACTGTGTTCCACATGACTTGATTTGGCATGCCCTACAAGATCTTGGCATCCCTGAAGTGTTGATAGATTGGGTCAAATTGCTATATGACAACCCAAAGAGCCAAGTACAATTAGTGGCTGGATGATCTAGAGATTACCCAGTTTCTGTTGGTGTCCATCAGGGATCTGTACTTTCACCTCTCCTCTTCATTACAGTCATGGATACTGTTACAAGGGATCTACATAAACCTGTACCATGGACCTTGCTATATGCTGACGATGTGCTTCTGAGGATAAGACTCATCTGCAATTACAAGTTCAGGCCTGGACCAACCGTCTCGCAGAATTTGGATTACGGCTCAACATTAAGAAAACTGAGTATTTGACAACGTATCTAAATGATCCTAATACGATACAAATTAATAGTGTTGACCTTCCAATATTAAATATCTTGGCTCGTCTATTACTGCAGATGGAACCCTCAGACCTGAAATATCACATTGCGTGAGCAGCACATGGCTAAAGTGGCGCTCTTTGCCCGGTGTCTTGTGTGATAAGAAGATTCCAGACCAGCTAAAGTTTAAAGTTTATCGTTCTGTGGTCCGTCCCGTTGCTCTGTATGGGGCAGAATGCTGTCCTTCAACTAAGGAGTTGGAGCAGCAACAACTTGGTGTGATGGAGACAAAGATGCTCAGGTGGGCATCTGGCTTGACACTCCATGATCATATTTAAATTCGAATATTCCCAAAAGAAATATGAGGTTAGTTTCCAGTGCAATGGAAACTATCATCATATTTCCTTCGGGAATATTCAAATTCAATTTTTGAAAGACTTTGTCTGGAGCGTGGCACTCTATGGAAGTGAAACTTGGACTATTGGTGCAGCAGAAAAGTGGAGAATTGAAGCGTTTGAAATGTGGTGTTACAGGACAATGATGAAGATCAGATGGGTAGATAGCGTTACAAACGAAGAGGCATTAAGACTAGTGGGAGAGGAGAGATGTTTCTGGCGATTGCTAATGAAGAGATAGGTTGGTTGGACACATACTAAGACACCCAGGAATATCAAGCTTAGTTATGGAAGGAAGGGTCGAGGACAAGAATTGTAGGGGTAGACCAAGGTTAGAATATGTTAAACAGCTTGCCTCAGATGTAGGGATGAAACGATTAGCTCAGGACAGGGAGGCATGGACAGCTGCATCAAACCAGTCAAAAGACTGAAGACTCAAACAACAACAACAGCACATTGGCATTTCTCGTGACATCAATACTAATTGTATTTTGTGTCTTGCAATTACCTTCTCATTATGTCTTGGTGAGGTGTACCGTACCAACTGACGAGCCCAATGGTACACTGGGGCGAAACGCTGGCATTTTATATTTGAGCTAGCTGGACCATTTATCCTATTATTTGATAACTCCATGATCATGTCAGCAATAATGACATTCACAAGCGATATGGCGTAGCGCCAATTGCTGAAGAGATGAGGGAAAGCCATCTCTGCTGGTATGGCCATGCCTTAGGGGCTGCTGAAACAACAGTTGCATACACTGGATTGGCATTGCGGATAGGTGGGAAGGGGCCAATAGGACGACCGAGACAGAGTTGGCTTGACACTCTACATGACGTTTTAAAAATTGCCCAACTTCGTCCTGACATGGCACACAGTCGTGTAATATGGCGACAGAGGGAACTAAAAAAGCAGACCCTGCTAATTTGTGGGACAAATGCTAAAGAAAAAGAAGAAGATTACAGCAATTTATTTCACATTTAATATAAAATCACAATATATTGTTTTGCCAACATAGATATAACATTTTAAATGTCGCTAAAAAAATAAAACGATAAAAGACTTTTAGTCCAAATTTCTTGGAATTCTGTTGTCCATAGCAAGTCCGGAGGTCATACGTTGATATCCCGGCGCTCACAGTGATAATCCGGGGGGGGGGGGGGGGGGGGAGAGAGATCTAAAACTGAAAATAAGTTTATCATTTTCAGTTTAATTGAAATTTGAGTGTGGTTTACCCACACTCCCTCCAGACAAATGCCGAGATAGTACCTTACCTCAAGTCTCGGGGCAACTACCCCATCACTGTCCCAAATACAGTTAAACACACTACTATAGTTGCTTAAAGTGAAAAAGCCTCCGTCTTGGAGGAAATCAGAAATTTTGCATGCCAAATGAAAATATTAATTCAGATTGAGATGAAAGGCAGCTCTGTGGTGTTATGAGGCTCCGGGTTCGTATTCCGGCTCCATTAGGGATTTTAGAAACTGTTGTGAGGGCTGAAACGGGTTACACTCAGCCTCATGAGGACAATTGAGTAGCTGTGAGACAGTGCCCCAGTCACGAAAACCGAGATTAACAGCCCAGGGGACCCGATGCGTCACACCTCAATCTGCGGCCAAATGGCTTGGCAGGGGTCGCTTGCTAAGCCTAGGCCCTTGATGGGCTGTTGTGCCACGGGGTTTGCTTTATTTAATCCAGTGGTTCTGAACCCATAAAAGTTTGCTGACCACTCAGCGTGAAATTGAATCATGTACCCTCCACCCAATACATCTTATCAGTTGTAACCCTTCCTCAATAACACTTAATTCCAAACCTGATAGTCATCGCCGCCAATACATTCGGACGATTGTCGTTCAACGCACATCGTTTTCGAAATCGCCATTTATTGGCCAAGTTTCGTAAGTGCTGGTGGACCCTTTTCTCCCGCGGACCACTCCTGAGGCACTCGCGGATCACCTGTGGTCCGCGGAGCAGCGGTTGAGAACAAAATACAAGTACATGAAACACAGTAATGAGGATCAAATAAAATTACTGTAAAACTCTAGAATTAATTTCGTACAATACATATAATTAGGTGCCCCTCATGGGCTCACAACTTGTGGGACATGGATTGGCGACCACGGGACCCCAGCTGAGTCCGGCATTGCTTCCACTTACTTGTGCCGGGCTTTTCTCCGTCTTCTTTCTTGTCGACCTCTCTTGGTCAACTCTTGTTCTCTTCTGACCCCGAGGGTATTAGGGTATCCAAGGCCTAGGGAGTCTCTTCCTTTCCCGCCTTAATTGGCCCATCTCTCCATCTTTCCTGATCCCTCCTTCTTCTAGGGATCAGTCTTCTTTCTCTTTTCATTATATTTCCTTTTCTCTTTAAGATTCCGGCACTGTTTTTGTTAATTGGCTCCTCATGTATCTAAATTTTGTGAATTTTTTGAATCTACACTGCAATTTGTAAGTATTTTCAATCTAAATTGCATTTTGCGAGTATTTTCAACCTCAATTGCATTTTGTAAGGACTGACAATCTAAATTGCTTTTTAGTAAGCCTTTGAATGTAGGGGTGCCAGTTTTGTGAGTATTTTGAATTTCAATTGCATTTTGTAAGTATTTTCAATCTAAACCACATTTTGGAAGTATTTTCAATCTAAATTGCATTTGTAGGCTGGGCAAGTATTTTGAATCTCAATTTCATTTTGTGAGTATTTTGAATCTCAATTACATTGTAAGTATTTTCAATCTAAATTGCATTTTTCAAATATCGTCAATCCAAATTTCATTTTGTAAGTATTTTGAATCTAAATTGCATTTTGTGCGTATTTTGCATCTAAATTGCACTTTGTCAATTGTTTTTTTTTCTCTAACCTGCATTTTGTGCATATTTTTTTAATCTAAATTACTTGTGTGAGTATTCCATTTTGTTAGTGTTTTCCACTCTAAATTACTTTTTCTGTGTCTTTTCAATCTTTTGTCATTACTTTCAATCTCCGTTAGTTTTCATTATGGTTTCCGTCTCATTGTCATTTTCGCTATCACCCAGACCATTAGAAGCCGATAACCTACCGGTTAGGCCCCTTAAAACAACAAGCATCATCATCATCATATAATTAGGTGGATACCAAGTAAACCGTCTGGCTTGTGCTGATGACCTGGTTGTAATGACTGACTGCATCGAAAGCTTACAAGACAACATGTTAGAACTTGAACAGAAATGTAGGGAACATGGTATGATAATCAGTAGGACCCGGATGTTGATGACCTTAAAATTATCAAAAAATGACCTATAAATTGCCTCTAAAATTCCCTTAAAATGACCTAAAAATGGTAAATTTCATAAGGATTGTCTTGTACAAATAATGGTTCGAATAACAAACATTCTTAGAAGAATTATTGTATTACTACTAAACTATTAATCAATAGATTAACAATTATCACTACGTCATTTTCATTTCTACTACAGTGTGAAAAAATATATTGCTAACTAAACATACCTTAGTTAGCGTTGCAATACACCACCATAGTCATCCTCAAGTTATCAAAAGTGAAGGAACGGCAGTTGTCGGCTAACACTGTTTTCTAGAAACTTCTCTCCCCATCTCACATTTTACATGTTTTATACAACCTTCAGCATTCCTGACTAACTCCATTGACTTGGCCAATACAATGCCACTTTCTTCTAGGCAGGTTGTGGTTTCTGGCAAAAATAAAAATTGATTTTATGCAAGCCAATTTACCTTCCATTTGAGGATCAGAAAACAGGTTCTGTGCACTTCCAATAGCCTTAGCATCTGTCCTATCAAATACATCCACTACTTCTCTCACTATCTGAAAATTGTCACAATAGTATATGCATGCAGCCAACCAGGTACCCCAGCGTGTTAAAACTGGTGCGGGAGGAAAAGCTACATCAGGGGGCCTTGTCTTTGAAATATTTAGTACGGGTTGGTGCTTTGACAAAGACTTTCTTTACTGTGGAAATTAGTCTTATCTACTTCTGAAAATTTTGATCGGACCTCTTCTGCAATTCGATGAAAAGCATGGGCCAGACAAGTAACATGCGCCATCTTATTGTAAAATGATTTGATAGATTTTACTGCCTTTACCATGTAAGGTGCTGCATCTGTTAGGAAGAGGAGCACATTCTCATGTTGTATTCTCCTAGGCCATATTAAACACATGGATTTATCAAACAGTTCGCATATCTGAGTGTAGTTAACCGCTTCCAAAACCTCTGAAGTCAGAAGAAAAGTTTGCCCGGGACTATTTGTTTCTAGGGTCCCTAACATTACATTACCCACACAACGTCCCTCTGAATCTGTAGTCTCGTCAATTGATACGTACATTTTTTCCCATTCACACAATCGCGTATTCGGTTTAGGGTGTCTTTTTGATAGGTAGTTTTTACGCAATGTTGATTCGTCTGGAATAGTATGACTAGTGTGGCGTTCAAGGAAATCACTTAATTTAGGATTGCTTAATTTTCCTAGTGGAATATTAGCACTAACAAACACTTCACATAATTCTTTATGGAAGGAAGATGACTTGTTATTTGATGTCAAAGCAGTTTATTTTAACAGTAATGGGACACTTCCTTTTTTCCACATTTTCAAGACCTCGCAAATGTTTATCGCGCCCGACATGTTGTACGGTGAACCGTTTAACTGCAGCGACTGTTTTAAAAGACCTGCAGTTGACTGCTTTTGTTTTGGCATTTCAATTGCACTCCACAACAAAACGTCACACACCTTAAAATTCCTATAGTTGCCGGGTAACTGAGTGAACTATCAGAGGCCAGACCTGCGTCAGAGCTGTCAAACATGATACAAACTACATGGCGCTAAGGGGATTACCCCATTTATTTTTCTCAGACTGACGCAATACTCACTTGAAGAAATCAGTGAAGCAAACTGTACAAACAAATGCATCATGGTCAAGAAAAATTAAAACTGCTGCGTAGATAAGAAACAGGTAATGAAAACAGATGAGCACTGCAGAACTACAGTATATGGGCTAGTCCAAGAATGTTAACTCTGGCATGTTTGGAAATACAAATACTAAAATAATTACTTTAAAATGAGCATTTAACCATATTCGATAAAAAGATGACCTATAAAAAGTATATAACACATGAAAAATTACCTAAAATGCACATAAATGTTAGAAAATTACTTTATTTTTGAAAATGTAGGAAAAATGCATTTTGATGACCTTTAAATACCCCATATATCTAACATATTTATTGCAGAATACACTTAATTACTACTAAGAATCGTCTCCGTGAACTCAGAAAAAATATGACTTTTCATCAAAATCCGGGCCCTAATAATCAGCATTTCATGAACGAAGGTGATGTTAGTACGGAAGAGACACAAGGAAATAGAATGCCAGACAGGAGGAACTAAATTGGAGCAAGTGACCCATTTTAAGTACTTAGGCTGTGTATTGTCTCAGGATGGTATTATCGGGAAATAAATAGAATTGAGGTGCAGAAAAGTGAATACAGTGACTTTAAAATACTTGCAGTATTTTACAAGAAAGAAATTGCTGTAGTGACGAAACTCTCCCTACATCGCTCAGTATTTAGACGACCTTGTATGGAAGTGGGAGGATATTTTATGTTAGAGGTAACTGATATGAGATTAGCACGAGTGATAGCTAAGACAATTAGATGGGAGCATTAGCAGGAAGGTACTCGTAATAAAGAGATAAAGGATAAGTTAAGAAATAAACACGTTCGTATGAGCCGACTCAGATGGTGGGGTCATGTGAAGAGAATGGGGGAGGAAAGATTTCCTAAGGGGTTAATGAGTTTGGTTGTAGAGGGTAAGAGAAGCAGAGGTAGACCTGCAGGGTGTCTACCAGTAACGAAAGTAACGAAAAGGTAACGAATTTTACAAATGTGTAACGAAAGTAACGAATTTTACAAATGGGTAACGAAAATTTTCTGAAGTCGGGTTGAATCATTTAAACTCGCGCCGCTAGGCTCAGAGATTGCGATGGAGCGAGTTTCACGCAAGCAACGCCGTGCATATTGCATAGTACAAAGCTATATTTCCCCGTGCCCGGCCTCAAGGAAATTCATAACTGAGGATACCTTGAGTGGTATACATCGGTTCAACGTATATTTTCGGCATCAAGAAGACTTAAGTTTCGTGTGAAATATTTTTCTGTGTTACTGTGTTAGGAAACCTGACTTTTCGCGAGACGTTTATTCGCGAATACTTCCGAAACTAAAAAGAAATCGCTCATTTCTGTTATTTGGAAACTATGTCAAATTGAAGTCCAGAAATAACACGAAACAATTTAATGTCGTATCTTGCGAAATGTTACCGTTTCGAAAAAAAAATTGCGAAAAATCTTCGAAATACATAGGCTATAACTTATTTAAAAAATATGTCTAGTAAATTTGCGACATCCGGTATGGTTAATTCGAAATTCCGTTATAAGTTGATTTTGCCTTCGAACTTTCGTTCCATCGGATATATAATCTAACCGATTATTTCGATAACTTGTAGATAATTCGTGGTTCTCAGTCGAATTAAAACTTGCCCTCTTGTCGTATTATTCGTGCAATCCTCTCCGAATAATTCGTAATATTCGATACCGTACCTACTTCGAACGTTCATCCTCCAAAATCGCATCCTCAAGACGGCTGGCTGACCGCACGACTTGCCTGCGGGAATCTCGTCAAACGGACCGAGATCGACGTCAGTTGCGTAAAATCATAGAACCCGTCCCCTATCGTGAACTTGTGACCACGTGGACTGCGGGAATCCTGTCAAAGGTGATTGGACACCCATCACGGGGCATCCATAACTGGACACCCATCACGAAACCTACTTGCCACTTTTCCCATGACCGTATAATTAAAAGCGTGCGGGGAGCGAGAAGTGCATCAACCCACTTAAAAATGACAGCCTACGTAGCATCGAAATACTAAATCCTCCTCGTGATCCACCCTGAATTGATGAAGTCCCAACTACAGCATAGGGACAAAGTGAATCACGGCGCCAACCGAACTACATGTTCATAACTACTCGTGAATTTTAACCATGCCCAACCTTGAGCTTGCCTCCGCCATTCTGTCAGGACATATAGACAGGCAGACAATCGTTGAACGGCCGGGTGCGGCGACGATTGCATAATATCTCGAGGACAAAGTAAAACGGCCGAGAGCGGTAGCGATTGCGATACATCGCGATATTTCTCCGCATTCAATGACGAGGACAACTGTATTCTTGTCAAACGGACAGCAAGTGGCGCAGATTGCGTAATAATGCTATATTTTCTTGTGCCCGACCTCAAGGACAATGGAAATCTCGTCGAATGACTAAAAGTGACACTGTTTATCTAAATCGCGATTTTTCTCCGTGTTCTATCGTGAAAACTACGGGAAGCTCATCAAACAACTGAGACCAGCGCCGATCGTACAACATCTCGATATGTCTCCGTATTTGACTGCGAAGACAGAATTCGGTGACGATCGCGTAACATCGCATACATTTCTTCGCGACCTACCGCGGGGACGAAAGAAATCTCGCCAAACGCTCAAGAGCAGAGCAACCTCTTGGTACCGTAATTATAACAAGATATTGTTCACAAGACGACATATTAGCTGAAACAACTCATTGGATATTAAATATCTAGTATATATTTATTATTTTTTAATTTTTTATAACATCATGTGAATTTCATTTAAAGCGGCTTCGGTGGTGTAGTTGGTAGCATGCTGAACTGCTGTGCCCAAGATAGCGGGTTCAAACCCGGCCGGAGTCGTCGGATTATTTAAAAGCGTTAAAAGTCCTTCAGTATGCCTTCCTTCGGAGGGGCGGCTTCGGTGGCGTAATCGGTTGCATGCTGAGCTTCTATGCCAAAGATCGCGGGTTCAAATCCGGCCGAAGTCGTCGGATTTTTAAGAGCGTTAAAAATCCCTCAGTATGCCTTCCTTCGGAGGGGAAGTAAAGCCGGCGGTCCCATGTCATTGATTTATGGCATGTTAAAGAACCTTCCACTAATTACACCTGTGTAAAGCTAAATTGTATAGGTTAAGAATGTAAACAACGCTCTTAGGTTCCTATGTTCGTTGCCAAGAGCCGACTGCGGTGACGTCTGGTAGCTAAGTTCTAAACTAGCTGTCGTCGACGGTGGCGTTTGGCGGCAAAAGTAGGAACTACTTGAAAATTGATCGTCTGCTGTGCTTACTTGAATTAAAACAGATACACACACACTAATACAGTCATCACAATTAACACCGGTTATCAGACAGATTCTACACTCACCCAAAGTACACGGGGCTACATGACCACGTTGTCGCAGCCCCTAAACTTAAGAACCAACCTTCCTTCGGAGGGGAAGTAAAGCCGGCGGTCCCATGTCATAGATTTATGGCATGTAAAAGATTCTTCCACAGACTAAACTTGTGTGAAGCTAAATTGTTAGGTTGGATTTCTTCGGAAAGCTCTATCAAAGTTCCAACGTTCACCACTAGGTATCATTGCTATCTGGTAGCAACTTGAAATTGAACAGAACTTGTAGCTCACCCTAAGGGTGTCCGCTGGAAGCAGCTACAGACTCAGGCGAGCTGAACATGTCCTCGGACACTCACGGCACTAAAAGCCATACGATAAATAAAAATACCTCTTTAAAAACAGTTCATTGTTCTTTCTTCACCGCTTGCAGACCGCAGACGTATCTTGAATTCAAAGGTAACTAAAATTAACTAAAAGGTAACTAAAAGGTACCTAAAAAGTAACTAATTTTTACTTCATCCTTACAGTAGACACCCTGACCTGGGAGGCAATGGTTAGATTCAGTGATGTGAACGATTTCAAAGTGAAAGGTGTAGAAGCAGAGGAGGCCACAGTGCTGACTGCTAACGGATGATCATGGAGGTGACTTGTTCGCAAACAGAGGCTTGTAGACTAGATTGGATGTTGAAAGGCAAAACAATCTCAAATGAAAATGTATGTGTATATAATAAGTGAAAGTTCATGTCACACTTTTCACCTTGTTGCGGCACTCTAATTGTGGTGCTCTATTCATACCCTTATCAACGAGTATAATTGATTGTTCGTTGGATTAGCTTGTTGAAATGCAATGTGGTGTATTTTACGTTGTACTATGCTTACGATTTTCCTTATTTCCAATCATTATGGTTCTTCCTGGACCTATTATTGACTGCGTAACTCAATGTGGTACTTCAGTCGACTAGTCTAGATGTTGGGCTCTCACCCATGTTGTCAGGATTCAAATCGTGTAAAGGTTGGGCTTTTTTATTTGTGTTTTATTATATTTCTTGTTTTATAATTACATATAGTGCATATTTCTAATGGGAAATAAATACAAATTACACAGCACGTTTTATTGGAAGCCTCCACAACAAAGAGGCTAGTTGACTAAAAATTCATACACCTGTCCCTTGGCCAATTTTCAGGGTAATGAAATACATTGCTCGTAATATAAAAAATACTATTTGGTTTACGTGTCAGAAGCTATGTTTGCTGTGGTAGACTCCAGCGCATTTCAAGGATTGATAGCATGAGTTGAGTAGAACATAATAATTTTATGTATGCTCATGTGGCAAAGATGTCAACATGAAATTTGCATTGCACTCTATATACTACATAACTTTTTATCGATGTGAACAAGCATGCTCTGGCTTTTGTGTACACTTTCTTACACATCTTTGTAAATTAGCCAGGTTGACTAATGTTTTGCATCATATTTGCCCTACAGAAAGAAATATATGTGTGCAAGTCAGGAAATCGTAGAGAAATGGCTGCCTGTTATTTAATGCTATAAATTTGACTGAGCATGTACCAGTATTTGTTTACTTAAATTACTGTGGTAGTGTGTTGAAATAATATGGTGTTATACGTAGTGTATATATAGTATTTTCCTTTGCAAAATACACACTATAAGCTATATGCTTAATATTATTACGTCTGAGTAATTATAAAACAATATAAAAACATCAAGTTAAAGAAACACAACCTTACCTGGTTTTGAACCCCAGCCGAACAGGCGATGGCCCACAACGCTAGCCACACGGCTGAAACTGACCATTGCTAAGCAAGTGTTATCAACAGCCTTGGATACAACTCTTCAGCATATTATGCCTTCTTTATAAACCATTTCATACTAAATTTACAGGGTCATCCGTTTGGGATGTCAGAAAAGTATAATGTTATGGCTATTACGTTAATGCATATATATCTATGCAATTTTCTGTAATGCTGGATCTAGACAGCTCCTTAACCCGGTCCATGAGTCAATCATAATTGGCTACATGGATAATTCTTGCCAGGCGCGTCCACGTCGCGGGGGTGGGCAACGGTACTGTAATATACCATGGAACTACAGTACCGGCTAAGTTCTGGTGAGGACCCAGTCCTATGGGGTATAACATAGGCCCCGTGCACAGGGTTACGTGCGAAGACCTCAACGGAATCTGCAGCGGAGAAGATGGACTTCGGAACGGTGGAGATTGCGGAAGAGGCAACCCAGTACTCGGGGAATAGTATGAGTACAGCATCAATCGGCAGCGTCTGTTTCCCATGTTAGGGGCGGCTGCAAGGGCGTCTGTTCTCCATGTTAGGGGCGGCCTGAATAATAGCTGGCAGTAGCTTCATAAAATGCCTTTGGGAGTGGCGACCCCATCGTAATAATAGCCTAAAATGGAAATGGCACTTCCAATGATTCGGAAAAGGTTAGGGCGTACCCTGCAGGCGACGCGCAGTTCCTTTGGTACTGGGGGAACTGTGAGAAATGGGCGACCAGTAACCGAAATGAAAGTGGGAATCATGAATGTCATGACCCTGACAGGCAAGGTGGAGGAGGTGGTAGACTTCATGGAGAGGGAGAAGGTTGGAATGATGGGGCTGAGTGAAGTGAAATGGAAAGGTAAAGGAAGGAAGAAATTGAGGAAAGGATATACATTATACTGGAGTGGTGGCCAAGAGGCAAAAAATGGTGTGGGACTGATAACCTCGAAACAACTGGAGGAGTATGTTGAAGTGGTAGAGTGTGTGAGTGACAGAATAATGAAAATTAGAATGAAGATGAAGAATGACGTGATGGACTTCATACAAGTGTATGCACCACAGACTGGAAACAGAGAAGAAGATATTGAAGTATTCCTGGAGGATGTAGAAAGAGTAATCTCAGATGTAGAAGTGGTGATCATGGGAGATATGAATGCACAAGTCGGAAATGAGAGACAAGGGAAGGAAGAAGTCGTTGGACCATATGGATATGGGAAAAAGAACCGGGAAGGAGAGGAACTTGTAAACTTTTGTGAAAGGAATGGACTGATAGTGGGTAATTCATGGTTTCGGAAGAAAAACAGCAGGAAAATTACGAGATATGGGTGGGGTGATAGAAGAACAAAATCAGTAATTGACTACTTCCTGGTGGAAAGGACAAATCGCAGAAAGCTGATGGATGTGACAGCTTTACCAGGAGAAGCATTTGATGGGGACCATAGAACTGTGGTGGCAAAATTTAGATGGGGAAAATTGGAAAACCTAAAGGAGATCAGAGAAAGTAAAATAAAAGTATGGAAATTGAAAGACAAAGCTATACAGGAAGATTTTCAGGAGAGATTGAAGCAACAAATCCCAGTTACTGAAGTGGAAAATGTAGAAGAGGAATGGTCCCACTTTAAAAAGGCATTTGCTGGTGCAGCAGAGAGTGCTTGTGGTAGGACGTCAACAAGAATGAAAGAGAAGGAGACACCGTGGTGGAATGAGGAAGTGAGGAAAGCAGTGAAAGAAAAGAAGTCTGCATGGAAAGAATGGAACCGAGATCAAACAGAAGAAAGCAAAAGGAAGTATCACGACAGCAAACGGAGGTGTAAGAAAGTGGTAGGAGAAGAAAAGAAGAAAAGTTGGGAAGAATTTACACGAAGAATGGAAACAGATGTAAGTGGCAGTAAAAGGATGCTGTATGGACTTCTAAGAAGTAAGAGGAAAGAAAGAGTTATTACGAAGCTAGTGAAAAAGGAAGATGGAGAGTTGTTAACACACCCGGAAGAGATAAAGGGACGATGGAAGGAGTATTTCGATAAGCTATTGAACGTGAGCAATTGTACTGGTGAGATCGAAGTGACACAGCCTGACGACTCTATAACAGAAGATGATATAACAATGCTGGAGGTAGAATTAGCAGTACAGAAGATGAAGATGGGAAAAGCAACAGGGGTGGATGAGATCAGTGTAGAAATGATAAAGGCTGCTGGACCTGTTGGTATGCAATGGCTGTATCGACTGCTAAAGTGTGTGTGGAAACGGAAATGTGTACCAGAAGACTGGGTGAAAGGGCTAATAATACCAGTGTTTAAGAAAGGGGACAAGAAAGTGTGTGATAACTATAGAGGGATCACCCTCATATCACAGATAGTAAAAATACTGGAAAGGATATTAGAAAGAAGAATGAGAAGAAAGGTGGAAGGAGAGTTGCAAGAGGAACAGTATGGCTTCAGGAGTGGAAGATCCACAGTGGACCCAATCTTTAGCTTGAGGCAGGTGATGGAAAAGAACTGGGAATATGGAGAGGATTTGATCATGACTTTCATAGATCTAGAAAAGGCATATGATAGTGTCCCCAGAGAGAAGGTATGGGAAACCATGGTTAAGAAGAGACTGGGAAGAGAAATGTTGGTAATGGTGCAAGCAATGTACAACAACTGTGTTAGCAGGGTTCTGACCCCTGTTGGAAAGACAGATTGGTTTAGGAACAAGACTGGACTGAGACAGGGGAGTGTGCTGTCACCTCTTTTATTCATAATGGTAATGGATGAAATTGTAAAGGAAACAAAGGAAGCATATGGACATAAAGAAATGAAGTTACTATTATTTGCAGACGATATTGTGGTCTGGGGAAGGAACACCGAAGAAGTGCAAAAACAACTAGATGCACTGAACGAAAATATTCAGAAGTATGGCCTGAAAATCAGTATAGAGAAAAGCAAGACCATGGTGATGACAAGAGGGGAAAGACAAGGAAAGGGCATTGTGAAAATTGGAAGTCAGAGTTTGGAAATTGTGGACACGTTCAAATACCTAGGAAGTGAATTGATGCAAACTGGTAGGTTGGACATGGAGATTGGCAGGAGGGTACAGCAGAGCAATGCATTCTATCAAAGTGTAAGAAAACTTGTTTGGGATAAGGAAGTACCAAGGAAAAGCAAGGAGGTAATGTATAAAATGTACTATGTACCCATATTAACGTATGCAGCTGAGACTTGGACCCTGATGAGCAGGCAAGAGAGTAGAATCCAAGCCAGTGAAATGAAATTCCTAAGAACTATGATAGGTAAGACAAGGAAAGACAGAGTGAGGAATGAAGATGTTAGGAAGGAAGTTGGGATGGGAAAACTAAATGAGAGAATTGAGAAGAATAAACTAAGGTGGTTTGGACATGTAAAGAGGATGGAGGAAAATAGAATACCAAGACAGATGCTGGAGGCGAAGTGCAAGGGTAAGAGAGCAAGGGGAAGACCTAGAACAAGGTGGATTGATTCAGTGAAGAACAGCGTGAGAAAAAGAAATCTGGACTGGGACAAGATCGTGGAAGAAGAATGGTGGAAGGAAAGAGGGAAGTGGAGAAGTGCCATAAATACTCCGACCCGGCAGGAGCTGGATAAGGGGAAATGATGATGATGATGATTTCTGTAATGTATATGACAATGATGGGAGTTAACAATGATTCTCTTTGCAGCAATGACTTCCGCGAGATAACGCAGCAGTGTAGTTCATAGTGCAATCAACAGATGTCGAGTCCACGAAAGTCACTCAGCTGCGTATCAACAGAGCAGAATACACCATACACAACATGTCACAGGATTGCTACGCGTTATCGTCACATGCGTCCATACTGTATGCAGCGCCTGCAAGCATTGACACAGCTGAATTACGGAGCTCGACTCGGTTTTGTTACAACGATGTGTGAGCGCCAGGAAGGTGATGATCGATGGTTAAAACGATGGATGTTCACGGACGAAGCCACATTCCATGTGAGTGGCCGAGTCAACATGCATAACTGCATCATTTGAGGAACAGAAAATCCACATCTCTCATACGAACTTGAAAGAGCCAGCCCTAAAGTGAATGTATGGTGCAGAGTGACCGCTGAGAAAGTCTACCGACCATTCTTTTTTGTGGAGGAGACTGTTCGCGCCGTCAATATTATCTTGACATGATCGAGCAGTATGTGGTCTCTCAATTACAGCAAGATGGGATACTGGACATGATTGTCTATCAACAGGATGGTGCTCCACCGCATTGGGCTATCATGGTGAGGGAACAATTAAACCTCATATTCAACTATCGATGGTGTGGCCGTGATGGACCTATCCCATGGCCTCCTAATAGCCCTGACCTAACTCCTCCAGATTTCTTTGTATGGGGCTACGTCAAGTCGACAGTGTACGCACAAATACCACAGAATCTGGCTTACCTATGGAGAGAGATTACAGCTGTCTTTCAGCAAGTCACTCTAGAAATGCTGCATGCCACGTGGCGCAACATGAATCATTTGTGCTGCGTGCGCGATGTTGGACATGTTGAGTGCTAATGTGCTGTGACACAAACTCCAGACTTCTTGTGTATAGCGTTTAACTTTTCTGACATCCCAAACGGATGACCCTGTATATTATTTCTATCAGTACAGTATATTATATGCAACTTCCTGAAGCTACTCAAGGCACCAGCTGCCATCTTGTCGTGTGACCGAGCCTGGCTAAGCCTGAGCGCTCCTTAAGTCACTGTTACAGTATGATATTATAATTTAAAATTATAATATCGAACAGGTCGCATCCTTGAGGACAGTTTAAACCACCCTCATTCATAAGCAGAACTGGTGGGTCATAACTTATGGATTGTAATGCTTGCATGATTCACATGGCTACCATCTTGAAATGGTTTGGCTGCTGACCTTGTAGGCGTGACCCATGTAAAACAACAACCACCCCTGGCGTGACCCATATGCTTTTACAAAATTTGGTCGAGACCCGTTTATTAGCTTTGTTGTAATTTGTTTTAAACTTTGAACACTTGGGTGGCCACCATTTTGCTTTGGTTAAGATGGTGGCAATGTAAAATATGATAATGAAGTGCCCTTTGCTAGTGCTGCTTCTGTACTGAATTTGGTTCAATTTGGCTTTGTCGTGTTTGAATTGATGGGGGAAACACTCGCACACAGACACACAAACTCTTGGCCCGTGTAAATCTCATAAGTTTGCTGCAATACTATCATGAGAAATGTCCAAAGATTTGGTGAAAAATTATAGGAAATTATGATACATGCCATGAAACTTCGGTAATCTCTATCACGGTAATAATATTCATGGCCACATACAAGTTTCAAGCAAGCTTTTATCAAAAATTAATTTAAACAGGTTTTGTGTGTAGCCTATGTTTAATTCAAAGTATGGTACCCTATTTTAAAAAGGATTGGAGTATTATACTTCATCAGTTTCTTGAAAACGTATGCACATTTGTGTAGCATCACTGCAACTCCTTCCAACTCAATTCTTGTACAGATAGGTCTCCTTGTGAAGCGAAATGCTTTCCAAATGTTCATAGACAGATGTTTGGTGTTGCCATAGGCTGTGAGAATGTGCAGGGCATTTTCATGAGCAAACTTCAAAGCTCAGAATAGATCATTTTTCTCTATAAACACTGTGAAATCGCATAGTTTTAAATTTTATAAATAGAATGTGTTAGTAAATTTTACTTGTAATGCTGATCCAGTACTACCAACATTTTTATGTGTTACGGTACTAACATTGTATTACGGGTATTCACTTAGTGTACTTACTTCAATGGGCAATTGATAAATTGATTCAAGTGAACCATGCATAGTATCAGAAGATACATACAACTTGAGTTTTAAAGAAGAAAAATATGGATGTTTATACATGAATCAACAATGTATTAGTTGGGTACTGGAATAAAAGAATCAGAATATATTCTAGAAAGAAAGATAGATAGAAAGAAAAATGTTAATGGCAAATCCTTGATGGCAATGATAAATCAAAGTACTATTGAAATTGCTTGTACATAAGGTAAGAATATATTGAAAGATTAGCTTCAGCCTTGGGCAGATATTCACAGTGAACTGATGGTTTTGGGCATATCTCATGTTATGTAGATCTGTCTGAACACTCAGTTCATATTTTGTTACTGTATGAAATTTGTCATTGGAAGTTAAGTTCAATACAGACCTATATTTAAAAAATCTACAGTGATCACTAGCTGTAGCACCATGATCCAATTTGTATAAAATTGAACATTACGAAATACTTTCGAGAACTAAGTTAGTGTAAATTGCCAGTATTAATGATTTAAGTGTTATGATTAAGTGCACTCGCATGTTCAATGAACCTATGAACGAGAAATTGTTGTTCTAATCATTGATAGTATAGTTTATTGGAATAACAGAAAAGATTGGATGTTACCAGGCATTCCAGAACTGCTTCTGTTCTTTTATTGTGTATAAGTATTCCTCATACACTCTTTTGTTTAAAATTATCATACTCAACATTATGTTTTAATTAATGCTGTGTGTATTATGGCGTTTAGTAACTTTAAAATTAGCATTGTTTATCCAGTCTTCCAGTTTCCTTGTGTACAAAGTGAAAGAGTGATAGATTTCAACTAAAGTTAGCATTACTTTTATTGATCTCATTCGAGAACAAGTTTCTCATGATAAGTTTGACAAATATTAGATACTTTTTGTGCCATTGGGTTATACATGTAGTTTTACATGAACCTATAGGCAGTCACGTATTCCAGTTTTGCTTTCAGAAAGAGTACAAATAACAATTTGGCAGGTTATGTGGTGGTGCAGTTAGGTGCTCATCTGCAAGAAAAATGTGTCAGTAGATTTAAACTTACTGGCACATTAAAGATCCCTTCAGGGCAAACTTCCGACACCCTGGCACATATAATGCCACAGTAGTTCACACAGAAGTAAAACCCATAAGATTATTATCATACAAATACTGTAACATTTTTGTTTGAACCTCTCTTTTGAAAGAATTTATTCAGAACCAGCATCATGCCTCACAAAAAGGGCACTAATGTGTGATAATTTGGGAAGGTGCACAGTTAGCTATTATCTTCCAGAGAAGTGGAACTGTGTCCACTTTAAAGCTAAAACAGTGCTCTCATTCATAATCACTCTTCTATTCTGTACCAATTTAAATTTATATTTGCATACATATACTATATATACTCACGAAAAAACTCACTGAAATACCTTGTTTGCCTAAAGAAACAGCAAATGTATCACTCCAAATGAATGCATTGACATAAAATCTAAAATTTCAGAGAAACTTTAATTAATAATTACATTTTTCCAGCTATCTCAATCTGGTTTGCCAGCATCTTGGTGAGGTGTATCATATAATACAATACCATACCATACTCATTGGTACACTGGGGTGAAATGCTTGCAAACCAGATGTGATCGCCAGACATTTTTAATTTTTGAAGTCTCTTTGAAATTTGATTTTATGTAAAAACTTCATGTCAAATTAATAAGCTTCTCATTACAGTGGATAAAAGAATATTTCTATTTTTCCCCAAGGGATTAAGCTAGCCTTAGGTTTATCATTAAATTTTCATAAAATTGTCTGTTTCTGAAGTGTAATCTATTCCTAGTTTTATATTAGGATCCTAAACTTCTCCATTTAAACAATAGAAATGTTAAAATATATTACTGCCTAAAATTATTTAAAAGTCGCTAGATCTATCGGGAAAATATCTTTACAAAGGATGCTTTTTGTGCTGGTTACAAGAAAAGACCAAGGAGTGTGACATGTAGCCGTGCAGCTTTGACACAGCTGGCTGACTTTGAAGAAAAGATAGAGGAATGGCATGAGTATTAGGAAAGCAGGTCAGCTGTAAAAGAACATCCACTCTAATAAAAATTTACAATTCGCCCCTTGCAGGCTTCAACACGATTATTAACATTGCAAGTTCAATCTTGTCATTAAAAACCTATGTTGCATGCCATGCGACTGCTCATTGGCTATTATGCACACAACTATTACTATAACTATGGCATCGTCAAAGCAAAGTCTTTAGAAAAACCAACAAAGGATGGATAGCATGCGTTGAGCATGTGGTAAAGATGTCAACAAGAACTAATTTGCATTGCACTCTAAATATTACATAACTTTTTATTGATGTGAACAAGCATGCTCTGGCTGTTGTGCATACAAAGCTTGCACACTTTCATGCACATCTTTGTAAATTAGCCAGGTTGACTAAAGTTTTGAATCATATTACAAAATCCGAGCAAGGAAGTCACGAAATCGTAGGGAAATCATAGCTTGATATTTAATGCTATAAATTTGACTGTGCATGTACCGTATTTGTTTATTATAATACTTGGTCATTAATAGCTGTGTACTTGTTAAACTCCTTATTGCCATGTGATACTAATACCCCTCAAAAATTTTGGGTGAAAAGTTTTCGCTTACTAATCATATGACCTATTTTGTGACCCTGAAATAGGCATAAATGTTGAGGCCAATACGTGAGTAAATATGGTATACTGTATTAGGAATTGAGGAGAAACAGAAAGAAACAGCCATAACATTTTAGGTTTCTCTCTGTAATATATTCAACTTAAATGCAAACATGAAGGATTAATCTTTCAACAGTACCGGTATTTAGTCCAAAAGAATGAAGTCTATAAAAATTATTCTATATATAAAATGGATTTTAAAAAAGTAATTCATCCTAGACTAAACTAAACTGAAGATAAAATTCTGTAAACCAATACAATATTTGGCTTTCCATCGTAATGATGACTCAAAGCATTTCCTTATTACAATGGACTTACGTATCAGTGGTGGCCACTCTGTGTTGCGCCCCTCAGCTTTTGGGATAGGTCTGGACTCGCCACTTGGGTACATGTCTGACTGGGCATATCAGAAGTTCATGTAATATTGTGTGCAATAAAGTAATGTTTCCAGTCATTATTTTAACTCATTGATCTCTGAAATATTACTTATTTTAAGTAACAAATTGAGCTCATTATGCCCCTAGTTGCTTGTGCATAGTCAACTGCATTTGTTTTTCTGTACTGAATGTGTGCCTAGTTCTGTATTTCTTTATGTCTTCCATTGCTTGTAGCATCATTAATCCTGTGGTACTGGATGTTTATTACCTCAGATAACCTTGACATTTAGCTCCCACTGTCCTCTTCTCCAATCATTATTCAACACTAGATATTCTTGCAGCTAATATAAAAGCTTGGGTGATCAAATGTATTTTTATAGCATTTATATTTTTCCAAGTACATCTTTGTTCTATATTTGCTGATATTTGTAATATATCTCTTATTATATTATATTTTGTTTCAATTAAGTTGTAAATTATGTGTGGCCATAGGGTACTACTACTCATATCTGATGTAAATGTCAGGATTTTGAGTGTTAAAAAAAAATGAAAGGCTCTCAAAACAAAGTTCAGTTCCTTTCAAAATGTATAGGAAGTTACTATTTATATAGACTGCATTTCCTATTTCCTCAGAAATTTACATACCATAAGATACTGACTACAAATGAATGGAAGAGAATCTTGTCACACAGTGATGATATCTATTTTGAACCATCTAAATTTGATGTGGTCCCCCCCTCTAGGTTCTGGTATTTTCTTAGAACAAAGATCTTAGAAATTGCTTGCATTTTATTCCTATATAGGATACAAACCCTGATTTTTTTTAAATTTGCTAAAATGCCCTGTTAAATGAAACCATTTGTTTAGTAATAGTTAAAAAGACCATAAAACTCCTCGAGTCTTACACTTCTCTAAAAATAAAAACATTAGAATTTAGAGAGGATTTTATTGAAACATTTCTCTGAATCATCAAGGCAGCATTAATCATTATTGCTTCATTTCAATGCAGAATGTGATAGTTACCTTTCATTGTAATTTCAGATAACTGCCACAAATAATTACTTATTGTGCACATTAAGTATTATTTGTTGCATTGTCATTGAATTTTGTGTTACAAATTAACTACCCACCTGTGTCATAAATATTTGCTCTGCTATTTTATGAGTAGGGAACATACAGGTATTTGATTGTAAAAGAGTGTTTAGTAGTGCAGTTTTTAAATATATAAAATATATGCATGTATTGTGTGAGGTATTGTGATGGTCTTCAGTTTTTAATTGATTCGGTTAGTCACATGGAGAGAAAAGCAGTAATTTCAAAATGCAGAAATTTGTAATTGTACTATGAATGTTTATTTGTACTTTTAACTTGCCCAGCACTGGTTTAAAAAGTGTATCAAGAGGAGTGAAATAGCAAGCAGAATTGCATTTTATGCATAACTTCAGGAATTGTTGGATTTCCAGAGTGAAACTTCTTCCCCCCCCAAAATAACTGCCTACTGTATGAACTCTATAATTATGATACTGCCATTACACACTGATGGTTATTGTGGTCTTCCTTTTTTTTTTTTTTTTTTTTGTTGGCCTCTACCTTGTACACTAAAAAAAATTGCTGTTCTTATTCATCTTGCACATAAATTAGGAGAATTGTTAGGTTACTTTTAACCACACATCAGTGTGCAATGTATATTTTGTGCAGCATTTTGGGGTTACATAAGGTGGTACAACCAATCTGAATTAAAAAAGAAACATTTCTTGATATTTGTACCACAGCCACTTTTTACATGGTCTATAGTCTAGAGTGATCCAATCATGTTTCATCTCATCAGGTGCCAACGGAATGCATTTGTATCATACATAAAGTTGTTACATAAGTGTGTTCTCTCTTTGAGAAACACAAAGTTTATTGAACTGTATGTCCACGGTTGAGGACTGTCAAATGCCGCTAATGCCTTGTATCGTTGGCATAATACAGATTTTTGTATTATATATTGTATATTTGTCCGTGTAAGTTTAATGACCAGTATGATGTTGCAGTGCGATGTTTTCAAGATTTTATTTTATTGTGTCTGAATGTTCTTGTTGTTACCTTTTGTCTATACTTTAAATGCGAGTCATTATAACTTAGGTTGCAGTTTTCCTCATCTTTAAATTACTTTAGTTAATTTATTTTCCATTCAATCACTTTTCTATGTAAGGACTTCATGCAACTTGTCTCCACGATTGCTCATAATGTGTATGCTTTTTAACGGCATTGGGTGAACACAAGCCTTTAGTTGTTGTCTGCACTAGTCCTGTTTAGACCACAATAGGTTTCATGAATCTCTATAAATAAAGTAGGTAAGCTTTCTGTCTGACAGTTTGAATTTTCAGTTCTAACTTCTTATTTATCCTGGATGAGAAGCATCATGACCAAATATACCCTCTGTTTAATTTTTGTCTGTTTGTTATGGATTGGTGCCAAAACTACTGGAGGGAATGGGATAAGAATTTGTATTTTAAGTAGAAGTCACCCCTAAAATAAAACTAGGGTATAAATCATTATGTAATGCAAGGGGTGAGAGGGTTAAGAGGAAGTCTTAAATCCTGTCTGGCAATTGCGCAGTTTTTATCCATCTCTTGACATTAAGCCGTAGACTCGGACATGAATTCGTGAAACGCACACGCAGGCGACTGCAAATTACTCAGCACACCAGCGGTGAGGCAAGAAGTACTGAGTATGGAGGTGGAGTGTGTCCATAACCATGCTACCTAAACTCTTATCTTCTGCCAGGAGTAGTAATGTTTGTTACTGTTTCATCCTATCTTGACATAGGATGTGCTAACCTTGATTTTTTGCTCTAGATTCCAATGTTATTTCATACATAATTCAAGGAGTATGTTAGTGTAATTTACTCCACTATTAGCAATTAAGAGGGCAAGGCTGTCCTCCATTTTTCTGTTATAGAAATTTTCTTTCATTTCTTTGGTGACAGGGATATGACCGAGCAGTTGTCTTCAAAAACTGCCTACCAGTTACTCTATGAAGCCATGAGTAATGAAAGCAGTAAGAAGTACGAAAGGGTGATCATTCACTTGAGAAGAGTTGAGACTTCAAGCACCAGCTTCACTTGATGTACTGAAGTGATTGAAAACTCTAGAGTTCAAACCGGAGAGAGGGTATGCTGATTTATATCCGACTCAACTAATTCTTAACTGTCCGGCTGTGTGGTAAGGTTCTTGCCTGCTGTACCAAAATTGCGGAATGATATACCAGTGCAATGAGAGTGCTTAAATGTGAGAGACCTGAGTCTGTAGATTTACTGGCTTGATAAAGATCCCCTTCAGGCCAAAATTTTGACACACTGCATTAATTAAAAGGGATTTAAAACCCATGACATTACAATCACTCCCTTCATTATGTCAGGGGCCGATAACCCTTAAAACAACAATTATCATCATCATCAACCTTCATTATGTTAATTCGGACATGATAGATTAGAAACTCCTCTAAAAATAATTCTTGATGTTAATAAGAAGCATAAATAACTATAAAGTATAGATACTCAGTCACTAGTATTATCTTTTTGATAATCGCAGCCAATGGCCATAAGCTAAGCATTTTTAATTGAATGCCCTAGGGCTCCCAATAAGTTCAATTTCAAGTAGTTCCTACTTTGGCTACCAGATGCTAGTGTCACTAACACTAGCGGCGAACAATGGAACTTCATAGAGCGTTTTGTACTAGCCAAATATATCCTACAACTTTTGTGACACACCACCAATTGTAGTGGTAGGTTCTTTTACATGCCATAAATCTATGACATGGGCCCGCCGACTTTACTTCACCTCCGAAGGAAGGCATACTGAAGGATTATAACTCTCTTAAAAAATCCGACGAGTTCGGTCGGGTTTGAACCTTGGGCATAGCAGTTCAGCATGCTACCGACTACACCACCGATGCCGCTTTAGTATTATCTTTTTGCTTTATGGTAGGCAATAAGTGCTCAAGCAGATTGTTGGAAGCAGGCAGATATATATCAACTGCCCCTCCAGTGGAAAACTCCATTTTGAACATTACTTTGGGGACAAGTCCATACAACCTTTTGTCAAAAGCAAATAAACTAATATCTTCACATTGACTGAAACATCAATTGTCAGATGCATCTGAAGCTCAGTGGGGGTGGTTGTTTTCCAAGGGTTGGAACATTAAGGTTATTGTTATTGTCAAGAAGGGGAAGAATTCTGATCCCTTGAGAAGTGAGGCTATTGGGAAAAGAGAGGGCTAAGAGACAGGATAATGAGACTCCCTTGGCCTTGGGTGCCCTATAATACCATCAGGGTAGATTTGGTCAAGTGAGGTTGACAAACTATGAAAGTGGAAGCAATGCCGGATTCAGCTGGAGCTCACATTCCAAAGTGGGGTTTGAAATTTATGTCCATTCCAGATACTGGAATTGTTATATTCAAGATCCATTTATGAACATATGTTGTGTATGGAATCATGAGGACAAGTTACACTAAGTCCCTTGTCAGTAAAGTTATATGTATTTGTAGGTTTCACTTACGACAATCTGTGTTCGTGCTGCTGTGCAGCATGGGGATGTCTGCATCTTCAAGAAGAGGAGAACTACAACAGGATTTTTTTTTATTTACATAAATTTGTTGTTTTTATTTCTGTGATACTTTTATGTTTTGTTATTGTTTTTCTCTGTACAAATTCTCTTCTATACAAAAAAAGTAAGTATAATACTGACTGAGAAAGTGATTTTAAAAAGATAGTGTTGTTAATGGATGCAAAGTGAATGTCATAGTGCATAGTGTACCTAATTATATTACTTTTTACATAAAGATTGTTGCAGTACTCTTTATTACCTGTGATCCTGAACCCTTAGTTCAGTAATGCTGACATAAATCCATAGTATGATTGTCTGTGGTGATGTTATTGAATGTAGGTTGAATTGTTTGTTGAAAGAATTAAGTACTTTATGATGCACATCATTTTGTCTTAATATGAGCTTATGTTCAACACAGATGCTGTTATGATTAAAACATCTTTCATATGTTTCGTATAAGATATTTACAAATTTTTCTTCTTCAGACAAGAACTGAATTCCTAGTGTCCACTCACAATATATCATACTAGGCATACAACTGGAACTTATTAACATTTTTCTGTTGAATTTCTGTTTCAGTTTCCTTTCTTTTGTATCCACAAGACTGCATTAACCATTTGCAGTCCTATGCAGTGGTCAAAGGCATTATAGCCCGCCCAGCTTGCTCAATGATGTAACAGGCCACAAGGCTATGAGTACTGGTCTACGTGGCTCTGTACAACCACCAATGAAACATGGCAGACAACACATTGCTCTGTCTGTAAATAAAATAGAGGTGGTTAATGGAATGCAGCTATAAATAGAAATGATGTATTAATGTTTCAAAGTATGTTCACCTCTAACATACACCATTCGCCCAAAACGTTCCTAGACTGAATATATTCCTGGCATAAGCGATGTCAGTGCAGTAACGACACTGGCAGCTGGACCTCACTACTGTAAACAACAGATGTGCATTCGACCAGTCAGTTGTGAGTAAGCAGCGATCAGTGGTGGACGAGCGACCAAAGTGTGACAACATTGTTTTGTCACAAAGAGCAATGGAGCAGCGAACAGTGATTCGATTTCACATTCTATTTGGTAAAATGGCTACGGAGACATTAGAGTCCATAAAATTATTGTTTTAGTCGAGCACGAGTGTTTGAGTTGTAAAGGAGGCCAGGTGTCGCTCGAGGACATTGAGAGGTCAGTCCCACCTCAATTTCATCCGACGGAAATATTGAGAAAAATCGGGATCGTTGGCAAACCGACCATCATCTATCATGCAGAACTGTCGCTGAAGAGCTGAACATTTCTAAATCAAGTGTTTACAACATTATCCGGAATGTTCCGAAGAAAAGAAAAGTGTGGGAAAAGTTTGTTCCACACACCTTGATTCCCGAACAACAACGCGTGAACACCTGCCACGACTTCATTGAAATGAAAACAAATCATCATGGCAGATGACTTGGTGTCATCAATATGAACCTACCACAAAACGACAAAGTGCAGAATGGGTCTCTGATGGTTTGCGAAGACAGAAGAAAGTGTGAATGACAAAAGCGAACCCAATACTCATCATCTTTTTTGATGCACTAAGCATTATCCACAGGGAATGTGCTCCCACCGGCACCACTGTAAATTCTCAGTATTATCTAGGTGTCCTGGGGATCGGTTGTGCAAGAGGATTGAGAGGGTTCGTTTACACAATGTAAGGGTAGAGATTTATTTTTGCTGCACGACAATGCGCTCACTTGCATGGTTGGAGTTGTTGTGCTGTTTCTAGCGAAAAAACAAGAGCCGGTTCTCAACTATCCTTCGTATTCACCCGACTTGGTGTCAATTTTTTATTCCTCAAATTATAAATTCACATGAAGACCACTTTGACGACATAACCAACATTCAAGCCAGTGTGACACGCGAATTCAACAACATCCCAACTTCTGACAGTTTCACATGTTTGTATGAACGTTCTGTGTGTTGTACTCAAGTTAGGGGAGACAATGTAGAACACCTGAAGCATTAAAACTGTCATCATAAGTTGTCTCTATTTTTTTATTAAGCTAAGTCTCAAAACGTTTTGGATGGATGGTGTACACTTTGAAGGGTAGATTTTGCTTCCACAACTTAAATATGTAGCAGTTCATGGTGTCCACAGTCAGGAAAAGTCAGGAATTTTGTTTTTGGTCAGGAAAAGTCAGGAAAAAGTGTGGAAAAATGGCGTGAGTCAGGAAGAAATGGCAAAAAGTATTAGAAAGTCAGGAATTTTATACTAACCATACAGTATTTCGTGTTTTACAGCCATATTTTGATGTTATTAATTCAACTAATCCCTGAAGATAAAAAGCAGTAACTCACTGGACATTATGGTAAGTTTTCATTTTTACAGTACATCATAGTAAAAATCTCCTTTACCTATTTTTGTACGCTTCTTTGGAGTTGGCGTAGGAATGTGGCGACCCCATCAGTATAGTTTAGGTTATTAAGTATTTTGATTTATGAATTAATGCATTATAATTTACTTTATTTTGTATTTTAAATGAATAAAGAGGCAAGCATTGGGCAGCTATGGGAATGGTGGAGGCTGCAAATAAAAAAGATACATTTTGCTCTTATAAACCTTTTTTCCGATGTTACGATGACTTCGCGAGTCAGGAATTTTGTTGAAAAATGGTCAGGAAAAGTCAGGAAAATTAACATTGAAAATTCTGTGGACACCATGCAGTTCTACAGCAGGTATCGCTAGTAAAATGTTACTATCATGTGCACTTTGGTCTAGCGGTCAAGGAGCTAACGTCCTGCACAGGTCTGTGGTTCGATTCTCACATGTGCCAAGCCATGTGGACCAGTGCTGTTGATCAAAGATGCAGATTTAACCCCTTAATTGAAGTAACCAAATAAGAAAATGTCTTTCAGAAAAAATCACAGTCAGTCTGAAAGACTAGACGTTATATCATTTCAAATGACACATGCCACAAATGCTACACATGTTAGAAAGGCTCAGGACTCTTTCAACAGACTCCATTACCCATTAACTTAGGCTTCCCGCTCGGGCACCTCTTTAAGGGTCACCCTGTATTTGAGTCTGACATCTTTTACAACTCTTTAAGAGTCACCCGTTATTTGAATCTGATATCTTGCAAACCTCTTTAAGGGTCACCCTGAGGGTTGGTGGCTCAGCGGTCTAGCTGTATGCCTCTCACCAAGGCGGTCCGGGTTCGATTCCCGGTCAATGCATGTGAGATTTTCGAAGTGAAATGCCACGTCCTGTGGTTCGGATTCCACGTAAAAAGGAGGTCCCGTGGCTCATAATCACAAGATTCACGGTCACGTAAAACTACAATCTTCCTTTCCTTTTGTATTTGAATTGAATCTAACATACTGTACACCTCGTTAAGTGTCACCCTGTAATTTGCTCTGACATCCTGCACACCTCTTTAGGAGGCACCCTGTATTCTTTTCTGGCATCTTGTATATTGAGCCCGTCAGGCGAGTTGTTTAGGTTACCACTAACGGTAATGGCTCCCCAGACAACTCACCGTCTGGGCGCATAAGCCGAGAAGGCTCGAGTGTACTTCCTATAGGTCATTGCGCACGAGGACGCAGCATCCCGGGGCGATCGGGCAGACACGGCTAAAAAGGTGAAAGGACCCAAGAAGCACACTCTAGAAACACTTAGCTTAAAATGATAACATCCAGTCTTATGTAAACTCGAATAAAATTTATTAAAAAAATTTGCAAACACCTATCCTAGTTCGTAGGGTTAGTCTCGGGCTAATCCCGCAAGCTAAATAAAAATAATGATGTCAAAGTCGTTGATCCTAAACTGATTGTAAATTGAAATAACCCTCGCGAAAGATCTAGTTACAAAAAATGCAAAAGCAGCAAGCTAGGGCAGTGGCACGTAAAGTACACCCTACGCAAATGAAACTGGTTGCTTATGAATTTAAATTAACAACAACAAAGATCAAAAGAATTTATGATGGTACCACTCCCTTATTTATCTTGAAATAAGTTAAATCTAGCTAAATCCTGACAATAGGCACGGCCGACTGAATGCGCTCATACCGGCCTAGACAATGAGACCTTTTTCATGAAATATTGTTAGTTACTCAACTGCTCACACAGCGCTGTTCACCAAGCATTGCACGACTAAGACTTATCTCTACTTAGTGTAAAACAAAGTCCCCGATTCTTGGATATCACGGGTAATCTCGAGAACCACTGGATGGATTTTGATGCGGCTTTCACCATTCTGTACAGGTAATATCGAGGAAGATTTCTGTAGAAAATAATTTATTTATGATCAAAGGGAGCCAAGCAGTAACGATTTTAGATTTCAGTGAATAGGTCGAAGAAAGAACTTGACGTCCGTGCGCTTTTTAAGCTTACGCTGGACAAACCGTTAAAAATATCAATATACTATGAGTGTAAGAATTGTTCAGCATGAAAAATTGTATAAAAAAGTCCGCGTGAGCATATCTCTATCTTCGATACATCGCCCACTATAAGTGTTTTTAGTTTGGACGGGAGGGGGATTTGGCTTGCACCTCGCCATTCTTAAATTACGTCTGACAGGAATTCCTTGCACATTCATAACTGTTCCCGGGCGAAGCCGGGGCGGGTTGCTAGTGACACTATTATATAATCATTATAATTCCCACAATATCAAAATGCAAATTATATCACAAAATAAAATAGCGTGCTAATAAATCTAAGAGAAATTAGACATACCTTGCACCTCGTTACAGTTGAATTCGATCAGAATCACTCGGTTTTCATTAAAGTTTATGCATTTTTCTGCTGAACGGTTTGGAAGTTCGGCAACAGGAAACTAGGACTGTTATTTACTTAAAATATTCATTTTTGTATTTTTGTACTATTTGTGTTCATGATTTCATTACATTGTCAGAATTACCGACAGTAGTGGCTTCGCTGGCTAAAGCGCAGCCATAACGAATAGAATATAAAGTGTGATCTCTTCTCCCTCGGTAGCATGTAATGAATACGGATCGGGTTGGCACTCGCCGCTACGCAGCGCTACAGTCGACTTGAGATTGTTGATTTCCACATATCTTTATGTGTTTATGTGAGATATATTAAGTATTTAATCGGTCGGAGTGTTTTGGTGGTGTTCTGTGCAAACGTTTATTGATATACAAGTGCTTACACTATTACTTCATAGTATTAATACCTGAAATGCTATTGTAGGAAGCATTAACTGAAATGGAATGTAATTTCTTGTCGTGTGTTGACGTTCTTCGTGTGTTCATTTTATTGTTATTTAATGTAAGTAAACAGCAGTTTAGCCCTTACATTTTCATGAGTGCTTAATGGGAGTAGTGAAGTTGCCTTGCTCTTTTGTACCAAGATACAGATCTAGCTATGAGGACTGTAAAGAGGTCAGACGGTTTTTCAAACCTCCTAAAGATAAGGAACGTTTTATCAAGTGCAAAGGGGCCATACCAGGGAAGGATAGGGAACTTACTGAAAAGTCCTACATCTGTGATGCTCACTTTTCAGAAGATTTAATTGTTAAATTTGACAAATTTGTGTTAGAAGGGAAGGAAGTAGTACTTGTCCCAAGAACCAACTGGCGATGAAAGACTATTCTGTTCCACATATATTTCCTAATTTGCCTAAGTATTTGTCCAGTATGGTGTAAATAAATATGCTCTTGATGCCATTAAAGACTACTTCTGTGAAGAAAGGAATGAGAATAAAAAGACAATGAGTTAAAAAACATATATGCACCTTAATGGTGAAGGAGGCGTGATCAGTTTTAGGCAATAGCCTACTCTAAGAAGGGGTCATGACTGTGCCTTCTATGTCTGTTAAATGTTAAGTGCTTCTAAAATGATGGTAGTTTATTGATTTTGGTGTTTGTGGAGTGAAATTTATGGGTATAATTGATTTTTGTAATATTCTAAATAAAGTTGAAGGAGCCGTAATCGGGTTTATGCAATAGCCTACTCTAAGAAGGAGTCATGACTATGCCTCCTATGTCTGTTTAATGTTAAGTTCTTCTGAAATGATGGTAGTTACTGATTTTGGTGTTTGTGGAGTGAAAATTATGGTTATTATTGAATTTTATAGTAATCTACGGTAAAGTTGAAAGTTGCGTTCATACGGCCTTTTTTTTTTTGCTGTGTTGCAAGTCAGTTAAGGGAATGTAAATTGTGTAACAATGTGAAGAAATCCTTTCTGATAGCGAGGTTCATTTTTCCGTTCTTTTTTTTTAATTTACCAATAGCTGGCAAAACTAATTGCATTTTGAACTTGCTCTCTGTCTTCGCTTATTGTCGAAACTGGACGGTTACAGGAGACAACTTATTAAATTATAATTGGGCACAGTAAAGTAAGTGGAGATGTCAAACTTATTAACGCCTATGAGGATATCTTGCGGTGTTTTAACATGTAAAACAGGTCGCAAGGTTTTAAAAGTCTCGTAAGCCCCAATGCTAACTTACATCACAGATCGGAGCCAGCGCTGCGCTGCGGCGGACCAGGCGTACTAGGCCAGTGTTATCACTTCTTATTCTATTCGTTATGGCGCAGCGTTAGGCCATGGGGCCAAGCTCTCTGCTGACTCGGTAGACGCGTGTGTTCGAGCCCCACCGTCGGCCGTCCTTGAAATGATTTTTCGTGGTTTCCCATTTTTCAACACCAGGCAAATGCTGGGACGGTACCTTCTAACAGGCCACGGCCGCTTCCTTCCACATCCTTGCCCAGTTTCATTCATCTTCATCCATTCCATCTCTCATCCTGACGCGCAGGTCGCCCACGGGCGTCGACTAGAAAGACCTGCACTCGGCCTCTCAGGAGGCCACACGAAAAAAATGTCAGAATTAATGCTTTAATTAGTAGGGTATACTATTCAGTGTACCTATTATAAATAAAAACCGTGAGGTTTCTCACCTCCCCATATTACGAAACCCGGTTGCCTAATACGAGGAAAGTGCACTTTTAAAGTTAACAATAATATCAGAGGGTATTACAACACCAAACGTGCCCATATTTGTAATATACATAGTATATCGCCTGAGGTTAACATTGGTGAGAAAACCAAAATTATTCCGTTCCTTCTTATGTCTAATGTGAGCCCTATAAAAAAACTCCCCATATTTGGCGACTTTCCTCTACCCATTTTTAGAAGATACCTTATGCACTGGACAGCTGGATCCGTGATTAATTGTATAGGTAGCTTCGTAAGTCTCAGAACTCAGGAAGTCCTTTCTAGCAGCGTTACTAGCAGCTTTCAAAGTTTCAAGGTAAGAAAGAAAATATTCCTCTAGCCAGTTTAGGCGACTGACATTTAATGAGAAAAAATGCCCTTTATCTGGATTTCTAGACTGAATATGATGATATGTGATGCTTACGTCATGCATAGCGAACCATTTATTAACGTTTTTCAAAAAAAATGGTTGCTTCTGCGTCCATGAATGTGTACGCTTCCGGGTGCATGCCTATATTTTCTTTTAGTGTACTAATGGCACCAATAACTTCTGACGAGAACACTTCCTTGGCACGCCGAACATTCATTTTTTCAAATTTAGTGGGTTCGATGTGTTTTTTAGTGAGGTGTCTGACCGGTTTGACGATCTCACCCTTTTGCATTGTGTATAGTAATTTACCTGAAATTATTCCAGTACCATCAGTCATCTCTCGTTACATAAACTGCGTTCTAATGTTTCTTTTTAGAATGTGACAATGATCAAAACTAGGGAATACATTCCTAGACTCGTCGTATGGGTGATTGACCATTGGTTGCAAATTCCCTTCCCTAAATGCCTCATCATTGTAGTGTTAGTTTTGTGATTATCAGAGACAGTTATTATAATTATGAAACCGCATTTTTCAACCTCGAGAATAACGTCCAGCAGTAGTTTATGTAAGTCCCGTCCTGACAGCTGCTTCGTGAAAAAGAAGGCACACGGTATCTGATAATTTGTCGAAAGATCTCTTAGCACAAAACACAACACACGATTAGCTGCTACTTGTTCCCGGCTGTAATTTTGATCCTCTCTTTCCTTTTAATGAGACGGTGTTGGAGTAATGTCCTTGTACCCGAAGAAGGTGCAAGGTATGTCTAATTTCTCTTAGATTTATTAGCACGCTATTTTATTTTGTGATATAATTTTAATTTTGATAATGCGGAAATTATAATGATAATAATTATATAGTGTCACTAGCAACCCGCCCCGGCTTCGCCCGGGAACAGTTGTGAATGTGCAAGGAATTCCTGTCAGACGTAATTTAAGAATGGCGAGGTGCAAGCCAAATGCCCCTCCCGTCCAAACTAAAAACACTTATAGTGGGCGATGTATCGAAGATAGAGATATGCTCTCGCGGACTTTTTTGTAGAATTTCTCACGCTGAACAATTCTTACACTCATAATATAATGATATTTTTAACGGTTCGCCCAGCGTAAGCTTAAAAAGCGCACGGACGCCAGGCTATTTTTTCGACCTTTTCACTGAAATCGTTACTGCTTGGCTCCCTTTGGTCATAAATAAATTATTTTCTACACAACTCTTCCTCGAGATCACCTTTACAGAATGGTGAAAGCAGCATCAAAATCCATCCAGTGGTTCTTGAGATTACACATTTAATATACGTACTGTTCAGCTTATTCCTTATCGCGCCTATAATGGGAGGGGAGTGCGCTCTACCGGCAACGAGTAGAAACTTTCCAATTACATGTTATACATGGGTTCTGACTGGGAATGTCAAGGCCGGTATAGAGCGCAGCTCGTATTCAGTCGGCCGTGCAATAGGGATGTAGCCTGAGAAAGTTCGCGCCAGATAGCGCTCGTGTAGTACTGGGTAAGCGCAAGGCGATCGTCCTATGTTTCCCCCAGTCAGCTACGAGGAATGCATAGATTGTGACCGAGTTTTCTAAGCTAAAGTAAATTATATCTTCTCTAATTTTACTCCAAGACTATATTAATTAATTCTATAGGTATATCCTCTAATATATTATGAACGATTTTCAGCGTTTAAGCGTTCAACTGTTATAAAATGAGCTACGGACTAGAGGCGCTAAAAGTAGTGGGAGGAGGGAAGAATTAGTAGGCTACAACGGTAATAACAAAATTCTAACACGCTTTATTATTAAAATTATGAATAGGAGTCAGCATGCTTGAGTATTGTAGGCCTATATTGATAAATAGCCTATATCTCCATAACACTTAAATCATAAATAGAGATTTCCCGGTCAATGCATGTGAGACTTTCAAAGTGAAATGCCTTGTCCTGTTCGGATTCCACGTAAAGAGGAAGTCCTCTGTGCTTTATGATCTCTAGATTAACGGTCACGTAAAACTATAATCTTCCTTTTATAAATAGAGATTTAAATATTCACTGGCTCCCCTTGCTTATAGACTTCGATTCGTGTATTTTTTTTGGTTGATAGCGTACATGAAACGGTCTTGTTTTAAGGTAAACATAATCAAAGAAAGTTGATACCGGTATTGTTTACCTCAAAATGCATCGCAACGTTTGGTTCTTTTGTAATTTGTCAATTTCTTAATACAAATCGTTTCCGTACCCCTTGGAAACGAATTAGGGGTACAGTATTTAAAAAGTTTGAGAATCCCTGTTTTAAGGCCATGAACTGTTTCCATTCATCTGGCTAACTTAGGCCTATGACTCAAGAATGTAGAAGTCAGTCACTACCGGTACCACATTCTCCGTCGGGCAGATGTAAGTTGACGATTAATTCTGATTTCAAGAAACCAACCATAATACGTTTTTGACTGTTAATGTTGTGACATTTATTCTTGAAGTATTTGTCCGAGTATTGATGCCTTTGAAAATGGGAGTCACAAATGTTACATTCACTTCTTCCTGTATTTTGACGATTTCTTCCCGTACCGTACTTCAATGGAGATAATTTATGCAGATTCCGATATTGTAGGCTTATCATGGTAAACTGGCAATTTTCTTGTGTATGGCCTCTTCCTTATTTGTGTTGTGTTCGTGGTCCACGGAAAAAGCGATGGAACAGTGCCCGGTTTTAATCTTGCTCTCTCACCTTAAAATACAGACGCATAAATTCAGTGGTTGTTATCGATATGTCTATTCAGTTTATAGGTGGGAATTATTTCCCTTTGTAAATCACACTTGCCCAACACAGTTTTCGTGAAGTCATCGAGTTGAAAACGATGGGAACACACTTTAATACTTTCGGTCAGATTTTCTTCACCGAAATGTTTCCTTCTAATAGCATGTAACCATTTCTTCCTCATTTCTTTATATTGTGAAAATTGGTGACACGAAATCGGATTTCCCTGATTTTTGCAAAGAGGAACACTGCAACAGCTCGGTATAGTCACGAAAATAGCAATTTAAACAACTTAAATTCGTGGATATTAGCAGCATGAGAACACAGGAGACAAATGAAGAACGCCTTGCGCTTACCCAGTACAACAGCAGTGCGCTCTATCGGTGCTAGTTCTATACATCCCTATTACAACAAAGTATTGGCAACTCCAGCTATCTGATATGACATCTAGCGGTAAAAATGAGAAACTTACGAAGTAGGGTAGATTTGTCACGTGGTGACTGTTTGTATATGGTTTCTTGTATTGGTAAGCAGATCGTGGTAATAAGTTTTACTCGTTGATAAGAGTGCAAAATGAGTACAAGCAAAGAATATTGCTCAGTTTACGGCTGTAAGTCGATGTATAAGAGGGCTGCGGATATACGTTTTCATCACTTTCCAAAAGATGCAAATAGCAATAGCCGAAAGGTGACGATACCCAATAAAGGCGGGGGGCAAGAGCGGGTTGGACCACTCACCACTACACTCACCGACGCCAGGACGGATTGGTCACTTACGCCGTGCCAAGCCGCACCTATATAGACAGCCAAGCACAGTCTCGCCAAGCCTAGGCCTACACCAGTCGAGGACAGCCAAGCTTCATCAGTCAGGTATCCTTTCCCGCTCCCTAGTTCATTTCCAATTGGCAACTCAAACTAACACTTGGGGCGCTGCGGTCGGTCTGAATAAGTAGGGTTTAAAATACTCAATAACACGCGTTTGATATGGAATACTTTTTATTTTTCGGTTATAATCAGTAATTATGGTCTCTAAAGTAATGACAGTGTTATTTTAATTGTATATATGTATAACTGTGCGATACACGTGATCTAATTTGTGTGTTCCACTGGATTTTTTGGTGTCATTTGCATATTATCAAGCATCAGTTTTTATGGGTGATGTAGATCAGCTGATTCAAATTTACACAAGGCTACACTTTGGACATTATTTCGGTACTATTATGCGCAATATAATGTAAATGTCGATCCTGAGTCAACGCCGAGGACATTCAAATAGAGAAATACGGTACATAAACAAATAAATAACACACCGAAGCTGTGCTACTTTTATCATTCCGAGACTAGCATCCACGCAAACCAGACGCCACTGTTCCAAGCTCCGACTTATATCGTGAATTGATGTCAAACTGATGATCAGCCAGCCTTTCCGCCAAGCCTACACCTCGTAATCGCTAAGTTCTTCGATATTCGAGCTATTCCACTACGAGTCATATAGGCCTAAATTGCCTCCCCGTGGGCACTGTAGAATGAGTGATTCCGCTACCATTCAAATATTCAACACCAAACCCACCTTTTAACCATCCAAATCAAGCAATTCCTGTCGCCCCCCGAGTTTTAATACAAGTTAAACTCATCCCTTCTCCCTACCAAGCAGCCAATAATTAATTATTTAATTAATTATTCAAGTAACTTCAATCTTACCAGCGCGCCCATCGTAACAGCTGTTTTTAAACTGAATAACCTTCGCTGGCTTTACGTCGCAGGTCTTCTGTCTGTCTACCTCGACAAGTGTTAGATCCTTCCCGGGGTGGAAAGGTATTATTATTATTAGGTATTAGGTATTATTAGGTATCATCACATTTCGGCTATTGCTATTTGCATCTTTTGGAAAGTGATGAAAACGTATGTCCGCAGCCCTCTTATACATCGACTTACAGCCGTAAACTGAGCAATACACTTTGCTTTTACTCATTTTTCACTCTATCCACGAGTAAAACTTATTACTTATGTATAAAGACACGAACAATTTACCACGATCTGTTTACCAATACAAGAAACCATATACAAACAGTCACCACGTGACAAATGTACCCTACTTGGTAAGTTTCTTATTTTTACCGCTAGATGTCATATCAGATAGCTGGAGTTGCCAATAACCCTGCCAACCGTCATCACCTCGCTCTGCGATATCCGAGCCATTCCACTACGAGACATATAGGCCTAATTTGACTTCGCAGGATAAATACCATCCAAATCAAGCAATTCCTGTCTACCCCGAGTTTTAATACAAGTTAAACTCATCCCTTCGCCCTAGCAAGCAGCAAATAATTTCTAGAGTCTATGGTACAGTGAGCAAACTCAAATATAGCTTTTAAACGTAACAGCGCCATGACTCGAACTGCACAAAAACAAATACCAGCAGACAACCGATGCTTGATAATATGCAATTGACACATAAAATCCAGTGGAACACACAAATTAGATCACGTGTATCGCACAGTTATACATATATACAATTGAAATTAACACTGTCATTATTTTAGTGACCACATTTACTGATTATAACCGAAAAATAAAAAGTGTTCTATATCAAACGCGTGTTATTGAGTAATTTTACCCTACTTATCCAGACGCCCGCAGCGCCCCAAGTGTTAGTTTGAGTTGCCAATACGGTGACTGACTACCGTAACAAACAAACATTTAATAACAAAGCTATGTGACAAACCAGTATAAAAAGAAAACGACTAAGTTCTTTACAAACTATCAGGTACAAGGGGTAAGCATACATTTATACACGAATAAATAAATCAATAAGACACAGCTTTCAGAAACCTTCATATTATTGCCCTGCGTACACGCAAGAATACTC